>JABWTJ010000062.1:28487-1510485 GCA_016801875.1 Solanum sitiens | reverse complement strand
GGATCGGAGTGTCCCACGTACCGACACATAGTAAATTAGGGGATCGGGTGTCAACTAACCTGACACTAGAATTAGGGATCGGAGTGTCACGTTCCGACATATAGTATTAGGGGATCGGGTGTCACGAACCGACACGTAGAATTAGGGGATCGGAGTGTCACGTTCCGACACATAGTATTAGGGGATCGGGTGTCACGAATCGACACGTAGAATTAGGGGATCGGAGTGTCACGTTCCGACACATAGTAGTAGGGGATCGGAGTGTCACGTACCGACACAAGAGGAAGAAAGATAATGAATCTTGAGAGATGTTAATATACTCAATGTAATGAACCTAATTCCCAAATGAGTGTGGTATTGAGGCTTGAGTCCTCATGGATGAACTTGGTAGTACTTATTGATGATTATAGTACTTGTTGCTACATGTTGAGTATTGTAGTTGATTTATGATATGAACTGATATATACTGTTTTCTATTTTGAGTTGGCCGATGATACCTACTCAGTACTTGTGTTTTGTACTGACCCCCTACTTGTTGTTTCTTTCTTTGTTATTTGGGGAATGCAGCAAACGTACCGTCGTCTTCAACTCAGCAGCAATTCTAGCCAGTCTTCACTACACCGGATTTCAGGGTGAGCTAATGCTTCTAGCTTGGACTGGATCTTCTCTTCAATGTCTTGATGCCTTGAACTTCCGGCATGGACTAGCCTTTTATTTATTTTAGCTTCTTAGATACTTTTAGATTAGTAACTTGAGGATAGATGTTCTTGTGATGATGACTTCCAGATTTTGGGGATAATGAGTTTTTAGTCTTCCGCTTTGTATTTTTGTTCAATATGTTGGGGTTTTAGATTGGTTGGTTCGCTCACATAGTAGGATAAGTGTGGGTGCCACTCGCGGCTCGATTTTGGGTCGTGACACTCAAATATACAATCAAGTTCCTAATCTTGATGCCAATTAACATTTCAATTATCATATTTTCCAAATTTCAAGTCTAGGATTAAGTTTCAATTTCTCTATATAATACAACCTTAATAGATTTCATATAATATAATATATCAGTATTTAATATGCCAAACATTAAATCATAGTGCTATAATTAAAAGAAATTGGAATATAAGGAAATATCAAGGTCCAAAAATAAAACAGCTTAAACTAGAAATTGGCAGAAACCAATATACTCACTCTATCTATTTCTATATCATCATTACCCACTCATGACATAATCCTATCAGTAGACTAATCATTGACAATCATTAACTAGATTATTACTAACCATCATGCATCAATTAATTCCTCACCCCTTATTATCATTTGTTAATAATAGTGTACATTAAAACATTGCCCCCATTAAACTTGAAACACTACAGATTAGTTAACTTTAAAACCTACAGTTCTTATCTAATCTCCTTTAATACGAATTGAATTATATATATTGTATCCATGCAGCAGTAAAATAGTTATATGTAGGCGCACACTTGAAAAAAGAATTGCTTACTAGGAGGTCGTCCTCTTCGTTGTAAATGCGGCGAGCACACACCTTTTAGGGTAGGTTTTATTTCTTTAAAGAAAAATAATAATTATAAATTTAAAGTGACAAACTCCAGTAAATTATTATAATAAATATAGGTCAAGTGGTATAGGTTCTTAAACAAATGATCACTTTAATCCAATAGTAATCCACTAAATAAGTAAATTCTTTCAATTAAATAACCGTACTTATCGAATAATATAAAATTTTCAAATCAATTTCACCGACTAATCAAAATATGACTATGGGCAACTATCAGGAGGGGAAAAAATAGTAATTTTACAGAAAAATATAAAAATAACATTCCGGGTCATTACATTGCATGGGGTTCCTTTGTCTATCATCTCAGATAGAGGTCCTTAGTTTACCTCTCATATTTGGAAGTCATTTCAGAAGGGTCTTGGTACTCAAGTTAACCTTAGCACAATATTTCATCCACATACGGATGGACAGGTAGAGCGTACCATTTAGACCCTAGAGGATATGTTGAGAGCTTGTGCGATCGATTTCAAGGGTAGTTGGGATGATCACCTTACTCTTATTGAGTTCGCCTACAATAATAACTACCATTCTAGCATTCAGATGGCCCCTTATGAGGCACTGTATGGGCGTAGATGTAGATCTCTTATTGGTTGGTTTGAAGTAGGTGAAATAGCTTTGATAGGGCGAGATTCAGTCCTTTATACTATAAAGAAAGTGCAAATCATTAGAGATAGACTTAAGACAACCCAGAGTCGTCAAAAATCTTATGCAGATGTAAGGAGAAGGGAACTAGAGTTCCAAGTTGATGATTGGATTTTCCTAAAAGTGTCACCTATGAAAGGGGTGATGAGATTTGGAAAGAAAGGGAAGCTTAGTCCTAGATATGTAGGCCCTTACAAGATCTTGAAAAGGGTTGGCAAGGTGGCATATGAGTTAGAGTTGCCAACAAAATTAGTAGCAGTGCATCCGGTCTTTCATATCTCACTCTTGAAGAAGTGCGTGGGTGATCCTACCTCTATAGTGCCATTAGAGAGTGTGGCGGTGAAAGATAGTCTTTCTTATGAGGATGTAACAGTTCAGATTCTTGACCGTCAGGTTAGAAGGTTGAGAAACAAAGAAGTTACTTCAGTAACGGTTTTGTGGAGGTGTCAGTTCGTAGAGGGAGCTACTTGGGAAGCAGAAGCAGCAATGAAGGCCAAGTATCCTCACCTCTTTCCTTCCGATTCCACTCCAGCTTGAGTTATTAGTTACTCTTCAGTTTTCCGTCATTCATGCGTGAATTTAGTCTTAGAATCATGTTCTCTCAGTTTGTACCTGCATTTTTAGCGTATTTGCATGTTTTCGGAACTCAATTCAGTCAGAAAATTAGTTCTCAGTGTTTAGTAGTATGGATTGCATCTCTCTCCCTCTATTTCAGCTAGTTTAGTCTTTATTCGAGGATGAATGTTCCCAAGGGGGAGATAATGTAACACCCCGTATCCAAAATAGACCAAAAATCAGCTTTTCAGAAAAACTACAAGTGCAATTGACGGTTACCATCGATGACCGTAGCCTGACCCACGGCCCATCCTGCACATTCGTCGATTGAGTCTGAAACCCCCAAAAAACTCAGCCCAGAAACATTTGACTAAGTGTCGAACGACGGACAGACCTACGGTCCGTAGGTCAAACTACGGTTCGTAGTCTGTGTCCGTCGATCAACACCCCATTTACCCACTCTTTGACATGAAACACAATTGACCAGCACAGACTGTCATTCGATCTACGGTCCGTAGGTGGAATTTGTAGACAGTTAGGGGGAAAATACAGTAAGGTCAACTTCAGATGGTCATAACTCTTAGAAAAACATGAATTAGGTGTCCCATGACATACTAAGAAATAGATAATTGAATTTTATTTCCATAGCCATCGACCTTGCTAAAATCATACCTCAAAGTAAAAAGTTATGCTCGTTTTAGTAAAGGCCTGTCGAACAGACCCAACCTACGGACCCAAACGGCGGACCGTCGATTGAACAACGGACCGTTAGTTCAGGTCATCGTTTGGTCCGACAACAATTAACTCAGGGGTCTTCTGGTCTTTTCTCACTTTGTTCAAACCCTAAGATACGTCGTTTTGACCCTAAATCACCAAATTTTAGTCAGTTTAAGCCTAGAAACATAACTGAAACTTACCTAAGTTAAATCATTAATAAAAACTTAGAAAATTAGAAGCAAGAAAGGAGAAAAAGGTCAAGAACCCTAGTTCAAGAACGCAACAAGGTTCCAGCAGTTCCAGCCCCGAAATCGAAGTATTTCTTCGTGAATTTCATCACCAGGTATGTGGGATTTC
Organism: Solanum sitiens; assembly: GCA_016801875.1. NCBI lineage: Eukaryota > Viridiplantae > Streptophyta > Magnoliopsida > Solanales > Solanaceae > Solanum > Solanum sitiens. The sequence continues at coordinate 1,506,641 of JABWTJ010000062.1, read as the reverse complement.
ACTAGTGGGTTCCTTTCACCCATTGGGTCCCTAGTTTTCATTCAGATTCTTGATTCCCATATCATGATTAGACCTAGGGTTTCTAGAACATCAACATAACTTCATGAATTAATTAGTTATTTGTTCCAAATCAGATTACAATGCTATTACTCGGATTATTGCATGAATTTCAAAACCCTAGCTATGTATTCCTTTAGTTCTTGAATTACACATGCTAGGTCAGTTATTTCAGTTACTTCAAATATACATGCCTCAGTTATAAATGCATAATTACCAGATGAATTGTCGCATGCTCTATTTGCATGTTTAGTTTTGAGCTATCCAGTATTTACATAAACTCAATCATAATCAGTTAATTACATAATTCATTAGGAGTAGCATAATACCGAGTTGGACTAGGTTTCAACGTACCTAATTAGTCCCAGAACTACTAGCCAAGTAGGTTGTAAGTCCCCTCTATGGGCAATCGGTTTAGTGATCACGCCATCATGCCTTTATACCTCTGGTAGGGTACATCAGACTCCACATTTAGCTCATGTGGTTTTATTATCGGTTATTAGTATCTCCGACAGTTCAGTCAGACTCTAATACATTGACCATTTATCATTATATTCAGTATTCAATTTCAGCATATTATAAATTGGTCATTGTATTCAGTTAGCTCAGAATTTAGTATATCATGTTCAGATTATTATACTTGCTTTTGTGCTTGTTCAGTTATGTTTTATTTCAGCTTTCTCTATCCTACATGCTCAGTACCTTCAAGTACTGACGCATACGTATGCTACATCTTCTCGTGATGTAGGTTCAGGTTCTCAGCATCCAGATCACGCATAGATCGATTCCCGATCTCCAGTTCAGCAGATTCAGTGGTGAGTCTTCATTCTCCGAGGACAATAGTCATGAGTTTCTTTTCAATATTTAGTCCTTTAGTGTTAGTTTTCTCTAGACTTAGCTGGGGCCTGTCCTAGCATTTCTAGTCAGTTAGAGGGTTATTTCAGACATAGTTAGTTTAAGCTTAATATTGAGTTACTATTTTATTTGTATTAAACTTATCACTTTTCAAATATCTGAGTTATATAATATGGGTATTCCTCATCTTTTCAGATTAAATTACGATTTAGCTTCCGCATTCAGTTTATTATCTTTAGTATGCTCATGATCACGCCAGCAGGTTTATCTTGGAATCACTTGTGGTCCTAGGTTCCGTGTCCGCGTCTCGGTTGTAGCTCAGCGCGTGACATAATCTAATCGCAATTAATACTTCAATTGAACATCATCATCAAGTACAAGCCATCACAATTGGAGTAATTAACACAAGAACCTTCTTTCATGGTCTTACCATCAAACAACATTATTCATCCATTAATAGACTTAATAACATCACATAATATTAATTAACACAAGAACTAAGTCAATTGCATCATCACTAACAAATTCAACATCAATTTATAACCTAGGGTTAGGAAAATAGGGTCAATTCATGATCTATTCCATAAAACTAGGTCTAACGTCAAGAACTACCCTAATTCACAAATAATTAATCATAATAAATCCATAATAATCAAAAGAAATCAAGGACAATACAATTTGAAAGATCAATTTTGGATTAAGAATGAAACCCATATTTTTCTCAACTTTTGGAAATCAAATTTGAAGAACCCTTTGGGGAAAGTAGTCCAAAAGGTGAAGAGCTTCCATACCTTAACAATCCTTGAAGATTTATGGAGAAAAAAGTGGAATTCTTGCAGTCCTAAGCCCTTTGACCTTGGTCTTCAATGGTCTTCTTTGGGGAGAGAGAAAGTAGAGAGAAGGAAGAGAGATTTGAGTTTGGGAATTGAAGTAAGTTGTATTAGTTTAATGAGGGTTAGGTCTTAATATAGTTCCTTAATTAACTTAATTAGACAACTCTTAACCATTAATTAACCAACTAATCAACTAACTAATAAAAAGACTCAACTTAAAATAAAACAGTCCAAACAAGTCTTGACCTATGAGACCCCGACCTACGACTCGTAGGTCAGTCGACGCCCCCGTACTGCACACCATCGTTGGCGACAGAGACTTAGTTTTTGGGAACTTTTTGAAAATGTATAATGCATTACCTACGGTGGACATCGACGCCTAGTCGATCAGACGACGGATCGTTGATTGGTCTCGTAGATAGCAGGTGTCATTTGACAGCTTTTGGGCATTTTGGAAGGGTCCTCTCCAAGGAACCTTAGGGTGGTCCTTGGGGAGTCGTACCCGGAAGGTTAGACCCTAAACACACTCGAATACATGTTTAACACCTTTCTACCAAATTTCATTAAATTCGGACTCTTAAAATCCCATGAAACATGCCAAGGCACACTATCACCTATTTCACTAGTCTTCGGACGTTCCTTGACTTTTTAACTCTAAAACTTCCAAAATGACTTATACTCATTACTTTAGGTTTTAAAATAGTGATACCAACCTTATTTCAACATGCGAGGCTCTAGATTAGGTCATGAACTTTCGGAGTGTTAAAGTATCCCCCTATAGGAACATTCGTCCCCAAATGATACTAAAATCTTTTGTAGGGAAAGGATAGACTGAATACTAGCAGCCCAACCAACAACATGCAACATGAGTTACAATTCAAAGGAGTACTTCACAATTCCATACAACATATAATCATGGAATTTACACATAGCAACTCAAAACACCAAGTACCACACATAAGAGCTCAACATCACAACATGAGGAATTACCTTCTTAATCACTACATGAGCTCAACACAACATCAAGAGTCACTTATGCCAAAAATTCTTTCAAAACACATTAACATGCTCAATACCATTTCATGAAGACAACTATACATAAAACACAAATAAGTGCAAATCAAGCAAAAGAGCATTTTCCCATGAGAACGCAGTTTAACATGAACCTTTTTATCATGATTATGCATATTTTAGCAAAACAAGTCAAATTATAATTATTTATTATTTTTAAGAGGATTTTACTAACCTCAACTTTGGCGAGAATTTTGAGGAAAAAGATGAGGATAACGGGACTTCATGTCGGCCTCGGCCTCCCATGTTGATCCCTCAACTAGGTGGTTTCTCCATAGGAATTTTATGGAGGCCACCGCTTTGTTCCTCAACTTCTTGACTTGGTGATATAGAATTTCCACCTGAACCTCTTCATAGGAAAGGTTGTCATCCACACCTAACCCCTCAATAGAGAGAATGGATACGGGATCACCAATACACTTCTTTAGCATGGAGACATGAAATACCGGATGAACCGAAGCTAGTTCACTAGGTAGTCTCAACTCATATGCAACCTTTCTGACCTGTTGCAAAACCTCATAGGGACCCACATACCGGAGACTTAACTTTCCCTTTTTGCCGAATCTCATCACCCCTTTCATAGGTGAAATCTTCAAATACACCATATCACTTATTTCGAATTCAAGATCTTTTCTTCTATTGTCGACATAGGATTTTTGCCAACTATAGGCTATTTTCAACCTATACCTTATAACACGAACTTTATCCAAAGATTCATAGACTATTTCGGGACCAAGGAGTGAAGACTCACCAACCTCAAACCACCCAACCAGAGACCTACATCTCCTACCATAGAGTGCTTCAAATGGAGCCATTGAAATACTTGAGTGGTAGCTTTTATTATAGGAGAACTCAATAAACGACAAATGATCGTCCCAATTCCCTTTGAAGTCTATCACACAAGCTCTTAACATAACCTCTAGGGTTTGAATAGTACACTCCGCTTGACCATCCGTTTGGGGATGAAAAGCGGTGCTAAGCTTTACTTGTGTACCCAACCCTTTTTGGAAAGACCTCCAAAAACGAGAAGTGAATTTTGCACCTCTATCTTATATGATGGACAAAGGGATTCCATGAAGACTCACAAACTCATTAATATAAATTCTTGCATAATCCTTCGTCGAATAAGTAGACTTAATGGGGATAAAGTGAGCAGACTTCGTCAACCTATCCACAATAAGCCAAATTAAGTCATTTTGCCTTCGAGTTCGAGGCAACCCAACAACAAAGTCCATATTAATCTCTTCCCACTTCTGAGTAGGAACACCTATTTCTTGGATTAGACCACTAGGCTTTACATGCTCGACTTTCACTTGGTAATTTGGACACCTAGCTACAAACTTCGATTTGTCCCTTTTTAGGCCATCCCACCAATATACCTCTCTAAGATCACAATACAATTTGTTGGAACCCGGATGGATAGAATATCGTGAACCATGATCTTCCTCTAACACCCTATTTCTCAAATCATCAACATCCGGTACACATAGACTATTTTGGTACCTTAGCACACCAATCCCCCTTGGGAGAATGACTCATGAAACTTACTAAGTACAGATTGCTTTGTCACATCATGGAAAATCCCCTAGACATACCGGCGTCGTTGTCCTCTTTGAGGACTAACACTAGCCTCTTGGATTACATCATTACATTCATAGGTCAAAATTAGCGGAAATTTAAAACTTTTTACTACTTCTACAATACGGTTTACATAGACCTCTACATACACATAATAGATATATATCGAGTATACATACACCCTTCATATATGAAGATTAATTAGTCTTCTACTTTTATTGCACATAGATATATAAAATATAACAGTGTATCAAATAGTCGTCTCATCTCATAACCATCTAATAAGAGTATAACAATTTGGGCCTAGCCCATTCATCAAAGAAACAAGACCACATATAGGTCATACAATGTTTAATATCCAAATGAAAAAGAAAGAAACATAAGATTCTTAAAACTAAAGCAACATCATAGGCTTGATAGTGTCATTGCCCTCGGAAAGTGAGGACCTGTCCAACTTCGATGATTAAGAACTCCAAGTCTTCTTCAAAGTCGTCTCCAAAAAGTCCTTCAACGACCGCAACCTAAAATGTTGGGGAAAAGGAAGAAATGGGGTTAGTACACCACTTTTACTAAGTATGAGACCATATGCACACATATCATGAAAACATGCTAAAAAGAAACATTTCATTAAGTATGCACTTTACTTTGAAAACCTTTATGCACACTCAACAAGACCGTACCAATCAATTAGACACATTTATTGAGTCCAAAGCATGTATATCACAAGACCAACAATACTAAATCTAGTCAAGTAAACATGCATATCACATAATTGGACAACATAGTAAAGCAACTCTATCAGTAAGTACTAACATCAACAAGCATGAATAATAGTTCATTATAACATAGCCAAAGCAAGAGAATTACCCATGAACCCCTATTAAGTCAATAAGTGCAATGACCAAGCAAAACCCCATAACCTTACTCAATCAAGTAACCCAACAAGAATCATGACCAACATCCTACTTCACATAGCATGGCATTTAAGAGTACATATCATTATACTTTAAAAATATAGACCAACACATATTCATAAGTAAAACTATTCAACATATAGTATCATCAATGTGCAAGTTCATCATACATATCAGGTACTATTATAAGCATATTCATACATAAGAACCTCGTCCTAAGATTTCGTTCAAGGCTAACTAGTGCAATGTTTAAGTAGACTCCCATATCCCTACCTTGACTAAGCTAAACCCCTTAGGTTATCCTAGTTAGAGTTCAATCCTTTAGTTCATTTTACCTTTTTAGGAACATCTTGCCTTAAACAACATAAACCACATGAGCTAATGTGGGATCCGGTGTCATGGAACCCTACACCGAAGGAAGGCGGATTACTTGCCAAGGTAGTACCAAAACATGAACATAGCAACTACGTGGATCCACTAGCTAGTATTCCTATGGGGGCAACATAGTTCAAGAACTAGGAGATATACTTGGGACTCTCTTTATGATACATGCATTATATCCTCCAATCTCAAGAGTACATTAGTGATCTTACCATCCCTATGTGGGAACGGACACTTCTCATTCTAGTTCACTCGGTGCTAAGCTAGAGTCCCCTTTGAAATGTCTTTATTAATCATCATAGCTTAATGTAGGTCATACGGTCTATCCCTTGTATAGTCATCATCATAATCATAGCTCAATAAGAATTGCATGAGTATAGTCGTTTCATTACAATTCATATAAGTGAGGTTAGCACATTTACATATCACTTTATAATAAGGCACATTGGTGAATCATTCACTATCCTTGTAACATTTACATCTTAGCCAACACCTCACAAAACATAGTAAAGACATTTCAATTCAACATCATGCCAACCCTTTCAATCCTAACACAAGGCATACTCCAATACAACATCATGACTTAATCACAATTAACCATAATTGAAGTAAAGAATAGGGATTATAAGACTTCCCAAGTCTCCTTCATAATTCATCATCAAGGTCTTACCATAACCCCTTTAACTCAACCCAATTAGGGTGTAGTATCATCATATAACCATAACCAACATGATAACAAGGCTAATGGAATCACTACATCACAATCCAACACTAGCTCATATCTTAAGACAAGAGACATAGATCAAAGTCATAATCTAAAGCAATTACTCAAAAACTAGCATGATAGGACTATAATTCACCATAATCTATTCATTATTGATACAATAACATCACCTAGTAGTAATTCAACCAATAACCAAGTCAATTGAACCAACATTACACAGTTCATATCAAGATCATAACCTAGGGTTAAGAGGAATAGGTTATCTTCTACAAACTAGACAAATTCATCAAGATATAGCATAATTGAGTTAAAATACATGTTAATATATTCATAATATCCAAAAGATATCACAAACAAATTAATTCACAATATCAATTTCGTATTGGATGAAAACCCACTTGAAAACCCAACTTTTGAAATCAATTTGATGGAACCCTTTGAGGAAAGAGGTCTCAAAGGTCAAATAGATCCCATAGCTTACTAATTGATGAATATTTTTGGAGGAAATTGACCCTTTGCATCCCTTGAACCCACATCTAGCTTGGTGTTCAATGGGGTTTCTTTGGGAGAGAGAGAGAGAAGAGAGAAAGAAGAGAGTTTTGGGTTTGTGAATTATGAGGGTTAAGGTTAGTCTAATTATGTTAGGGCTTTATATAGGTGGTTAACTAACTAAATTAGACCTCCCTTAACCCCTAATTTACCTCCTAACTAAGCCAACTAATTAAATGACCTAAATGAAAATGTGCAGTAAAAACCAGTCATCATAGACGACACCACGATCGATAGATCGTAGGTTAATCGACGACCACTGTCCCCTTCCGTTATGCACATCCGTCGATGAATTCATAGTCTATGCAAAATGACCCTTCAAAGATTTTGGCTAAGTGTCCATCGATGCCCCATCGATTGACAGACGGCCCGTCGATGGCACTCGTCTGTGCACACTGCCTTGGGCAGTCCTTTGACCCCAAAATGCAAGGGTCCTCCTCAAGGGCCCTTGGTTGGTCCTTGGGGAGTCTTCAACAGAATGTTCGACGATGAATTAACTCTAATACATGTTAGACAGCCTTACACCAATTTTCATCATTTTCCGACTCCTAAAATCTAGTCAAATAGGCTGAGGCAGGCTAGCACCTCATTGAACTAGTTTCCGGACGTCATGGACGTTCTTGGACGTTTTGATTTCTAGACTTCCTAAATGACTTATATTCATTAAAATAGACTTTAAAAAAGTTTCTAAAACTTATGATACGGATGTTAGGCTCTAGAACACGTCTTAGATTTTAGAAGTGTTACATTATCCCCCCCTTAGGAACATTCGTCCCTGAATGACACAAAAATCTTTTTAAAGGAAGGAATAGACTCAAGACTAGCAGCCCAACCAACAACAATACATAACAACATAAATAATAACATTTACACAAGGCAATTCAAAACTTCAATTACCACACATAAGGCTCAACATCACATTATGAGGAATTTCCTTCTCACAACAACAAGAGCTCAACATACCTTACATGAGTCAATTATGCCATATCTTAACTTATCAACTTGCTACATATCTTTTTCATAAAGACTCACCATATCACAATGGGCAACATGACTCAACACAAGAAGAATTGAAATTTTCAAGTCAAAAAATGCACATTTCACTGTAATATTCACTGTGATGACACCAAAAATGCACTTTTTTGCAAAACATCACCAAAAATCAAGAAACTTCAATTTTTAGTCATGATTTTCATTATTAATAGGAATAACTAACCTTAGTTATCAAATATATGAGGGTAACGGGACTTCATGTGGGCCTCGACCTCCCATGTTGCACCCTCAACTAAGTGATTCTTCCATAACACCTTTACGGAAGCCACCTCTTTGTTCCTTAACTTCTTTACTTGCCTATCAAGGATTTGAATCGGAACCTACTCATAAGAGAGGTTATCCTTCACACCAAGACCCTCAATAGAAGAATAGACTCGGGATCACCGATACACTTCTTAACCATAGAAACATGGAAAACCGAATGAACCGAAGCCAATTCACTAGGCAACCTTAACTCATAGTCAACCTTACCAACATTTTGCAAGATTTCATAGGGACCCAGATAACAAGAACTCAACTTCCCTTTCTTGCCAAATCTAACCACCCCTTTCATATGCGAAATTTTCAAGTACACTTTATCACCTTCTTCAAACTCTAAATCTCTTCTCCTATGATCAGCATAAGACTTTTGCCGACTATAGGCTATTTGCAACCGATTCCTTATGATATGAACCTTCTCCAAAGTTTTATAAATATAATTGGGACCCAAAAGTTAAGATTGACCCATTTCAAACAATCCAACTGGAGATCTACATCTCCTACCATACAAGGCTTCATAAGGAGCCATGGATATAGATGAATGGTAGCTATTGTTGTAAGAAAATTTCACCAAAGGCAAATGCTTATCCCAATTTCCCTTGAAATCAATGATACAAGATCTAAGAATATCCTCAAGGGTTTGAATAGTACGCTCCGCTTGACCATCTGTTTGGGGATGAAAAGTGGTGCTTAGCTTCACCTTGGTACCCAACCCTTGTTGAAAAGACCTCCAAAACCTAGATGTGAATTGTGCACTCCTATCCAATATGATGGATAACGGAATACCATGGAGACACAAAATCTCATCTATTAAGATCCTTGCATAATACTCCGCCGAATAGGTAGACTTGACGGGAATGAAATGAGCGGATTTGGTCAACCTATCCACAACCACCCATATAGAGTCATATTGCTTTTGTGTCTGAGGCAAACCTACCACAAAATCCATAGTGATGTCTTCCCACTTCTATGTAGGAACTTTGATTTCTTGAAGTAAACAACCCGGTTTTGTATTCGATTTTCACTTGTTGGCAATTTGAACACTTAGCAAAAATTCTGCTATGTACTTTTTCAAACCTTCCCACCAAAACACTTCCCTAAGGTCATGATACATCTTTGTTGAACCCGGGTGAATGGAGTAACAGGACTTATGAGCTTCCTCAAGAATCCGACTCCTCAAACAATCTACATTGGGAACACATAACCTTCCTTGATACCTCAAGACACCATCCCCCTTAAGGAGAATGAATCATTAAGCTTACCAAGAACCTATTCCTTCAACTCCATCAATGGTTGATCAAGGTGTTGTTTGGACTTCACCTCAACTACCAAAGATTACTTGGACTTATGATGGACCATAAAACCACCATTCGGAGAATTTTCCAACATAACACCAAATCTAGCCAACCTATGAAAATCTTTCACTAGGACTTTCTTGGCTTCCTCTACATGAGACACACTACCCATGGTCATACGACTTAGAGAATTCACAACCACATTGTCCTTGCCGGGGTGATAGAGAACACTCATGTCGTAATCTTTCAACAATTCCAACCACCTTCTTTGTTGGAGATTCAACTCCTTTTAAGTAAACACATATTGGAAACTCTTGTGGTTGGTATACACATAAACATGAACACCATACAAGTAATCCCTCCATATTTTCAAGGCAAATATTACGGCTACTAACTCAAGATCATGAGTTAGATAGTTTCTCTCATGCACCTTAAGTTGTGTAGAAGCATAGGCTACCACTTTCCCATGTTACATAAGCACACACCTTAAACCCACTCGGGATGCATCACAATATACAACGAAGCCCTTTGTACCCTCTGGTAAAGTCAACACCGTAGTGGAAGTAAGCTTATCTTTCAGAATTTGGAAGCTTCTTTCACACGCCTCCGACCACTCAAATTTTCTTACTCTTTTGGGTTGAAATAGTCAAGGGAGATGCAATGGATGCAAAACCATCCACAAACCTCCGATAATAACCCGCTACACGCAAGAAACTCCTAATGTCGGTTGAAGTAAATGGTCTAGGTCAATTCATGACTGCCTCGATTTTCTTTGGATCAACCTCAACTCCGTCACTAGAGATGATCGATATGACCAAGAAACACCATCGACCTCAACAAGAACTCACATTTGCTATACTTGGCAAATAATTGGTTCTCCTTAAGAACTTGTAACACCACCATCAAATGGTCCATGTGATCACTCTTATTTTTGAATATACAAAGATGTCATCAATTAAGACAATGACAAACGAATCTAGGTAACTTCGAAACACTCTATTCATGAGATCCATAAATGCCGTCGGGGCATTTGTGAGACCAAAGGACATTACTAAGAACGCATAGTTACCATATCTAGTCCAAAATGCCATTTTTGGTATATCCTCACCTCTCACCCTAAGTTGGTGATATCCCAATCTCAAGTCAATCATAGAAAAGTAGCTTGCCCCTTGGAGTTGATCGAACAAGCCATCAATCCGAGGGAGAGGATACTTGTTCTTAATAGTGACTTTATTGAGTTGGCGATAATCAATGCACATTCTAAGGGACCCGTCCTTCTTTTTCACAAACAATACCGTATCACCCAATGGAGAAATACTAGGTCTAATAAAGCCTTTGTCTAGTAAATCTTTGAGTTGAGCCTTCAACTCTTTCAGTTCGGCCGGAGCCATACGATAAGGCAAAATTGAAATGGGATTCGTATCCGGTAACAAGTTGATACCAAAATCAATTTCCCATTCAGGAGGAATACCGGGAAGATCATTAGGAAAGACCTCCGGAAATTACCTCACTACGGGGACCGACTCTATGGGAGGATTCAGAGTCTAAGTCTTAGACTCTTACTATATGGTATAAACACTCTTTAGAGATCATTTTACATGCTTTCAAACAAGAGATGATACGACCTCTAAGAATAGAATTTCCCCCCTTCCACTCTAATACGGGCTCATTTGGAAAGTTAAACTTCACCACCCTTGTTCTACAATCTATAGAGGCAAATCAAGCACGCAACCAATCCATACCCAATATGACATAAAAATGAAACATATCAAGTTCTACTAGTTCAACATAAATAACTCTATTGGGCAACATTATAGGACAATTTCTATACACCCTCTTTGGAATAACCGACTCACCCACCGGGGTAGACACCATAAATAGTTCATTTAAAATATCGGGTAAGATATCAAACTTCTTAGCTATCAAGGGATTAACAAAAGATAATGTAGCGCCCGGATCAAGTAAAACATATACATCAATGGAAAGGACTTTCAACATACCGGTCACCACGTCGGGAGAAGGCTCTTGCTCACCCCTAGAGCGGAGAGCATAAAAGCGATTCTTCCTTGGAGCAATATTAGAATCACTTGCTTGTACACTCTCCTTGTCTTGCCCCCTCACATTTGGTCAATCTCTAACCTTTTTTCCACTTTTACCACAACCAAAACAATTATCTGTCCCCTTAAGTCAATCACCGTAATGAATCTTGCCACACTTTCCACAAGTTGGCTTCTTGGTTGGTGAACTATTATCCCTTCCCTTTTTAAGCTTAGGGTTAGACACCCTATCATCCCTATCCTTAGGGAACTTGGAAGGAACTTGAATAGAAACACTCTTCTAAAACCTAGGCTTGTCTTGAATCTCAAGCCTACCCTTTGAAGAACCACCATCAAAAGATCTTTCCCTCTTGTCATCTCTACTCTTCCTCTTAGCCCTTGCCTCTTACATTTGTTGAGCATGAACCATGAGATGAGCAATGTTCATATTTTTATGTATCATATCTGAATGAGACTCCTCTTGCAAGTCATCCGACACTCCCGTCATAAAACGGTTCATTTCATCCCTAGGGTCGAAAACCAAAGAAGGAGCATATTTTGACAATTGAGTGAATTTAAAAGAGTATTCAAGAATACTCATACCTCCTTGACAAAGTTTGATGAACTTCACCACCTTGGATTCCCTCTTCTCCCTAGGAAAGAACCTATCAAGAAAAGCCTTCTTGAAACCTCCCAAGTCACCGGTCCACCCCTTAACGACCTATTGTCCCTCCATTGGACATACCAAGTTTTGACCACATCTTTGAGTATGTAAGTGGCTAACTCGGCCTTCTCGCTAGTAGACAACCCCATAGCATAGAGGATCTTATATATTTCATCAATGAACTCTTAGGGGTCTTCTTCAACCTTGGACCCATAGAAAGTAGGGGGATTCATCCTAGTGAAATCCCTCAAACGGGAGGACAAGGTAGCAACTTGTTGGTTTTCTCTTGGTACAGCCTCTCGATAAGCTTGGGCCGTCATGGCTTGAGTTTGACTAGTAATGGCTTGGACCATTTGGAAAAGAACAACCCTTATAGGACCATCCGTCAAAGGTGGAGGATCGACAGGAGCTTGGTAATCATTAACTTCTTCTTTAAGAGGAGAGACTTGATCACCACGGGGAGGAACTCCTGCATTGGCAATCTCTTCCTCAAGTCTTCGTGCCACATTTCATTTGACTATTCATTACCTATAATCACAACAAGAGGATTAGATGCAAAAGCACATAGAGCTAAACTCTAGAGGCATGATATTGGACTTCCAAGAAAGTGAGAGTTTCTTTAGCATCACATAGATTTCTATTCATAAGTGTGGCAAGCTTCACAATTATGAATACCAAGTTTGTCACATCCGGGAAAACCCCTTGACATAACCGGCGTCGTCGTCCTCTTTGAGGACTAAGACTAGCCTATTGGCTTACATCATTACATTCATACGTCAAAATTAGCAGAAATTTAAAACTTTTTACTACTTCTACAATGAGTTTTACATAGACCTCTACATATACATAATAGATATATGTCAAGTATACATAAAACCTTCGTATATGAAGATTACTTAGTATTCTACTTTTATTTCACATAGATTTATAGAATATATAATAGTCTCAAATAGTCGTCTCATCTCATAACCATCTAATAAGAGTATAACAATTTGGGCCTAGCCCATACATCAATGAAACAAGACCAAATATAGGTCATACAATGTTTAATATCCAAATGAAAAGGAAAGAAACATAAGAGTCTTAAAACTAAAGCATCATCATAGGCTTGATAATGGCATTGCCTTCGGAAAGTGAGGACCTACCCAACTTGGATGATTAAGAACTCCAAGTCTTCTTCAAAGTCGTCTCCAAAAAGTCCTTCAACGACAGAAACCTACAATGTTGGGGAAAAGGAAGAAATGGGGTTAGTACACCACTTGTACTAAGTATGAGACCATATGCACACATATCATGAAAACATGCTAAAAAGGAATATTTCATTAAGTATGCAATTTACTTTGAAAACCTTTATGCACACTCAACAAGATCGTGCTAATCAATTAGACACATTCATTGAGTCCAAAGCATGTACATCACAAGACCAACAATACTAAATCTAGTCAAGTAAACATGCATATCACATAATTGGACAACATAGTAAAGCAACTCTATCATCAAGTACTAATATCAACTAGCATGAATAAGAGTTCATTATAACATATCCAAAGTAAGACAATTACCCATGAACCCCTATTAAGTCAATAAGTGCAATGACCAAGCAAAACCCCATAACCTTACTCAATCAAGTAACCCAACAAGAATCATGACCAACATCCTACTTCACATAGCATGGCATTTAAGAGTACATATCATCATACTTTAAAAATGTAGACCAACACATATTCATAAGTGAAACTATTCAACATATAGTATCATCAATGTGCAAGTTCATCATACATATCATGTACCATTATAAGAATATTCATACATAAGAACCTTCTCCTAAGATTTCCTTCAAGGCTAACTAGTGCAATGTTTAGGTAGACTGCCATATCCCTACCTTGACTAAGCTAAACCCCTTAGGTTATCCTAGTTAGAGTTCAATCCTTTAGTTCATTTTAGCTTTTTGGGAACATCTTTCCTTAAACAACATAAACCACATGAGATAATGTGGGATCCGGTGTCATGGAACCCTACACCGAAGGAAGGCGGACTACTTGCCAAGGTACTACCAAAACATGAACATAGCAACTACGTGGATCCACTAGATAGTATTCCTATGGGGTCAACATAGTTTAAGAACTAGGAGATATAGTTGGGACCTCTTTATGCTACATGCATTATAGTCTCCAATCTCAAGAGTACATTAGTGATCCTACCTTCGTTATGTGGGAAGGGACACTCTTCACTCTAGTTCACTCGGTGCTAAGCTAGAGTCCCTTTTGAAATGCCTTTAATGTCTTTATTAATCATCATATCCTAATGTAGGTCATAGGGTCTATACGTTGTATAGTCATCATCATCATCATAGATCAATAATAATTGCATGAGTATAGTCCTTTAATTACAATTCATATAAGTGAGGTTAGCAAATTTACATATCACTTCATAATAAGGCTCATTGGTAAATCATTCACCATCCTTATAACATTTACATCTAAGCCAACACCTCACAAACCATAGTAAAGACATTTCAATTCAACATCATACCAACCCTATAAATCCTAACACAAGACATACTCCAATACAACATCATGACTTAATCACAATTAACCATAATTAAAGTAAAGAATAGGGATTATAAGACTTACCAATTCTCCTTCATAATTCATCATCAAGGTCTTACGATAACCATTTAATTCAACCCAATTAGGGTGTAGTATCATCATATAAACATAACCAACATGATAACAAGTTTAATGGAATCACTACATCACAATCCAACACTAGGTCATATCTTAAGACAAGAGACATAGATCAAACTCATAGTCTAAATCAATTACTCAAAAATTAGCATGATAGGAATATAATTCACCGTAATATATTCATGATTGATACAATAACATCACCTAGTAGTAATTCAACCAATAGCCAAGTCAATTGAATCAACATTACACAATTCATATCAAGATCATAACCTACGGTTAAGGGGAATATGTTATCTTCTACAAATTAGAACAATTCATCAAGATATAACATAATTGAGTTAAAATACATGTTAATTTATTCATAATATCCAAAAGAAATCATAAAAAAATCTATTCACAACATCAATTTCGTATTGGATGAAAACCCACTTGAACACATAATTTCTGAAATCCCTTTGAGGAAAGAGGTCTCAAAGGTGAAAGAGATAATATACCTTACTAATTGATGAACATTTATGGAGGAAATTGACCCTTTGCAGCCCTTGAACCCACCTCTAGCTTGGTCTTCAATGGGGTTTCTTTGGAAGAGAGAGAGAGAAGAGAGAAGGAAGAGAGTTTTGGGTTTGTGAATTATGAGGGTTTAGGTTAGTCTAATTAGGTTAGGGATTTATATAGGTGGTTAACTAACTAAATTAGACCTCCCTTAACCCCTAATTAACCTCCTAACTGAGCCAACTAATTAAATAACTTAAATGAAAATGTGCAGTAAAAACCAGTCATCACAGACGACACCACGATCGACGGATCGTGGGTCAATCGACAACCACTGCCCCCTTCCGTGATGCACATCCGTCGATGAGTTCACAGACTATGAAAAATTACCCTACCAAGATTTTGCATAAGTGTCTATCGACGGTGGCCATCGACGCCCCATCGATTGACACACGTTGCGTTGATGGCACTCGTCTGTGCACACTACCTTGGGCAATCCTTTGACCTCAAAATGCAAGGTTCCTCCTCAAGGGCCCTTGGTTGGTACTTGGGGAGTCATGCCCAGACTTTTCCACTATGAATTAACTCTAATACATGTTAGACACCCTTCCACCAATTTTCATCATTTTTCTAATCCTAAAAGCTAGTCAAATAGGCTAAGGCTCGCTAGCACCTCATTGAACTAGTTTCCAGACGTCATGGACGTTCTTGGATGTTTTGGTTTCTAGACTTCCTAAATGACTTATATTCATTAAAATAGACTTTAAAACAATGTCTAAACCTTATGACACTCATGTTAGGTTATAGAACACATCTTAGATTTTCAAAGTGTTACATGCTTCAACTCCATCAATAGCGGGTCAAGATGTTTTTTAGACATCACATCAACCACTAAGGATGACTCTGTCACTTCCGGGGATCACCCCCTAGACATAACTGGCGTCGTCGTCCTCTTTGAGGACTAAGACTAGCGTCCTAGCTTACATCATTACATTCATAGGTCAAAATGCAAAAAAATTTAAAACTTTTCTATATCTATCTTGAGGTTTACATAGACCTCTAGCATGCACATAATATAGTCATATTGAGTATACATAGACCCTTCATATAGGAAGATTACTTAGTATTCTACTTTTATTGCACATAGATATATAATATATAACATAGTATTAAAATCGGATGTCTCATCTCATAACTATCTAAAACAAGAGTATATCAATTGGGCATATCCCATACATCAATGTAAAAGAGCCACATATAGGCTATATAATGATTAGTACTCAAATTAAAAGGAAAGAACTAAAAGTCTTATAACTAGAACAACATCAAAAGCTTGATAGTGGCATTGCCCTAAGAAAGTGAGGATCCACCCAACTTGGATGAGTGAGAATTCCAAGTCTTCCTTGAAAGTCTTCTCAAAAGTCCTTGCCCTTGAAAGACCAGAACCTAAAATGTTGGGGAAAAGGAAGAAAATGAGGTTAGTACACCACTTGGACTAAGTATGAGGCTATATGCACACACATCATAAAATCATGGTAAAAAGGGACATTTCATTAAAGCATGCAATTTACTTTGAAAAGCCTTATGCACATTTAAGAATACCATACCAATCAATAAGACATATTCATTAAGATAAGATCATGTACATTACAAGAACAACAATACTAAGTCTAGTCAATCCTACATGCATATCACATAATTGAGCACATAATCAAAACTACTCTATCATAAATCTATAACATCAACAAGCATGAATAAGAGTTCATTACAACATGACAAAGCAAGACCATTACCCAGGAACCCTCATTAAGTCAACTAGTGCAATGACAAAGCAAAGCCCCATAACCTTACTCAATCAAGTTAACCCAACAAGAACCATGCCCAATGTCCAACATCACATAGCATATAATTAAGAGTACATATCATCCTAATTTAGCAATAGAGACCAAACACATGTTCATAAGTGAAACCAATCATCATATATTATCATCAATGTGCAAGATCATCATACACATATCATGTACAATTATAAGCATATACATATATAAGAACATCCTCCTAAGACTTCCCTCAAGGCTAACTAGTGCAATGTTTAGGTAGAGTCCCTTACCCCTACCTAGACTAAGCTAAACCCATTAGGTCATCCTAGTTGGAGTTCATTCCTTTAGTTCATTTTATCTTTTGGGAACATCTTGCCTTAACCGACATAGACCACATGAGCTATTGTGGAATCCGGTGTCATGGAACCCTACACCAAAGGAAGGTGGACTACTTGCCAAGGTAGTACCAAAACATGAACATAGCAACCTACGTGGATCCACTAGCTAGTATTCCTATGGGGGCAACATATTTCAAGAACTAGGAGATATAGTTGGGACTCTCTTTATGCTACACGCATTGTAGTCTCAAATCTCATGAGTACATTAGTGATCCTACCTTCCCTTTGTGGGAAGGGACACTCCTCACACTAGTTCACTCGGTGCTAAGCTAGAGTCCCTGTTGAAATTTCTTTAATGTATTTATTAATCATCATAACTTAATGTAGGTCATAGGGTCTATCCCTTGTATAATCATCATCATCATAGATCAATAAGAATTGCATGAGTATTGTCCTTTCATTACAGTTCATATAAGTGAGGTTAGCACATTTGGTATAATAGCATCATATAATGGTAACCATCAACCTCCAACTTAACCTAACAATGGTATAATAGCATCATATAATAGTAACCAACAGAATAACAAGACCAATTGAATCGTTATACAACAATCCATCACTAGTTCATATCCTATAGAATTAGACACTTAGACCAAATTCATAGTCTACTTCACCATCTAGGTCAATTTCTCAAGAACTAGCATAATTGGATTACTATATGTCACAATCTACTCATAATTAGCGTAATATAGGTTAGTCATTCAGACACTAACCAAACCAATTAAGTTAATACTATACAATTCAATTTAACATCACAACCTAGGGTTAAGGGGAATAGGTCATCTTCTACAATTTAGACCAATACATCAAGGAATAACATTATCGAGTTATAATACATGTTAATATACTCATTATATCCAAAATAAATCATAAACAAAGAAATTCACAAGATCAATTTCGTATTGGATGAAAACCCACTTGAATTTCATGTTTTTGAAATCAATTTGAAGGAACCCTTTGGGGAAATAGATTCAAAAGGTCAAAGGAATATCATAGCTTGTTTAATGATGAAATTTGATGGAGAAACTTTATTCTTTTTAGACCTACAACCCACCTCTAGCTTGGTGTTCAATGGGGTTTCTTTGGGAGAGAGAAAGAAGAGACAAGGAGGAGCAAATTTGGGTTTGGGAATTATGAGGGCTTAGGTTAGTTTAATTAGGTTAGTGTCTTTACATAGGTCAATAACCAACTTAATTAGAACTCCATAAACCACTAACTAATTAAATAATCACCTAATTATTTAATTTAGTCAACTTAAAATTGTGCAGCAAAACAGTGTTACAACAGATGACACCCCGATCAACGCCCCGTTTTCAAACGACGGCCAAGAGACCAGCCGTCCGTTTGGTCCATCATTTTGGTCAGAGACTGTCCAAAACAACCCCCTCTCAAATTTGTCTAAGTTTCCATAGATGGTGGCCATCGACGAACCATCGATTGGACCACGATCTGTTGGTTGCATCTGTTGGTGGAAACTACCTTGGGCAGCTTTTGCCCCAAGTTGCAAGGGTCCTCATCAAGGGCCCTTGGTTGGTCCTTGGGGAGTAGTACCCGGACGTTTCAGCTATGAACTAACTCTAATATGTGTTATACACCCTTCCACCAAAATTCATCATTTTTCGACTCCTAAAACTTAGTCAGCACCTCATTGAACTAGTTTCCGGACGTCATGGACGTTCCTTGACGTTTTGATTTCTAAACTTCCTAAATGACTTATATACATTCAATTTGATCTTAAAACAGTGTCTACACCTTTTAACACTTATGTTAGGCTCTAGATCAGGCTTTATACTTTTGGAGTAATACAGACTCGGAGTTATTCTACACTACAAAACCACCATTTGGGGAATCTTCCAATCGAACACCCAATTGATCCAACCTATGAACATATTTAACTAGGTATTTCTTACCCTCTTCCACATGAGACACACTACCATGGTCATATGGCTTAGAGCATCCACAACCACATTGGCCTTTCCGTAGTGGTAGATAACATTCATGTCATAATCTTTGAACAATTACAACCATCTTCTTTGATGGAGAATCAACTCTTTTTGGGTAAACACATATTGAAGACTATTATGGTTGGTATGCACATCCACATGAACACCATACATGTAATGCCTCCATATTTTCAAAGAAAACACTACGGACGCTAATTCAAGATCATGATTTGGATAATTCTTCTCATGTACCTTGAGTTGTCTAGAGGCATAGGCAACTACCTTACCATGTTGCATAAGGACACAACCCAAAGAAACTCAGGATGCATCACAATAGACCACAAAATCCTTGGTACCCTCCGGTAAAGTCAAAACCGGGGCGTATGTAAGCCTATATTTCAAGATTTCGAAGTTTTTTTCACATGCCTCCGAATACTCAAATTTAACATTCTTTTGGGTCAAGGTAGTTAAAGGAAGCAATGGACGCAAACCCATCCACAAACCTCCCATAGTACCCGACCAAACCCAAGAAACTTCTAATGTCAGTTGGAGCCAATGGTCTAGGCCAATTCTTAACCGCCTCAGTTTTTATTAGATCGACCTCTATACCCTCACTTGAGATAATATGACCAAGAAACACCACCGATCTCAACCAAAACTCACACTTGCTATACTTGGCAAATAGTTGGTGTTCCTTAATGACTTGCAATACCACTCTCAAGTGGTCCATATGTTCACCCTCATTTTTTGAATATACCATGATGTCGTCAATGAAGACAATGACAAAGGAATCTATGTAATTTCAAAACACTCTATTCATAAGGTCCATAAAAGTCATCGGGACATTAGTGAGACCAAAGGACATTAGTAGGAACTCATAGTGACCATACCTAGTTTGAATGCCATTTTAGGTACATCCTCATCTCTCACCCTAAGTTGGTAATACCCTGACCTCAAGTCAATTTTAGAAAAGTACCTTGCCCTTTGGAGTTGATCAAACAAGTCGTCAATCTGAAGGAGAGGATACTTGTTCTTAATAGTGACCTTATTGAGTTGACGATAGTCAATGCACATCCTAAGGGACCCATCCTTCTTCTTAACAAACAACACCAGAGCTCCCCATGGTGAAATACTAGGTTGAATGAAACTCTTATATAATAAGTCCTTGAGTTGAAGCTTTAGCTCTTTCAGCTCTGAAGAGCCATCCGGTAAGGAGGGATTGAAATGGGATTCCTATCGGGTAACAAGTCAATACCAAAGTCTATTTCCCATTCGAGAGAAATTCCGAGCAAGTCATCGGAAAAGACTTCCAGAAAGTCCTTCACTAAGGGGACTGACTCTATATGAGGAATGTTGGACTCAGGATCTTTGACTCTTATAATATGGTAAAGATACCCTCTGGAGATAATTTTACAAGATTTTAAACAAGAAATGATATGACCTCTAGGAATTGAGTTACCCCCTTCCACTCTATGACGGGTTCATTAGGAAAATTGAAATTCAATACCCTTGTTCTACAATCAATGGAAGCAAAACAAGCATGCAACCAATCCATTCCCAAAATAACATCAAAATCAACCATATCAAGATCTACCAAATCCACCCATGTAACTCTATTGGGCAAAGATATAGGACAACTCCTACAGACTCTTCTAGCCACAACAAAGTCACCCACCGGAGTAGTAATCAAAAATAGTTCAATCAAAATATCGGGTAGAAAATCAAACTTTTTAGCTACTAGAGGAGTTACAAATGACAAGGTAGCACCGGGATCTAGTAAAGCATAAACATCAACAGAGAAGACTTGTAACATACCGGTGACCACATCGGGAGACACTTCTTGCTCACCCCTAGAGCGGAGATCATAAAAACGGTTCCTCTTTGGAGCTTCATAACTAGTGCCGCTTGCTTGAGCTTGACCACTCCCCTTCTCTTGACTCCTCACATTAGGGCTATACCTAACCTTATGACCACTCTTGCTACACCCAAAGCAATTATCCGTCCAACTAGACACTCATCCCAATTCTTCTTACCACACTTGGAACAAGTAGGTTTCTTGCTAGGTAAATTCCCACTTCTTGCCTTTTGAGACTTAGGGTTAGACACCCTATCTTTGTTGGCCTTGGGAAATTTGGAAGGAACTTGGTTGGAAACCCTCTTCTTGAACCTAGGCTTGTCTTGAACCTCAAGCCCCTTAGAAGTACCTCCCTCACATGACTTAGCCCTCTTAAACTCCCGACTCTTTATCTTGATTCGAGTCTACTCTACTTGTTGTGCATGAACCATCAACCTACAAATATCCATATTGTCATGTCGCATCGCCGAACGACATTCTTCCACTAAGTGATCGGACACTCCCGTCACAAAGCGACTCATTGCATACCTAGGATTAGATACCAAGGAAGGATCATATTTGGACAATTTAGTAAACTTCAAGGAGTACTCTTGCACACTCATACATTCGTGACGGAGGTTGATGAATTCTTCCACTTTCATCTCCCTTTTATCTCAAGGAAAAAAATGATCAAGGAAATCCCTTCTAAACCTCCCAAATGATAGGACCCGCTCTCAAGGCCTTATTATCTCTCCATTGGTTATATCATGTTTGAGCTACACCCTTGAGTTGGTAGGAAGCTAGCTCGGCCTTTTCATTTAAAGTCAACTCCATGGCACAAAGAATCTTCTAGACCTCATCAATGAAGTCTTGGGGGTCTTCATTCACTTTCAACCCATAGAACATAGGAGGGTTCATCCTCATGAAGTCCCTCAAGCGGGAGGCCATAGTACTAGCATTTGGTTGCATACGAGGCCCAACCTCCCGATTGGCTTGAGCCGTCATGGCTTGTACTTGATTGTCTATCGTTTGATCTTCGGTAGTCATAGATTGAGCCAAATTCACAAATGTCAACCTTATCACTCCATCCGTCATAGGTGGAGGAATGAACGGAGCTTGGTCTTGTGGAGGCACTTCATTGCCTTGTGGAGGGGCTTGTTTATCTTTGGAAAGAACTCCCGCATTAGCCAAATCTTCCTCCAGTTTCCTCGCAGTTGCCCTTCGTGCAGTCATACCTGTAACTACAATAAGAGGTTTAGGTGAAAATAATACATAGAGTTAAGACTCTAGAGGCACGACGTAGGAATACAAAGAAGATGAGAATTTCCTAAGCATCTCATTCATAATTGTGGAGCGCTTCACAATTATGAAGAAGAATCTATAAACGTGGTTTAGTGAGACATCAATAATAAGGTTACTTAACCTCACATTCTTATACAAAATTTGTCAAGACAGGGGAGCACCCCCTAGACGCAACCAACGTCATCATCCTAAGAGAGGACTAAGACTAGCCTCTTAGAATTCGTCATAACATTTCGTAGGTTAAAAAGTGCGGAAAATTAAAACTTCTACATATACGTAATGAGGTTTACATAGACCTCTCACATACTATTTATAAGGAGTTTACATAGACTCCTCGCATAGGAAGTTTACTTAGGGTTCTCTTTCAAACAACATAAACAATATACATAAGATAGCCTACTAAGATCGTATCACATAAAACCATCTAAAACGAGTACAATAGTTGGACTTAGCCAATACAACTTCAATATGCCATATAGGCTTACAACAATGTATCAAAAGAAAAATGAAAGAACAACGTCTGTAAATATAAGCAACGACATTGCTAGAATAGTGAAAGGGTATGATCCCCGAACATGAGGACCTACCATCAACTTGGAGGGAACTGTCCAAGTTTTCTTGAAATGTGGCCTTCTAAACTTCAACAGCCGGAACCTACATAATTGTAGATAACATAGATATATGGGTTAGTACACCACTTGTACTAAGTATGGAAAGAATGTACATAAAACATTTGAAATATGCATGAAATGGACCATTTCTTTAGAAAACATGCTAAGCCATTTGGAAAGCCTTATGCACAACCAAGAACACATATAAGTCAATAATCATATGTTCCTTAAGACAAGTCCATATACAACACAAGACCAACATTATCAATAAAATCCAGTCAAATATGTAGTAACATGCTAGGAGAACATAACTAAAGCAACTCCAACATAGTGTCATAACCACAAAGCATGTACAATAGTTCATAACATTATAACATATGCAAGATCTTACTCATAACCCATCACCAATCTTACTCTTGCAATGACCAAGTGAAGTCCCATAACCCAACTCAACGAAGCAAACCAAACAAAGGATCATAAGCAATGCCTAACTTCATAGAGCGTAGCATCAAGAGTAGTCATCATCATATGTAGAAATATAGACCAATAACATGTTCATAGGTGAAACTAACATCATATAGGATCATCAATATGTAAAGTCAACATATGCATATCATTTACCTTATAAGAACATAAGAATAACCTCCTAGGACTTCTCTTAAGACCAACTAGTGCAATGTATAGGTAGAGTCCCATACCCCTACCTAGACTAAGTCAAACCCCTTAAGTAACCCTAGTCAGTGTTCACTTTATTACTTCATTTTACCTTCGGGAACACTTGCCTTAACCGACATAGACCACATGATATAAATGTGAAATCCGACGTCATGAAACCCTACACCGAAAGAAGGTGGACTACTTGCCAAAGTAGTACCAAAATATGAACATAGCAGTCCAGGTGGATCCACTAGCTAGTATTCCTATGAGGGAAACATATTTCAAGAACTAGGAGACATAGAAGAGACCCTCTTTATGCCATTAGCATTTTAATCTCTATCTCATGAGAATGTAGTGAACCTACCTTTCCTACCTGGGAAGGGACCCTCCTCACTACTAGTTCACTCGCTGCTAAGCTAGAGTCCCTTTTTGAAATGTATTTAAGCCTTTTTTAATCATCATAACTTAGTATAGGCCATAGGAGACTAACCCCTTGTATATCATAATCATTAGATCATTAGGAATTGCATGAGAACTTCCTTTCAATACAACCCTCATATGTGAGATTAAAATATTTTTATCATCATGTCATAGTAAGGTACATAAGTGATTCACAATCAACCTTATATCATCATACCTTAATCATGATCTCATAATCCATATAATCAAGACATTTCAATTACATTCATCATACCATCACCTATCTTATCTAATGACAATTAATACTTCAATTGCACATCATTATCAAGTACAAGCCGTCACAATTGGAGTAAGTATTCAAGATCATAGGTCTTACCAATTCACCTTCACAAGCCTTCTTCCATGATCTTACCATAAACCAACCATTTTAATCCATTAATAGACTTAATAAAATCACATAATAGTAATTAACACAAGAACTAAGTCAATTGCATCATTACTAACCAATTCAACATCAATTCATAACCTAGGTTTAGGAAAATAAGGTCAATTCATGATCTCTTCCATATAACTAGGTGTAACATGAAGAACTACCCTAATTCACTAATAATTAATCATAATACATCCATAATAATAAAAACAAATCATGGAAAATACAATTTGAAAGATCAATTTTGGATTAAGAATGAAACCCATGTTTTTCTCAACTTTTGGAAATCAAATTTGAAGGACCTATCACGCCCCGAGCTACACCCGAGATGCGGACACAGGACCTAGGACCACAAGTGATCCCAAGCTAACCCTGCTGGCATGATAATGAGCATACTAAAGAAAATAGCTAATGCGGAAGCTAAATAATAATTTAAAATGAAAAGATGGGGAATACACATGTTCTATAACTTAGATATTTGAATATTTACGAGTTTAATACAAGGAAGTTATTAACTCAATACTAAGCTGAAACTAACTATGTCTGAAAGTAGTCTCTATAACTGACTAGAAATGCTGGGACAAACCCCAGCTAAGTCTAGCAAAAACTGAAACTAAAGGAATAAATACTGAAAAGAAACTCATGACTATTGTCCTCAGAGAATGAGGACTCACCACTGAATCTGCTGAACTGGAGATCGGAAATCGATCTAAGCGCGATCTGGATGATGAGAACCTAAACCTATATGACGAGAATATGTAGCGCACGTATGCGTCATTACATGAAGGTTATGAGCATGTAGGATAGAGTAAAGCTAAAATAAAACATAAATGAACAAGAACAAAATCAAGTATAATAATCGAAACATGATATATGCTGAATTCTGAGCTAACCTGATGTAGTGACCAAATTTATAACATGCTGAGTTTGAATACTAACTGATCTGCAAATATGGTCAATGCAAGAGAGTCTGTCTGAACTGTGGGGTCTACTAATAACCGATAATAAAATCACATGAGCTAAATGTGGAGTCCGATGTATACGCCCCATCGAGAGGACCCAATATACCATGCTAGAGGTATAAAGCCATGCTGGCGTGATCACTAAACTGATGCCTACAGAGGGGACTTACAACCTACTTGGCTAGTAGTTCTGGGACTAATTGGGTAAGATAAACCCTAGTCCAACTCGGTATTATGCTACTCCCAATGATTTAGGTAGTTAGCTGATTATGACTGAATTTCTGTAAATACTGGATAGCTAAAAAATGAACATTCAAACTGAGAATGCAACAATTAATCTGATAATGATGCATTAATAACTGAGGCATGTATATTTGATGTAACTGAAATATCTGACCTAGCATGTGTAATTCAATAACTAAAGAAATACATAACTAGGGTCCTGAAATCCATGTGATAAACTAAATAATAACTTTACAATCTGATTTGGAACATATATTTAACTAATTTATGTTGATCTGCTGTAATTCTAGAAACCCTAGGTTTAATCATGATAAGAGAATCAAGAACTGACTGAAAACTAGAGATCTAATGGGTGAAAGGAGCCCACTAGTGAAATCCCACATACTTGGTGAAGAAATTCACGGAGAAATATTTAGATTTCGGGGCTGGAACTGCTGGAACCTTGCTGCGTTCTTGAACTAGGGTTCTTGACTTTTTTCTCCTTTCTTGCTTCTAATTTTCTAAGTTTTGATTTATGATTTTTACTTAGGTAAGTTTTAGTTATGTTTCTAGGACTAAACTGACTAAAATATGATGATTTAGGGTCAAAATGACGTATCTTAGGTTTTTAACAAAGTAAGAAAAAAAAAAGACCCTGAGTTAATTGCTATCTGACCAAGCTGACTTGTTCAATCAACGGTTCGTCGTTTGGTCCGTAGGTTGGGTCTGTTTGACAGGCCTTTACTAAAATGGGCATAACTTTTTACTAGGAGGTCTAATTTTAGAAAACTAGGTGGCTATGAAAGGCTAATTCAATTATCTATCATTTCATAGGTCATGGGACACCTAATTAATTTATGCTAAGAGTTATGATCATTTGAAGTTGACCCAACAACATTTTCCCCCTAGTTGTCTGCTAATTTTCATCTACGGTCAAACCTATGGTCCGTAGGTCCATCTACGAACCGTACTGGTCAATCGTGGTTCATGTTAGAGACTGGGCAAATGGGCTATTGATCGTCAGACATAGACTACGTACCGTAGTTTGACATATGGACAGTAGGTTTGTTCGTGCATCGACACCTAGTTAATTTCTCTGGGCTGCGTCATGGTAGAGTTTCAATCGCAAATAATGAATGTGCAGTACGGGCCGTAGATGAGACTACGGTCCGTCGATAGTGATCGTCCATTGCACCTGCAGATTTCGAAAAAGCTTATTTTTGGTATGTTTTGGATAGTGGTGTTACAGAAACCTTTGGGGAAAGGAGTCCCAAAGGTGAAGAGCTTACATAACTTAATAATCTTTGAAGATTGATGGAGAGAAAAGTGGAATTCTTTGGGGAGAGAGAAAGTTGAGAGAAGGAAGAGAGATTTGATTTTGGGAATTGAAGTGAGTTGTGTTAGTTTAATGAGGGTTAGGTCTTTATATAGTTCCTTAATTAACTTAATTAGACACCTCTTAAACCTTAATTAACCAAATGAACAACTAACTAATTAAAAGACTCAACTTAAAATAAAAAAGTCCAAACCAGACCTGACCTACGATACCCCGACCTACGACTCGTAGGTTAGTTGATGCCCCCGTACTGCACACCAGTTTTGGCGACAGAGACTTGGTTTTTGGAAATTTTTGAAAATGTATAAGGAATTAACTATGGTGGCCATCGAAACCTCGTCGACCAGACGACGTATTGTCGATTGGTGTCGTAGGTAGCCACTGTCATTTGACAACTTTTGGGCATTTTGGAAGGATCCTCTCCAAGGACTCTTAGGGTGATCCTTGGGGAGTCGTATCCGGATTTTTTGACCCTAAATAGATGTTTAACACCTTTTTACAAAATTTCATTGAATTCTGATTCTTAAAACCCCATAAAACATGCCATGGCACACTATCACCTATTTCACTAGTCTCCGAACGTCATCGATGTTCGTTGACATTTTGACTCTAAAACTTTCTTAATGATTTATACTCATTATTTTAGTTATTAAAATAGTGTTACCAACCTTATTTCAACATACGAGGCTCTATATTAGGTCATGGACTTTCGAAGTGTTACAATCTTTTTATTCAATTTTTTTGTTAGAGTTAGCTGGGGGCATGTCCCAAAAACTCAACTTAGTTAGAGGCGTTTCATACATCATAGTAGAATCAGCTTGAATTGTTAAGTTTATCTTTCAGTTGTTATTAAACTCTTAGTATGTTTTATACATTCAGACTGTTTGGGGGCTTCCCACTTTAAGTTATCCATTGTTTTAGCTTCCACATAGTACATATCTTATTAAGTTATTCTTAGTATATTTGATATATGCTAGACATAGAGATAGCTTGGGGTTACTCATGCTCCTAAGTCCCGTGTTACATCAAGGGGGTGATGAAAATTGGAATTTTTGTAATTCTTTATAAACGATAGGAAATTTTAGAAAATATGGTAAAATAAGTTGTGTATTTAGTTTTTTTTTTAAGAAAAAAAACTTTTTTACATAATAAGCCAAATATGTGATATATATTTGATATACATAATCATAATGTAAGATAATTATGACCTATGGCTATAGTGAAGATTTTATAGGAAATATCTCTCTCCCTTCCTCTCTCCCTCGCTTCTATCCTCTCTCTCTTGCCTCTATTCTCTTTGTCCTCTTTCTCTCTTTGTTCAACACAAATACAAATGGTAACATTCAATGATATAAATGATAAAATTTTATCAATTATATTTGTGATAGAATTATCAGTTAGATACACAACAATCGATCAGATATACAAATTAATTGTATCTTTCTTGCTTCTCTCCTCCTCTTTATACCATTCTAGCTTTGCTTCTATCATTGTATCTACTTAGCAGATCAATTGTATTCACGGTATTGTTATCAACATGATATACAAATAAATTGTATCTCTCTCCCCTCTCTCCTAGATTCTGCTCGTCTCTCTTCTCCTTCTAAATGTAGATACAAAGTGTAATTAAATAATCTGAAGAAACCTGCTTATGTTTTTAGTCTTCCCTACTTTTGTAATCTAGCCTATTTGTTTGACATAGTCATGAGTTTTCTTTTAAAAAAAAGAGGACTTTCAAAAATTGTAAGTAAATGTGTCATAGCATTTAAAAGACATTAAAGTTTTTCATTAAGATTGAAATAAAGCGTTAACAATTAAATATTCTCAAGTGAAAATTACAATAATATACTATTTAAGACTTTAATTAACAACATATGCAGATACTTATTTTTTTATTACAAACGTAGTTTTTAAATTACAAATATAGAAAAAATATATTTTTGAATTTAAATTCGATCTACTGCTCTCCTCTTTCTCAAATTATGTGCCTTATTTTGAGGGATGATAATTATGGTATTTATTTCTCTCCAATTACTGTTTCTAATACACATTTTTATGTGTTTTTCAAATATAATTTTATTTTTATTCCTTTTTGATACAATAAATGTAAGTAATCAACAAATTATTCTTTCTTAACATTCTTTATTCCTTATGTAGTTTTTATTTGGTAGAATTTTTCACCATTATTATGTTCTCTCTTTCATCCATCCCTTTATCATTGTGACCTTTTCTCTTCAGTTCATCTTTTCACCATTGTTATTGTTTCTCTCTGGTTCATCCCTCAATATTATATTTTCATATTTTTATTTATATGGACGAGACTCCCCGAAAAAGTCATAGGCTTAATAAATCCATCATAGTAGTTAACAGTCCTCCTATTGTATGTTCAGGACCTTCATTTGAGTTGAATGTTGTAACACTCCAAAAGTCCGTGACGTAATCTAGAGCCTCACATGATGAACTAGTTCTTCTAACACTGTTTTAATACCTAAAATAATGTATATAGAACATTTAGGAAGTTTCAGAGTCAAAACGTCAAGGAACGTCCTTGACGTCGGGAGAGTAGTGAAATAGAGGTTAGTGTGCCTTGGCATGTGTCATGGGGTTTTAAGAGTCGGAACTCAATGAAATGTGGTAGAAAGGTGTTAAACATGTATTAGAATGTGTTTATGGTCGAAAAGTCCGGGTACGACTCCTTAAGGACCACCCTAAGGGTCCTTGAGAAGGACCCTTCCAAAATAACCAAAAACCTGTCAAATTACAGTGGCTACCTACGAAACAAATCGATGAGCCATCGTCTAATAAATGAGGCATCGATGGATCCATAGTAAATGCCTTAGTAATTTTCCAAAAGTTCCGAAAATCCAAGTCTCTAACACCAATGAAGGTTGTGCAGTATGGTGGCATAGACTGACCTACAGACCCTAGGTCGAGGTCTCGTAGGTCAGGGCCTGGTTTCACTTTTAATTTTATGGTTAAGTCTTTTAATTGGTGAGTTGATTATTTGGTTAATTAAGGGTTAGGGTGTGTCTAATTAAGTTAGTTAATAGACTATGTAAAGACATAACCCTCATCAAACTAACCCAACTCACTTCATTTGCCAAATTCCAA
Source organism: Solanum sitiens (assembly GCA_016801875.1). NCBI lineage: Eukaryota > Viridiplantae > Streptophyta > Magnoliopsida > Solanales > Solanaceae > Solanum > Solanum sitiens. The sequence goes on along the minus strand of JABWTJ010000062.1, from coordinate 1,476,145 downwards.
ATCCTCTTCCTTCTCTCTCCCCAAAGAACACCATTGAAGACCAAGGTAAAAGGGATTTAAGGTTGAAATAATTCAACTTTATCTCCATCAATATTCAAGAATAGCTAAGGTATGGGAACTCTTCAACTTTGGGACTCCTTTCCCCAAAGGGTTCTTCAAATTTGATTTCCAAAAGTTGAGAAAATCATGGGTTTCATTCTTAATCCGAAATTGATCTTTCAAATTAAATTGTTCTTGGTTTATTTTGATTATTATGGATGTATTATGATTAATTATTGGTAATTAGGGTAGTTCTTGATGTTAGACCTAGTTCTATGGAAGATATCATGAATTGACCCTATTTCCCAAGCCCTAGGTCATGAATTGATGTTGAATTGATTTGCGATGATTCAATTGACTTAGTTCTTGTGTTAATTACTATTACATGATATTATTAAGTCTATTAATGGGTGAATATTGTTGGTTGATGGTAAGACCGTGGAATAAGGCTTTTGAAGGTGAATTGGTAGGACCTATGATCTTGAATCCTTAATTCAATTGTGATGGCTTGTGCTTGATGATGATGTTCAATTGAAGTATTATTTGTGATTAGATTAGGTAGGTGATGACATGATGAATGTACTTGAAATGTCTTGATTATATGGATTGTGAGATAATGATTAAGGTATGATTATATAAGGTTGATTGTGAATCACTTATGTGCCTTACTATGCAATGATGAGGATAATGTGTTAATCTAACATATGAGGGGTTTTATTAAAGGAAGTTCTCATGAAATTCCAAATAAGCTAATAACTATGATATACAAGGGGTTAGTCTCCTATGACCTAAACTAAGCTACGATGATTAATAAAGGCTAAAAAACATTTCAAAAAGGGACTTTATCTTAGCACCGAGTGAACTAGTTATGAGAGGTGTGCCTTATCAATGTGGGAAGGTAGGTTCACGATTGTTCTCATGAGATAGATATTACAGTTCAATTATGCATAAAGTGGGTCTCAAGTATGTCTCCTAGTTCTTGAACTATGTTGCCGCCATAGGAATACTAACTAGTGGATCCACCTAAAATGCTATGTTCATGTTATGGTACTACCTTGGCAAGTGGACCACCTTCTTACAGTGTAGAGTTTCATGACAGCGAATTCCATATTTAGCTCACATGGTCTATGTCGGTTAAGGCAATTGTTCCCAAAAGTAAAATGAAGTAATAAAGTGAACTCTAACTAGGGTGACTTAAGGGGTTTGACTTAGTCTAGGTAGGGGTATGGGACTCTACCTATACATTGCACTAGTTGTCCTTGAGGCAAGTCCTAGGAGATTGTTTATATGTTCTTATAAAGTAAATGATATGTATATGCTGACTTTACATGTTGATGATCATATATGTTGTTAGTTCACTTCTGAACATGTTATTGGTCTATATTGCTAAATATGATGATGACTACTCATGATGATATGTTATCTGAAGTTAGGCATTGTTTGTGATTGTTTGTTAGGTTTACTTGGTTGTGTGGGGATTATGGGACTTCACTTAATCATTGCACTTGTAAGCTTGGTAATGGGTTATGAGTAAGGGCCTTGCATATATTGTAATGTTATGAACTCTTATACATGCTTTGTTGTTATGACATTATGTTGGAGTTGTTTTGGTTATGTGCTCTACTATGCTACTACACATGTTGTCTTGACTTTACTTGATGAGGTTGGTGTTTTATTGTATATGATCTTGTCTTAATGAATATGTGATCATTGGCTCCTATGTGTTATTGATTGTGCATAAAGGATTTTCAAAGTAACTTAGCATGATTTTGAACAAATGTCCCTAGCATGATTTCAATGTTTATGTTCCCATACTTAGTACAAGTGGTGTACTAACCCATTTTCTTTATATTTCTACAACAATGTAGGTTCCGGTCGTTGAAGTTAGAAGGCCATTTGCAAGACTACTTGGATATACCCCAAGTGTTTGGTAGGTCCTCACCATCCGGGGATGATGCTACTATCGAGCTACTTGATGTTGTTATAGTCTAAAGACATTTAGTTTCCTTCTCCTCATTTGAAGATATTATTTTATAAACATATATGTGGCTTTTGTTGTAATGAAGTATGGGCTATGCCTGAATGTTCTACTCATTCTAGATGGTTTAAATGTGAGATGATATATTAGACTAAATTCTCATATGTTATGTATATTGTCTAAACGAGAAGTCTATGTAAGCTTCCTATGCGAGGAGTCTAAGTAAACTCCATATGTATATATGATTAGTAAGCGAGAGTTGTATGTATAACTCAATATGCATAAAAGGTATTTAATTTTCTGCACTTATTAACCTATGAAATGTAATGACGATTGCTAAGAGGCTAGTCTTAGTCTTCTTCAAGGACGACGACGCCTGTTGCATCCAAGGGGTGCTCCCCAGTCGTGACAAATTTGGTATCAGAGCATGGGGTTGAAATAATCTTAGGGTTGATGTCTCACTAAACCACGTCAACGTAGAGTCTTGTTCATGGGTGTGAAGCGCGCCACACTTATGAATGAAAGGCTATGTGATGCTTAGGAATTCTCACTTATTGGTAATCTTGAAAGTCGTGCCTTATGAGTTGAAACTCTATGCTTTCCTTTTTCTTCTAATCCTTTTCTTGTGGATATAGGAGATTACTACACGAAGGGTGGCTGCAAGGAGGTGGAGGAAGATTTGGCTAACACGGGAGTTCCTCCCAAAGACAACCAAGCCCCTCCATAAGGTAACCAAGTGCCTCCACAAGTCCAAGCTCCGGTCATTCCTTCACTTATAGGGATGGAGATATAAGGTCAAAATTTCTAAGCTTGGCACAAGCCATGGCTACCCAAGCTCAAGCGGTAGCCACTCAAGCCCAAGCCATGACGACTCAAGCCATTGGGAGATTGGACCTCGTGTTCAACCAAATGCTAGCACCATGAATTCCCGCTTGAGGGACTTTACGAGGATGAAACCTCCGATGTATTATGGCTCAAAGGTGAATGAAGACCCTCAAGATTTTCTCGAAGAAGTCTATAAGGTTCTCAATGCTATGGGGTTAACTTCAAATGAAAAGGCCAAGCTAGCTTCCTATCAACTCAAGGACGTATCTCAAACATGGTACACCAATGGATAGACAATATGGACTTGAGATCAGGTCCTATCTCTGATTAAAAGGTCAGAATCGTTTCTCATTAGTTCTTCAAACAACAAGGTGAAGGGGGAAAAGACTACCATTGTCACACCAAATAAGAAGGTAAGGAGAAGGTGGTTGAATGTTACGATTCGAAAAAATATCCTCATGATAGTGATTTTGGGGAAAAAATTTATTGCCAAAAAATTGAGATTAAACATTGAATCTAAATCAGCTGAGAAATTATTTAAAAAGGTACTTTTTGATTCCCGTATTGTTCATATATGTGAAATGCAATTTTTAGTGTATATTTTTTTATTATTAGAAATATGATGGGGTTAGTATGAAGAAGTCATCCAATCTAAAAGGTGTGAGTTCGAGTAATAAAAAAGAGGAAAAGATTTACACCTCCTTTAAAGGTATTTTTATTATTTTCGTTTATTATATATAGTTTTGAATTCTTAAATGTTTGACTTAAATTTATTTAATTGAACGTCATTTTTAGTCATGTATTTTATAATTTTCATGGCCTCACTATCATAATTTGTTAATTTACTTTTTTAGATCAAGAAGATACTAGTGTTTTATGTCAATATGAAAGATTTAGTGATATAATGAATCGACTATCCAAACTAAATATTCTTTATTTGATTAAAGAGCCGTCTTTTTAATATCTTCATGATTTACAACAAATGAAGGTTCAACGTCATATTATTAGAAGTTTGATTCATCATCAGTCTACTAACAATCGTGAAGACTTGTTATCTTTAACTTGAATGTCAAAAAAACTTTACTTTGGGCTTATGGAGTTCAGAATTATGAGTTGTTTTGGATAAGGAGGGCCAATGGAATTTGATCACGATCCTGACAGTCAGTCCAAACTCATTGGTCGTTGCTTTTCAAATTTTAGCAATAGAGTGCTAAAGCTGATCTAATAAATATTTTGAATGAAGGGCATTCTTAATATGATGATCATATTTTCCAAAATATCACTTTCTATCTGTTGAATGTGTAGAGTACACTACTTAACAGAGGTAATCTTTCATTTTTTTTACTCTAAGGGATTCAATAACTAGTCAAATGACAAAGATTCAGGCTATGCGATGTTTTATGATTTTTATCTTGCATTGTAAATTTGATATTACGAATGTTGCAATAAAGTCGATGAATCTTTTGCAATTCATACATATCGTACTCCTCGCATCTTCAATTAGAATATTTCCAAAAATGAAATTTATTTTGAGCATCTCAAGAAAGGCATGTTTAGAAAATATGGCAATCAGGTATGTAGCATCCCGTGTTATAATGAACTAGAATTAGAAAGAACTAATTTTGGAAAGAATGAAAATTTGAAATTTGGCAAGTTTTGCTAAGTATGAGTTTTGGGTCAACATCAAATTATCATAACTTTTAGTAAAAAATGAGTTAGGTGGCCCATAAGAAATAAAATGAGAGGTCTTGTAATCTTCTTTCGAACGCCACCGAGTTTGCTAATTTTTGAGCTTGTGTGAGGGACATATGCTCATTTGAAGTCGGGCTATCCAGTGGAAAGTAACCCTAATTTAAGAGGACTATTTTTGTATTTTATTTATCCAATTAGCTTAATTGTAAAATTGGTAATATTTAGGGGTATAAAATGATTTGGTTCAGTTTTAGAAGTTCTAAATTACACTAGGGCTTTGAGAGAAGTTCAAGAAGAGGAGAAAAAGGGGAAGAGTCAAGTCGTCGTCAAGTTCTTGCGGAATTCGCCAAGGTTTTGATCCCTAAGAGGTATGTGAATTCCCATAGAATTTGTTTCATTTACACACGCGCCAATCATGATAATTTCAACATTATTTTGTTCTTTCAAGTAAATGATTTGAGTTCTTGATGATTTTTGTTGAAGTTTCCTTCATTATCTTGATTGTTGAGATTTTGAGGTGTTTTTGAGATAATTGTATAAATTTTAACGTTGTTTTGAGTAGATTCTTGTACACTAATGATGGGTATTCTAATATTAGTGATTGGGGAAGAAACCATTCAATTTTAGGTGAATTGGGGTTAGAAAACAAATAAGGAAATTCATCGAGTTTTAGTGTAGGGGGCTGGCGCACCGCGCCACTCTATGCGCTAGGATGAGGGGTCTGTAGGTTGGCCTCTGGGGCTCCTCACCACTCAGTTCACCCCAAGTTAGCTGGTGTAGTTTAGTGTCTGGCTCCCTATGATGCTTATTGTGACCAACAACACTAACCTACGACTCGAGTGTCTGCAATTGTCGATAGTGTAGTCACCCAACCAAGGGTTAAGGGCGTGTCCCAAGGAAGAGGTTTCGAGAAGATGTAGTCAATTAGAATTTCATTCTAATTAGTCGAACCTAAGGAGATTTATGAGTAAAAACATTATAAGTTAAAGAGGGTGAAACGGAAGTGTCAAATATCGATGGGTTGTTTGTCACAAATATAGTAAAAATGGTAAAAATGCAAAGAAAATCAAGTATGGAGAGAAATTGTTGGGTTGTGACCGAAATACAATTTGAGATAAATCTTTGGGTACATGCTTTCAATAGTAAATGTGAAATATAATGGTTACTAGGCTAAGATTTAGATGGAAATAAGTACTCTGTCGAGCAACTTACCCTGTTTCAAATACGTTCCTCTTGGACACTCATTTGCCGCATGAAGACCATCCTACGACTTCCCCAACTCACTCTATCGAACTATGTGTTAGGATATGAGATTAGGGATCACCCTCTTGGGCTGAACCTCATGTCAACCTACTCCTTAGGCCATCGGTGTAGCAGTCTTTGTTTAACGACCTCCCTCTCGGGCAAGACGAAAACACATAGGTGGCTTTGTATTTACAACTTCAATCCCATTAAATTAAACGTCATCCACTAGGTGAAATCACCATTAAAATAATTTAACTTATCACCAAGTAAGACCCAACAATAAAATCAACTCATATTTGCTAAATCACACACCAAGAACGGGGGGTTTTAGCCACACATCCAGCAATAACAAAATATACCTAAAATGATACTAAAATAAAATGGATATAAGAAATTAAACCTTGATTTAAGCAAAGGAAAAAGAATGGAGAAGACCATTTCCAACTGAGGGAAGATGAAATCCTTCTTTCTTCAAGTCTCCCAAAAATCATATCCAAACTTGAGAGAAAATATGAAAACTAAAGTTTGAAGTCTCAAAACTAGAATAATGTTCGACTCTCTAAAACTAATAACTAAGTCTAGTATTTATAGCTTTCATATTAAGTGTTGAGGCAGACCATTCGGTGAGATTAGTCGAGATCGCCGAATAACCCGGCGACTCACCCTTCGTCTGTTTCATTGTTCTTTTGTGCTTGCCTTAAGCATCTTCATGTTCTGGACCATTGGATGTTATAGCACTGCTTCGCGAAACTGTTCTGTGAAGTGCCAACTACAGCTTTGATCGCCTTTTTGATCCTTTTTCCTTCAGGGCTTCGCATGCTGGAACAATGGGTGGAGTACGTCCCTTTGGCGGCTAACCAAGTATACCACTACAAAAAATCAGCGTTTAGCGACGGATGAAATTCGTTGCTAATCTATGATATTCCGTTGCTAAATATGATTAGTGACGGACTAGCGACATATTATCGACTGTTGTTATATCGCTCGTTAGTAATCATTTAGTGACGAAAAATATGTTCCGTGACAAATTTAGCGACGTCTTAGAAACAAAAAATATCCGTCGCCACTTGTTAGCGACGAGCTATTCCATCATGTTATTTATATTTTTTGTTGCTAATTTCATAATACATTTCATCATTTTTGACAAATTTTTGACAGATTTTTTGTCGCTTATCCGTCACCATAATTTCTTTATGTAGCAACGACCAAATAGTCGCTATATTTGTTGCTAAATTCTTTTTTTGTAAATTTGATGTATATATAACTTAAATTAAATTGCTCAATACCCCAAAAATAATCAACATATATAATAATATCATAGATGGTTCAAAATATATAGAATATCGAAATTGCATTTTTTTATTCAAAAAATCCATAATAATATATCAATTGTGCTTAAAAGAACCTACATTCATCAAATATTATTACTATAAAAAAAGGAATACAATTGTCACGTAAAACTAAGGATCAACCTCGTCCTCATAAGTAATAGCTGAAAGAGAAACCTCGTCCTCATAAGTAGTAGCTGAAGGAGGCACTAAGGGTGTACTGATGATGAGGAAAAAAACTTCTACACGTATTTAATTTTTGCTTCAAAACCAAAACCGTATAGTCTTCTCTTCTTTTCTCCCCGACAACTTGATAATATGCTTCACATTGATCAATATCAGTTCGAGACACTATTTTTTTCCATGATATTTCTTCATATTTTTTCTATAATAAGTAGAGGAAAAATGAAAGCATTACACAATGGATACAAAATATATTTTGAAGGCCAATACAAAAACATGCATAACCTTTTAAGCCTTAGCATTAATGTACATATTGTGCCTTCAAATTTCAAGCCTTAACAATTCATAACTACAGAAGAAGTTTCTAGACTATAATAATATGTGCAGTTTATCAATAATATGTGAGGGATTATGCAGCCCAACATAGAATATGCAGGGAAGAAAGGAAACAAAGAGAGAGTCGAAACAGACTCATCAAAACAAGGAAATGTATGTACCACCATTCAACCCATCGCAAGTACTTGACTCTTTGAAACAAAATCTAAGTGAATACTTGATTATTCATAATGCTTAAAACAAAGAAAATTCTTTAGTCTATCAGACTTATACTTAAGCTTAACTACCGAAAGGAATAAACAATTAATCAAGGCCACTGTTAGCTTTATATAAGCAATGTAAATAAAAAAACTCCAAATATTATACTTATTTGTTCAATTATTCAACAAGGTCCAAAAGTAAAGGTTTATTCACAAATTGACATGGAAAAAGAACTTTCATACGCATAAAATTAGGCACACTATTCATGTTTATATTAAAAAAAAAATCTCCACTATTAATAGAGTCAAGCCTCTCAAGTCTCAACCATCAAACCAACATTTAACACCCATATCTAAGTTGAACTTGTAAACCAACTTTAAGATAGTGAATAAACTATAATACCTTTGACAAATTTAAAATATACAGTAGTTAGTCAATGAGTTATTACCAAATACATCAACATTGACTTTGGTTTAACAAACACATGTATCCAAAAGTAATGGATGATTATGTGATAGGCTTCTAAATTTTATGCACATAGAAAGTCTTTGCAGGATCATTTCAGTTTAGAATTACTCAATATACTTCTTATCATACATTACATCATAATCATAAAATCTTTTTAGTAACTTCGTAATGAAACATGTAAAACAGAGTGATAAACTTCATAATAACCAGAACTTAGTGTTCTTTTAAGAGCTTTTTTTTGCTATGTACACACTTGAAGATTATGGGAGATTATAAGCTTAGAAAAATTCTTAATTTCACATAGTATTATTGGTGTGTTCTAACATTGTTCTCACTTCTTTAGTAAAATTTTCTCTCTATTTCGCGAAGGATTAAATTTTAATATTTGGTGCTCGTCCATAAAATATGCATCATACTTGTTGTTACTCTCATTGGAGTTCAAAATTCTAATTTTTAAACACTACAAAGACAGTAAGAAGGAAAGATGAAGGTTTAAACCTGGGACTCTCAGACTCCAACTGTTCATGCAGAAGAAAGTTCATACATTTGTTAGCAGCCATGGGTGAGAGAGTAAAGTTAGAAGAAGCCATGAGCTGGGAAGCTGTGGCTAGTCTTTATTGCTGAGCTGACATAGATCTGAGAAATATTTGGCGATGTTCCATCATTTAAAACTCTCTTTGTGATCCAACTTCACCCTCACAAGGCCCACCTCCATGAAGAAACCTACAATTACTTCCATTCTTACAATACCCTATAGCAAAATAGAGACAAAGTTTACATCCAAGTCCTGCACTTGGGACATCAGCCCCAAAATATATATCACTCATAGAACAAATAATAGGAAAATATTCTAAAGTATACTAAAAAATGAATGGTAACCACAATTAAAAATAAAAGTCAATAAACTTTAATAGAAAAGTATATGAACATGTAAGCTTTAACAAAATGACATTAAGGGATCTACCTGGCTGCTAACGGTGCTCAATATCACTGCTCGCTGCGTGGAGGTTGTTGTAATTTTTTGCCGGAGAGGGAGAGAACTGGTGGCACCATCTCCTTGATGCTGCTGTTGCGGACGAAGACCGCCTTGTTGCTCGCCTACTAAAGCTGCTACCAGCAATGGAGGTTCGATAGTGGTTTTCGCATGCTTGCTGGAGCTCTCCATTGTTGTCCAACTGCTGGTTTCACGGCTGCTGCTGGATGGCGTTGTTCTCTGCTCGTTCTCCAGGCTGCACTACTAGAAAGAAGGATGGAGAGGAGGGGAAATGGATTTGGGCAGCGGATTTGGAGAGTAGAGGAGGAGAATGAAGAAAAAATTAGGGGTTTGGGCTCTTTTGTATAAAATAGGAAAGCAAGGGTCTTAAATGAGGACCATTGATCAAATTCATATGAGAGGATGTGATTGATTCTTGGATTTTGACAAACTATGATCGACGGATAAGATCAAATGAGAGTATTGAAATATGAAATTGGAGTTCGCGACGAAATTAGTGACGGATTCTAGAATCCGTCGCTTTCAAATAAATGTATATATAATTTAGAAAATTATATTGACGTATATTTTTGTCACTATATAATATAAATAATTATAAAATATAGTTAATAGTTTAGAAACCTTTTTTCCATAACTAATTCCTTCGCCCAATATTAATTAAATTAGTGAGCACTACTTCGTTACTAAATCCGTACGAAAATTTAGGCGCCAAATTTTTGCGCTAATATTTATCGACGAATTAAATATTCCGTTGTAAATCGGTTGCTATATTATAAATCAAAATATCATTTGTTGATTCTGCACTAAAATGGTTATTTCGTCGCAAATTCGTCGTTATATAGTGACGGAATATTGTTCGTCGCTAATATCCGTTGCTAAACGCTATTTTTTTAGTAGTGTACTTGGCGATGTTCAGGGTTCAGTTTTTCGTTCTTTTTAGACTTTTTGTTCCTTTTTGTGCATAAGTGTCCATGCTTGCACTCAAACTTCAAATACCTGAATCTCATGAGTTTTCATCAGATATTGAGACTAAATAAACATTTGAGGACATTATTTCTATCAAAATAAAGCCCTAAATAAGTCAAATTTGTGGACTCATCAATACCCCCAACTTAAACTTTTTCTTGTCCTCAAGTAATACTGAAGTTCAGCAGTTCAAATGAGAAGTATCAAATAGGGCTACAAAAGACTTAATCATGAACATATACAACAAGACTCAAGCTACTCATGCAAAGGTCAATTCTGTACTTAAAGATTATAGTTGTGACACACCATTACCAAAGATTTTCCTGCTCACAATACTTGCTACTAATGTAAGTTCAAGCTCAACAATAGTATCGGAATGCCCTCACACAAAGAATGATTCCATATTCACACATGATTAATCAATTTAAGATGAAGAATTAGATGCAACGCTCACACTAAAAAAGAGGAACACAATGCATGGTTTTACCCATAGGTTTTCCCTTATTTTCTAATCAACCTCTGTTCGACTTAATCAAGATAAAAAAAATCTTTCCCAGGCTTGTATTGGGGATAAGTGAAAATGCATGGTCATTTAGGCTTAGTGACTAAATATCCTCATGAATGTTGGAACTCACCACACTTTCTTTGCTTTACCTTTTTCTATCAATTTTTCTTCTAGTGCTTCCATGTCACCCAATTATTTACTCCATGGGTTGCTTGGAAACATAAATTTCTTTTGGACTTTTATTCCACAATTTTTCTTTTTCATTCTTTTTTTTCCATTTTATTTCTCCTTTTTATATGGAGGGTTTCCTTTTTTCGCAACATCAAGAGTTAGAGGAGAATTTTCTTGCACTTACTAACTTCTCATTTCCGTTTTACCACACCCACAACTTAAACTTTTGGCTTAAGTTGTCTCTAGTTAAATCAAATGTCATGAGGATTATAGGTGGTGGTTGAATAAAGGTCTAGGTTTTCACAAGTTTTCTTCAAAAGAAGGGTAAGGCTCAAGGGGTATTCAAAAGAGTTTCACACGCTCAAAGTTAGGCCACAAAAGAGGTATATGTCAAATTGGCTCACAATCTTTAAAGTTGTCTAAGATCATTTCAGGAGCACACCTTACTTAATCAATTAGACTAACGGGGCAAATTCCAAGTTTATTCATGCTTGGTTCAAAATAATCTTATCACAGAAGGCATCGATACTAAAGCAAAACAAGACTATACACTTTTTCTAGTGTGCAAAGATCATCACAAAAGAAATCAATTGGATACATGGCTAATCACAACAAGATGCAAAGAGTTCACATATTGTCTATGTAACTTCATTTGGTCTCGTCATAGCCGCAAATTCATGTTTGTTTGATTGAGAGCACCATTCAAGTCATCTGTATTGATCAAAACGAGACTTAAATTTGTACGAGAACACCCGCTTTCAACACAAGAGGTGGAGAAAATTTTTGAAAAATAGAAATTTTCCATAAGGGTAAAAAATTTCAATCAATTAAAATCAGAAAGAAGCCATAAGTTTAAACAATCGCGAGAACAATATACAAAAACATTCTAAAAAACAACCCAACTATTATCGAATCATTATTTAAAACAACAAAAAGGTGAGTGTCACCCCACCACAAAAGAAAATATTTATCCTCAAATGCGAATAATAAATGTATCTGAATGTGTAAATAAAGTAAGACAGAGAGAGATGAAGAAGGGATCCTGTCAAAATGTTCGCTCTGTCTGTAACACCTCTAAAAATGACTTAGCTGAAACTAGAGCCTCACACTTGTGTATTGATGTTTTACAGTCCTAAAATGGTTTATAATGATGTTTATAGGCAGTGTGTAAAGTTTTGTGAAGTTTGGAGGTCAAACATCCAAGAACATACACGACGTTCGAAAGGTTTTCCTTGAAACATCCTTGTGTGCCTTAGTATGTTTCGTCAAGTTTTACATGTTTGTTTTGGATGAAATTGATTTGAGAGGTACTTAACATGTGTAAAAACATATTTGGGTTGGAAACGTTCAGGCAAAACTCTCCAAGGACCAACCTAGGGGTCCTTGAGGAGGACCCATTGTGTGAGCCAAAAGCTGTCAAACCAGCCTCACCTACGGATGGCAATCGATGCCTAGTAGGCTGGTCAACACCCTGTAGGTTGGTGGTGTATCTTGAAACTTAGGCTGGGTAGAATGTTCTCCCATTTGGCCAGCCTATGATCCAAACCACGGAGCAGCAGGACGGTCCGTTGGTTGGGCTGCGGGGCGTCAGTGATGGCCGTCGATTGGGACCTGTAATTTCCTGCAGGTGTCTCGGCCAGCCCAAGGACAATATGGGGTTTGCCATCCTAAAATTAGTTGGACGGTTTATTAAGGTCATTTTAGGTTTTTTAAGTAACTTTATAAGTCTAGAACCCCTATTCAAGTTATTATTCAAAATCAAAACACCAAGACCTCTAAAGAACTCCCTAGAACACCATTTGAGCTTGAAGGGATATTGGAGCTTGAAGCTTGGTTTCTTCATCAATTTTTCTCAATTTTTGTGTTCAAGAATCAATTAAGGTATGGTTTTCATACTTTAAGCTTTTTTCTTTAAGGATCCAATCTCAAAAAGGGTTTTCCAAAGCTTTCTCAAAAGATGAACTTCTAACTTGTGATCTAGCCATGAGTTCTTGCATAAAACATTTTGAATCATTGTATTATGATTGAATTGATGTTATTTTGATGATTTTAACCTAAAAATCATATGAACCCATGAAAACCATGAATTTCATATTTTTACTATATTATGGGTGAATTGATCATGTCTCTATACTATTGAATTCTTGTGTAGTTTACCTTGGGCTATTGAATTGTGAAAGAATGATGTTAGAATCATATGTAGGCTGTCCTAAATAGATGAATTTGTATTTTATTGCTTTGAATTCATTGAATATTATGACTATTGGATTGAATTGGTGATCAAGGCTATGGGTAAGAGCCTTTGAGTATGGTGTTGGGTGATTTGGGGATTGAAGTTGTGAGATTGGATTAGTGGTATGTTGTCGTAACTCTCTCTATATCGTATTGTATAGGTCTTGAATTGTGATGATGATTGTTATGGTCCACTTATGGTGGTGGTGCTTATGTGCTATAATTATGAATAAATGTGGCCTCGTCGGTATTACTTTATGAATTGTAAAACAATGTGGCCTCGTCGGCATTAATTTATGAATTATGGCTTTATCAAGTTATAACTTGAATATGTGAGTATTGTGAAGGTCTTGATAACTTATGTGTATATGTGGAGTCAAAGCATGAGTTCTTCTAGTTGAAAATGCGTGTCTATCGTAGGCTATAGAGAAGTCATTATGTGTATTGATTGATGTTGAAGTATGATGCTTCTTGATGTATTATATGAGACTTGTGATAACTTAGATTAATGATACTATAGTATTGAATAGGGTGACCTATAGATGGCATTGGTTATTCCTATGTGCTTCTTGAATGATATGCTATATGTGGTATAATGGAGTATGAGTGTGTTTTGTTTTGGTAGACTTGTGTACCTTACTTGATACAAGTACAATGTGAATATGACTTCTTGACTTAGTATGATAAAGCTTCTTAGTCTTTTATGTGTAATTGACATGTGACCTTGAACAAAGTTAAGAAGTTCCTTTATGTGGAACCTTCAACATAGATGGAAGGTTATGATATCCTTGAAGTTGAAAGCCGTAACAATATCCTTCTTGTGCGAATGGTGGACTTAGGGTTGATTGGCTGGAACATCATGAAATCATCCTTAGGAAAATCATTGATCTATCCTCTTGACCATTGTAGGTAGCCTTAGTGGCCCCTCTTTGGTAAGGTGTAATGTGATTGGGTTGTGAACAAGTTATGGTACCTCATCATATGCTCCTTTATTGAAATACTCTATGAGAACAAAGGCTAGCACCGAGTGAGTATGTTTGGGGAGTTTCTTTAAATAAGATGACATTAGAGAACAAAGAAACCCTTCATATTCCTTAACTACATTTGCCTACATGGGATGTGTCCTTGTTCTACCATTGGCAAGTAGAACACCCTCTATCGGAGTAGGGTTTGACTCCAAATTCCATGCTTAGCTACCATGTTCTATGTTGGTTATTGCCTATTCTCATCATATGGGACACCTACTAGTGTTGGAGAAGTTCTATGAAGTTTAGGTAGTGGTATGGGACACTATCTAAACATTGTACGATTAGGCTTTGAAGATGTTAATGTGTGAGTTCCCTAGGTCTTTTCCAATACCATTATATGAAGTCCTCTAAATTCTTAAGTGAACTCTAATTAACTTAATGATGATTATGACTTAAGTTAATGAAGGTTGAATGAAAGTATACCTATCTAGGGAAGCTTTGAGGGTTGCTTAGGTAGACTTGAAGAGGGTGTATGGGCGATCTCTTTATGTTCCACTCAAGTGAATCTTAGGGTAACCTTAGGTGGGGAGTTAAATGGTTGGAAGGTTATAATCTTGTCCTACTTAACTGAGTCTAAGGATAACCTTGGATGGGAGGCTTGTGTGTTGAATAGGTTACCGTGAACTTATTGTGAAGTCACTAAATGTTACTGTAAGTTGCTATAAATTGAGTATGACTTGGAATGTGTTCTAAATGTGGTGTTTTGTGTTTAAATCTAATTTTTATACTTTTAATATGAAGTTTTAATCAAAAGATCATGTTTCTCATAAATGTCCATTTCTCATGATTTTATGCATTATGCCATACTTAAGTACATGCATTGTACTAATACCATACATTTTGTCTATATCTCAAGTAGTAGGTGGAAGGTGAGACGAATCTTGAAGCAAAGCTTGTAAACTAGAGCTCTTTCAAGCAAAGTTGGGGTATGTCCTCACTTTATTCAAGGATATCACTATCTTTAGATTTCTTCCATTCAAAGTATTGTAATAGAGTAAGTTTTTATAGTTAGATTGTATGGGTCGTGTCCCAAGTATTGTTTAGTCTAAGATTGGCATATGTTGAGACTTAGTATATCCTATGGTTTTATATGAAAGATGTTTATGGTATTATTCATGTGAAAAGTTTTAATTCCGCACTACGTTTCATACATGTATGCAATGAATGATGTCTAAGGGCTTGTACAAGACCTCCAAGAGGTCAAGTACGCCATATTGCGAGTCGAGAACACCATATCTTCTAGGGTGTACTCTCAGGTCGTGACACTGTCTGTCGGGGCATCAATTCCTGGTGCATAAATTTAGAACACCATATCTAGGTTGCGCCGCCCTATTTTTGGGTTTTTGTGGCTTTTTCAGCTTCGGTTGCGACTTCAACAACTATATTTTCCTCAACCATTTAAGCCACATCGTGATCTACTCTCAAGGCGTGTATTACATCCATGAACCCCCATTTCCATGATGGAATAGTGGGGTCAATGGGAACCCTCCTGATTGAACTTGCCTTCTTCTTCTCTCTCCTATCCTTGACTAGCTCTGCTATCTTTCCGTCCCTCTTAAAATCACATGATGTTACATATCGAGATAGAATGTCTCTCTCTGCTACCTTTGGTCTAGCCATTTATGCAAAGACTTGAAGACAACATTAGAGAGTATTTAAACTGGTACAGGGAAACTTCGAGTGTAGTATCATTTCTCCAAACCAGTTGGTGAAGGGATCCTACACTCAGGTGATTCGCCAAAATATTGCGCAGTGGTTACAAGGATACAGACAAAAAAGAGTGAACATGAAGTCTTTCGGCGTGTTGCCGAATTCATTCCGCGACATAAACTTGATCGCCGAAAGTTACATAGTCAACTATGAATTTGTCATTAATTTAAAGGCGGAATGAGGACATTAGACGAAATACCAAACCCTTTTGCGACCATTCGTCAGCTCTCCAATTGACTCCATGTCCCTATTTTTAACCCGTCTACCTAATTAAACTCAGCAACCCTTGGTAACTTAATTTAGACCTCTACAACATAAGTTCAGCTAAGAACCTGACCAATGCACATTCCCATGGAAAAATGATGCGACTCAAAGCACCGACAATTGGGATTTTATCATTAAAGCACGAGTGATTGAAAGGTAACCAACAATTCATGTAATCCCACTCACAGAGAAAGATTTAGCATAGATCCAATCAAGATTCATATCATGCAAATGAGTACAATTTTGGCTAAGTAAATACAGGTTTAGTACTACCAACCTTTGATGTCGATTAGAGTGCTACGAAGATGCTAGGCAATAATGCAATCTTGATCCGAGTATGATTTCAATAATTAAGCAGTCTAAAAGTCCAAGGACTATAAAACTATAGTGCTGGTGTGACTTTGTGATGAGAAAAACATGAGGAAGATTATTTGAATTTGGACCTTTAAACCGTTGGCTTGCAATGACCGTTCAGATTCTCCATTCAGCGATGTTACTAAAGCTCGCCCAGTCACTCGGCGTGGCGACGAGTGTCTAGTTGCTTTGCTAAATTTGAGAGGATCCTCACTTCTCATAGAAATACCAATGCGTTCTTTATCGAGGTTGCAAATATGGTTGGCGATACACCAATAATTTCTACGGACCATCAATTTTTACAGGATCCAATATGAAGATGTGTTGAGCAGACAACAGAAGAAGTCGGGGTCTCCGAACTTGTCGGCGGCTCGCCAACTGGACTAATTTCTCGCCTTTATACCTTTCAAGTATTTCCCAAACTTTAGCATGTACAAGCAACACACCATTATTTTATGAAGATAGAAAAAGTAATGAAAGGGTTTTGGGTTGCCTCCCAAACAACGCCTCAGTTAACGTCGTGGCACGACGCAAGTCAAATTTTAGATCTCTCTTTTGGGGTTTGCCATAATATCAGTAGGAAAACCCCCTTATTGTCTCGGGTTTAGATTAGATGAGATATGACCCATTGGGATTTCCAACTTGATTGATTGAGACCAAATGTGAGGTGAAATTCAGGCTAAGGGTAGACATATCTTCTTTCATGCCTTTCAGCATTTTGTCTCACCCTTTAACTTTGTTGAGGATACGCGAGAGCATTTCCTCAAACCTTCCACCTTTTGAGTCTTTGGGATTTTTACATTCATGGGAAGGCACATATTAATCTATCTCCCCATCATTCCAATTTGGATTACGGTCCCTCTATTCATGATCTCTATCTTTCCATTTTTCATCTCTACCCCCAGGGGTGGATCTACGTTGCTGTGTGGGGGTGTCATGGCACCCAGTGATCTCGAAAAAATATTGTATACATATGTATATATGTATAGTAATTAAATATGTATTAATGTTTCCACCGAGTGACTTTACTGTGGAATAGCCCAATTGGCAAAGGAGAGAGTCTACCACCTTGTCAACGCGGGTTCGAACCACAACATATCTATTTACTTTGCTTACTCCTTTTTTTCTTTTTCTTTTCTTTTTCTCCATTCTTTCTTATTTATTTACTATTCTTTATTAATTCAAATTGACCCATTTTCATAATTAATTTTAATTTTTATTACTTTCTCTTGCACTAATTATTAATCTATTGATATGAGTGTAAAATATTAATTTTTTATCAATTAGTCAGTACTGAATTATGAGCATCAAATGAATATTACTTTAAATAGTAGTTTTTAGAAAACATAAGTTTCAAAATGTTTTTTTTAATATAAAGGTTCTTTCGATCTTCACCCACGTTTTTGCTAAGTAAGATGAATAGGCTGAAAGTACAATTTTTATTCTTTTCCAACTATATATCTCCAACAACACATAAATTCGATGGAAGATGAATATATTATGATAATATTATTAGATTTTTCATACAAGCTCAAATTTTAATGTAATTTGTTTTCTCAAAGTTTCAGCGAATAAGACATCTAATTTCAAAAATAAAATAAAAATTGAATTGTTTAGTTATCTCTGATTACATAATAATGAAAAGAAAATATTACTATATGCACATTTGATCGATTTGTTTATAAAAATAAAAAATATTAATAACCTGAATTGTAACAAAAAATTAAAGCAACCGATCCTGTTATCGTACTTGAACGTTAAGGCACCCCCGACCTTCAAATCCTAGATCTGCCTCTTTCTACTCCAACCTGTCTAGGGTAGTTTGAACGATAGCCACCTCCTTGGTTGGCTAGAAAGTTCACCTCCTCCTTATACACCACTTCAAACTTCATTTCCTCAAGATTTGTGCTCCCGACCCCCTCAACATTTACACCACAGACACCAGCCCCCATAACATTCTTCGATCGAATGTCACATTGTGTCATAATCTTGGCCATATTTTAGTCTCTCTTATTGTCCTTTTCAATCTTCTCCTTAGATGGCTGGATGGTGACAACATAGACTTGGTCCTCGTGAGTGTACCACGCTCTGTTGATGGTTGTCATGCAATCAAGAATTTGAGTTGCTAGTGTATATGGTTGTTGCATTAACCCTCTAGGTGAGAGTTGGTCAACAAATCATTTGTTTACATAATCCAAACTTTGATAGAAGTATTGAAGGATCATGTTATCAGGTAAACCATGGGTTGGGCTTTGCAGCACCAGTCTTTTGAACTGTACCCATGTTTCATGCACAGGCTCTCCATTGAGGCTCTTAAAGCTTTGAATGCTATTCCAAATAGTCATCATATTTGAGTGAGGAAAAAATCGCACATTGAATGCGGAGAGATTGAATTTCGTGGAAAGTCAGCTAACCACTTGCAATCTTCTCCCATCAGAGAAAATGGGAATAATCGCAGCCTGACTTACTCTTGAGAAATGTTTTTGATCGAGAATGTTCCGCAAACATCTACAAAATTCAAAGATGTTCGTGAGGATCCTCATGAGACAATCCGCTGAATACTCCTTTTAGTTACAATAGTTGCAACATAGTGCTCGTTATATAGAACATTGCATTCCCCTCAGCTGGGGTAAGCGGATGGCTCCAACACCACTCATGAGATGGGGGTCATTGACATTTGGCTCTTGGACATCATTTTGGTTACTGATGTCATCTTAATGGCCCACCTGTCTACCATTACTGTCATTTACACTCATGGCTCCTGATTTCAACACAAACACTTCAAAACAAAGTTTAAAATTAAGTAAATTACAACTAATAATAATAAGAACTCAATTAAACTATAAATTCTCAAGTAACACAACTCCCCAGCAGCGGTGCCATTTTGATGCTTATTGTGACCAATGACACTAACCTACGGTTTAAGTGTCTATGATCATCGATAGTATAGTAACACGACCAAGGGTTGGGATCATGTACCAAGGGAGCAGTTTCGAGAAGATGCAGTCAATTAGAATTTCATTCTAATTAGTCGTAGCTAAAGAGATTTATGAGTAAAAATAGTATAAGTTAAAGGGGTGACACGAAAGTGTCAAATTTTGATGGTGGTTTCTCACAAGTATAATAGTAAGGGTAAAAATGTAAAGTAAATCAAGTATGGAGAGAAGTTCTTGGTGTACGACCACAATACAAGTTGACATAAATAAATGAGTACATGCTTTTGGTAGGAAATTTGCAAGATAATAGTGACTAGACTAAGCTTTAGATGGAAATAACATTGCAAGTGTATTTCATGAGTTTATCTTTATTGAGTACAGTCTTATGCTCAGTAGTAAGCCATTCCTAGGCTTCGCTTGGGGCCAATAATGGTTCTCGAGTGCCAGTCTCACATAGGGTGTAGGATCGGGGAGTGACACACTTGGTATTCGAGAGTAGAGTTCAAGATTCCTAGGGAGTCTATGAAGTTGTGCCTCTAGAATCCTAGTTGTCAGTGTGAAGCGCACCACATATTTAAGTAGGAGGCTGCAACATTTAGGAATTATATCACTTCTTTTATACTTATTTCATGCGATAGAGTTCGTCTCGATAATGTTTCTTTCTAACTCATGCCGACACGTTTCTTTCACATATTGCCTCCACGAAGAGCTATCTGAGGTTGTCCTTCTAGAAGGGATATTGAGGATAAAGGGGTACTTAATGCACTAGAAGTCCAATCCCAAGGAGAGGTCACTAATGTTGAAATTTGTTATGCTATCCGAATGTTTAGCCAAGTTGATACCAACCAAGATGGGAAGCAAAGAGAGAATCGATAAGAAGTGACTATACTTATAGGATCCGTGAGTTCTTAAGGATGTATCCTCTAAGATTCACTTGTTCAAGCATCACTGAGTATCCGAAAAACTTTGTAGAGCAATTGCAAAAAGTGTTTGAAATTATGCATGCTGCTCATGCTGAGCGAGTGAAACTAGTTGCATAAAAACGGAAGGGTGTTGCTGGTATCTGCTTTGACCAATGGAAGAAGGGTAAAGTTAAGGGTGTACAAATTGTGAATTGGGCTATGTTATAGGGTGACTTTATGGGGTATTTCTTCCGTATGAGCTAAGGGAGGAAAATGTACGAGAAATTCTCACTCTTAAGCAGGAATCATGACTGTGCATGAGTAAAGCCTTAAGTTCACCCAACTTTCTCATTATGCCCCAGAAATTTTTCCAGACATGAGGAGTAGGATGATTCTATCTGTTACTAAGTTTTCTCGTCTGTCAAGTAAAGAGGGCAAGGAAACTATGCTAATAGGGTACATGGACATAACAAGGCTGGTGATATACATGTATCAGGTTGAGAAAGATAAGTCGAGATTGAGAGGAGTTTCGAAATAAGAAAGATAAGATAAGGAATGAGTCCGAACAATAAAAGTGTAATTCCAACCGGTCATCTTTTCAACATAATAAAAAGGACTTGCTCCATCATCTTCTAGTGCCCTACACCAAGGAACAAAGGTGAGTTCAATAATCAGAATCCACAGAATTTTAGAGTTAGACTTGCAAAGTCTTAGGAAAGTGTGGCACAAAGAGGTAATGCGACTTCTGCATGTGCTAATTATAGTAGGACCCACTTATGAGTATGTTGTGGTGGCTACACTGGTTGTTTCAAGTTTTGTCACGAAGGTCACTTAATGAAAGAGTGCTCTAAGAATAGGCGGAGCGGAGGAAATCTCCACCGGACAGAGCTACACCCAGAAGAGCTACTTCAGGGACAGAGAGAGGAGCGAACCGTCTGTATTCTATTAATAGTTGCCAAAAGCAAAAGGATTTTCCAGATGTCATCACTGGTATGATCAACCTCTTTAATTATGATGTTTATGCTTTATTATATCGAGGAGCGAGTCTATCTTTTGTGACTGCTTTTGTTGTAATGAATTTTGATGTTCTTCTTGAGCCCTTCAGTGTTCCTACACCTATTGGTGAGTCTACTATAGCTGAGAGAGTCTATTATGATTTTACCATTTTCTTCAATCGCAAGAAGACCTATCCTGAGTTAGTCAAGTAAGACATGGTAGATTTTGATGTCATTCTAGGTATGGATTGGCTTCATGTCTATTATGCTTTAGTTG
Source organism: Solanum sitiens (assembly GCA_016801875.1). Taxonomy (NCBI): domain Eukaryota; kingdom Viridiplantae; phylum Streptophyta; class Magnoliopsida; order Solanales; family Solanaceae; genus Solanum; species Solanum sitiens. The sequence continues at coordinate 1,454,516 of JABWTJ010000062.1, read as the reverse complement.
ACTGTAGAACTCAAGTAGTTATGTTCCAGTTTCCTAATGAGACAGTTATGGAGTGGATGTGCAGTGCAATAGCTCTTAAGGCTCATTTAATTTCGTACCTTAAGGCTAGAAAATTAGTTTCCAAGGGGCACCAATTTTTAGTTGGGATGTGTTTGAACAGTCCTTTATGGGGTGTTTCTTTCCATGTGAGCTAAGAGAGGCAAAGGTATGATAATTCCTCACTCTTAACAGGAATCCATGAGTGTGCATGAGTACAACCTCATATTTTGTCAACTACCCGTTATGCTCCAGAGATGGTTGCTGATATGAGGAGAAGGAAAAGATTGTTTGTCTCTAGGTTGTCTCGTCTATCAAGAAAAAAGGGTACATTTTTGATATTTATAGGGGACATGACATAGAAACGCTTATGATAAATGTGCAGAAGGTTGAGGAGGACAAGATGAGAGATAAAAAAGAGTTCCAGAACAACAAATCTAAGAGAACAGGTAATGAGTCCGGGAATCATAGACTAATAAAACCGGTAATATTTTCAATAAAAGATAAACGGACTTACTCGAGCATTTGCTAGTACATCTACACTAAAGAACAGAGGTGAATTTAAGAATCAGAATTCGTAGAACTTCAGTTGTAGACCTGCTCAATCTTAAGGTAGTGTGGCAAAAAGGGACAACTAGACTCTTATATGTGCTAATTTTGGTACAAAGCACCAAGGAAATGTTATTTTGACTACTTTGGTTGCTTCAAGTGTTTTCACACAAGTAATTTTTCACGAGAGAATGCCCTTAGAACACACATGATAATGGTAATGGGGGAAATAAAGCCTAATCTTCTTCAGAGGATTCGCCAGACAGAGCTGCACGTAGAGGAGATACTTCAGGGAAATGCGGAATAATCTATATGCTATTACCAGTTGCCAAGAGCAGGAGATTTCACCTAATGGTGTCACTGCTATGATCGAAGTCTTTACTTTTTATTGTATGAATTTTTTTATCCATGTACGAGTCTATCTTTTGTGACTCTATATATTGCTATGAATTTATATATTCCTCCCGAATAAATTCATGAGCCCTTTAGTTTTTCCACACATGTTGGTGAATCTATTCTAGCTAAGAAAGTTTATCATATTTTACCATTTCTATTAATCATAAGGACACCATGGCTGACTTAGTCTAGTTAAATATCGTGGACTTTGATGCCATTCTAGGTATGTACTGGCTTTATGCTTGTTATGCCTCAGTTGATTGTAGAACAAGAGTAGTTAAGTTCCAGTTTCCTAATGATCCCGTCTTAGAGGGGAGGATTAGTTCAGCAGTGCCTAGTGGTAGTTTTATCTCATACCTTAAGGCTAAGAAGTTAGTTTCCAAGCGGTGCATCTATCAATTAATCCGTGTTAATGACTCTAGTGTTGAGACACCACCTATTAAGTCATTTCTAGTTAAGAGTGAGTTTCTTGAGTTCTTTCAAGATGATGTTTTCAATTATCTTTCTGAGAGAGAATAGACTTCGCCATATATTCTTCCTTATACTCGACCTACTTCTATTCTTCCATATAGAATGGCTCCCGCTGAGTTGAAAGAATTACATGAGAAGTTGAAAGACCTTCTTGATAAAGTGTCATTTGACCAAGTGGATCACCTTGGGGCATTCGATTCTTATTTTGTAAGGAATAATGATAGTTCTATTAGAATGTGTATCGATTACCATCAATTGAACAAAATCTCTAGCAAGAATAAGTATCCCTTTGCGAGAATTGATGATCTTTTTGATCAACTTCAATGTGACACTTGATTTTCTAAGATGAACCTTAGATTTGGCTATCACCAGTTGAGAGTGAAGAAAAGTGACAGAAATACAACATTTAGGACCCTTTATAGTCATTACGAGTTTTTAGTCATGTCTTTTGGCTTGACTAATGCTCTTACAACATTCATGGATCTTATGAACAAAGTGTTTAAGAATTATCTTTATATGTTTGTTATTGTATTCATTAATGACGTTCTAATTTATTCGAGGAATGAGGAGTATCATGCTAGTCATCTTAGAGTAGTTCTTCAAACTCTCAGAGACAGAGAGTTGTATGCCTAATTTTCTAAATGTGAGTTTTGACTTGAGTTAGTGGAGTTATTAGGTCACATTATTTTTCGTGAAGGGATTCGAGTTGACACATAAAATATTAAGGCAATGCAGACATGTCCTAGACCCACATCTCCAAGATATTAGGAGTTTCTTGGGATAGGTTGGTTATTATAAAAGTGTTGTCGAGGGGGTTTTCATCTATTTCATCCCTATTGACAAATTTTACTCAATAGACAACAAATTTTCAGTGGTCCGAAGCTTGTGAGAAAATTTTTTAGGAATTGAAAACGCGGTTCACTACTGCTCTAGTGTTTACCTTACTGGAGGGTACACAATATATTGTGATGCATCCAGAGTTGGAATGGGTCATGTATTGATGCAAAATGGAAAGGTTATAACTTTTACCTCAAGACAACTTAAGATTTATGAGAAGAGTTACCTATCCCATGATGTAGAGTTGGCTGTTGTAGTCTTTGCTCTGAAAATATGACATCACTATCTCTATGGTGTTCATGTTGATGTGTTCACCGATCACAAGAGTCTTCAGTATATTTTCAGGTAGAAAGAGCTTAATCTCAGACATTGGAGGTGGTTGGAGTTACTCAAGTATTTTGACATGAGTATCCTCTATCACCCAAGTAAGGCTAATGTTGTCGCCGATGCCTTGAGCAGGATGTCTATGGGAAGCAATTCCCATGTTGAGAAACGCAATATAGAGTTAGCCAAAGATTTGTTCATACTTGAATGATTACGAGTCTGGTTGTTGGATTCCAATGAAGAGAGAATGATGGTGATTAATGTGACTGAATGATCACTAGTGTCTAATCTGAAAGAGAACCAAGACCCCATTTTGCTTGAATTTAAGGCAAATGCTCATAAGTAGAAAGTTATGGATTTTGAACAAGGGGGAGATGTTGTATTGAGGTATCAAGGCATATTGTGTGTGCCAAAGGTGGATGAATTCTAAGAGAGGATCATGGAGGAAGAACATACATCCAGATACTGTATCCATCCCTATTCCAAAAAGATGTATCGTGACTTGATAGAAGTCTACTATGGGAGTAGTATAAAGAGATGTATTGCACAGTTCATTGCTATGTTCTCGCATTTCCAATAAGTAAAGGTAGAGCACCAGAGACCTGGTGTTATTTTTCAAGACATAAATCATTCGGAATGGAGGTTGGAGATGATAAATATGGATTTCAGTAGAGGCACCATGATTCGATTTGGGTGATTATAGATGATGTTATTAAATCAGACCATTTCCTTCCAGTAAAGTCTATTTTTAATAGAAGATTATGCCATATTACACATTCAAGAGATAGTCAACTTTATGGAGTTCCGATATCAATCATTTCACATAGAAATGTGCAATTCACCGCGCAATTTTTGAAGTATTTTATGAAAGGCCTGGGTTCGAAGGTGAGTCTTAGTACTCATTTCCATACCAAGAATGATGGTCAAGTAGAGCGTACCATTTGTACTTTAGAGGATATGTTGAGAGTGTATGTGATCGATATCAATTGTAATTGGGATGATCCCTAACCTGTCATTAAGTTTGCTTACAACAACAAATATTAGTCTAGTATTCAAATGGCTCCTTATGAGGCGTTGTATGAGAGAAGAAATAAATATCTTATTGGATGGTTTCAGGTCGGTGAAGCTAAGTTGATAGGACAAGATTGGTTCATCAAGCTATGGATAAAGTGAACTTTATTGAACAAAGGTAGAAAACAACACAAATTCATCAAAAATCCTTTACTACTATTAGGAGAAGAGACTTGGAGTTTGAGGTGGACAATTGGGTTTATTTGAAAGTTTCACCTGAATGGTGTTATGAGATTTTGAAAGATGGGAAAGATGAATCCCCAATATATTGGTCCTTACAGGATATATAAGAGGATTATGAGTGTAGCCTTTGTGTTGGTGCTTCCGCAAGAGTTAGCAACAGTCTATTCGGTATTCCATATTTCAATGTTGAAAAAGTGTATAACTACTAAAAATATTGGTAGTAAGGACAATCTATCTTATGAGGAGGTACCCATTGAGATACTTGATAACTAGGTTCGCTAGTTGCGACTAAAAGAGATAGCATCAATCAAGGTCTTATGGAGGAACCAGTTTGTTGAGGAAGCTACTTTGAAGATTGAGGATGATACAAAGAATATATACCTACATCTCTTTCCTTCCAAAGAAATTAAAAACCAAGGTAATGACTTTTTGTAAAGAAATTTTTAAATTGATATGGTATGATGTGTTAAATTTCATATTGGATGATTGAGATGAGTGTTAGATGTTTCCACCCTTAGCTATACTTCGATAAATCTCATTCGAGGACAAATGTTCCCAAGGAGGAGATATTGTAACACCCCGGTCTTACAAAGCGCAAATTTTAGAAAGAACTAAATTGTAAAGAGCTAAATTGAGAATCTTTCAATTTAGACTTAGTTGTGAGTTTTGGATCAACTTTAATCGAACATATCTTGTAGTACATGATGAGTTAGGTGTTCCATGAGATATCAAATGGAATATCTCTGAGTCCTCTTTCCAACACCATCGAGTTTGCAAAATTCTGAGTTCGAATGAGGGAGATATGCCCGTTTGAGTTCAATCTATCTAGTTCAGGAAATCCATCCGAGTTAAGGATGGGTATTTTGTTTTTTTACTAACACCCACTACCCTTACTCGGTTTTAGCAATATTTTAGAGGTATAAACTGACCTAATCAGGATTCACAATTCCTAAACACGCTTAGGGTTTCAGAGATAAGTTCAAGAGGGAAAAAGGAAGAAGTTCAAGAAATTGTTCAAGATTCTTGCAATCATCGAGGAGTTTCACCAAGTATTCAATACTTTAGAGATACTTAAGTTTGCACAATGATGGGTATGTGCACCCACACGCCAATAATGAGTTTCTTTAATGAATTTCGCCTATATGATTGGGTATATTGAGTTTCTTGATGAATTTCATCAAGTTTGTGCTTCATTCTTTAACACAAGGTTTTCTTGAATTTTTGAGATGATGATCTTGTGTTTGAGTATTATTCTTGAGGAATTTTATGTGGATTTTATTGGGATTACATTTCCTATGAAGTTTCAAAGAATTCATTTGAATCTAGATGAGTTAGGGATTGAGATTGAGTGTATATTTTCGTCAAAAATCTGGGCATAAGGTGGGAGAGTGTGCCACCACTATGCCAAAACTATTGCCCAGTAGTTTGGGGGATGGTGAGGCGTGCAACTAAGTGTGCCCCAAACACTGGTCAGTAGTTTTAGGGTTGGGACCCCGCGCTACTCAGTGTGCCAGGGTCGCCAGGTCCCCTACCTTTTCGACCTTCTTTCCGTATGTGTTCCCTCCAATCGTACCTATGTTATCCACTTGATATCCACACTTCAAATATTCATTAATCCTTGATAGATCATGCATATCAATGTCATAACTCTTGACTTCCAAATGAATTGATGAGGAATTATGAGTATAATCTCTTTTAAGAGAACATTCTGAGTAACAATCTCGAAGTTTGAGTATGATAAAATGACTTTTAAACGTATGAGTATGAGTTATATTATTGTGAGTAGTATTACGCACCGATATGTGGACGAGTTCAGAGAACTCAAAGTCCTCATAAACAATGTATGCCAGCGTGGGTAAAAAAGGTCATACTTTTAAAATGATTCCTTATTTCCTATAAGCATAGGATAGTGGATCCACTTAGTTAAGGATGTGCTGTACTCTGGGAAGGTGTAGGACAATTCTTCCAGTGTGGATGAGACATTGTATACTCACATAGCTCATAGTGATGATTGTCGATTAGAGAATCTCCCAAATAAGAGTAAAAGATTTATTATTATCTTTTCAAATACATTGAGTTATGATATACATTTTTAAAATCTTTGTTTCCTCTCTCTCTAATTGTTAAATTCCCCTATTGATTGTTTTTGTTAGCAATTGCTTACTAAATTTGCCCCTCCCTTTAAAAATTAAAACTCATTGAGTTATTTATGATGTGTAGTCTTTTAATTCTACAAAAGATTAAATACTTATTTACTTCATACTTGAATTATTTACCATATCGCTCATTGTAGAATCGACTCCAACTCATTGTTGGGTTTATACTTGTTAAAGATTGTCTACACTTTGAATCAGAAGATTTGTAGTTGAGTGTAATAAAAATGGTGCCGCTACCGAGGAGTGGTGGTTAGAATTATTTTATTGAAAATTTTTTGTGATCTAATTTTGTTGTAGTAGAATTTTCTTAATAGTGTTTTTGTTGATTGCTCTCAATAGGTGAACAAATGAATGTGAAAGGGACAATGACAAGTCAACCTCAGAACAATGATGCCATTGGAAACTTGCATGATGTCAATGTGGATCAACTGGGAAGTCACGGTGCTATTTCATTGCCTCAAACTGTGGGAGATGCGGTGTTTTATATGACCAACACTATGTTGCAACTATTGTAGATGAAAGGGGTATTTTGGGGGACTTGTTCATGAGGACCTTCATGACCACGTTCACAATTTTATGGATGTGTGTGGACCATTCTCCTTGAAAAAAATCACTCAAGAGTCAATCCAACTCCGTTTGTTTCCCTTTTCTCTAATGGGGGAAGCAACAAAGTGGCTGACTAAACTATGAAAGGAATCTATCACTTCTTAGGAGGAGCTCACAAAAACTATTTTATGAGAAATTCTTCCCATCATCGAAGATAGTAAAGTTGAGGGATAACATTCAAAATTTTCAAGAGGGTTGATGGTGAACCTATTAATGAGATGTGGTTGAGATTTCCAAAGATGGTTATCCAATGTCCTACTCATGGATTTTTTGATAATGTGCTCTTGTAATTTTTATATCAGAGTCTTGACACCATTAACAAGGGTGTCTCCGACTAACTTATTCAGGGTGGAATCATGAGACAACCATTTGTCATAACATTATTTGTTTTTTGATGAGATGAACAAAATTAATCGTGCATGGTATAAAAGGGAAGATTAAGTGTCTCGTTTAAATATTTGGTTGACCAAGGAAAATTTGGAATAGAAACAAGGACGTGATGAGAAAATGGCCAAAATAAAGACTCAAATGGACCTATTGACAAAACATGTCATGGGAGGTGGTTATAAGGTTGTAAATGCGGTTGGTGCTTGTAGTGGAGTGATCCTGGATGATGCACAATTCAAATCCATGTATAATGAAGAGGTGAAATTCTTATCAAAACAAGCGCGGGGGGTAGGGGGTGGGGGTGTTCTTTTTCGAGCTATCCAAGTCCTATCAGTAATAAACGTTGAAACAAAGATTGTGATGAAGGTTGGAGAAATCATAATCGAGTTGCAACTTGGAGAGATAGAGATTGTGATAAATATCTTTATACCCCCTTATGAAGGTCTAAAGTCTAAGGAACAAAAGGATGACGCCGAACACTTCTGTACCGAGGATATGCTTGATTGAATACTAAACAAGGTGGAAAAAATTAATAAGGTACAGAAGGATATGAAGGATGATCGTTTTCAAATCAAATAGTGACCTCTCACAAGGTTTCCATAAATAAACTTGAGACTCAAATGGGTGAAGTCTTGTCTCACTTAACTCCAAGACCGAAAAAGGGTCTTCCTAACGATACCTTAGTCAATCGGAAGAATGAGACTTAAATGTATTGTCACGTCGTACCACGACGTTTAGTGAGAAACTTCTTGGGAGGCAACCCCTGTTAGGATTTTTTTATTTTAATTACATTTATTTGATGCACTAGTTGAAATTCAAATTTCGGAGGAAAAGCAATCGGGCGAGCTCATAGCTCACTCAGCGAATCGGTGAGTGGCTCGGCGAGCTCGATCAAGCTATCCCTTTAAACTAACTGAAGGGATTATTTTCTACCCAATTTGGCAGGCTTAGGTCCACTCGGCGAGTTGCCTAAGTGTATCAGCAATGTTAGGGAGAGTCATCGATCGGGGTTCAAACTAAAGGGTCAAGTACCCTCCAACCGTTTTAAATTCAAAATCTCTCATTCTTTTGAATTTTTTTGACTCCTGCACTCTTTCAATAAAAAAAATAGATTATCTTTTTAGTTTAAATATCTTGGTTGTCCTCGTGTGTGATCGAAATCTGAAGTGTTGTCTATCCTCCCCTCTTTGCCTAAGTAACTATGTCTTCATTTGAGGTTGAGCATCCGAATTCTCTTTAATTTCATAATTTATACTGGCATGTTTATGAGTAGTTAATGGTACTATTGTGCTTAGTAATTGTTGTTCCTTTATTGTGTGCCTAATTGCTTGTAGTAGTTTAGTTTTAAATTGAGCATCTTACTTTACTTGTTTCATCTAAATTGTTCTAGTTTCACGTAGAATTCACTGAATTGTGGGTGTTGATGTTAGGTAGTGTACGGGTAAAGTCTGTATAGTCAAAGTTTGGCCAAATGGATTGAATTTGCCCAATGATGGATGGGGTTACGTCATTCTTAAGGGGAAAATCGTTGTTTGGTTGAATTTAAATTAGTTGGGGGAAGTCTAAGTACCTCGGCTTAGATATTCCTTATGGGTCGGCTAAAACTGTTGCGAATGTGCTTGAAATGGTTTGTCGTAGGTTGTTGGTTGTGAATAAGAATTAGGGTTTGTAAGACACATCGGTCCACTTTGCAAGCTGAGTCGAGCTCCCCGAGTGACTTAACGGATCACCTAATGACTTCTCTTATCGTCTATTTGAACTAAATTGTTGGTGATTTTTTCTATAACTTTTGGCGATGGTCTGTTGCTCTACGAGTAGATTCTGTGACTGGAATAATTGCTATGACATTGCCTTCATGATCCCTGATTTTACAAAATATTTTTTTTGTGAATTTTAGTGAGTATCTTTTCTCGCCGAATAGGTTCGACGACTCACAAATTGTACTTTTGTATTGCCCTTTTGCACATGATTTTTTATGATTTTTTTGTAACATTAGGAAAGTCTTTTATTACTCGCTGAATGGATTTGGCGGCTTGCCAAATCAGTTGGTGAGTTTATCTGCAACATTTTTAGAATTTTATGTCACTAACCTTCTGCAACCACATGCACTTCTAATGTGTGCTTTGACATGTATGGATAGACCCAAAATTACGGAAAGAGGTCAACCACCCCGGAATAAGGCCAAAGTGTTTGTGGTAGCAATGGAGGCTGAGCCTTCCAAAACAGACTCAGGGGAGTGGTAAGGGCAAGGAAAACGAGAAAGTTTTCATCAGTTCGAGCTCGAGCTCATCTTATTTTGTAACACCCCGAAGTTCCATGACCTATACTATAGCCTCACGTATTGTATAATGATGATTATTGACCTAAACTAATGGAATTAACTTGATTAGTAAGTATTAAAGCTAAAACGTCAAAGAAAGACCACGACGTCCGGACACTTGTGAAAGTTAACTTGTGTGTATTTAGGTTTTATATAGGGTTTGAAGAGTCGTATGAAAGTCAAAATTTGTAAAAATCCTTAGAGTAAACCTTAGTGCATGTTTAGGGTCAAAAATTTCGGGTACGACTCCCCACGGACCACCCTAATGTTCCTTGAGGAAAACCAAACATTGGACCCAAGAAGCTGTCCAAGACAATGTCCAATCGACGAGGCAGTCGACGGTTATTAGATGGACTCACACCCCGTCGATAGAGGTAATGAGTCCATAATTATAATATGGAGACTTGACTCTATTTTTAAGACTCTTTGAACCAAACCACGGATGCCAAGACAGTCCATGCATGGAACGATGGACCGTCGATTGAGGGCATCGTTGGTGCCTAGAACTGGTGTATTAAACTTCCAAGCCAAGTGTGATTTAATAAATTACACCCCTGGCCAATCAAATGTGGGTTGGTATAATTTAGTCATTTTAGGTATATTGAGGGACTTTAACTCATTAAACTAGCTAACACTTCGTAACTCCCAAATAAAAAATCAAATCCCACTTTCCTCTCTCACAAATTCTCTCTCTAACCCAACATTGAAGAACAAAGAAGAACTCAAGTTAGGGCACTCAATATTCATTATTTTTCACTTCAAAATCATGGAATATCATTAAATAAGGTATGAGGATGTTGATTCATGCATTAGTTTCTCCATGAAGACTTTCAAAACTTCTGTTTTCGAAATTGTTATTGTGACTAAAACCTAGGGCTTGTGATATAGCCATGGGATCACTCCAAAACCATTTTACTTATGTTATATGCCTTATATTATGAATATATTGGGATTAATTGATGATTTCGATTGTGAAAATCTTCCAAGAAATAATGTGCACCATATGACCTAATTTCATGAATGTTAATGGATGAATTGAGTAGATATGAACATGATGTATTGTAATTGATGATTATCTAGTCATTGAATCTTGTTTCATGTCTATTGTGATGTATATAGAGGTGATTATGATACTTGATTCTTAAACTTGAAAAGAGGGTAAATCTTTCGGTTTGATTATATGTTGTAGAATGTAGTATAAAAACTCTGAAGTTACTTGCAAGGTACATGACTTATGAAAAGATGAAAGAAAGGTATTGTTGGGTGGTTTCCACTCCCTTGAACATTACCTATTATGTTGCATGAATTGTGTCGGATGAATCTAATCTCTTGTGTTGATTGAAAGTATAGTTCTCATGAAAACACCAAGATTGATATTGTAAAAAGTACTACTCACATATGTATGTTGCTTCTAGGATGAAAGTGTATTATCACCTAATGAATCTAAGAGCTTATGTATTGAATGAAGATGGATTTCTCTTCACACATGTAGATTCAATTAAAAGGATTATTATTAGTATGTTGGGAAAGTATACTACGCACCGACAGGATATGGCCAATGAGGAAAAGACCCTTACGTTAATGCAAGAGGTTGGGTCATCCTAGAGATACTCATGAGATAGGGACTCCCCCGTTAATGCAATAGGTAGAGTCCCTATAATCAATCTCCCTATCCCTTAACTATGTGTGCCCATAGGACATATCTAGTGGATCCACATAGTAGCTAGTATGTAGGTTCTACCTTGGCAAGTAGAACAGCCTTTTTCGGTGTGGAGATTCGTGACACCAGATTCCATGTAAGCTCTGATGGTCTATGTCGGTTATGGTTGATCTTCCCTAAATAAAGAAGTATGAACTAGTCCATGAAATCCTAATGAGCTTACTGACTAGAACTGGGGGTGTTGGACTTCACTTGTACATTGCACTAGTAGACTTAGAAGGGTGTGGTGGGTGGTTCTTTGTAATTATTAAACGATAATGATAATATATATATTGAATGGATAACGCCTATGTGAACATACTCATATATTAAAATATGGTCCATGACGTATGTGTTTCACTCACGATTATGAAATATGATAGAATCAAAAAGGTAATGTGTGTGGCCAAGGTGGTTTCTAAGGGATACTTGGTAGAGTTGGTATTATGGGATGCTAACTTTACATTGCACAAGTGGACCTTAGGACGTTCCATGGTCATAACTTCATTTTAGTTGGATTTGGTTGTGGTATTGTCTTATCTATTGTGTTGTTGATGTAAATGGTATTCAAAAACCTCATGGATTACATATACATGTCCCTTTCTCATGTATTAAAGGTTTTTATGCATTTCTCCATACTTGGTGCATTAATTTATTAACCCCTTTCTCCTTTTGCAATTAGGAGTATATGTTCCGGCCAATTGGTTTGCTTCTACATCCTTGAAGAAAGTTTGTACTTCTTATCTCTAACACTTGTGGTAGTCCTCAAAGATCCGAGGACAAATGCACTTGATGCCACTTTATGATTTCTCTATTGATGTAATAGACTTAGTACTCTTTCCTTATGTACATTTGTTCTAAGAGTCTGTGGTGTCTAAAGGGCTAAATACCCTATTTGAAGATTTCCTGTTGAACTCATATTAATACATGGCGTAATTGTGACAATTATACTAGATTCTTACTATTTTGCTTTATCGAAAGGAAGTTTGAACTTCTATCGTAAAAATTTTTAAATTCTGCATTATTTCAAGTTCGTTATGCAGTGACAATTATGCTAAGGACTTGTATAAGACCTCTTCGAGGTCGATTACGCTGGGAATGTCTAGGGGGTACTCTCCGGTCGTTACAAACTTGGTATCTGAGCATAATATTATGGGATAATTCTAGGGTTGATGTGACACACACTACGTCTAGAAGAGTCTTATTCATAAATGTGAAGCACGCCACCTTTATGAATATGAGTCTATGAGATGATTACGCACCTTCCTATCTTCATTACTCTATGATCATGCTTGAAGTCCTAACTCTATCTAATTATTTTCTTCTAATCCTATTCTTGTACTTATAGGCAATGAATACAAGAAGAAATCATGCTAAGAGGACCGAAGAGGAGAATGTGAATGAGGCGAGTCCCCCTCAAGCTCCCCAAAACCCTCAAGCTCCTATTGAAGAGGGTGATATGTCCAATGTTGAGGTAAGAGCTGAGATCCATAGTTTGACTCAAGAGTTGGCTACCGAAGTTGCTAAGGATGTGAGGGTACAAGTGAACCCCAATGCTAGCAGCACCACATCAAGGATAAGGGATTTCATGTCACATCTGTGGAGCACCCCCTAGATGTAACCGTCGTCGTCGTCCTCGGATAGGACTAAGACTAGCCTCTTAGCATTCGTCATTACATTTCATAGATTAAAAAGTGCGGAAAATTAAAACTTTTCATCTACATCTAGATTATGAGGTCTACATAGACCTTTCGCTTACACATAGTATATACATTCGGAGTTTACATAGACTCCTCACATAGGAAGCATACATAGGCTTGTACTTTTATTGCACATATACAACATACACAATATAGAGTCTAATAGAGATGTTTCATATAAAACCATCTAAGTTGGAATAGAACAATTAGGGCATATCCCTTACACAAATGTATAAATGCCACTTAGGGCTTACAACAATGTCTTGAACAATAAGGTGAAATAAATGTCATTAGACTATAGCAAGTCACATTGGTAAAATGAGAAAAGACATCATCCTCAGATCTTGAGGACATACCCACACTTGGATAAATGATCCAGGACTTCCTTGCAAATTGGTCACGAACCCTTCAACGACCGAAACGTAAAATGTTTGGGAATAAAGGGTGAACTAGGGGTTAGTACATCACTTGTACTAAGTATGGAAAAATATGCACATAAAATATAAAAATCATGCTAAAAGGGACATTTGTTCAAAACCATGCCAAGTTACTTGAAAAGCCTTATGCACAATCAAGAACACATATAAGACAATAATCATATATTATTTAAGATAATAGCATATTCAACACAAGACCAACCTCATCAAGCATAGTCAAGTCAACATCTGTATTGCATATTTGATCCATAACCAAAGCAACTCAAACATCATGTTATAAAAACAAAGCATGTACAAGAGTTCATAACATTTTAAAATATACGAGACCCTTACTTATAACCCACCATCAAGTCTACAAGTGCAATGACCAAGTAAAGCCCCATAACCTTACTCAACCAAGTAAACCAAATAAAGGATCATAAGCAATGCCCCACATCACATAATATAGCATCAAGAGTAATCATCATCATGATTAGAAATATAGGCCAATAGCATGTTCATACATGAAACCAACATCTTATAGTATCATCATCACGTAAAGACAACATATGCATATCATTCACTTTATAAGAGCATAAGAACAATAGAACATCCTTCTAAGACTTCCCTCAAGGCTAACTAGTAGAATGTATAGGTAGAGTCCCATACCCTACCTATACTAAGTCAAACCCCTTAATTAATCTTAGTTAGAGTTCACTTTATTACATGATTTTATTTTCGGGAACACTTTCCTTAACTGACATAGACCACGTGAGCTAATGTGGAATCCAGTGTCATGAAACCCTACAGCGAAAGAAGGTGGACTACTTGCCAAAGTTGTACCAAAGCATGAACATATCATCTAGGTGGATCCGCTAGCTAGTATTATTATGGGGGAAACATAGTTCAATTACTAGGAGATGTACTTGGGACCCTCTTTATGCCTCTGGCATTATAGTCTCCAATCTCATAAGTACAATAGTGAACCTACCTTCCTTACTTGTGAGGGAACACTCCTCACTACTAGTTCACTCGGTGCTAAGCTATAGTATCTTTTTAATGTCTTTCTTTAACAATCATAACTTAGTTTAGGTCATAGGAGAATAGCTCCTTGAATAGTCATAGTCATTAGCTCAATAGGAATTTTCATTAGAACACCTTTCAATACAACTCTCATACGTGAGATTAGCACATTAACATCAACATATCATAGTAAGGAACATAGGTACTTAATAACCTACCTTATATCATTACATCTTAAGCATAATCTCACAATCAAATAACCGACATTTCAATTGCATCATCATACAATACCTACTTAATCGAATTACAAGAAATACTTCAATTGAACTTCATCACCAAGTACAAGCAATCATAATTAAAGTAAAGGTTTAGGATAACAAAAACTTACCCATATTTTTGAAAAACCATCTTCATGGTCTTACCATAAACCAACCAATTCCATCCAATAATAGTTGTAATTGCATCAATCAATAGTAATTAACACAATGGCTAGGTCAACTACATCAATACAATTCAATTCTATACTAGTTAATAACCTAGGGTTAGGGAATGGGGTCAATTCATCACCTCTACCCCAATACTAGGTTAAACCATCAAGAACTAGCATAATTATACAATAATACACCATAATGGAATCATAATAACCAAAATAAACCATAGATAATACAATTTAGATGATCAAATTCGTATTAGGAAGAAACCCATATGAAATCATCTTTTTGAAAACTAATTTTTGAAGAACCCTTTGGGGAAAGGAATCCCAAAGGTGAAGAGTTCCCATACCTTGTTAATTGTTGAAGATTGATGGAGAAAAGCACCCTTATTTCTGCCTTAGAAATCTTAGACTTTGGTCTTCTATGGAGTTTCCTTGGGAGAGAGAAAGTAGAGAGTAGGAAGAGCAATTTGGGTTTGTGAATTTGGGGGTGTTTAGTTGATTTTAGGCTTAGGGTAGGTTCTATAGTTAATTAAATAACCTAATTTACCACCACCTAATCACAAATTAAAACCCTAACTAACTAACTTAATTAAATTAAATCTTTAAAACATAACAGAAAATTACAGGCTGACCTACAAGACCTCGACCTACGGTCTGTAGGTTAGTCGACGCCCATGCCCCCAACCGTCCTGCACATCTGTAGTTTTGGTCAGAGAGTTTGAAATTTTGCCTTTTCATGAAAATGGTTAAGTGTCCAACAATGGAGGCAATGACGACCCGTCATTATACCTATGCCTCGTCAATGGCAAGCGTAGGTAGATACTGCATGCACTACCTCATTTGGTAGGTTTGGGTCAAAATGAAAGGGTCCTCTCCAAGGACCACTAGGGTGGTCCATGGGGAGTCGTACATGGACGTTTCGAAACTAGACCTACTCTAATATGTGTTATACACATTTTCACCAAATTTCATGAAATTCTGACTCCTAAAACCCCATGAAATAAGCTAAGGCACACTAGTACCTTTTGCACTAGTCTCTGGACGTCATGGACGTTCCTTGACGTTTTGACTCTAAAACTTCCTAAATTACTTTTATACATTATTATTGACCTTAAAACAGTGTTACAAACCTTATCCACTCATGTCAGACTCTATATTAGGTCTTGGATTTTCAGAGTGTTACATTATCCCCCATTAGGAACATTCATCCTCGAATGACACTAAAAATATTTTCAAGCTAAAGGATAGACTCAATACTAGCAGCCAACCAACAACATACAAAATCAATATGATTTACAACTCAATTAAACGTAACAACATGGCATTTACATAAGGTAACTCAAAATATCAATTGCAACACATAAGAACTCAAAACCATAACATGAGGAATTTCTTTCTCAACAACAACATGACCTCAGCACAATATATAGAGTCACTTATGCCAAAATTTGTTTCAAAACATATCGACATGCTCAATCTCATTTCATATAGGCGACATCATACCAAATACACAAATAAGTGCAAAATTGAGCAAAAAACATTTTTACATGATACTTTATTTTAGCAAAAAACCCTTAGCATGAATATGCACATCTTTACCACACAAGTCAAATTCAATTTATTCATTATTTTGATTATCAATAGGAACAACTAACCTTAATCAACAAAGATATGAGGGTAACAGGACTTCATGTCGGTCTCGGCCTCCCATGTTTCTCCCTCAACTAGGTGGTTCTTCCATAACACCTTTACGGAAGCCACCTCCTTGTTCCTCAACTTCATCATTTGTCTATCAAGGATTTTAACCGGAACCTCCTCATAGGAGAGGTTCTCATCCACACCTAGACCCTCAATAGGAAGAATGGACTCGGGATCAGCGATGCACTTCTTAAGCACAGAGACATGAAACACTAGATGAACCAAAGCTAGTTTACTAGGTAATCTCAACTCGTATGCAACCTTTCCAACCCTTTGGAAAATTTCATAGAGACCCACATAACGAGGAATCAACTTACCTTTCTTGACAAATCTCTTCAACCCTTTCATGGGTGAAAATTTTAGATACACCTTATCACCCTGTTAATATTCTAAGTCCTTTCTCCTATCGTCGGCATAGGACTTTTGCCGGCTATAGGCTATTTTCAATCGGTTCCATATCATATGAACTTTCTCCAAAGTTTTATAAATCAATTCGGGACGAAAGAGTGAAGACTCGCCCACTTCAAATAATCCAATCGGAGATCTATATCTCCTACCATAAGGCCTCAAAAGGAGCCATAAATATAGTTGAATGGTAACTATTGTTATAAGAGAACTCAACCAAAGGCAAGTGCTTATTCCAATTTCCTTTGAAATCAATTGCAAAAGATCTAAGCATATCCTCAAGGGTTTGAATAGTACGCTCCGCTTAACCATCATTTCGGGATGAAAAGCGGTGCTTAACTTCACCTTTGTAACCAACCCTTTTTGGAATGACCTCCAAAACCTAGATGTGAATTGTGCACCCCTATCCTATATGATGGACAACGTAATACCATGGCGACACAAAATCTCATCTATGGAGTTCCTTGCATAATCCTCCGCCGAGTAAGTGGAGTTGATGGGAATAAAATGAGCGGATTTGGTCAACTTATCCACAACCACCCATATAGAGTCATTTTGCCTTTGTGTCCGAGGCAAACCTACCACGAAGTCCATATTAATGTCTTCCCACATTCAAGTGGGAACTTGTATTTCTTGAAGTAAACCACTTGGCTTTTGGTGCTCGGCTTTCACTAGTTGGCAATTTGGACATTTTGCAATAAATTCCGCTATGTCCTTTCTTAAGCCTTCCCACCAAAAGACTTTTCTAAGGTCATGATACATCATTATAGAACCTGTATGAATGGAATAACGAGAACCATGAGCTTCCTCAAGAATCCGGTTTCTCAAGTCATCAATATTGGGCACACATAACCTTCCTTGATACCTGAAGACACCATACCCCCACAAGGAGAATGGCTCATTAAGCTTACCAAGAACTGATTACTTTAACTCCATCAATGATTGATCAAGGTGTTGCTTAGACTTCAACTCAACCACCAAAGACGATTCGGAGTTATGATGGACCATAAAACCACTATTTGGAGAATCTTTCGATCTAACACCCAAATGAGCCAACCTATGAACATTCTTCACTAGGTTTTTCTTGGTTTATTCCACATGAGACACACTACCAATGGTCATATGACTTAGAGCATCCGCAACCACACTGTCTTTGCTGGGGTGGTAGAGAACACTCATTTTATAATCTTTCAACAATTCCAACCACCTTCTTTTTCGTAGATTTAACTCCTTTTGAGTAAGCACATATTGAAGACTCTTGTGTCCGGTAGACACATCAACATAGACACCATACAAGTAATGCCTCCATATTTTCAAGGCAAATACAATGGCCGCTAACTCAAGATCATGAGTTGGATAATTCTTCTCATGCACCTTAAGTTGTTAAGAAGCATAAGCTACTACTTTCCCATGTTGCATAACGATACACCCTAAGCCCACTCGGGATGCATCACAATATACAACGAAGCCCTTGGTACCCTACGGTAAATTCAAC
The DNA here is from genome assembly GCA_016801875.1 of Solanum sitiens. Taxonomy (NCBI): domain Eukaryota; kingdom Viridiplantae; phylum Streptophyta; class Magnoliopsida; order Solanales; family Solanaceae; genus Solanum; species Solanum sitiens. The sequence continues at coordinate 1,436,308 of JABWTJ010000062.1, read as the reverse complement.
ACCGAAGTTGAGGTAAGCCTATCCTTCAAAATTTGGAAGGTTCTTTCACAGTCCTCTGACCACTCAAATTTCACACTCTTTTGTGTCAAGGTAGTCAAGGGAGAAGCAGTAGACTCAAAACCATCCACAAACCTTTTATAGTATCCCCCCACACCCAAGAAACTCTTAATGTCGGTTGGAGTCAATGGTCTAGGCTAATTCTTGACCGCCTCTGTTTTCCTTGGATCAACCTCAACTCCCTCACTAGAGATGATATGACTAAGAAACGCCACTGACCTCAACCAAAACGCATATTTGCTATACTTGGCAAATAGTTGGATTTCCTTAAGCACTTGCAACACCACTCTCAAATGGTCCATGTGTTCAGCCTCAATTTTCAAATATACCAAGATGTCGTTAATGAAAACAATGAGAAATGAATCTACGCAACTTTGAAACACCCTATTCATGAGGTTCATAATGTAACATTTTGAAATACCGAGGTCATGTGATAAGGCTTAAATGGTCTCCTTAGGATCTAAACCAGTGTTCCTACCCAATTAGGCATATTTAGAGTCTTTGAAATGGTGTTTTAACCGAAATTCTTATACGTCCGGCAAATTGGGTCATAAGAGGGCTAGAGTGTCCTTTTGAGTTAACCTAGTTAAAGAGTCGGAATATGGTAAATGGTTGTTACCATAGGTGTAAAATATAGTGTGGGATGGTTTCATTCTGGAAAAGTGAGGGTACGACTCCCCGAGGACCAAACAAGGACCCTCGAGGAGGACCCTAGAAATAGCAGGGCGTGACGGACCCCATGACGGGGCATCACAGGCGCGACGAGACGTCAAGGTCTCCGTCGTGCCAGCCTTGGTGCCGTAGGATAAACCTCCGCCTGCATAAGTCTCTGACCAACGTGACGGATGTGCAGGACAGAGGGATGTCAGTCCGTCACGCCCACGACGGACCGTCGTGCCATCCTTGGTGTCTGGGGAGAAAGCCTCCGCCTGCACAAGTCTCTGACCAACGTGACGGATGTGCAGGACGGAGGGATGTCAGTTCGTCATGACCACGACGGACCGTCGTCGGGGATCCGTCGTGAAAGGTCTGTGGCAGTTTTGGAAAAGTTAGTTTTAGTTAGTTAATTAATTAATTGACTTAGGGGTAATTAGGGGTTTAAGAGAGACTAATTAAGTGACTTAAGACCCCACTATAAATACCCAACCCTCATTAGCCTAATCATTCTCTCAAAAACAAAACTCTCTTCCTTCTCTCTACTTTCTCTCTCTATTGGAAGACTCCATTGGAGATCAACTTGGGGAAACCATTGGGGGTTGATTTAGCACGAAATTCACCATCAAAACGTCATCAAATCTTAAGGTATGGGATCTAATTCACCTTTGAGATTCTTTCCTCAAAGGGTTCCTTCAAAGCTTTTTCCAAAAAGTTGAGTTTCTTATGGGTTTCATCCAAATCCGAATTTGATCATGTGAATTGAGTTAATTATGTATTCTTTGGGTTAGAATGAATAGATTATCATGAATTGTAACTTGATTATGGTCAATTGATGTAGTTTGATCTAGGTTGTGGGTGATGACCCCTAACCCTTAACCCTAAATGTTGAATTGATATGGATTAGGTTGAGTTTGATAGAATTGACCTCATAATAAGTTAAATGGTCTTTAATGATTGTCATTGTATTGATTATGGATCTATTATGATGAATAGAAGTTCTTCACACCTATGTTCTTGAATATTGAATCTAAGTTAAGAAGATACACTTGAGATCATGTTACTAGGCTTTGATGTAGTATTGCTTCATAGTATAGTGCTTCTCCTTGATTAGTTCTTGTGATTTATTATTGAATTACATCGATGTGATGATCTAAGATTGGTTGATCTATGGGTTGATGGTAAGGCCCTTTATTGATGGACTAGGGAGGAGTATTGGTAAGTCTTAATGATCCTAGCCTTCACTTCAAATTATGGTTAATTGTCATCAAGTGATAATGTTATGTTGAAGTATGCTTTGATTGATGTGATAAGATGATATGATACATGAACTTATATGCTTAGGTTGGTTGTGAGGTTGCTAAGTGTAATGTAATATAGGGAAGTTGTTCGATGTGCCCTATTATGATGAGATGTACGAGGGTTGACTTCACCTTTATGAATTGTTAATGAAAGGACATAATTCTCATACAATTCTTATTTGAGCTATAATGATGATATACAAGGGATTGACCCTTCTATGTAATTAAATTGAGAAGATTAATGAAGATTAAAGGCTTCTCTACAAATGGGGACTTAGCTTAGCACCGAGTGAACTTGACATTGAGAGGTGTTGACTTCCCCTAGAGGAATATTCACCATTTGTTCCTTATAGAGTGTTGACTTCCCTTAGAGGAATACTCACCTATGGATCTACGTGAAGTGTTGACTTTCCTTGAGAAATATTCACTCATGAATTCTCATGAGATGAGGCCCCATTACCGAATGGTATATATAGGGAATACCTATCTCTTAGTTCTTGAACTATGTTGCCACCATAGGATACTAGCTAGTGGATCCACCTAGATAGCTATGTTCACGTTAGGTTCTACCTTGGCCGGTAGACCACCTTCCATCGGTGTAAGGTTTCATGACACCGGATTCCACATTCGATTATGTGGTCTATGTCGGTTAAGGCAAATGTTCCCTAAACTAAAATGAATGAATGAATAAGGTATAGGCTAATTAAAGTAACTTGAGAGGTTGGCTTTAGCTTAGGTAGGGGTATGGGACTCTACCTACGCCTTGCACGAGTTTGCCTTGATAGGAACTTTGAGAGGTCAATATTATGTATGTAAGGCGATAGTATGATGTAAATGGTTGGTATGTTGAGTAACATGCTTATGAATATAATGTTGTTGTCTTTGCTTGAAGAAGGACGTATTATGATACGAAGAGTATGTTGGTAAGCAAATTGTTAATTGTAGTCTTGGTAGGTTACTTGATTGAGTAGGAGATATGGTAATTTTACTTGATCATTGCACTTGTGACTTATTGAAGGTTATCATTAGTATGCTTTGCTTTGCTATGGTATAATTTCATATGTAGTCTATTATGTTTTCATAAATGTCCCTTTCTAAATATATTTGATTGGTAATTGTATATGAGATTTCATACTTAGTACATATGGAGTACTAATCCCTTTTCTTTCCCTTTTTCCCAAACATTTTAGGTTCAGGTCGCTGAGCTTGATTCAAATTGCTAGGAAGGAAGACTTGGATAATTTGTCATCCAAGTGGTAGGTCCTCACTCTCTCGAGGACGTGGCCGATATCTCTCTTTTATGATGTGTAGTTACTATGATTCTATGTTGACTCTATTGTTCTCTTGAGACGATGTAGTAGACAGCCTATATGCGGCTTCTTTCATTTGATGTAGGGCTATGCCCAAGACTTATTGTGGTCGATAGATGGTCTATGAGATGAGACGGTTTTATGACTATTATTTTCTGAATATATAAGTGTATGAAATAAAAGTAGAAGACTAAGTAATCTTCGTATATGAACAAGTCTATGTATACTTGATATATATAATGATGTGTATGTAGAGGTCTATGTAAACCTCCGAGTAGTTCTAGATAAAAAGTTTTTAATTCTTACTGATTTTTAGTCGATGAATGCTATGACGAAGCTAAGAGGCTTGTCTTAGTCCTCCGAGAGGACGACGACGCCGGTTACGTCTAGGGGGTAAAACCCGGATGTGACAAACTTGGTATCAGAGCATGAGGTTGAATATCCTTGATGTTAACGTCTCTCTCTCAACCACGTTATTTAAGTTTGTATTCATAATTGTGAAGCGCGCCACACTTATGAATAGGAACTTATTTGATGATTAGGAATCATTCTCATTGTTGGAAATCCATATCGTACCCCTAGAATGTACGTCGGATATGCTTTCGCCTGAACCTTGTGTTTTGGTTATAGGAGATGAATACTAGAAGAAATGCGGCTCGAAGACTTGAGGAAGAGATGGCTGCTGCGGGAATTCCTCGTGACGAACCTGCTCCTCCTCTTGAAGAGGTTGCTATTGATGACCAGGTTCCTGCTGATCCTCCACAGATGACAGAGGCTCAGATGAGAGCTATTATTGCTCAAATGGCTCAAGCCATGACTACTCAAGCTCAAGCCGCAACAGTGCAAGCCCAAGCTAATAGGGATTTGGCACCTAGAGTCCATGAATAGACTATGGCCTCCAGACTTAGGGATTTCACTCGAATGAATCCTCCTGCCTTTTATGGGTCGAAGGTTGATGAAGACCCTCAGGAATTTATTGATGAGGTTCACAAGATTTTGTGTGCTATGGGGCTGTCGTCTAGCGAGAATGCCGAGTTGGCCTCCTACCAACTCAAAGATGTCGCTCAGATATGGTATGCGCAATGGAAGGACAACAGGCCACTTGGAAGTGGGTTAGTGACGTGGGAGTTATTCAAAGGGGCCTTCATTGATCGGTTCTTCCCTAGAGAGATGAGGGAAACGAAGGTGGTGGAATTCATCAATCTCCGCCAAGGAACGATGAGTGTTCATGAGTATTCTCTGAAATTTACTCAATTGGCCAAATATGCTCCGTCTTTGGTCTCCGATCCTAGAGACGAAATGAGTCGATATGTGACAGGTATATCGGACGATTTACAAGAGGAGTGTCAATCGGCTATGCTACATGATAACATGAACATTGGTCGTCTCATGGTGCATGCAAGAAGGGTTGAGGAGGCTAGATCAAAAAGGAAGGATAAGGACTCAAGGAGGACAAGGTCTTCTGAGAGTGAAACTACCAAAGATAGGTTGGGAATTCAAGACAGGCCTAGATTCAAAAAGAGGTTCTCAAACCACGTTCCATCCAAATTTCCCAAGACTAGGGATTTTAAAGCTCCTAGACCAAAAGTTGCCAAGGGAAAGGATGGGAACTCATCTAATAAGAAGCCTACATGTTCTAAGTGTGGGAAAGGTCACTATGGAGAATGTTTGATTGGAACGGGAAATTGCTATGGTTGTGGAAAGATTGGTCACAAGGTGCGGGATTGTCCAAATGCTAAGGGACAAGAGAGGGGTGGTCATCCAAGTGGTTCTAATAGTGCTCCCAAAAAGAACCGTCTTTATGCTCTTCGTACTAGAGATGACCAAGAGGCCTCTCCCGATGTGGTGACTGGTATGTTACAAATCTTTGCCATTGATGTGTATGCATTACTTGATCCGGGTGCTACGTTGTCTTTCGTTACTCCATTGGTAGCTAAGAAATTTAGTACATTACCCGATGTTTTGCATGAACCTATTTTGGTGTCTACCCCGGTGGGTGAGTCAGTGGTAGCAAAAAGAGTCTATCGAAATTGTCCTATTTCAATACCTCATAGAGTTTCTCATATTGATCTAGTTGAGCTAGACATGATTGATTTTTATGTCATATTAGGTATGGACTGGTTGCATGCTAGTTTCGCTTCCATCAATTGTAGGACCAAAATTGTGAGGTTTTGTTTCCCAAATGAACCCGTTATAGAGTGGAAAGGTGGAAATTCTCTTCCTAGAGGTCGTTTCATAACATGCCTAAAGGCGTGTAAAATGATCTCGAAGGGGTGTCTCTACCATATTGTGAGAGTCCAAGAAGTGGATTCCGAAGTTCCTCCTATAGAGTCAGTCCCCGTGGTGAGTGAATTTACGGAGGTTTTTCCTGATGACCTTCCTGGCATTCCTCCCGAACGGGAAATCGATTTCGGTATCGATTTGCTACCGGAAACAAATCCTATTTCTATTCCTCCTTATAGAATGGCTCTGGCCGAGTTAAAGGAATTGAATGCACAACTTAAAGATTTGCTAGACAAGGGCTTTATAAGGCCTAGCATTTCTACATGGGGTGCTCCGATCTTGTTCGTGAAAAAGAAAGATGGGTCCTTGAGGATGTGTATTGATTAATGGCAACTCAACAAGGTTACCATCAAGAACAAGTATCCTCTTCCTCGGATTGATGATTTATTTGATCAACTCCAAGGAGCGAGTTACTTCTCAAAGATTGATTTGAGGTCAGGGTACCACCAGCTTAGGGTGAGAAATGAAGATATTTCAAAGACAGCTTTTCGGACTCGATATGGGCATTATGAGTTCGTGGTTATGTCTTTTGGTCTCACAAATGCTCTGGCGGCGTTTATGGATCTGATGAACAGGGTGTTTTGAAAGTACCTTGATTCATTCGTTATTGTATTTATCGATGATATCTTGGTGTATTCAAAAAATGAGGTTGACCACAAGGATCATCTAAGGGTAGTATTGCAAACCCTTAGGGAACATAAATTGTTCGCCAAGTATAGCAAGTGCGAGTTCTGGCTAAGGTCGGTGGCATTTCTTGGGCACATCATCTCTAGTGAGGGAGTTGAGGTAGACCCAAGGAAGACAGATGCGGTAAGAAACTGGCCTAGACCCTTGACCCCAACTGATATTAGGAGTTTCTTGGGTCTAGCGGGTTATTATCGAAGGTTCGTGAGAAGGTTTTTCTTCCATTGCATCTCCTTTGACTTCATTGACTCAAAAAGGCAAAAAGTTTGAATGGTCAGAGGCATGTGAGAAGAGTTTTCAATTATTGAAGGATAGGCTTACTTCCGCTCCGGTTTTAACTTTACCGGAAGGATCTAAAGGGTTCATTGTGTATTGTGATGCATCCCGCGTAGGTTTGGGGTGTGTGCTTATGCAGAATGGGAAGGTGATTGCCTATGCTTCGCGGCAACTTAAGGTGCATGAGAGAAATTATCCTACTCATGACCTTGAGTTAGCGGCCGTGGTGTTTGCTTTAAAAATATGGAGACACTACTTGTATGGTGTTCATGTAGATGTTTTCACTGATCATAAGAGCCTTCAATATGTGTTTACTCAAAAAGATTTGAATCTTCGACAAAGAAGGTGGTTAGAGTTGTTGAAAGATTATGATATGAGTGTCCTATATCATCCCGGCAAGGCAAATGTAGTGGCAGATGCTTTAAGCCGTATGACTATGGGTGGTATGACTCATATAGATGAAGACAAGAAAGATCTAGTAAAAGATGTTCATCGTTTGACTAGATTGGGAGTGCGATTGGTGAGTTCGCTAAATGGAGGTGCCACGGTTCATCATAGCTCCGAGTCATCATTGGTGGTTGAGGTGAAGACCAAACAACACCTTGACCAACTATTGATGGAATTAAAGGAATCGGTTCTTGGCAAGGCGAACGAGTCTTTCTCCTTAGGAGAAGATAGTGTATTGAGGTATCAAGGGAGGTTGTGTGTTCCTGATGTGGATGGATTAAGGGATCGGATCCTTGATGAAGCCCATGGATCCCACTATTCCATCCATCCCGGTTCTACAAAGATGTATCATGACCTTCGAGAAATATATTGGTGGGAAGGTTTGAAGAAGGATATAGCGGAATTTGTTGCTAAATGTCCGAATTGTCAACAAGTGAAGGCGGAACATCAAAAGCCGGGTGGCTTACTACAGGAGATCCAAATTCCTACTTGGAAGTGGGAAGACATTAATATGGATTTCGTAGTAGGGTTGCCTCGGACTCAAAAGTCATATGATTCTATATGGGTGATTGTTGATAGATTGACTAAGTCCGCTCACTTTATCCCCGTCAAATCTACATATTCGGCGGAAGATTATGCGAAGATTTTCATAGATGAGATTGTGTGTCGTCATGGTATTCCGTTATCCATCATTTCGGATAGAGGTGCACAATTCACATCTAGGTTTTGGAAGTCGTTTCAAAAAGGTTTGGGTACTAAAGTGAAATTAAGTACCGCCTTCCATCCTCAAACGGATGGTCAAGCGGAACGCACGATTCAAACTCTTGAGGATATGCTTAGAGCTTGCATCATTGATTTTAAAGGGAGTTGGGATAAGCATTTGCCGTTGGTGGAGTTTGCGTATAATAATAGCTTTCATTCGTCCATCTCCATGGCTCCCTATGAAGCCTTGTATGGAAGGAGGTGTAGGTCTCCTATAGGATGGTTTGAAGTAGGTGAGTCATCGATATTCGGTCCCAACTTGATTTACAAGACATTGGAGAATGTACATATCATAAGAAATAGGTTGCAAACAACCTATAGTCGACAAAAGTCCTATGCCGATAATAGAAGAAGGGACTTGGAGTTTGAAGAGGGTGATAAAGTGTATTTAAAAATCTCACCTATGAAGGGTGTGGTAAGATTTGGCAAGAAAGGGAAGTTGAGCCCTCGATATGTAGGCCCTTATGAGATTTTAGAAAGGGTTGGTAAAGTTGCCTATCGTTTAAGATTACCCAATGAGCTAGCTTTGGTTCATCCAGTTTTCCATGTCTCCATGTTGAAGAAGTGTGTCGGGAATCCCAAGTCTATTCTTCCTCTTGAAGGCCTCGGAGTCAAGGATAACCTCTCTTATGAGGAGGTTCCGGTTCAAATCCTTGATAGGCAAGTGAAAAGGTTGAGGAACAAAGAGGTGGTTTCCGTAAAGGTGCTATGGAGGAACCACCTAGTTGAGGGTGCAACGTGGGAAGCGGAAGCCGACATGAAAACCCGTTATCCTCATCTTTTTGATGTGTAAGGTTAGTATCTCTCTCTAATGATAAAAATACGTTAGATATTGTGAATCTCTGTTGTTTTTGTGAAACTTTGCAAAACTCCTAGTTTGGAGACTTCTAAAATGAAGGCGCTTTAAGGTGACCTTAGATAAATTTGGAAGTTGTTTGGTTTCTTGCATATTTGAGACAAGTTTGGTGATTTAGATATGATAAATTGATGTTTTGAAGTATTTTTATGAAATAATATAGTTCATGCTAACTAAATATTGTGAATTGGTTGAGCTGCTAGTCTTGAGTCTACTCCCACATTTTAAGAGTGTTTGGTGTCATTCGGGGACGAATGTTCCTAAGGGGGGGATAATGTAACATTTTGAAATACCGAGGTCATGTGATAAGACTTAAATGGTCTCCTTAGGATCTAAACCAGTGTTCCTACCCAATTAGGCATATTTAGAGTCTTTGAAGTGGTGTTTTAACCAAAATTCTTATACGTCCGGCAAATTGGGTCATAAGAGGGCTAGAGTGTCCTTTTGAGTTAACGTAGTTAAAGAGTCGGAATATGGTAAATGGTTGTTACCATAGGTGTAAAATATAGTGTGGGATGGTTTCATTCTGGAAAAGTCAGTGTACGACTCCCCGAGGACCAAACAAGGACCCTCGAGGAGGACCCTAGAAATAGCAGGGCATGACGGACCCCATGACGGGGCGTCACAGGCGCGATGGGACGTCAAGGTCTCCGTCGTGCCAGCCTTGGTGCCGTAGGACAAACCTCCGCCTGCACAAGTCTCTGACCAACGTGACGGATGTGCAGGACGGAGGGATGTCAGTCCGTCACGCCCACGACGGACCGTCGTGCCATCCTTGGTGTCTGGGGAGAAAGCCTCCGCCTGCACAAGTCTCTGACCAACGTGACGGATGTGCAGGACGGAGGGATGTCAGTTCGTCATGACCACGACGGACCGTCGTCGGGGATCCGTCGTGGAAGGTCTGTGGCAGTTTTGGAAAAGTTAGTTTTAGTTAGTTAATTAATTAATTGACTTAGGGGTAATTAGGGGTTTAAGAGAGACTAATTAAGTGACTTAAGACCCCACTATAAATACCCAACCCTCATTAGCCTAATCATTCTCTCAAAAACAAAACTCTCTTCCTTCTCTCTACTTTCTCTCTCTATTGGAAGACTCCATTGGAGATCAACTTGGGGAAATCATTGGGGGTTGATTTAGCACGAAATTCACCATCAAAACGTCATCAAATCTTAAGGTATGGGATCTAATTCACCTTTGAGATTCTTTCCTCAAAGGGTTCCTTCAAAGCTTTTTCCAAAAAGTTGAGTTTCTTATGGGTTTCATCCAAATCCGAATTTGATCATGTGAATTGAGTTAATTATGTATTCTTTGGGTTAGAATGAATAGATTATCATGAATTGTAACTTGATTATGGTCAATTGATGTAGTTTGATCTAGGTTGTGGGTGATGACCCCTAACCCTTAACCCTAAATGTTGAATTGATATGGATTAGGTTGAGTTTGATAGAATTGACCTCATAATAAGTTAAATGGTCTTTAATGATTGTCATTGTATTGATTATGGATCTATTATGATGAATAGAAGTTCTTCACACCTATTTTCTTGAATATTGAATCTAAGTTAAGAAGATACACTTGAGATCATGTTACTAGGCTTTGATGTAGTATTGCTTCATAGTATAGTGCTTCTCCTTGATTAGTTCTTGTGATTTATTATTGAATTACATCGATGTGATGATATAAGATTGGTTGATCTATGGGTTGATGGTAAGGCCCTTTATTGATGGACTAGGGAGGAGTATTGGTAAGTCTTAATGATCCTAGCCTTCACTTCAAATTATGGTTAATTGTCATCAAGTGATAATGTTATGTTGAAGTATGCTTTGATTGATGTGATAAGATGATATGATACATGAACTTATATGCTTAGGTTGGTTGTGAGGTTGCTAAGTGTAATGTAATATAGGGAAGTTGTTCGATGTGCCCTATTATGATGAGATGTACGAGGGTTGACTTCACCTATATGAATTGTTAATGAAAGGACATAATTCTCATACAATTCTTATTTGAGCTATAATGATGATATACAAGGGATTGACCCTTCTATGTAATTAAATTGAGAAGATTAATGAAGATTAAAGGCTTCTCTACAAATGGGGACTTAGCTTAGCACCGAGTGAACTTGACATTGAGAGGTGTTGACTTCCCCTAGAGGAATATTCACCATTTGTTCCTTATAGAGTGTTGACTTCCCTTAGAGGAATACTCACCTATGGATCTACGTGAAGTGTTGACTTTCCTTGAGAAATATTCACTCATGAATTCTCATGAGATGAGGCCCCATTACCGAATGGTATATAGAGGGAATACCTATCTCTTAGTTCTTGAACTATGTTGCCACCATAGGATACTAGCTAGTGGATCCACCTAGATAGCTATGTTCACGTTAGGTTCTACCTTGGCCGGTAGACCACCTTCCATCGGTGTAAGGTTTCATGACACCGGATTCCACATTCGATTATGTGGTCTATGTCGGTTAAGGCAAATGTTCCCTAAACTAAAATGAATGAATGAATAAGGTATAGGCTAATTAAAGTAACTTGAGAGGTTGGCTTTAGCTTAGGTAGGGGTATGGGACTCTACCTACGCCTTGCACGAGTTTGCCTTGATAGGAACTTTGAGAGGTCAATATTATGTATGTAAGGCGATAGTATGATGTAAATTGTTGGTATGTTGAGTAACATGCTTATGAATATAATGTTGTTGTCTTTGCTTGAAGAAGGACGTATTATGATACGAAGAGTATGTTGGTAAGCAAATTGTTAATTGTAGTCTTGGTAGGTTACTTGATTGAGTAGGAGATATGGTAATTTTACTTGATCATTGCACTTGTGACTTATTGAAGGTTATCATTAGTATGCTTTGCTTTGCTATGGTATAATTTCATATGTAGTCTATTATGTTTTCATAAATGTCCCTTTCTAAATATATTTGATTGGTAATTGTATATGAAATTTCATACTTAGTACATATGGAGTACTAATCCCTTTTCTTTCCCTTTTTCCCAAACATTTTAGGTTCAGGTCGCTGAGCTTGATTCAAATTGCTAGGAAGGAAGACTTGGATAATTTGTCATCCAAGTGGTAGGTCCTCACTCTCTCGAGGACGTGGCCGATATCTCTCTTTTATGATGTGTAGTTACTATGATTCTATGTTGACTCTATTGTTCTCTTGAGACGATGTAGTAGACAGCCTATATGCGGCTTCTTTCATTTGATGTAGGGCTATGCCCAAGACTTATTGTGGTCGATAGATGGTCTATGAGATGAGACGGTTTTATGACTATTATTTTCTGAATATATAAGTGTATGAAATAAAAGTAGAAGACTAAGTAATCTTCGTATATGAACAAGTCTATGTATACTTGATATATATAATGATGTGTATGTAGAGGTCTATGTAAACCTCCGAGTAGTTCTAGATAAAAAGTTTTTAATTCTTACTGATTTTTAGTCGATGAATGCTATGACGAAGCTAAGAGGCTTGTCTTAGTCCTCCGAGAGGACGACGACGCCGGTTACGTCTAGGGGGTAAAACCCGGATGTGACACATAAACACCACCAGGGTATTAGTGAAACCAAAAGACATTATTAAAAACTCATAGTGACCATATCTAGTCCGAAATGCCATTTTTAGTATATCCTTACCTCTCACTCAAGTTGGTGATACCCCCATTTCAAGTCAATCTTTGAAAAGTATCTTGCCCCTTTGAGTTGATCAAACAAGTCGTCAATCCGAGGGAGAGGATAATTGTTCTTAATAGTGACTTTATTGAGTTGGCGATAATCAACACATTCTAAGGGACCGATCCTTATTCTTCACAAACAATACATGAGCACCCCATGGAGAAATACTAGGTCAAATGAAGCCTTTATGTAGTCAGTCCTTCAGTTGATGTTTCAATTCTTTCAATTAGGTTGGAGCCATCCGATAAGTAGGATTTGAAATAGGGTTGGTATCCGATATCTAGTCAATACCCAAATCAATTTCCCGTTCGGGAGGGATTCCGGGAAGATCATTAGGGAAGACCTCCGGAAATTCCCTTACTACAGGGAGTAACTCAATGGGAGGATTTTGGAAGTCTAAATCTTTGACTCTTACAATATGGTATAAACACCCTTTTTAGATCATCTTACAAGCCTTTAGACAAGAAATGATACGACCTCTAAGAATAGAATTACCCCACTTCCACTCTAAGAGGGGTTCATTTGAAAAATTGAACTTGACAATTCTTGTTTTACAATCAATGGAAGAAAAATAATCATGCAACCAATCCATTTTCAAAATGACATCAAAATCAACCATATAAAGTTCTACTAATTTAACATGAGTAACTCTATTGAGCAACTTTATAGGACAACTTCTATATACCCTCTTTGCAACCATCGAATCACCTATCGGGGTAGTTACCATAAAAGGTTCATTTAGGGCATCGGGGAAAATATCAAACTTCCTAGCTATCAAGGGAGTAATAAAAGATAATGTTGCACCCGGATCAAGTAAAGCATAAACATCAATAGAAAAAACTTGCAACATACCGGTCACCATATCGGGAGAACTCTCTTGTTCACCCCTTGAGCGAAGTGCATAAAAGCGATTCTTTCTTGAAGCATCAACATTAGAACCACTTGCTTGTGCTTGCACACTACTCTTGTCTTGCCCCTTTATATTAGGGCAATCCCTAACCTTGTGGTAACTCTTGCCACATCCAAAGAAATTGTCCGTCCCAACAAGGCACTCACCATAATATTTCTTACCACATTTTCCACAAGTTGTCTTCTTAGTTGGTGAATTAGTACCTCTTCCCTTTTGAGACCTAGGGTTAGACACCCTATCATCACGAGTCTTGGGAAATTTTTAACGGACTTGATTGGAGAAGCTCTTCTTGAATCTAGGATTGTCTTGAATTTCCAACCTCCCCTTTGAAGAACCACTTTCATAAGATTTGACTATCTTGGCCTCTCTATTATTCCTTCTTAGCCTAATTTCTTCCAATTGTTGAGCACGAACCATAAGCCGAGAGATATTCATATTATCATGTAGCATAGCCGAACGACATTCTTCCACCAAGTCAACGGACACTCCAGTAAGAAAATTACTCATATCATCCCTTGGATTAGAAACCAAGGATGGAGCATACTTGGAAAACTTAGTAAACTTCAAGGAGTAGTCAAGTACACTCATATATCCTTGACGAAGGTTGATGAATTCTTCCACCTTAGCTTCCCTCATCTCTCTAGGAAAGAACATATCAAGGAAATCCCTCTTGAAGATCCCCCAAGTCACCAGACCACCTATTAGAACCCTATTATCCCTCCAATGTGTGTACCAAGTTTAGGCCACATAATTGAGTTTATAGGCCACCTACTATGCCTTCTCTTGTGGAGTCACACCCATAGCAAATGGGATCTTATAGACCTCATCAATAAAGTCTTGAGGATCTTCATCCTCCTTTGACTCGAAGAACATAGGTTGATTCATCTAAGTAAAGTCTCTCAAACGAGAAGCCATAGTGCTAGCATGTGGAGGCATACGAGGTCCAACCTCTCTATTCACTTGGGCCATCATAATTTGGACTTGAGAAGTGACGACATTATCTTGAGAGGTCATGGATTGGGCTAAGTTAAGAAATCCGACCTTATTTCCCCATCCATCATAGGTGGAGGAACAACCAGAACTTGACCATCCACAGAAACTTGCTCAAGTGGAGGCACTTGGTTGTCTTGTGGAGGAGCTTGGTTTTCATGATCTCCCACATTAGCAATCTCTTACTCGACCCTTCGTGCTTCTGACCTTCGAGTAGTCATATCTATAACCACATAAAATAAGACTCTAGAGGCACGACATTCGAGTACAAGAAGATGACAATTTCCTAAGCATCACATAGTCTCTCATTCATAAGTGTGGCGAGCTTCACAATTATAAATAAGAATCTACATAGACGTGGTTTAATGAGACATCGATCCTAAAGATATTCAACCTCATGCTCTGATACTAAGCTTTTCACATCCGTAGAGCATCCCTTAGAAGTAAACGGCTTCGTTGTCCTCGGAGAGGACTAAGACTAGCCTCTCAGCATTCGTCATTACATTTCACAGGTTAAAAAGTGCAGAAAATTAGAACTTTTCATCTACATCTAGATTATGATGTCTACATAGACCTCTTGCTTACACATAGTATATACATAGGGAGTTTACATAGACTCCTCACATAGGAAGCATACATAGTCTTCTACTTATATTGCACATATACAACATACACAATATAGAGTCTAATAGGGATGTCTCATATAAAACCATCTAAGCGGGAATAGAACAATTAGGGCATAGCCCTTACACAAATGTATAAATTCCACTTAGGGATTACAATAATACCTTGAACAATAAGAGTGAAATGAATGTCATTAGACTATAGCAAGTCACACTGGTATAATGAGAAATGGCATCATCCTCGGTTCTTGAGGACATACCCATACTTGGAGAGATGATCCAGGCCTTCCTTGCAAATTAGTCACGAACCCTTCAACGACCGGAACCTAAAATGTTTGGGAATAAAGGGAGAAACAGGGGTTAGTACATCACTTTTACTAAGTATGGAAAAATATGCACATACAATATAAAAATCATGCTAAAAGGGATATTTGTTCAAAACCATGCCAAGTTACTTTGAAAAGCCTTATGCACAATCAAGAACACATATAAGACAATAATCATATATTCTTTAAGACAATAGCATATTCAACACAAGACCAACCTCATCCAGCAGAGTCAAGTCAACATGTGCAGAGCATATTAGAGCCATAGCCAAAGCAACTCAAACATCATGTTATAACAACAAAGCATGTACAAGAGTTCATAACATTTCAACATATACACCATCAAGTCTACAAGTGCAATGACCAATTAAAGCCCCATAACCTTACTCAACCAAGTAAACCAAATAAAGGATCATAAGTAATGCCCAACATCACATAACATAGCATCAAGAGTAGTCATCATCATGTTTAGCAATATAGACCAATAGCATGTTCATACATGAAACCAACATCTTATAGTATGATCATCACGTAAAGTCAACATATGAATATCATTCACTTTATAAGAGCATAACAACAATACAACATCCTTCTAAGACTTCGCTCAAAGGCTAACTAGTCCAATGTATAGGTAAAGTCCCATACCCCTACCTAGACTAAGTCAAACCCCTTAAGTAATCTTAGTTAGAGTTAAGTTTATTACTTGATTTTACTTTAGGGAACACTTTCCTTAACCTACATAGACCACAGGAGCTAATGTGGAATCTTGTGTCATGAAATCCTACACCGAAAAAAGGTGAACTACTTGCCAATTTAATAACAAAGCATGAACGTAGCATCTAGGTGGATAAACTAGCTAGTAGTTTTATGGGGGCAACATAGTTCAAGAACTAGGAGATGTACTTGGGACCCTATTAATGCCTTTGGCATTATAGTCTCCAATCTCATGAGTACAATAGTTAACCTACCTTCCTTACTTGAGAAGGGACACACCTCACTACTAGTTAACTCGGAGCTAAGCTAGAGTCCCTTGTGAAATGTCTTTCTTTAACAATCATAACTTAATTTAAGTCATAGGAGAATAGCTCCTTGTATAGTCATAGTCATTAACTCAATAGGAATTTGCATGATAACACCTTTTAATACAACCGTCATACGTAAGATTAGCAAATTAACATCATCATCTAGTAGTAAGGCACATAGGCACTTCATAACCAAACTTATATCATAACATCTTAAGCATGATTTCATAATAATATAACCACGACATTTCATTTGCATCATCATACCACACCTTCTTGTTCTAATTACAAGACCTACTTCAATTGAACTTCATCACCAAGTACAAGCCATTATAATAAGTAAAGGTTAGGACAACAGAAACTTACCCAATCTTCTTCAAAACCATCTTCATGGTATTACCATGAACCAACCAATTACATCCAATAATTGGTGTAATAGCATCAATCAATAGTAATTAACACAATAGCTAGGTCAACTACATCAATACAATTCAATTCTATACTAGTTCATAACCTAGGGTTAGGGAATTGGGGTCAATTCATAACCTCTACCACAATACTAGGTTAAACCATAAAGAACTAGAATAATTATAAAATAATACACCATAATCCAATCATAATAACCAAAAGAAACCATAGACAATACAATTTAGAAGATCAAATTCGTATTAGGAAGAAACCCATATGAAATCATCTTTTTGAAACCCATATTTGGAATAATCCCTTGGTAAAGGAATCCCAAAGGTGAAGAGTTCCATACCTTGTTAATTGTTGAATATTGATGGATAAAATCACCCTTCCTTCTACCTTATAACCCTGAGACTTTGGTCTTCTATGGATTTTCATTGGGAGAGAGAAAGTAGAGAGAAGGAAGAGCAATTTGGCTTTGGGAATTTTGGGGTGTTTAGTCTTAGGGTAGGTTATATTGTCAATTAACTAACCTAATTAACCACATCCTAATCACTAATTAAACTACTAACTAACTAACTTAATTTACTGAAGTCTTTAAAACATAACAACAAAATTGCAGGCTAACTTATGAGACCTTGACCTACGGTTCGTAGGTCAGTCGACACCCATGCCCTCCAACCGTCGTGCACATCCGCAATTTTAGTCATAGAGTTTGCAATTTGGCCTTTGATGAAAATGGTTAAGTGTTCTATGACAGAGGCATCGACGCCCCGTCGTTCTACCTATGCCCCTTCGTTAGAAACCGTGGGTAGCTATTGCCTGCACTACATCATTTGACCCGTTTGGGTCAAAATGAAAGGGTCCTCTCCAAAGACCCCTAGGGTAATCCTTGGGGAGTCTTAACCAAACGTTTTGACCCTAAACCTACTATAATATGTGTTAGACACCTTTTCACCAAATTTCATAAAATTCTGAATCCTAAAACCCCATGAAAAAGGCTAAGGCACATTAGCACCTTTTGTACTAGTCTCCGAAAATCATGCAAGTCCTTGATGTTTTGACCCTAAAACTTCCTAAATGACTTTTATACATAATTATTGACCTTAAAGAAGTGCTACAAACCTTAGACACTCATGTGAGGTTCTAGAATAGGTCTTGGATTTTTGGAGTGTTACACTTAACAAGGATGAATCCCCCTACATTCTTTGGTTCCAAGGTAGAGCAAGACCCACAAGGGTTAATAGATGAAGTATTCAAGGTTCTTGATTCCATGGGTGTGACTTCTAAAGAAAAGGCGAAACTAGCTTCGTATCAACTTTAAAATGTGGCTCAAGTTTGGCATAAACAATGGAATGATGAAAGGCCGGTTAGAGAAGGTCGGGATTCAAATGACTTTCCTTTATATGTTCTTCCCCTTGGAACTAAGGGAGAGAAAAATGCAAGAATTCATCAATCTTCGTCAAGAGAATATGAATGTGAAGGAGTATAGCCTCAAGTTCACTCAACTATCAAAATATGCTCCTACTATGGTGGCGGACTCTAGCGCCAAGATGAATAATTTTGTTATGAGGGTATCCGATATTGTGGTGAATGAATGTAGGTCGTCTATGCTAATTCCAAGCGTGGACATTTGTCGTATTATGGTCCATGCCGAACAAATTGAGGAACGAAAGCTTAAACAATTTGGTTGGGAGTTGAAAAGGTCAAAGCCCAATGAAGGATATTTCTCCAAGTTTAGGTTTGATGTACAAGACAAACCAAGGTTCAAAAATAAATCTTCTAATCCAAGTCCCTGCAATGCTGAAATGCTAAATCAAGGAAGAAGGACTACCTGTAAGCGTCAAGGAGGAAATAGGAGTGGTCTTTTTGTTGAAAGAACTAGTTGTGCCAAGTGTAGTAAAGAACATGAAGGGAAGTGTCTTGCCGGTACGAGTGTTTGCTATTGATGTAGGAAAAGTGGCCACCAAACGAAGGATTGTCCAATTCATGCGGCAAAGGGAGACAAGCTACCCAAACTGCCACTAATGCTCCAAACTCCGATGCTCCCAAAAAGAATATCTTATATGCCCTCCAATCCGATGTGATCAAGAGAGCTCTATGAAAGTTGTTATCGGTACGTTGCAAGTATTTTCCATTAATGCTTATCCATTGTTTGATCCTGGTGCCACCTTGTCCTTTGTAAATACTTTAGTGGCTATGAGATTTGATATTCATCCCGATGTCTTTAATGAACCTTTTTGGGTTTCTACCCTGGGGGGTGATTCCGTACTTGTTAAAAGAGTTTATAGGGGTTTTCCCGTTTCATTGCCCAATAGAGTCACATTGGTTGACTTTGTAGAACTTGATATATTGGATTTTGATGTCATTTTGTGAATGAATTGTCTACATTCTTGTTTTTATTCCATCAATTGTACAACTCAGGTAGTAAAGTTTCAATTTTCAAATGAACCCATTGTAGAGTGAAAGGGGGAAACCTTAATCCGAAAAGTCGAATCATTTCATGTCTTAAAGCTTGTAAGTTGATCTCTAAGGGATGTCTCTATCATATTTTTAGAGTAAAGGATCTTGAGTCCGAGACTCCCCCGTTAGAGTCAATTCCCGTAGTGAAGGTTTTTCCGAAAGTCTCCCCCGATGACTTACCTGAAATTCCTCCCAAGCGGGAAATATATTTAGGTATTGATTTATTGCTAGATACAAAGCCCATCACAATCCCTCCTTACAAAATGGCCCTGGCTGAGTTGAAGGAATTAAAGGCTCAACTCAAAGATTTACTAGATAAGGGCTTTATTCAACTGAGCGTATCTCCGTACGATGCCCCATTGTTATTTGGTAAAAAGAAAGATGGTTCTCTTAGAATATGTATTGACTATCGACAATTGAACAAGGTCATTATAAAGAATAAGTTCCTCTTCCTAGGATTGATGATTTGTTTGATAAACTCCAAGGTGCGAGTTACTTCACGAAAAACGATTTGAGGTCGAGATATCAGCAACTAAGAGTTAGAAAAGTTGACATACCTAAAACGGCTTTCCAAACTAGTATGGTCATTTTGAATTCTGAGTCATTATCTTTTTGGCAAACAAATGCCCCAGCGGCTTTCATGGACCTTATGAATCGAGTTTTTGGAAACAATCTTGATTATTTGGGATTGTTTTTATTGATGACATCTTGATATACTCTAAGAGTGAGGGTGACCATGTAAACCATTTGAGGATAGTTTTGCAAGTCCTCAAGGATACCCAACTCATTGCCATATATAGTAAGTGCGAGTTTTTGTGATCGGTTGATTTTCTTGGTCACATTTTCTCTAGTTAAGGGGTAAAAGTAGATCCAACAAAAACCAAAACTGTCAAAAGCTGTCCTAGACCTTTGAGCCCTACCGATATTCAAAGTATTTTGGGTTTAGTTAGGTACTATAGGAGGTTTTTTGTGGGACTTTCCTCCACCGCATCTCCATTAACGGCCTTGACTCAAAATAAGGCTAAGTTTGAATGGTCGGACACATGTTAGAAGAATTTTCAATTATTGAAAGACAAGCTTACCTCCGCTCTAGTATTTGCCTTGCCGGAGGGCACAAAAGTGTTTGTGATACATTGTGACGCTTCTCGAGTAGGTTTCTGTTGTGTCCTCATGCAACATGGTAAGGTGATAGCATATGCCTCTAGACAACTCAAGGTGCATGAGAAGAACTGTCCAACTCATGATCTTGAATTAGCGACCATAGTGCTTACTTTGAAGATATGAAGACACTATCTATATGGGGTCCATGTAGATGTGTTCACCGACCATAAAAGTCTCCAATATGTGTTCACTCAAAAGGAGCTAAATCTTCGGCAAAGGAGATGGTTAGAAAACTCAAAGGACTATGATATTAGTGTCCTTTACCACCCGGAAAAGCCAATGTGGTGGCGGATTCTTTAAGTCGAATGTCAATGGTTAGTTTGGCCCATGTTCCTAATGGTAAGAATGAATTAGGGAAAGAGGTGTATAGATTGGCTCGATTGGGTGTTCGATTACAAGATTCTCCAAAACGAGGTTTCATTGTTCATCATAACTCCGAATCATCTTTAGTTGTTGAGGTGAAGTTGAAGCAACATCTTGATCCTCTATTGATGGAATTGAAGCAATCGGTTCTTATAAAATCTAATCAGTCCTTCTACAAAGGGGGGATGGGGTACATAGGTACCAAGATAGGTTGTGTGTACCAGATGTGAATGATTTAAGATGAAAAATTTTGGAAGAGGATCATGGATCCCTATATTTCAATCATCCACGTGCCACCAAAATGTATTGTGATCTACAAGAGATCTATTGGTGGGGAGGGTTGAAGAGGGTTATAGTGGAATTTGTGACCAAATGTGTCATGATCGGGGAGCATCCCCTAATCGTAACTGACGTCTTCGTCCTCTTAGAGGCCAAAAACAAGCCCTTAGCATAAATTATTGCATTTCATAGGTAAATAAAATACGGAAAATTAAAAAAACTTTACATTGAATTTCACATAGACTTCTCATATATCGAAAATAGACTACATCGTCTCACACATAACCATCTAACATAGAAGTACAAAAAGTGGGACATAGCCCTTACAACAATACCATAAGTCTCATAAGAGAATACAACATGGTCTTAAAAGATAGGAGAATCAACAATGTCTTTAGACTAATCAAATAGTAAGAACAAAAGTGGCAGGCTTCATCCTCGGACATGAGGACTCACCAACTTGGGAATCTATCCAAGCTTCTTGATATTTGTCCTTGAAACTCTTCAACGTGCTGAACCTACATTATTGTAGAAATAGAGAGAATATGGAATAGTACAGCCCACATGTACTAAGTATGAAGACATATGCAAGTAAAACATTTAGAAACATGTTAAAATGGACATTTGGTTTAAAAGCATGCTAAGTTAACTTAAAGCTTCTATGCATATTCCAAAAATATACAAGTCCATAATACAACAACAATGAACTATATCCATATTCAAGCTCAAAAGTACATCCTATAAGCCATAAGCAACATTTCATGTTTAGAGTACATTTCATCAATACATTACAAGACCTTACCTATAATCCCTATTCAAGTAAACTAGTGCAATGTCATTGTGAAGCCCCATAACCCCAGTTAAAGTAAGTAACCTAGAAAGGAGACCATAAGCATTGGATTACATCATATAACATTATAGCAAGTGTATTCAATCTCGTACGAGCAATCTAGACTAACAATATGTATATCAAGTAAATGCAACATCATGTGAGACCAACATTATACAAAATCATCATTTAGTTAAAGTCCCCTTCCCTTACCTACACTAGTGCACCTCTCAAGTCATCCTAGTTATTATGCATCTTTATATATACTTTCATTTATTCATTTTACTTTTGGGAAACTTTGCCATAACCGAAAATAGA
Organism: Solanum sitiens; assembly: GCA_016801875.1. Lineage (NCBI taxonomy): Eukaryota > Viridiplantae > Streptophyta > Magnoliopsida > Solanales > Solanaceae > Solanum > Solanum sitiens. Next base: position 1,414,300 of record JABWTJ010000062.1, on the reverse strand, counting down.
CCATGTGATCTAAGCATGGAATCTTGTGTAAACCCATCACACCAAAAGGAGGGCATCCTACTTGCCAAGGTTGTACATATACATTATAATAGCGTCTACGAGGTTCCACTAGCTAGGTTTTCCTATTGGGGTACATAGTTAAGGAACTAGGAGATTTTTATTAGAAACTCTCTTTACGCTAATTCAAATTGTATTTTCCATCTCATGAGACACTTGGTGAACCTACCTTCCTCATTGGAAGGGACACCTCTCATTGTCAACTTCACTCAGTGCTAACCTACATATTCCCCTTTTGAAGTATCTTAGAGTCTTTCTTAACATTAGTTTATATCATAGGTCTTAGGAGACTAACCCTTTGTATAACATGATCATATCTCCTAGGTTTTAGGATGACAAATTCCTTTCATCACAACCCAACAATAAGTGAGAACATTACATCATAGTCATAGTAATAAGATGCATATAGGAATCACCTCCAATCCCTCACGATAACACACCTGTTATCATATCACAATTCATCACATTTATATCACGCTATCATATTCATAATCTCATCATCTTACTATCATACTCACATATTCATACATCAATTGAACAACAACATCAAGAATAGACCAATATCATTTAATAAAGTATTCATTATCTTGAAAGTCTTACCAATTGCTTCCAAGAATCTCATCCAAGATCTTGCCTTTAATTCAATGATCTTTAACAAACAATTCAATCACCACCATCATATAATAGTAACTATACAAGAATACATTCAATTATATCTCCCTCAATCATAAACCAACCTAAATCACAAGTTACGGTTAGGAGAAGAAGAGGATTCATGGGTATCTATAGAGATTTAGAACAAATATTTAAGGGATATTTCAATCCACACATAAACACACATAAATCATCACTAATAATTGAATTAACACTACACAATTCAACTTAGAAATTAGACCCACGAAATTGGATGAAAACAAACTTTTTGATGAACATTGAAATCAAATCTTTTAAGAGCATCTTGGAGAAAAGAATCCCAAGCGTTAATAGCCTCCATACCTTGAGAATCCTTGAATAATGGTGAAGGAAAGTCTTGATCTTGGATCCCTATGATGAACTTGACCTTTTTCTTCATTGGTGGTCTTTCGAGTAGTGAGAGAAACTAGAGAGAAGTGGGAGTTATTTGGGTTTTGGGATTGATAAGGTGTTAGATTAGTTTAATGTCTTAGAACCCTTTAATAGTCCTAAACTAACTAAATATAACCGTCCCTAATCAATAATTAATTAATTAACTAATTACCTAACCACCCTCCCTTTATCCATGTTTAGGTAGTGTGATAGAGGTCTATCGACAAGACCCTGTTGACGCTCCATCAACCAAACCATGGACCGTCCTGGTCAAACGTCATTTGGGACAGAGAGCCCTCAAAATGTATCCAAGTCTCCATAATATAAGTGTGGACCAATGAGCACCATCGACGGGGCGTCATTCCATTGAGGCACGTTGTGCGTCTCGTTGGTCATACACTCTCTTTTGATAGCTTTTAGTGTCAATGTTTGGGTCCTTCTCAAGGGCCCTTAGTGTGGTCCTTGGGGAGTCGTACCCATATGTTTCGACCGTAAACATTCACTAAGGTGTAACTTAGTCCTTTTTACGATGTTTTACCCTTAAACAACTATTTAAACTCATACAAAACCTAAAGGCACACTAAGTTACTTTCACTAATCTGCGGATCTCGTGGTCATTCCTTAACGTTTAGGCTTTAACACTTCCTAATCAATTTTACTACCTTCATATAAGTCTGGACACACTATTTTGAAGCCTTAGACACTAGGTGAGACTCTTGCCTAGGTTCGTGGATTTCCAAGGTGTAACAATAGTCCCCCATTTGGGGAACATTCATCCTCGAATGACACTTTAAGCATCTTTTTGAAATTACGACTCAAGACTAGCAGCCCAACTAACACATAACATATAATATTGACTCAAAAATCAAAGGAGGAAACATTCACTGCATTCTCAACACTACTAAACATTGCAATAAGGTAAGAACTACATTAACTACCAAAATGCACATATTTCATTATTTCATATTTTGCAAGGAGGAATGTCCTTCTCCTTTTTCATATAACTCAACATGTTCAACAAGAAGAACTACATAATTTTCATAACTTCACACTTTAGCAATTTCACCAGAAATATCATATAACTCAATATGCAAAACATGAAATCAAGTGTTATCAAGTATGAAGAACATAAAATTCATGGCATTTGTGAAACATGGATTTTTCACAAATTCATGTATAATGAAGGGAAAATCATAGAAGTTCAAAACACATTAAGACCCTTCAACAACAAAAATTAGGAGAAGTTACTAACCTCAACCTTGAATATAAGAGGAGGGAAAAATATGAGGATATTAGAATTTCATGTCGGCCTCGGCCTCCCAAGTAGCATTCTCCACTAGTTGGTTCTTCCAAAGAACCTTCACGGAAGCTACTTATTTATTCCTCAACCTCTTCACTTGCCGGTCTATGATCTCAATCGGGACCTTTTCATACGAAAGATTAGCATCAATTTCTAAACTTTCTCGACGAAGGACAGACATCAGGTCACCTATGCACTTTTTGAGCATTGACACATGGAACACCATATACACCGAAGCCAACTCAATAGGTAATATCAACTCATAGGTTACCTTTCGTTGTGTTTCATAACGTTATATGGCCCCACATATCGGGGACTAAGCTTCCACTTTTTGCCAAACCTCATCACCCCTTTTATGGGAAATATATTCAAATAGACCATGTCACCTACAATAAACTCAAGGTCCATCTTTCTATTGAAGGCATAAGATTTTTGCCGACTTTGGGCCGTCTTCAAACGATCCCTTATGAGTTGGACTTTCTTCACATAATCATATATGGATTCGGGACTTATTAGAGCAAATTTCCCTACCTCAAACCACCCAATTGGATATCTACATATACTCCCATAAAGGGCCTCAAAGGGTACCATGGTGATACTCGAATGGTAGCTATTATTGTAGGCAAATTCAACCAATGGTAGATGCTCATCCCAGTTACCCTTGAAATCAATGACACATGCCCTCAACATGTCCTCCAAGGTTTTGATGGTTCATTCTGCTAAACCATCCATTTGTGAATGAAATACGGTATTAAGTTTCACATTCGTACCTAGCCCACTTTGGAATGCCTTCCATAACCTAGAAGTGAATTGGGGACCCCTATCAGAGATGATGGACAAGGGAACCCCATGCAAACTCACATTCTCATTAAGGTACAATCTAGCATAGTTCTCTTTCGAATAAGTAGCTTTTACGGGAAGAAAATGGACAGATTTTGTGAATCTATCTACAATAACCCATATTGAGTCACTTTGCCTCCAGGTACGAGGCAAACCAACAAAAAAATCCATGTTGATATCTTCCCATTTTCAAGTAGGGATATCCATATCTTGAGTTAACCCTCCCTATATTTGATGTTCGACCTTGACTTTTTGATAGTTAGGACATTTGGCTACAAACTCCTCTATATCCTTTTTAAAGTCGTTCCACCAATAGACCTCTTGAATATCATGATACATTTTGGTGGCACCCAGATGAATGGAATATCGGGAACCATGAGGCTCTTCCATAATTTGTCTCCTCAAGTCATCCACATCCGGTACACACAATCTATCTTAGTACCTAAGTACAGCATCCCCCTTGGGAGAATGACACATTGAACTTACTAAGAACCGATTCCTCAAACTCCATCAATAAAAGATCAAGATGTTCCTTACACTTCACCTGAACCACTAAAGATGACTCGCAGCTATTATGGATCATGAAACCCCTTTTTGGAGAATCTTCAAGTCGAACACCCAACCGAGCCAATCTATGCACATCTTTCACTAGCTCTTTCTTACCATCATCAACATGAGCTACACTACCCATAGTTATTCGAATCAATGCATCCGCAACCACATTGGATTTTTTGGGGTGGTAAAGGACACTCATATAATAGTCCTTTAAGAGTTCTAACCATATTATTTGTCGTAGATTTAACTCCTTTTGAGTGAACACATATTAAAGACTCTTATGGTCGGTGAACACATCCACATGCACCCCATATAGATAGTGTCTCCAAATCATCAAAGAAAACACTACGGCCGCTAATTCAAGATCATGAATAGGATAGTTCTTCTCATGCACCTTGAGCTTTCTAGAGGCATATGATATCACCTTACCATGTTGCATGACAACACAACCAAACCTACTCGACAAGCGTCAAAATATACAACAAACCCTTTGGTATCCCTCCGGTAAGGTTAATACCGGATAAGCTTATCTTTTAACTATTGAAGGACTCTTTCATAAGCTTCTGACCACTCAAATTTTACTTTATTTTGGGTTAAGGTTGTGAAAGGAGAAGCAATGGATGCAAACCTGTCAACAAATCTCCTATAATACCCCGCTAAACCCAAAAAACTTCAAATGTCGGTGGGACTTAAAGGTCTAGGTCAATTCTTAACCGCCTTCATTTTCTTCAGATCGACCTCTATACCCTCACTTGAAACAATGTGACCAAGAAAATAAATCGATCTTATAAAAAATTCACACTTACTATATTTGCAAAAAGTTGATGTTCTTTGAGGACTTGCAATAATACCCTCAAATGACCTATGTGCTCATCCTCACTTTTAGAATATACCAAGATATTATCAATGAATACAATTACAAATGAATCAAGATAATTCCGAAACACCCAATTCATAAGGTCTATAAAATCCACCATGGCATTAGTTAGGCAAAAGACATGACTAGGAACTCATAATGACCATACCTTGTTTGGAAAGCCATCTTAGGAATGTTAACACCTCTCACCATAAGTTTATGATAATCCAACCTTAAGTCAATTTTTGAGAAGTAACTCGTGTGTTGGAGTTTATCAAGCAAATAATCAATTCTAGGAAGAGGATACTTATTCTTTATAGTGACCTTGTTCAATTGTCGGTAGTCAATACATATTCTAAGAGACCCATCTTTCTTTTTGACAAATAATACCGGATGGCCCCATGGAGATATCCTTGGTTTCATTAAAGACTTCTCTAGCAAATCCTTGAGTTGAGCCTTCAATTCTCTTAACTCCGCCGGAGCCATCTGGTAAAGAGGAATTGATATTCTGAGCATCCGACATCCAGTCTATGCCGAAATCTATTTTCCTTTCGGGAGGAATTCCTGGTAAGACATCGAGGAAGAATTCCAGAAAATCCTTCACTATCAGGATAGACTATAAAGGAGGAGCGTCGGACCCAAGGTCCTTGACCCTCACAATGTGATCGAGAAATCCCTTAGAAGTCATCTTACAAGCTTTTAGACATGAAATTATTTGACCTCTAGGGATTGAGTTTCCACCATTCCATTCTAAAACGGGTTCATTAGGAAATTGAAATTTAACTACCCTTGTTCTACAATCAGTTGAAGAAAAACAAGCATGTAACCAATCTATCCCCAATGTTACATCAAAGTCCAACATATCATGTTCTACAAAATCAACCAATGTAACTCTATTGGACAATAATATGGGATAACTTATGTAGACTCTTTTAGCAATAACGGAGTCACCCACCGGGGTAGAAACCGAAGAAGGTTCAACTAAGACATCGGGGAGCATATCAAATTTCATAGCCACTAAAGGAGTCACAAAAGATAAAATGGCACCGAGATCTAGCAATGCATAAAAATTAATTGAAAATACTTGAAACATACTGGTAACAACATCGTGAGAAGCCTCTTGATCACCCCTAGTCTTTAGAGCATATAAGCGGTTTTTCTTAGGAACATCAGAACTAACACCACTTGTTTGTGTTTGATTACCGTCCTTTCCTTGATTCTTGGCCATGAGACAATCCCTAACCATATGGCCAAACAATTATCCGTTCCCATTAAAAACTTACCCACATGCTTCTTCCACATTTGGTACATTTTTTAACCTCACTTGGTGAACCACAACCTTTAGCTCCTTGGGACCTAGGTGTAGGCACCCTATCCTTACGAACCTTTGGGACATTAGAAGTAACTTGGTTTGAGAATCTCTTTTTAAGCTTTTGTATACCTTTAATCTAAATCATAACCTTAGAAGTACCTCCATCATGGGGTCGTTTCTTGAATTCCCTATTCCTCTTTAGCCTACTCTCCTGAACTTGTTGAGCATGCACCATCAAATGAGAAATGTCCATGTTGTCATGAAGCATTGCCGCATGACATTCTTCCACAAGATCATCGGATACACCCATTAAGACACTTCATTTAATCTCACGGATTGGACACCAAAGAAGATGGATATTTAGAAAAATTAGTGGATTTCAAAGAGTATTCTTGCACACTCATACCTCCTTGATGAAGGTTGATGAACTCTTCCACTTTTGTCTCTCTTTTCTCTTTTGGGAAGAACCTATAAAGAAATGCCCTCCTAAAGATTTCCTAACTTATTGGACCCTCTCTCAAAGCTCTATTGTCCTTCCATTGAGTGTACAATGTTTGAGCCACATCCTTGAGTTGGTAAGAATCTAACTCGGCCTTCTCATTTGAATTCACCCCATAGCAAACAAGATCCTATAAACCTCATCAACAGAGTCTTGGGGGTCTTAATTCACCTTAGAGACAAAGAACATGGGAGGGTTAATCCTTGTGAAGTCCCTTAAGCGAGAAGCCATGATACTAGTATTTTGATTCACACGGGGTGCAACTTCCCGGTTTTCTTGATCCATCATAGCTTGATCTTGAGTATTTACAGATTGAGCTTGATTAGTCATGGCTTGATAAAAGTTTAGGAAACTCGTCCTTATCTCTCCATCCATCATAGCCGGAGTACTGACCGGAGCTTGGCCACCTAAAGGAGCTTATTCTTGAGGAGGAGCTTGGTTATCTTGGGGTGGATCTCCTACACTACCAATCACCTCTTCAACCCTCCTTGTGACTTCCCTTATAGTAGTCATAGCCTATACAAGAAAAGGATTAGAAGAAAAGGACACATAAAGTTGAGACTCTTGAGGCATGACTTAAGAATACCAAAAGAAGTGAGATTTTACTAAGAATCACATAGCCTCTCATTCATATGTGTGGCGTGCTACACAATTATGAACAAGACTCTACATAGACGTGGTTTAGTGAGACATCATTCTTATAATTATTTAACATCATGCTCTGATACCAAGTTTGTCACGATTGGGGAGCAACCCCTAATAGTAACCGGCGTCTTTTTCCTCTTAGAAGCCTAAAACAAGCCCTTAGTATACATCATTGCATTTCATAGGTAATAAAAATACGGAAAATTAAAAAACTTTACATTGAAGTTCACATAGACTTCTCATATATCGAAAATAAACTACTTGTCTTACACATAGCCATCTAACATAGGAGTAAAAGATTTGGGACATAGCCCTTACAACATTACAATAAGTTTCATAAGAGAATACCACATTGTCTCAAAAGATAAGAAAATGAACAAGTCTTTAGACTAATCAAATAGTAATAACTAGAGTGGTAGGCTTCGTCCTCGGACATTAGGACTCACCAACGTGGGAATCTAGCCAAGCTACTTGAAATTTGGCCTTGAAACTCTTCAATTGCCCAAACCTACATTATTATAGAAATAGAGAGAATATGGGTTAGTACAAACCACATGTACTAAGTATGAGGACATATGCAAGTATAATATTTAGAAACATGCTAAAAAGGACATTTGGTTTAAAATCATGTTAGGTTAACTTAAAAGCTTGCAAATCAATACCAAAATCAATTTCCCGTTCGGGAGGAATACTGGGAAGGTCATTAGAGAACACCTCTAGAAATTCACTCACTACGGGGACCGACTCAACGGGAGGAATTTCGGAGTCAAGGTCCTGGACTCTCACCATATGATATAGGCATCCCTTAGAGATCATTTTGCAAGCCTTTAAACAATAAATTATGCGACCTCTAGGAATAGAACTTCCCCCCTTACACTTAACAACGGGTTCATTAAGAAAATTAAACCTCACTATCCTTGTCCTATAATCAATAGTGGAAAAACAAGAATGCAACCAATCCATACCCAAAATAATATAAAAATCAAGCATATCTAGTTCAACTAGATCAACATTAGAAATTCTATTGGGCAACATGATAGGACAATTTCTATTTACCCTCTTTGCAACCACCGACTCATCCACTGGTGTAGACAATAAGAAAAGGGTCATGCAAGATATCGGGTAAAGTATCAAACTTTTTAGCTACAATGGGTGTAATGAAAGAAAAAGTAGCACCCGTATCAAATAAAGTATAAGCATCAATAGAAAAGACTTGTAACATACCAGTCACCACATCGGGAGAGGTCTCTTGCTCACCCCTAGTACGAAGAGCATAGAAGCAGTTCTTCTTTGGAGCATCACTAGAACCACTTGCTTGACCACTCTTCTCTTGCCCCTTTATATTAGGACAATCTCGAACTTTGTGACCACTCCTGCCACAACCAAAACAATTGCCCGTTCCAACCAAACACTCACCGAAATGACCCTTTCCATACTTGGCACACGTAGGCTTCTCATTGGGTGAGTTCCCACTCTTCCTCTTTTGAGCTCTAGGTTTAGCCACCTTGTGATCACGAGCCTTAGGGAACTTGGATGGAACATGATTAGAGAACCTCTTTTTGAACCTAGGCTTGTCTTGAATCTCAAGCCTACTCTTGGAAGAACCACCTTCAAAGGACCTTGCCCTCTTAGCATCCCTAGTGTTCCTCCTATCCCGTGCCTCCTCAACTTGTCTAGCATGCACCATAAGCCAAGATATGTTAATATTGTCCTGAAGCATGGCCGAATGACACTCCTTTTTCAAATCATCTGACACTCTCATCACAAAGCGGCTCATCTCATCTCTAGGATCGAAAACCAAAGAAGAAGCATATTTGGACAATTGAGTAAACTTCATAAAATACTCAAGAACACTCATACCTCCTTGATAAAGGTTGATGAACTACACAACTTAGGCCTCCCTCATCTCTCTAGGGAAAAACCGATCAAGAAATGCCTTCTTGAAGATCTCCCAAGTTACCGGTCCATCCCGAAGAGGCCGATTATCCCTCCATTGCACATACCAAGTTTGAGTCACATCCTTGAGTTGATATGTGGCCAACTCGGCCTTCTCACTAGTGCTTAACCCCATGGCAAAGAGTATGTTATAAACCTCATCGATGAACTCTTGGAGGTCTTATCCACCCTAGACATATGGAAAGTAGGAGGGTTCATTCGAGTGAAGTCCCTCAAACGAGATGTCATGGTAGAGACTTATAGATTGGGTCGGGGTGCAACCTTCTGATTAGCTTGGGCCGCCATAGCTTGATCTTGAAGAGTGGCGTCTTGGGCTTGAGAAGTAATGGCTTGGGCCATTTGAAGAAGGGCAGCCCTTAACTCTCCATCCGTCAAAGGTGGAGGGTTGGCGAAGCTTGTTCAACATCAACCTCCTCTTCAAGTGGAGGGGCTTGATCAACACGGGGAGGAACAATCTCCACCTCAAGCCTTCTTGCCGCATTCCTCCGAGTATTCATTTCCTATAACCAAATTACAAGGTTTAGGTGAAAGGAATTAATAGTTACTCTAGAGGCACGACATTGGATTTCCAAGAAAGAGAGAGATCCTAAGCATCATATAGATTCCTATTCATAAGTGTGGCGCGCTTCACAATCATGTGTACGAATCTACATAGATGTGGTTGAGAGAGACATCGTTATCAAGGATATTTAACCTCATGCTCTGATACCAAGTTTGTCACATCCAGGTTTACCCCCTAGACGTAACCGGCGTCGTCGTCCTCTTAGGACTAAGACTAGCCCCTTAATTATCATCATCGCATTCACAAGTCAAAAAGTACGAAAAATTTAAAACTTTTAACTTTAACTAATTGGAGGTTTACATAGACCTCTACATATACGTAATAGTATTATTATCGAGTATACATAGACCCTTCGTATAAGAAGATTACTTAGTCTTCTACTTTTATTTCACACACACATATATATATATATATATATATATATATATATATATATATATAATTAAAGTCATAAAATCTGTCTCATCTCATAAGCATCTAGAATGACGATATCAAATGGGCATAGCCCTACAACAACAAAAGTAAGACACATATAGGCTTTATACAACTTGTCTTCAAATGAAAAGATATAGTCAACATAAGTGTCTTAGTATCTAAGCAAATCCATAGGTAGAATATCGGCATCATCCTCAGGAAAATGAGGACCTACCATTTGGATGATAAGAGTATCCAAGCCTCCTTCTCAATCGCCTCGAACCAAACCTCAAAGACCTAAACCTAAATTTTTTGAGAAAAAGGGAGAAAATGGGGTTAGTACGCCACATATACTAAGTATGAGACCATATGCACATATAACAACCAAATATGCTAAAAAGGGACATTTAGTGAAATCATGCCATTTTACCTCTTTATGCACGATCAACAAGATATACAAATCATTTAGTCATGTTCAATCAAATCAAGCAACTATATGCATATCACATACTTGAACCCATATACCCATATAACCCTATCATCAAGTAATCATATCACAAGCATGAATAAGAGTTTATCATATAAATAGTAAAGTAAGACAACCAATCATAATCCTTATAAAGCCATATGTGCAATGACCAAGCAAAGCCCCATAACCTTACTTAATCAAGTAACCAAATAAGAATCATAAATAGTAACTCACTTCACATAACATAACCTTCAATACACATAAGTTCTTACTTTAACAATAAAGACCATTTACATGCTCATAAGCATCATAATCATCATATGAAATCATCTATCTTTATCATCATTTATAAACATAATATTGACCTCCTAAAGCTCCTATCAAGGCAAACTAGTGCAAGGCTTAAGTAGAGTCCCATATCCCTACCTAAGCTAAGTCTAACCCCTAAAGTCACTTTAATTAGTCTATACATTATTACTTCATTTTAGTTTAGTGAACACTTGCCTTAACCGACATAGACCAATGAGCTAATGTGGAATCCGGTGTTGTAAAACCTTACACCGGTGAAAGGTGGCCTACCGTCCAAGGTAGAACCTAACATAAATGTAGATTTCTAGGTTGATCCACTAGCTAGTCTTCCTATGGGGGCAACATAGTTCAAGAACTAAGAGATAGGTAATTCCCTCTACATTCCACTTGGTAATTGGGGCCTCATCTCATGGGAATCAATTAAATGAGTATCCCTCAATGGGGAGTCAACATTACATATAGAACTAAAGGGTAACACTTCCTCTATTGGGAAGCCATCACCTCCCATTGTCAAGTTCACTCGGTGCTAAGCTAAGTCCCTTATTGAAATTTCATTAATATTTATTCATCTTTCATACCGTAGTTTAGGTCATAGGGTCTAGTCCTTGTATAATAATAATCATCATAGCTCAATAAGAATTGCATGAGTAATAGTCCTTTCATCACAACTCATATAAGTGAGGTTAACACTTTACATATCACATCACAGTAGGGCACATTGATACACATCACCATCCTTATAACATGTACACCCTAAGCAACCTCACAACCAAAGTTAAGAAATTTCAATTAAATCATTATACCATCCTATCAATCCTAGATAAGGCACACTCCAACACAACATCATGACTTAATAACAATTTAACCACAAGTTGAAGTAAGAGATAGGAATTACAAGACTTACCAAGCCTCCTCCATAGTTCATCATAAGGGCCTTACCATCAACCCACAACTCAATCCAATTAGGTCATATCATCAATGTAATTTAATAAACAACATGATAATAGAGTTAGAAGAGTCACTACACCATAATTAAATACTAAACCAAAACTTTGAAAGAAGATACTTAGGCCAATCTTCTTAACCTAGACTCCTACTAAAGAGTTAGTATTAAAGACTACAATTCATAAAAACTTGTCTATGATCAGTGTAATAACATCATATATTAGTGATTTAACCAATAATCAAGTCAATTGAATCAATCCCAACATAATTCACATCAAGATCAAACCTAGGGTTAGGGGTAAGGGACATACTCTACAATCTAGACAAAACCATCTCAATTCATCATAATCAAGTTACAATACATGATAATATACTAATTATCTCCTAAATAAAACATAAACAACTCAATTCATGACATCAAACTCATAATTGAATGAAACCTATATGAAAACTCAACTTTTGGAAAACCTTCGAAGAAGCTCTTTGAGGAAAGAAGTCTCAAAGGTGAAGAGATCCCAAACCTTAACGTCTTAATGAGAATTTGGAGATGAATTTCTTCCCTTTCCAGCCCCCAATACCCTTCCTTAGCTTAGCCTCCAATGGTGTCTTCCAATAGAGAGAGAAAGTAGAGAGAAGATAGAGACTTTGATTCTTAGAGTCTCATTAGTTTAATTGAGGTTGGGGATTTTTTATGGGTGTTAAGTTAGTTAATTAGTCACCCTTTAATCCCTAACTAACCCCTAGTCACTTAATTAATTAAAATACTTAACATTTAAAATGTTACAGAAACATAACCCCTCATAGACGGAACCTCGCCGACGGGTCGTCTGTGAGTCTACGGACCTTCCCCCTCTCGTCTTGCACTCCTTCGATGAGTTCCGAGACTGTGCAGGTGAGAGGATTCCTCACCAAGGCTATGTGTGAGACCACGGTGGCATCGATACCACGTTGGTCAACACATGGTCCGTCTCTTGCACCGTCGATGGACACTGCCAGGCAGTGTTGCCTCAAACGCAAGAGTCCTCCTGAAGGACCCTTGGTTGGTCCTTGGGGAGTCTTTCCCGGACGTTTTTACCATGAAACAACTCAAACATATATTATCTACCTTTTTACCATTTTTCATATGTTTCCGACTCTTATAAACTAGTCAAACATGCTAAGACAACTAGTACCCTTTTGAACCAACTTCCGGACGTCATGGACGTTCTTGAACGTCTTGGTTCTTATACTTCTTAAATAAACTAAATTAATTAAAATTGACTTAAAAACAGTACTTAGACCTCATTATCTCTATGTTAGGCTTTACGACACATCTTGAGAATTCGAAATGTTAGAGTATATGTCTTGGGTTGGTAGGCCTAGTGTTGGTGGCCCTCTCAAGCACATCTATATATTATTAATACAAATACTCTATTGGAACAATGGCTAAGCACCGAGTGGATATGTTTAACATGGTGGCTCTTCCAATGTTAAGCTAGTGTCCAATGTACATCTTTGGATATCCCGTAAACTATGTTCCTACATAGGATTTTTATTAGTTCTACCCTTGGCAAGTAGAAAACCTCTTTACAGTGTGGGTATACAACACCGGATTCCATGATTTAGATGTTATGGCCTATGTAGGTTAATGTCTATTCCTATGTTGTGGGATGTGAACCTAGTTACTTGACAGGTACTACAACATGTAGGTAGTAGTATGGGATGATATCTACACGTGGCACAGTAGGCTTTTAAGTTACCTGAGTGAGTTCCTTAAGTCATCATCACTAATGTTTGATAGTCCTCTAAATTAAGCTAATAATGAATGTTGACTCATTGTCCATATAATCTGATGCATGTCTTTCATATATTGATGAACTGAGTTACATAGCATGATATGTTGAAATGTAGAGGTTCTTGTCTAATGTAGCCTTGAGGAACACTTGGATGTAGCATGAAGAGGTAGTATGAGTTATGTATTACTTAAGTGGGTATTAGGGTAACTTGAGATAGAAACCTAAGATGATGAAATAATGTAGTTAATGTATATGTTCATATATTGCATGTCATATCTGTGGAAGGATGATTAATTGAGGGGAAGGTGATAAGGTAAAGGTAATGGTTTGAATGAGATATTGTGACTTGCATTTTGGTTGTGTCTTATATTATGCCTTTATTGTTCAAATGTTCATGAAGTTTTACAAAATGTCATAAAAGCATGACTCTCAAAAAAATCCCGATTAGCATGTTTTTGCATGGTCATCATCTTTAGTGTTTAATTGTACTAACCTCGTTCTTCTTCTATGGTCTACTACAAGTGTAGGTTTCTGAGAGTGATTGCATTCTCTTGTGACGTTTGCGATTATAATTGTCTCAAGATCTTTTTAATATGTCCTCGTATGTCGAGGACAAAGATTTTATCTCTCTAGTTCCTTTGTGTTGAAACTTTGTAATAGACGTCTTTAGTATTTTTGATTGTAAAGGGTCACGACCCTATCTTATTATGTTTCTCGAAGGATGGACATGTGAGACTTATTCTTCCTCTTGCATAATGAAATGAGATTTTCAATAGTTTGGTTTTGAATAATGTTTTTAATTCTTCTCTATTCCTATATCAAATGTTATGAATGCTAAAAGTCTTGTATGAGACACACTTTGGGGTCAAGTACACTGTATTATGACTCGGGGGTGCTCTCGGGTCATGACAGAAGTTTATGAATAAGAGGCTATTCTATGATTGGAAAATCTGACTTCTTTATTCTTCAAGTCTTTCCATAGAGTTTAACTTTATAAGCTCTCTCTCCTATTCCTTATCTGATGGTCTTTAGGATATGACCACTTGAAGGGATCATTCTGCAAGGATCGAGGGAGAAAAAGGTTAGTTTGTAATGTTAATTATTGCTATGTGACTAGATGGGTCGTGATATGATAGAATTATATGATGTCGTTTGGTATATATGGGTTGAGTGATGGTTATGTGTATTGTTGGAGGATTTGGCGAATGGTGGTGTTTAAGTGATGCCTAGAGATGTTGAGTGAGTAGACTCTTTTAAAAAGAGGATAGAAGTTAAATTCTACATGGTTTAGAATCACTGTGTGTGATGGATGTTCAATGTTGAGTGTTCTAGATGTTAATTTTTTGGATTAACTTAACATTCTCACTTTAAGTGGTGTAGTGAGTTTGAGATGTTTAGTCCCAGTTTGGTAGGCTCGTATGAGACTTTGAGTATTGTTGGTAAGGTTGATTTTGAGCTAGAGTTGCTTAATGAGAACCTCCTTTAATCAAAAGTACCAATTGAGATCTTAGATTTGGAAGAAATAAATAGAAGAGTAAGGAAGTGCTTCCTAACATGAGATTCTAATAGTGGTAACACTGTTTATAAGTCAATTATAATGTATTTGAGTCATTTAGGAAGTTTTAGAATCAAAACGTCAAGGAACGTCCATGACGTCCGAAAACTAGTTCAAGAGGTGCTAGCGTACCTTAGCCTATTTGACAAAATTTTAAGAATCGGAAAATGATGAATTTGGTGGTAAGGTGTCTAACATGTATTAGAGTTAATTTATAGTCGAAACGTATGTGTTCGCCTCCCCAAGGACCAACCAAGGGCCATTTAGGAGGACTCTTGCGAATGTGGCTAAAAGTTGCCAAGAGGCAGTGTCTACCTACGTGTGCAGGCGACGAGGCATCGTTGGATCTAGGGGGAGTCGATGCCTCTGTCGATCAAAACTTAGACATTTAGGATGATGATCCTTTTGGACCACTCTATGAACAAAACGACGACTGCACAGGCCGGCCATGAACAGTGCCTGTCGATTGACAAATGGGGCATGCGTCGGGGTGTCGTCTGTCAAGACTGTTTTCACTGCACATTTTAAGATTAGTTAAATTAGTTAATTAGGTGGCTAGTTAATTATTTATGGGTTAAGGGAGGTATAATTATGTTATTTAATGACCTATATAATGACCCTAACCTAATTAAACTAACCTAAACCTCATAATTTCCCAAACCCAAATTGCTGCTCATTCTCTCTTCTTTCTCTCTCCCAAGTAAACCCCATTGAAGACCAAAGCAAAGGAGGGTCCTAGGTATGAAATGGATCAAGTTTTATCCATCAAACTTCAGCAATTAGTGAGGTATGGGATTCCTTTCATCTTTGGGATCTCTTTCCCCAAAGGGCTCCTCCAAATTGATTTCAAAAGTATGAAATTTAAGTGGGTTTACATCCAATACAAAATTGATCTTGTGAATTGATTTGTTTATGATTCCTTTTGGTTAGTATGAGTAGATTAAGATGTATTATAGTTACATTACACTAATTATTGATGCATTGACCTAGTTTGTGGAATATGACATTTTCCCCTTAACCCTAGGTTGTGATGTTGAATTGAATTGTATAGTATTGATACAATTGGTTTGGTTAATGTGTGAATTACTATCCTATGTTGTTATTATTCTAAATTTTGAGTTGATTGTGATATATTGTAATCCAATTATTCTAGTCTTGAGTAATTTACCTAGGTTGTGAAGTAGATTATGAACTTGACCTAAGTCTCTAATTCTAGGCTATGAACTAGTGGTGAATTGTAGTGTAGTGATTCAATTGACTTTATTATTATGTTAGTTACTATTGTGTGATGATATTATACCATTATTGATTTGAATTGGATGGTTGATGGTAAGACCTTGATGATGGAATTGTGAAGGAAATTGGATAACTCTTATGATCTTAATTCTTTACTTCAATTATGATTACTTGTGATTAAGTGATGTTATTGTATTGAAGTATACCTTATGTTAAGATTGATAGGGTTGGTATGATGTTGAATTGAAAAGTCTTGAACTATGGATTGTGAGTTGTTGGCTAAGATGTAAATGTTATAAGGATGGTGATAACTTACCAATGAGTCTTATTATGATGTGACTATGTAAATGTGCTAACCTCACATGTATGAATTGTAATGAAAGGAAAATATTCATGCAATTCTTATTGATCTATGATGATGATTAAATAAGGGATAGACCCTATGACCTACATTAAGCTATGATGATTAATAAAGGCATCAAAGACATTTCAAAGGGACTCTAGCTTAGCACCGAGTGAACTAGAGTGAGGAGTGTCCCTTGCCATATAGGGAAGGTAGGATCACTAATGTACTTATGAGATTGGAGACTATAATGCATGTAGCATAAAGAGGGTCCCACCAATATCTCCTAGTTCTTGAACTATGTTGCCCCCATAGGACTACTAGCTAGTGGATCCATAATAGATGCTATGTGTATATTTTGGTACTACCTTGGCAAGTAGTCCGCCTTCTTTCGGTGTAGGGTTACATGACACCGGATTCCACATTAGCTCATGTGGTCTATGTCGATTAAGCAAGATGTTCCCAAAAGGTAAAATAAAGTAAAGGAATGAACTCTAACTAGGATGACCTAAGGGGTTTAACTTAGTCTAGGTAGGGGTATGGGACTCTACCTAAACATTGCACTAGTTAGCCTTGAGGGAAGTCTTAGAAGGATGTTCTTGTATATGTATATGCTTATAAATGTAAGTGATATGCATATGATGATCTTAAATGTTGACAATACTATATGATGTTGGTTTCACTTATGAACATGTGTTTGGTCTTGATTGTTAAAGTATGATGCTATGGTTCTGGTTGGGTTTACTTGATTGAGTAAGGTTATGAGGCTTTGCTTAGTTATTGCACTAGTGGACTTAATGAAGGTTCATGAGTAATGGTGTTGCTTTGGTTATGATGTTATGAACTCTTATTCATGCTTGTTGATGTTATGACTTGATGATAGAGTTGTCTTGATTTTGTGCTCAATTGTGTTGATATGCATGTTGACTTGACTAGACTTAGTATTCATGGTCTTGTGATGTACATGGTCTTGACTTAATGAATATGTCTTATTGCTTCGTATGGGTTCTTGATTGTGCATAAGGCTTTTCAAAAATTAAGTTGCATGCTTTAATGAAATGTCCCTTTTTAGCATGGTTTTATGTTGTGTGTGCATATGGTCTCATACTTAGTACAAGTGATGAGCTAACCCCATTTTCTCCCTTTTCCCCAAGATTTTAGGCTCCGTCGTTGAAGGGCTTGTGACAACTTTTGAAGGAAGACTTGGATTCTCATTCTCCACGTTGGGTAAGTCCTCACTACTACGACGCCAATGCTATTTTCTAGCATTCGATATTGATTAGTCTTAAAGACAATATTTTCATTTCCTTTCACTTCAGTACTAAAGATTGTATAGCCTATATGTGGCTCTTATTGTATTGATGTAGAGGCTATGCCCAATTGTTATACTCTTGTTTAGATGGTTATGAGATGAGTCATCTGGTTTTAAGAATATGTTATATCTTATAGATGTATATGTGAAATAAAAGTAGAAGACTATGTGATCTTCTTATATGAAGGGTCTATGTTTTCTCGATACAAATATATTATGTGTATGTGAGAGATCGATGTAAACCTCATTATAGATAGAAGAAAAGTTTTAAATTTTCCACATTTTAAACCTATGAATGTAATGATGTAATCTAAGATGCTAGTATTAGTCCTTGATGAGTATGACGACGCCGGTTACGTCTAGGGAGTGCTCCCCAAATGTGACAAACTTGGTATCAGAGCATGAAGTTGAATATATTTAGAGTCGATGTCTTACTTAATGACGTCTATGTAGATTCTTATTCATAATTATGAAGCGCGCTACACCTATGAATAGCAAAGTACATGATGCTTTGCAAATTCTCCTTTTCTTGGAAATCCAATATTGTGCCTTGAGAGTCTTGACTCTATGTGCCGTTAGGATCTAATCCTTTTATTGTGATTATAGGCAATGAATACTCGAAGAACAGCCGCTCGAAGACTTGATGAAGAGATTGCCAATGCGGGAGTTCCTCCCCAAGGAAATCTAGTCCCTCCTCTTGAAGAAGTTGCTAATGATGACAAAGATCCGGTCAATCCTCCACCTTTGACAGAAGGGGACATAAGGGAAGCCTTTCTTCAAATTTCCCAAGCCATTACTACTCAAGCATAAGCCGTCACTACTCAAGCCCAAGCCGTGATGGACCAAGCTAACCGGGAGGTTGTACCCCATGGAAACCAATATGTGGGCACCATGGCCTCCCGTTTGAGGGATTTAACAAGGATGAATCCCCCTACTTTCTATGCGTCCAAATTTGAGAAAGACCCCCAAGAGTTCATTGATTATATGTACCTACAAGATTCTCTATGCTATGGGGTTGACTACTTGTGAGAAGGCCTAGTTAGCCACTTACCAACTCAAAGATGTGGCCCAAACTTGGTACGTCCAATGGAGAGACAATAGTCCTTTAAAAGGTGGACCGGTGACATGGGAGATTTTTAATAAGGCTTCCTTGATAGGTTCTTTCCTAAGGAGAAGAGGTAAGCCAAAGTGGAGGAATTCATCAACCTTCGTCAAGGAGGTATCAGTGTACTTGACTACTCTTTGAAATTTACTGAATTGTCAAAGTATGCTCCTTTTTTGGTTTCCGGCCCTCGGGATGAAATGAGCCGCTTTGTGACGGGGGTGTCGGATGAGTTGAAAGAAGAATGTTTTTCGGCTATGCTACATCATAATATGAAAATTTCTCGTCTCATGGTTCATTATCAACAAGTGGAAGAGACAAGGGTTAAGAGAAAGAGTAGGGATGCCAAGAGGGCAAGGTCTTATAAAGGTGGTTTTTCCAAGGGTAGGCTTTATGTCCAAGTCAAGCCTAGGTTCAAGAAGAGGTCTTCTAATGAAAATACTTCCAAATTTCCCAAGGATCATGATGATAGGGTGTCTAACCCTAAGTCTCAAAAGGGAAGAGCTACTAGCTCACAAAACAAGATGCCAACTTGAGGAAAGTGTGGCAAGAAGCACTATGGTGATTGCCTTTTTGGGACGGACAATTGCTTTGGGTGTGGCAAGAATGGCCACAAGGTTAAGGATTGCCCAAATTTGAAGGGGCAAGACAAGGGTAGCGGGCAAGCTGAATGTAGTTGTTCTAATGTGGATCCTCCAAAGAAGAATCGCTTTTATGCACTTCACTCTAGGGGTGAACAAGAGAGTTCTCCCGATGTGGTGACCGGTATGTTACAACTCTTATCTATTGATGTATATGCTTTACTTGATTCGGGTGCTACATTATCTTTTGTTACTCCCTTTATAGCTAGAAAGTTTGATATTTTGCCCGATATTCTAAATGAACCTTTCATGGTAACTACCCTAGTATATGAGTCGGTGGTTGCAAAGAGGGTGTATAGAAATTGCCCCATGATGTTTCCCAATAGAGTTACTAATGTTAGAACTTGATATGGTGGATTTTGATGTCATTTTGGGGATGGATTGGTTGCATGATTGTTTTGCTTGCATTGATTGTAGAACTAGAATTGTCAAGATCAATTTTCCAAATGAACCCATTCTAGAGTGGAAGGGGGAAATTCTATTCTGAGAGGTCGTATTATCCTTTGTCTTAAGGCTTGTAAAATGATCTCAAAAGGTGTCTATATCACATTGTAAGAGTTAAAGGGTTATACTCCAAAAATACTCCCTTTGAGTTAGTCCCCATAGTAAGGGAATTTCCAGAGGTCTTTCTTAATGATCTTCCCGGAATCCCTCCTAAACGGGAAATTAATTTTGGTATTGACTTGCTATCGGATACCAATCCTATTTCAATTCCTCCTTATCGGATGGCTCCGACTGAATTGAAAGAGTTGAAGTCTCAACTCTAAGATTTACTAGACAAAGGCTTCATTAGACCTAGGATTTCTCCATGGGTTGCTCCGGTTTTGTTTGTGAAGAAGAAGGATGAGTGCCTTAGAATGTGCATTGATTATCGCAACTCAAGAAAGTCACTATTAAGAACAAATATCCTCTCCCTCGGATTGACGACTTGTTTGATCAACTCCAAGGGGCAAGCTACTTTTCTAAAATTGACTTGAGATCGGGGTATCACAAACTTAGGGTGAGAGGTGAGGATATACCAAAATGGAATTTCGGACTAGATATGGTCACTATGAGTTCTTATTATGTCCTTTGGTCTCACTAATGCCCCAACAACATTTATGGATCTAATGAATAGGGTGTTTTGAAGTTACCTAGATTCATTTGTTATTGTCTTCATTGACGACATCTTGGTATATTCAAAAATGAGGGTGAACACATGGATCACTTGAGAGTGGTGTTACAAGTGCTTAAGGAGAACCAATTATTTTCCAAGTATAGTAAATGTGAGTTTTGGTTGAGGTCAGTGGCATTTTTTGATCATATCATCTCTAGTAGGGGATTTGAGGTTGATCCAAGGAAAACCGAGGTGGTGAAAAATTGGCCTAGGCCATGACTCCAACCGACATTAGGAGTTTCTTGGGTCTAGAAGGTTATTATAGGAAGTTTGTGGATGGTTTTGCGTCCATTGCGTCTCCCTTTACTACTTTGACCCAAAAGAGTATGAAAGAAGTTTCCAAATCTTGAAGGATAGGCTTACCTCCGCTCTGGTGTTGACTTTACTGGAGGGTACCAAGGGCTTTGTGGTTTATTGTGATGCATCCTGATTAGGCTTGGGGTCTGTGCTTATGCAACATGGGAAAGTGGTAGCCTATGCCTCTAGACAACTTAAGGTGCATGATAAGAGCTATCCAACTCATGATATTGAGTTAGCGGCCGCTGTATTTGCCTTGAAAATATGGAGGAATTATTTGTATGTTCTCCATGTAGATGTGTATACCGACCACAAGAGCCTTCAATATGTGTTTACTCAAAAGGAGTTGAATCTGTGAGATAAGGTGGTTGGAATTGTTGAAAGATTACGACTGATTGTTCTCTACCATCCCGACAAGGCCAATGTGTTTGTGGATGCTCTAAGTCATATGACCATGGGTAGTGTGTCTCATGTAGATGAAGCCAATAAATACCTAGTGAAAGATGTTCATAGTTTGGCTAGATTTGGTGATAGATTGGACGATTATCCTAATGGTGGTTTTATGGTCCATCATAACTCCGAATCATCTTTCTCCTTAGGGGTGGAAGGTGTCTTGAGGTATCAAGGAAGGTTGTGTGTTCCCAATGTTGATGGTTTGAGGAACCGGATTCTTGAGGAAGCTCATGGGTCCCGTTACGCTATTCATCCGGGTTCTACAAAGATGTATAATAACCTTAGAGAAGTGTTTTTGTGGGAAGGCTTGAAGAAGGACATAGAGGAATTAGTTACAAAATGTCCAAATTGGCAACAACTGAAAGCCGAACACCAAAATCCGGGTAGTTTACTTCAAGAAATCAAAGTTCCTACTTTGAAGTGGGAAGAAATTAATATGGATTTTGTGGTAGGTTTTCCTCGGACACAAAAGCAAATATGACTCCATATGGGTTTTTGTGGATATGTTGATCAAATCTCTCATTTTATTTCCGTCAAGTCTGTTTACTCAGCGGAGGATTATGCAAGGATCTTCATAGATGAGATTGTGTGTCGCTGTGGTATTCCGTTATCCATCTTATCGGATAGGGGTGCACAATTAACATCTAGGTTTTGGAGGTCATTCCAAAAAGGGTTGGGTACCAATGTGAAGTTAAGCACCACTTTTCATCCCCAAAGGGATGGTCAAGCGGAGCGTACCATTCAAGCCCTTGAGGATATACTTAGAGCTTGTGTAATTGATTTCAAGGAAAAATTGGATAAACACTTGGCATTGGTTGAGTTTTCTTACAACAATAGTTACCATTCATCTATATCTATGTCTTATTATGAAGCCTTGTATTGTAGGAGATGTAGATCTCCAATTAGATGGTTTGAAGTGGGCGAGTCTTCAGTTTTGGGTCACGATTTGATTGATATGACTTTGGAGAAGGTTCATATTATAAGGAATTGCTTGAAAACAACCTATAGCCAGCAAAAATCTGATGCCGACCATAGGAGAAGAAAATTAGAGTTTGAAGAAAGTGATAAAGTGTATCTAAAAATTTAGCCTATGAAAGGGGTGGTGAGATTTGGCAAGAAAGGGAAGTTGAGTCTCGTTATGTGGGTCTCTATGAAATTTTGCAAAAGATTGGGAAGGTAGCATATGAGTTGAAGTTGCGTAGTGAATTGGCTTCGGTTCATCCGATGTTCCATGTTTCCATGCTTGAAAAGTGTATCGGTGACCCCGGGTCCATTCTTCCTCTTGAAGGTCTAGGTTTTCAAGAGAACCTCTCCTATGAGGAGGTTCCGGTTCAAATCCTTGATAGACAAGTAAGGTAGTTAAGGAACAAAGAGGTGGCTTCTGTAAAAGTGTTATGGAAGAATCACCTAGTTGAGGGTGCAACATGGGAGCCCGAGGCCGACATGAAGTCCCGTTAGCCTCATATATTTGATAAATAAGGCTAGTTATTCTTAATTGTAGTGAAAATAATTAGTTTATTTGAAGTTGCCTTGATTTTTGGTGAAGTTGTGCAAAAAAAAAAATGTTATAGTGAATCATAGTGAACTTTATGCCTAAAAATAAAAATGTTGCTTTTTACTTGTTTTGAGTTGATGTTGTACATTTTGGTATATTGTGCCTTCATGAATTGTATTAAGCATATTGATATATGTTGAATAAAGCTTTGGCATAATTAATAAGCATGAAATAATGTTGAACTTTTATGAGTTGAAAATGATGTTTTGAATTTCATTGTGTAAAAGGCCATGTGGTTATGTTGATTTTGATTGTGATTCATTTTTTGATATGTTGTTGTTGGTTGGGCTGCTAGTCTTGAGTCTATTCCTTCTTTTTTAAAGATTTTTTGGGTCATTCGGGGACGAATGTTCCTAAGGGGGGGATACTGTAATACTCTGAAAGTCTAAAGTCTAATCTAGAGCCTAACGTGAGATTCTAAGAGTGGTAACACTGTTTATAAGTCAATTATAATGTATTTGAGTCATTTAGGAAGTTTTAGAATCAAAACGTCAAGGAACGTCCATGACGTCTGGAAACTAGTCCAAGTTTTGCTAGCGTGCCTTAGCCTATTTGACAAAGTTTTAAGAGTCGAAAAATGATGAAATTTGGTGGTAAGGTGTCTAAAATATATTAGAGTTATTATATAGTCGAAACGTCCGGGTAAGACTCCCCAAGGACCAACCAAGGTCCATTAAGAAGGACCCTTGCAAATGTCGCTAAAAGCTGCCAAGAGGCAGTGTCTACTTACGTGTACAGGAGACGAGTCATCGTTGAATCGATGGGGCGTCGATGCCTCCGTTGACCATCACTTAGACATTTTTGCTGATGGTCCTTTTGTACCACTCTTTGACCAAAACAGCGACTGCACATGATGGCCATAAACAGTGCATGTCGTTTGACAAACGGGGTCTGGGTCGGGGTGTCGTCTGTCAAGACTATTTTCACTGCACGTTTCAAGATTAGTTAAATTAATTAATTAGGTGGTTAGTAATTAGTTAGGGGTTAAGGGAGGTCTAATTAAGTTAGTTAATGACCTATGTAAAGACCCTAACCTAATTAAACTAACCTAACCCTCATAATTTCCCAAACCCAAATTGCTCCTTCTTCTCTCTTCTTTCTCTCTTCGAAAGAAACCCCATTGAAGACCAAGCAATGGAGGGTTCTAGGGCTGCATAGGATCAAGTTTTATCCATAAAACTTCATCAATTAGTGAGGTATGGGATTCCTTTAACCTTTGGGATTTCTTTCACCAAAGGCTCCTCCAAATTGATTTGGAAAGTATGAAATTTAACTGGGTTTACTTCCAATACAGAATTGATCTTGTAAATTGATTTGTTTATGATTCCTTTTGGTTATTATGAGTAGATTAACATGTATTATGGTTACATTACACTAATTATGGATGCATTGACCTAGTTTGTGGAAGATGGCCTTTTCCCCTTAACTCTAGGTTGTGATCTTGAATTGAATTGTATAGTATTGATACAATTAGTTTGGTTAATGTGTGAATTACTATCGTATGTTGTTATAATGCTAAATTATGAGAAGATTGTGATATATTGTAATGCAATTATTCTAGTTCATAAGTAATTGACATAGGTTGTGGAGTAGATTATGAACTTGACCTAAGTCTCTAATTCTAGGCTATGAACTAGTGGTGAATTGTTGCGTAGTGACTCAATTGACTTTATTATTATGTTGGTTACTATTGTGTGATGATATTATACCATTATTGGGTTAAATTGAATGGTTGATGGTAAGACCTTAATGATGGCATCGTGAAGGAGATTGGGTAAGTCCTGTGATCTCAATTCTTTACTTCAATTATGATTACTTGTGATTCAGTGATGTTGTATTTAAGTATATCTTATGTTAAGATTGCTAGGGTTGGTATGATGTTTAATTGAAATATCTTGAACTATGGATTGTGAGTTGTTGGGTAAGATGTAAATGTTATAAGGATGGCGATAACTTACCAATGTGCTTTATTATGATGTGACTAAGTAAATGTTCTAAACGCACATGTATGAATTGTAATGAAAGGAAAATACTAATACAATTCTTATTGAGATATGATGATGATTATATAATGGATAGACCCTATTACCTACATTTAGCTATGATGATTAATAAAGGCATTAAATACATTTCAAAATGGACTATAGCTTAGCACCAAGTGAACTAGAGTGAGGAGTGTCCCTTCCCACATAGGGAAGGTAGGATCACTAATGTACACATGAGATTAGAGACTATAATTCATGTAGCATAAAGATGGTCCCAACTATATCTCCTAGTTCTTGAACTATGTTGCCCCCATAGGACTACTAGCTAGTGGATTCATAGTAGATGTTATGTTCATGTTTTACTACTACCTTGGCAAGTAGTCCTCCTTCTTTCTGTATAGGGTTTCATGACATGGATTCCACATTAGATCATGTGGTCTATGTAGGTTAAGGCAAGATGTTCCCAAAAGTATAATGAAGTAAATGAATGAACTCTAACTAGGTTTAGCTTAGTCTAGGTAGGGTATGGGACTCTACCTATACATTGCACTAGTTAGCCTTGAGGGAAGTCTTAGAAGGATGTTCTTGTATATGTATATGCTTATAAATGTAAATGATATGTATATGATGATCTTACATGGCGATGATACTATATGATGTTGGTTTCACTTATGAACATGTGTTTGGTCTCTATTGTTAAAGTATGATGCTATGTACTCTTAATGACATGCTATGTGAAGTTGGACATTGTTTATAGTTCTGGTTGGGTTTAATTGATTCAGTAAAGTTATGGGGCTTTGCTTAGTTATTGCACTAGTGGAATTAATGAGGGTTCATGAGTAAAGGTCTTGCTTTGGTTATGATGCTATGAACTCTTATTCATGCTTATTGATGTTATGACTTGATGATAGAGTTGTCTTAATTTTGTGCTCAATTGTGTTGATATGCATGTTTACTTGACTAGACTTAGTATTGTTGGTCTTGTGATGTACATGGTCTTGACTTAATGAATATGTCTTATTGCTCGTTATGCTTTTATGTTGTGTGTGCATATGGTCTCATACTTAGTACAAGTGATGTGCTAACCAAATTTTCTCCCTTTTCCCCAACATTTTAGGTTCTATCGTTGAATGGATTGTGATGACTTTTGAAGGAAGACTTGGATTCTCATTCTCCAAGTTGGGTAAGTACTCACTACTATGAGGACAATGGCATTTTCTAGCATTGGATATTTATTAGTCTTAAAGACAATATGCTCATTTCCTTTCACTTGAGTACTAAAGATTGTATAGCCTATATGTGGCTCTTATTGTATTTATGTATGGGCTATGACCAATTGTTATACTCGTGTTTAGATGGTTATGAGATGAGACATCTAGTTTTAAGACTATGTTATATCTTATATATGTATATCTGAAATAAAAGTACAAGACTATGTAATCTTCTTATACGAAGGGTCTATGTATACTCGATATGAATATATTATGTGTATGCGAGAGGTCTATCTAAACCTCATGATAGATAGAAGAAAAGTTTTAAATTTTTCACATTTTTTAACCTATGAATGTAATGATGTAAGCTAAGTGGCTAGTATTAGTCTTCGATGAGGACGACGACGCAGATTACATCTAGGGGGTGCTCCCCGGATGTGACAATGCTTAGATAGAAAGTTTGATTGCGAGTCTTGATGTCCTCATCCCTTTCTTTTATTCCTATTCTAGATTGACACTGAGAGTTACTTTTTGGTCTTGTTTTATGTTTTGAAGTCATGTGTAATTTAGAAAAACTCAATGATCTCCTTATGTTATGTATGTTCTTGAGATAATTCTTGTTATGTATAAAATGAGTTTCCATTGTTTACATGTTCCTTATGTTTTTGTGCATTTTATTATCATGTTGGCATATTTGACTTCATCAGATGATTTGATGAACATGTTTTGTTATGCATTTGATAAGATGGCATATTAGCTACATAATGTTGTGTTGAGCTTGCTTTTAGTTGGAGAAGGTTTTTCCTCCAATGATTATGCGATAGATGATGTTTAGAAAAATGTATATGCTTACTCCCAAGGAGAGATCGTGTGCCTAGCTAGCAAGGTTGTTATGTGTTTATGTGTTTAAGTGTTGCCATGACTTCCTTATATAATGCATGTTCAATAAATCTTTTTAAAAAAAAAAAGAGTTTATGTGAATTTCTTTCCTCATTTTGTAGTGCTTTGATTATGAGTTGTCTATTGTACTTCATGAGAAGAATATGTGAGCATGCTTTAGTTTGGAGTTGAGAAATTCCTCCTTGAATGAAATTCTTTTCGAAAGTAAAATTTCTGATGAGCTCCATTAGAGTATGTTAAGCATGTTATGACAAGGATATGGTAGTTCCTCCTTGAACATGACTAGTTATCAGAATTTCATGCATATTGGGTCGATAGATGTAGTTCCTACTTTCTCTTTGTTGCATTGATCATGTTTGGCTTGGAGTTGAAGTTTTGGCTCCTTTATTTTGTGCATTGTTAAAAAAATTTATGCATGATGGACTGCCAGTATTGAGTATTTAATTCCATAAGGTGTCTAAAGTGTCATTCGAGAATGAATGTTCTCAAGGGGGAGATATTGTAACACCGTGGAAAGTAGTTGACTAAACTAGGGCTAAGAATGAGGGTTAGAGCCAAGGAAGCTGTCAAGAGAAAAGGAAGAGGACTAGGGCAGTCCACTCTTACATGGAAACTTCCACACCGTCCACGACCACCACCACGGCTCATGGTGAGGAACACGTCTCATGGTGTGTCTCGCGGTGGGCTAGGCTGTGGCTAAACAAAGGCTTCCCAAGATATCCCCTTCATACAAGCCACTTCACGGCTCATGATGATGACCACGGCTCGTATGAAGGCTTGTGGTGGTGCCTTATAATTTTAGGGGTTAATGAAAAGGTTTCCTAGCTACTGTATCATGACTATGACCACGGCTCGTGGTAGGGACCATGGCTCGTGGTGCATCACGTGAAGGAATTTTCATTAGACTTGGAGTGTAGGGTCAACTTCAAATGATCATATCTCTTATTTCAAAACAAATTAGGTGGGCGATGACCTATGTAATTAAAGGTCTTTGAGTCCCCATTCCAACGCCACAGAGTTTTCCCGATTCATATCTCGGGGTAAAACATTATGCCTGAATTACTGAAGCATTGTTAGGCTGAAAGTTCTTCACAACCTGTTTGATGAGCCATGGTGGTGATGATGGTCCGTGAAGCCGTCCTTCATTCCATTTGGGAGTTAACAATTAGGTAACTTCTTTGGTCTTGTCCCAATCATTCTAAATCAAACTTATGTCATTTTGCCCAAGCCTAGGACCCCTATTTAATCAATTTTAACCCCCAAAGTCACTCAATTAACTCATTTATTCCAAGACCCAAATAAAAAAAAAAACTTCATCTTCCTCCCAATATTTCTCTCTCTAAAGTTCAAAGAAAAAAAAGGTGCAATTGGATCTAGGATTTGCAAAATTCAAAGTTTCTTCCTCAAATTTCTTGGAGATTCTTAATCAATGTATGGTAGTATTGATTTATGGAAAGTTTCCTTCCATAAATCCCTGCAAAACTCTATTTGTCAAGGTTTCAATTCCCCGAACTGAGGGTGTCAATCTAAATAATGGGTTCTCTTTCAAAACGTTTTCAATTGTTTATTTATGGTTGATTATGATAGATTATGGTTTAATTGATGATTAATTGATGATTTATGATCAAATCTCCCCAAGAACCCATGAATCCCCCACTTTACTAAATTGATTTCATGATGTGGGCATTGTTGTATATTGGCCTAATTATATTATTAATGATTGTTTATGATGTAATTACATGACTATAGTATAATTATACATGTATTCTTGATTAATCAAAGATTTTAGGGTGAAATTGATATGGTGAAGGGTTATGTCATGAAAAAGGCAAATTGAGGGTTTAGATGTGACCTCGTAAGATTGAGGGACTTCTTTATGAATTGCCCTAGAATAGATAACCTACATATCAATCACTTATAAGTAAATCTAATAGACATGAATGAATTAAGTTAGGGCTTATATGATGAATCATGGTTGAGTAGTATTGAGATTATGTTTACTTGATGATATATGACTATAAATGTTTGAGAATGAACAAGTGGATAGTTTACCTTAAGAGTTAAGCTTACACAATGTCCATGTGAGGTATTTCTTGAGAGTAATGCTTGTAGTATGAAGATGACTCCTAAGGCTAAAAAGGGTAAAAGTCAAAATAAATGAGTTGTAAATATTGAAGCTTTAAAAAGAAAGTTATGATACATGTTGAATTGTATATTTTCTTATGTTGAAGGACTATGCCCACATGACCTATAAAATGATCATAAGGGTGTATCCATGTAATGAATGGTATGCTTCAAGTTACGACCATATCTATGTCTCCTGTGCTGAATGCTGGATGTGTTGATTGAGTTATTGAATCTTGATATTCCCCGTTATCTAGTGTTGTAATTCTAGATTTTTGGATTGAGTTGATTCATAGCCTTAAAAAGGCAAATTATGAGGATTTTTACATGTTGATAATAATTGCGTATGAGCTTATGCTACACTTAGAATGTGAAGATCGTATGACTATTATATAATTATGGTGTGGTTGAAAGATCATTCTCCCCATACCCTTATTCATGACTATGCATGATATATTTGTGAATATGATATTGTTGTTATTGTACCATTAGAAGTATAATCACACACACCCCATGCATAAATATGACTAAGGTGTTGTCGAAAGTCTAATTCTCATGTGCACCTTTATACATGATTTTGTATGCAATAGCTATGATTATGATGGTATAATTGTGTCGATTGAAATACTATTCTCATGAAGACACTATGAATATGATGTGAAAGGATTACTCACATATTGATTATTGTAAGGTTGAAAGAACACTATGTTGGTTTGAGGGCCTAGTGCATTTTTTCATAACCATGAACTTAGGTAAAGACTTAATATGAATTCTGCTGAGTCCCCAGATTGGACTCATTTAGGGCTTTATTTTGATGGAAATAGTGTGATCAAATGCTTATTTAGTCTCAATATCTGATGAAAACTCTCAAGTTTCAGGTATTTGAAGTTTGAGTGCAAGCATGGACACTTATGCGGAAAAAGGAATAAAAAGGTTGAAATGAACAAAGAAACAGATGTCTGAGCATCGCCAAGTAGACTTGGCGAGTGGAGAATGGGACATATTTTTCCCTTTGTTCAAGCATGCGTAGCCCTGAAGGAAAAGGATCAAAAAGTCGATGAAAGGAACAGTCGGCTCTTCGCTGAGTAGTTCCGCAAAGCAGAGCTATACCGTCCAATGGTCCAGAACATGAAGATTTTGAAGGAAAGAACAAAATGGTGATGAAATGATGAAAGGTGAGTAACCAAGTCATTCAGCGAACTCGACTAATCTCACCGAATAGTCGGCCACAACACTTAATTTGAAAACTATAAGTA
This sequence comes from Solanum sitiens, assembly GCA_016801875.1. Classification (NCBI taxonomy): domain Eukaryota; kingdom Viridiplantae; phylum Streptophyta; class Magnoliopsida; order Solanales; family Solanaceae; genus Solanum; species Solanum sitiens. Next base: position 1,383,615 of record JABWTJ010000062.1, on the reverse strand, counting down.
CTAGCCTTAGTTATTATTTTTAGAGGGCCTAATATTTTTCTAGTTTTTATACTTAAAATTTAGTTTTCAAATTTTCTCTCAAGTTTGGAGAGTGTTTTTGGGAGACTTGAAGAAAGAAGGATTTCATCTTCCTCGAGTTGGAAGTGATTCTTTTCCATTCTTATTTCTTTGCTTCAATCAAGGTTTAATTTCTTATACTCATTTAAATTTAGAATCAATTTAGGTGTATTTTGTTATTGTTTGATGTGTGGATAAACACGCCATTAGGTTATATGTATTTTAATGGTGATTTCACCTAGTGGTTGTGGTTTAATTTAATATGTTTGTAGTTGCAAATACAAAGCCACCCATGTGTTTTTGGCTTGCCCGAAATGAGATCGCGAAAAAAAGAACGCCAGATTGATGGCCTAAGGAGTGGGTCGACATGAGATTCAACCCGAGAGGGTGAGCCTTAGTCCCATATCGTAACACTCAGCTCAACAGAGTGAGTATGGTAAGGTGTAGGCTGGTCTTCATGAGGCAAATGGGTGTCCGAGAGGAACACATTTGAAGCGGGGTAAGTTGTTCGAGAGAGAACTTGTTTCCATCTAAATCATAACCTAGTCACTGTTGTCTTCCAAATTTCCTATCGAAATCATGTACCGAATAATTTATCTCAACTTGTATTGCGGTCATACCCCAAGAACTTATCCCCATACTTGATTTTTCCTTTTCATTTTTACTACTTTTACTATACTTGTTACAAACTCCACATCAATATTTGACACTTACAAGTCACCCCCGTTGATTTGTAATGTTTTTATTCACAAATATCTTTAGCTACGACTAATTAGAATTAACTACATATTCTTAAAATCGCTTTCTTAGGGCATGACCCCAACCCTTGGTTGGGTTACTATACTGTCGACGATCGTAAACAGTCAAACCGTAGGTTTGTGTCATTGGTCAAAATAAGCATCAAAATGGAACTACTGCCAGGAAGTGGTGTTACATGAAGATGTAGTTAATCGGAAGTCTTATTTTTCTTAGTTTTCATTTTACTAAACCTAGTTCTAGTTTTGTTTGGCTCGTCTGAAGACCAAAACAGAGAAACAAAAATTTATGAGCACTATGGATATCACACAAATCATCCTCTTCGAAAGCTATTTAACCTCAAAGATAACCTACTAATGCTCAAACAGGCAGGAGAGAAGACAATTCCAGAATTTTGCTGAGGTTCTAAGCAATTTTGCAGGCACGCCCATCTCATGGAATTCCTGATAAGACACTACTGGATTGCTTTTATTGAGGTCTAGAACACGAAAATAGAAGCATAGATGAGAACCTTCTCCAAGGTGGAAAGCTAAACCAACCCTATGAAGTCGTTGCAACACTACTTGATAAAATGGTTGAAACCAACAAAGAAGCCCAAAAGACATATAAATAGGATAAACTGGTGACGCAAGTAGATGTTTTAGCCAAACAGGTAATAGGATTGGAAGAGCAAGCCAGGGAGAAAGGAAATAACTTCTCCATTAAAGAGCAAAGAAATGGGCATCAGGGTGTGCAAAGTGACAATACCCCTTCACTCATCTAACAAAAACTTGACAATCGTGACAAGAAATTGAATGATATTGAATGATATGAAGGAAATCATTGATATGCTAAACGAAGTAACTACTTTGAACTCCATGACCATTTAACCACAGGATACTCAAATCACCTATTTGATGATGGGTCACTATCCTCCGTTCGCAAAGGATTCACCTAATTACACCATGGGTGATTCCGAGGGAGAAATATAATATCTTACTTGTGTCGCGTCGTGATGTTAACTTAGGTACTGTTTGGGAGGCAACCCAAAACCCCATAGTATCTTATATTTGCATAGTATCAATATAATGGTGCCTTAATTTTACATATTGAAGTGTGGAAATTACTAAAAAGTGCAGAATCACGAGCAGCAGACTCAGTTTGATAATCGCCGATGATAAGAGCTATCAATGGTATTTCTCCATTTGATTAAAGTCACTCTATAAGCCTAGAGTCTGTAAAATTGTGTGAGCTCAAGAAATTTTCGGTGATTCGCCCACATGACCGGCGACCCGAAATGAGTATTGTCTTTGAACATCCATAGTGGATGAAAAGTTTTGTAAAACTCGGCGAAGTAAACTTTTTGTTTGGCGATGCACCAAATGACTCAACACTCAAAATATTGTCAACAAATGGGAACGAACTGGACATGTTGCAAGCCAACACGTGAAAAGGGTGGCTGAAAAATTATTCAAGAATGTGGGTGGAAGATGGGCGCACTGGTTGCTGAGAGAAGTCGTATAAGATCTTGCTGAATCACTCAGCAGTTTGCCTAACGTCTCCACCTCGCCTTCAACATAACTCTACATCTGTTGAAGGACTCCAACTTGAAGGAGATGCTTGACCAGGTTGATTATCTAGTCGTATCTCTCTCTTTCTTTAATTTGACCTTTGGAATTATTACTATACATTTGACGACAAATTATTTTAATTGATTGATAAGGGTGAATATCACCTTTATTTGCTTACTATCTATGTTTGTGTTTTTGTATATATTTGGGTTGTCTGTTTTAAGTTGCATTTTAAATTGTTTCGCATTGTTTAAGCTTCTGGCTCCTCTTTTTTTTATTGGAATTAACCCATTCGAAAAAAATTCATTTTTTGAAAAAATTGCCACCTCTTACGTTGAAAGTAGATGTTTTGGTACAAATTTATGTTTCGGTTTTGATCAATACCGATGACTTAAATAGTGCTCTCAATCGAACAAACATAAATGTGTGGCTACGGCGAGACCAAATGATGTTACATAGACAATATGTGAGCTCTTAGCATATCATTGTGACTAGCCATGAATCAAATTGATTTCTTTTGTGATAATCGTTACACACTAGCGAAAGTGTGTAGTCTTTTTTGTCTTTAGTATTGATGCCTTGTGTTATGAGTTTACTTTGAACCATGCATGAATAAACGTATGATTTACCTCGTTTGTTTGATTGATTTAGTAAGGTGTTTTCTTGAAATGATTTTAGGCGACTTTAAAAAGTGTAAGCCAATTTGACTTATACCTCTTTGTGACCTACCCATGAGCGTGTGGAACTTTTTTGAACACCCCTTGGGCCTTATCCTTCTTTGGAAGAAAACTTGTGAAAACCTAGTTTGACGATCGGGGATCACCCCCTAGACGTCACCGGCGTCGTCGACCTCGGTGAGGACTAAGACTAGCCTCTTAGCATTCATCATTACATATCATAGGTAAAAGATGCAGAAAATTAAAACTTTTCATAGACATCTATAGTGAGGTTTACGTAGACCACTCACATACTACTTAAGGAGTTTACATAGACTCCTTGCATAGGATTCTACTTTTAGATAACATAAATGATACAACGGAATTTTTTAATACTTCCTCTCATATTGAACCATCTAAACGAATAAAAATCTTTGACATAGCCAATACAAAGTCAACATGCAAATATAGGCTTACAGCAATATCCAAATGAAAGAGAAAAGAATTTGGGTAGGTCCTCACCATTCCGAGGGAAATGCCACTATATAGAATCATGAGTATTTATCATCATATTTAGCAATATATACCAATAACATGTTCCTAAGCGAGACCAACATCATATAGGATCATCAACATGTAAAGTCACATATGCATATCATTTACTTTATAAGAACATAAGAACATAAGAACATACTCCTAGGATTTCCTCTAGGACAACTAGTGCAATGTATAGGTAGAGTCCCATACCCCTACCTAGAGTAAGTAAAACTTCTTAAGTCCACTTAGTTAGAATTCACGTTATTACTTTATTTTACTTTCGAAAACACTTTCCTTAACCGACATAGACCACATGAGCTAATGTGGAATCCGGTGTCATGAAACCCTACACCGAAACAAGGTGGAGTACTTGCCAAGGTAGTACCAAAACATAAACATAGTATCTAGGTGGATCCACTAGCTAGTATTCCTATGGGGGAAATATAGTTCAAGAACTAGGAGACATGCTTGAGACCCTCTTTATGCCATTGGCATTGTAATATCTATCTCATGAGTACAATACTGAACCTACCTTCGCTAGTTGGGAAGGGACACTCCTCACTACTCGTTCACTCGGTGCTAAGCTAGAGTCCATTTTTGAAATGTCTTTAAGCCTTTATTAATCATCATAGCTTAATATAGGTCATAGAGGACTAACCCCTTGTATATCATTATCATTAACTCATTAGGAATTTCATGAGAATATCATTCAATACAAACCCTCATATGTGAGATTAAGACATTATCATCACATGTCATAGTAAGGCACATAGGTAGTTCATAACCAACCTTATATCAATACATCTTAATCATAATCTCACAATCCATATAGTCAAGACATTTCAATTACATTCGTCATACCATCACTTATATAATCTAATCAAAATTAAAACTTCAATTGAACATTACCATTATGTATAAGTTATCATAATTGAAGTAAGGATTCAAGATCATAGGTCTTACCAATTCACCTTCACAAGCCTTCTTACATGATCTTACCATAAACAAACCATATTCATCCATTAATATGCTTAATAACATCACATAATATCAATAAACACAAAAACCAATTCCATTGCACCAACACTAATAAGTTCATTATCAATTTACAACCTAGGGTTTGGGAAATAGGGTCATTCATTATCTCTTTCATAGAACTAAGTCAAACACCAAGAACTTGCCTAATTAATCCATAATACATCATAATACAAACATAATAATCAAAAGAAATCAAGAACAGTACAATCTGAAAGATCAATTTCCGATTTGGAATGAAACCCATGTTTTCTCATCTTTTTGGAAATCAATTTGAAAGAACCCTTTGGGGAAAGGAGTCCCGAAGGTAAATAGTTCCCATACCTTGTTAATCCTTAAATATTTATGGAGATAAAGTGATGTTCTAGCAGCCCTAATCCCTTTGACCTTGGTCTTCTATGGAGTCTTCTTTGGGGAGAGAGAAAGTAGAGAGAAGGAATAGAGATTGAGTTTGGGAATTCAAGGTGTTGGGTTAGGTTAATGAAGGTTAGATCTTTACATAGTTGCTTAATTTAATTAAATAGACCTCCCTTAAACCCTAATTAAACCCCTAACTAATTAACTAATTAAATGAACCTACTTAAAATTGGACAGATTAAACAGGCCTGACCTACGAGACCCGGACCTACGGTTCATAGGTCAATCTACGCCCCTTGCACCAACCGTCCTGCACATCAGTCGATGGTGTCAGAGACTGGTCTTTTGGGCCAATCTTGGATTTTTTCTAAATGTTGGACGACGGACTCATCGACGCCCCATCGTTTGGCAACCGTAGATGCTGTTGTCTTTTGACAACTTTTTGGTCATTTGGAAGGGTCTTCCTCAAGGTCCCTTAGGGTGGTCCTTGGGGAGTCGTACCCAGACGTTTCGACCTCAAACATATTCTAATATTTTCTTGACACCTTCCTACCAAATTTCATCATATACTGACTCCTAAAACCCCATGAAACATGCCAAGGCACACTAGAACCTACTTCACTAGTCTCCGGACGTCATGGACGTTTCTTGACGTTTAGTCTCTTAAACATCCTAAATGGTTTATAAACATTATTTTATGCTTTAAATCAGTATTACCAACCTTATACCAACGTATGAGGCTCTAGATTAGGTCTTGGACTTTCGGAGTGTCACACCTAGACCTTTATTCAACCACCACCTACAATCCTCATGACTTTTGATTTAATGAATATCCAACTTAAGAAAAAATATTAAGTTGGGGTGTGGTGAAAAGGAAACGGAGAAGTCAAGAAGTGCAAGAAAAGGCTCCTCTAATGGTGTTCCAAAAAAGGAAACCCTTCATGTAATAAAAGAAAGAAAAAAAAAAAGAAAAGAATGAAAAAGAAAAATTGTGGAATAGAAGTCCGAAAGAAATTTGGTTCTCAAAGCAACCCATGGAGTGAATAACAATATGACTTAGAAATACTAACAAAAAAATTGATTGAAGAAGGTGAAGGAAAGGAAGTGTTCTGAGTTCGACAATTCATGAGGATTTTTATTCACTAAGCCTAAATGACCATACCTTTGCACTCATGACCATTACAAGCCTAGAAAATACCTTTTTGATCTTGAGTAAGCCGAACCGAGGATGATTGGAAAATAAGGTCAAAACTATGGATGAAAACATGCATTGTGTTTCTCTTTTTGAGTGTAAGCGTCGAATCTGAGTCCTGATCTTAAATTAATTAACCCATGTGAGAATATGGAATCATTCTTTGTGGGATGGTATTCTGATATTGTTTTTGAGCTTTACCCTGCATCGGTAGCAAGTATTCTGAGCATGATAATCATTGGTAATGGTGTGTCACAACTTGAATCTTTAATTACACAATTGATCCTTGCAAAAGTAGTATGATTCTTGTTGTGTATGTTCATGATTGAGTCATGTGTAGCACTATTTGAGACAACGCTTTTGAACTGATGAACTTGAGTTTTACTTGAGTACAAGAAAAAGTTTCCACAAATTTGACTCATTTAGGGCTTTATTTTTATAGAAATAGTGTCCTCAAATGCTTATTTGGTCTCGATATCTAATGAAAACTCTTAAGTTTCAGGTATTTTAAGTTTGACTATAAGCATGGACACTTACACACAAAAAGGAACAAAAACGCTGAGAAGAACGAAAAAATTGAAGCCTGAGCATACTTGGCGAGTCGCCGAAGGTACGTATTCAACCTTTGTTCAAGCATGCAAAGCCCATAAGGAAAAGGATCCAAAAGGCAATGAAAGGAGCAATCAGGGCTTAACCGGGTAGTTTCACGAAGAAATGCTATACCTCCCAATGGTCCGTAACATGAAGATGTTGAAGGCAAGAATAAAACGGCGTTGAAACAGAAGAAGGACGAGTCGCCGAGTCATTCGGCGATCTCCACTAATCTCGCCGAATGGTCCACCACACCAGTTAATCTAAAAACTATAAATACTACCCTTATTTATTATTTTTAAAAACCTAAACATTATTCTAGTTTTTAGACTTTAAACTTTAGTTTTTCATATTTTCTCTCATGTTGGGAGAGGGTTTGTGGGAGACTTGAAGAAAGAAAGATTTATCTTCCTCAAGTTGGAAGTGGGTCTTCTCCATTCTTCTTCTTTTACTTAAAACAAGGTTTAATTTCTTATACCCATTTGATTTTAGTATCATTTTAGGTGTATTTTTTATTGCTTGATGTGTTTCTAAGAACACCATTTATGGGATGTGATTTTGCAAATATGAGTTGATATTACTGTTGGGTATTACTTGCTGATAGGTTAGATGTATTTAATGGTTATTTAGCCTAGTGGTTGTGATTTTGTTTAATGGGTTTATAGTTACAAATAAAAAACGACGCATGTGTTTTCGGCTTGCCCGAGAGTGAGGTAGGTAAAACAAGATCGCTAGACTGATGGCGTAAGGAGTGGGTCGCCAAGAGGTTCAGCCCGAGAGGGTGAGACCTAGTCTAATATCCTAAAACTCAGCTCGACAGAACGAGTGCTGTAAGGCCTAGGATTTTTTTCATGTAGTAAATGGGTGTCCGAGAGAAACACACTTGAAACGGGGTAAGTCGCTCGACAAAGAACTTATTTCCATCTAAATTTGACCTAGTCACCATTATCTTGCAAATTTCCTATCAAAAGCATGTACCCAATAATTTATCTCTACTTGTATTGAGGTCACACCCCAAGAACTTCTCCCCAAACTTGATTTTTCCTTTGCATTTTTATTGTTTTTAATATACTTGTGACAAACCACCCATCGATATTTGACACTTTAATGTCACCCCCTTTGAATTATAATGTTTTTAGTTGCAAATCTCTTTAGCTACGACTAATTAGAATGAAATTCTAATTAACTACATATTCGTGAAACTGCTCCCTTGGGTCATGATAAGCATCAAATTCTAATGGGAATTATGCTCAACATCGAGTGTATATGAAACTATATGCAAGATTTTGTGGTAGAAATTCTGGCTTCCCAAACTAAGTTATCTCATGAGATGGAAACATTTTTCATTAGAAAGTCTAGGTTTCTAGTAGAAATATCACATAACTATGTGCCCACATAGGTATTTAGCTAGTGGATGCACCTAAAAGCTAATATGTTAGTCCTACCTTAGGCAAGTTATGAGTCAACAAATTGGACTCATTTAGGGAAACATTTTATTAGAAATATTGTCTTCTAATGCTTCTTTTATCTCAATATCTCATAAAACTATCAACTTTCAGGTATTTGATGTTTTAAGAAAATCGTGGACACTATGGCGCAAAAAGGATAAAAAAAAAAAGGCTGAAAAGAACAAAGAAACTGAAGCTTGAGCATCACCAACTAAACTTGGCGCATCGCCGAAGAGACATACTTCGTCCTTTATTCAAGCACACTGAGCCCTGAAGGAAAGGATATATTCAGCGGAGAAAAGAGTAGTCGGCGGGCCGCGATGCAGTACTATACTGCCTAATGGTCAATGGCTTGAAGATTTTATGGGCAGGCATAAAAATGTGATGAACTAGAAGATGGGCGAGTCGCTGAGTTTGACCTAGACTAACTGAACGATCCATCGTAGAACAAATTTGAAAATTATACATACTAGTTTTAGTTGTTAATTAGAGAGTCCGAATATTATTCTAGTCTTGAGAATTTACACTTTACATTTTCATATTTTCGTTCAAGTTTGAAAAGGGTTTTTGGAAGACATGAAGAAGGAAGGATTTCATCTTCCCCAAATTTGAAGTGGGTCTTCTCAATTCCTTTTCCTTTTCTTAAATGAAGACTTATCTTCTTATACCCATTTGATTCAACATCACTCAAGGTATAATTTCTTATTTCATGATGTATGTCTAAAATCCCATTATTGGGGTGTGATTTAGCAAATAGGAGCTCATATTATTTTTGGGTCTTTCTTGTTGATAGCTGAGATGTAGTTTAATGGTGATGTCGTCTAGTGGTTGTGGTTTAATCTAATGGACTGTAGTTGCGAATACAATTTCTCTCATGTGTTTGCGGCTTGCTCGAGAGAGAGGTCGTGAAACCAAGACCGTTCGATTGATGGCCTAAGGAGTGGGTCGACATGAGGTTCAGCCAGAGAGGGTGAGCCTGTCACATCTGGGAAATACCCCCAAGACGTAACCGGCCTCGTCGTTCTCTTTGAGGACTAAGACTAGCCTATTAGCTTACATCATTACATTCATAGTTCAAAATTAGCGGAAATTTCAAACTTTTTACACTTCTACATTGAGGTTTACATAAACCTCTACATACACATAATATATATATATATATATATATATATCGAGTATACATAGACCTTTCATATAGGAATATTACTTAGTCTTCTACTTTTATTGCACATAGATATACATAAAATATAACATATTCTCAAATAATCGTCTCATCTCATAATCATTTAAAAAGAGTATACAATTTGGGCCTAGACCATACATCAATGAAATAAGACCACATATAGGTCACATAATGTTTAATATCCAAATAAAAAGGAAAGAACATAATAGTCTTAAAAACTAAATCAACATCATAGGCTTGATAGTGGCATTGCCCTCAGAAAGTGGGGACCCACCCAACTTGGATGATCAAGAACTCCAAGTCTTCTTCAACGTCGTCTCCAAAAGCCCTTCAACGACCGGAACCTAAAATGTTGGGAAAAGGAAGAAATGGGGTTAGTAAACCATTTGTACTAAGTATGAGACCATTGCACACATATCATGAAAACATGCTAGAAAGGGACATTTCATTAAGTATGTAATTTACTTTATAAACCTTTATGCACATTCAACAAGACCATACTAACCAGTAAGACATTCATTAAGTCACTGGCATATACATCACAAGAGAAACAATACAAAGCATAGTCAAGTTAATGAACACATCAACATACTTGCATATATAATCAAGGTCACTCTAGTCATCAAGCTATAACTTAAACAAGCATGAATAAGAGTTTAGTATAACATAACCAAAGTAAGACAATTACCCATGAACCCCTATCAAGTCAACAAGTGCAATGACCAAGAAAAGCCCCATAACCTTACTTAATCAAGTAACCCAACAACAATCATGACCAACATCCTACTTCAAATAGCATAGCATTTAAGAGTACATATCATCATACTTTAACAATGTAGACCAACACAAATTCATAAGTGATACCAATCAACATATAGTATCAACAATGTGTAAGTTCATCGTATACATATCATGTACCATTATAAGCATATTGATACAGAAGAACATCCTCCTAAAGTTCACTTTAAGGCAAACTAGTGCAAGGCACTGGTAGAGTCCCATACCCCTATCTAAGCTAAGTCAACCTCTCAAGTCACCCAAGTTGGTTTGTAATTCATTACTTCATTTTAAGTTTAGGGAACACTTGCCTTAACCGATATAGACCACAAGAGCTAAGTGTGGAATCCGTTGTTGTAAAACCTTACACCAAAGGAAGGTGGTCTATCGGCCAATGTAAAACCAAACATAAACGTAGCTTTCTAGGTGGATCCGCTAGATAGTCTTCCTATGGGGGCAACATAGTTCAAGAACTAAGAGATAGGTATAATCCTTCTACATACCACTTGGCAATTGGGGACTCCTATCATGGTAATCCAATGGATAAGTATCCCTCATTGGGGAGACAACAACACATGTTTCAGACCACTCAAACTTCGCCTTCTTCTTTGTTAAAGCTGTCAATGGAGCAGCAATAATGGAAAAGCCCTCAACAAACCTGCGATAGTAACCAGCCAAACCCAAGAAACTCCGGATGTCTGTAGGAGTGAGGGGTCTCGGCCAATTCTTTACTGACTCAATATTTTTTCGATCAACCTCTACACCCTGGTCGGACACAACATGACCAAGGAAGGTCACTGATCTAAGACAAAGCTCACATTTGCTGAATTTTGCATACAACTGATGTTCCCTAAGTACTTGCAATGTCATTCTCAAATGTTGTTCATGATCTTCTCTGGTCTTAGAGTATATGAGGATGTCATCTATGAATACTATGACAAAAGAATCAAGGTATTCATGGAAGACTTTATTCATAAGGTCCATAAACGCGGCTGGTGTGTTAGTGAGACCAAATGACATGACAAGAAACTCGTAATGACCATACCTAGTATGGAAGGCAGTCTTAGGAATGTCCTCTTGTCTCACTCTAAGCTGGTGATACCCTGATCGGAGATCTATTTTAGAAAAGAAACTTGAACCTTGGAGCTGATCAAATAGATCATCAATTCGTGGAAGAGGGTATTTGTTCTTTATGGTGACTTTTTTGAGTTGCCAAGAATCGATACACATTCTAAGGGTTCTATCCTTTTTCTTAACGAACAACACTGGACCACCCCATGGGGATATGCTCGGCTGGATGAAGCCATATTCAAGTAGATCTTTTAACTGCAACTTCAACTCTTTGAGTTCAGCTGAAGCCATTCTATAGGGAGGAATGGAAATTGGTTTGGTGTTGGGATCTAAGTCAACACCAAAGTCAATTTCGCATTCAGGAGGGATTCTTGGTAAATTCTCTGGAAGAACATCTTGAAACTCATTCACAATGGACACAGAGTCTATGGAAAGAACTTCATGTTCTAAGTCATTGACTCTGACTAAGTGGTATAAATACCCCTTAGATAACATCTTATTGGCTTTAAGATGGGAAACTATTTGGCCTGCTTGATTTGAATTATGCCCTTCCCGTTCCAGCTATAACTTGTTAGGAAACTGAAACCTTACTACCCTGTTTCGACAGTCTATGGTAGCATAGCATTTATGGAGCCAATCCATACCCAAAATTTTATCGAAGTCAAGCATGGTTAATTCTATTAGGTCAGCATAGGTAACTCTATCAAGAACAGTTATTGGGCAATCTCTATATACTCTTTGAGCTCTAATGTTGTCTCTTATGGGAGTACTAACTAGAAAAGGTTCATGCAAGATCTCAGGAAGCAAGTCAAATTTACTAGCTACTAAAGGAGTAACAAAAAACAAGGTGGATCCTGGATCTAACAATGCATACACAAGAAAAGAAAAGACATGCAAGGTACCAGTGATCACATCAGCTGTGTAACGTTCCGGAAAATCACATGTCTAATGAAGATCCTAGTATGTCTTTAAGAAAGCCTATTAGGGGTACTTAGGCACCCCAATGCCCAATATTGAGAAATATTGGGCATAGTATAGAAAAATTGGCTAAGAGATATTAGCCAATTTTCTATATACGAATATGAAATATACTTTTTGGGTTGTCATACCCAAATCCAAAATCGATCTTCAATAAATGTACCTGCAATGAAGACCCTAAGCTAATATAATCTGCACTATGTACATATATATCCACAACCAACGTGTGAGGTATGAGGCATCCAAGTGTCAACCCTAGATACCATTCCACATGACCATCTAAAATGATCATGTATATTAAGAAGTGCCCAAGGACATGATGAGGGTCCTTGGGACAATAAGTAAGCATTCCCAAAGGAACCATAAATAATAGTTAGTTAGGAAAGTACAAGCAACCCATGTGCAAGCACATGGGGAGATACGGCCAAGAGGGGACCACCCTAACCGAATTCGGTTAGGGTAGTTGGGGGGAAAATATGCACAAGGAACCACTCCATGTGGGGACTAACTTCCTAACAAATTCTAGACTCTAACCTACTTCCCTAAATAGCTAACTAACCTAGGACCAAACGAAATAAACTAATTAGTGCACACGACAATCTAAGACTTAACTGGGTGACACAAACATAGTAACTAGTTAAAGAGACCACCTAGTACCTAACCTAGGATGGTCCAAAAGGTTGGTTATGGTCCTAACAACTTAGGGATAATTTAGTAATTACCATAGGCTACTTAATTAATTAATTTATTAGCTTAATTAATTAATTTAAAAGGACAAAACTGAAATCACAAAACAATTTCTAGATTTCGGTTAAGACAAGCAAAAGACAACTTAGTACCTAACCTAGGATTGTCCAAAAGGTTAGTTATGGTCATAACAACATAGGGATACTTTAGTAATTACCCTAGGCTACTTAATTAATTAAATTATCAACTTAATTAATTAATTTAAAGGGGAAAAACCGAAATCACAAAGCAATTTCCAGATTTCGATTAAGACAAGGAAAAGACAACCTAGTACCTAACCTACGATGGTCCAAAGAGTTAGTTATGGTTATAACGACTAAAGGGTAATTTAGTAATTACCCTAGGTCACCTAATTAATTAAAATAGAAATTTAATTAATTAATTTAAATGGTCAAAACGAAATTCTTACCTAACCTAGTACAACTCAAGAAACATCCTAGTACTTAACCTAGGATGGTCCAAAAGGGTTAAATATGGTTCCAATGACTTAGGGGTACTTTAGTAATTACTCTATGTCCCTTAATTAAATAAATTAGCCATTTAGTTAATTGATTTAAAGGGTCAAAACGAAATTCTTAGGAAAAATTTCAGATTTGACCAAGTATTGTGTTTTCCTAGTTCTAGTCAATCTAGGAGGGGCTTTTTAATAATTAGTTAATTAATTTATTTAATTAACTTATTAAACCCTAAGTTGAATGAGTCAAGATCAGTTCCAAAGACTTAGACTCACTTTCAAACTCAAACAAATACACAACGCAAAACAGTAAGCAAGCGAGCCAAAGAAAATCAGAATTTTTGTTGATTCTCCTAGGCGATTTCAAGGTTTCTCCAAGTTTTCGTTCAAGGTGGTCTTCGTAGATTAAGTTCTACTTAAGGTATGGGTTTCTCTCCTGGACTTATTTCTCCAAGATAACTTTCTTTCCAACGATTCAAAGAACTTGAAACTAGGGTTGTTCCCGTTCTCGTCGAGCTCCTTGTCCCTAGTATCCTTTTCGATTTCAATGTTGAATAGGTTAGAGATAATGTTGTTGGTATGTGGTGCTGGCTGATTTTATGTGTAATGTTCTTGAATGATGAATGTTGATTAACCTATGAATTTGTGATTGTATAAACTTAAGTGCTTAAAACGTGAATCATGAATCGACGACGTGTTAGTTACATCCGTAATTGTCTAAGTGTTGGTGTGTTTGTCCGAATGTTGTATTGCTGTTTTTGTAACGTTATGAAGATGCTAAAGTAATAAAGTATTAATAAGATGATGTCCAATATGTCTTAAAAATGTTACCCTAAAGTCATGAACTAAGATTGGTTTGGAGAATGATACTATGCTAAGAGGTGTCCGAAAATGTTAGGTATGAAGATGATTACGGTTTGTTGTGCATACCTACTGTTAAAGTGACTTGTTGATGATGTTGTGTTCGTTAAATGATCATATTATGCTGTCCAAGATGTCTAAAAACGTTATTACTAAAGCCATGAACTAAGATTGGCTTAAAATACATCCCATGAAATCACATCTTGAATGAATTGGCTATCTGGTTCCAATTAAATTGGCTAACTCTATTTGGTGAAAATGAATATATGATAATGGCTAGAAATTTATGTAAATAATTAAAAGATTGGCTAAGGGTTCATACATATGGAAATTTAAATATGAACATACGTAAAATTGGCTTATGCCAATAAGAATGGATTTGCTAGTTTAATATCCCAAATCTTGAGCCAATACTAATCATATGTCAATCTTGTGTAGTTAGAGTATCAAATGATAATATAAGCACTTATAAAGTAATATCAATGAATCCATAACCAAGGGCATGACATTCATTGGGACAACTCCCAACATGCTCCACAAGAATGAACTATGAACACATGAAACTCATTGAATGAAGTGTCCATCGTCCATAAACGATGATATGAAGCTACTACACTAAAGTAAGTAAGTAACGTGAGTTATAACATGATTAAAGGGGTCTAAATTAATTAAGTGACCAGAATGGGGTGTTAAAGGAAGTGAGACAAGTCTTACTTACACCAAAGCTAATTTGTTAAAAGAATACTCACAAATGAAGGTGTTAGAATGTGTGAGACTAATCTAATTAACACCTAAGGATGATATGTAAGGACAATTCACATTCATCAATGTAAAGTAAGGATGATATGTAAGGAAAATTCACATTTCATCAATGTAAAGTAAGGATGACAAGTCATCAAAAGAGTAAATAAATCTCAATCACATTCTATATGTAAATGTAAGGACAATTCACACTTGATACATAAAGAAGAGATGAGAAATCATCTAATGATCTATGACTACCTCATGCTAGAAGCAAGCTTCGATGATGTATGAGTTGAATGTAAATAGGAACTTTAAACTGAGCACCGATAGGCTAGTTATGAGTGGTGATGCCTTCTTTCGGGAAGGGCGGAGATTCACGTAATTCTCATGAGATGAGACTGTCCACCAAGGTGGGTATGGGTCTCCCTAAATCTCCTAGTCTTTGAAATATGTTGCCACCATAGGGAACTAGCTTGGTTCAAACCCAATAAGCTAGCATGTTTTGGTTTCACTTTGGCCAGTGACTCCACCTCTTTTCGTTGTAGGGGAGACACCGGATTTCATGATGTTCACATGATCTATGTCGGTTAAGGTTGAAGTTCCTCAAAGTATGAAAGATAATGAAATGAACGATACCGAAAGTGTTTGTGCAAGACAATCAGAAGGTGAAACCAGATTCAAGTAATGACATTAGGTCATTCTTGGTCATTGAACTTCATGATCCCGATGAGAGTCTTAAACTTCATCCTAGGTATAGCTGGTATTTACATCAGCCTTTGAATGAATGAAATGATTAATGTGAAGTATGAATGAACGAATGAAGCAGACTCTGTGTTTGCTAAAGAAGTCCCTCGGGTTGAGGTCCCATATGTTGGGCCCTCACTTGAGATGCCTTAATGCTAAATCCACGATTCCAAAGTCTCGTGGATATGAAATGTATAATAATATGAAACATGAAATGTATGTTATGTGAACCTATGTGTGTATGATGTGTGACATATTCATGGTATGACCTTCCTATTACGAATTAGGCAAGTCCAGAGATTTGACCTCCTAAGAAAGCATGTTGATTTGGAAGAGTCATGGCTTATAATGACTTCTTATATGATGCCAATAAAGGGAAGTAGAAACATAATGTTAACTAAATATCCCATAACTTCCCTAACATGAAAGTAATGAAATCAATGGCATGATCAACAGAGAATGGCTTATGTAATGTAATGAATATATAGAGTAAAGAATGACTCACTATAAGGTAGGAAAATCATTCCTTAGTCCTTGGATTATTTACATCGATTCATTGTGGGTATGGGACTACAATGAATCATTGCACTTGTAAGTAAAACATAGGACCAGAGGAATTATTAAACTACATAACAAGAAGAAGAAAAAGACTGAAAAATAAACTAAGTCCAAAGGAAAGAGCTCTCGGGTTTGGAGGATCAAAATTTCCAATCTTCGCTCGAGTTGTTCTAAAATTGTGTTGATGATACAAATGTCTTTTAATCATATATAAAATGAGTTGTGTGTTTTTAATGCATTAAAATACATCATATTCATACCACAATTCACAACTAACGAATTAGGAAAGTCTAATGACTAGACTTTCCAGAAATGGCATGTTGCTTAGGAAGATCTTTCATTGATCATGCATAGCTTTATGTGTATGTGTGAATACACCCATACATAGTACAAGTGGTGTACTAACCCCCTACTATTTACTATTTTTATAGGTGCAGGTCAGAGGACACATTGACGACACTTGCAGCGGTTTGGACTTCACCGTTTCTCTAAACCATTTGGTGGGTCCTCTTGATTTCGAGGATGCTACAATTTTAGTCTTGCCTTAGTCTTAGACATAGCTAGTGGATGTTGTCCCTAGCGTTTCTTTCGTACTTTCATTTTGAAGCTTTGTAATAAGGTCGTGTTTGGCAAACTATTTATGATATATTCATCTTCAGTTTCGAATTGGTTCTTTATGATAGATGGTTGTTCTCTTATATTGAGCTTAGTATATGATGTAAATATGTAATTACTATATGAAGTCTATGTAAACTTCATACATGTAAAAAGTTTTAAATTTTCCGCAAATTTAACTAGATGAATGTGATGAATGCAAGATGAGGCTTGTCTGCGACCTCTGAGAGGTGAACGACGCAGGTGGTGATTTGGATTCCAAAATTTGGGTCGTTATAAGCTGACTTCTCCTGCTCCTCTCTACCTTGCAAAGCATAGAACCTGTTCCTCTTAGGAGGCTCGGCTGCAGCAGTAGGATTAGGCCGAGGCTGAGTATCTGCCTTGGCCTGATTCTTCACATGTGGGCAGTCCCTGATCATATGCCCACTCTTGTCGCACCCATAGAAGGCATTAGAACCTACCATGCACTCACCTCCATGCAAACTACCACACTTACAACACGGCTTTCTGTCACGCTGTGCATTTCTATCATTGCCTTTCTTGGGGCCAGACTTGCCCCCTTTGGCATTAGTGTTCCTGGAAGGAGTAGGATTACCTGAGTGCTGGTGCCCCTTCTTGAACTTGGGACTGTCCTGGACTCCAAACGAACTCCTACCAGTGCTAGAACCAGCCTGATCTAACGGACTAGGCTTCTTGCCTTCTCGGCATCTCTTCCTCCGACGACTCTCCTCCACCTGATGTGCATGTACCATCAACCTAGCAAGGTCCTGGTTATCATGCAACATTTCTCCCAAACATTATTCCTCCAGATCCTACAATACACCAGTCACAAACCATATCATCTCATCCCTGCTACTGGACACCAAGGAAGAAGCATATTTGGAAAGTTTAACAAACTTCAAGGAGTATTCCTTGACTAACATACCTCCCTGACGTAGGTTGATGAACTCCTCAACCTTAGCCTCTCTCTGCTCTCTGGGAAAGAACCTCTCCAGGAATGCAGTCTTGAGAATGTCCCAAGTGATGGGGACTTCTCCTGGTGCTCGGCCATCTACCCACATCTTGTACCATACCTGAGCCACATCCTTAAGCTGGTATGCAGCCAACTCAGCCTTCTTCTCTTCATTAACATCCATAGCACAGAGAATCTTGTGGACCTCATCCACAAACTCCTGGGGATCATCATTGTTTCTAGACCCAAAGTGGACTGGAGGATTCATCCTAGTGAAATCTCTCAGTCTGCTAGCCATGGTGCTAGCATGTGGGTTCTCGCTCGGAGCACCCTCTCTAGTGGCCTGGGTTGTGATAGCCTGTGCCTGAGTAGTGATGGCTTGGGCAATCTGAACCAGAGCTGCTGTCACTTCTCCATCCGTTAACACAACTGGGTTGACAGGCACTTGCACTCCAGCAGTGGGGCTTGAGGAGGAGCTTGGTTTCCCCCAGCAGATGCTTCTCCAACTCTCCTGCCTGCGTTTCTTCTTGTGTTCATTTTACTATAAGCACACACAAGAAGGAAGTTAGATGCTAGAATGACACAAAGTGTCAAAACTCTACACGGCACGATAAAGAGTAGAAGAATGTAAGATTCTTAACATCACTAAGTCTCTAAGTCATGGTTGTGGTGCACTTCACAACCATAAGCTAGAATCTACACAACGTGGTTGTTTTGAGCCTTAGTTCCTAGGTAATTTAACCTCATGCTCTGATACCAAGTTTGTCACACCCGGGTCCTAGACCCTAGATGAGACCGGCGTCGTTAACCTCTTAGAGGTCGCAGACAAGCCTCTTCTTAGTTTTCATCACAATCATACAGTTAAATTTAGCGGAAAATTTAAAAGTTTTTAAATTTACAAAAGTGTACTTAGACTTCATATAATTCTTTCATAAGAGTGATATACTAACAGCTCAAAATAAACAACCATCTATTTACAGATTGAACAATTGAAATGAAGAATTCATAATAT
The DNA here is from genome assembly GCA_016801875.1 of Solanum sitiens. Lineage (NCBI taxonomy): Eukaryota > Viridiplantae > Streptophyta > Magnoliopsida > Solanales > Solanaceae > Solanum > Solanum sitiens. The sequence goes on along the minus strand of JABWTJ010000062.1, from coordinate 1,364,740 downwards.
TATTAATAGTTGCCAAACTGGCCTTAATACAAAAGCTTGAACAAATGTTTGAAACGAAATGCTAGGGACAACATCCACTAGCTATGCCTAATCTACTAAAGCTAGAAAATGAAGTGTAGGCATCCTCGAACTCAAGAGGACCTACCAAAGTCTGGAGGTACTAGTCCAAATAGCTTCAACTGATCTTCAATCTTCTTCAAGGACCTGCACCTATAGAAATAGTAATTGCATATGGGTTAGTACACACTTATACTAAGTATGGGTGTATGCTCATAAACACATAAGGACTATGCATGATCAAGGAAAGCTCTTCCAATTGCAACATGCCATTTTTGGAAAGTGAAGTCAGTTCACTTTCCTAATTCGTTATTTATGAATCAATATGACATATTTTCATGCATTTAAAGCACACAACTCATTTTCTATATGAACATAAGACCTTGGAATCATGAACATAATTTTAGAAAAACTAAAGCAAAATTTAATATTTTTGCTCCCCTTAGGCCGAGAGCTCCCTCTCCCAGACTTAGTTTATTTTTTAATCTTTTCTTCTTTTTGTCGTGTAGTTCAATGATATCCTTTGATCCTATATTTTACTTAAGAGTGCAATGATTAATTTTAGTCCCATTGCTACAATGAATCAAGTAAGTAATCCAAAAGACTAAGGAAATGATTTGACTACCCTACTCACAAGTTGTTCTTTCCATTATTGTTATATTGGGCATGAAGTCTTTATAAGCCAATCTTTATTGTCTATGCCCATTCTTTGATCATTTGCATAATATAAAGATTTTGGGGCATATATTCATACTCCGATTGATGAGTCATTATGTTTTGCTCCCTTTATTGGCATAAACCAATAATTGTTAAAACTTCATTCTTATCAAACACTGGTGATTTGATATTCTTATTCTTTTGCTTACTTAGTTCTTTGAAATTACATTTCTTCTTCTTTGATCTCATGTTCACTTTTAACAAGTTAGGTTGACTTAGAATATTCTTTTAAGACTTCCATTGGGATCTTTCTGTGCAATGACTAAGAATGTCTTACATCATTACTTAGTCTAACCTCACCCTTTGGTCATCCTATCTGAGCACCCCTCATCTTCCTAGTTCTTTCTTTCTTTCTTTATTACTTTCTTAAAGAAATCTTTAGCATTTAACCGACATAGATCAGGTGAGCTAACATGAAATCCAGTGTCTTCCCCACACTAAAAATAGGTGGTTAACCGGCCAAAGTGAAACCGAATACTTCCTAGCTTTCTTAGGTGGATCCACTAGCTAGTAACCTATGCTGGCGACATAGTTCAAAGACTAGGAGAATTTGGAGACCCTTATCCACCATGGTGGTAGTCTCATCTAATGAGGCTTACATGTGTTTGCAGAAGTTCATTAATAATCTATCGGTGCTTAGCTCAATTTATTATACTTTACAACTTTTAGAGTTGACTCATACACTATGGAAGCTTTCTTCTAGTATGAGGTATGCTTAGCTCAATGGATGACTTGTCATACCTTTTTATACTTAATGAATGTGAACTTAAATCTTACATTATCATCATGGTGTGAATGAGACCTATCTCACGATTTCTAACACCCTCGTATGTGAGTATCCTTAACATAATTGTTTAGGTGCAAGTGAGACTTGTCTCACTTCTTTTAACACCCATTCTAGGTCAATTTCATAACTCATAAGCTTTTAGTTATTTCATTACTCACCTTATCTTGTTCAATGTTATTTGGTAGTCTTGTACCATTCTTTCTGAAAGTTATAAGGACTTATTCAATGTGCTACTATGTTCACAAGTTCATTTAGATAGGGTATGTTGGGACTTGTCCCAATCATTGGCATACCCTAGGTTATGAGTTCATTGAGTTACATCTTGTCAAGTCAATCTTTAACATGTATTTGGCTTTACAAGAAACATCATAATTTACATTGGCCATATAAGATTGGTATGACTTAGTCATTGGCCAATTCTATTAAATATTTTTGAAATAATATTGCTGGCCAATTTATTCGCATAAATCAAACTTTCACTAAACACTTGTCATGATATTATCACTAGCCAAGTCAATTAACTTCTTTTATATACTATAGTAATCTCATCATTTTAAGCAAGCCAACTTTTAACCTTTGATTAGCTTATAAGAATAATTCAGTGCTTAGTTTGGCCAAGCTATAAAGTTGATTTGGCATTGAAGAATCATTAACTAGCTTCGATTCTCATTCTTATTTCTTATTGGAAACATTGCATTCCAAACACTTACAAACATATCTACTGTAAACACACACACACAGTAATCAAAACCTTCATTCCTTTCAACAATAAACTGAATTTCATAAACAACTTATAACAATTTCATCTTCTCGAACATAATTAGGCATTACAACATTTCTTATCTCATGTAAATGATACTCTAATCATACGGATCTAACCTATAGGTCTCATTCGACATTATAAAATCACAAAATCCTACACATAATGATCAGTTAGCACCACATACCAACAACATGTTAGAGATTTGAATTATAAATACTGCTAGAATTGGAAATAGCTAGAACTAGGGAGATGAACATTCAACAATTTCATTCGAAACAACCTTAGTATCGGTTTTATTGAATTCAAAACATTTGAAAAACATCCTGAGGAAAGGAATCTAAGAGAGAAACCCATACCTTACAGTAGAATTGAATCTACGAAGATCACCCTGTACTTTGCACGAAAATCTTGAAGAATTGCCTTGAAATCGCCTAAGGAGAACCGAGAGCATTTTTCTGTTTTTTTCTTACGTTTGTTCACTGTTTTTCAGTCGTGAGTTTCTACTGGATAACTGTGAGTCTAAGTCTTAGGAACTGAATATTGACTAATTCAACTTAGGCTAATTAACTTAATTAAAAAAATTAATTAGATAATTACCAAAACGCCCCTCCTAAATTTACTAAAAATAGGAGAGCATTTGACATAGCCAAATTCTGAAAATTTGCTTAGGGTCTCGGGTTTGACAATGAATTTAAATTAATTAATTAAGTTGCTAATTTAATTAATTAATTGACCAAGGGTAATTACTAAAGTACCCCTAAGTTACTATGACCATAACCAACCCCTTTAGACCATCCTAGGTTAGGTACTAGGATGTTTCTTTAGTTAGCTACTCGGCTAGTGTCACCTGGTTAGGTCTTAGGATTTCGGGCACACTAGTTAGCTCATTTTAGTTAGTCCTAGGTTAGTTAGATAGTTAGGTAAGTTATTTAGAGCCTAGGATGTTTAGGAAGCTCGGCCCCACGTGGATTGACCCGACGCGTGCCGGCCCCCTAACCGCCCTAACCGAATCGGTTGGGCTTGGTCGCTTGGTCTCTCGGCCGGTAGCGCATGTGCTTGAACATGTTTTTCCGTGCACTTTCCTAACCGTGCACTCTGTGGTTGCACTTGGAAAATTCACTTCTTGTCCCAAAAATCCTCACTATGTCCTTGGGCACTGCTTAATCTTCGTGATCATTTTAAATGATCATGTGCTATGGTACCTAGGCTTGACACTTGGATCCCTCGTACCTAATGTGTGTAAGGGAAGAAATTAAGAATTTTAGCTTAGGGTCTTCATTGCAGGTACAATTCCTAAACAAGCTTGGATTGGAGCATTTGAACATCAAAGTGTATTTTAACTTACTTGTTAATACATAGAAATTGGCTAAAACCCTTAAGCCAATATTCTCTAACATGCCCAATATTACTCAATATTGGGCATTGGGATGCCTATGTACCCAAATAAATATTCTTAAAACCTATCAGACTCTTCACTAGACATACATTTTCTAGAATGTTACAACTTAGTCAACCTATCCACAACCACCCATATAGAGTCATATTTCTTTTGTGTCCGAGGCAAACCTACCACAAAATCCATATTGATGTTTTCCCACTTCCAAGTAGGAACTTGGATTTCTTGAAGTAAACGACCCCACTTTTGATGTTCGGCTTTCACTTGTTGGCAATTTGGACACTTAGCAACAAATTCCGCTATGTCCTTTTTCAAACTTTCACACCAAAACACTTCCCTAAGGTCATGGTACATCTTTATAGAACCCGGATGAATGGAGTAACAGGACCCATGAGCTTCCTCAAGGATCCGGTTCCTCAACCATCTACATTAAGAACACGCAACCTTTCTTAATACCTCAAGACACCATCCCCCCAAAGGAGAATGACTCATTAAACTTGATAAGAAACGATTCCTTAAACTCCACCAATGGTTGATCAAGGTGTTGTTTGTACTTCACCTCAACCACCAAAGATGACTCGGAGTTATGATGAACCTTAAAACCACCATTCGGAGAATCTTCCAACCTTACACACAATCTAGCCAACCTATGAATATCTTTCACTAGGTCTTTCTTGGCTTCCTCTATATGAGACACACTACCCATGGTCATACGACTTAGAGCATCCGCAACCACATTGGCCTTGCTGGGGTGATACAGAACATTCATGTCGTAATCTTTCAACAATTCCAAGCACCTTTTTTGTCGGAGATTCAACTCTTTTTGAGTAAACACATGTTGTAGACTCTTGTGGTCGGTATACACATAAACATGAACACCATACAAGTAATGCCTCTATATTTTCAAGGCAAAAACTACGGCCGCTAATTCAAGATCATGAGTTGGATAGGTCCTCTCATGCACTTTAAGATGTGTAGAAGCATAGGCTACCCCTTTCTGATGTTGCGTAATCACACACCCTAAACCCACTCGGGATTCATAACAATACACAACGAATCCCTTTGTCCCCTCCAGTAAAGTCAACACCGGATCAGAAGTAAACCTATCTTTCAAGATTTGGAAGCTTCTTTCACATGCCTCCGACCACTAAAATTTCTTACTCTTTTGGGTCACAGTAGTCAAGGGAGATGCAATAGACACAAAACCATCCAAAAACCTTCGATAATAACCCTCTATACCCAAGAAACTCCTAATGTCGGTAGGAGTCAATGGTCTAGGCCAGTTCATGACCGCCTTGGTTTTCCTTGGATCAACCTCAACTCCCTCAGTAGAGATGATATGACCAAGAAACGCCACCGACCTCAACCAAAACTCACATTTGCTATACTTGGGAAATAATTAGGTCTCCTTAAGCACTTGTAACACCACCTTCAAATGGTTCATGTGATCACCTTCATTTTTTGAGTATACCAAGATGTCGTACAAATGAATCTAGGTAACTACTAAACACCCTATTCATGAGATCCATAAATGTCGTCGTGGCATTAGTGATACAAAAGGACATTACTAAGAACTCATAGTGACCGTATTTAGTCCAAAATGCCATTTTTGGTATATCCTCACCTCTCGCCCTAAGTTGGTGATATCCTGATCTCAAGTCAATCTTAGAAAAGTAGCTTGCCCTTTTGGAGTTGATCAAACAAGTCGTCAATCCGAGGGAGAGGATACTTGTTCTTAATAGTGACCTTATTGAGTTGGCAATAATCAATGCACATTCTAAGGGACTCATCCTTCTACTTCACAAACAATACCGGAGCACCCCATGGAGAAATACTAGGTTGAATGAAACCCTTGTCTAGTATGTCTTTGAGTTGCCTTCAACTCTTTCAATTTGGCCGGAGCCATCCGAAAAGGAGGAATTGAATTAGGATTTGTATCCGGTAATAAGTCTATACAAAAATAAATTTCCCATTCGGGAGGAATACCGGGAAGATCATTAGGAAAGACCTCTGGAAATTCCCTCACTATGGGGACCAATTCTATTGGAGGAATTTCAGAGTCTAAATCTTGGACTCTTACTATATGGTATAAACACCCTTTAGAGATAATTTTACAAGCTTTTAAACAAGAGATTATACAACCTCTAGGAATATAATTTCCCCCCTTACACTCTAAAATGGGCTCATTTGGAAAGTTAAACTTTACCACCCTTGTTCTACAATCTATAGAGCAAAAGCAAGCATGCAACCAATCCATACCAAATATGACATCAAAATCAAACATATCAAGTTATACTAATTAAACATAAGTAACTTTATTAGGCAACATTATAGGACAATTTCTATACACCCTCTTTGAAACAACCGTCTCACCCACCGGGGTAGACACCATAAAATGTTCATTTAAATGTCTAGTAAGATTTCAAATTTCTTAGCAATCAAGGGAGTAACAAAAGATAATTTAGTGTCCGGATCAAGTAAAGAATATACATCAATGGAAAAGTCTTTCAACATGCTGGTCACCACGTTGGGAGAAGTCTCTTGCTCACCCGTAAAGTGAAGAGCATAGAAGTGATTCTTCTTCGGAGCATCATTAGAACCACTTGCTTGCCCACTAACCTTGTCTTCACCCTTCACATTAGGGCAATCCCTAACCTTAGGGTCACTCTTTCCACAACCAAAGCAATTACTTGTTCCAACTAGACCTTCACCAAGATGACCTTTTCCATACTTCGCACAAGTAGGCTTCTTGTTCGTTTAACTAGTATCCCTTCCCTTTATAGACTTAGTGTTCGACACCCTATCATCACGAGCCTTAGGGAACTTGGAAGGAACTTGATTAGAAACCCTCTTCTTAAACCTAGGCTTGTCTTCAATCTAAAGCCTACCCTTTGAAAAACCACCATCAAAAGATCTTGCTCTCTTGGCATCTCTACTCTTCCTCTTAGCCCTTGCCTCTTCCACTTGTTGAGCATGAACCATGAAATGAGAAATATTCATATTGTCATGTAGCATAGCAGAATGACATTCCTCTTGAAAGTCATCTGACACTCCCGTCACAAAGCGGTTCATTTCATCCCTAGGGTCAAAAACCAAATAAGGAGCATATTTTTTACAATTGAGTGAATTTCAAGGAGTATTCAAGCACACTCATACCTCCTTTATGAAGCTTGATAAACTCTACCACTTTAGCTTCCCGTTTCTCCCTAGGAAAGAATCTATAAAGAAAAGCCTTCTTGAACACCTCCCAAGTCACCGGTCCACCCCTCAATGACATATTGTCCCTCCATTGGACATACCAAGTTTGGGCCACACCATTGAATTGGTAGGTGGATAACTCGATCTTCACTTGTAGTTAACCCCATAGCATAGAGGATCTTGTAGATTTAATCAATGAACTCATGAGGGTCTTCTTCAACCTTGGACCCATAGAAAGTAGGGGGATTCATCTTAATGAAATCCCTTAGACGAGAGGCCATGGTAGCAACTTGTTGGTTTGCTCGGGGTACAACCTCCCGATTATCTTGGGCTGTCATGGCTTGAGATTGAGTAGTGGAGGCTTGTGCTTGGGTAGTAATGGATTGAGCCATTTAGTAGAGATCAGCCCTTATGGCACCATCCGTCAAAGCAGGATCGACCGGAGCTTGGTCATCATTAACATCTTCTTCAAGAAGAGGAACTTTATCACCACGGGGAGGAAATCCCGCATTGGCAATCTCTTCCTCAAGTCTTTGTGCCGCATTCCTTCGAGTATTCATTGCCTATAATCATAATAAAAGAATTATATACGAAAAGCACATAGAGCTAAACTTTAAAGGCACGATATTGGACTTCCAAGAAAGTGAGTGTTTCCTAATCATAATATAGATTCCTATCCATAAGTGTGGCACGCTTCACAATTATGAGTGCTAATCTACATAGACGTGGTCGAGGAAGACATTGACTCAAACATGTTTAACCTCATGCTTCGATACCAAGTTTGTCACATCCCGGAAATACCCCCTAGTCGTAACCGGCGTCGTCGTACTCTTTGAGGACTAAGACTAGCCTCTTAGCTTACATCATTACATTCATAGGTCAAAAATAGCGGAAATTTAAATCCTTTTTACTACTTCTACATTGAGGTTTACATAGACCTCTACATACACATAATATATATATATATATATATATATATATATCGAGTATACATAGACCCTTCGTATAGGAAGATTACTTAGTCTTGTACTTTTATTGCACATAGATATACATAAAATATAACATAGTCTCAAATAGTCGTCTCATCTCATAACCATCTAATAAGAGTATACAATTTGGGCCTAGCCCATATATCAATGAAATAACACCACATATAGTTCATACAATGTTTAATATCCAAATAAAAAAGAAAGAACATAATAGTCTTAAAAACAAAATCAACATCATAAGCTTGATAGTGGCATTCCCCTCAGAAAGTGAGGACCTACCCAACTTGGATGATCAAGAATTCCAAGTCTTCTTCAAAGTCGTCTCAAAAATCCCTTCAATGACTGCAACCTAAAATGTTGGGGAAAAGGAAGAAATGGGCTTAGTACACCACTTGTACTAAGTATGAAACCATATGCACACATATCATGAAAACATGCTATAAAGGGATATTTCATTAAGTATGCAATTTACTTTGAAAACTTTTATGCATATTCAACAAGACCATACGAACCAACAAGACATATTCATTAAGTCATTGGCATATACATCACAAGATCAACAATACAAAGCGCAGTCAAGTTAACGAACACATCAACATACTTGCATATATAATCAAGGTCACTTTAGTCATCAAGTTATAACTTAAACAAGCATGAATAAGAGTTCATTATAACTTAACCAAAGTAAGACAATTACCCATGAACTCCTATCAATTCAACAAGTGTAATGACCAAGCAAAGCCCCATAACCTTACTAAATTGAGTAACCCAACAAGAATCGTGACCAACATCCTACTTCACATAACATAGCATTTAAGAGTACATATCATCATACTTTAACAATGTAGACGAACACATATTTATAACTGATACCAACCAACATATAGTATCAACCAATAACCAATTCTATTGAACCAATATTACTCAATTCATATCAAGATCATAACCTAGGGTTAAAGAGTAAAGGTCATCTTCTACAAACTAGACCAATCCATCAAGATATATCATAATTAAGTTATAATACATGTTAATCTATTCATAATATCCAAAATAAATCATAAGCAATGTAATTCATAACATCAATTTTGAGATCGGGAAAGACTCACATGAAAACTCAACTTTTGAAATTCAATTTGATGGAACACTTTGAGGAAAGAGGTCTCAAAGGTGAAAGAGCTCTCATACCTTACTAATTGATGAAGATTGATGGAGGAAATTGACCCTTTTTAGCCCTTGAACCCACCTCTAGCTTGGTCTTCAATGGGGGTTTCTTTGGGAGAGAGAAAGAAGAGAGAAGGAAGAGAGTTTTGGGTTTGGGAATTATGAGAGTTTAGATTAGTCTAATTAGGTTAAGGCTTTATATAGGTGGTTAACTAAATTAATTAGACCTCCACTAACCCCTAATTAACATCCTAACTAAGACAACTAATTAAATGAAATAATTCAAAACGTGCAGTAAAACACAGGCCTCACAGGCGAGACCATGATCGACAGATCGTTGGTCAATCGACGGCCACAGCTCCCTCCGTGCTGCTCATCCGTCGCTGAGTTCAGAGAGTTGTAAAAATGACACTTTGTCCAAATTGACTAAGTGTACATCGACGGTGGCCATCGACGCCCAGTCAATTGACACACGCCACGTCGATGGCACTCGTGTGTGCACACTACCTTGGGCAGTCCTTTGACCCAAAATGCAAGGGTCCTCCTCAAGGGCCATTGGGTGATCCTTGGGGAATCGTACCTGGACGTTTCGACTAAGAATTAACTATAATACATGTTAGACACCCTTCTATGAATTTTCCTCATTTTACGACTCCTAAAAGCTAGTCAAATAGGTTAAGGCACACTAGTACCTTATTGAACTAATTTCTAGACGTAATGGACATTCTTGGGCGTTTTGGTATTTAAACTTCCTAAATTACTTATATTCTTTAAAAATAACCTTAAAACTGTGTCTAAACCTTTTGACACTCAAGTTAGGCTCTAGAACACGTCTTGGATTTTCGAAGTGTTACAAAGCCCTAGTCCCATATCCTAACACTCAGCTTGAGAGATTGAGTAGGGTATGGCGTAAGCTAGCCTTCACACAGAAAATAGTGTTTGGGAGGAACTCATTTGTAACGGGGTATGTTGCTTGAGAGAGAACTTATTTCCAATTAAAGCTTAGCCTAGTCATTATTTTTGTGCAAATTTTCTATCGAAAGCATGTACCTAATGATCTATATTGACTTTTATTGCGGTCACATACCAACAATTTCCCCTCATACTTGATGTTTCCTTAATTTTACCGTCTTTACTACTTGTTACAAACCCTCCATTTGATATTTGACATATCCGTGTCACCCCCTTTTATTTATTATGTTTTTACTTGTAAATCTCTTTAGCTACAACTAATTATAATGGAATTCTAATTAGCTAAATATATTCTAAACCTATCCCTTGGGACACGATCCCAACCCTCTATTGGGATACTATATTATCGATGATCGTAAACACTCAAACTATAGTTAGTGTTGTAGGTCACGATAAGCATTACAATGGCGCTGCTGTTAGGGAGTGGTTTTAGAGAATGTGGTTACGTAGAGTTTTTTGTTCTTCTTAGTATTAGTCTCACTAATCATTAGTTTTAGTTTGGTTTTGCTTGTCTGAAGAATAAAACAGGTGAACAAGAATGACGATCACTACGGGTATCACACAGATCATCCTCTCTTAAAACTATTGAACTTCACGGATAATCTACTGACATTCAAATAAGAAGTGGAGGAGAAAATTCCATAATTGTAGCTAAAGTTCAACGAAATATTAGAGTCATTCTCATCTCATGGGATGAGTAATAAGGCTCTTTTGGATTGCTTCTATCGGGGCCTCAGACTGCAGAATAGAAGCACAGTTGAGCACCTTTTCTACGGTGGTATGTTCTACCAACCCTACGAAATCATTTCATTGGTCAAAACCAGCAAGGAAGCTCATAAGAAATATGAATAGGACAAACTAGTGTCTCAAGTAGATGTTTTGTCCAAAAGAGTGATCGGATTGGAAGAACAAGACATTGGAAAGGGAAAAAAACTCCTCCTTTCGATAATGCAAGCATGGGAAGAGGCATAAGGGTGTGCAAAGTTACGATGCCCTTTCACTTATCCAACAAAAACTCAAAAAGCATGAAAAGAAATTAAATGTTATGAAGGACAACATTGAAAGGATAAATGAAGTAACTACTTCAAACTCCATGACCATTTAGCTGCAGCATGCTCACATCACCCATTTGATAATGGGTCAGTACCCTTCGTTCACCGAAGATTCACAAAATTAAACTGTGGATGACTGCGAGGATGAAGAGTAGTAATTGACTTTTATCGTGCCACGACGTTAACTAAGGCTCATTTTGGGAGGCAACCCCAAAACCCTTTAATTACTTTTATTGTCTTGATGAAATAATGGTGTGTTTTTTGTACATGTTAAAGTTAGGGAAATTCTTGAAAAGTTGTACGAAGGCAAGCAACTAGTCCAGTTGGTGAGCCGCCGACAAGTTCGGTGAACCCTATATCTTTAGCTGTCAGCTTCAAGATATCTTTAGATTGGATGCTATAAAACTAGACGGTCCGCTGAAATTATAGGATGGTTGGCGATGTTGATGAAGATCACCATTGGGATTAATGTATAAACTGAAGATCCTATCAAATTTGGTGAAAGATCTAAACATTCGACGCTTCACCGAGTGAGTAGGTGGGCTCGACTAATATCACCGAATATTCAAAAACTAGATGGTCTTTTGAGATAAAAGGGTTAAAAGTTCCTTTTTCATTTACTCTCCTTCACATTTCTCTATTCACAAACTCACACCAGCACTCTAGCTTTATATTTCTTGCTTTTTAGAGTATTTTAGTTGTGGAACCGTGCTTGGATTGGGATTATATTATTACCTAGCATCTCTGTAGAATTTTTTTATCGGCATCAAAGGTTGGTAGTTCGAACCCTATATCTATTTGTTCAAATTGTACTCATTTTCATATTGTGAATCTTGTTGAATCTTTATTGGATATCTCTGGGTTAATTGGATTGCATGTTATATTATTTACTATTTCATAGTTCTTGCTTAATTGGGGGGATTCCGCTCGAGTGTGCTTTCAGTTAAATTATTTCCGCTATGTGAATGTGCATATGTTATAGGTATTAGTTGAATTGGTTCAGTAGAAGCTTAAAATTGGATTATCATGGGTTGCGAGGTTGAATGAAGAAAACGGGTTGTACATAGGCACATTGAGCCATTGGCGAGCTATGTCAAGCTCACCAAACCACTCGGCGGTTTGACTAACGTCGCCTTTTGCTTTTAATTTAATGTTAAATGTGTTGAAAGTTTTGTAGCATTTGGAGGAATGCTTGGCGTGGTGGAAATCTCTCGGTGAAGCACTGAACTACTTCTTTATACCCTAACTCAATCTACACTAAATCCCCTTTTTTCTATTTTAAAATATTTTCTAACTTTTTCTCAAAGTCTTTAAAGAAATGGATAGACCCAAAGTTGCAGGGAGAAATATGCCACCCAGCCATATAAGAGCACGAGAGTTTCAATGAGATGAAAATATAGAAGAACTAGCCAAAGAACGGAAAGAAAATAAGAAAACAAGTTCCAGCATGAGGGTTCCCATTGACCCCACTATTCCATCATGGAAACCATGGTTCATTAATGTAGTCCATGCCTTTAAATCAGCTCACAATGTGGATAAGAAAGTGGAGGAAAATATAGTGGCTAAAGCCTCAACCAAAGCAACAAAAGTCACGGAGACCCAAAAGCATGACGGCGCAACTCCGAGTACTAGAACCGAGATCCAAATCTACGCATCAGGTACCGATGCCCCAATAGAGGGAGCGAGTAATTAGACAAAAAAATCATATACCTCATTCTTCTCTATTACATTAACTGCATCTTTTTCATATTTCTATTAATTGCATTTGAGGACAAACACATTTTTATGACTATAAATGTTTGTGTTAGTTTGAATTCTATATTGTGTATATAGTTGGGTTGTTGTTTTAAATTGTGTTTTATACTATTTATGCGATTGTTTGAGCTTAGGTCTCTGTTCTTTGATTTTAATTGTAAAATGATCCTTCCAAAAAGTAATATTTTTCAAAAGCTTTTGCCAGGGCTTGTAGTGAATGTTGCTATTCTCGTTCAAATTTAAGTATTGGTTTCGATCAATACTGATGACTTAAATAGTACTTTCAATTGAACAAACATGAATGTGCGGATACGACGAGACCAAATTAAGTTTCATAAACAATATGTAAACTCTTTTCATCTCGTTGTGATTAGCCATGTATCGAATTGATTCTTTTGTAATGATCGTTGCACACTAGCAAAAGTGTAATGTCTTGATTAACTTAAGTAACGATGCCTAATGGGATAAGCTTACTATGAACCATGCATGAATAAACCTAGAATTTTTCATGTTAGTCCAGTTAATGATGTAATGATTTCTCTGGAAATGATCTTAGGCACCTTTGAAGAGTGTGAGACAATTCCACATATACCTCTCTTGTGACCCACCCTGTGAGTGTAAGAACCTCTCTTGAACACCCTTTGAAATTACCTTTCTTTCGAAGTAACTTTATAGAACCTAGACCTTTATTCATCCACTACCTATAATCCTTACGACTTGTGCTTTAGTGAATAGCCAACTTAAGACAAAAGCTTAAGTTGGGGGTATGGCGAAAAAGCAAAAGGGGAGTCGAAAAGTGCAAGAAAAGTCTCCCTTAACCCATGGTATTGCAAAGTAATGTAAACTCTCTCTCTCTCTCTCTCTGTATATATATATATATATATATATATATGTATATATATATATATATATATATATATATATATATATATATATATATATATATATATATATATATATATATATATATATATATATATATATATATATATATATATATATATATATATATATATATATATATATATATATATATATATATATATATATATATATATATATATATAAAGAGAAAAAGAAAGAGAAAATAAAAGAATGAAAAAAAGAAGGTTGTAGGATAAAAGTACGAAAGAAACTTGAGCTTCCAAGCAATCCATGGACGTGAATAATAGGATGACATAGAAACACTGGAAAAATTGATAGGAGAAGGTGAATAAAATGAAGTTCTGTGAGAACCACAATTCATTAGGATCTTTACTCACTAAGCCTAAAGGATCATACCTTTGCACTCGGCCCCATACAAGACTCGAAAAGACCTTTTTGATCTTGAGAAATCAGAAACGATTCTTGACTATAAAATAAGGGCAAGCCTATGGGTGATAACATGAATTGTGTACCTCTTTTTTAGTGTGAGCGTTGTATCTTCTTCCTAAACCTTAAATTGGTTATGCACCTATGTATGAGAATGGAATCATCATTTGTGTGCGGTCATTCACATGCTTATGTTTGAGCTTGAACTTACACTTGAAACAAGTAATGCAAGCTTGAGAATCTTTGATAATGATGTGACACAACTTGAATATTTGAGTACACAATTTATCCTTGAATATGTAGTTTGAGTCTGGTTATGCATGTTCATGTTTGAGTCTTGTATAGCATTGTTTTAGACATCCCATTTGAACTGCTGAACATGAGTTTTACTTAAGGACAAGCAAAAGTTTAAATTGGGGGTGTTGATGAGTCCACAAATTGGACTCATTTAGGGCTACATTTAAATTGAAATAGTGTCCTTTTATGCTTGTTTTATCTCAATATCTGATGAAATCTATCAAGTTTCATGTATATGAAGTTTCAAGGGAAGCATGGAAAGTATGGCACGAAAGAAACCAAAATAGTGAAAAGAACAAAGAAACTGAAGACTGAGCATCGCCAAGTCAACTTGGCGCATCACTGAAGGGACATACTTAGACCTTTGTTCCAGCACGGTCAGCCATAAAAGAAGAGGATTAAGTCTGTGGAGAAAGGAGTAGTCGATGGGATGCCAAACAGTTCCATAAAGAAGTAATACTATATCTCCCCAATGGTCCAAGACTTGAATATGTTGTGGTCAAACACAAAAAGGCGATGAAGTAGAAGATGGGAGAGTCGCCGAGTAATTCGGCGACCTTAACTAACCTCGCCGAAGGATCCATAGCAGTACATAATTTTAACACTATAAATACTAGTTTTAGTTATTAATTAAAGGGTCCGAACGTTATTCTAGTTTTGAGACTTTAAATTTTAGTTTTTCATATTTTCTCTCAAGTGAAGAGGGTTTTTGGAAGACTTGAAAAAAGAAGGATTTCATCTTCCCAAGATTGGTAGTGTTTCTTCTCAATTCTTCTTCTCTTTCTTAAACCAAGACTTATATTCTTATACCCATTTGATTTAAACATCATTGAAGGTATAATTTCTTATCTCCTTATGTGTGGCTAAAAATCCCATTCTTGGGGTGTGACTTATCAAATATGAGTTAATATTATTGTTGGGTCTTGCTTGGTGATAGCATAGATGTAGTTTAATGGTGATTTCATCTAGTTGTTGTGGATTAATCAATGGATTTGTAGTTTTAAATACAAGTTCACTCATGTGTTTTCGGTTGCTCCAGAGAGAGGTCCCGGAACTAAGACCGCTAGATACATGGCCTAAGGAGTAGGTCGATGGGAGGTTCTACCCGAGAGGGTGAGCCCTAGTCCCATATCCTAACACTCAGCTTGAGAGAGTGAGTGGGGTGAGGCGTAGTCTGGTCTTCATGCGGCAAATGGGTGTCCGAGAGGAACCTATTTGAAACGGTGAAAATTCTAGAGAAAAAACTTATTTCCAATTAAGATAAGCCTAGTCACTATTTTTATTCAAATTTTCTATCAAAACCATGTACCAAATAATATATATTAACTTGTATTGCAGTCACATCCAAAAATTCCCCCTCATACCTGATTTTTTCTTAATTTTACCATTTTTACTACTTGTGACAAACCCCCATTTGATATTTGACACTTTTGTGTCACCCCATTATTAATTTATTATGTTATTACTCGTAAATCTCTTTAGCTAGAAATAATCAAAATGGAATTCTGATTAGCTACATATTCTCGAAACTGCTCCCTTAGGACACGACCCCAACCCTCAGTTGGTTACTATTTTATTGACGATTGTAGACACTCAAACGGTAGGTGTGTCATTGGTCACGATAAGCATCAGCAAGTAGGAAACCTTATTTTGTGTGGGGGTACGACACCGAATTCCATGTAGCTCACATGGCTATATCGGTTAAGGCTATATTTCCCTATATGATAAGAATATGAATTATGTTAAGAACATGAGTTATGTACTATGGTTCTCAAGAGGTTCTACTTAGTATGAATGGGGTATGAGACTTCATCCTTGCATTGCACCAGTAAGCTTTGAGAGTGGTCATGGTATGTTTCTCTTATGAAATAATGATTTATGAGTTAATGCATGCTTTATATGAATTATGAATTATGAACATGAACTATACTAATGACTTCTTAATCATCTTTACTTAGTATGAGTGGGGGTGTTGAACTTCGCTTATACATTGCACAAGTAGACTTATAAAGGGGTTATGGTGTAGTTTATCTATGCTATAAAGATATATGAATTTATGTATGCATGATATGGATTATTGCTAAGAGGGACTTTACTTATTATAAGCTATGAACATGAATGTTTCCTTGTCTATGATTATTGACTATGGATAAGATTAAAGTACGATAAGTATGAACATTGTGGCCTAAAACTGGTAGTTAGTGTAGATAGTATTATGGGAGCCTATCTATGTATTGCCCAAGTATATCATAGTGTTACATAAGTGATTGTTTTATTATGATGAGATGATCTTGGTATTTAACTATATGTGTGAATCATGTCATGTGATGATTGAGGTGTCCATTTTGTTTGTGTTTGAGACTATGCTTGTGATTATCATTATATCCTTTATGTTATGATGAATCCTACATGAGTTGACTTATGAGTTGAATTCCTTAATTATTTCAAAGATGATGTTAAAAATTGGCGTATAGCGTGGTTTCAAATAAAATGTCCATTTTTGCATGCTTTAAGGATTTTTATGCATGGCTTCCTTACTTGGTACATTTTGTGCTAACCCATATATCTACATTCTCTATACGTGTAGCGTCTGGAGATATTGGATTCTACCCTCGTTGCTAGGACCATAGTAGATCAAGAAATAGAAGATTGGTGAGTTCTAGTAGTATTCGAGGGCTTGAACATTATGTCCTTTATGTTTTTATTTTATGTTTTAGACTTATGTAAGGGCTATGTCCCTAATATTGTATTCAAGAGTTCTAATCCAAGTATTATAGATGGTTTGATACATGGTGTCATAGAGTCTCTTATTTTATAGAAGACTTCAAATGTTAATAAAAAATTTAAATTTTTAAATTTTCCCTTGCGCTTATGTAATGATATGATATAAGCCTTGGTTGAGGCTTTTCAGAGTCTTGTATGTCGTGTCACATCTAGGGGGTAGCCTTAGGTCGTGACAGTGGTGCCACCGGCAACATCTGAAAACTGCAATCTTGTCTGTTCTAGCATACGCGCTGTTCCAACTTCTGCCTCTATCTATGGGACAGTGGCATCACTCATTCACGGGGAAATCCACCCCTTCAAGTCTCCATATGTATTGGTTTAAGCTTATCATCCAAAGAGTGATAACAGGGATTGTGAAATTTAACTCATCATTAATGTCCATCTCACTGCACTTCACCTTCTTACCTCACATCTTTATATAGTTAACTAGTTCCATTGACCCAACCTTCTTTTTACCCTTTATGATTAATATAGCATATCCCTCATAGAAATTCCAAACCCATGAAGGAACATATGGACCTCGGGGCTGTGTAAGCTATTGGAATTTATGTAAATGCAACATCTCCCGCACAATTGGAAAGCTTTCCACCATAACATTTGTGGACAAAGGCTTCTCCTCCAAAATATTTTGCAATCTAGCAGTCTTCAATCAATTCATGGACTGTGGAGAATGAACTGGGGCCTGGGGCACTTAATGTGTCAGATATACTAGAGGTGTTGGAGGTGTTGCAGGTGCTGGAAGTCGTGTTGATGGATAATGAACTGCTTTAGAACGTAGCTCTGAGAAACTTCATTTGAGCAACTTTCCCTCTATTGTCGTTGTGTGTACTTGAGTCATGGACCCCACACCTTTCTCACTCTCACACCCAGAGGAGGTAAGATGGGTGGATTTGATGATCATGCTATCTGTAACGACCGGATATTACCCCCTAGACTTTGCCGGCGTACTCCACCTCGAAAAGGTCTTATACATGCCCTTAGCATAATCGTCACTGCATAGCAAACTTGAAATAATGTCGAATTTATAACCTTATACAATAGAGGTTCAAACTTTCTTTTCATAAAGAAAAATAGTAAGAATCGTATACCATTGTCACACATACACCATCTATTAATATGAGTTCAACAGAAAGTCTTTAAATAGGGTCCTTATCCCTTTAGACATAATAGTCTTTCAGAATAAAAGTACATAAGGAAAGATTATTAAGTCAATTACAACAATAGAGAAATCATAAAGTGGCATCAAGTCATTTGTCCTCGGATATTTGAGTACCTACCACTAGTCTTGGAGATAAGAAGTCCAAGCTTTGTTCGAGGATGTAGAAGCAAACCAATTAGCCGGAACCAATACTCATAATTGATAAAGAAGAAATGGGTTAGTACAATTAATGCACTAAGTATGGAGAAGTGCATAAAAACCTTTAAAACATGAGAAAGGGACATGTATATGTAAAGTATGCATCAATGAGGTTTTTGAAATCATTTACATCAACAACACAATAGATAAGACAATACCACAACCATATCCAACTACAATGAAGTTATGACCTTGGTACTTCCTAAGGTACAGTAATGAAATGTAAAGTTAGCATCCCATAATACCAACTCTACTAACTATACCTTGATACCCACCTTGGCCACACATATTGACTTTTTCATTCTATCATATTTCATAATCATGAGTGAAACACATGCATCATGGACCACATTTGAATATTTGAGTATGCTTACTATAACCATTATCAATTCAATATACATTTATCATTATCATTTCATAATTACAAAGAACCACCCACCACACCCTTCTAAGTCTACTAGTGCAATGTACAAGTGAAGTCCCATGCCCCCACTTCTACTTATTAAGCTCATTAGGATGTCATGGACTAGTTTGTACTTCTTTCATTATTTCTTTGTTTAAGGAAGATCAACCGTAACCGACATAGACCGTGAGAGCGTACATGGAATTTGGTGTCATAAAGCCCCACACCGAAAAGGGTGTTCTACTTGCCAAGGTAGAACCTACATACTAGCTACTATGTGTATCCACTAGTTATTTCCTACGGGTGGCACGTAGTTAAGAGATAGGGAGATTTCTTCTAGGGACTCTACCTATTACATTAACGGGGGAGTCCCCATCTCATGAGTATCTCTAGGATCACCTAACCTTTTGCATTAATGGAAGGGTGTTTTCCTCATTGGCCATATCCTCTCGGTGCTTAGTATAATTTTCCTACTTACTAATTAATCCTTTTAATTTTATCTACATTTGTGAAGAGAAATACATCTTCATTCAATACAATTCAACATAAAGCTCTTAGAGAAATACATATGTGAGTAGTACTTTTCACAATATGAATCATGGTTTTTTGAGGAGAAATATACTTTCAATCAACACAATATATTAGTTTTATCCCACACAATTCATGCAACATAATATCTAAGGTTCAAGGGAGTGGAAACCACCCAACAATACATTTCTTTCATCCTTTCATAAGACATGTACCTTGCAAGCAACTTCAAAGTTCATATACTACATTCTCCAACATATATACAAACCCTAAGATTTGCCCTCTTTTCAAGGTTAATAATCAAGTATCCCAATCACCTCTCTATACATCACAATAGATATGATTAAAGATTCTATGACTACATAATCATCAATTACAATACATCATGTACATATCTATTCAATTCATCCATTAACATTCATGAAATTAGGTCATAGGGTGAACATGGGTTCTTGGAAGATTTTCACAATGGAAATCATCAATTAATCCTAATATATTCATAATATAAGACACATAACATAAGAACTACAATTTTGGAGTGAACCCATGGCTAGATCACAAGCCCTAGCTTTAGTCACAATAACAGTTCCGCAAATAGAAGTTTTGAAGGGCTTCATGGAGAAACTAATCCATGAATCAACATCCCCATACGTTATTCGATTATATTCCACGAGTTTGAAGTGAAAAAGAATGAATCTATTTCAAGGGGTTTTAGGAGTCGGAAATTTATCAAAATTGGTGAAATGGTGTCAAACTAGTGTTAGAACATGTTTAGGGTCGAAACGTCTGGGTACGACTTACCAAGGACCACCCCATGGGAGGATACCCTTGCATTTGACCCAAATATGCCAAATTTGGCAGTGTAGGCAGTAGTGGCTACCTACGAAGCCAATCGATGGGGCGTCATCCTATTGAAGGGGAATCAAAGACTCTGTAGTCCCTCTCTTAGCCATTTTTAAATAATATCCAAAATTCATACTCTCTTAACCAATCGATGGACCTGCAGGACGGTGGATGCAAGGCACATCAACTGTTTTACGGACCGTAGGTCGGGGTCTCGTAGGTCACACCTACATTTTTCTGTTTGGTCTTAAGTGAGTTCATTTAATTAGATAATTTGTTAGGGGTTGAATTAAGGGTGAAGGTGTGGTTAATTTAGTTAGTTAAGTGACTATATAAATTACCCTAAGCCTAAACCCAATTTAACACCCCACAATTTCCCAAAGTCAAATTACTCTTCCTTCTCTCTATTTTCTCTCTCCTAAAGAAGAACTCCATAGAAGACCAAGGTCAGTAGGGATTCAAGAACATCACTTTTTCTCCATCAATATTTAAGGAATATCAAGGTATGGGAACTATTCACCTTTGGGATTCCTTTCCCCAAAGGGTTCTTTCAAAATTGATTTCCAAAAGCTGAATTGAACATGAGTCCCTTTCTAATCCGAAATTGATCTTTCAAATCGTAATATTCTTGATTTCTAATGATTATTATGGTTATATTATGATGTATTATTGTTCAATTATGGTAGTTCTTGATGTTAACCTAGTATGTGGAAGAGGTGATGAATAGACCCCAATTCTCTAACCCTAGGTTATGAACTAGTTTTGAATTGATTAGTGTTGATGCAATTGACTTAGTTATTGTGTTAACTACTATGGATTGATGTTATTACACCTATTATTTGATGAAATTTTATTGGTTTATGATAAGAATATGGATGATGGCTTTTTAAGGAGGATTGGTAAGATTTTGTGATCTCAAACCTTTACTTCAATTGTGATGGCTTGTACTTTATGATGAAGTTCAATTGAAGCATATCTTTTGATTAGATTAAGTAGGTGTTGGTATAATGATGCAATTGAAATGTATTGATTATGTGGATTGTGATATTATTATTAAGATGTAATGATATAAGTTTGGTTATCAATTACTATGTGCCTTACTATGACATGACGATGATAATGAGTAAATCTCACATACGATGGTTATATGGAAACGATGTGCTCATGCAATTCCTATTGATCTAATAACTATGACTATACAAGGGGTTAGTCTTCTTTGACCTAAACTAAGTTATAACTGTTAAAGGAAGACTTAAAGACATTTCAAAATGGACTCTATCTTAGCATCGAGTGAACTAGTAGTGAGGAATGTCCCTTCCCAACTAGGGAAGGCAGGTTCACTATTGTACTCATTTGATTGAGATTACAATGCTATTGTCATAAACAGGGCCTCAAAAATGTCTCCTAGTTCTTGAAATATGTTGCCCCTATAGGAATACGAGCTAGTGGATCCACCTAGATGCTATGTTCATGTTTTGGTACTACTTTGGCAAGTAGAACACCTTCTTTCGGTGTAGGGTTTCATGACACTAAATTCCACATTTAGCTCATGTGGTCTATGTCGGTTAAGGCAAGTGTTCCCAAAATTAAAATGAAGTAATAAAGTGAACTCTAACTAGGAGGACTTAAGGGGTTTGACTTAGTCTAGGTAGGGGTATGGGTCTCTACCTATACATTACACTAGTTGGCCTTGAGGAAAGTCCTAGAAGAATGTCCTTATGTTCTTATGATCTTATGTTCTTATAAAGTAAATGATATGTATATGTTGACTTTACATGTTGATGATATTATATGATGTTGGTCTCACTTAAGAACATGTTATTGGTCTATATTGCTAAATATGATGATAAATACTCAGGATTCTATGTTATATGAAGTTAGACATTAATTTTGATCCTTTGGTTGGTTTACTTGCTTGAGTAGGGTTATGGGGCTCCACTTGGTCACTGCACTAGTAAGCTTGGTAAGGGGTTATGAGTAAGGGTTTTGCTTATGTAGTAATGTTATGAACCCTTGTACTTGCTTTGTTGTTATAACATGATGTTGGCATTGCTTTGGCTCTGGGTTCTAATATGTTACTAAACATATTTTACTTTACTTTACTTGATGATGTTGGTCTTGTGTTTAATATGATATTGTCTTAAGAATATATGATTATTGCCTTATATGTGTTCTTGGTTGTGCATAAGGCTTTCCAAAGTAACTTAGCATGCTTTTGAACAAATGTCCCCTTTAACATGATTTCTAAGTTTATGTGCGCATATGTTTCCATACTTAGTACAAGTGGTGTACTAACCCATACTCTTTCCCGTTTCCCAAACAATGTAGGTTCGGGCCGTTGAAGTATTGAGGCTACTTTGAAAAAGGCTTGGATATCTTTATCCATGTGTGGGTAGGTCCTCAAGATTTGAGGATGATGCCTTTTCGTATTCTACCTATTTTACATTGCTATAGTCTAAAGACATTTATTTCACTCTTATTTTGTTGTTGTATTCCCTAAGTTGCAATTATACATTTGTGTAAGGTCTATTCCCGAATTGTTCTATTTCAATTTAGATGGTTTTATATGAGACATCCCTATTAGAATATATGTTGTATATTGTATGTGGCATAAAATTAGAAGCCCATGTAATCTTCCTATGCGAGGAGTCTAAGTAGACTCCTTCTATATATATATATATATATATATATATATATATATATATATATATATATATATATATATATATATATTACGTGTAAGAGAGAGGTCTATAATCTCATGATATAGAAGTATAGGTAAAGTTTTAATATTCCACAATTTTTAACCTATGAAATGTAATGAAGAATTCTAAGAGGCTAGTCTTAGTCCTCTTTGAGGAGGCCGCCGCCGGTTATATCTAGTGGGTGCTCTGCGGATGTGACAAGACCGACCCCATATTTAATTGGCCAAGGGTGGAATTTACTATATCACCCTTGACTTGGCAGTGTGGTGCACTAGTTCGCAGGCACCAACGACGCCCTCAATCGACGGTCCATCGTTCTATGCACGGATAGTCCTGGCAGCCGTGGTTTGATTGAGAGAGTCTTCAAAATGGATCCAAGGCTCCATATTATAAGTATGGACTCTCGACCTCCATCGACAGAGTGTGAGTCCATCTACTGACCGTCGACTGCCTCGTCGATTAGACACTGTCTTGGATAGCTTCTTGGGTTAAATGTTTGGGTTCTCCTCGAGGACTAATAGGGTGGTCCTTGGGGAATCGTACCCGGACATTTTGACCCTAAATATGCACTAAGGTGTAGTCTAAGAATTTTTACAAAATGTGACTTTCATACGACTCTTCAAACCCCATATAAAACCTAAAGGCACACTAGTTTACTTTCACAAGTCTCCGAATTTCGTGGTGTTTCTTTGACTTTTTTATCCTTAATACTTCCTAATCAAGTTAATTCCATTATTTTAGGTCTAGAATCATCATTATTCACTATGTGAGGCACTATTCTAGGTCATGGAACATCCGGGGTGTTACATTATCCCCCCCCCCCGCCCCTTAGAAAAATTCGTCCCCGAATGACGGCTTAACTCACTTTTAGGACAAGAAAGAGACTCAATACTACCAGCCCAATAAAAAGAATGCTTACATGAGTCACAACTCATTGGAGGAATTCTCAACTTTTTTCGACACATACTCATAGCATTAAAACATAGGAATTAAATCCACAATTCATCACACATAAGGGTTCACTATTTCACATTACTTAAGGAGGAACTACCTTCTTCATTTCACTATGAGCTCACAATAACATCAAAGAGATGTCATACAATTTTCTTCTCAAACAATATCAAGTATACTCACTACGAATCTCATGGAGACAACATAACACATTACATGCAAGTACAAGTTAACGATGAGGAAATATTTCGTGAACATTCAATTTAAGTATGAACCTTTTAACCAAGACATGCACATAATAGAAAAATCCAGCTAAATTCAACACTATTCATAATTTTCATTTAAGATAAACTCATAACATCAATATTGGATAGGAGTAAGAGGAAAAAGATGAGGTTAGCGGAACTTCATGTCGGCCTTGGCCTTTTATGTTGCTCCCTCAACTAGGTGGTTTCTCCATAAGACTTTTATAGAGGTAACCTCTTTGTTCCTCAATCTCTTGACTTGACGATCTAGGATCTCGACCGAAAACTCTTCGTAAGAAAGGTTCACATTTATTCCTAACCCTTCTAAAGGTAGAATAGACATCGGGTCGCCTATATATTTCTTGAGCATGGAAACATGGAATATCGGGTGAACCGGGGCTAATTCATTTGGTAACTTCAACTCATAAGAAACTGTCCCAACTCGCTTTATTATTTAATAAGGGTCCACATACCGTGGTCTAAGTTTCCCCTTTTTACCAAACCTCATCACCCCTTTCATGGGTGAAATATTCAAATAGACACAATCACCTATTGCAAATTCAAGGTTCCTCTTTCTATTGTAAGATTTTTGTAGACTTTGGGCCGCTTTCAAATGATCCTTTATGAGTTGGACTTTTGCCACAGCCTGATAAATTGCTTTGGGACCAATTAGCGCAAACTCACCTACCTCAAACCACCCAACTGGAGATCGACATCTCCTCCCATAAAGAGACTCAAAGGGTGCCATGGCGATGCTAGAATGATAACATTTATTGTAGGCGAATTCGACCAATGGTAGATGGTCATCACATTTACCCATGAAATCAATGACACATGCCCTCAACATATATTCTAGGGTTTGGATGGTTCATTCCGCCAAACCATCCATTTGTAGATAAGAAGTTTTACGAAGTTTTACCTTGGTACTGAGCCCACTTTGGAATGTTTTCCAAAAATGAGAAGTGAATTGAGTGCCCCTATCCGAAATGATGGACAAGAGGACTCCATGCATTATCATAATCTCTTTTAGATACAATTTAGCATAATCTTCCGCCTAATAAGAAGCTTTGATGGGAATAAAGTGGGGTGACATTGTCAACCTATCAATGATAACCCATATCGAATCATTTTTCCTCCGTGTACGAGGCAAATCTACAACAAAATCCATATTAACATCTTCCCACTTCCAAGTGGGGATACCTATATCTTTATTCAACCATCCTGGTCTTCGATGTTCGTCCTTGACTTGTTGACAATTAGGACATTTTGTTACACCTGGAAATCCAAGGACCAAGACAAGAGTTTCACCTAGTGTATTAGTCTTTAAAAAAGTGTTTCTTGGCCTAAATGAAGGTAATCAACTTGATTAGGAAGTGTTAAAAACTAAACATCAAGGAACGACCACAACGTCCGCAGACTAGTGAAAGTAACTTAGTGTGCGTTTAGGTTTTGTATGAGTTTAAAGTGCTGTTTAAGGGTCAAACTTTGTAAAAAGGCCTAGGGTACACCTTAGTGCATGTTTAGGGTAGAAACATCCGGGTAATACTCCCCACGGACAACCCTAAGGACCCTTGAGGAGGACCCAAACATTGACCCTAAAAGCTGTCAAAGAACAGTGTGTAACCAACGATATGGACAATGAGCCATCGATCAAATGACGCCCCGTCAATGGTGCTTGCTTGTTCAAACTTAGATTATGGAGCTTGGATCCATTTTGAGTACTCTCTGTCCCAAACCATGTTTGACCAGGACTGTCTGTGGTTTGGTTGACAGGGCATCGACGGGGTTTCATCGATGGACCCATGTGGTACTGCCTCAACACGGCTAAAGGAAAGGTTGTTAGGTGATTAATTAATAAATTTATTATTGATTAGGTATGGTTATAATTAGTTAGTTTAGGACTATTGAAGGAATCTAAGTCATTAAACTAACCTAGCACCTCATAAATCCCAAAACCCAAATAACTCCCACTTCTTTGTAGTTTGTCTCACTACTGAAAAGATCACCATTGAAGAAAAAGGTCAAGTTCTTCCTAGGTGTGAAAGATAAAGACTTTCCTCCACCATAATTCAAGTATCCTCAAGGTATGGAGGCTATTCACTCTTGGAATTATTTTCCCCAAGAGGCTCTTCAAAGATTTGATTTCAATGTTCATCAAAAAGCTTGTTTTCATCCAATTTCGTGGGTTTACTTTCTAAGTTGAATTGTGTAGTCTTAATTAGTTTATTCGTGATTATTTATGTGTGGATTGAAGTATCCCTTAAATATTTGCCCTAAATCTCTTTAGAGACCCATGAATCTTCTTCTTCTCCTAACCCTAACTTGTGATTTAGGTGTGTTTATGATTGGGGGAGATATAATTGAATGTATTCTTGTATAGTTACTATTATATGATGGTGGTGATTGAATTGTTGTTTAAATATCATTGAATTGAAGGTAAGATCTTGGATGAGATTCTTGGAATCCATTGGTAAGACTTTCAAGATCATGAACACTTTATTACAATGATATTGGTTTATTCTCAATATTGTTGTTTAATTGAAGTATGAAAATGTGAGTATGATAGGAAGATGATGAGATTATGAATATGACAACATGATATGAGATGATGATAGGTGTGTTATCATGAGGGATTGGAGGTAATTCCCATATGCATCTTATTACTATGATTATGATGTAATATTATCACTTAATGTTGGGTTGTGGTGAAAGGAATTTCACATACTATAACATAGGAGCTATGATCATGTTATACAAGCGGTTAGTCTCTTAAGACTTATGATATAAACTAATGTTAAGAAAGACTCTAAGATACTTCAAAAAGGGAATATTTAGCTTAGCACCCAGTGAACTTGACAATGAGAGGTGTCCCTTCCAATAAGGAATGTAGGTTCACCAAGTGTCTCATGATATGAAAATTACAATGTCAATTAGCATAAAGAGAGTATCCAATAATAATTTCTGAGTTCCTTAACTATGTGCCCCCATAGGAAAACCTAGCTAGTGTATCCACGTAGATGCTACTATGATGTATATGTACTACCTTTGCAAGTGGTATGCCCTCATTTCGGTGTGAGGGGTTGACACCGGATTCCTTATTTATCTCACATGGTCTATTGTCGGTTATGACAGAGTTTCCCGAAAGTAAAATAAATGAATGAAAGTATAAGGATGCATAATAACTAGGATGACTTGAGAGGTGCACTAGTGTATGTAAGGGAACGTGACTTTACCTATACATTGCACATGTGGAACTTTAGAGAATAATCCCTAGGGTGGTTTCCTTATATACAGTGTTATGAATGAAATGCATAAGTATATGCAATAGCTTATTTAATATTTTATGTTGTGAAGAGTCGTCTCCCTATTATACTCTATTGATGTTGAGTCTACGATGGCAAAACAGACTTAGAGTCTAACTATGTATTATTATATTTTATATATATGAAATGATAATTCTAGCATATGTTGTGCTACGAAAAGTTTTGAATTTTCCGATCTATGACAATGTGATGAATGATGACTATGGGCTCTTATAAGACCTCCGAGACGTCAAGTACACCATGTTACTTCTAGGGGGTGCTCACTGGTCGTGACAAATGTGGTATAAGAGCACGAGGTTATAAAAAAGTGGTTTTAGGGTCCAAAGTATCATATTGCCACATCTAGTAGAGTCATGCTCATCGGTGGTGAGTCGCGACACATCTATAAGTAAGGGTCTATAGGATGATAGAGTTTCTATTTCTTCACTACTCTTGCGTCGGGCCATAGAACATAACTCTATATGATCTTTCTCTCTTATGTTTTCTTGTCCGGTAGTCTTTTAGATGAGATTGCTTGGATAAGATGATATCTCAATGCTTGAGGGAGAAAAGATGAGTTTTGATGCTTACTTTGTTTTGTGTCTTGATGAGTATGTGTGAAGGTGAATTTTGTATATATGTTGGTGTGATGCCATTTATGGCTATATAGGTGAATTATGAGAAATGACATGTTATGTGAGAATTTATGTTATGATATGGTTATGATATGGTTATAGCTTGATAATAGTTGTTATGGTTAAATAGAGTTTCCTTTGGAATGATAAGTTGTTATATGATTTAGTATGATGATAGTGTAATGTTATGGTATAGGCTTGAAATGCTTTGAGAAAATTTGGTAAATAGTTAAAGATGCATGTTGCCGTTGAAAATATGTAAAATGTTTCATTGTTGTCTTGTTAATTGATAAATGATTTGTGTTTGCCTTGTGTGGATTGGAGTCTCTTGTATGGACATTCTCCTATGAGAGAAGATGGGTGTTGAACCTTATAAGGTGATTGTGAAGTATGCTAGCTAATGAAATAACTCCTATGACTAGATGGCTAGTTCCCTTATAAACCTATTCTAAGAGTGGGGAAAGAGGGATGAAAGGGTTTTTTCCCATAGGTTGGAATTATATTTTGCCCTAAGGTTGACTTAGAAGGATGTATGTACCCCTTAGTTCATGGGAGAAGAAGAGGATTGATGTTGCCTTACTTTGAAATGGTTAGTTGACTTTTAAGATTGATCTTAAGCATGGACAATTGAGAAAATTCTTAGGTTGTATCTAGGTATGGTTGGTAAGAAGTTTCCACCAAATTGATAACCCTTGTAGGCTTGAATCCGTAACTACTTACCATGTTATGACTTGGTGGTAGAATTTGATGAAGACATGAAGTTACCCTTGGTATACATAGTATAGTTAAGGACTCATGTGGTTGGGTAGTGTGACCTAGCTTGATTGTTATGAGTTCCTTTAGGTGTTCGACTTAGAGGAATGATGATGATTGAGTTAGTAGGCTCTTTGATATGAGGTTTGGAGTGAAGACCCTTAATGATGTTGAACGTTCTTATGTGATGAGTTTATAGGTTTGGTCTTGACTTACTTTGACCTTGGTGTTAAAGGGCATGATTTGGTTAGGCTTACCATAAGTGGGGGATAATGTGCCTAGATAGTAAGACTTGGAGTGCCCTTGATGGTTCTATGTTGAGTTCCTTTGAACCTTCTATAGAGAATCACTTTTAGGTGATGTTGTTGAAGGGTGTGCACAAGCTTAGATCCCAAGAAAAGGGTGATGATGCTCTTAGTTATTTAAGTTGGAGAGCTAAGATTCTTTTAAGGTTGAGATACGTTGCTCTTAATTGGGTTTACCCTAAGTGGGGGATGATAATGTGAGTAGTAAGGTGGTAGATATCCGTATCTTATCATTCTATTCTTACTCAAGTTTGAAACCAAAGAGTTCCTAGTAGCTTGTCCATTATGGGAGTTTTGCAAATATGTATAAGTTGCATGTTCTCCATATGTTGTACATGTCTTAATTGACACTATGTTATGCATGTTTTGAAGACTCTTATTTGTATGCAATGGATTTTTAACCAAATTCATGTTTTACCATGTTGATTATGCATCTTGATATGATAATTGTGCATTAGCCTTCATGAGATTATGTAAGGAGCATGTTTGATATCCCTTTTGAGGTGCGGTGTTTTAGACCTCAATGAGAATTTGAATCTCCTTTATTCGTTTGAATATATGTGACTTTTGTGATTTGGGAAGTGTTAATGTAGGCTCACTCTTGAGAAGTGATGGTGTGTTTAGCTAGTGTCCTTGATGTTTACCTATAATTGGCAAGAATTTCCTAAATTGATGCATGCTTAAGAAAACTAATGTCATGCTAAGACTTGAAACTATGTGAAATGATTTCCTATTGTTGTGATGTGTGTGGTGTGTGTAACACTCCAAAAATGTCATGACTTAGACTAGAGATTAATCTAATAAATAATGTTTAAAATGATTTTTCCATACCTATATTAATGTAATAAACTCATTTGTAAAAGGTTAGAGCCAAAACAACAAACAAAGACCTTTACGTCCGGAAACTAGCTAATTCGAACTAGTTGACGTCCCTATGTTTGGTGAAGGTTTCAAAGTGTCAAATGAAGTCCAAAACTTGTAAAGAGACCATGGATAGGTAGTATGTAGTATAAAGGGTCCAAACGTCCGGTAACGACACCCCAAGGACCACCCGAAGGGTCCTTGGGGAGGACCCAAACATGGGTGGGCAGGCTGCCTGGCAGCCTGCGAACAGGCAGAATTGGAGGAACAAGTGTGCGACGCGCGTTCCTCAAGAGGTGTACTGCCTCAGTATGTGAGGGTCAGCCTCGCCACGTGAGGCTGACACGTACCTCACTGCCTCAACCCAAAATTTCAGAAAAATGACGGGATTTGGCCCCGCGAAGCGCAGCCACTTCCCAAAATCATTAAAGTCGTATTTTTGGTCATTTAACTTCATAAAAAGACCCATTTAAGTGGAGGGTCTTTTGGGTAATTCATAGGACGACTATATATGGATATTAGGTCAGTTTTATACCAATTTACACGCTCCAACTCAGATCAAGCAAGTTCTCTCTCATCTCTCTCAAGAACGCTTTCTTTTCCAAACCCCATTGAAGAACAAGAAGAGCTCAAGCAAGAAGACGAAGACTTCAAGATTTTCATCCAATTTTCGTGGATTCTTCATCTGTAAGGTATGGGATTTCACTCTTTGGATTCCTTTCCTCAAGAGGTCCTTTCAAAGATAAGTTTCAAGAACTTCAAATACTAGGGTTTTTACTCTACAAAACGGATTTTCTTCCTAACTCCAGATTTATGATTTTTGATGAAAAGTAATTGTTTTCCATGGTTGATTAAGCATGAATTTGTTGAGTATTTGACCTGTAGTATTAGATTTTCATGTGAAGCATGTTGTTATCTAGATGATGGTTTCATATGGTTGATTTTACTACTTGATGATATGAAAACGTTGGGATTGGGACTAAAACTAGAACGAACTCTTAAATGAACCTTTCCCTTATCCTACATTATGCATTGATCTTGTATATGATTTGAAGATTTGTTCTTTATTATGCTGCTGAGTATTTCACTATGTTATGGTTATGAATGTTGTAAGTTGAATGTAAGAGCTTGAATAAGGTTCTTGGAAGCGAGAGGTAAGTCTTCTAAAGTTGTGATTACTCCATGTTGGTTATGTTAGCCCATAAATGATATTTCAATGCTATTGATTTATGTATGATGTTGCTTTGTATATATGTTGGGATATGAACATGTTAATTGTGAGATCATTATAAGAATAATATAATGCAAGTTATGATATTCTCTTGTATGCTCTACACAAGATGATTATGTTATGTTGATGTCACACACGAAGGGTTGCGATGAAAGGAAATTCTCATCTAATCCAAAAGATCTCACGATCATGTTTATACAAGGAGTTAATATCCTCTGATCTGTGATAAGTTTATGATAAAAGACAACTTAAAGGTTATTCAAGAAAGGGACTTAAGCTAAGTACCAATGAACTGGATATGAGAAGTGACCCTTCCTTAGTTGAAAGGTAGGTCACAACGACTCTCATGAGATTGAGTCTGCCATGTAATATGGAACTATGGGTCTCTAATACATATCCTAGTTCTTGAACTATGTTGCCACCATAGTATACTAGCTAGTGGATCCACCTAGAAAGCTATGTCATGTTTGGTTCTACTTTGGCCGGTAGACCACCTTCTTTCGGTGTGGGGTTTTATGACACCGGATTCCATGTTTAGCTCACATGGTCTATGTCCGTTAAGGCGAATTTCCCTTATTTAAAATTAAATACAAGTAAATGAACATTGACTAGGGTGACTTGAAGAGTCTACTTAGTATAGGTAGAGGTATGGGACTTTACCTAGACATTGCACAAGTTGACTCTAAGGGAAGTCCTAGGAGATTGTTCTTATGTAATATGATAACATGAATGGTATGATGCTTATGATACATGATGTTACTCTTATATGATGTTAGTCATTATGATGAATATGGTATTGGGTTATATTTCTATATGAAGTTATGACTACTTATATTACAAGTTATATGAAGCAAAGATTTACTCATGGTCTCCTATCTTATCTACTTGGTTGTGTGGGGTTACGGGGCTTCACATGACCACTGCACTTGTAGGTTGGGAATGAGCTCATTGGTGAGTGTTTTGGTATGTTGTGTTATATGATCTTGTGTCATGACCGGAATCTAGACCCCAGACGAGATCGGCGTCATTGACCTCTCAGAGGTCGCAGACAAGCCTACTTACGTCATTCTTACTTCATCTAAGTTACTTTTAGCAGAAAATTTGAAACTTTTTGTTTGTTAACATACTTATTAAACATTCTCATCATTACATAATTGTTCACCATCAACCATCTAATATTAAGATCATCAAATGAAAGAAAATAGTATAATATAGTAATAAAGA
The DNA here is from genome assembly GCA_016801875.1 of Solanum sitiens. Classification (NCBI taxonomy): domain Eukaryota; kingdom Viridiplantae; phylum Streptophyta; class Magnoliopsida; order Solanales; family Solanaceae; genus Solanum; species Solanum sitiens. Next base: position 1,332,158 of record JABWTJ010000062.1, on the reverse strand, counting down.
TGTACTTGCCAAAATGGCACCAATATAATGTCTGAATAAAACAGGAAAGAAACGCTAGTGGAACATGCTCCACTAGCTCAACTCTAAAACTAAGCTAGAATATAAATGACAGCATCCTCGAAAGCATGAGGGCCTACCAAGTCCGGATGAATGCTCGACGTTCGGATAGCTTCAGCGTCAACCTGTAGCTCTAGCGTCCACCTGTGCCTGCACCTAAAATTGTAGAGTTGAATAGGGTTAGTACACACATGTACTAATTATGGGTATATGCAAGCACACACCAAGGACATGCATGAGAAAGGATAGCTCTTTCCTAACAACATGATTATAGAAAGTCAAGTCAGTGGACTTGCCAAATTGAGATTAGGAAAGTTAGTGAACCTTCCAAATTTAGATTAGAAAAGTCAGTGAGCTTTCCAAATTTGGATTAGGAAAGTCAATGAGCTTTCCAAATTTGGATTAGGAAAGTCATGCCATGAGAGTAACATGCATCATCATAATTATCATATTGTACACAGCACATAACATCTTACACATAACACATATCATATAGCATACAGCACATAACATATTTTATAACATTCATTCATATGCCATGAGACCTTGGAATCATGGATTTGACAGTAAGACTTTCCAAAATGAGGGCTCAACATATGGGACCTCAACTAGGGAGTCTTCGTTAGCAAACACAGAGTCTGGTTCATTCATTCATACGTACTTCATTTCATTTCATTCATAAGCTAGTGTAAACACCAGCTATACCTAGGGTGTAATTTAAGACTTTCATCGGGTTTGTTGTGCAATGATCAAGAATAACCTAGTGTCATTACCTGAGTCTAGCTCACCTCTTGATTATCCTATCCTAACACCTTTGGTATCGTTCATTTCATTATATACTTCATTTGAGGTTGGCCTCATTCATTCATTAGGAACTTTAACTTTAACCGACGTAGATCATGTGAGCATCATGAAATCCAGTGTCTCCCCCACACCGAAAAGAGGTGGAATCATCGGCCAAGGTGACCCAAAACATGCTAGCGTACATGGGAATTTAACCCCGCCAGATCCCTATATTAGTAGTATAGGTTTGAAGACCAGGAGATAAGGAGACCCATACCCGGCAATCCGGACAGTCTCATCTCATGAGAGTTACGTGAACCTCCGCCCTTCCCGAAAGAAGGCATCACCGCTCATAGCTAGTCTATCGGTGCTCAGTATAAAGTTCTATTACATTCAACTCATACGTCATGGAAGCTGGCTTCTAGTATGAGGAAATCATAGCTCAATAGATGATTTCTCATCTCATCATTAGCATTAAGTGTGTTAGTCTCAATACTTTCATTAGAGTGTTCATAGAGACTGGTCTCTTCATTAACTTTACACTTTTATAGGTGAGTACGTTTTGGTAACAATTACTTATGCTCATTTGAGAGTGTTATCATCTTTTACATTAGCCTCATATCATGATGTCACCACATTCATTAACATTAGCACATTTGCTCTTCATAATTACTCACCCCTTTTTACATGAATGTTCATTTCATCATATGCCAATGCACTTGGCCATTTGTGAGTTTCACACTCTTACTTAACCCTTCTAGGGTTTCATCCTTTTATTACATACATCTTAGGTTCACTTCTTTTAAACGTATGCTAGACTTATGAGTCTATAGACACAAGCCATGAGGCTTCATTCATAGTTCGTTAAGTGATTCATACATTCCTAAGATTATGTAGTACAAGACTTATGTATCTTGTATATATGCCAAGATCTTGATTTCGATCTAAGTAGGTGGCATTATTCTTGGATATTTTGTTCACGTATGACTTATGTATCAATACGAAAGTTTGGGTAAGGAAACCCAAGTTCGAATCACTTGGATAACATTTACATTTTTCATTGATTTTATTTTTAATATCCATGACATTGGGACTCTAGATTGAACCCCAACATTAACATTGTATCTTTAGTTTTCTACTTGGTTTTCCCCTTAATTTGGCCGAAGGGTTGTGGGTTCGAACCCCCACAACCCCTTTTTATTTTTCATTAAAATACTATAGTCCCATTTCGCCTAAATCAAGAGGTTGTGGGATCAAACCCCCACAGACTCTTTTATTTTATTCATTATATACGCTGGGAATAGGGAGGTTGTGGGTTCAAACCCCCACAGCCTCCTTATTTAAGTTTTATATTAGCTAAGGATGTGAGGTTGTGGGTTCGAACCCCCACAGCCTCCTATTTTTATTTTTAATTAAAACTACCCTAGGCTAGGCGTTTGGCAGTGAGGTTGTGGGATCGAGCCCCCACAACCTCACTTTGTTTTCTTAATTAATTTTGCCCTTCTCCCTTCTATCCCTGAGGTCGTGGGTTCGATTCCCACGCCTCACATTTTCTTTTTCTTTAAATTTCTTTTCTCTCATTCGCAGCCTGGAGATCGTGGGTTCGATTCCCATGCCTCCCATTTATTTACTTAAATTATTTCCTTCTCCTTTCCCAAAAGAGAGTGAAGTTTGAGTGGTCGGAAGCTTGTGAGAAAGGTTTTCAAGAGTTGAAAGATAAGCTTACCTCCGTTCCGGTGTTGACTTTACTAGAGGGTAATGAAGGCTTTGTAGTGTATTGTGATGTTTCCCGAGTGGGCTTGGGATGTGTCCTCATGTAACATGGAAAGATGATTGCTTATGTTTCTAGGCAACTCAAAGTTCATGAGAAGATACCCAACTCGTGATCTTGAGTTAGCCGCTGTAGTTTTTGCCTTGAAAATATGGAGACATTACTTGTATAGTGTGCATGTTATTGTGTTTACTGACCATAAAAGTCTTCAATATGTATTTGCACAAAAGGAGCTAAATCTCTGACAGAGAAGATGGTTAGAATTGTTGACGGATTATGACATGAGTGTTCTTTACCACCCTGACAAGGCCAACGTGGTTGCGGATGCTTTGAGTCGTATGACTATGGGTAGTGTGTCTCATGTGGAAGAATAAAAGAAAGAACTTGTGAAAGATGTTCATAGGTTGGCTCGATTAGGTATGCGGTTAGAAGATTCTCCAAATGGTTGTTTTATGGTCCAACATAACTCCGACTCATCATTAGTGGTGGAGGTGAAATCTAAGCAACATCTTGATCCACTATTGTCGGAGTTGAAGGAATCGGTACTTGATAAGCTCAATGAGTCATTCTCCCAAGGGGGATGGTGTTCTTATGTACCAAGGGAGATTACGTGTACCTGATGTTGAGGATTTGAGAAATCGAATTCTAGAAGAAGCTCATAGTTCTCGCTATTCTATACATCCGAGTGCCACAAAAATTTATCATGACCTTAGAGAGGTCTATTGGTGGGATGGTTTAAAGAGGGACATAGTAGAGTTTGTTGCTAAGTGTCAAAACTGCCAACAAGTTAAAGGTATGCATCTCAAACTTGTTGGTTTAACCCAATTTATGGATGTTCCTACTTGGAAGTGGGAAGCCATCAATATGATTTTGTTGTTGGGTTGCCTCAAACCCAGAGGCAAAACGATTCTATACGGGTTATTATGGATAGGTGGACCAAATCTGCCCATTTTATTCCTATTAAGTCTACATATACTGCCGAAGATTATGCAAGAATCTACATTAATGAGATTGTGAGTCTTCATGGGATTCCTTTGTCCATCATTTCGGATAGAAGTGCCCAATTCACTTCTCATTTTTGGAAGGCTTTTCAAAAGTGTTTAGGTACTCAAGTGAAACTTAGTACCGCTTTTCATCCTCAGACAGATGGTCAAGCGGAATGTACCATTCAGACCCTTAAATACATGTTAAGAGCCTGTGTCATTGATTTCAAGGAAAGTTGGGATGATCACTTACCTTTGATTGAGTTCTCTTACAACAATAGTTATCATTCGAGTATCTCCATGGCACCTTTTGAAGCTCTTTATGGTAGAAGGTGTAGATATTAGATAGCCAAGTCAAGAAGTTGGGAACAGGGAGGTTTCCTCTATAAAGGTTCTATGGAGGAACCATCTTGTTGAGGGTGTAACATGGGAAGTTGAAGCCAACACGAAGTCCCGCTACCCTCATATTTTTACTCCTTGAGGTTAGAAATTCCTATTAATAGAGGAAGTAATGCATAATCGTGAAATTAACTTGTTTTCCAAAATAGGTGCATGTTTGGTAAAAGTTGTACCAACTAGAGTTTTAAGAAAATGCCTTCCTACTCTATTCTTTCACTTATGTGAAATATGTATGCATGTGTCTTCTTGAGATTTTGCAGTTTTGTTATTGTCTTAAGAAGAATGAAATCATGATAACTCTTTGATGCATTTTGAGCTTATGGTAAGGTTGAGAAGGAAATTTCTCACTATGTGTTATGAATATTGAGCTCTTACATATTTGTGCATCATGAATTGAGTGTTATGTGTAATGTTATGGTATGTGTTGTAAGGAGTTATGAAGTACTCCTATGATTTGTGACTCATTATGATATTATGTTGTTGATTGGTTGGGCTGCTAGCATTGAGTCTATTGTTACCCTCCAAAAGATTTTAGTGCCATTCAGGGACGAATGTTCCTAAGGGGGGATAATGTAACACTCCGGAAATGTCATGACCTAGACTAGAGCTTAATATATTAAATAGTTTTTAAAATGATGTTTTCATACCTATATTAATGTAATAAACTCATTTGGAAAAGGTTAGATCCCAAACGACAAAGAAAGACCTTGACGTTCGGAAACTAGCTAATTCGAACTAGTTGACGTCCCTATGTTTGGTGAACGTGTTGAAGTGTCAAATGAAGTCCAAAACTTGTAAAGAGACCTTGGATAGGTAGTATGTAGTACAAAGGGTTCAAACGTACAATAACGACACCCCAAAGACCACCTAAAGGGTCCTTGGGGAGGACCCAAACATGGGTGGGCAGGCTGCGAACAGGCAGAATTGGAGGAACAAGTGTGCGACGCGCGTTCCTCACGAGGTGTACTGCCTCAATATCTGAGGGTCAGTTTCGCGACGCGAGTCTCACATGCACCTCACTGCCTCAACCCAAAATTTAAGAAAAATGATGGGATTTGGCCCCGCGACGCGCAGTCACTTCCCAGAATCGTTAAAGTCGTATTTTTGGTCATTTAACTTCATAAAAAGACCCATTTGAGTGGAGGGTATTTTGGGTAATTCATAGAAGGACTATATATGGATATTAGGTCAGTTTTATACCAATTTACACGTTCCAAATCAGATCAAACAAGTTTTCTCTCATCTCTCTCAAGAACGCTCTCTTTTCCAAACCCCATTGAAGAACAAGAAGAGCAAAAAGAATAAGACGAAGACTTCAAGCTTTTCATCCAATTTTTGGATTCTCAATCTATAAGGTATGGGTTTTTCACTCTTAGGATTCGTTTCCCCAAGAGGTCCTTTCAAAGATAAGTTTCAAGAACTTCAAATACTAGGGTTTTTACACTACAAAATGGATTTTCTTCCTAACTCCAGATTTATGATTTTCGATGATAAGTAATTGCTTTCCATGGTTGATTAAGCACGAATTTGTTGAGTATTTGACCTGTAGTATTAGATTTTTCTGTGAAGCATGTTGTTATCTAGATGATGGTTTCGTATGGTTGTTTACACTACTTGATGATATGAAAATGTTGGGATTGGGACTAAAACTAGAATGAACTCTTAAATGACCCTTTCCCTTATCCTACATTATGCATTGATCTTGTATATGATTTGAAGAGTTGTTCTTGGTTATGCTATTGAGTATTTCACTATGTTATGGTTATGAATGTTGTAAGTTGAATGTAAGAGCTTGAATAAGGTTCTTGGAAGCGAGAGGTAAGTCTTCTAAAGTCGTGATTACTCCATGTTGGTTATGTTAGCCCATAAATAATGTTTCAATGCTATTGATTTATGTATGATGTTGCTATGTATATATGTTGGGCTATGAACATGTTAATTGTGAGATCATGATAAGAATAATATAATGCAAGTTATGATATTTTCTAGTATACTCTACGCAAGATGATTATGTTATGTTGATGTCACAACCCGAGACGACACCCTAGAAGTTAGGGCACAATCTCGGATTGAGACCGGCGTACTAGAGCTCTCGTAGGTCTTATACAAGCCCTTTCATATCATTCATTGCATATACATATTGAAAAGTCGTGCAGAATTAAAAACTTTTCACAAAACATATCATAGTTTTTAAAAACTCTTTCATATAAAAGTAATAGGAAATACAAAGTCTCAATCTCATCATCGTAGACAAAAGAGTACTTGGGACACGGCCCATACGAATTATAAAACATAGTACTACTAAGCCTATTACAATACTTCAATAAGAAACATAAAAGACATATATGCCCTCGAGTCAAATGAGAATATACTTCAACTTCACTTGAACGAATGCTACGGTCCAAGTCTTCACTTCCCACTCTCCTCACCTACCAAGCACTATAGAGATAGATAAAAGCATGGATTAGTACAACCACATGTACTAAGTATGGCATAATGCATAAAATCATGAAAACGGACATTTATTGGAAATATGCATCTTTTCATTTAGAAATCATATTATAATCATAAGAACAACATTTATCAACTTAGAAACATATAAGAGAACATTTAGCCAAACTTCATAATTTTATAAGCCACTTTACAGTGACCTCAACTCACTGTAAAAGTGAATTTCTTCAGTGTGCAGTGAAGTTGCAAACCTTCGCTTTAGACACCCTTTAGCATGTAATTATCCCACTCAAAGCTATCCTAAGATTCACTTAAGTTACACAAAGAGAGACCGCCCATACACCCTCTCTAAATGTGACTAAACGACCCTCAAGATTACCTATAATGAGTCACATACACACTTACAAAGCATCATAAACATCAATGTAAGATTCTTCTACCAAAGGTGATTCTCAGTCTCACTTGAGTGAGTTGTGAAGCAACCGCCCATACAATCCCTTACACACACACTCAAGAGATCCTATGGACTCCCTAGGATAGAATCATTCTCACTAAACACACCAACACATAGATGATATGACATTCTCCTTCCAAAGGCTATCAAAAGACCTACTTAAGTAAATCAAGAAGATAACGTCCATGATTGACCTTTTCAAGATTACCTAAATAGTCCTTAACACTACCTAAGGCTTTGATCATGTCTACAACACCAAAAATCTTCCCTAACTAGAGTCATTCTCAAGACTTCCCTAGGTAAGACATGAAAAAGATCATCCCATATGCCCTCTTAATACTTTAACTAAGGAATCCTTAAGTCACTTTAGAGTAGATAACTCATTCATTGACATACACCATAACATAAGTCATTAGTTCATTAGTTCATTAAGAGACTCATACACCACATAAGAATATTCAAATAATGGTCATAGAGAAGACCTAGGGACTCTCAGTAACATTTTCAAAGCATATTGTGCAATGTCTAGATAGTGTCCCATACCACCATCTAAACTTCATAGAACTTCTCTAATGCTAGTAAGTATCCCACATGATGACAATAGGATATAACCGACATAGACCATGATAGCAAGACATGGAATCCGGAGTTCTATCCTACTCTAATGAGGTTGTTCTACTTGCCAATGGTACAACTTGGACACATCCCATGTAGGCATATGGTTAAGGAAAATGAAGGGATTCTTTGTATTCTAGCCTCATACTTTAACTAGAACTACTTCCCTTTCCATACTCACTCGGTGCTAGCCTTCGTTCTCATAGATTAATTCACATTATGGTTCATACAAAGGGGTTCCATATCAAGTTCATAACCCAATTACATTTAGCCTTCCAAATAAAGGTCCACTAAGGCTACCTCACTATGGCGACAAGAAGCTCATCATGACTTTCCTAAGGATTGATATGATGTCGTTCCAGCCAATCAAACTTAAGTCCATCATTCATTACATGAAGGATACCATTATGGCTTTCGACTTCAAGTTTCATAACCTTACCACTAGGTATAAGGTTTCACATAAAGGACCCTCTTATCATCATTCAAGGTCTCACCTATTATTCATACATTCAAGACTAAGACACTTTAGCTTCCTAAGTCAAGACATCACATATTCACATTCATACATGCATCAAGTAAGAGACACAAGTCTACCTAAACAAGACACAAATATACTTCACATTAATACATATTACATGTTATACTAGAAGAGCATAGTCATAGTCTAATGTGATCACCTAACATCATCAATATAAGAAACATATACTTTCACATAGGTAGATAAGATCATTTTTCACATAATCAACTACACAAATCAAGATAATACTTCAAGTAGTTGCCGACAAAGCCATAATCATCATAATACTTTAAAATAACGCCGACAAGGCCACATCAATTCACATAACACCGCCACCATAAGTGAACCAAAACAATCACAACTTAATTAAAGTCTAATTAACATAAAATAAGAGGAATTAGGGCAGCGTACCACCACTCCATCATCAACACTTCAATGCAAAGCTAAATCACCCAATTCAATATCATAAGGCCCTTACCCATGGCCATGAACATCAATTCAAAGCATAAACTAAAATACTCAATGAATCTATTTCAATAAAATATAGATTTATCAATATAATACCAATTAGATATCAATTGAATACAATTCTTAGATCATTAGATAGCCCATAAGAAACTACACATTAATTCATAGACATTAGACCAATATCAAGTACCCCATAACTTAGTCAAAACTAGGGTTCATCAATTACATTGGTTCATAGGTTATTTATATTAAAATCATCAATACAATAACAATTCAATCCATAATCAATGTATAAATACAAGAACACATGGTAGATCATGAAATAGGTCAATTCATCGTTTCAAAATTTTAGAAAATATCTTTGAAATTTGGGATCCTTGATGAAACGAGTTTCAAGGATCAAAACACATACCGAAATGAATTTAATTCTTCAATTTGATGAAGAATCTCCACTCAATTCGTCACACCAAGCTGTTCCTTGACTTTGGACTTCAATGGAGTCTTCGGGAATTCTTAAGGGATTTTGGGGTTTTGATTTTGAAGAATGAAATCTTCAGTGTGTTTAAGACTTATATACACATTTAAAATAACCAAAATACCCTTAAGGAACCGCATGACCTTCTATTTGGAAGTGGGGTGAAATTACAAGTTCACCCCTCACTTGGCAGTGAACTCCACGCAGGGAGGCAGTCCACCAACTGTTGGCAGTCGATGGACCGTTTGTCCACAAACGGACTGTCATGTCCTTCTGTTGGTTGGTTCAGAGACTCAACATTGGTCTCCTACCTCCCAATACTAAGTCCCAATCGATGAGACCCTACCAACGGGGCGTTGATTGACCCACTGGGCATCGACTGCCTCCGTGGTTTGGGCTGTCTTGGGCAGCCTTAGCACCTATTTTGGGTCCTTCCTCAAGGACCCTTGGATGGTCCTTGGGGATGTTTTCCCGGACGTTTCAAAACAAAACATGCTTTTATATGAGTTTAAGACCTCTCACATGAATTTCATCCAAAACGAACACGTAAGACTCGACGAAACATGCCTAGACACGCAAGGTGATTTCAAGGCACATCTTTCGAACGTCATGAACGTTCTTGGACGTTTGACCTCCAAACTTCTCGAAAATTGACACATTGTCTATACATACTGTAATAACTCATTTAAGTACTTTCTAGCCTCATTAATCACACATAAACACATAGAACCATATACGAGGCACATAGGTGACTTAGTCGTCGAACGTCTTGGTCGTCCTTTGACGTTTGACTTCCAATGCACCTAATACTCTAGACACTGCCTCAGTACCATATAATATACCATTTTTGGACCTTAGACCATCATTACCAACATGTTAGGCTCTAGTTCACCTAAGTCATTTTCGAGGTCTTACAATCTCCCCCATTTGGACAACATTCGTCCTCGAATGACACTTGCCACTGTCCGAAAACTTCCAAGAATAGAGATTCATCTAGGAGAACATAACCAAACCATATAACACATTATCAATAATAAAACATCAATTTCACATATTCAAGAGATTCACAACACAACAAGAAACTAGAAGACAATTCTATAACTCATTATGGTACAAAACTCACAGGATTCATTCCAAAGAGTAAAAACTAATTTTATATTCATTATTATACTCATAAACATCAGTTATAACCACATTACAACAATTTTAGACCAAAGAATCAATTAGTCAATTTCGTAAAAATTTAACAGTGAGCAATTTCCAATGCTACAGTGATTTTAACAAACTTTTCAATAATGCAACTTTTATGCAATTCATGATATAAACATGCTAATATGCAATGCCACATCATATAAACACATTTTACAACATTATCAAGGCTTCATAAAACACACAATGCAAAAAGTTAATGAAATTCAATTTCAAACAAACTCCTAAACATCATGCACATGCAACAAACTTCTAGGACTTTCTATCCCATCTACTAACCATACTCCCCCACTTAGAAGGAACTCATATCACAACAAGATAAAAGGACTTACCAACATCATCATCACTCTCATCCGGCTTCTCTCCTCTAGTCCGGAGTGTATAGAAACGCCTCTTTGTTGGAGCCTCTTCCTTCGGAACACTAGGGGCAGCATGCTTACCCATCTTTTCCACATCCATAACAACTCCCGGTACCCACTAGACACTCACCATAATGTTTCTTGCCACATTTGGCACATGTAGGATTGGCATTTTGTGAACCACCTCTTTTCTCAAATTTCACCTTAGGATCACTAGGTCCATCTTGAGTATGAGCCCTCTTTTTGAACCTAGGCTGCCCTTGATCACTTGCACCAATTATTTTCAAGTTTCTAGCAATCCTCTTAAGTTTAGACTCTTCAATAGATTGTGCATACACCATGAGTCTAGCTAAGGTCATATCATCATGTAGCATAGCCGTACGACATTCTTCCATCACTAAGTCGGTGACCCCGGTAACAAAGCGACTCATTTCATCCCTTGTATTTGACACTAGGGAAGGTGCATATCTTGACAATGTTGAGAACTTCAAAGATTACTCCTCAACAGTCATATTGCCTTGCTTGAGATTGATAAACTCCTCTACCTTAACCTCTCCTCTCACGGGGAAAGTACTTACCTAGAAAAGATTCCTTACATTCTTTCCACTCAATAGGAACCGACTCCTCCGGCCTATTGTCCTTCCATTGAGTGTACTAAATTTGAGAAACATCCCTTAATTGGTACGAAGTCAACTCTGCCTTCTCTCTAGATGTAACCCTCACAGCACTCAACACCTAGTACACACCATCAAGAAACTCTTGGGGATCTTCATCTACCTTAGAGCCAAGAATGATCGGAGGATTCATCCTCACAGTCTCTCAACCTAGATGTCATAGTGCTCTCCACAACCCTAGGCACCATACTCAAATTCACTTGAGTAGTTATGGCTCGGGCTAAAGCAATCAAAGTCTCTCTAATCTCTTGATTAGTCAATTCCGAGGGAACCACCGGAACCTCATTACCTCCTTCCATATTAGGGGCATCATCAACTTGGGGAGGCACTTGAGCACCTTGGACTCCTTGCCCATCTTGAGGAACTTGCTCAACTTACTCAACTTGAGGAGGAATCTCCTCGTTCACCCTCTCCTCTTTCAACCTTCTAGCGGCCATCCTTCTAGTATTCATCTCCTAGAAATACCAGGAAACACATAATAAGGATACTCATAACATTTACTCTACCGCACGACATAGAAGTAGAAAAGAAGGGAAACTCTATCGTCATATAGCCTCTCGCCCATAGATGTGTCGCGAATCACACCGATGGTCAAGACTCAACTAGACGTGACTTGATGAGACCTTTTGATTCCTAAGACTACTTTTACCAACCTATGCTCTGATACCAAGTTTGTCACAACCCGAGACCACACCCTACAAGTTAGGGCACAATTTCGGATTGACACCGGCGTACTCGACCTCTTGGAGGTCTTATACAAGCCCTTTTATATCATTCATTGCATATACATAGTGAAAAATAGTGCGGAATTAAAAACTTTTCACAAAACATATCATAGTCTTTAAAACTCTTTCATATAAAAGTAATAGGAAATACTAAGTCTCAGTCTCATCATCATAGACACAAGAGTACTTGGGACATGGCTCATACGAATTATAAAACATAGTACTACTAAGTCTATTATAATACTTCAATAAGAAAAATAAAAGACATATATGCCCTCGAGTCAAATTAGGACATACTTCAACTTCACTTGAACGAATGCTACGGACCAAGTCTTCACTTGCCACTGCTCCTCACCTACCAAGCACTATAGAGATAGATAAAAGCATGGATTAGTACAACCACATGTAATAAGTATGGCATAATGCATAAAATCACGAAAATGGACATTTGTTGTAAATATGCATCTTTTCATTTAGAAATCATATTATAATCATAAGAACAACATTTATCAACTTAGAAACATATAAGAGAACATTTAGCCAAACTTCATAATTTTATAAGCCACTTTACAGTGACCTCAACTCACTATTACAGTGAATTTCTTCACTGTACAGTGAAGTTGCAAACCTTCGCTTTAGACACCCTTTAGCATGTAATTATCCCACTCAAAGCTATCCTAAGATTCACTTAATTCACACAAAGAGAGACATCCCATACACTCTCTCTAAATGTGCCTAAACAACCCTCAAGATTACTTATAATGAGTCACATACAAACTTACAAAGCATCATAAACATCAATGTAAGATTCTTCTACCAAAGGTGATTCTAAGTCTCACTTGAGTGAGTTGTGAAGCAACCGCCCATACAATCCCTTACACACACACTCAAGAGAACCTATAGACTCCCTAGCATAGAATCATTCTCACTAAACACCAACACAAAGATGATATGACATTCTCCTTCCAAAGGCTAACAAAAGACCTACTTAAGTAAATCAATAAGATAACGTCCATGATTGACCTCTTCAAGATTACCTAAATAGTTCTTAAGACTACCTAAGGCTTAGATAATGTCTAGAACACCGAACATATTCCCTAACTAGAGTTATTCTCAAGACTTCCCTAGGTAAGACATGAAAAGATCATCCCATATGCCCTCTTCACACATTAACTAAGGAATCCTTAAGTCACTTTAGATTAGGTAACTCATTCATTCACATACTCCATAACATAAGTCATTAGTTCATTAGTTCATTAAGAGACTCATACACCACATAAGTACCTTCAAATAATGGTCTTGGAGAAGACCTAGGGACTCTCACTAACATCTTTAAAGCCTATTGTGCAATGTCTAGATAACGTCTCATACCACCACCTAAACTTCATAGAACTTCTCTAATGCTAGTAAGTAACTCATATGATGATAATAGGCAATAACCTACATATACCATGATATCAAGACATGGAATCCTAAGTTCTATCCTACTCCAATGAGGTTGTTCTACTTGCCAATAGTAGAACTTGTGTAAGACCCCAAAATGAGTTAGGGTGTCTGGAGACTAACATGTTTGTCTTAATGTTCTAATGTCATAAAATGTCTTATAATATGTTTAGAGGCATTGTATAAAGTTTTAGGTGATTTGGAAGTCAAAACGTCAAGGATCGACCAAAACGTTTGACGACTAGTCACCTATGTGTCTCATATGTCTATGCATGCTTAAAATTCTATGAAATGAGCCTAAAGAGTACTAAATTGAGTTATAATGATTTTAAATGGTATTATATGGAGTTTAGAGAAGATTGGAGGTCAAACATCCAAGAACGTCCAAGACGTTCGAAAGTTAGCCCTTGAGACATTCATGTACGTCTTGATGGGCCCTTGTATGTTTGGACGTGTTGCAGTTTTTTTTTTTTTTTGGGTGAAACTTATTTTGAATGTCTAAAACTTTTTAAGTGTTGTATTTACGTGGAAAACGTCCGGGCACGACTTCTAAAGGGCCCCGCAAAAGGCCCAACAAGAAGGACCCAAAGCTGGTCGAGACACTGCCTTGGCAGTGTCAATCGACGGACCAAACGACGGCCTGTTGGTCAACAAACGGCCCGTAGGTGAGGTCTCATCGATTGGTACTTAGCTTGGGCAGTTCTCAAGCCAAAAATTGGCCAAGGACCAATTGACGGAAGCCAATGCACGGCCCGTTGACTGACCAACGGCCAGTAGATGGTTCCGTTGATGGTGGCCTGCAGTCTGCTGCTTGTGCACTATTTCACTAAAGGGGTGAATAGGAAATTCACCCCACGTTCTAACCTGAAACCACATGATTTATTTGGTTGTTTTTGGGTGTATTTAAGTGATCAAAAACGTGATCAACCCATTCCCAAACCAACTCACACAAATTGAACCTTCCCCTCCAAATATATTCTCCCTAGAAACCTCCATTGTTGTTGAAGCTCAAGAACAGCTTGGAGCTTGGAATGGAATGATTTCTTCACCTTGTTTTAGAGGTCTTCTTGTAGATAAAGGTATGGTGATCTTCATGTCTAGTTATCCTTCCATCTAGAGAGTTAAATCTCAAAGTTTCAAAAGAGAAAAATATGATCAAACATCTTCTTCTTCAATCTATCCATGGGTTCTTTCTAAAAATGTTTTGAACGATTATATAATGATGAATTGAAGTTAATACAGTGGTTTTAATGTGAATTTCACTTCAATTGCATGATGAACCCATGTCCCTTCCCAAACTTGATTTAGCCCTTGCATGGGCATTGTGATCATGACTTGTTATTGATTGAATTGTGATGTTGTTACGTTGAATAACCTATATCTACTATTTTTTACGTGAATTAATGTTGAATTGTATGTAATGGATCCATGAGGATTAATGTATGAAGAATTGAACATGTTTAGCATAGTTTTACATAATTCACTGTAACATTGACTTCTTAATGATCTAATGTAGAATTCGATTATGTAGGGATGGTTGTGTTTACTTTCTTAATTGGATATTATTGTTGAATTATAAATAAGTGATTTATGTTGATCAATGTCGATTAGCCTATGATTCTTCTCTTTCCATTGATGTCTAAAGTAGAATGTTCACTGTGATCTAGTCGTTATGGCAATTGTAGTAGGATTTCGTGTAGGTTATATTGTCTTTAACTACTGCCTTATATTGATGATATTAATGGATTGTGGGTATGAATTCGTGATGATCAAAGAAAAGGAATCTTGGCATGAATTGATCTAGGTTCTTCTAGCCTACAATTTGAATGATGTAATGAACATTATGTGATCTTCATTCTAGGGTAGATGAAGCATGATTTAGATTTTATTTATATGTATTTAGCTACTTCCCTAAATGTATATTATTTATACATGATGATTTATGAGCAAGACTAGGGAAATTGATTGATGATCTATGCCTATCTATTCTCTAGAACAATGGTAATGTTTTGCACTAGTTGTATCATGATATTGTAGTGACTTGTACATGGTTTCTTCTATGCTTACAGTACATTTGGATACTGCTCTATATATGAATTGTGATCTAGATTTTATGGCTATTGTATAAGCATGTGTATATCCATGTTAGGGTAAATTATAGGTTCTGCCATTGATGTGTTAAAATGGTTAATAATCCCATACCTATGTACCCCTATGTGAATGCATGAACAGTACAAGTTAGGAGTCTTAAGTGTAATATGAAGTTAACTTGCCTCCTATGCTATTGTGTGTTGTGTGGTATATGCTTGAAAAAGTATTATGGTCTAAGAGAGTGGCTGCCTCAATGTGTTGTTGATAGCCATTATGTTATCATGTTGACCAATGTACACACACACTCACTTTACATGCATGTTATAAGTAGTATAAGTCATGGGGTCTAAATGAAAGGTAGTTCTCATATTCAGTAGTGTCTATTACTATGTATGTTAAGATGATGATATGAAAGTATGATATGTATTTTCCTTAGCTAGGATGACTTGATAGGTGTACTAGTATGGGCAAGGGTATGGGACTTTGCCTATGCATTGCACATGTGTACCTTAATAGGATAGTTCCTAGGTTTGGTTTCTATGTGCATGAATATGAATGTATGGTCATGTGTGGTCTTAATGTGTTATGTGAAAGATTTGCTCACATATATAAATACACACACACATGTATGAAGATCTAGTAAAGAGAGGGGCCTTGAAAGATGTATTCATGTGTACCCTAATTTAGATGGTGCTATACATATTCTATGTCCATGTGAAAGGATTTCTCACATGAATTAGGTTGATAAACTCTCATCTATGACCTATGACCTAAGCATATGAGGGGATGAATTTCCTAAGCTTATGTTTTTATAAATAAATGTTAATGAAGGCTTTTTAAATAAAGGGAACTTAGCTTAGCACCGAGTGAACTGGTATATGAGTGTGTGTCCCTTTCCAATTTGGGAAGGTAGGTCTACTATAAATCTCATGGGGTGGATAGCCTCATGACCCAACAAAGTGTGTAGAGTTGATACTTCCATGATTTCCCCCAAGTTCCATAAACTATGTTGCCACCATAGGATACTAGCTAGTGGATCCACCTAGAAAGCTATGTTATGTTTGGTTCTACTTTGGCCGGTAGACCACCTTCTTTTGGTGTGGGGTTCATGACACCGGATTCCATGTTTAGCATCACATGGTGTATGTATGTTAAGGTTATAGTTTCTCTAAAGTAAAATTGACAATGGAAGTAAATGACTAGGACCCTAACTAGAATGACTTAATGGAGGTTACTTAGGATAGGTGGAAGTAATGAACCCATCTAGACATTTCACAAGTAGATCCTTAGGAAGTTCTAGGAAGGTTTTCTAATGCATGTCACTATGTATGTGTTCTTTATGTATGACATTGTAGTATTTGTCTACTTGTTATGAAGATGTGCATCATATGAGTCTTTATGCATAATGTTGATCTTGTTGACTATATGATGAAGGTCTTGCTTGACATAAATGAAGTGGTCTTCTCTTACTATGTTGATATATGACTTGGATATAAAGGCTTGTGGTCTCATGATAGGTTCACTAAGTATGTGTGAGGTTATGGGGCCTTACATGTACATTTCACTAGTAGACTTAGATTGGGGGCATGAGTTAGGTCTTATTAGGTTCTATGTGAAGTAAAATAAGTAAATGTCCATAATGACTAGGAGTTCACTGTAATGCCCTTATAGTTTTGACTTAACTATGTCTATGTTGTACTATACTTCTATGATGGTATGTGTTATCTTGTGTAGACGATATGTACGTTTCCTTGTGTCCTTAAGGTGATGCATTGCACCAAGTATCACTAAAAGGTTACTTGGGAAGTTAATGAATGAAAGGGAATAAAGCTCACTGTAAACGTGAAAGAGCTTACTGTAAAATGACTTGAAAATGCCATAAATTCTAAATGTGATCCTATGTAATGTTTGGCATTTGAATATGTTTATATTAAGTATATGAATGATATAAATGCTATTGTTTAAAGGTTTTATAAAGATTTACTCAAAAAGGCTTGAAGTATGATTTCAAGAAAATGTCCCTTTTAAGTGCATGCTTGTCATACTTAGTGCATTCTTGTACTAATCCCATTCTTCTCTACTTTTTACACAAAGTGTAGGTTATGGATGCTTAAAGGATGTCTATGATTTAGGAGCTTGATATGTGATTCTCAATCTCAAGGAAAGGGGTCCTTAAGTTCCAAGGATTCCCTACTAATGTCTTTATTGTAAAGTCTTTAAATATTGTATAGTTATGTAATGTGTCTTATGGGCCGTGTCCCTAATGTACTCTAAATTTGTTAAGTCTAAGATGGCAAAGAGATTTAAGGTCTATATATGTATTATGACTTATGTTTTAGCTTTATATGAGATAAAGTTTCTAGCATATGATGTGTTATGAAAAGTTTTATATTTTCCGCTAAATTTACTATGTCAATGCGATGAATGATAACTATGGGCTTGTATAAGACCTACGAGAGGTCAAGTACGCCATTTTATTTCTAGGGGGTGCTCTCCTGTAACAACCCTAAAAATGGGTAAGTAATGCTTAATGTGTCTAGAATGCCTACGATTAGACCAGGGTTCACACGGATTGATGCGTGTAGAACCAGAACTCGGAACCCTTTCTACAGCCAAGCCAACTAACTTGGGGAGTTATTTGAGCTTGTAAAGGTTGGGTCCAACCATATAGGATTCACGTATACGAAGATTTACTCGAATGAGTCTTTACCGGACTTAAAAAGGGGAAATCTTAGGTTTGGAGGGTCTAGGGGTAAAATGGTCTTTTTCCAAGCTAAGGGTAGTATCGTAATTACCCTAAATATATAATTAATTATTTAATTAATAAGGTGGAGGGGCAATTTTGGGAGAGAGGGCCGAAAATGGGCTCTTGAAGTGAAGTCTTGCTCCACCCGGGTTCAAACCTAGGTGGAAGCAATGAATTAAAGTTGTTTTAATTTAAGTTGGTAAATTAATGTAATTAATTTATATTTATTATTTATTAGCTGATTTAAAATAAAAGGAAATCAGATTTTAATAATTAAATAAAACCTTAATTGACTAAGTCCTAACTAGACTCCTAAGCCTAACAAAACCCTCACTCTCTCACGTTTATCTCCTCAACATCCACGACCATTCTCTTTTCTTTCTCACATGTTCTCTCTGCCAAAATAACATATAAGAACAGAAAAATAAACCAAGTTCTTCACACTTGAAGAACTCACACGAAATCACAAGAAAACAAACGTTAATCACACGTTAGGCAAAGGGAGGTTGTCCGTTGAGTGGTGTTGACATTGAGGGGACTTGGACGTGATCTTGGGTGAAGTTTTTGGGCATCAAGTCGAGGGTTTAACGTCAAAAGGTATGGGTTCTCTTCTCTCTTGGTCCCTTTCCCATGAGACCCCTTAAGGTTCAAATTATTCAGTCCGAAAACTAGGGTTGTTCCCCATTGCATGTCTCTGTCACTAGCTCCCAATGATTCGTAGGTTGGGTATGATTGCTGGTAGATTTAGGTGTATGTTGTGTTTTCGTGATGAATATGTTCATGTTTGTGAGTTTCAAATTGTATGAATGACAAACTATATGTTTTCGAAACTATGTGCATGTGTGTGCAAGGATGTAACAGTAACTAATGTTCTCTGTTTGATGCTACAAAAATTTTAATGTTATGGTTGTTATTTTACATGCATAAACCTATGTAAATCATGATGTTCATATAAGATGAAATGTGGCTGATTTGAATGATATTCTCTTGGGTAAACGAACCTATGAAAAATGCACCCAAAACGTGTTAAATGATCTACGAATTACCCTATGAGTTCAACTGTAAATATTGATGAAAGTGAGCTAAAATGTGACCAATTTTCCAGCAGCTTATAAGTTTTGTTTTTGTCTAAACGTAGATGAATAAATCTGGTAAATTAATGGAGTGTAAATTAGGTGAGGTCACTAGGATTCGAACCTGCGACCCCACCCGTGAGATGCACTAAGAAATATGAATTAAATGGGGGTTAAGGGGATTCTATCTTGGGTGTCTTTGGCTGAAAATAATAAAATAATTAAATACAAAAATTTAAGAATGAGAGGAGTGGGATTCGAACCCACAACCTCTTGGTCAGAACTTAAAGAAAAATGAAGAGAAAATAAATGTGAGGCGTGGGAATTGAACCCACGACCTCAAGGCAGTAGAGAAGAGTAAGAGAAAATGAAAAGAAAAGAAATGTGAGGCATGGGAATCAACCCCACGACCTCAAGGTAGTGAAGGAGAGTTAAGATAAAATGAAGATAAAAGAAATGTGAGGCGTTGGAGTTGAACCCACGACCTCTAGGTAGTGTAGGCGAAATAAAAGAAAAATAAAGAGAGGCTGTGGGTGTTTGATCCCACAACCTCATGTTCTACTCGAAATAGACAAGGAGAAATTAAAAAAAAAAGGGCTGTGGGGGTTCGATCCCACAACCCCTCGGCCAAGGAAGATAAAATTCAAAGGAGAGAAATAGAAAGAAAAAGTTGATGTTGGGGCTCAATCTAGGGTCCCCAATATTATGTGGACCAAAAATAAAATAGATGAAAAATGTAAGTGTCGTCCAAGGGATTCGAAACTGGGTTCCCTTGCCCAAATTCCGTATTGATACATAAGTCATACGTGAATTATATATTCAAGAATAATGCTGCCTACTTAGATCGAAATTGAGATCTTGGCATACATACAAGATGCATAAGTCTTGTACTACAGAATGTTAGGAAGATATGAATCACTTAAACGAACTATGAACGAACTCTCATGGCTTGTATGTATAGACCCATAAGTCTAGCATACGTTTAAAAAATAAGTGAACCTAAGATGTATCTAATGAAATGATGTAACCCTAGAAGGGTTAAGTACGAGTGTAAGACACACTAAATGGCCAAGTGCATTGGCATACGATGAAATGATTATTATGTAATGAAATGATGAAACCCTAGAAGGGTAAGAAGGAGTGTGAAACACACAAATGGCCAAGTACATTGGCATATGATGAAATGAACATTCACGTAAAAAGGGGTGAGTAATTATGAAGAGAAAATGTGCTAATGTTAATGAATGTGGTGACAACATGATATGAGGCTAATGTAAAAGATGAGAGCAATCTCAAATGAGCCTAAGTAAATGTTACCAAAACGTACTCACCTATGAGAGTGTAAAGTTAATGAAGAGACCAGTCTCTATGAACACTCTAATGAAAGTATTGAGAATAATGTATACTTAATACTAATGATGAGATGAGAAATCATCTATTATGCTATGATGTCCTCATACTAGAAGCCATTTTCCATGATGTATGAGTTGAATGAAATGGAACTTTATACTGAGCACCGATAGACTAGCTATGAGCGGTGATGCCTTCATTCGAGAAGGGCGGAGGTTCACGTAACTCTCATGAGATGAGATTGTCCGGCATGCTGAATATGGGTCTCCTTATATCTCGTAGTCTTCAAACCTATACTGCCAATATAGGGATGTGGCGGGGTTCAATTCCCATGTACGCTAGCATATTTTGGGTCACTTTGGCCGGTGATTCCACCTATTTTTGGTGTGGGGGAGACACTGGATTTCATGATGCTTACATGATCTATGTCGATTAAAGTTAAAGTTCCCAATGAATGAATGAGGACAGCCTCAAATGATGCACATGATGAAATGAACGATACCAAAGGTGTTAGGATAGGATAATGAAGAGGTGAGCTAGACTCAAGTAATGACACTAGGTTATTCCTGATCATTGCACAGCAAAACCGATGAGAGTCTTAAACTACATCCTAGGTATAGCTGGTGTTTACACTAGCTTATGAATGAATGAAATGAAGTACGTATGAATGAATGAAGCAGACACTGTGTTTGCTAAAGAAGACTCCCTAGTTGAGGTCCCATATGTTGAGCCCTCATTTTGGGAAGTCTTAATGTTAAGTCCATGATACCAAGGTCTCATGGAATATGAATGAATGATATGAAAGATGTTATGCGCTATATGCAATATGATATGTGCTATGTGTAAGATGTTATGTGCTGTGTGCAATATGATAAGTATGATGATGCATGTTACTCTCATGGCATGACTTTCCTAATTCAAATTTGGAAAGCTCACTGACTTTCCTAATCCAAATTTGGAAAGCTCACTAACTTTCCTAATCCCAATTTGGCAAGTCCACTGACTTGACTTTCCATAATCATGTTGTTAGGAATGAGCTATTCTTACTCATGCATGTCCTTGGTGTGTGCTTGCATATACCCATACTTAGTACAAGTGTGTACTAATCCCATACAACTCTATATTTTTAAGTGCAGGCAAAGGTGGACGCTATATCTTACATGTTGACGTTGCAGCTATCCGGACGTGGAACTTTCATTCGGACTTGGTAGGCCCTCATGCTTTTGAGGATGTCTACCGTTACTATCTAGCTTAGATGTAGGCTTTATCTAGTGGAGTATGTTCCACTAGTGTTTCTTTCCATTTTTATTTCGGACATTGTATTGGTGCCAATTTGGCAATTATACATTTAATGCAGTATTGAACTATTTCTTTCAGTTGATAATCTTAATGTTAGATGGTTTATGGTGAACATTATGAATATAAGTAGAATGACCTATATGCATGTTAAGAAACAAAAAGTTTCAAATTTTCCGCTAAAATTAACCTAGATGAAGTAAGAATGACGTAAGTAGGCTTGTCTATGACCTCTAAGAGGTCAAC
Organism: Solanum sitiens; assembly: GCA_016801875.1. Classification (NCBI taxonomy): domain Eukaryota; kingdom Viridiplantae; phylum Streptophyta; class Magnoliopsida; order Solanales; family Solanaceae; genus Solanum; species Solanum sitiens. The sequence goes on along the minus strand of JABWTJ010000062.1, from coordinate 1,309,973 downwards.
GACGCCGGTCTCGTCTGGGGTCTACACTCCGGTCGTGACAAAGTTAGTACCAAAGCACTAGGTTAAATTCCGAGGATAATAAGTTCACATCAACAACATTGAGTAGTTTCTAAGTCATGGTAGTGAAGTGCACCACTATCCTGAATTAGAGACTACATGATGCGTAGGAAAATTTCTCTTGTTCTGATCTTATCGTGCTTTTCCTAATGTCTGATTTCTTGGTGTTATGAGCGTGTCTAACATCAATTCTTATTGTTTTCAGAGAATGAATACTAGGAGGAACGTTGGTCAGAGGAGAGGAGGAGCAGTTGCTGGGGGCAATCAGGTTCCACCCCAGGCTCTAGCTGAAGGAGTGGCTATGCGGGTTAACCCAGCTGGGATGACTGATGCGGAGGTGAGGGAATCTCTGGCCCAGATGGAAAAGGCCATCACTATGCAGGACCAGGCTATGACTGCCCAGGTCAACCGTCAGAATGTTCAGAGGGAGAAGCCACCAGTTTGTAGCATGGCTGACAGGCTGAGAGACTTCACGAGGATGAACCCTCCTATTTTCACAGGGTCTAAGACTTCAGAGGACCCCCAGGAGTTTGTGGACGAGGTGCATAAGATTTTGGTGGCTATGGGGGCCACAGATACTGAGAAGGCTAAGATGGCTTCCTATCAGCTCAAGGATGTTGCACAGACTTGCTGCAAGATATGGCAGGATACCCGAGCTTTTGGCGGAGTTCCGGTCACTTGGGAGCTGTCTAAGACAGCCTTCCTGGAGAGATTCTTTCCCAGGGAGATGAGGGAGAAAAAGGTTGAGGAGTTTATCAGCCTTAAGCAGGGATCAATGACAGTCAGGGAGTATTCCCTGAAGTTTGTTAAACTATCCAGGTATGCTACTTTCCTTTGTATCTAACAGCAAGGATGAGATGAGTACTGAAGTTTGTTAAACTATCCAGGTATGCTACTTCCCTTGTATCTAACAGCAGGGATGAGATGAGACGGTTCCTCACAGGAATGAACGGAGATCTGGAGGAGGAGTGTCGGTCTGCGATGCTCCATGATAACATGGACCTCTCCAGGTTAATGGTGCATGTCCAGCAGGTAGAGTACAGCGCAAGAAGAGGGGCGTTCGTGCTGCTAGGACGACTAAGACTCAAGATCAGGCAGGTCCCAGCCATGGAGGCCACAGAAACAATTTTGGCGTCCGTGAGCAGCCCAGGTTCAAGAAGGGGCAACAGAGTTCTGGGAACTTTAATTCTCAGAGGAGTACAGCACCTAGAGGAGGCAGACCTTAGCCCAAGAAGGGCAATGGAGGTGAGATGCAGCGTCCCAGCAAGAACTGTGCTAAGTGTGGCCGTGCTCACAGTGGAGAGTGCAGACAGGGCACTAATGCCTGCTTCAGTTGCGGTAAGAGTGGGGACATGGTTAGAGACTGCCCACAGAACAGAGGTCAGGCTGGAGGTAATGCTCAGCCTAGGCCTAATCCACAGGGTGCAGCAGCAGTCGAGCCTCCTAAGAGGAACAGGTTATATGCCTTGAAGGGCAAAGAGGAGTAGGAGAAGTCCACTGATATGGTCACAGGTATGCTGCAAGTATTCTCAACTTCTGTTTATGCTTTACTTGATCCAGGGTCTACGCTTTCCTTTGTAACTCCTTTGCTTGCTCTCACTTTTGAGATATTGCCTGAAGTTCTGCAAGATCCTAGAGTGGTTAGTACACCTTTAGGAGAAAATGTAAGAACTGATAGAGTATACAAGGATTGCCCAATAGTTGTAAGTGGTAAGACTATGTGTGCAGACTTGGTTGAGTTACCCATGCATGATTTTGATGTTATTCTTGGCATGGAGTGGCTTCATAGTTGTTATGCTTGTTTGGATTGTTGTAGTAGAGTGGTGAGATTTCATTTCCCTAATGAATAAGAGCTAGTCTGGGAGGGGTACAACTCGAGTCATCCTAATCCCTTGATTTCGAACCTTAAGGCCAATAAAATGATGTCCAAAGGGTTCTTGTGTCATCTTGTGAGTGTTAATGATTTAGATCATGACATTCCTTGCATAGACTCAGCGCCTATAGTTAATGAGTTCCGAGATGTATTTGCTGATGATTTGGCTGGAACCCTCCCCCTCGAGAGATTGACTTTGGTATCGACTTAGAACCCGATACTAAACCAATTTCAATTCCTCCCTACAGAATGGCTTCAGCTAAACTCAAAGAGTTGAATCTGCAGTTAAAAGATCTCACTGATAAGGGTTTCATTTAGCCGAGCATATCCCCTTGGGGCGCTCCAGTGTTGTTTGTGATAAAGAAGGATGGAACACTTAGAATGTGTATCGATTATCGGCAGCTCAACAAAGTCACTATAAAGAACAAGTATCCACATCCCAGAATAGATGATTTGTTCGATCAGTTCCAAGGGTCTAGTTTCTTCTCTAAGATTGATCTTCGTTCAGGGTATAATCAGCTTAGGGTTAGGGATGGAGATATCCCAAAGATAGCCTTTCGTACCTGTTATAGTCATTATGAGTTCTTAGTTATGTCATTTGGTCTCACGAATGCACCTGTTGTATTTATGGACCTCATGAACCGAGTCTTCCGTGAATATCTTGATTCTTTCGTCAAAGTATTCATTGATGACATCCTCATCTACTCTAGGACCAAGGAAGAGCATGAACAACATTTGAGACTAACCTTGCAGGTACTTAGACAACATCAGTTGTATGCCAAATTCAGCAAGTGTGAATTCTGGCTTAGATCAGGGACCTTCCTGGGTCATGTTGTGTCTGATCAGGGCATGGAGGTGGATCCCAGGAAGACTGAGGCTGTGAAAAACTGGCCAAAACCTCTTACTCCCACTGACATTCGTAGCTTTCTTGGATTGGCTGGTTACTACCACAAGTTCGTGGAGGGCTTTTCTTTCATTGCTGCCCCACTGACGGCTTTGACTAAGAAAAAGGCCAAGTTTGAATGGACGGAGACTTGTGAGAAGAGTTTCCAGGAGCTCAAGGATAGACTCACTTCAGCCTCGGTGCTTACTTTGCCTAAGTGTGGTGAGAATTACACTGTTTATTGTGATGCATCTAGGGTTGGTTTGGGTTGTGTTCTTATGCAGGTTGGTAAGGTGATAGCTTATGCGTCCAGACAACTCAAGGTTCATGAGAAGAATTATCTCACTCATGACCTGGAGTTGGCAGCTATGGTGTTTGCACTGAAGCTGTGGAGGCACTACTTGTATGGAGTGCATGTGTGTGTTCACAGACCACAAGAGTCTCCAGTACGTGTTCACGTAGAGAGAGTTGAATCTACGTCAGCGGAGATGGTTGGAGCTGTTTAAGGAGTATGACATGAATGTTCACTACCATCCAGGTAAGGCTAATGTTGTAGCTGATGCTTTGAGAAGGATGAGCATGGGAAGTACAGCCCACGTTGAGAATGAGAAGAAGGAGTTGGCAAAAGATGTACACAGACTGGCCATACTGGGTGTGTGATTGGTTGACTCTACTAGCGGGGGTGTTTCAGTTCATCCTAGTTCTGAATCATCCTTAGTAGCTGAAGTCAAGCAGGGTTAGCATCTCGATCCTGTGTTGATGGAGATGAAGGACTCAGTGTTGATAAAGATGAATAAGTCTTTCGCTTTGGGAGGTGACGGCATACTCAGGTATCAGGACAGGCTGTATATACCAGATGTGGATGATTTGCGGACCAGGATTGTTGCAGAGGCCCATGGTTCCAGATATTCCATACATCCAGGTTCCACCAAGATTAATCATGATCTTAAGCAGATTTATTGGTGGGATGGCATAAAGAAGGACATTGCAAAATATGTGGCCAAGTGTCCTAATTGTCAGCAGGTTAAGGCAGAACATCTTAAGCCTGGCGGTCCTACTCAGATTATTGAGGTTCCGACTTGGAAGTGGGAGGCCATTAATATGGACTTCGTGGTTGGTCTTTTGAGGACTAGGAGACAGCATGACTCCATATGGGTTATTGTGGACAGGATGACTAAGTCTGCCCACTTTATCCCTATAAAGTCTACTTACAGAGCCGAGGATTATGCGAGACTCTACATTGATGAGATTGTGAGATGGCATGGGATTCTTTTGTCTATCATTTCAGATAGAGGAGTTCAGTTTACTTCACATTTCTGGAGATCTTTCCAGAAGAGCTTGGGCAAGCAGGTAATGCTTAGTACTGCCTTTCATACTCAGATTAATGGGCAGGCAGAGCGCACCATTTAGACATTGGAGAACATGTTGAGAGCGTGTGTGATTTACTTCAAGGGTAGCTGGGATGACCATCTGCCTTTGACAGAGTTCTCGTATAATAATAGCTATCACTTCAGCATTGGGATGACACCATTTGAGGCACTGTATGGTAGGAGGTGTAGATCTCCATTTGGGTGGTTCGAGGTTGGAGAGTGATCCATTTTTGATCCAGAGATCATTCATGAGGCCTTAGAGAAGGTCAGAGTGATTAGGGACAGGTTGGCTACTGCTTACAGTCGGCAGAAATCATATGCAAATAACAGAAAACGTCCCTTAGATTTTGATGTTGGTGACCAAGTCTATCTGAAGATATCACCTATGAAGGGGGTGATGAGGTTTGGCAGGAAGGGGAAGTTGAGTCCGAGGTATGTTGGGCCATACGAGATCCTACAGCGTGTAGGTGAGGTGGCCTATGAGTTGGCATTGCCTGCGGAGCTAGCTTCTGTCCATCCAGTCTTTTATGTATCCATGTTAAAGAAGTTCCTAGGTGATCCAACATCGATTCTACCTGTGGAAGGTTTGGGGGTCGATGAAGACTTGTCCTACGAGGAGGTACCTGTTGAGATCTTAGACAGACATATCAAGCGACTGAGGAACAAGGAGATTGCCACTGTGAAGGTGTTATGGAGGAATCATCTTGTTGAGGGTGCTACGTGGGAGGCTGAGGCCGATATGAGATCCCACTACCCTCATCTTTTCAGCTCTTGAGGTTAGACTTCCTACTCTTAAGTCTAAGTTTCCTTATCTCTCCATTCTTTGTTGCTATTGCTTGATTGTGTATAGTAGCTATGTTATGATCTGACTGGCATTACGCTAGATAGTTAGTAGTGTCATTCAGAGACGAATGTTCCTAAGGGGGGGATAATGTAACAACCCTAAAAATGGGTATGATAAGTAATGCTTAATGTGTCTAGAATGCCTACGATTAGACCAGGGTTCACACGGATTGATGCACGTAGAACCAGACCTCGGAACCCTTTCTACAGCCAAGCCAACTAACTTGGGGAGTTGGTTGAGCTTGGAAAGGTTGGGTCCAACCATGTAGGGCTCTCGGATACGATGATTTACTCGAAGGAGTCTTTACCGGACTTAAAAAGGGGAAATCTTAGGTTTGGAGGGTCTAGGGGTAAAATGGTCTTTTTCCAAGCAAAGGGTAGTATCGTAATTACCCTAAATATATAATTAATTATTTTATTAATAAGGTGGAGGGGCAATTTGGGGAGAGAGGGCCAAAAATGGGCTCTTGAAGTGAAGTCTTGCTCCACCCGGGTTCGAACCTAGGTGGAAGCAATGAATTAAATTTGTTTTAATATAAGTTGGTAAATTAATGTAATTAATTTATATTTATTATTTATTAGCTGATTTAAAATAAAAGGAAATCAGATTTTTAATAATTAAATAAAACCTTAATTGACTAAGTCCTAAACTAGACTCCTAAGCCTAATAAAACCCTCACTCTCTCACCTTTATCTCCTCAACATCCACGACCATTCTCTTTTCTTTATCACGTGTTCTCTCTGCCAAAATAACATACAAGAACAGAAAAATAAACCAAGTTCTTCACACTTGAAGAACTGACACGAAATCACAAGAAAACAAATGTTAATCACACGTTAGGCAAAGGGAGGTTGTCCGTTGAGTGGTGTTGACATTGAGGGGACTTGGACGTGATCTTGGGTGAAGTTTTTGGGCATCAAGTCGAGGGTTTAACGTCAAAAGGTATGGGTTCTCTTCTCTCTTGGTCCCTTTCCTAAGAGACCCCTTATGGTTCAAATTATTCAGTCCAAAAACTAGGGTTGTTCCCCGTTGCATGTCCCTGTCACTAGATCCCAATGATTCATAGGTTGGGTATGATTGCTGGTAGATTTAGGTGTATGTTGTGTTTTCGTGATGAATATGTTCATGTTTGTGAGTTTGAAATTGTATGAATGACAAACTATTTGTTTTCGAAACTATGTGCATGTGTGTGCAAGGATGTAACAGTAACTAATGTTCTCTGTTTGATGCTCCAAAAATTTTAATGTTATGGTTGTTATTTTACGTGCATAAACCTATGTAAATCGTGATGTTCATATAAGATGAAATGTGGCTGATTTGAATGATATTCTCTTGGCTAAACGAACCTATGAAAAATGTACCCAAAACGTGTTAAATGATCTACGAATTACCCTATGAGTTCAAGTGTAAAATATTGATGAAAGTGAGCTGAAATGTGACCAATTTTCCAGCAGCTTATAAGTTTGGTTTTTGGCTAAACGTAGATGAATATATTTGGAAAATTAATGGAGTGTAAATTAGGTGAGGTCACTAGGATTCGAACCCGCGACCCCACCCGTGAGACACACTAAGAAATGTGAATTAAATGGGGGTTAAGGGGATTCGATCTTGAGTGTCTTTGGCTGAAAAGAATAAAATAATAAAATACAAAAATTTAAGAATGAGAGGAGTGGGATTCGAACCCACAACCTCTTGGTCAGAACTTAAAGAAAAATGAAGAGAAAATAAATGTGAGGCGTGGGAATTGAACCCACGACCTCAAGGCAGTAGAGAAGAGTAAGAGAAAGTGAAAAGAAAAGAAATGTGAGGCGTGGGAATCGAACCCACGACCTCAAGGAAGTGAAGGAGAGTTAAGATAAAATGAAGATAAAAGAAATGTGAGGCGTGGGAATTGAACCCACGACCTCTAAGTAGTGTAGGCAAAATAAAAGAAAAATAAAGAGAGGCTGTGGGAGTTTGATCCCACAACCTCATGGTCTACTCGAAATAGAGAAGGAGAAATAAAAAATAAAAAAAAGGGGCTGTGGGGGTTCGATCCCACAACCACTCGGTCAAGGAAGATAAAATTCAAAGGAGAGAAATAAAAAGGAAAAGTTGATGTTGGGGCTCGATCTAGGGTCCCAATATTATGTGGACCAAAAATAAAATAGATGAAAAATGTAAGTGTTGTCCAAGGGATTCGAAACCGGGTTCCCTTGCCCAAATTCCGTATTGATACATAAGTCATACGTGAATTATATATTCAAGAATAATGCTGCCTACTTAGATCGAAATTGAGATCTTGGCATACATACAGGATGCATATGTCTTGTACTACATAATCTTAGGAAGATATGAATCACTTAAACGAACTATGAACGAAGCCTCATGGCTTGTATGTATAGACCCATAAGTCTAGCATACGTTTAAAAAATAAGTGAACCTAAGATGTATCTAATGAAATGATGTAACCCTAGAAGGCTTAAGTACGAGTGTAAGGCACACTAAATGGCCAAGTGCATTAGCATACGATGAAATGATTATTATTTAATGAAATGATGAAACCCTAGAAGGGTAAGTAAGAGTGTGAAACACATAAATGGCCAAGTGCATTGGCATATGATGAAATGAACATTCACGTAAAAAGGGGTGAGTAATTATGAAGAGAAAATATGCTAATGTTAATGAATGTGGTGACAACATGATATGAGGCTAATGTAAAAGATGAGAGCAATCTCAAATGAGCCTAAGTAAATGTTACCAAAACGTACTCACCTATGTGAGTGTAAAGTTAATGAAGAGACCAGTCTCTATGAACACTCTAATAAAAGTATTGAGAATAATGTATACTTAATACTAATGATGAGATGAGAAATCATCTATTGAGCTATGATTTCCTCATACTAGAAGCCATCTTTCATGACATATGAGTTGAATGAAATGGAATTTTATACTGAGCACTGATAGACTAGCTATGAGCGGTGATGCCTTCTTTCGAGAAGGGCGGAGGTTCACGTAACTCTCATGAGATGAGACTGTCCGGCATGCCGGGTATGGGTCTCCTTATATCTCCTAGTCTTCGAACCTATACTGCCAATATAGGGATCTGGCGGGGTTCAATTCCCATGTATGTTAGCATGTTTTGGGTCACTTTGGCTGGTGATTCAACCTCTTTTCGGTGTGGGGCAGACACTGGATTTCATGATGCTCACATGATCTATGTCGGTTAAATTTAAAGTTAAAGTTCCCAATGAATGAATGAGGCCAGCCTCAAATGATGCACATAATGAAATGAACGATACCAAAGGTGTTAGGATAGGATAATCAAGAGGTGAGCTAGACTCAAGTAATGACACTAGGTTATTCTTGATCATTGCACAACAAACCCGATGAGAGTCTTAAACTACATCCTAGGTATAGCTGGTGTTTACACTAGCTTATGAATGAATGAAATGAAGTACGTATGAATGAATGAAGCAGACTCTGTGTTTTCTAAGAAGGCTCCCTAGTTGAAGTCCCATATGTTGAGTCCTCATTTTGGGAAGTCTTAATGTTAAGTCCATGATTCCAAGGTTTCATGGCATATGAAAGAATGATATGAAAGATGTTATGTGCTATATGCAATATGATATGTGCTATGTGTAAGATGTTATGTGCTGTGTGCAATATCATAAGTATGATGATGCATGTTACACTCATGGCATGACTTTCCTAATCCATATTTGGAAAGCTCACTGACTTTTCTAATCCAAATTTGGAAAGCTCACTGACTTTCTTAATCCAAATATGGAAAGCTCACTAACTTTCCTAATCCCAATTTGGCAAGTCCACTGACTTGACTTTCCATAATCATGTTGTTAGGAATGAGCTATTCTTACTCATGCATGTCCTTGGTGTGTGCTTTAATATACCCATACTTAGTACAAGTGTGTACTAATCCCATACAACTTAATATTTTTAGGTGCTGGCACAGGTGGACGCTAGAGCTTACATGTTGACGTTGCAGCTATCCGGACGTGGAGCTTTCATCCGGAATTGGTAGGCCCTCATGCTTTCGAGGATGTCTACCGTTACTATCTAGCTTAGATGTAGGCTTTATCTGTGGAGTATGTTCCACTAGTGTTTCTTTCCGTTTTTATTTTAGACATTGTATTGGTGCCAATTTGGCAATTATACATTTAATGCAGTATTGAACTATTTCTTTCAGTTGATATCTTAATGTTAGATGGTTGATGGTGAACATTATGAATGTAAGTATAATGACCTTTATGCATGTTAAGAAACAAAAAGTTTCAAATTTTCCTCTAAAATTAACCTAGATGAAGTAAGAATGACGTAAGTAGGCTTGTCTGCGACCTCTGAGAGGTCAACGACGCCGGTCTCGTCTGGGGTCTACACTCCGGTCGTGACATCCCCGGATGTGACAAACGTGGTATCAGAGCACGAGGTTTTAAAAGTGGTTTAGGGTCCAAGAAGTCTCATATTGCCACGTCTAGTAGAGTCGTGTATCATTGGTGGTGAATCGCGACACATCAAATGGTACGAGAGGCTATAGGACGATAGAGTTTCCCTTCTTCATCATTCTCATATCGTGCCATCGAACTTAACTATATAAGATCTCTCTCTTTTGTTTTCTTGTCCGGTGGCATTTTATATGTGATTGCTTGGATGAGATTGTCTCTATATGCTTGAGGGAGAAAAGGTGAGTTTAAATGCTTATCTTTGTTTTATGGTTGAATGAGTATGTGTGAAGGTGAATTTTGGCATGTTTTGAGTTTATGATGTCATTTATGGCTATGTATGAGATTTATGTGAAATAGCATGTTATGTTGAAAATGTATGTCAAGATATTAAAGCATGTTAGAAGTCAATGTAGTTGACATGAGTTTCTTTTGGAATGATGTGTTACTATATGGTTTTATATGATGGTAGCTTAATATTATGATTTGACCTTGAAATGTGTAGTGACTACCTATGGAAGCGTGCTACCCTAAGAATATGTGCCTAAAAGTGCTCAATTTTTCCCTTTGTATAAATGTGGTCCCTTCTAAGTTGCCTAGTATAGGTTGGAGTCCTTGGTGTAGACTTAGTCCTAGGTGTGAAGGTGATATGTTTGTGTTGGTAGGGTGATGATGTGGATTTTAGTCACATAGAAGTCACCTTACTGTAATGTCTAAAGAAAAAGAGTCCTTAAGACTAAGTCTCCTATATTGTTTCCCCTAATGTTGTATGACCTTGGTGTCTATAGTATTGTATAAAAACCTTATGTGGTTGAATGAGATGACCTAACATGATGATTGAGGATGATTTGCCTAAAATGATAAGGTTTAGAATACCTTGGTGTTACTATGTTGACTTATTGTAAAATCCTTTTAATGGTAATCACTTGTAATTGTTGAAATATGAATGTTGTTAAGTTAAGATCTTCTTAAGGTTGGGTTAAGTTGATCTTAATTGGGTTTACCCTAAGTGGGGGATGGTGATGAAATGGTAAGGTTGTAGATATTTCTACTTTGTCCGTCTATTTTGCTTGAACTTGAATCTAATGAAGTCTTGATGAACTTGTCCATGAATATAGTCTTGTATAAAGTATAAACTTTATACGGTTGGTATGTATTGATTGACATTACATTAAGGGTATTTTTAAGATTCCAAGGTGCATGAAAGGAAATTTTGATAAAGTCCATGTTTCCTCATGTGTATGGTGCATCTCAATATGCTAATTGTGAATTTGACTTCATGAGATAAGGTAAGAAACATGGTTTTAGTCACTTGTGAGGTGTAATGTTTAGCCTTATAATGAATAGTTAATTCTCTTTAAAATGAAATATGTTGAGTCTCTTGAAAATTATGTGACTTGTATGGCTTAAAAAATATGATTTTAGGCCCACTCTTGAAAAGTGAAAGCATGTTTAACTAAGTGTTCATGTGTGCATATAATTTGTATTGTTTTTCCCAAATGAGACTTACTGTAAAGGCTAGTGCAATGTTAGAATTTGAAATTTTGTGAAATGGCTTCCTATTTGTTGTGATGTATTGGGTGTGACTTACCATTTGGACTTCACTAGGAAGGAAACATGAGCATTTCTTGGTTTAAAAGTTGAGGATCTCTCATTTTAAAAGGAAATCGACCTTGTACTTTGCTAATGTGTGAACTCATGATACATGTAAGTGGGTTGAGGAAAAAGGGACATTCCTCCATGGACACAACTAACCATGGTATGGTTGAGTATGACCTTATAGCACTAGGCCTAACTAATAAATATCTTTGTTGATTCAATTAACTCAAGACTATGTGCATTGGAGTATGAGTGCTTAAATAGCTTTTGATTATATATTGTAATCTGCCTATGTGTGGCCTTGCAAGATGATCTCTTAATAAAATGGAGTGTAGTGACCATGTTATGATTAGGAGAATGATGTTCCTCCTATGAACATGATAAGAGCCTTTTTATTGATGCATTAAAGAGTGACTGAATTGAAGTTTTGCTTGCTTGTGTGCATTGGGTGCTAAATGATGTGAAGTAGTGTTCCTTGTTAGTTTGGTGCATTAACTTCTTTGTGATTATATTATAAATGTTATGAACTGCTCTATGATGCATTGAAATCCTTGTGGTGATTAAAGAGCCCTAAGTGTCATTCGAACACAAATGTTCCCATGTGAGGGATATTGTAAGACCCCAAAATGATTTAGGGTGTCTAGATCCTAACATGTTTATCTTAATGTTGTAATGTCCTAAAATGTCTTATAATATCGTTTAGAGGTATTGTATAAAGTTTGAGGGATTTGAAAGTCAAAACGTCAAGGGTCGACCAAAACGTTCGACGACTAGTCACCTAAGTGCCTCATATGTCTATGCATACTTTAAATTGTATGAAATGAGAATAAAGAGTCTTAAATTGAAATATAATGATGTTAAATGGTATTATATGGAGTTTTGAGAAGTTTGGAGGTCAAACATCCAAGAACGTCCAAGAAGTTCGAAAGTTAGCCCTTGAGACATTCATGTACGTCTTCATGGGCCCTTGCATGTTTGGACGTGTTACATGTGTTTGTTTTGGGTGAAAATTATGTGAATGTCTACAAATTGTTAAGGGTTGTATTTACGTGGGAAACGACCGGGTACAACTTCTAAAGGTCCCCATAAAAGGCCCCACAAGAAGGATCCAAGGCTGGTCGACGGACCAAACGATGGCCTGTTGGTCAACAAACGGCCCGTAGGTGAGGTCTCGTCAATTGGTACTTAGCTTGGGCAGTTCTCAAGCCAAAAATTGGCCAAGGACCAATCGACGGAAGCTAATGTACGACGCGTCGACTTACCAACGTCCAGTTGATGGTTTCGTCGATGGTGGCCTGCAGCCTGCTGCCTGTGCACTGTTTCATTAAAGGGGTGAATGGGAAATTCACCCCACGTGATAACCTGAACCCACATGATTTATTTGGTTATTTTTGGGTGTATTTAAGTGATCAAAAACGTGATCAACCCATTCCCAAACCAACTCACACAAATTGAACCTTTCACTCCAAACATATTCTCCCTAGAAACCTCCATTGTTGTTGAAGCTCAAGAACAGCTTGGAGCTTGGAATGGAATGATTTCTTCACCAAGTTTTAGAGGTCTTCTTGTAGATAAAGGTATGGTGATCTTCATCCCTAGTTATCCTTACATATAGAGATTTAAATCTCAAAGTTTCAAAAGAGAAAAATATGATCAAACAATCTTCTTCTTCAATCTATCCATGGGTTCTTTCTAAAAATTTTTTGAACGATCAAATCATGATGAATTGAAGTTAATACAGTAGTATTAACGTGAATTTCACTCCAATTGCATGATGAACCCATGTCCCTTCCCAAACTTGATTTAGCCCTTGCATTGGCATTGTGATCATGACTTGTTATCGATTGAATTGTGATGTTCTTACGTTGAATAACCTATATCAACTATTGTTTACGTGAATTAATGTTGAATTGTATGTAATGGATCCATGAGGATCAATGTATGAAGATTTGAACATGTTTAGCTTAGTTTTACATAATTCACTGTAACATTGACTTCTGAATGATGTAATGTGGAATTCGATTGTGTAGGGATGGTTGTGTCTACATTCTTAATTGGATATTATTGATAAACTATAAATAAGTGATTTATGTTGATCAATTTCGATTAGCCTATGATTCTTCTCTTTTCCATTGATGTCTAAAGTAGAATGTTCACTGTGATCTAGTTGTTATGGCAATTGTAGTAGGATTTCATGTAGGTTATATTTTTTTAACTAGTGCCTTATATTGATGATATTAATGGATTGTGGGTATGAATTCTTGATGATAAAAAAAAAGGAATCTTGGCATGAATTGATCTAGGTTCATCTAGCCTACAATTTGAATGATGTAATGAACATTATGTGATCTTAATTCTAGGGTAGATGAAGCATGATTTAGATTTTATTTATATGTATTTAGATACTGCCCTAAATGTATACTATTTATACATGATGATTTATTAGGAAGACTAGGGAAATTGATTGATGATCTATGCCTACCTATTGTCTAGAACAATGGTAATGTTTTGCACTAGTTGTATCATGATCTTGTAGTGACTTGTACATGGTTTCTCCTATGCTGAAAGTACATATAGCTACTGCCCTATATATGAATTGTTGATAAACAAGGTGTATTGGTCAATGATGACCAAAGGGTAAGAAATTGGTAAGAATGCTTATCTCTTCTACTTTCTTTATAGTAATGTTGATGAAGCCTTGTATGGTATTGTGTGGTATGGTCCACTTATGGTGGCGGTGTTGACTTTATTGTCATTATATGTGTGTTTAACATGGCCTTGAAGGCAAATTGATGAACTTATGAACATGTGCTCATGATGATACTATGAGAAGTTTATGCCTACTTTCCTATTGTAGTTGTAATCTAGGTTGTATGGCTATTGTATAATCATGTGTATATCCATGTTAGGGTAAATTATAGGTTCTGCCATTGATGTGTTAAAATGGTTAACAATCCCTTACCTATGTACCCCTATGTGAATGCATGAACAGTACAAGTTAGGAGTCTTAAGTGTAATATGAAGTTAACTTGCCTCCTATGCTATTGTGTGTTGTGTGGTATATGCTTGAAAAAGTATTATGGTCTAAGAGGGTGGCTGCCTCAATGTGTTGTTGATAGCCATTATGTGATCATGTTGACCAATGTGCACACACACTCACTTTACATGCATGTTATAAGTAGTATAAGTCATGGTGTCTAAATGAAAGGTAGTTCTCATATTCACTAGTGTCTATTACTATGTATGTTAAGATGATGATATGAAAGTATGATATGTATTTTCCTTAGCTAGGATGACTTGATAGGTGTACTAGTATGGGCAAGGGACTTTGCCTATGCATTGCACATGTGTACCTTGATAGGATAGTTCCTAGGTTTGGTTTCTATGTGCATGAATATGAATGTATGGTCATGTGTGGTCTTAATGTGTTATGTGAAAGGTTTGCTCACATATATAAATACGCGCACACACACATATATGAAGAGCTTGTCAAGAGAGGGGCCTTGAAAGATGTATTCATGTGTACCCTAAACTAGATGGTGCTATACATATGCTATGTCCATGTGAAAGGATTTCTCACATGAATTAGGTTGATGAACTCTCATCTATGACCTATGAGCTAAGCATATGAGGGGCTGACTCTCCTAAGCCTATGTTTTTACAAATAAATGTTAATGAAGGCTTTTTCAATAAAGGGAACTTAGCTTAGCACCGAGTGAATTGGTATATGAGTGTGTATCAATTTCTAATGTGGGAAGGTAGGTCTACTATAAATCTCATGGGGTGGATAGCCTCATGACCCAAAAAAGTGTGTAGAGTTGATATTTCCATGATTTCCCCCAAGTTCCATAAACTATGTTGCCACCATAGGATACTAGCTAGTGGATCCACCTAGAAAGTTATGTTATGTTTGGTTCTACTTTGGCCGGTAGACCACCTTCTTTCGGTGTGGGGTTTCATGACACCGGATTCCATGTTTAGCATCACATGGTGTATGTCGGTTAAGGCTATAGTTTCCCTAAAGTAAAATGGACAATGGAAGTAAATGACTAGGACCCTAACTAGAATGACATAAGGGAGGTTACTTAGGATAGGTGGAAGTAATGAACCCATCTAGACATTGCACAAGTAGCTCCTTAGGAAGTTCTAGGAATGTTTTCTAATGCATGTCACTATGTATGTGTTCTTTATGTATGACATTATAGTATTTGTCTACTTGTTATGAAGATGTGCATGATATGAGTCTTTATGCATAATGTTGATCTTGTTGACTATATGATGAAGGTCTTGCTTGACATAAATGAAGTGGTCTTCTCTTACTATGTTGATATATGACTTGGATGTAAAGGCTTGTGGTCTCATGATAGGTTCACTAAGTATGTGTGAGGTTATGGGGCCTTACATGTACATTTCACTAGTAGACTTAGATT
Source organism: Solanum sitiens (assembly GCA_016801875.1). Taxonomy (NCBI): domain Eukaryota; kingdom Viridiplantae; phylum Streptophyta; class Magnoliopsida; order Solanales; family Solanaceae; genus Solanum; species Solanum sitiens. The sequence goes on along the minus strand of JABWTJ010000062.1, from coordinate 1,294,478 downwards.
GGGGGCATGAGTTAGGTCTTATAATGTTCTATGTGAAGTAAAATAAGTATATGCGCATAATGACTAGGAGTTCACTGTAATGCCCTTATAGTTATGACTTAACTATGTCTATGTTGTACTATACTTCTATGATGGTATGTGCTGTCTTGTGTAGACGATATGTATGTTTCCTTTTGTCCTTAAAGTGATGCATTGCACCAAGTATCACTAAAGGGTTACTTGGGAAGTTAATGAATGAAAGGGAATAAAGCTCACTGTAAACGTTAAAGAGCTTACTGTAAAATGACTCAAAAATGCCATAAATTCTAAATGTGATCCTATGTGATGTTTGGAATTTGAATATGTTTATATGAAGTATATGAATGATATAAATGCTATTGTTTAAAGGTTTTATAAAGATTTACTCAAAAAGGCATGAAGTATGATTTCAAGAAAATGTCCCTTTTAAGTGCATGTTTTTGGATGGTTGTCATACTTAGTGCATTCTTGTACCAATCCCAATCTTCTCTACTTTTTACACAAAGTGTAGGTTATGGATGCTTAAAGGATGTCTATGATTGAGGAGATTGATATGTGATTCCCAAGCTCAAGGAAAGGGGTCCTTAAGTTCCAAGGATTCCCTACTAATGTCTTTATTGTAAAGTCTTAAACAATTGTATAGTTATGTAATGTGTCTTATGGGCCATGTCCCTAATGTACTCTAAAGTTGTTGAGTCTAAGATGGCAAAGAGACTTAAGGTCTATATATGTATTATGACTTTGTTTTATATATGAGATGAAGTTTCTATCATATGATGTGCTATAAAAAGTTTTAAATTTTTCGCTAAGTTTACGATGTCAATGCGATGAATGATAACTATGGGCTTGTATAAGACCTCCGAGAGGTCAAGTATGCCATGTTACTTCTAGGGCGTGCACCCCGGATGTGAAAACGTGGACACATCCCACATAGGCACATGCTTAAGGAATATGAAGGGCTTCTTTGTATTCTAGCCTCATACTTTAACTAGAACTACTTACCTTGCCATACTCACTCGGTGCTAGCCTTCGTTCTCATAGATTAATTCACATTAAGGTTCATACAAAGGGGTTCTATATCAAGTTCATAACCCAATTACATTTATCCTACCAAAGAAAGGTCCACTAAGGCTACCTCACTATGGCGACAAGAAGCTCATCATGACTTTCCTAAGGATTGATATGATGTTGTTCCAACCAATCAACCTTAAGTCCATCATTCATTACATGAAGGATACCATTATGGCTTTCGAGTTCATGTTTCATAACCTTACCACTAGGTTTAAGGTTTCACATAAAGGACCCTCTTATCATCATTCAAGGTCTCACCTATTATTCATACATTCAATACTAAGACGCTTTAGCTTTCTAATTCAAGACATCACATATTCACATTCATACACGCATCAAGTAAGAGACACAAGTCTACCTAAACAAGACACAATATACTTCACATTAATACATATTACATGTTATACTAGAATCGTATAGTCATAGTCTATTATGATCACCTAACATCATCAATATAAGAAACATATACTTTCACATAGGTAGATAAGATCATTATTCACATAATCAACAACACAAATCAACATAATACTTCAAGTAGTTGCCGACAAGGCCATAATCATCATAATACTTTAAAATAATGCCGACAAAGCCACATCAATTCACATAACACCGCTACCATAAGTGGAACAAACCAATCACAACATAATTGAAGTCTAATCAACATAAAATAAGAGAAATTATGGCACTGTACCACCACTACATCATCAACACTTCAATCATAAGCTAAATCACCCAATTCAATATCATAGGTCCCTTACCCATGGACATGAACATCAATTCAAAGCATAAACTAAAATACTCAATGAATCTAAGATAATTCAATAAAGATTTATCAATCTAATACCAATTAGATATCATTGAATACAATTCTTACATCATTAGATAACCCATAAGAAACTACACATTATTTGCTAGACATTAGACCAATATCAAGTAACCCATAACTTAGTCAAAACTAGGGTTCATCAATTACATGGGTTCATAGGTTATTTATATTAAAATCATCACTACAATAACAATTCAATCCATAATCAATGTTTAAAAACCATTAATGCAAGAACCCATGGTAGATCATGAAATAGGTCAATTCATCTTTTGAAAACTTTAGAAAATATCTTTGAAAGTTGGTCTCCTTGATGAAAAGAGTTTCAAGGATCAAAACACATACCTAAATGAAGTTAATTCTTCAATTTGATGAAGAATATCCACTCAATTCATCAAACCAAGGTCTTCCTTGACTTTGGACTTCGATGGAGTCTTCGGGAATTCTTAAGGGATTTTGGGTTTTTGATTTTGAAGAATGAAATCTTCAATGTGTTTAAGACTTATATACACACTTAAAATACCCAAAAGACCCTTAAGGAACCTCCAAACCTTCTATTTAGAAGTGGGGTGATATTACAAGTTCACCCCTCACTTGGCAGTGAACTGCACGCAGGGAGGCAGTCCACCAATGGTTGGCAGTCGACGGACCATTTGTCCACAAACGGACCATCCTGTCCTTCCGTTGGTTGGTTCAGAGACTCAACATTGGTCTCCCCCCTCCCAAGACCAATTCCAAATCGATGAGACCCTACCAACGGGGCGTCGATTGACCCACTGGGCGTCGACTACCTCCGTGGTTTGGGCTGTCTTGGGCAGCCTTGGCACCTATTTTGGGTCCTTTCTCAAGGACCCTTGGATGGTCCTTGGGGATGTTTTCCCAGACATTTCCAACCAAAAAATTCTCGTATATGAGTTTAAGACCTCTCACATGAATTTCATCCAAAACAAACACGTAAAACTCGACGAAACATGCCTAGACACACAAGGTCATTTCAAGGCACATCTTTCGAACGTCATGAACGTTCTTCGAGGTTTGACCTCCAAACTTCTCGAAAATTGACACACTTCCTATACTGTCACATCCGGGTTTACCCCCTAGATGTAACCGGCGTCGTCGTCCTCTCGGAGGACTAAGACAAGCCTCTTAGCTTCGTCATAGCATTCATCGACTAAAAATCAGTAAGAATAAAAAACTTTTTGTCTAAAACTACTCGGAGGTTTACATAGACCTCTACATACACATCATTATATATATCAAGTATACATAGACTTGTTCATATACGAAGATTACTTAGTCTTCTACTTTTATTTCATACACTTATATATTTAGAAAATAATAGTCATAAAACCATCTCATCTCATGAACCATCTATCGATTACAATAAATCTTGGGCATAGCCCTACATCAAATGAAAGAAGCCGCATATAGGCTGTCTACTACATCGTCTCAAGAGAACAATAGAGTCAACATAGAATCATAGTAACTACACATCATAAAAGAGAGATATCGGCCACGTCCTCGAGAGAGTGAGGACCTACCACTTGGATGACAAATTACCCAAGTCTTCCTTCCTAGCAATTTGGATCAAGCTCAACGACCCGAACCTAAAATGTTTGGGAAAAGGGAAAGAAAAGGGATTAGTACTCCACATGTACTAAGTATGGAATCTCATATACAATTACCAATCAAATATATTTAAAAAGGGACATTTATGAAAACATAATAGACTACATATGAAATTAAACCATAGCAAAGCAAAGCATACTAATGATAACCTTCAATAAGTCACTAGTGCAATGATCAAGTAAAATTACCATGTCTCCTACTCAATCAAGTAACCTACCAAGACTACAATTAGCAATTTACTTACCAACATACTCGTCATGTCATGATACATCCTACTTCAAGCAAAGACAACAACATTATATTCATAAGCATGTTACTCAACATACCAACCATTTACATCATACTATCGCCTTACATGCATAATATTGACCTCTCAAAGTTCCTATCAAGGCAAACTCGTGCAAGGCGTAGGTAGAGTCCCATACCCCTACCTAAGCTAAAGCCAACCTCTCAAGTTACTTTAATTAGCCTATACCTTATTCATTCATTCATTTTAGTTTAGGGAACATTTGCCTTAACCGACATAGACCACATAATCGAATGTGGAATCCGGTGTCATGAAACCTTACACCGATGGAAGGTGGTCTACCGGCCAAGGTAGAACCTAACGTGAACATAGCTATCTAGGTGGATCCACTAGCTAGTATCCTATGGTGGCAACATAGTTCAAGAACTAAGAGATAGGTATTCCCTCTATATACCATTCGGTAATGGGGCCTCATCTCATGAGAATTCATGAGTGAATATTTCTCAAGGAAAGTCAACACTTCACGTAGATCCATAGGTGAGTATTCCTCTAAGGGAAGTCAACACTCTATAAGGAACAAATGGTGAATATTCCTCTAAGGGAAGTCAACACCTCTCAATGTCAAGTTCGCTCGGTGCTAAGCTAAGTCCCCATTTGTAGAGAAGCCTTTAATCTTTATTAATCTTCTCAATTTAATTAGATAGAAGGGTCAATCCCTTGTATATCATCATTATAGCTCAAATAAGAATTGTATGAGAATTATGTCCTTTCATTAACAATTCATATAGGTGAAGTCAACCCTCGTACATCTCATCATAATAGGGCACATCGAACAACTTCCCTATATTACATTACACTTAGCAACCTCACAACCAACCTAAGCATATAAGTTCATGTATCATATCATCTTATCACATCAATCAAAGCATACTTCAACATAACATTATCACTTGATGACAATTAACCATAATTTGAAGTGAAGGCTAGGATCATCAAGACTTACCAATACTCCTCCCTAGTCCATCAATAAAGGGCCTTACCATCAACCCATAGATCAACCAATCTTAGATCATCACATCGATGTAATTCAATAATAAATCACAAGAACTAATCAAGGAGAAGCACTATACTATGAAGCAATACTACATCAAAGCCTAGTAACATGATCTCAAGTGTATCTTCTTAACTTAGATTCAATATTCAAGAACATAGGTGTGAAGAACTTCAATTCATCATAATAGATCCATAATCAATGCAATAACAATCATTAAAGACCATTTAACTAATTATGAGATCAATTCTATCAAACTCAACCTAATCCATATCAATTCAACATTTAGGGTTAAGGGTTAGGGGTCATCACCCACAATCTAGATCAAACTACTTCCATTCACCATAATCAAGTTACAATTCATGATAATCTACTCATTCTAACCCAAAGAATACATAATTAACTCAATTCACATGATCAAATTCGGATTTGGATGAAACCCATAAGAAACTCAACTTTTTGGAAAAAGCTTTGAAGGAACCCTTTGAGGAAAGAATCTCAAAGGTGAATTAGATCCCATACCTTAAGGTTTGATGACGTTTTGATGGTGAATTTCGTGCTAATCCAGCCCCCAATGATCTCCCCAAGTTGATCTCCAATGGAGTCTTCCAATAGAGAGAGAAAGTAGAGAGAAGGAAGAGAGTTTTGTTTTTGAGAGAATGATTAGGCTAATGAGGGTTGGGTATTTATAGTGGGGTCTTAAGTCACTTAATTAGTCTCTCTTAAACCCCTAATTACCCCTAAGTCAATTAATTAATTAACTAACTAAAACTAACTTTTCCAAAACTGCCACAGACCTTCCACGACGGATCCCCGACGACGGTCCGTCGTGGTCATGACGAACTGACATCCCTCCGTCCTGCACATCCGTCACGTTGGTCAGAGACTTGTGCAGGCGGAGGCTTTCTCCCCAGACACCAAGGATGGCACGACGGTCCGTCGTGGGCGTGACGGACTGCCATCCCTCCGTCCTGCACATCCGTCATGTTGGTCAGAGACTTGTGCAGGCGGAGGTTTGTCCCACGGCACCAAGGCTGGCACGACGGAGACCTTGACGTCCCGTCGCGCCTGTGACGCCCCGTCATGGGGTCCGTCATGCCCTGCTATTTCTAGGGTCCTCCTCGAGGGTCCTTGTTTGGTCCTCGGGGAGTCGTACCCTGACTTTTCCAGAATGAAACCATCCCACACTATATTTTACACCTATGGTAACAACCATTTACCATATTCCGACTCTTTAACTAGGTTAACTCAAAAGGACACTCTAGCCCTCTTATGACCCAATTTGCCGGACGTATAAGAGTTTCGGTTAAAACACCACTTCAAAGACTCTAAATATGCCTAATTGGGTAGGAACACTGGTTTAGATCCTAAGGAGACCATTTAAGTCTTATCACATGACCTCGGTATTTCAAAATGTTACATTATCCCCCCCTTAGGAACATTCGTCCCCGAATGACACCAAACACTCTTAAAATGTGGGAGTAGACTCAAGACTAGCAGCTCAACCAATTCACAATATTTAGTTAGCATGAACTATATTATTTCATAAAAATACTTCAAAACATCAATTTACCATATCTAAATCACCAAACTTGTCTCAAATATGCAAGAAACCAAACAACTTCCAAATTTATCTAAGGTCACCTTAAAGCGACTTCATTTTAGAAGTCTCCAAACTAGGAGTTTTGCAAAGTTTCACAAAAACAACAGAGATTCACAATATCTAACGTATTTATATCATTAGAGAGAGGTACTAACCTTAAACATCAAAAAGATGAGGATAACGGGTTTTCATGTCGGCTTCCGCCTCCCATGTTGCACCCTCAACTAGGTGGTTCCTCCATAGCACCTTTACGGAAACCACCTCTTTGTTCCTCAACCTTTTCACTTGCCTATCAAGGATTTGAACCGGAACCTCCTCATAAGAGAGGTTATCCTTGACTCCGAGGCCTTCAAGAGGAAGAATAGACTCGGGATTCCCGACACACTTCTTCAACATGGAGACATGGAAAACCGGATGAACCAAAGCTAGCTCATTGGGTAATCTTAAACGATAGGCAACTTTACCAACCCTTTCTAAAATCTCATAAGGGCCTACATATCGAGGGCTCAACTTCCCTTTCTTGCCAAATCTTACCACACCCTTCATAGGTGAGATTTTTAAATACACCTTATCACCCTCTTCAAACTCCAAGTCCCTTCTTCTATTATCGGCATAGGACTTTTGTCGACTATAGGCTGTTTGCAACCTATTTCTTATGATATGTACATTCTCCAATGTCTTGTAAATCAAGTCGGGACCGAATATCGATGACTCACCTACTTCAAACCATCCTATAGGAGACCTACACCTCCTTCCATACAAGGCTTCATAGGGAGCCATGGAGATGGACGAATGAAAACTATTATTATACGCAAACTCCACCAACGGCAAATGCTTATCCCAACTCCCTTTAAAATCAATGATGCAAGCTCTAAGCATATCCTCAAGAGTTTGAATCGTGCGTTCCGCTTGACCATCCGTTTGAGGATGGAAGGCGGTACTTAATTTCACTTTAGTACCCAAACCTTTTTGAAACGACTTCCAAAATCTAGATGTGAATTGTGCACCTCTATCCGAAATGATGGATAACGGAATACCATGACGACACACAATCTCATCTATGAAAATCTTCGCATAATCTTCCGCCGAATACATAGATTTGACAGGGATAATGTGAGCGGACTTAGTCAATCTATCAACAATCACCCATATAGAATCATATGACTTTTGAGTCCGAGGCAACCCTACTACGAAATCCATATTAATGTCTTCCCACTTCCAAGTAGGAATTTGGATCTCCTGTAGTAAGCCACCCGGCTTTTGATGTTCCGCCTTCACTTGTTGACAATTCGGACATTTAGCAACAAATTCCGCTATATCCTTCTTCAAACCTTCCCACAAATATATTTCTCGAAGGTCATGATACATCTTTGTAGAACCGGGATGGATGGAATAGTGGGATCCATGGGCTTCATCAAGGATCCGATCCCTCAATCCATCCACATCAGGAACACACAACCTCCCTTGATACCTCAATACACTATCTTCTCCTAAGGAGAAAGACTCGTTCGCCTTGCCAAGAACCGATTCCTTTGATTCCATCAATAGTTGGTCAAGGTGTTGTTTGGACTTCACCTCAACCACCAATGATGACTCGGAGCTATGATGAACCGTGGCACCTCCATTTAGCGAACTCACCAATCGCACTCCCAATCTAGTCAAACGATGAACATCTTTTACTAGATCTTTCTTGTCTTCATCTATATGAGTCACACCACCCATAGTCATACGGCTTAAAGCATCTGCCACCACATTTGCCTTGCCGGGATGATATAGGACACTCATATCATAATCTTTCAATAACTCTAACCACCTTCTTTGTCGAAGATTCAAATCTTTTTGAGTAAACACATACTGAAGGCTCTTATGATCAGTGAAAACATCTACATGAACACCATACAAGTAGTGTCTCCATATTTTTAAAGCAAACACCACGGCCGCTAACTCAAGGTCATGAGTCGGATAATTTCTCTCATGCACCTTAAGTTGCCGCGAAGCATAGGCAATCACCTTCCCATTCTGCATAAGCACACACCCCAAACCTACGCGGGATGCATCACAATACATAATGAACCCTTTAGATCCTTCCGGTAAAGTTAACACCGGAGCGGAAGTAAGCCCATCCTTCAATAATTGAAAACTCTTCTCGCATGCCTCTGACCATTCAAACTTTTTACCTTTTTTTAGTCAATGAAGTCAAAGGAGATGCAATGGATAAAAAGCCCTACGAACCTTCGATAATAACCTGCTCGACCCAAGAAACTCCTAATGTCAGTTGGGGTCAAGGGTCTAGGCCAGTTTCTTACCGCATCTGTCTTCCTTGGGTCTACCTCAACTCCCTCACTAGAGATGATGTGCCCAAGAAATGCCACCGACCTCAGCCAAAACTCGCACTTGCTATACTTGGCGAACAATTTATGTTCCCTAAGGGTTTGCAATACTACCCTTAGATGATCCATGTGGTCAACCTCATTTTTCGAATACACCAAGATATCATCGATAAATACAATAACGAATGAATCAAGGTACTTTCGAAACACCCTGTTCATCAGATCCATAAACGCCGCCGGAGCATTTGTGAGACCAAAGGACATAACCACGAACTCATAATGTCCATATCGAGTCCGAAAAGCTGTCTTTGGAATATCTTCATTTCTCACTCTAAGCTGGTGGTATCCGGACCTCAAATCAATCTTTGAGAAGTAACTCGCTCCTTGAAGTTGATCAAATAAATCATCAATCCGAGGAAGAGGATACTTGTTCTTGATGGTAACCTTGTTGAGTTGCCGGTAATCAATACACATCCTCAAGGACCCATCTTTCTTTTTCACGAACAAGACCGGAGCACCCCATGGAGAAATGCTAGGCCTTATAAAGCCCTTGTCTAGCAAATCTTTAAGTTGTGCCTTCAATTCCTTTAACTCGGCCGGAGCCATTCTATAAGGAGGAATAGAAATAGGATTTGTTTCCGGTAGCAAATCGATACCGAAATCGATTTCCCGTTCGGGAGGAATGCCAGAAAGGTCATCAGGAAAGACCTCCGTAAATTCACTCACCACGGGGACTGACTCTATAGGAGGAACTTCGGAATCCACTTCTTGGACTCTCACAATATAGTAGAGACACCCCTTCGAGATCATTTTACAGGCCTTAGGCATGTTATGAAACGACCTCTAGGAAGAGAATTTCCACCCTTCCACTCTATAACGGGTTCATTTGGGAAACAAAACCTCACAATTTTGGTCCTACAATTGATGGAAGCGAAACTAGCATGCAACCAGTCCATACCTAATATGACATCAAAATCAATCATGTCTAGCTCAACTAGATCAATATGAGAAACTCTATGAGGTATTGAAATAGGACAATTTCGATAGACTCTTTTTGCTACCACTGACTCACCCACCGGGGTAGACACCAAAATAGGTTCATGCAAAACATCGGGTAATGTACTAAACTTCTTAGCTACCAATGGAGTAACGAAAGACAACGTAGCACCCGGATCAAGTAATGCATACACATCAATGGCAAAGATTTGTAACATACCAGTCACCACATCGGGAGAGGCTTCTTGGTCATCTCTAGTACGAAGAGCATAAAGACGGTTCTTTTTGGGAGCACTATTAGAACCACTTGGATGACCACCCCTCTCTTGTCCCTTAGCATTTGGACAATCCCGCACCTTGTGACCAATCTTTCCACAACCAAAGCAATTTCCCGTTCCAATCAAACATTCTCCATAGTGACCTTTCCCACACTTAGAACATGTAGGCTTCTCATTAGATGAGTTCCCATCCTTTCCCTTGGCAACTTTTGGTCTAGGAGCTTTAGAATCCCTAGTCTTGGGAAATTTGGATGGAACGTGGTTTGAGAACCTCTTTTTGAATCTAGGCCTGTCTTGAATTCCCAACCTATCTTTGGCAGTTTCACTCTCAGAAGACCTTGTCCTCCTTGAGTCCTTATCCTTCCTTTTTGATCTAGCCTCCTCAACCCTTCTTGCATGCACCATGAGACGACCAATATTCATGTTATCATGTAGCATAGCCGACTGACACTCCTCTTGTAAATCGTCCGATATACCTGTGACATATCGACTCATTTCGTCTCTAGGATCGGAGACCAAAGATGGAGCATATTTGGCCAATTGAGTAAATTTCAGAGAATACTCATGAACACTCATCGTTCCTTGGCGGAGATTGATGAATTCCACCACCTTCGTTTCCCTCATCTCTCTAGGGAAGAACCGATCAATGAAGGCCCCTTTGAATAACTCCCACGTCACTAACCCACTTCCAAGTGGCCTGTTGTCCTTCCATTGCGCATACCATATCTGAGCGACATCTTTGAGTTGGTAGGAGGCCAACTCGGCATTCTCGCTAGACGACAGCCCCATAGCACACAAAATCTTGTGAACCTCATCAATAAATTCCTGAGGGTCTTCATCAACCTTCGACCCATAAAAGACAGGAGGATTCATTCGAGTGAAATCCCTAAGTCTGGAGGCCATAGTCTGTTCATGGACTCTAGGTGCCAAATCCCTATTGGCTTGGGCAGTCATAGCTTGGGCTTGCACTGTTGCGGCTTGAGCTTGAGTAGTCATGGCTTGAGCCATTTGAGCAATAATAGCTCTCATCTGAGCCTCTGTCATCGGTGGAGGATCAGCAGGAACCTGGTCATCAATAGCAACCTCTTCAAGAGGAGGAGCAGGTTCGTCACGAGGAATTCCCGCAGCAGCCATCTCTTCCTCAAGTCTTCGAGCCGCATTTCTTCTAGTATTCATCTCCTATAACCAAAACACAAGGTTCAGGCGAAAGCATATCCGACGTACATTCTAGGGGCACGATATGGATTTCCAACAATGAGAATGATTCCTAATCATCAAATAAGTTCCTATTCATAAGTGTGGCGCGCTTCACAATTATGAATACAAACTTAAATAACGTGGTTGAGAGAGAGACGTTAACATCAAGGATATTCAACCTCATGCTCTGATACCAAGTTTGTTACATCCGGGTTTACCCCCTAGACGTAACCGGCGTCGTCGTCCTCTCGAAGGACTAAGACAAGCCTCTTAGCTTCGTCATAGCATTCATCGACTAAAAATCAGTAAGAATTAAAAACTTTTTATCTAAAACTACTCGGAGGTTTACATAGACCTCTACATACACATCATTATATATATCAAGTATACATAGACTTGTTCATATACGAAGATTACTTAGTCTTCTACTTTTATTTCATACACTTATATATTTAGAAAATAATAGTCATAAAACCATCTCATCTCATGAACCATCTATCGATTACAATAAATCTTGGGCATAGCCCTACATCAAATGAAAGAAGCCGCATATAGGCTGTCTACTACATCGTCTCAAGAGAACAATAGAGTCAACATAGAATCATAGTAACTACACATCATAAAAGAGAGATATCGGCCACGTCCTCGAGAGAGTGAGGACCTACCACTTGGATGGCAAAATACCCAAGTCTTCCTTCCTAGCAATTTGGATCAAGCTCAACGACCCGAACCTAAAATGTTTGGGAAAAGGGAAAGAAAAGGGATTAGTACTCCACATGTACTAAGTATGGAATCTCATATACAATTACCAATCAAATATATTTAAAAAGGGACATTTATGAAAACATAATAGACTACATATGAAATTAAACCATAGCAAAGCAAAGCATACTAATGATAACCTTCAATAAGTCACTAGTGCAATGATCAAGTAAAATTACCATGTCTCCTACTCAATCAAGTAACCTACCAAGACTACAATTAGCAATTTACTTACCAACGTACTCGTCATGTCATGATACATCCTACTTCAAGCAAAGACAACAACATTATATTCATAAGCATGTTACTCAACATACCAACCATTTACATCATACTATCGCCTTACATACATAATATTGACCTGTCAAAGTTCCTATCAAGGCAAACTCGTGCAAGGCGTAGGTAGAGTCCCATACCCCTACCTAAGCTAAAGCCAACCTCTCAAGTTACTTTAATTAGCCTATACCTTATTCATTCATTCATTTTAGTTTAGGGAACATTTGCCTTAACCGACATAGACCACATCATCGAATGTGGAATCCGGTGTCATGAAACCTTACACCGATGGAAGGTGGTCTACCGGCCAAGGTAGAACCTAACGTGAACATAGCTATCTAGGTGGATCCACTAGCTAGTATCCTATGGTGGCAACATAGTTCAAGAACTAAGAGATAGGTATTCCCTCTATATACCATTCGGTAATGGGGCCTCATCTCATGAGAATTCATGAGTGAATATTTCTCAAGGAAAGTCAACACTTCACGTAGATCCATAGGTGAGTATTCCTCTAAGGGAAGTCAAAACTCTATAAGGAACAAATGGTGAATATTCCTCTAAGGGAAGTCAACACCTCTCAATGTCAAGTTCGCTCGGTGCTAAGCTAAGTCCCCATTTGTAGAGAAGCCTTTAATCTTTATTAATCTTCTCAATTTAATTAGATAGAAGGGTCAATCCCTTGTATATCATCATTATAGCTCAAATAAGAATTGTATGAGAATTATGTCCTTTCATTAACAATTCATATAGGTGAAGTCAACCCTCGTACATCTCATCATAATAGGGCACATCGAACAACTTCCCTATATTACATTACACTTAGCAACCTCACAACCAACCTAAGCATATAAGTTCATGTATCATATCATCTTATCACATCAATCAAAGCATACTTCAACATAACATTATCACTTGATGACAATTAACCATAATTTGAAGTGAAGGCTAGGATCATCAAGACTTACCAATACTCCTCCCTAGTCCATCAATAAAGGGCCTTACCATCAACCCATAGATCAACCAATCTTAGATCATCACATCGATGTAATTCAATAATAAATCACAAGAACTAATCAAGGAGAAGCACTATACTATGAAGCAATACTACATCAAAGCTTAGTAACATGATCTCAAGTGTATCTTCTTAACTTAGATTCAATATTCAAGAACATAGGTGTGAAGAACTTCAATTCATCATAATAGATCCATAATCAATGCAATAACAATCATTAAAGACCATTTAACTAATTATGAGATCAATTCTATCAAACTCAACCTAATCCATATCAATTCAACATTTAGGGTTAAGGGTTAGGGGTCATCACCCACAATCTAGATCAAACTACTTCCATTAACCATAATTAAGTTACAATTCATGATAATCTACTCATTCTAACCCAAAGAATACATAATTAACTCAATTCACATGATCAAATTCGGATTTGGATGAAACCCATAAGAAACTCAACTTTTTGGAAAAAGCTTTGAAGGAACCCTTTGAGGAAAGAATCTCAAACGTGAATTAGATCCCATATCTTAAGGTTTGATGACGTTTTGATGGTGAATTTTGTGCTAATCCAGCCCCCAATGATCTCCCCAAGTTGATCTCCAATGGAGTCTTCCAATAGAGAGAGAAAGTAGAGAGAAGGAAGAGAGTTTTGTTTTTGAGAGAATAATTAGGCTAATGAGGGTTGGGTATTTATAGTGGGGTCTTAAGTCACTTAATTAGTCTCTCTTAAACCCTTAATTACCCCTAAGTCAATTAATTAATTAACTAACTAAAACTAACTTTTCCAAAACTGCCACAGACCTTCCACGACGGATCCCCGACGACGGTCCGTCGTGGTCATGACGAACTGACATCCCTCCGTCCTGCACATCCGTCACGTTGATCAGAGACTTGTGCAGGCGGAGGCTTTCTCCCCAGACACCAAGGATGGCACGACGGTCCGTCGTGGGCGTGACGGACTGCCATCCCTCCGTCCTGCACATCCGTCATGTTGGTCAGAGACTTGTGCAGGCGGAGGTTTGTCCCACGGCACCAAGGCTGGCACGACGGAGACCTTGACGTCCCGTCGCGCCTGTGACGCCCCGTCATGGGGTCCGTCATGCCCTGCTATTTCTAGGGTCCTCCTCGAGGGTCCTTGTTTGGTCCTCGGGGAGTCGTACCCTGACTTTTCCAGAATGAAACCATCCCACACTATATTTTACACCTATGGTAACAACCATTTACCATATTCCGACTCTTTAACTAGGTTAACTCAAAAGGACACTCTAGCCCTCTTATGACCCAATTTGCCCGACGTATAAGAGTTTCGGTTAAAACACCACTTCAAAGACTCTAAATATGCCTAATTGGGTAGGAACACTGGTTTAGATCCTAAGGAGACCATTTAAGTCTTATCACATGACCTCGGTATTTCAAAATGTTACATATACATACTATAATAACTCATTTAAGTACTTTCTAGACTCATTAATCACACATAATCACATAGAACCACATACGAGGCACATAGGTGACTTAGTCGTCGAACGTCTTGGTCGTCCCTTGACGTTTGACTTCTAATGCACCTAATACTCTAGAAACTGCCTAAATACCATATAATAGACCATTTTAGGACCTTTGACCATCATTACCAACATGTTAGGCTCTAGTTCACCTAAGTCATTTTCGAGGTCTTACAATCTCCCCCACTAGGACAACATTCGTCCTCGAATGACACTTGCCACTGTCCGAACATTTCCAAGAATAGAGATTCAACTAGCAGCACATAACCAAACCATATAACACATTATCAAGAAGAAAACATCAATTTCACATAGTCAAGAGATTCACAACAAAACAAGAAACTTGAAGACAATTCTATAACTCATTATGCTACAAAACTCACAGGATTCATTCCAAATAGTAAAAACTAATTTTATATTCATTCTTATACTCATATACATCAGTTATAACCACATTACAACAATTTTATACCAAAGAATCAATTAGTCAATTTCGCAAAAATTTAAGAGTGAGCAGTTTCCAAAGCTACAATGATTTTAACAAACTTTTCAATAATGCAACTTTTATGCAATTCATGATATAAACATGCTAATATTCAATGCCACATCATATAAACACATTTTACAACATGATCAAGGCTTCATAAAACACACAAAGCAAAAAGTTAATGAAATTCAATTTCAAACAAACTCCTAAACTTCATTCACATGCAACAAACTTCTAGGACTTTCTATCCCATCTACTAACCATACTCCCCCACTTAGAAGGAACTCATATCACAACAAGAGAAAAGGACTTACCAACATCATCATCACTCTCATCCAACTCCTCTCCTCTAGTCCGGAGTGCATAGAAATGCCTCTTTGTTGGAGCCTCTTCCTTCGGAACACTAGGGGCAGCATGCTTACCCTCTTTTCCTCTAGAAGCAATCATAGGACAATCTCTCACTTTGTGCCCATCTTTTCCACATCCATAAAAACTCTCTGTACCCACTAGACACTCACCATAATGTTTCTTGCCACATTTGGCACATGTAGGATTGGCATTTTGAGAACCACCTCTTTTCTCAAATTTCACCTTAGGAGCACTAGGTCCATCTTGAGTTTGAGCCCTCTTTTTGAACCTAGGTTGCCCTTGATCACTTGCACCAATTATTTTCAAGTTTCTAGCAATCTTCTTAAGTTTAGACTCTTCAATAGATTGTGCATACACCATGATTTTAGCTAAGGTCATATCATCATGTAGCATAGCCGTAGGACATTCTTCCATCACTAAGTCGGCGACCCCAGTAACAAAGCAACTCATTTCATCCCTTTGATTTGACACTAGGAAAGGTGCATATCTTGAGAATGTTGAGAACTTCAAAGAGTACTCCTCAGCACTCATATTTCCTTGCTTGAGATTGATAAGCTCCTCTACCTTAACCTCTCTCCTCTCACGGGGAGAGTACTTACCTAGAAAAGATTCCTTACATTCTTTCCACTCAATAGGAACCGACTCATCCGGCCTATTGTCCTTCCATTGAGTGTACCAAATTTGAGAAACATCCCTTAATTGGTACGAACCCAACTCCGCCTTCTCTCTAGATGTAACCTCTATAGCACTCAACACCTTGTACACACCATCAAGGAACTCTTGGGGATCTTCATCTACCTTAGAGCAAAGAAAGATCGGATGATTCATCCTCACAGTCTCTCAACCTAAATGTCATAGTGCTCTCCACAACCCTAGGCACCATAATCAAATTCACTTGAGTAGTTACGGCTTGGGCTAAAGCAATCAAATCCTCTCTAATCTCTTCATTATTTAATTCTAGGGGAACCACCGGAACCTCATTACCTCCTTCCACATTAGGGGCATCATTACCTTGGGGAGGCACTTGAGCACCTTGGACTCCTTGCCCATCTTGAGGAACTTTCTCAACTTGAGGAGGAATCTCCTCATTCACCCTCTCCTCTTCCAACCTTCTAGCGGTCATCCTTCTAGTATTCATCTCCTAGAAACACAAGGAAAGACATAAGAAGGATACTCATAACATTTACTCTACCGCACGACATAGGAGTATAAAAGAAGGAAAACTCTATCGTCCTATAGACTCTCGCCCATAGATGTGTCGCGAATCACACCGATGATCAAGACTCAACTAGACGTGACTTGATGAGACCTTTTGATGCCTAAGACTACTTTCACCAACCTATGCTCTAATACCAAGTTTGTCACAACCCGAGACCACACACTAGAAGTTAGGGTACAATCTCGGATTTAAACCGGAGTACTCGACCTCTCTGAGATCTTATACAAGCCCTTTCATATCATTCATTGCATATACATAGTGAAAAGTAGTGCAGAATTAAAAACTTTTCACAAAACATATCATAGTCTTTAAAAACTCTTTCATATAAAAGTAATAGGAAATACTAAGTCTCAGTCTCATCATCTTACACACAAGAGTACTTGGGACACGGCCCATACGAATTATAAAACATAGTACTACTAAGTCTATTATAATACTTCAATAAGAAAAATAAAAGACATATATGCCCTCGAGTCAAATGAGGACATACTTCAACTTCACTTAAATGAATGCTACGGTCCAAGTCTTCACTTCCAACTGCTCTTCACCTACCAAGCACTATGGAGATAGATAGAAGCATGGATTAGTACAACCACATGTACTAAGTATGGCATAATGCATAAAATCATGAAAACGGACATTTATTGGAAATATGCATCTTTTCATTTAGAAATCATATTATAATCATAAGAACAACATTTATCAACTTAGAAACATATAAGAGAACATTTATCCAAACTTCATAATTTTATAAGCCACTTTATAGTGACCTCAACTCACTGTTACAGTGAATTTCTTCACTGGACAGTGAAGTTGCAAACCTTCGCTTTAGACACCCTTTAGCATGTAATTATACCACTCAAAGCTATCCTAAGATTCACTTAAGTCACACAAAGAGAGACCGCCCATACCCCCTCTGTAAATGTGCCTAAAAGACTCTCAAGGTTACTTATAATGAGTAACATACACACTTACAAAGCATCATAAACATCAATGTAAGATTCTTCAACCAAAGGTGATTCTAAGTGTCACTTGAGTGAGTTGTGAAGCAACCGCCCATACAATCCCTTACACACACACTCAAGAGATCCTATAGACTCCCTAGGATAGAATTATTCTCACTAAACACACCAACACAAAGATGATATGACATTCTCCTTCCAAAGGCTATCAAAAGACCTACTTAAGTAAATCAACAAGATAACGTCCATGATTGACCTCTTCAAGATTACCTAAAAAGTTCTTAAGACTAACTAAGGCTTAGATAATGTCTAAAACACCAAACATCTTCCCTAACTAGAGTCATTTTCAAGACTTCCCTAGGTAAGACATGAAAAGATCATCCCATATGCCCTTTTCACACTTTAACTAAGGAATCCTTAAGTCACTTTAGATTAGGTAACTCATTCATTCACATACTCCATAACATAATTCATTAGTTCATTAGTTCATTAAGGGACTCATACACCACATAAGGACCTTCAAATAATGGTCTTCGATAAGACCTAGGGACTCTCACTAACATCGTCAAAGCCTATTGTGCATTGTCTAGATAGCATCCCATACCACCACCTAAACTTCATAGAACTTCTCTAATGCTAGTAAGTATCCCATATGATGAGAATAGTAAATAACCGACATAGAACATGATAGCAATACATGGAATCCTGAGTTCTATCCTACTACGATGAGGTAGTTCTACTTGCCAATAGTAGAACTTCGACACATCCCATGTAGGTACATGATTAAGGAATATGAAGGGCTTCTTTGTATCTAGTCTCATACTTTAACTAGAACTACTTACCTTGCCATACTCACTCGGTGCTAGCCTTCGTTCTCATAGATTAATTCACATTAAGGTCCATACAAAGGGGTTCCATATCAAGTGCATAACCCAATTACATTTACCCTACCAAAGAAAGGTCTACTAAGGCTACCTCACTATGGCGATAAGAAGCTCATCATGACTTTCCTAAGGATTGATATGATGTTGTTCCAACCAATCAACCTTAAGTCCATCATTCATTACATGAAGGATGCCATTATGGCTTTCGAGTTCAAGTTTCATAACCTTACCACTAGGTTCAAGGTTTCACATAAAGGACCCTCTTATCATCATTCAAGGTCTCACCTATTATTCATACATTCAAGACTAAGACGCTTTAGCTTTCTAATTCAAGACATCACATATTCACATTCACACACGCATCAAGTAAGAGACACAAATCTACCTAAACAAGACACAATATACTTCACATTAATACATATTACATGTTATACTAGAATCGTATAGTCATAGTCTATTATGATCACCTAACATCATCAATATAAGAAACATATACTTTCACATAGGTAGATAAGATCATTCTTCACATAATCACAACACAAATCAACATAATACTTCAAGTAGTTGCCGACAAGGCCATAATCATCATAATACTTTAAAATAACGCCGACAAACCCACATCAATTCACATAACACCGCTACCATAAGTGGAACAAACCAATCACAACATAATTAAAGTCTAATCAACATAAAATAAGAGAAATTATGGAAGTGTACCACCACTACATCATCAACACTTCAATCATAAGCTAAATCACCCAATTCAATATCATAGGTCCCTTACCCATGGACATGAACATCAATTCAAAGCATAAACTAAAATACTCAATGAATCTAAGATAATTCAATAAATATTTATCAATCTAATACCAATTAGATATCATTGAATACAATTCTTACATCATTATATAAGCCATAAGAAACTACACATTAATTGATAGACATTAGACCAATATCAAGTAACCCATAACTTAGTCAAAACTAGGGTTCATCAATTACATGGGTTCATAGGTTATTTAGATTAAAATCATCACTACAATAACAATTCAATCCATAATCAATGTTTAAAAACCATTAATGCAAGAACCCATGGTAGATCATGAAATAGGTCAATTCATCTTTTGAAAACTTTAGAAAATATCTTTGAAAGTTGGGTTCCTTGATGAAAGGAGTTTCAAGGATCAAAAATCATACCTAAATGAAGCTAATTATTCAATTTGATGAAGAATCTCCACTCAATTCGTCACACCAAGCTCTTCCTTGACTTTTGACTTCAATGGAGTCTTTGGGAATTCTTAAGGGATTTTGGGGTTTTGATTTTGAAGAATGAAATCTTCAATGTGTTTAAGACTTATATACACACTTTAAATACCCAAAATACACTTAAGGAACCTACAAACCTTCTATTTGTAAGTAGGGTGAAATTACAAGTTTACCCCTCACTTGGCAGTGAACTGCACGCAGGGAGGCAGTCCACCAACGGTTGGCAGTTGGTTGGTTCAAAGACTCAAAATTGGTATCCCCCCTCCCAATACTAAGTCCCAATCGACGATACCCTACCAACGGGGCGTCAATTTACCAACTGGGCATCGACTGCTTCCGTGTTTTGGGCTGTCTTTGGCAGCCTTGGCACCTATTTTGGGTCCTTCCTCAAGGACCCTTAGATGGTCCTTGGGGATGTTTGCCCAGAAGTTTCCAACCCAAACATGCTTGTATATAGTTTAAGACCTCTTACATTAATTTCATCCAAAATGAACACGTAAAACTCGACGAAACATGCCTAGACACACAAGGTCATTTCGAGGCACATCTTTCGAACGTCATGAACGTTCTTGAATGTTTGACCTCCAAACTTCTCGAAACTTGACACACTTCATATACATACTATATTAACTAATTTAAGGACCTTATAACCTCATGAATCACACATAAATAAATAGAACCACATACGAGGCACATAAGTGACATAGTCGTCGAACGTGTGGGTCGTCCATTGACGTTTGACTTCCAATGCACCTAATACTCTAGACACTGCCTCAATACCATATAATAGACCATTTTAAGACCTTATACCATTATTACCAACATGTTAGGCTGTAGTTCGCCTAAGTCATTTTTGAGGTCTTACAATTGATCTCACACACGAAGGGTTGCGATGAAAGGAAATTCTCATTTAATCCAAAAGAGCTCACGATCATGTTTATACAAGTAGTTAATATCCTATGACCTATGATAAGTTTATGATAAAATACAACTTAAAGGTTATTCAAGAAAGGGACTTAAGCTAAGAATCGATGAACTAGATATGAGAGGTGTCCCTTCCTTAGTTGGAAGGTAGGTCACAATGACTCTCATGAGATTGAGGCTGCCATGTAATGTGGAACTATGGGTCTCTAATACATCTCCTAGTTCTTGAACTATGTTGCCACCATATGATACTAGCTAGTGGATCCACCAAGAAAGTTATGTCATGTTTGTTTCTACTTTGGCCGGTAGACCACCTTCTTTCGATGTGGGGTTTTATGACACCGGATTCCATGTTTCTCTCACATGGTCTATGTCGGTTAAGGTGAATGTTCCCTCATGTAAAATTAAAGACAAGTAAATGAACGTTGAATAGGGTGACTTGAAGAGTCTACTTACTATAGGTAGGGGTATGGGACTTTACCTAGACATTGCACAAGTTGACTCTAAGGGAAGTCCTAGAAGATTGTTCTTATGCAATATGATAACATGAAAGGTATGATGCTTATGATACATGATGTTACTCTTATATGATATTGCTCATTATGATGAATATGTTATTGGGTTATATTGATATATCAAGTGATGACTACTTATATTACAAGTTATATGAAGCAAAGTTTCACTCATGGTCTCCTATCTTATCTACTTGGTTGTGTGGGGTTATGGGGCTTCACATAACCATTGCACTCGTAGGTTGGGGATGGGATCAAATGTGAGTGTTTTGGTATGTTGTGTTATCTGATCTTGAATATGAAATGTTAACATTACTCTATGAAAATATGTCTTAAATTATGATCATGCTTTATGTTGATGGAATCCTTAACTTGCATATGTCCTATGGTATGTGCATTGAAGACATTCACATGACTTAGCATGTTTTCTAAAGAAATGATAAATGATCCTTTTTCATGCATGTCCTTTTATGTTACGTGCATATACCCATACTTAGTACATGTGGCATACTAACCTCATTATTTTATATTACTACAACTGTAGATTCCGACCATTGAAGTTTAAGGAGGTCGATTTGAAGAAGCTTGGAACTCTTTCTCCAAGTCTTGATACGTCCACATGTTCGGGGATGCTATCTATTCTAGCTTATGAAGACTTTAGTAGTTAGTAGTTATTAAGAATATTCTATTTCCATTATGTTCGTTGGATTCTTTTGTACTAAGGCCTATATGGCATAATTACTATTTATTGGCTAAGTCCAGATTTGTACTCTTAGATGGTTTTAATATATGTGAGACAAATTTTTTGAATGTCGTATGTCATTATGAATGTTAAGTATGAAGTCTAAGTATACTTCAAATAGAATGTAAAAGTTTTTAATTTTCCGCAATTTTTACTGATCATATGTTATGACGAATGCTAAGGGCTTGTCTGAGTACTCTGAGTGGAAGACGACGCCGGTCGCATCTGTGGTATGCTCCCTGGTGTGACAGTGTGATTTACCATTTTTGACTTCATTAGGAAGAATGTATGAGCATGCTTTAGTTAAAATCGGAGAAGTTCTCTTTAGAATAAATTGACCTTTGTGCATTGCTTGTATAAGAACTTTTTGATAACATCTGAGTATGTTAAGAGGAAGGACATTCCTCCTTAAACATAAATAAACATGGTAATGTTAAGTATGGCCTAAATGGTACTATGACTAAAAAATGAGGACCTTCCTGATCTACATTGCTCATAATCTATGTGTATTGGGTATGAGTTGGTTATTTTCTCTTGAGTAATAATGTTGAGTATGACCACATGTGATTTAAAGATTATTTTATATTGAGCTCTTAATGAAATGAAAAGTAAAGGATATTTTATGATTAGTAGAAGGATGTTCCTCCTTTGAACTAGAGAAGAGCCTATGTACTTGATGCATTAAGGAGTGAGTGAATAAAGGTTCTAATTGCTTGTGTTGCCTTGAGTGCCTAATGGTATGAAGTTGGTGTTCCTTGTAAGTTTAGCGCATTGAATTTTATGTGATGTTGTGTTGAATGTTGTGACCTGATCTATGGTTCATTGAGTCGTTGAAAGTGTTTTAAAATGTCCCAAGTGTCATTCGAGGATGAATGTTCCCAAATGGGAGATATTGTAAGGGCCCTCAAAATGAACAAAGATTTCTAGAGCCTCACATGTGCTCAAAATTTTTAATAATATGTTAATTAAGTGTTTTACAGTATGCATACTTGATTTGAAGTGATTTGGAGGTCAAACGTCCGATGACGTTCGAAAGTTAGCCTTGAGAGGTGCTAGTGTCTTCTAGTGTCCCTTGGTATGTTTTAAGTGTTGTTTGATTCTAAAATTTATAGATAAGGTCCTTAACATGTATACGAACATATTTAGTTTCAAAACGTCCGAGCACGACTCCCGAAGGACCACCAAAAGGGTCCTTCAAGAGGACCCAAATGCTTCCTAAACACTGCCTTGGCAGTGTCAATCTACGCCCAAGAACGACGCCCCGTTCCTCCACCTACGCCCCGTCGATTGGGGGAATTTCTCCACACTTAGTTGTGGGAGCTTAAGCCCCAAAAATGGAGCCTCAGTCACCATGGACATATGTGCATTACGGCACCGTCATTCCAATGACGGTCCATCGATACACACGTCGTTTGGGTCTGCAGCTTCTGTCCTGCACGCTGCCAAGTGAAAGGGTGAATGGGAAATTCACCCCACATCCGAAATAGACTCTAGGCAATTATCTTATCTATTTTTGGGTATATTAAGTTAGTTAAAAATATCAAAACCCCAAATAGACTTCATTCTTCAAATTTCACCTTCCCTCTCAAAACAAAACCTCTCTAGAAACCTCCATTGGAGATGAAGCTCAAGAACAACTTGGAGATTGTATTACCATGGATTATTCATCAATATTTCGTGGTATTTTCATGTAATGAGGTATGGTGATACTTCATCCTAAGTTATCCATTCATCTAAGGAGCTCCTTCAAAGGTTTTCAAAGAGATTTCATGATCAAACTATGTATCTTTCAATCTAGCGATGGGTTCCTTATCAAAATGATTTCAAAAACATGCTTATGATAAATTGATGATTAGCTACTGCTTTTTTAATGTGAATTTCAATCCAATTTCACGATTAACCCATGATCCTCCCAATTTCTCAATTTAGCCTATAATGTGGGCATTGTGATCTTGATTCTATGTTGATTGAAATATGATTCTATAGTGTGGAATTTCTTATAGCTACTATTTTCTATGTGAAATTGATGGTGAACTATTGGTAATGTATCAATGATGATCAAGGTTTATAGAATTGGTAAGTTTTACCTATATTCCTCTACTTTCTATAGAATTGATGAGTTTACATTGTGTGGTATGGTCCACTTATGGTGGCGGTGTTTACCTTATTGTCATTACCTATTTGTTGTGATCATGGACTTGAATGCAATATGTGTAAGAGCATTCAATGTGAAGATTATCATGAATGGGAAGTGTTATTCCTATTTCAAATACTAGTATCATATTTTAGGTACATTGATGATGCTTTCTATATGTGAATGAAGATGATAGGGTTAGGTGATCTATACGTATGATATTGATGAAGTTAGGTTGATGCATGACCCCCTACCTATGTACCCCTAAATGAATCTATTTTCTTAAGCATGATTATGAGTCCTAGATGTAAATGATGAATATGCCTTGTCTCCTATGCTATAATGTGGTGTGTGGTCTATGCATGAATGTGTATTGTGGACTTAAGAGGGTGGTTGTCTCAAGATATGTTGATAGCCATTATGTGATCATGTTGTCCAATGTACACATACATACCTCATGCATGTCTATGAGTAGTATAGGTTCATGGTGTCTAATGAAAGGATGGTTCTCATATACGCTATTGTCTACTACTATGCATGTAAAGTATATTTCCATGAAAGTATAAAAATGTATATTAACTAGGATGACTTGATAGGTGAACTAGTATAGGTAAGGGTATAGGAGTTTACCTATACATTGCACATGTGTACCTTGATATAATAACTCCTAGGGTGACTACTCTATGTAAATGAATATGAATGCATGACTAAGATATGAACATGAAAGTATATGCTATGAGGTCAAGTATATGATATGATGAAGTATGCATATGTGTAGTGTCTAAATGTAGTATGTGAAAGGTCTCCTCATGTATGAACATGTACACACACATGAATGAATGCATAATGAAGTATATAAGATAGTCTAGTAAGTAGTGTCCTTTGAAAGTGCTCAATTGTACTCTAAACTAGACTATGCTTGCATATGTTATGTCCATATGAAATTTTTTCTCACATGATTTAGGTTTATGAAAGGACATTTCTCATCTATAACCGATGAGCTAAGAATATGATGGGTTAATTCTACTAATGCCTATTTTATGAAAGTAATACTAATAAAGGCTTTTCTAAAAAGGAAACTTAGCTTAGCACCGATTAAACTTGACAGATGAAGGGTGCCACTTCCTAATGAGGAAGGCTTGTTCACCAAATGTCCTCATGCGGTGGAAACTATAATGAAAAATGGCATAAAGAGGGTTCCAATATGCATCTCCTAGTTTCTTAACTATGTTGCCCCATAGGACCTAGCAAGTGGATCCACCTAATATGCTAGCATGATACTCATGTCTCACCTTAGCAAGTAAGATACCCTCTTTTGGTGTGACGGAATGACACTTGATTCCATGTTCAGCTCGCATGGTCTTATTTTTGGTTAAGGCTAGGATATCCCTAAAGTAAAATGGACAATGGAAGTAATGTAATGAACCCTAACTAGGATAACCTAAGGAAAGTTGCTTACTGTAGGTGAGAGTATAGGGCTTTACCTATGCATTGCACAAGTAGCTCTTGAAGGGAGTCCCACGAAGGTGTTCTATATATATATGAATATGTATATATCTTTTGTGCATGACATTATGGTATTCACCTATTTGTATGATAATATGCACAGTATGAGTCTTATGGTGTCGATATAATGAAGGTCTCACCTTATATGCATGATGTTGGTCTTACTTGCCATATGATGAAGGTCTTACTTATGCATGTAGTTGAATATAGTTGTCATGTTGATGTATGAATTAAATGGTATACTTGTGGTATCTTTATGAGTTTACTTAGTGTGTGAGGTTATGGTCTTCACATGTACATTGCAGTAGTAGGCTTAGATTGGGATTATGAGTAAGGTCTTATGATAATTTTATGAAATGAAGTCCAAGTATGTATATGTTTACCATTGCCTTATCATGATGTTATTGGTAGAGTTGACTTGTATGTTGTCTTGGAATGGGTCTTATATGAGGTTCTTGCATTATGTTGAGTCATATGTGAAGTTTGTGTTGTCATAATGTGTTATGCCTCTATGTATAAGTATATGTGTTTGATGTTAATGAAGGTTATGTGAATGTTCACCTTGGTGACCTTAATGTGATGCTTGAGTGTGGATAGTGGAACAGGACACTATTCATGCATTGCACCAAGTGTTACTAGAGGGTTACTTAGGGGTGAATGAATTAAGTTAAAACAAGATAATGACATGAATATGAGTGATGTGCTTTAAATTCAATATACGTGTCTTGGTGTGTTGACATGAATAGTGTCATGCCTATATGAAGTATGTGAGTTATATTGTGTAATTGTGCCAATATTTATGAAGATTCTTTAAAATGTCATGTTGCATGATTTCTAACTAAATGTCCTCTTTAAATGCATGTTTTTGCATGGTTGTCATACTTAGTGCAATCTTGTACTAATACCATTCTTCTTCATCTTTTTTTTACAAAGTGTAAGTTATAGATGCTTAAAGGATATCTCTAAAGTGAATGGCTTGATACATGTTTCCCAAGCTCAAGAAAGGTATCCTTAAGATTCAAGGATTGCCTATGTCAAGAACTTATTAAAGTATATGCAATAGCTTTGTTAATATTTTATGTTGTGAAGGGTTGTGTCCCTATTCTACTCTATTGATGTTGAGTCTAAGATGGCAAAAGAGATTTAGAGACTTACTATGTATTATGATATTTTACATATATGAAGTGATGATTCTAGCATATGATGTGCTATGAAAAGTTTTAAATTTTCCGCTAAATTTACTGTCACATTTGGGTTTACCCCCTAGACGTAACAGGCGTCGTCGTCCTCTTTGAGGAATAAGATTAGCCTCTTAGTATTACATCATTACATTTATAGGTCAAAAATACGGAAAAATTAAAACTTTTACTACTTCTACATTGAGGTTTACATAGACATCTACATACACATAATATATAATCATATCGAGTATACATAGACCCTTCGTATAGGAAGATTACATAGTCTTCTACTTTTATTGCATATACATATATATAGAAAGTTGGACATAGTCTCAAAGATTGTATCATCTCATAACCATCTAAAACGATCATAACAAATTTGGGCATAGCCCTACATCAATGTAAAGAAGCCACATATAGGCTTATACAAATCATACTCAAATGAAAATAGAAGGAACATAATAGTCTTTAGAACTAAACAACTCCATAAGCTAGATATTGGCATCGCCCTCAGAAAGTGAGTACCTACCCACTTGGATGGTAGAGAATATCCAAGTCTTCTTCATTGTCGTATCAAATGAGCCTTCAATGACGGGAACCTAAAACGTTTGGGAAAAGGCATAAAATGGGGTTAGTACGCCACTTGTACTAAGTATGAGACCATATGTACATATAAGATCAAAACATGTTAAAAAGGACATTTAGTTACATCGTGCCATTTTATCTTTGAAAGTCTAATGCATAGTCAAACAAACCATACCAAGCAACAAGACATATTCATTAAGGCAAAGTAAGTAATATGCATATCAACATACTTGAACCCATTATCTACTACAACCCTATCATCAAGTAATAACATAACAAGCATGAATAAGAGTTTACCATAGCATAATAAGCAAGACAAATACTCATGAATCCTCATCAAGTCAACAAGTGCAATAACCAAGTAAAGCCCCATAATCTTACTCAATCAAGTAACCCAACAAGAATCCATAACCAATGTCCAACTTCACATAATATAACCTTTTAGGATACATAACACCATACCTTAACAATATAGACCAGATACATGTTCATAAGAATAACCATCACCACATGATATCATTTAAATGTAAAGTCAGCATATTATCATCATTTACATCATTAGAATATACATATATATTATCAACTTCCTAAAGCTTCCATCAAGGCAAACTAGTGCAAGGCATAGGTAAAGTCTCATACCCCTACCTAGGCTAAGTCAAACCCCTCAAGTCACCTTAGTTAGTTTGTACTTCATTACTTCATTTTAGTTTAGGGAACACTTGCCTTGACCGACATAGACCACAAGAGCTAAGTGTGGAATCCGGTGTCATGGAACCCTATACCGAAAGAAGGTGGACTACTTGCCAAAGTAGTACCTAAAACATGAACATGACAGCTACGTGGATCCACTAGCTAGTATTCCTATGGGGGCAACATAGTTAAAGAAATAGGAGATATAATTGGAACCCTCTTTATGCTACATGCATTATAGTCTCCAATCTCATGAGTACATTAGTGATACTACCTTCTTTATGTGGGAAGGGACACTCCTCAATCTAGTTCACTCGGTGCTAAGCTAGGTCCCTTTATTGAAATGTCATTAGTGACTCTATTTATCAAGCATAGCTTAGTTTAGGTCATAGGGTCTAGACCTTGTATAATCATCATCATCATAGCTCAATAAGAATTGCATGAGTATAGTCCTTTCATTACAATTCATATAAGTGAGATTAACACATTCACATATTCATTCATAATAAGGCACATTGATAGTCATCACCATCCTTATAACATTTACATCTTAATCAACTTCACAACCATAATCAAGACATTTCAATTCATCATCATACCACCCTATCAATCCTAATCTAAAGCATACTCCAACACAACATCATGGCTTAATAACAATTAACCACAAATTAAAGTAAAGAATAGGGATCATAAGACTTACCAAGTCTCATTCATAATTCATCATCAAGGTCTTACCATCAACCCGTACTTCAACCTAATTAGGTCATAACATAACCACAATTCAATTATCAACATGATAACAAGGCTAGAAGAATCACTACACCATAATTCAATACTAAATCAAACTTACGACAAGATACTTAGGTCAATTTCTCATAACCTAGATCACTTCTCAAGAACTAGTATGAAAGACTACAAATCACCCTAATTATTTTATGATTAGTGTAAAAACATCATCTAATAGTAATTCAACAGATAACCAAGTCAATTGAACCAAACACAACCTAATTCATATCAAGATCAATACTAGGGTTAAGGGTTGAGGGTCATGTTCTACAATTTGAACCAAACCATCAAGAATTATCATAATCAAGTTAATATACATGTTAATATATTTATTATATCCTAAAGAAATCATAAACAATTCATTTCATAACATTAATTTCGAGATAGGATGAAACCACTTGAAAACTCAACTTTTGAAAATACTTTGAAGGAGCCCTTTGAGGAAAGTAGTCTCAAAGGTGAATTAGATCCCATGTCACATCCGGTTTTACCCCCTATGTGTAACCGGCGTCGTCGTCCTCTTTGAGGACTAAGACTAGCCCCTTAGTTTTCATCATTGCATTCACAAGTCAAAAATACGGAAAAATTTAAAACTTTTAACTATATCTAATTGGAGGTTTACATAGACCTCTACATACACCTAATAGTATTATTTTCGAGTATACATAGACCCTTCATATAAGAAGATTACTTAGTCATCTACTTTTACTTCACATGCATATATATGATAGAATAGAGTCATAAAATCGGTATCATCTCATAACCATCTCAAATGACAATATCAACATGGGTATAGCCCTACAACAATAAAAGTAAGCCACATATAGTCTTTATACAACTTTTTCTCAAATGAAAGATAGAGTAAACATAAGTGTCTTAATAACTAAGAAAATCCGTAGCTAGAATATTGGCATCGTCCTCGGCCAAATGAGGACCTACCACTTGGATGATAAGAGTATCCAAACCTCCTTCTAGATTGCCTCGAACCAAACCTCAACGACCGGAACCTAAAATATTTGGGATAAAGGGAGAAAATGGGGTTAGTACGCCACATGTACTAAGTATGAGACCATATGCACATATAGCAACAAAACATGCTAAAAAGGGAGATTTGGTTAAATCATGCCATTTTACCTCTTTAAGGACTTATGCACAATTAACAAACTATACCAATCATTTAGACATATTCAACAAATCAAATAAGCTATATGCATACCAACATACTTGAACTCATACTCTCATATAACTCTATCACTAAGTAATAACACCACAAGCATGCATAAGAGTTCATCATGTGAATAGCAAAGCAAGACAACTAATCATAAATCCTCATAAAGTCAACAAGTGCAATGACCAAGCAAAGCCCCATAACCTTACTTAATCAAATAACCTAACAAGAACCATAAATAGTAACTCACTTCACATAACATAGCCTTCAAGTACACATAAGTTCATACTTTAACAATAAGGACCAATAGCATGTTCATAAACATCATAATCATTATATAAGGTCAATTACATTTATCATCATTTACATACATAATATTAACCTCCTAAATCTCCTATCAAGGCAAACTAGTGCAAGGCATAAGTAGAGTCTCATACCCCTACCTAAGCTAAGTCAAACCCCTCAAGTCACTTTAGTTAGTTTATACCTCATTACTTCATTTTAGTTTAGAGAGCACTCGCTATAAACGACATAGACCACATGAGCTTATGTGGAATCCGGTGTCGTAAAACCTTACACCGATGGAAGGTGGTCTACCGTCGAAGATATAACCTAACATGAAACATAGCATCTAGGTGGATCCACTAGCTAGTATTCCTATGGTGGCAACATAGTTATGGAACTTGGGGCAACATTGGTAACATCACTCTACACCCTATTTGGGTCATGAGGTATCCATCCTGTGAGAACTAAAGTGAACCCTACCTTCCCTATGTGGGAAAGTGTCACCCTCTCACATACAAATCACTCGGTACTAAGCTAAGTCCCTTCTTGAAATGTCTTTAATGTCTTTACTTATCAATCATAACTTAGTTTAGGTCATAGGGTCTAACCCTTGTATAATCATCATCATAATAGCTCAATAGGAATTGCATGAGTATAATCATTTCATCACAATCCACATAAGTAAGGTTAACACATTACATACTCTTTCAAAATAAGGTGCATTGGTAATCACCATCATCCTTATAACTTTATAACTTAATCAACCTCACAACCATAAGTAAGACATTTCAATTCATTATCATAACACCCTACCAATCCTAAATAAGGCATATTTCAACACAATCATCATGACTTAATCACAATTAATCATAATTAAAGCAAAGTATAGGGATCACAAGACTTACCAAGTCTCCTTCACAATTCATCATCACCGTCTTACCATCAACCATTAGTTTAACTCAATTAAGTCATCAAATCACCATAATTCAATAACCAATATAATCACAAGGCTAAAAGAATCACTACATCACTATTCGAGAATAGATCAAAGCTTAGGATTAAGTCAATTCATCGTACCCTATATCACTTCTCAAGAGCTAGTATGAAAGACTATACATCATCCTAATTTATTCATAATTAGCATAATAACATCATCTAGTAGTAATTCAACCCTTAACCAAGTCAATTGAATGAACAATCTACAATATAAGTCAAGATCACAACCTAGGGTTAGAGACTTAGGATCATGTTCTTCAATCTAGGCAAGACCATCAACAATTAACACAATCAAGTTAAAATACATGTTAATCTATTCAATATAACCTAAAGAAAACATCAACAACTCAATTCATAACTTCAAATTCGTAATTGAATGAAACCCATTTGAAAACTCTAGATTTGAAAACACTTTGAATGAACCCTTTGAGGAAAGAGGTCTCAAAGGTGAAGAGATCCCATACCTCAACGTTTTGGTGATGAAATCACCCTTTTCCAGCCCCCAATACCCTTCCTTGACTTAGCCTTCAATGGAGTCTTCCAATAGAGAGAAAGAAAAGAGAAGATAGAGGAATTGTTTTAGGAGTTCTAATTAGTTTAATGGGGTTGGGGACTTTATATAGGAGGTTAACTAACTTAATTAGGCCTTCTTAATCCCCTAGTTAACCACTTAACCCCTTAACTAACTAAATCAACTTAATTAAAAACGTGCTGAAAATCAAGGCCCCTCGCAGATAGAAGCCTGCCGACGGGCCGTTTGTGAGTCGACGGATGGACCCCCCTCTCGTCCTGCACATCCGTAGGTAAGTTCAGATACTTGTGCAGGCGAGGGCTTCCTCCAGTTGGCTAAGTGTGGGATGACGGTGGCATCGACGCCCCGTCAGTCCACACACGGACCGTAGCCAGTCCCGTCGATGCACGCTGCCCAGGCAGTGTTGCCTCAACCTGTAGGGGTCCCCCTAAAGGGCCCTTGATTAGTCCTTGGGGAGTCGTACCCTGAAGTTTTGACCATGAATCATCTTTAACACGTGTTACACACATTTCCACCAAATTTCATTAATTTCCAACTCTTAAAAGCTAGTCAAATAGGCTAAGGCACACTAGTACCTCCTTGTACCAACTTTCGAACGTCATGGACGTTCTTGAACGTTTTGGTTTCTAAACTTCCTAAATGACCTATATCATTAAACTAACCTTAAAAACAGTTTCTAGACTTAATTGTACCTATTTTAGGCTTTACGACATGTCTTGAATTTCTGAAGTGTTACATTATCCCCCCCCCCCCTAGGAACATTCGTCCCCGAATGACACTAAAACTCTTTTGAAGGAAGGAATAGACTCAAGACTAGAAGCCCAACCAACATAGACACAATACAACATAATACATATCATTTTAATCAAGGCAATTCAAAACTTCAATTACCACATATGAGACTCAAACATTACTTCATGAGGCATTCCTTCTCACAACAACAATATGAGCTCAACATGACACACATGAGTCAATTAGAATCAAGTTCAACTTATCAACATGATATACATTACCTCATAAAGGCTCACCGTGTCAAAATGCACAACATAACTCAAAACAAGCTAAACGCAAAATTTCAAGTTCAAGGCACAATCACTGTAGCTTCACTGTGAAGTTTTCAAAAATGCACATTTTGTAAAACTTCATCTAAAAATTAAGAAACTTCAATTTCTAGTCATATTTATATTATTAAAAAGAACGGCTAACCTTAATTATCAAAAAGATGAGGGTAACCGGACTTTATGTCGGCCTCGGCCTCCCATGTTGCATCCTCAACTAGGTGATTTTTTCATAACACTTTTACGGATACCACCTCTTTGTTCCTCAATTTTTTCACTTGCCTACAAAGGATTTTAACCGGAACCTCCTCATAAGAGAGGTTATCCTTGACACCAAGACCCTCAATAGGAAGAATGGACTCGGGATCACCGACACACTTTTTAAGCATAAATACATGGAAAACCGGATGAACCGAAGCCAATTTACTAGGCAACCTTAACTCATAGGCAACCTTACCAACCCTTTGCAAGATTTCATAGGGACCCACATAATGAGGACTCAACTTCCCTTTCTTGCCAAATCTAACAACTCCCTTCATAGGTGAAATTTTCAAATACACTTTATCACCTTTTTCAAACTCAAGATCCCTCCTCCTATGATCGGCATAAGACTTTTGCCGACTATAGGCCGTTTGCAAGCGATTTTCTTATAATATGAACTTTTTCCAAAGTTTTATAAATAACATCGGGACCAAGGATTGAAGACTCACCGACTTCAAACCACCTAATAGGAGACCTACACCTCCTACCATACAAGGCTTCATAGGGAGCCATGGAAATGGATGAATGGAACTATT
Source organism: Solanum sitiens (assembly GCA_016801875.1). Classification (NCBI taxonomy): domain Eukaryota; kingdom Viridiplantae; phylum Streptophyta; class Magnoliopsida; order Solanales; family Solanaceae; genus Solanum; species Solanum sitiens. Next base: position 1,260,606 of record JABWTJ010000062.1, on the reverse strand, counting down.
ATTGTAAGCAAACTCTACCAAAGGCAAGTGCTTATCCCAACTTCCTTTGAAATTGATGATACAAGCTCTAAGCATATCTTCAAGGGTTTGAATAGTATGTTTTGCTTGACCATCAGTTTGGGGATGAAAAGTGGTACTCAACTTCACCTTAGTACCCAACCCTTCTTGAAATGACCTCCAAAACCTAGATGTGAATTGTGCACCCCTATTCGATATGATGGATAACGGAATACCATGGCGACAGACAATCTCATCTATGAAGATCTTAGCATAATCTTCCGCCGAATAAGTAGACTTGACGGGAATTAACTGAGCAGACTTGGTCAACCTATCAACCACCACCCAAATGGAATCATATTGCTTTTGAGTCTTAGGCAAACCTACCACACAATCCATATTGATGTCCTCCCACTTCTAAGTAGGAATTTGGATTTCTTGTAGTAAGCCACCCGGCTTTAGATGTTCTGCCTTCACTTGTTGGCAATTTGGACACTTAGCAACAATCCGCTATGTCTTTCTTTAAACCTTCCCACCAATAAGTTTCCTTAAGGTCATGGTACGTCTTTGTGGCACCCGGATTAATGGATTAGCGGGACCCATGGGCTTTCTCAAGGATCCGGTCCCTTAACCCATCTACCTCGGGAACACACAATCTCCCTTGGTACCTCAAAACACCATCCCCCCTAAGGAGAATGATTCATTTAGCTTACCAAGGACCGACTCTTTCAATTCCATCAATGGTTGAACAAGGTGTTGTTTGGACTTCACCTCAACCACCAAAGATGAATAGGATTTATGTCGAACCAACACACCACCATTCGGAGAGTCTTCCAATCTCACACCCAACCTAGCCAACCTATGAATATCTTTTACTAGGTCTTTCTAGGCTTCATCTATGTGAGAAACACTACCCATTGTCGTACGACTTAGGGCATCCGCAACCACATTGGCCTTGCCGGGGTGATATAGGACACTCATGTCATAATCTTTCAACAATTTTAAACACCTCCTTTGTCGGAGATTCAACTCCTTTTGGGTAAACACATATTGGAGACTCTTATGGTCGGTGAAGACATCGACATAAAAACAATACAAGTAATGCCTCCATATATTTAAGCTAAAAAACACGGCCGCTAACTCAAGGTCTTGTGTTGGATAGTTTCTCTCATGAACCTTAAGTTGCCTAGAAGCATAATCAATCACTTTGCCATGTTGCATAAGTACACACCCTAAACCCACACGGGATGCATCGCAATACACAACGAAACTCTTTGTTCCCTCCGATAAAGTCAACACCGTAGAGGAAGTAAGCCTATCTTTCAAGATTTGGAAACTCTTTTCACATTCCTCCGACCACTCAAACGTTTTACTCTTTTGGGTAAACGCAGTCAAAGGAGATGCTATGGACGCAAAACCGTCCACAAACATCCGATAGTAACCCGCTAAACCCAAAAAACTCCTAATGTAGGTTGGAGTCAATGGTCTAGGACAACTTCTCACCGCCTCCGTCTTCCTTGGATCTACCTTAACTCCTTCACTAGAGATGATGTGACCAATAAATGCTACTGACCTCAACAAAAACTCACATTTGCTGTACTTGGCAAACAATTGATGCTCCTTAAGGGTTTGCAATACCACCCTCAAATGACCCATATGATCACTCTCATTTTTCGAATATACCAATATGTCGTCAATGAAGACAACGACAAATGAATCTAGGTAACTTTGAAACACCCTATTCATTAAGTCCATAAACACAGCCGGAGCATTAGTGAGACCAAAGGACATAACTAGGAACTCATAATGGCCATATATAGTTTGGAATGCCGTCTTTGGTATATCCTCACCTCTCACCCTAAGTTGGAGATACCCCGATCTCAAGTTAATTTTTGAAAAGTAGCCGCCCCTTGGAGTTTATCAAACAAATCGTAAATCCGAGGGAGAGGATACTTATTCTTAATAGTGACCTTGTTGATTTGGCGGTAGTCAATACACATCCTCAAGGACCCATCTTTATTCTTTACAAAACAAAACGGAGCACCCCATGGCGATATACTAGGCCTTATGAAACCCTTATCTAGTAAATCCTTGAGTTGTGCCTTCAACTCCTTTAATTCGGCCGGAGACATCCGATAAGGAGGAATTAAAATGGGGTTTGTTTTTGGTAGCAAATCGATACCAAAATCAATTTCCCGTTTGGGAGGAATATCGGGAAGGTCATTAGGGAAGACCTCCAAAAATTCACTCACTACGGGGACCGACTCAATGGGAGGAATTTTGGAGTCAAGATCTTAGACTCTCACTATATGATATAGGCAGCCCTTAGAGATCATTTTGCAAGCTTTCAAACAAGAAATGATACTATCACATCCGGGTTTACCCCCAAGATGTAACCGGCATCGGCGTCCTCTTTGAGGACTAAGACAAGCCTCTTACTCTTACATCATTGCATTCATCGATTAAAATACAGAAGAATTAAAACTTTTTTTCAAACCAAATCTAATCGGAGGTTTACATAGACCTCTACATACACATAATCATATTTATATCAAGTATACACAGACTTGTTCGTATAAGAAGATTACATAGTCTTCTACTTTTATTTCACACATTTATATAATAAGGAAATAAAATCATAAATCCGTCTCATCTGATGAAACCATCTAAACGACAACAATAACATTGGGCGTAGCCCTACATCAATAAAATAAAGCCGCATATAGGCTTTATACAACTTTGTCTCAAATAGGAAATAGAGTCAATACAAAAGTTGTAGTAAGTAAGTACTTTATAAAGAGAATATTGGCATCGTCCTCGGGAAAATGAGGACCTACCACTTGGATGATAGAATATCCAAGTCTTCCTTCAAATCACCTCAAGTCAAACTTCAACGACCGGAACCTAAAATGTTTGGGAAAGAGGGAGAAAATGGGGTTAGCACGCCACATGTACTAAGTATGAGACCATATGCACAAATATCATCAAAGTATGGTAAAAGGGAAATTAATGAAAACATGTCATTTAATCCAATCCTTTAAACATACTTAAAAAAATAATTATATCATATGCATATCATCATACTTAAACCCATAGCCTCATATAAATCTATCATAATCAAGTAAAATCACAAATATGGATAATAGTAAATCATGTAGATAGCAAAGCAAGCGAACTAACTATAATTCTTACGAAGCCACAAGTGCAATGACCAAGCAAAGCCCCATAACCCTACTTAATCAGGTAACCTACCAAAGATCATAATTAGCAATTCCCTTCACTTAACATAATCTTCAATCTCATATAATGTTCCTTCTTTAACAATGATGACCAATTTCATATTCATAAGCATCTTATTCAACATATAAAGTAATTTACATTAAAATATCATTTATATCCATAATATTAACTCCTCAAAGTTCCTATCAAGGCAAACTAGTGCAAGGCATAGGTAGAGTTCCATACCCCTACCTAAGCTAAAGTCAAACCTCTCATGTCACTTTAATTAGTCTATATTTCATTCATTCATTTTAGCTTAGGGAACTCTTGCCTTAACCGACATAGACCACATGAGCTAATGTGAAATACGGTGTCATGAAACCTTACACCGATGAAAGGTGGTCTACCGGCCAAGGTAGAACCTAACATAAACGTAGCTATCTAGGTGGATCCACTAGCTAGTATCCTATGATGGCAACATAGTTTAAGAAACTAAGAGATAGGTATTCCCTCTACATACCTTTTGGTAATTGGGGCCACACCTCATGGGAATCATTAGATGAGTATCCCTCAAAAGGGGAGTCAACATCCAATATGGAACTATAGGGTAACACTTACTCTATGGAAAGTCATCACCTCCCATTGTCAAGTTCACTCGGTGCTAAGCTAAGTCCCCATTATTGAAATGTCTTTAAACTTTATTAATCATCTCAACCTAGTTTAGATAATAGGGTCTAGACCTTGTATATTCATCATCATAGCTCAATAAGAATTGTATGAGAAATAGTCTTTTCATTCACAATTCATATAGGTGAAATTAACACTTGTACATCTCATCATAATAGGGCACATCCTTACACATCAACTTCTTTATAACATGTACTCCTAAGCAACCTCACAACCAAAACATAAGACATTTCAATTCAATCATCATACCATCCTATCACCTTAAACAAGGTATACTTTAACACAACATCATAACTCGATGACAATTAACCACAATTGAAGTGAGAATTAGGATAGTCAAGACTTACCAACACTCCTCCATAGTTCATCAATAAGGGCCTTACCATCAACCCATAGATCAACCCAATTTGGGTCATCACACCAATACAATCCAATAACCAACATGATAATGAATTTAGAAGAATCACTACACCATAATTCAATACTAGATCCAAGCTTGAAAACATGATATTTAAGTCTATCCTCTTAACCTAGATAAATCCTCAAGGACTAGCATGAAGGACTTCAATTCATCACTATAGATTCATGATCAATGTAATAACAATCATTAAGAATGATTTAACTAATAATAAAATCAATTGCATCAACCCCAACATATTTCATATCAAAATCATGCCTAGGGTGAAGGGTTAAGGGTCATAATCTACAATCTAGACCAAACCATCTCAATTCACCCCAATTAGGTTGCATTACATGATAATATACTCATTATACCCTAAAAGAAGTATAAACAACCCAATTCATAACACAAATTTCGTAATTGAATGAAACCCACATGAAAACTCAACCTTTGGAAACCTTTGAAGGGGCCCTTTGTGGAAAGAAGTAACAAAGGTGAATTAGATCCCATAACTTAACGTTTTGATAACAATTTGATGATGAATTTGTCCCTTTCCAGCCCCCAAAGCCCTTCCTTAGCTATGTCTTCAATGGTGTCTTCCAATAGAGAGAGAAAGTAGAGAGAATGAAGAGAGTTTATTTTGAGTGTTGTCTTTAGGCTAATGAGGGTTGGGGTATTTATATGAGGGGTTAAATTACCTAATTAATCATCCTAATCCCCCAACTAACCACAAAAATTCATTAATTAATTAATGAATTCATCTTTGGAAATCTTGGCAGTAAGTTGGGACTTCAAAGACGAGACTTCGACCACGGTCCGTCTGTGAGTCGACGCCCCGTCATCCCCCTCCGTCGCCTGGAATAGTAGCTATGAAAGCAAGGGATTCCTTGAAACTTTCTAAGTGTGGAACGATGGTGGCCTCGACGCCCCGTCGAGCTACTCATGCCCCGTCGACCCTTTCGTCGATGCACACTGCCAGGCAGTGTTGCATCCAAACCTCAAGGGCCCTTGGTTGGTTCTTGGGGAGTCGTACCCGGACGTTTCAACCATGAAACATCTCTAACACGTGTTACACATATTTTTACCTAATGTTTGATCAATTTCAAACTCCTAAAAGCTAGTCAAGTGGCTAAGACATCCTAGCACTCTCATGAACCAACTTTTCGGACGTCATGGACGTTCTTGAATATCTTGGTTTTTAAACACCTTAACTAGCCTATATATATATAAATCAACTTAGAACAGTGCTTAGACCTCATGGAACCTAGGTTAAGTTTTACAACACGCCTTGATATTTCAGAATGTTACCTTACCCCCCACCCACCCCTAGGAATATTCGTCCCCGAATGACACTTAAACACTCTTTTTAAAGGAAGGAAAAGACTCAAGACTATCAACTCAACCAATTCACAATATCAAATTAACATGAATCACATCATTTCAATAAGGCAACTTCAAGACTCAATTTACCACACATACGCTCAAAATTTCGTCATGAGGTACCTCCTTCTCACTACACATATGAGCTCATCATCCATTACCTAAGTCAATTAGCACCAAGTTCATTTCATCAATATGCTACATAAAATTTCCACAAAGACTCACCAAATCAAAATGCATAACCTAACTCAAATAAGCAACAAGCAAAACAAATCTCAAATTTTTAAAGCCAACCTACAGTGACTTCACTGTACTTTCACTGTGAAGTCTCTAAAATTTGGATTTTTACAAGACTTCACCTAAAAATCAAGAAACCACAATTCCTAGTCATAATAATGTTATTAAAAAGAATGGCTAACCTTAATCATCGAAAAGATGAGGATAACGGGTCTTCATGTCGGCCTCGGCCTCCCATGTTGCACCCTCAACTAGGTGGTTCTTCCATAACACTTTTACGGAAACCACCTCTTTATTTCTCAACCTCTTCACTTGTCTATCAAGGATTTGCACCGGAACCTCCTCATAAGAGAGGTTATCCTTGACTCCAAGGCCTTCAATAAGAAGAATAGACTCGGGATCCCCGATACACTTCTTCAACACAGATACATGGAAAACTGGATGAACCGAAGCTAAATCATTTGGGAGTTTTAAGTGATAAGCAACCTTACCAACCCTTTTCAATATCTCATAAGGGCCCACATAACAAGGACTCAACTTCCCCTTCTTGCCAAATCTAACCAACCCCTTCATGGGTGAAATTTTCAAATACACTTTATCACCTTCTTCAAACCCCAAATCTCTTCTTCTATTGTTGGCATAGGACTTTTGTCGACTATAGGCTGTTTGTAACCGATTCCTTATGATTTGTACATTCTCCAAAGTCCTATAAATCAAATTGGGACCAAGAATTTATGGCTCACCAACCTCAAACCATCCTATAGGAGACCTACACCTCCTACCATACAAGGCTTCATAGGGAGCCATGGAGATGGATGAATGAAAGCTGTTATTATAAGCAAACTCCACCAAAGGCAAGTGTTTATCCCAATTACCTTTAAAATCAATAATACAAGCTCTAAGAATATCCTCAAGGGTTTTAATAGTGCGTTCCGCTTGACCATCCGTTTGAGGATGAAAAGCGGTACTCAATTTCACCTTAGTACCCAAACCTTCTTGAAATGATCTGCAAAATCTAGATGTGAATTGTGCACCCCGATCCGAAATGATGGATAATGGAATACCATGGCGACACACAATATCATCTATGAAGATCTTTGCATAAACTTCCGCCGAATAAGTGTAATTGACGGGAATAAAATGAGCGGACTTAGTCATTCTATCAACAATCACCCATATAGAATCATATGACTTTTGAGTCTGAGGCAACCCTACTACAAAGTCCATATTAATGTCTTCCCACTTTCAAGTAGGAATTTGGATCTCTTGTAGCAAGCCACCCGGCTTTTGATGTTCCACCTTCACTTGTTGACAATTCGGACACTTAGCAATAAATTCCGCTATGTCCTTCTTCAAACCTTCACACCAATATATCTCCCGAAGGTCATGGTACATCTTAGTCGAACCCAGATGAATGGAGTAGTGGGATCCATGGGCTTCCTCAAGGATCCGGTCCCTCAACCCTTCAACATCGAGAACACATAATCTCCCTTGGTACCTCAACACACCATCCCCCCCTAAGGAGAAAGACTCATTCAACTTGCCAAGAACCGATTCCTTCAACTCCATCAATAGTTGATCAAGGTGTTGTTTGGACTTCACCTCAACCACCAATGATGACTCGGAGCTATGATGAACCGTAGCACCACCATTTGGAGAACTCTCCAGTCGCACCCCCAATCTAGCCAACCTATGAACATCTTTCACTAGGTCTTTCTTGGCTTCATCTATATGCGACACACTACCCATAGTTATACGACTTAGGGCATCTGCAACTACATTGGCCTTGCCGGGATGATAGAAGACACTCATATCATAATCTTTCAACAATTCCAACCACCTTCTTTGTCGGAGATTCAACTCCTTTTGAGTAAACACATATTGGAGACTCTTATGATATGTGAAAACATCAACATGTATATCGTACAAGTAATGCCTCCATATTTTCAAAGCAAACACCACGGCCGCTAACTCAAGGTCATGAGTGGGATAGTTTCTCTCATGCACCTTCAGTTGCCTCGAAGCATAGGCAATCACTTTCCCATTTTGCATAAGCACACACCCCAAACCTATACGAGATGCATCACAATACATAACAAAGCCCTTTGTACCTTCCGGTAGTGTCAAAAGCGGAGCCGAAGTAATTCTATCTGTCAATAATTGGAAACTTTTCTCACAAGCCTCCGACCACTCAAACTTTTTACCTTTTTGAGTCAATGTAGTCAAAGGAGATGCAATGGATGAAAAGCCCTCCACAAACCTTCGATAATAGCCCGCTAGACCTAAGAAACTCCTAATGTCAGTCGGAGTCAAGGGTCTAGGAATATTTTTCACCGCATCAGTCTTTATTGGGTCAACCTCAACTCCCCCACTAGAGATGATGTGCCCAAGAAATGCAACCGTCCTCAACCAAAACTCGCATTTTCTATACTTGGCAAATAACTGATGCTCTTTAAGGGTTTGCAATACCACCCTCAGATGACCCATGTGATCAACCTCATCCTTCGAATACACCAAGATATCATCAATAAACACAATAACAAATGAATCAATATAGCTTCGAAACACTCTATTCATTAGGTCCATAAACGCCGCCAGGGCATTTGTGAGGCCAAAAGACATAACCACGAACTCATAGTGCCCATACCAAGTCCAAAAGGCCGTCTTTGAAATATCTTCATTTCTCACTCTGAGTTGGTGATACACCAACCTCAAATCTATCTTTGAAAAGTAGCTCTCTCCTTGGAGTTGATCAAATAAATCGTCAATCCGAGGAAGAGGATACTTGTTCTTGATAGTAACTTTGTTGAGTTGGCGATAATCAATACACATTCTCAAGGACCCATCTTTCTTCTTCACGAATAAGACCGGAGCACCCCATGGAGAAATGCTAGGCCTTATAAAGCCCTTGTCTAGCAAATCTTTAATTTGTTCCTTCAACTCCTTCAATAAGGCCGTAGCCATTCGATAAGGAGGAATCGAAATAGGGTTTGTTTCCGGTAGCAAATCGATACCAAAATCAATTTCCCGTTCGGGAGGAATACCGGGAAGGTCATTAGGAAAGACCTCCGGAAATTCACTCACCACGGGGATAGACTCAATAGGAGGAATTTTAGAATCCAAATCTTGGACCCTTACAATGTGATAAAGACATCCCTTCGAGATCATTTTACATCCTTTTAGAAAAGATATGAACCGACCTCTAGGAATAGAATTCCCACCCTACCACTCAATAACGGGTTCATTTGGGAAACTAAACCTAACAATTATAGTCCTACAATTAATGGAAGCAAAACTATCATGTAACCAATCCATACCCAAAATGACATCAAAGTCAAGCATATCTAGTTCAACTAGATCCACATGAGAAACTCTATTGGGCAAAGTGATAGGACAATTTTGATAGACTCTTTTTGCTACAATGGACTCACCCAATGGAGTAGACACCACGAAAGGTTCATGCAAAACATCGGGTAAAGTGTCAAACTTTTTAGCTACTAAGGGAGTAACAAAAGACAAAGTAGCACCCAGATCAAGCAGAGCATACACATCAACAGTAAAGATTTGTAACATACTAGTCACCACATCGGGAGAAACCTCTTGATCACCTCTAGTACGAAGAGCATAAAAGCGGTTCTTTTTAGGAGCATCACTAGAACCACTTGGTTGTCCACCCTTCTCTTGCCCCTTTGCATTAGGACAATCTCACACCCTATGACCACTTTTTCCACAACCAAAGCAAATCCCCGTTCCTACCAAACATTCACCAAGATGACCCTTTCCACACTTAGCACACGTAGGCTTCTCTTTAGATGAATTTCCACTCTTCCCTTTTTGAACTTTTGGCCTAGGGGCCCTCTCATCACTAGCCTTGGGAAATTTGTATGGAACTTGATTTGAAAATCTCTTGTTAAATCTAGGCCTGTCTTGAATCCCAAGCCTATCTTTCGTAGCTCCACCCTCAAAAGACCTTGCCCTTCTTGAATCCCTATCCTTCCTTTTTGCTCTAGCCTCCTCAACCCTTTTAGCATACACCATAAGATGACCAATATTCATGTCATCATGAAGCATAGCCGAATGGCATTCTTCTTGCAAGTCATCCTATACACCTGTCACAAATCGACTCATCTCGTCTCTAGGATCGGAGACCAAGGAAGGAGCATATTTGGCCAATTGAATGAACTTCAAAGAGTAATCATGAACACTCATACCTCCTTGGCGGAGGTTGATGAATTCCACCACCTTAGCTTATCTCATCTCTCTAGGGAAGAACCGATCAAGGAAAGCCCTCTTAAAGATCTCCCAAGTCACCGGCCCACCTTGAAGTGGCCTATTATCCCTCCATTGCACATGCCAAGTTTGAGCCACATCCTTGAGTTGGTATGAGGCCAACTCGGCATTATCATTCGAAGACAACCCCATAGCACATAGTATCTTATAAACCTCATCAATGAATTCTTGAGGGTCTTCATCAACCCTAGACCCATAGAAAATAGGAGGATTCATCCGTGTGAAGTCCCTAAGTCGAGAAGCCATAGTTTACTCATGAACCCTAGGTGCAATATCCCGATTGGCTTGGTCAGTCATAGCTTGAGCTTGAACCGTTGTGGCTTGGGCTTGAGTAGTCATGGCTTGGGTCATTTGAGCAAGAATAGCCCTCATCTGAGCCTCCGTCATAGGCGGAGGATCGGCCGGAGCCTCATCATCAACAATAACCTCTTCAAGAGAAGGAACTGGATCATCACGAGGAGGAATTCCCGCATTAGCAATCTCCTCCTCAAGTCTCCTAGCCGCATTTCTCCGAGTATTCATCTCCTATAACCAAAATACAAGGATTAGGTTAAATCATATAAGAAGTACACTCTAGAGGCACGATAACGGATTTCCAAAAATGAGAGTGAATCCTAAGCATCAAAAAAGCACCTATTCATAAGTGTGGCGTGCTTCACAATTATGAATACAAACCTACATAGACGTGGTTGAGAGAGACGTCAACATCAAGGATATTCAACCTCATGCTCTGATACCAAGTTTGTCACATCCGGGTTTACCCCCAAGATGTAACCGGCATCGTCGTCCTCTTTGAGGACTAAGACAAGCCTCTTACTCTTACATCATAGCATTCATCGATTAAAATACGGAAGAATTAAATCTTTTTTTTCAAACCAAATCTAATCGGAGGTTTACATAGACCTCTATATACACATAATCATATTTATATCAAGTATACATAGACTTGTTCGTATAAGAAGATTACATAGTCTTCTACTTTTATTTCACACATTTATATTATAAGGAAATAAAATTATAAATCCGTCTCATCTCATGAAACCATCTAAACGACAACAATAACATTGGGCGTAGCCCTACATCAATAAAAGAAAGACGCATATAGGCTTTATACAACTTTGTCTCAAATAGGAAATAGAGTGAATACAAAAGTTGTAGTAACTAAGTACTTCATAAAGAGAATATTAGCATCGTCCTCGGGAAAATGAGGACCTACCACTTGGATGATAGAATATTCAAGTCTTCCTTCAAATCACCTCAAGTCAAACTTCAACGACCGAAACCTAAAATGTTTGGGAAAGAGGGAGAAAATGGGGTTAGCACGCCACATGTACTAAGTATGAGACCATATGCACAAATATCATCAAAGTATGGTAAAAGGGAAATTAATGAAAACATGTCATTTAATCCAATCCTTTAAACATACTTAACAAGTTAATTATATCATATGCATATCATCATACTTAAACCCATAGCCTCATTAAATCTATCATAATCAAATAAAATCACAAATATGGATAAGAGTTAATCATGTAGATAGCAAAGCAAGCCAACTAACTATAATTCTTATGAAGCCACAAGTGCAATGACCAAGCAAAGCCCCATAACCCTACTTAATCAGGTAACCTACCAAAGATCATAATTAGCAATTCCCTTCACTTAACATAATCTTCAATCTCATATAATGTTCCTTCTTTAACAACAATGACCAATTTCATATTCATAAGCATCTTATTCAACATATAAAGTCATTTACATTATAACATCATTTATATCCATAATATTAACTCCTCAAAGTTCCTATCAAGGCAAACTAGTGCAAGGCATAGGTAGAGTCTCATACCCCTACCTAAGCTTAAGTCAAACCTCTCATGTCACTTTAATTAGTCTATATTTCATTCATTCATTTTAGCTTAGGGAACTCTTGCCTTAACCGACATAGACCACATGAGCTAATGTGTAATACGGTGTCATAAAAACTTACACCGATGAAGGGTGGTCTACCGGCCAAGGTAGAACCTAACATAAACGTAGCTATATAGGTGGATCCACTAGCTAGTATCCTATAGTGGCAACATAGTTTAAGGAACTAAGAGATAGGTATTCCCTCTACATACCTTTTGGTAATTGGGGCCACACCTCATGGGAATCATTAGATGAGTATCCCTCAAAAGGGGAGTCAACATCCAATATGGAACTATAGGGTAACACTTACTCTATGGAAAGCCATCACCTCCCATTGTCAAGTTCACTCGGTGCTAAGCTAAGTCCCCATTATTGAAATGTCTTTAAACTTTATTAATCATCTCAACCTAGTTTAGATAATAGGGTCTAGCCCTTGTATATTCATCATCATAGCTCAATAAGAATTGTATGAGAAATAGTCCTTACATTCACAATTCATATAGGTGAAGTTAACACTTGTACATCTCATCATAATAGGGCACATCATTACACATCAACTTCTTTATAACATGTACTCCTAAGCAACCTCACAACCAAAACATAAGACATTTCAATTCAATCATCATACCATCCTATCACCTTAAACAAGGTATACTTTAACACAACATCATAACTTGATGACAATTAACCACAATTGAAGTGAGAATTAGGATAGTCAAGACTTACCAACACTCCTCCATAGTTCATCAATAAGGGCCTTACCATCAACCCATAGATCGACCCAATTTAGGTCATCACACCAATGTAATCCAATAACCAACATGATAATGAATTTAGAAGAATCACTACACCATAATTCAATACTAGATCCAAGCTTGAAAACATGATATTTAAGTTTATCCTCTTAACCTAGATCAATACTCAAGGACTAGCATGAAGGACTTCAATTCATCACTATAGATTCATGATCAATGTAATAACAATCATTAAGAATGATTTAACCAATAATAAAATCAATTGCATCAAACCCAACATATTTCATATCAAGATTATGCCTAGGGTGAAGGGTGAAGGGTCATAATCTACAATCTAGACCAAACCATCTCAATTCACCCCAATTAGGTTGCATTACATAATAATATAATCATTATACCCTAAATAAGTATAAATAACCCAATTCATAACACAAATTTCGTAATTGAATGAAACCCACATGAAAACTCAACCTTTGGAAAACCTTTGAAGGGGCCCTTTGAGGAAAGAAGTCTCAAAGGTGAATTAGATACCATACCTTAACGTTTTGATAACAATTTGATGATGAATTTGTCCCTTTCCAGCCCCCAAAGCCCTTCCTTAGCTATGTCTTCAATGGTGTCTTCCAATAGAGAGAGAAAGTAGAGAGAATGAAGAGAGTTTATTTTGAGTGTTGTGTTTAGGCTAATGAGGGTTGGGGTATTTATATGAGAGGTTAAATTACCTAATTAATCTTCCTAATCCCCCAACTAAACACCAAAATTCATTAATTAATTAATGAAGTCATTTTTGGAAATCTTGGCAGTAAGTTGGGACCTCACAGACAAGACCTCGACCACGGTCCGTTTGTGAGTCGACGCCCCGTCATCCCCCTCCGTCGCCTGGAACAGTAGATATGGAAGCAAGGGATTCCTTGAAACTTTCTAAGTGTAGGACTACGGTGGCCTCGATGCCCCGTCGAGCCACTCACGCCCCGTCGACCCTTCCGTCGATGCACACTGCCAGGCAGTGTTGCATCCAAACCTCAAGGGTCCTCCTCAAGGGCCCTTGGTTGGTCCTTGGGGAGTCGTACCCGGACGTTTCAACCATGAAACATCTCTAACACGTGTTACACATATTTTTGCCTAATTTTTTATCAATTTCAAACTCCTAAAAGCTAGTCAAGTGGCTAAGACATCCTAGCACTCTTATGAACCAACTTTCCGGACGTCATGGACGTTCTTGAATATCTTGGTTCTTAAACACCTTAACTAGCCTATATATATATAAATGAACTTAGAACAGTGCTTAGACCTCATGGAACCTAGGTTAAGTTTTACAACACGCCTTGATATTTTGAAATATTACAGATACGACCTCTAGGTTAATACCGGGATTCCATGTTAAGCTCTCATGGTTTATGTAGGTTAAATCTAGGCCCCAAAAATAAACATAATAAACTAGGTCTACCCAAGGGTGTACTACCCAGGGTAGATGGTGGAACTGGACACCATCTATACATTGCACAAGTAGACATTTGAAGGGAGTCTTGGTGTGTCCTTGTAATGAAAATGAATGAATGGATTACTATATGATGTTAATGGATTAAGTGATTTTAAGTCTAATGTTAATGAATCATTTTGAACTTATGTCTAATGTTGATGAAGGTTATGTAAATGATTGAATGTGATATGCTTAGTCTAGGGTGATTCCTAATGAGCACTAAGTGGGAGTTCTAGTATGGGATGTTACTTTCACGTTGTACTAGTGTAACTTGGGGGTTGTCTTGGAGGATGGTCTTTATGTGAAGTTCTTAATTGCATGAATGTTTCCTCTAGTAATTAATGTTACTTGTTAACATGAAATGAAGTATCCTTATCTTTGGTATTCTTAAGGATCACTTAAGTGTGTATGAAAAGGTTGTATGGGCAGTCTCCTCATGTCTTACCTAGGTGGGTCTTAAGATATATTTTGATGGAGTGTCTAAATGACTAATTGTTTCTTTAATGAAAATGTCTATGTGTTGAGAATCATGAAAGTATTACCTTGTATGTTAATGATGACTTATATGAAGTCTTGTACACTTGATTCATGAGGTTTTACTAAAATAGCATGAAAAGTATGTTTAAACTAAAATGTATGTTTTAAAGCATGTTTTTGCACATTGCCATACTTAGATACATTTTTTGTACTAACTCCATATTCTTCTATATTTCTAAAAGTATAGGTGGAAGGCAAGTGGAGGTTTATAGAAGTTGAAGCTTGGGAAATAGAGTTCTCTCAATATTGGTATGTCCTCATATGTTTGAGGACATGGACTATGTTTAGTTTTCTTTCTATTAAAGACTTGTAATATACTAGTTTCTTTTCTATGTAAGGTCCATGACCCTATGATATTAAGACGTGTCTAAGTTGGCTTGTGATGATGAGACTTCTTTCCTTATGTTTTATGAAAGAGTTTCTTATTGACTATTTTGTGAAAAGTATTAATTCTGCATTACTTTTCGTACCTATGTGATGAATGAAAGCTAAGAGGCTTGTAGAAGACCTCCGAGAGGTTAAGTACATCGTGTAACGCCTAGGGGGTACTCTTGGGTCGTTACAAAACACATCACCATACATACAACATTCTTTCTTAACAACACAAGCAATTTGGAACATGAATGTTTTGAGAAGATGGTCTTAGGGTCCAAATTTCACAAGCCACGTCTAGTAGAGTCTTGTTCATTTGTGTGAGCCACGACACATATATGAGCGAGAGGCTATACGACGATAGAAGTTTCACTTTCTTCATTACTCTTGTGTCTTACCATAGAGTTGAGTTCTATAAGTGTCTTTTCCTAATCTTTTCTCTTAAGTTTTAGGTTATGAATACAAGAAGGACAATCGCGAGTGGAATATGGAGTAGTTAATAAGGGAGTTCCTCCCCCTCAAGTGATCCAAGGTCTTCAAGATCCCAATGTTGAAAGGGATATGTCTAATGTGGAGATAAAGGCTTCTTTTTGAGCTTTATCCAACTCATGACGACTCAAGCTCAAGTCGTCACTAATCATGCTTAAGCCATGACGGCCCAAGCTAACCTAGGAGTTGGACCTCAAGTGAACCCCAATGCAAGTACTCCCGCTTCTAGAATCTGGATTTCATGAGGATGAATCCGCCT
Source organism: Solanum sitiens (assembly GCA_016801875.1). NCBI lineage: Eukaryota > Viridiplantae > Streptophyta > Magnoliopsida > Solanales > Solanaceae > Solanum > Solanum sitiens. The sequence continues at coordinate 1,244,599 of JABWTJ010000062.1, read as the reverse complement.
ACATATTATGGAACTAAGGTGGATGAGGATACACAAGGATTTATATATGAGGTGTTCAAGGTGTTAGATGTTATGGGAGTGACTTCTAGAGAAAAAGCGGAGCTAGTCGCTTATCAACAAAAGGAGGTGTCACAAGTGTGGTTTGAGCAATGGAGGGATGAGAGACCCATAAGGGCAGGCCCAGTAGATTGGGGAGTGTTTAAGATGGCCTTTCTTGATAGGTTTTTCCCCTTAGTTTTGAGAAAGAAAAAGTTAGTCGAATTTATGAACCTTCGTCAAGGGGGAATGAGTGTGAAAGAATATTCTCTAAAGTTCTCCCAACTCTCTAAGTATGCCCCAACCTTGGTAGCCAACTCTAGAGCTAGAATGAAAAAGTTTGTGATGGGGGTGTCTAGTTTGGTTGAAGAAGAGTGTCGTACGGCAATGCTCCATCATGATATGGATATCTCTAGACTCATGGTGTATAACCAACAAATTGAGGAGTCCAAGCTTAGGAAGATGAATAGAGATGGGAAGAGGTCTAGGTCAGATGAACCAAGTCAACCTAAGTCTAATAAGAGGCTTTATTATCAAGATTCTTCCATGGGGAGCAAGGATAGGGTTCCCAAATAAAATTTTCAAGGAGGGAATGGAGGTGGCTCTCCTTTTGAGAGGGATAATTGTACTACTTGTGGGAAGCGACACTTGGTAAGTGTCTTGCCGGTATGGATGGATGTTTTTTTTTAGATGTGGAAATAAGGGTCATAAAATGATATTTCCCGGTCCTCAAGGCAAAAGGAAAAGAGACCAACCAAGCTCCTCAAGATGGTCTGAATCCCAATACTCAAAAGAAGAACCGTTTCTATGTGCTACAATCTAACAAAGGAGCTAATCCAAAATAAAGTCCCCGGTAAGTCATAGTTCCTTGTGGTTGTTTTTTATTTGTCCCTAGATGGGTTTACCTAAGTGGGGGAGAATGAATTGAGTAGTAAGGTGGTTGATATCCTTATATTTTGCTTCTATTCTTACTCAAGCTTGAGACCAAAATTCTTAGTAGTTTGGTTATGTTTTGGAGTTTTGCATTTGAGTGTGAGTTGCATGTCTCCTTATGTTATGAATGCCTTTGATGGTATTATGTTTTGCATGCTCTTGATGATACATAGTTACATGGGAATATTGGTTGTTAATTTATATTTCTCATGTCAATGCGCATCTAATGATAACTGTTTAATTGTCTTATGAGTTGTTATATCTATATGTCAATGTGTGATTTGAAAGTTATTGCACGTTAAGTTTTATAATGAAGTGATGAGCATGTCTAATGTTGTAGAAGGTAGTTCCTCCATAAATGCTTTGAAAATAATGAAGTATGTGTACGCCTTGAATTGTGGAAATAGTTCCAAATTGTGTGTGTTGCTAAGAGTGCATAATGATGTGAATTTGGTGTTACTTGTAAGTGTGGTGCATTGACTATGAATGTTGTATGTATGTACTATGATGTGTTTAAGAGATTGTAACGACCATCAAAATCAAATAGGACAAACTAGAGTTTCCCATGTGTTTCATGAGTTAGTAATGTGTTAAAGTGATGAGTAATAGCTTTAGAAACCACTTTTGAAGATTTTAGAAGTCGAACGTCAAAGAACGACCAAGATGTTCGGAAACTAGTCTTGTGTGTGCCTAGTGTGCCTTTGCATGTTTTATGTGTTATTTAGTGTCTAAAATGAGTGGAAGAGACCCTGGAACCTATTCTGTCATGTTTAGGGTCAAAACGTCTGGGTATGACTCCCCAAGCACCACCCTAAGGTCCCTGAGAAGGACACAAATGTTGGCAAGAATCTGCCAATGACAGTTCAAAACCACGACCCAAACAATGGCAGTAGTTGGATTGATGCCCCGTCAACAGGGGGCATGGATCCATACTTATTTGTGAGAGATTAGGCCCCATGTTGGGGAGTATCTGACCAAAACCACGCCCATCAGGATGGGTCATGGTTCCATCGACGTCCAGTCGATTGGTGGCCATTTTTGGCCTACAATTTTGTGTAGGTGTCTCGGCCAACTTAGCGGTAGATTGGGAAATTCACCCCACGCCCTAATTAACTAGTAGATGGTTATTTTAGGTGTTTTTAAGTATTTAAGTTGGTTGATACCCCTAAGACCAAAATTAGACTTCACTTTTCAAAATCAAAACCTCTCTCCAAAACAAAACTCTCTCAAGACTCCATTGGAGCTTGAACTCAAGGTGGAGCTAGAATTGAAGATTTTCAGTGGGTTCTTAATCAAATTTCATTGTTTTTCTTCATATAAGGTACGTCAATTCATCTTTTATTCTTCTCTCATTCAAGGATCCAATCCAAACGTTTTTTAAAAAGGTTTCAAAATCCTAAAATCTCCTATTTCCAAATTTAAGCATGGGTTCTTGTACGTAAAGGCTTTAATGGATGAATCATGACGTTTTAAATGTTAATTGATGAATTTATGGTCAAAACTTCCATGAACCCATGATCATCCTAATTCTCTAATTATGACTTATGAAGTGGGTTTGATGAATATGATTGGATACTATTAGAATTATGTTTATCTATGTTGTAATATAATTACCTACTGCCAATGATGCCTAATTATGATGAACTATTGGATAATTGAGTAAAGGTTATCAAGGCTTGGGTGAAGGGTAAGTTGATCTCATTGTTCTAGTCTTCTTGAATTGATCTTTTGTGGTATGGTCCACTTATAGTAGCGGTGTTTACTTGATGTATATGAAAGTATATGTGAATTGTGGTTATGGCCTTGAAGGCATCGAATGTAAAGTAAAGTGATGTTATGAAGTATATGTATAATGATGTCATATGAAGTTATGAATGTGTATATTGAAGATATTAGGTCTAATTGAAGTATGATATGAATGTGAAGCGTGTTTGTGTATAGATTATGATGAATGTAGTATGATCATGATTAGGAGAAAATGTTATGAATGACAGTTATTATGTTAAAGGATTATTATATATACTCACACACAATGAATAAATGAATGAATCTAATGAAAATGTAATGAATGAGAGTCTACCGAAAGAGTATTCTCAATAGAACTTTAATGAATGAATAGGGGATTTGGAGTGGACACTCTCGTGAGTGGGGATGTAGTGTGTAGCACCAACCTTAATATTCCCAAGAACTATAATGAATGAAAAAAGGGAGTTTGGGGTGGACTCTCGTCATGAGTTGAGATGTACTGTCTAGTAGCAACATCACTATTCTTAAGAGTTTTCCCATGAATGGATGGTAGGTTGAAAAAAGTAATCTTCCTGAGTTGAGATGTATTACTTGGTAGAATCTCTTGACCTATAGATAATGAATGTCTAAAACTCCGTGGGGATGTATGCTTAGCAATGAGAGGATTTGAAGAAGGGGTGGATACTCTTTGGGAGTAGATATATTGTATCCGATGTACCGCTTGAGATGAGTACTCGTCGTGAGTTTAGATGTAGTACTTAGAAGCAATCTCCTTATCCCTTAAATATGCGCCCGCATAGGTTTAGCTATTGGTGATCCATGTAAAGGTTAAGAGAACGACCCTACCTTAGGCAAGTGGGGATCCCTCATCCAATAGGGTTAATACCGGGATTCCATGTTAAGCTCTCATGGCATATATCGGTTAAAGCTAGGCCCCACAAATGAACGTAATAAACTAGGTCTACCCAAGGGTGTACTACTTAGGGTAGTTGGTGGATTGGGATGCCATCTATGCATTGCACAAGTAGACATTTGGAGAAAGTCTTGTTGTGTCCTTATAATGAAAATGATTGAATAGATTACTATATGATGTTAATGAAATAAGTGATTTTAAGTCTAATGTTAATGAAGCATGTTGTTCTTGTGTCTAAAGTTGATGAAGGCTATGTAAATGATTGAATGTGATGTGCCTAGTCTAGGGTGATTCCTAAGGATCACTAAGTGGGAGTAATAGTATGGGATGCTACTTTCACATTGCACTAGTGTAACTTGGGGGTTGTCTTGGAGGATGCTCTTTTTGTGAAGTTCTTAATTGCATGAATGTTTCCTATAGTAATGAATGTTGACTTTTTAACATGAAATAAAGTATCCTTATATTTGATAGTCTTAAGGATCTCTTAGGTGTGTATGAAGAGGTTGTATAGGGAGTCTCATGTCTTACCTAGGTGGGTCTTAGGATAACTTTTGATGGGGGGTCTAAATAACTAATTGTTTCCTTAATGAAAATGGCTATGTGTTGAGAATCATGAAAGTATTACCCTGTATGTTAATGATGACTTATATGAGGTCTTGTACACTTCATTCATGAGCTTTTACTAAAATAGCATGAAAAGTATGTTTCAACTAAAATGTTCATTTTAAAGCATGTTTTTGTACATTTCCATACTTAGTATGTCCTTATATGTTCGAGGACATGGACTATGTTTAGTTTCTTTCTATTAAACACTTGTAATAGACTATTAGTTTCTTTTCTATGTAAGGTCATGACCCTATGATATTAAGACATGTCTAAGTTGGCTTGTGATGATGAAACTTTTTTCCTTACGTTTTATTAAAGAGTTTCTTATTTATTATGTTGTGAAAAGTTTTAATTCCACACTACATTTCGTACCTATGTGATGATTGAAAGCTAAGAGGCTTGTACAAGAGCTCCGAGAGGTCAAGTACGTCGTGTAACGCCTAGGGTGTACTCTTGTGTAACACTCCGGAAGTCCATGATTTAGTCTAGATCCTCATGTGATGAACCAAGCCTTATTACAATGTTTGTAAGCCTAAGTTAAAGTATTGAAACTAAGTAGGAAGTGTTAGAGCCAGAACGTCAAGAAATGACCAAGACGTCCTGAGACTAGTTAAATTGAGCTAGTGTGCCTTGGCATGTTTCAAGGGGTTTTAAGAGTCGGATTTGAGTCAAATTCGGTAAAAAGGCTTAAAACATGTAGTAGGGTGTGTTTAGGTTCAAAATGTCTAGGTACGACCCCCCTAAGGACCACCCTAAGGGTCCTTGAGGATGACCTTACATTTAGACCTCAAATTGTCTTTTGGATAGTATGCAACCATGAGACCAAACGATGAGCCATTTTTTGATCGAAGTTCTATAGATGGTGTCATTGGTTGACACTTATATTATTTCCAAAACCCTCTCTGACCAGAACGACGAACTGCCTGTACGGCGCCGTCGTCTTGGTCGATGCCCCATAGACGAGTTGGTCATTTGAGGGCAAGTCACTGGTAAGTTTTGTAGTTTATTAGGTTAGTTGGTTAAATAGTTAAGTGATTAATTAAGGGTTAAGGGGTGTTAATTAACTTAGTTAAGGACTATATAAGTTATTCTAAGTCATAAACTAACTTAACACCTCATTATTTCCAAATCCAATTCTCTCCAACTTCTTTGTACATTCTCTCTCTATTCCAAGACCCCATTGAAGACCAAGCTTCAAGGTTCATTAGGGATCGAAGACTTCATAAATCTTAAATGAATCTTAAGGTATGGAATATATTCACTCTTGGGATCTCTTTCACCAAGAGGCTCTTCAAATTGGTTTTTCAAAGATGTCAAAATGTGGGTTTTCATCCAATTTCGTGAATGATCTTTAAAATTGATTTGATGTCAAATTCCTTTAATTAATATTGATATATTATGATTGTTTATTGGTTAATTTTTGTATTTCTTAGTCTTTGACCTAGTTTCCATGAAAGATCCATGATTGAACCCTTTTCCCTAACCTTTGTTATGAATTGGACTTGTAGATGATTAGTGTGTTGGAGTTGATTATGTTATTATTTAATTCACTATCTTATGATGATTGTGATTGTATTATCGGATAATTGTGATGAATTGAGGGTAAGATCTTGAAGGAGGCTTTGGAAGCTATTTGGTAAGATTTTTATGACTGAGTTTTTCTACTTCAATAATGATTGTTTATTATTGATAATTATATTCAATTGAAGTATGATTATGTGAATAGAATAAGAAGATGATGATATGATGATTATGATGGCATATTATGAGTATTTTGGATTGTGAGATCTTGATAGGGGTATGATCATGCAAGGTTGAATGTGATTCTCTTATGTGCCTTATTATGATATGATTATGATGTGTTGATCTCACTAATGATGGTTTGTGATGAAAGGAAGTTGTCATCCTATACCTAATGATATAATGACATGATTATACAAGGGATTAGTCTCCTATGTCCTATATTAAGATTGATGGTTAAGATTGACGTAAAGGCATTTCAAAGAGTGACTTTAGCTTATCACCGAGCGAACTAGATATTAGATGTGTCCCTCCCCAAAGTTGGAAGATAGGTTCACTATTGATCTCATGAGATGGAGACTACAATGCAATGTGCATAAAAAGGGTTTCTAGTATATCTCCTAGTTCTTTAACTATGTTACCCTCATAGGAATACTAGCTAGTGGATCCACCTAGAATGTTATGTTCATGTTTTGGTTCTACCTTGGCAAGTAGAGCACCTTCTTTCGGTCTCACATGGTCTATTGTTGGTTAAGCGATTGTTCCCAAAATTAAAATGAAGTAATAAAGATAGACACTAACTAGGGTGACTTAAGGGGTTCTACTTAGTATGGGTAAGGGTATGGGACCTTACCAATGCATTGCACAAGTTGTCCTTGAGGGGATTCCTAGGAGGTTGTTCTTATGTACTTATGATATCATGAAATGTATATTTGTTGGTCCTATATGATGTAGTTCTTATATCATGTTGGTTTCATTAATGAACATGATATTGGTCTAAGTTGCTATATATGTTGATTATTACACATGATGTTATGTCATATGACGCAAGGCATTACTTATGATGTTTTTTGTAGTTTACTTGATTATGTGAGATTATGGGGCTTCACATGATAATTGGACTTGTAGGCTTGGGATGGGATTGTTGGTAAGGATCTTGTATGTTGATGATATGAACTATTGAACATGAAATGTTGAGATGACTTTATGATGATGTTATCCTTGTTTATGAACATGTCTTATGTTGTTGTGATCCTTTGTAACATTTCAAAAACTTACATGTCTAGTGAAGAGCCTAGTAGGTTTTTAAGAATGCGTATTGGGATAGATAAACATCTCAATACCCAATATTGAGTAATATTGGGCATAGTATAGAATATTGGCTTAAGGGTGTTAGCAAATTTCTATGCATACACAAGTATTTAAAATATAATCCAATCTTGTATAAGAATTGTACCTTCAATGAAGACCCTAAGCTAAAATTATTGATTCTCAACTTAACACATTAGGTACTAGGCATCCAAGTGTCAAGCATAGTACCATAGCACATAACCATTTAAAATGATCATGTAGATTAAGCAGTGCCCAATGACATAGTGAGGATCCTTGGGACAATAAGTGAACATTCCAGACGAACCTTCCAGAATAGTTAGTTAGGAAAGTGCACGGCAACACATCTGCAAGCACATGTGCAAGTACACGTGCAACCGGCCAAGGGACCAAGCTAACCAATTCGGTTAGGGCGGTTGGGGACAGGCACGCGTCCGGGTCACCCTACGTGGGGCCAAGCTCCCTAACTGGTCCTAGACTCTAACTAACTGACCTAACTAACTAACTAACCTAGGACAAACCAAAAATAACTAACTAAGGGACCCGATGTCACATCCGGGGAGCAACCCCAGAAGTAACATGGCGTACTTGACCTCTCGGAGGTCTTGTACAAGCCCATAGTCATTATTCATCGCATTGATATAGTAAATTTAGCGAAAAATTTAAAACTTTTCATAGCACATCATATGCTAGAAACTTACTTCATATAAAGATAAAACATAAGCCATAATACATTTATAGACCTTAAGTCTCTTTGCCATCTTAGACTCAACAACATTAGAGTATATTAGGGACACGGCCCATAAGACACATTACATAACTATACAATATTTAAAGACTTTACATTAAAGACATAAGTAGGACATCCTTGAACTTTAAGGATTCCTTTCATTGAGCTTGGGAATCATCTTGCAAGCTCTTCACCATTCAAGACATCCTTTAAGCATCCATGACCTACACTTTGTGTAAAACGTAGAGAAGAATTGAATTAGCACAAGAATGTACTAAGTATGGCAACCATGCAAAAACATGCATGTAAAAGGGATATTTTCTTGAAAATCATACTTCATGCTTTTAGAGTAAATCTTCATAAAACCTTTAACCAATAGCATTTATATCATTCACATACATCATATAAACATATTCAAAAGGCCAAACATTACATAAGATCACATGTAGAATTTAATGCATTTTTAAAGCACATGATAGTAACACCCTTTCCACTTTACAGTGAACTCTTTTTTCCTTTATTCATTAACCTTCCAAGTAACCCTTTAGTGATACTTGGTGCAATGCATCACCTTAAGGCCACAAGGAAATATACATGTAACCTACACAAATCACCACACATCATCATATAGGTATAGCACATGATAAGCACGTTTAAGTCAAAACCTTAAGAACATCACAGTAAGCTACATCAACTTACACACATAATATCTTCACTTCACATATCTCATTATTAGACCTTGTACATGACCCCAATCTTTGTCTACTAGTGCAATGAACATATAAAGCCCCATAACCCCATACATTCTTAGTAAACCTTTCATGAGACCACAAACCTTAATACCTCATACATCAACATAACACATAAGTACAACTCCATTCATATCATCAATCTTCATTATATAGTCATTAAGACTCACATAGTGCATATAAGAGTAAGACCATATCACATGGACTCCTAACATGGATATCTCCATCACAACAAGTATACCAATACTAAAAAATCATACATATGGAAATAAGCATAAACATTCATATTAAGTCACCTCCCTACGACTTCCTAAGGAGCTACTTGTGCAATGTCTAGATGGGTTCATTACTTCCACATATCCTAAGTAACTTACCTTAAGTCCTCCTAGTTAGGATCTTATTCATTTATTTCCATTGTCCATCTTACTTTATGGAAACTATAGTCTTAATTGACATAGACCATGTGATTCTAAACATGGAATCCGATGTCATGATCCCTTACACCGATGGAAGGTGGTCTACCGGCCAAAGTAGACCATAACACAAACATAGCTTTTATAAGTGGAATCCACTAGCTAGTATCCTATGGTGGCAACATAGTTCAAGAACTAAAAAATAGGTGTCCCTTTTCATACCATGTGGTAATTGGGCCTCGTCTCATGGGAATCCCTCGGATGACACATCCCAAAAGCAAGGGAGGTTAACATCACACGGGCAACTTTAGAATGAACCTTTCCTTTTATGGACAAGTCATCACCTCCCATTGTCAAGTTCACTCGGTGCTAATCTAAGTTACCTTTATTGAAAAAGCCTTTATTACATTTATTTATAAAACATAGACTTAGATTATTCATTCCTTATATGCTTATAGCATATTCAAGCATCTATCTAGTTTTAGAGTATTCTTGGCCACAACTTTCAAGGCCCCTCTATTAACTAGATCATCTTTCATGTGTGTATATATATACGTTAGCAAACCCTTCACATAATATATTAAGACCACACACATGACCATACATTCATATTCATGCATATAGAAACCAAACCTAGGAACTATCCTATCAAAGCACACATGTGCAATGCATAGAGAAAGTCCCATAACCTTGCCCATACTAGTACACCTATCAAGTCATCCTAGTAAGGAAATACATAACATGCTTCACATACATATACTTTACATGCATAGTAGTAGACACTAGTGAATATGAGAACAACCTTTCATTTAGACACTATGAACATTTACTACATTATAAGCATGCATGAAGTGTGAGTATGTGTACATTGGTCAACATGATCACATAATGGCTATCAATAACATATTGAGGCAGCCACCCTCTTAGACCATAATACTCTTCAAGCTTAGACCACACAACACACAATAGCATAGGAGACAAGTTAACTTCATAGAACACTTTAAGACTCCTATCATTAACTATTCACACATTCACATAGGGGTACATGGGTAGGGATCATCAACCATTATCACCTAATACATGGCAGCACCTACACATGATATTACACAACCCTTCACATGCTCATAACAATGGTAACATAACCTAAATTCACAATTCAAATACAAGACTAGGCACAAGCTTTACATAAAGTAGTCATCATAACCACTCCTTCATATATTCATCAACTTTGACTTCAAATCCATGGTCAACATATGTATAATGACATAAATTAAACACCGCCACCATAAGTGGACCATACCACACAATTTCATACAAGGCTTCATCAACATTATTATAGAGAAGTAGAGAAGTACAAGAGAAGAGCAATTCTTACCAATCCTTTAACCTTTGGTCATCATTTACCTTTACTACTCTTTCATCCATAAAACAAGTATATGGCAGTATCTAAAGTACCATAATCATAAAAGCAACCATATACAATTTGCTACAAGATCATATCACAATCTAATACAATACATCACATTTTTACTAGAAAGTAGAAGAACATATATCTTTAACCCAATTCACATGCATTGATCATCAATTATATTTCACTAATAGCATAAGTCTAGGGCAGCATCTATCTAGATCACTACATCAAAGGAATCATGCTTCGTTTATCCACAATTCGAGATCACATCATATACATAGTATTATCAATTGATAGACTAGAAGACTAGATCAATTTACATAAGTCATCTTTACTTCAATCATACAAGATTCATATTAATAATTCAATCATGATACTAACCTAAAATAGTAGATACAACCAACCTAACATAATCGAAATCCACATTAATTCATTTAGAAGCCAATGTTACAATGAACTATAAAAACTAGGCTAATAATGTTCAAATCTTCATACATTGATCCTCATGGATCCTTCAACATCAATTCAACATAAATCATGTAAATAACAGTATATAGAATCGCTTCAATGTAATAGAATCATAATTCAATTGATAGAAATTCAAGATCACAAAGCCCATGCAAGGCTAAATCGTTTTAGGGAAGGAGCATGGGTTCATCATGCAATTGGAGTAAAATTCACGTTAAAACCACTGTATTAACTTTAATTAATCATGATTCAATCATTCAAAACCTTTTTAGAAAGAACCCATGGCAGATTGAAGAAGACATTGTTTGATCATATTTTTCTTCTTTGAAATCTTTGAGAATGGCTCTCTAGATGAAAAGATAACTAGAGATGAAGATCACCATACCTTAATCTTCATGAATACCTCCAAAACTTGATGAATCACCCATATAAATCTGATCTCCAAGCAATTCTTGAGCTTCACCAACAATGGTGGTTTTAGAGAGAACATTTTTGGAGGGAAAGGTTCAATTTATGTGAGTTGGTTTGGGAATGCATTGATCACGTTTTTGATCACTTAAATACACCCAAAAATAACCAAATAAATCATGTGGGGTCAGGTTAGCATGTGGGGTGAATTTACCATTCACCCCTTTAATTAAACAGACGCAGGCAGTAAGTTACAGGCCACCATCGACGAAAGCACCTACTGGTCGTTGGTCAGTCGACGGGCCATACGTGGCTTCCGTCGTTTGGTCCTTAGCCAAATTTTGGGTTTAGACCTGCCCAATATAAGTACCAATCGATGCGACCTCACCAACGGGCCGTTGGTTGACCAACTGGCCGTCGTTTGGTCCGTCGATTGACACTGCCAAGGCAGTGTCTCGTCCAGCCTTGGGTACTTCTTGTGGGCCCTTTTGCGTGGCCCTTTATAGGTCGTACCCGTATGTTTCCAAAGTAAATACAACCCTTAACAAGTTGTAGACATTCCACAAAAGTTTCACCAAAAACAACCACCTGTAACTCGTCCAAACAGGCCAAGCCCAATCAAGACACACGTTGAACGTCTTAAGGTCTATCTTTCGAACGCCTTGGATGTTCTTGGTCGTTTGACCTCCAAACTTCACAAAACTTCATATGCTATCATTTTACATCATTATAAACTATTTTAAGACTTCATAATCTCATGCATCACACATAATCACATAGAACCACATACGAGGCATTTAGGTGACTTGGTCGTCCCTTGACGTTTGACTTCCAAATCACCTCAAACTTCATACACTGACTCTAAAGCATATTATAAGACATTTTAGGACATTAGAAAATTAATGAAAACATGTTAGTCTCTAGACACCCTAACTCATTTTGGGGTCTTACACCAGACAACCTAAGACCTAACTGGTGACATTAAGACAAGAAACTAACTAACAGACATCCTAGTACCTAACCTAGGGGGTACTTTAGTAATTACCCTAGGTTACTTAATTAATTAAATTATCAACTTAATTAATTAATTTAATTGGTCAAAACCGAAACCACTAAGCAATTTCCAGATTTCGGTTAAGTCAAGTGTTCTTCTAATTCTAGTCAATTTAGGAGGGGCATTTCGGTAATTAGATAATCAAGTTATTTCAGTTAAGTTATATAGTCTAAGTTTAATTAGTTAACATTCAGCTCTTAAAGACTTATACTCAGGTTATTCATCATAAACGCTACAACTAAAAACAAGTGAAAACGTAAGCAAACCCTAGGCGACTTCAAGCAAAGTTCTTCAAAGTATTCGTGCAAAGTGCAAGGTGATCTTCGTAGATTTAATTCTACAGTAAGGTATGGGTTTTCTCTCATGATTACTTTCTCCAAGAGGCTTTTCAAACATTTTGAAATCAAGAATATCGAAACTAGGGTTGTTCCCAATGAATCGCATGTTCATCTCCCTAGTTCTCCCGATTTTTGATTTTTCGTAATTTGTATGATGTAAATCTCGAGCATGTTATTTGTATGTGGAGTTAATTGATTATTATGTGTATTTTTTAGTAATTTATATGTCGAATGAAACCTACATGTTAGATCCGCATACTTAGGGTGTTATTTACATGAGATGATGAATGTTGTAATGCCTACTTGTGTTCGAGAAGATGAAATTGTTGTAAGTTGTTCATTGAATTGTTTCATAGAATAATCAAAGTTTAAAAGTTGACTTGTTTAACATGATAGATTACTATAATGTATTCATGAAGTAACTGAATTGGCTAGTGATAATATTATGACAAGTATCTAGTGAAATTGTGATTTATGCCAACAAATTGGCTAGCAAAATTATGTCCAAAATATTATCTCCCAAAATATGTGAAGTCATACCAATCTCTACATCAATGAACTCATAACATAGGGTATGTCAATCAATGGGACAAGTCCCAACATACCCTATCCACACGAACTTGTGAACGTAATAGCATTGATAAGTAGTTATAACTTTCATAAAGAATTGTACAAATCTACCGATAAACGTTGAACAAGTTAAGGTGAGTAATGAAATAACTAAAAGCTTAAGTTATGAAATTGACCTAATATAGAGTGTTAAAAGAAGTGAGACAAGTCTCAATTACACTTAAAATATTATGTCAAAGATGCTCACATAAGAGGGTGCCAGAGTCCGTGAGACAAGTCTCACTCGCACTATGATGATAATGTAAGATTTATTTCCATATTCATCAAGTATAGTAAAAGGGATGACCAGTCATCCATAGAGTTAAGTAAGCCTCATAACTAGAAGCAAGCTTTCATAATGTTTGAGTCAACTCTAAAAGATAATAAAGTAAAATAGATCTGAGCTTAGCACCGATAGACTAGCAATGAGATTGTGCCAGCACATGTAAGCCTCGTTATATGAGATCACTACCCAGGTGGACCAGGGTCTTCGTATGTATCCTAGTCTTCGAATTATGTTTGCCAGCATAGGGGAACTAGCTAGTGTATGCCTCCACCTAAGAATGCTAGACAGTAGGTTTCACTTTGGCCGGTGATTCCACCTTTTTTTGGTGTGGGGAAGACACCGAATTTCATGTTTAGCTCACATGATCTATGTCGGTTAAAGCTCAGGAAAGTATTCTGTTCACTATAGCCGTGAACCCCTCTTTTCGATGTGGGGAAGACACTGACTTGGTTTCACTTTAGCCGGTGAACCCCCTTTTTCAGTGTAGGGTAGACATAGAACTTGGTTCACCTTAACCGGTGAACGACCCATTTTCGGTGTGTGGGAGACACTGGATTTCATGTTAGCTCGCATGATATACTTTCTTTAATGCTAAAGATTCTTCATAGAAAGTAAGAAAGAATGAAAGTTGTCACGACCGGGGTATAGACCCTAGCCGAAACCGGCGTCATTGACCTCTCGGAGGTCACAGACAAGCCTACATACATCATCATTACATCGTATAGGTTAATTTTAGCGTAAAATTTAAAAAATTTATTTGCTTTGAAGTATACATAGACTTCATAGTAAGAAATGCATTATATCACATCAGTTCTCAACAACTATCTAATAATGAGATATTCAAATGAAGGAAATATTTCATAACTGTATTAATATAAAGTTGCCAAAATGGCACCAATACGACGTCTGAAAATAAGAAAGAAAGAAACGCTAGTGGAACATCCTCCACTAGCTCATGCCTACGTCTAATCTAGAATATAAGAGATAAGCATCCTCGAAAGCATGAGGGCCTACCAAGTCCGGATGAATGCTCCACGTCCGGATAGCTTCAACGTAGTCTCGTAAGCTCTAGCGTCCACCTGCACCTGCACCTAAAAGTAAAGGGTTGTATGGGATTAGTACACATTTGTACTAAGTATGGGTGTATGCAAGTACACACCAAGGACATGTATTATTAGGAAGAGCTCTCTCCTAACGATATGAGTTATGGAAAGCCAAGTCAGTTCGACCTGCCAAATCAGATTAGGAAAGTCATGCTATGATTGTAACATGCATCATCATTCTTTTCATATTGCACACAGTACATAACATACTTCATTTATAACATACATATATCATATATCATTCATTCGTATGTCGTGTGACCTTGGAATCACGGATTTAACATTAGGACTTCCCAAATGAGGGCTCAACATGTGGGACCCCAACTAGGGAACCTTCTTTAACAAACACAGAGTCTGCTTCATTCATTCATACGTACTTCATTTTTCATTCATTTATATACCTAGGATGTTGTTTAGGACTCTCTTCAGGTTCACTGTGCAATGACCAAGAATGACCTAGTGTCATTACTTGAGTCTAGTTCACCTCTTGATTATCCTATCCAGACACCTTTGGCATCATTCATTTCATGGTGTGCATTACATGAGGCTGGCCTCATTCTTTCTTTGGGAACTTTCACTTTAACCGACATAGATCATGTAAGCTCATGAAATCCAGTGTCTACCCCCACACTGAAAAGAGGTGGAATCACCGGCCAAAGTGAAACCAAAATATGCTAGCGTGTATAGGGAATTGAACCCTGCTAGAACCCTATGTTGGCTGCATAGGTTCAAAGACTAGGAGATATAAGGAGACCATACCCGCCTAAATGAACAGTCTCATCTCATGATATTTACACGAACCTCTGCCTTCTAGAAAGAAGGAATCGCGACTCATAGCTAGCCTATCGGTGCTCCGTATAAAGTTCCATTACATTCATCTCACACATCAAAGAAGTTGGCTTCTAGCATGAGGGCATCATTGCTCATTAGATGATTTCTCTCATCATTAGCATTAAGTGTGCATTAGTCTCAATACTTTCATTAGAGTGTTTCTTAGAGACTGGTCTCTTTATTAGTTTTACACTCTCATAGGTGAGTACGGTTTTTGGTAACACTTATTAGGCTCATTTGAGATTGATCTCGTCTTTCATATCAGCCTCTTATCATGTTGTCACCACATTCATTAACTTTAGCATATTAGCTCTTCATAATTACTCACCCCATTACGTGAATGTTCATTTCATCATATGCCAATGCACTTAGCCTTTTAGTGTATTTCTCACTCTTACTTAACCCTCTTGGGATTACATCATTTCATCATATACATCTTAGGTTCACTTACTTTTAAACGTACGCTGAACTTATGAACCCATACGTACAAGCCATGAAGCTTCGTTCATAATTCGTCTAAGTGACTTATATTTACCCAAGATTATATGGTACAAGACTTATGCATCTTGTAAATATGCCAAGGTCTCGATTTCGATTCCTATAGGCAGCATTCATTAAATATTTATTCACGTAAGACTTATGTATCATACGGAATTGGGCAAGGGAACCCAATTTCAAATCGCTTGAGCAACACCTAGTCTTGTATTAATTTTGATTTAAAATTTCGGCATTGGGGGACCTGAGGTCGATCCCCAACACCTACACTTCCCTTTTTTTTCTTTCTTTTCTCTCCTTTTTCGTTTGAGACCAAGAGGGTGTGGGATCGATCCCACACAACTTCATTTTATTTATTTTTACTCTTGCATGGACTGATTTTAATTTCGGCCAAGGACACACGGGTTCGAATCCAATGTGCCTCATTTCTTTTAATTTATTTTCTAAGTTCTCTTACTCGGCTAAGACCCAAGTTTGATTCCCTCTAACCTTACTTTTATTATAAAATTTTTAGTAGCTTGCATATGGTTAGGTCTTGGGTTCAATCCCTAATGACCTCACACCTAAAAAATAATTTAAAAAAAACAAAAATTTCAGCCATGCTTAGCCGAGACCAAATTTCCAGGTCATCGTTTCCAGTCCATTTTTCTCAATCCTTTGTACGTTAGATTTTTATGACAATTTGCTGGACATTTCGTACATTATTACATGCATTTTTCCAAGTAATTTCATACAAAAACACAAGGATTTAACATACCATTTTCATACTCCAATTCGTACCATTTTCATGCTCCAATTCAAGACCAAGAGACACGGGCAAACACACACATTGCACACGTTTATCATCACATAATTCCGAACATACATACATGAACAAAATCATTACGAAAACACGTTACATTCCTAAATTCTACCAGCAAACATACCCAACCTACAACAATCGGTGGGAGCTAGTGACAGGGACATGCAAAGGGGAACATTCCTAGTTTTGGGATTTAGAATTCGACTGAATCTTAGGGGTCTCTTGGGAAAGGGACCAAGAGGAAGAAAACCCATACCTTTTTCGTCGTTTAAAACCTTTCAAACCTGATCTCAAGTGCTGCCAACTCCCACGAAGAACAATGCTTCTCCAACGAAACCTCACGCGCAAACCGTGTGAAAAATGTTTTCGCTTTTCATTTTTAGTTTAGTTTTTCTTTTGAGTTTTAGCGTACAAGTTCTTCAAGAGTGATGAACTTTTTATTTTGATTTTTTTTTCTGTTTACTGATGATGAGCGTGATAAAAAGAGTGGATAGGCGTGAGAAAGAGAGTGGAGAGATGTGAGAGTAAGTTTAGGAGTAGGAGTTTTAGTTGAAGACTTAGTCAAACTAGGACTCTTTTAAATTAAAAAAATCTGATTTTCCCTTACTTAAATCAGCAAATTAAATACCAATTAATTCAACTTGATATTTCTTCCACCAATGATCGAACCCGGGTGGAGCTCATCTCGAGAAAATGGGTCAATTTGGGTCAACCCTACCCGAATTGTCCACTATTTTCATTCATTAATTAATTAATTAAATACTTGGGGTAATTACAATACTAACCCTAGCCTGGAAAAGACCATTTTACCCCTAGACCCTCCAAACCTAAGATTACCCCTTTCAAGTCCGGTTAAAACTCATCCGGGTAAATCTTAATATTCGGGTGCCCTACATGGCTGGACCCAACCTTGCTTAGCTCAACTAACTTACCAAGTTGGTTGGCTTGGCTGGTGCATAGGTTCTAAGGTCTGGTTCAACGCGCATCAAGCCGTGTGAACCCGGTCTAATCTAGGCATTCAAGGTATGTTTAGGCATTACTTAGCATAGTCATTTTTGGGTTGTTACAAAAGTAGCATGTTCAAAGTGAACAATAGATCAAAGAAGTATAATGTAAGTTCATAGGGACCTAAGTAAGCAAGAGATTAAGAATGTCAATCACCAGTGTTTGATAAGAATAAAAGTCTTAACAAGTTAGTGGTTTGTGCCAATATTAAAGTATGAATATATGTCCCAAGATCTATATATCTCAAATAATCAAATAATGGTCATAGCCAATAAAGATTGTCTTATAAATACATTCATACCCAATTTAAGAATGAAATATCTAACTTGTAAGTAAGGTAGCCAAATCATTTCCTTAGTCTTGTGAATTACTTACTCGATTCATTGTAGGTATGGGACTATAATGAATCATTGCACTGTAAGTAAACATAGGATCAGAGGAGATCTTTGAACTACACAACAGAAAGAAGAAAAGACTGAAAAATAAACTAAGTCTGGGAATAGTAGCTCTCGGCCTAAGGGAGCAAAATCATAAAATTTTGTTTAAGTTGTTCTAAAATTAAGTTCATGATTCCAAGGTCTTATGTTCATATACAAAATGAGTTGTGTGCCTTAATTGCAAGAGAACATGTAATATTCATAGCATGAATCATAAATAACGATTTAAGAAAGTAAAGTGACTTAACTTTCCAGAAATGGCATATTGCTTTAGGAAGAGCTTTTCTTGATCATGAATAGTCCTTATGTGTTTATGTGCATACACCCATACTTAGTACAAGTGTGTACTAACCCCATATATTATTACTATTTTTATAGGCGCAGGTTCTAAAGAAGATTGAAGATTTGACGAAGTAGTTTGGATTAGCGATCTCCAGACTTTGGTAGGTCCTCTTGAGTTCGAGGATGCTACATTTATTATTCTAGCTTAGTACATTAGACATTGCTAGTGGATATAGTCCCTAGCATTTCATTTCAAACATTTGTTCAAGCGTTTGTAATAAGGCCGATTGGCAAACTATTATTATTATTATTACGATCATTCATTTCAATTGTTTAATCTTTACCAGATGGTTGTTTAGTTTGAGCTCATTAGAATATCACTCTTATGAAGTACTATATGAAGTCTATGTATACTTCAATAAGTAATTAAAAAGTTATAAATTTTTTGCAAATTTAACTGTATGATTGTGATGAAAGCTAAGAAGAGGCTTATCTGCGACCTCTAAGAGGTTAACAACGCCGGTTATATTCGAATTCCAGAATCCGGGTGTGAAAGAACTTGGTATCAGAGCATGAGGTTAAATTACCTAGCAACTAAGACTCAACACAACCACGTTGCGTGGTTTCTAACTTATGGTTGTGAAGTTCACCACAATCATGACTTAGAGACTAAGTGATGCTAGGAATCTTCCCTTCTTCTACTTATCGTGTTGTCTAGAGCTTTGACATTTTGTGTCATTCTAGCATCTAACTTCCTTCTTGTGTGTGTGTGTGGAATAATGAACACAAGAATTAGGATGGCTGAGTGGTCTAAGGCGCCAAACTCTGGATCTGGGCTTCGCAAGAAGGGCAATGATAGAAATGTCAGCATGATAAAAAGTCGTGTGATAAGTGTGGTCGTTCGCATGGAGGTGAGTCATGGTAGGTTCTAATGCTTGTTATGGCTGTTAATGAAAAGAAAATGGCTAGAGTTACTAAAGGATTATGACATGAGTGTCCACTATCACCCAGGAAAGGCCAATGTAGTGGCCGATGCTTTGAGCCGATTGAGCATGGGCAGCATGTCTCATATCGATGATGAGAAGAAAAAGTTGGTTAAAGAGGTACACAGATTGGCTAGGTTAGGTGTACGGCTAGTAGATGCACCAAATGGGGGTGTTACGGTCCATTCAAGTTCTGAATCCTCATTTGTTGTAGATGTTAAAGCCAAGCAGCATCTCGACCCAATACTCATGGAGTTGAAAGATTCAGTGTTGAGTAAGATAAATGAATCATTTTCCCTAGGGGGAGATGGTATGCTTAGGTATCAAGGAAGATTGTGCGTACCAAATATGATGAATTGAGGCCTAATATTATCGCAGAGGCTCACAGCTCTAGGTATTCCATTCATCCAGGTTCCACCAAGATGTATCATGATCTGAAGGAAATTTATTGGTGGGAAGGTATAAAGCGAGATATCTCTAAGTTTGTGGAAGAGTGTCCCAATTGTTAACAGGTTAAGGCCTAACACATTAAGCCTGGAGGTCTTACTCAGTTGATTGAGATTCCAACGTGGAAGTGGGAGGATATTAATATGGATTTTGTAGTTGGTCTGCCCAGAACCCGAAGACTACATGATTCCATTTGGGTCATTGTTGACAGAATGACTAAGTCTGCTCACTTCATTCCGGTGAAGTCTACTTACCGAGCGGAATATTATGCCAAGCTATATATTGATGAGATCATGAGGTGGCATGGGGTTCCTTTATCTATCATTTCGGATAGGGGATCCCAATTCACTTCTCATTTTTGGAGATCTTTTCAAAAGAGTTTGGGTACGCAAGTAAAGCTCAACACTGCTTTTCACCCTCAAACGGATGGGCAAGCAGAACGTACCATTCAGACCCTTGAAGATATGCTGAGAGCATGTGTTATTGACTTTAAGGGGAGTTGGGATGATCACTTTCCACTGATTGAGTTCTCTTATAATAATAGCTACCATTCCAGTATTGGGATGGCACCTTTTGAAGCACTGTATGGTAGGAGATGTAGGTCACCAGTTGGATGGTTTGAAGTGGGAGAAACTGTCATCCTTGGCCCCGAGATCATACATGAGGCTTTGGAAAAGGTGAGAATGATCAGGGATAGATTGGCTACTGCTTACAGTCGTCAAAAATCATATGCTGACAACCGAAAGAGAGCTCTTGAATTTGAAGTACGTGATCAAGTGTACCTAAAGATATCACCCATGAATGGAGTGATGAGGTTTGGTAAGAAAGGGAAGTTGAGTCTGAGGTATATAGGTCCTTATGAGATCTTACAGCGAGTAGGAAATATTGCTTACGAACTGAAGTTACCGAATGACTTGGCTTCTGTTCATCCAGTATTTCACGTTTCGATGCTTAAGAAGTGTCTAGGCGATCCAGCGTCCATTCTACCTATCGAGGGGTTAGGAGTCGATGAGAATCTTTCTTATAAAGAGGCTCCCGTTGCAATTTTAGATCGCCAAGTGAAGCGACTGAGGAAAAAGGAGGTTCCCACCGTGAAGGTGTTATGGAGGAACCACCTTATTGAGGGACCAACATGGTAGGCCGAGGACGATATGAGATCCTGTTACCCTCGCTTGTTCAGTTCTTGAGGTTAGATATAGTCTTCCTAAGTCTAATGTTGTTAAAAAACTCTAAAATTTTAGTGCATTAGGCGGTTTTTGGTATTTTAAGTCCATGAATGTGTGTTTTATACTTGCACTATATGAGTTAATATGAGTTCATGCTTGCATTCATGTTGCTGTTTTTGTATAACGTTGACGTGATTTTTGTGTTGCATGAGTGTGATGTGCATTAAGTTAAAGTGAGATTGAGAAGGAAGTTCCTCAATCTCAGATATGAAGCTTCAGATAAGCTTAGATTAATGTCATCATCCAGAGTAAGTTGTGAATCAGATATTCACAAAGAGTAAAGCTTCATGTATGTTAAGTGTTTTTCGAAAATACCCTCTTTGATTCAAATGATGTGTAGTGTCATTCAAGGATGAATGTTCCTAAGGGGGGGATAACGTAACATTCTAGAAAATTACATGTCTAGTGAAGAGCCTAGTAGGTTTTTGAGAATGCGTATTGGGATACATAGACATCCCAATGCCCAATATTGAGTAATATTGGGCATAGTATAGAATATTGGCTTAAGGGTGTTAGCCAATTTCTATGTATACACAAGTATTTAAAATATAATCCAAGCATGTATAGGAACTGTACCTGCAATGAATACCCTAAGATAAAATTATTGATTCTCAACTTAACACATTAGGTACTAGGCATCCAAGTGTCAAGCCTAGTACCATAGCACATAATCATTTAAAATGATCATGTAGATTAAGCAGTGCCCAAGGACATAGTGAGGATCCTTGGGACAATAAGTGAACATTCCAAATGAACCTTCCAGAATAGTTAGTTAGGAAAGTGCACGGCAACACATGTGCAAGTACACGTGCAACCGGCCAAGGTACCAAGCTAACCGATTCGGTTAGGGCGGTTGGGGACAGGCATGCATCCGGGTCAGCCCACATGGGGCCAAGCTCCCTAACCGGTCTTAGACTCTAACTAACTGACCTAAATAACTAACTAACCCAGGAAAAATCAAAAATAACTAACTAAGGGACCCGACAATCGAAGACCTAACCGGGTGACATTAAGACAAGTAACTAACTAACAGACATCCTAGTACCTAACCTAGGATGGTCCAAAGGGTTGGTTATGGTCCTAATAACTTAGGGGTACTTTAGTAATTACCATAGGTTACTTAATTAATTAAATAAGCAACTTTATTAATTAATTTCATTGGTCAAAACCGAAACCACTAAGCAATTTCCAGATTTCAGTTAAGTCAAGTGTTCTTCTAATTCTAGTCAATTTAGGAGGGGTGTTTTGGTAATTAGCTAATTAAGTTATTTTGGTTAAGTTATATAGTCTAAGTTGAATTAGTTAACATTTAGTTCTTAAAGACTTAGACTCAGGTTATTCATCATAAACGCTACAACTAAAAACAAGTGAAAACATAAGCAAATCCTAGGCGACTTCAAGCAAAGTTCTTCAAGGTCTTCGTGCAAAGTGCAAGGTGATCTTCATAGATTTAATTCTACAGTAAGGTACGGGTTTTCTCTCCTGCATTCCTTTCTCCAATAGTCTTTTCAAACGTTTTGAAATCAAGAATATTGAAACTAGGGTTGTTCCCAATGAATCGCATGTTCATCTCCCTAGTTCTCCCAATTTCTGATTCTTGTAATTTGTATGATGTAAATCTTGAGCATGTTGTTTGTATGTGGAGTTAATTGATTATTATGTGTATGTTTTAGTAATTTATATGTCGAATGAAGCCTACATATTAGATCCGCATACTTAGGGTGTTATTTACATGAGATGATGAATGTTGTAATGCCTACTTGTGTTCGAGAAGATTAAATTGTTATAAGTTGTTCATTGAATTGTTTCATAGATTAATCAAAGGTTAAAAGTTGGCTTGTTTAACATTATAGATTACTATAATGTATTCATGAAGTAATTGTGTCACGACTGGAATCTAGACCCCAGACGAGACCGGCGTCGTTGACCTCTCAGAGGTCGCAGACAAGCCTCCATATGTCATTCTTACTTCATCTAGGTTAATTTTAGTGGAAATTTGAACTTTTTGTTTTCGTATTTCATGCAAAGCATTTTAAACTTAACATCATAGGCGTTCACAAATCAACCATGTAATATAGAGATAATCAAATGAAAGAAACAGTTCATAATTGCCTTAAACGTATTTTGCCAAAACGGCACCAATACAAAGTCTGAAATTAAAGTGGAAAGAAACACTAGTGGAACATGCTCCACTAGCTAAAGCCTACATCTAAGCTAGATAATAACGGTAGACATCCTTGAAAGCATGAGGGCCTACCAAGTCCGGATGAAAGCTCCACGTCTGCATAGCTGCAACGTCAACCTGTAAACTCTAGCGTCCACCTGTGCCAGCACCTAAAATATAGAGTTGTATGGGATTAGTACACACTTGTACTAAGTATGGGTATATGCAAGCACACACCAAGGACATGCATGAGTAAGAATAGCTCTTTCCTAATAACATGATTTATGGAAAGTCAAGTCAGTAGACTTGCCAAATTTGGATTAGGAAAGTTAGTGGACCTGCCAAATTTGGATTTGGAAAGTCAGTGGACTTGCCAAATTGGATTAGGAAAGTCATGCCATGAGAGTAACATACATCATCATACGTATCATATTGCACACAGCACATAACATCTTACACATAGCACATAACATATTGCATATAGCACACAACATCATTCATATCATTCGTTCATATGCCATGAGACCTTGGAATCATGGACTTGACATTAAGACTTCCCAAAATGAGGGCTCAACATATGGGACCTCAACTAGGGAGTCTTCTTTAGCAAATACAGAGTCTGCCTCATCCATTCATACGTACTTCATTTCGTTCATTCATAAGTTAGTGTAAACACCAGCTATACCTAGGATGTATTTTAAGACTCTCATCGGGTTTGCTGTGCAGTGATCAAGAATAACCTAGTGTTATTACTTGAGTCTAGCTCACCTCTTGATTATCCTATCCTAACACCTTTGGTATCATTCATTTAATTATGTGTATCATTTGAGGCTGGCCTCATTCATTCATTGGGAACTTTAACTTTAACTGATATAGATCATGTGAGCATCATGAAATCCAGTGTCTCCCCCACACCGAAAAGAGGTGGAATCACCGGCCAAAGTGACCCATAAACATGCTAGCAAACATGGGAATTGAACCCCGCCAGATCCCTATATTGGCAGTATAGGTTCGAAGACTAGGAGATATAAGGAGACCCATACCCGGCATGCCGGACAGTCTCATCTCATGAGAGTTACGTGAACCTCCGCCCTTCCCGAAAGAAGGCATCACCGCTCATAGCTAGTCTATCGATGCTCAGTATAAAGTTCCATTTCATTCAACTCATACGTCATGGAAGTTTGCTTCTAGTATGAGGATATCATAGCTCAATAAATGATATCTCATCTCATCATTAGTATTAAGTATACATTATTCTCAATACTTTTATTAGAGTGTTCATAGAGACTAGTCTCTTCATTAACTTTACACTCTCATAGGTGAGTACGTTTTGGTAACATTTACTTAGGCTCATTTGAGATTGCTCTCATCTTTCACATTAGCCTCTTATCATGTTGTCACCACATTCATTAACTTTACCACATTCGCTCTTCATATTTACTCACCCCATTTTACGTGAATGTTCACCTTGTCATATGCCAATGCACTTGGCCATTTAGTGTGTTTCACACTCTTTCTTAACCCTTCTAGGGTCTCATCATTCATTGTTCATCTCATCATTTCATTACATACATCTTAGGTTCACTCACTTCTAAACGTATGCTAGACTTATGGGTCTATACATACAAGTCATAAGGCTTCATTCATAGTTCGTTTAAGTGGTTCATATCTTCCTAAGATTATGTGGTACAAGACTTATGCATCTTGTAAGTATGCCAAGATTTCAATTTTGATCTATGTAGGCAACATTATTTTTGAGCATTTATTCACGTATGACTTATGTATCAATACGGAATTTGGGCAAGGGAACCCGATTTCGAATCCCTTGGACAACACTTACATTTTTTTATTTAATTTGGTTTAGCCCACACGGTTTGGGGACCCAAGGTCGAGCCCCAACACCTTTATTTCCCTTTAATTCCTTTTCTTTAAATATTCTCATTCTTGGCCGAGGGGTTGTGGGATCGAACCCCCACAGCCCCTTTTTATTTAAGTTCCTTTTTCCTTGACTTTTTTTTTCGAGTTGACCATGAGGGTGTGGGATCGAATCCCCATAGCCTCACTTTATTTTTCTCTTTAATTTCCCTTAACCAGCCTAGAGGTCGTGGGTTCGATTCCCACACGCCTCAACCCTTTTATTTTTCTTTTACTCTTCCTTAAATTTGATTGAGAGGTGGTGGGTTCGAATCCCACTCCTCTCATTTCTTATTTTTAGAGTTACATTTTCCAGCCAATACCATGGTTCAAATCCCCCTCACCACAATACTTTTAACTCACTTATTTTCATGGTTTTTTACATGGTGAGGTCACAGGTTCGACCCTCAGTGACCTCACTTCTTTTTCTTCAGTTTTCATAACATTTTAAACCATATTAACTTGACCGAAATTCATCAACTTGTGGCTGGAAATTTTGTAATTTTTCAGCATCTTTTTCATCAAGTTACACATTAGTTCTTAGGGAAATTTCATGGTTCATTTATAACGTTTTAGGTGCGTTTTCATGGATTCGTTTAGCCAAGAGTTTCTCACTCAATTCAGCCACATAACATTTCATATGAACATCACGACTTAACTCATTTTTTGCACGTAAAAATAAAACAATAATACATCATTTTTTTTAGCCTTAAACCCGAGGGCTATAGGCCACATTTCACATTTTGGACACACTTACACATAGTTCGGAAAACATGGGTTGTCATTCATACGATTTCAAGCATACATTCATGAACATATTCGTCATAAAAACACATTACACGCCTAATATCTACCAGCAAACATACCCAACCTACGAATCAATGGGAGCTAGTGACAGGGACATGCAACGGGGAGCAATCCTAGTTTTCGGATTAGAATATACTGAACCTTAAGGGGTCTCTTGGGAAAGGGACCAAGAGTAAGAAAACCCATACCTTTTATGACGTTCAAACCTTGAAGTTGCTTCCCAAACTTTCTCCAACACTCACGTCCAAAACCAAGTTTCAACACCAAACTTTCGACGGAAAACCCTCCCTTTCCCTAACGTATTTTGCTTAGCGTTTGATTTTATTTTTCATCGTGAGTTCTTCAAGTGTGAAGAACTTTGGTAAATTTTCTATTCTTCTACGTTATTTTGGCAGAGAGAACGTGAAAGAGAATGATAGAGACGTGAGAGAGAGATGAGCGTGAGAGATGAGAGTTTTCTTAGGCTTGGGAGTCTAGTTTAGGACTTAGTCAAATAAGGTTTTTATTAACTGATAAAAAACTGATTTCCCTTTTATTTTAAATCATCCAATAACTAATAAATATTAATTAATGACTTTAATTTACCAACTTAAATAAAAACAATTTAAATCATGCTTCCACCTAGGTTCGAACCCGGGTGGAGCAAGACTTCACTCTAAGAGACAATTTTTGGCCCTCTCTCCCCAAAATGACCCTCCACCTTATTAATTAAATAATTAATTATATAATTAGGGTAATTACGATGCTACCCTTAGCCTATAAAAAGACCATTTTACCCCTAGACCCTCCAAACCTAAGATTTTCCCTTTTTAAGTCCGGTTAAGACTCATTCGAGTAAATCTTCGTATTCGAGAGCCCTACATGGCTGGACCCAACCTTTCCTAGATCAACTAACTCCCCAAGTTAGTTGGCTTGGATGTAGCAAGGGTTCAGAGGTTTGGTTCTACGCGCATCAATCCGTGTGAACCCGGTCTAATCGTAGGCATTCTAGACACATTAAGCATTACTTAGCATAGCAATTTTTAGGGTTGTTACATTATCCCCCCCTTAGGAACATTCGTCCCCGATGACACTACTAACTATCTAGCACAATGCTAGTCATAACATAACATAATCACTATGCACAGTCAAGCAATAGCAACAACAATGGAGAGATAAGGAAACGTAGACTTAAGAGTAGGAAGTCTAACCTCAAGAGCTAAAAAGATGAGGGTAGAGGGATCTCATATCGGCCTCAGCCTCCCACGTAGCACCCTCAATAAGATAATTCCTCCACAATACCTTCACTGTGGCAATCTCCTTGTTCCTCAGCCGCTTGACCTGTCTGTCTAAGATCTCAACAGGTACCTCCTCGTAGGACAAGTCTTCATCAACCCCCAAACCTTCCACAGGTAGAATCGATGCTGGATCACCTAGGCACTTCTTTAACATGGATACATGAAATACTGGATGGACAGAATCTAGCTCCGCATGCAATGCCAACTCATAGGCCACCTCACCCACACGCTGTAGGATCTCATATGGCCCAACATACCTAGGACTCAACTTCCCCTTCCTGCCAAACCTCATCACCCCCTTCATAGGTGATATCTTCCAATAGACCTGGTCACCAACATCAAATTCTAAGGGCCGCTTCCTGTTATATGCATAAGACTTCTGCCGACTGTAAGCAGTAGTCAACCTATCCCTAATCACCCTGACCTTCTATAAGGCCTCATGAATGATCTCTGGATCCAAAATGGATGACTCTCCAACCTCGAACCACCCAACTGGAGACTTACACCTCCTACCATACAGTGCCTCAAACGGTGCCATCCCAATGCTGGAGTGATATCTGTTACTATACGAGAACTCTATCAATGGCAGATGGTCGTCCCAACTACCCCTGAAGTCAATCACACACGCTCTCAACATGTCCTCCAATGTCTGAATGGTGCGCTCTGCCTGCCCATCAATCTGAGGATGAAAGGCAGTACTAAGTTTTACCTGCGTTCCTAAGCTTTTCTGGAAGGATCTCCAGAAATGTGAAGTGAACTGAGCTCCTCTATCTGAAATGATAGACAAAGGAATCCCATGCCATCTCACAATCTCATCACTGTAGAGTCTCGCATAATCCTCGGCTCTGTAAGTAGACCTTACAGGGATAAAGTGGGCAGACTTAGTCATCCTGTCCACAATAACCCATATGGAGTCATGTTGTCTCTTATTCCTTGGAAGACCAACCACGAAGTCCATATTAATGGCCTCCCACTTCCAAGTCGGAACCTCAATAATCTGAGTAAGACCGTCAGGCTTAAGATGTTATGCCTTAACCTACTGACAATTAGGACACTTGGCCACATATTCTGCAATGTCCTTCTTCATGCCATCCCACCAATAAATCTGCTTAAGATCATGATACATCTTGGTGGAACCTGGATGTATGGAATATCTGGAACCATGGGCCTCTGCAACAATCCTGGTCCTCAAATCATCCACATCTGGTACACACAGCCTGTCCTGGTAGCTAAGTACGTCGTCACCTCCCAAATCAAAAGACTCATTCATTTTTATCAACACTGAGTCCTTCAGCTCTATCAACACAGGATCGAGATGCTGACCCTGCTTGACTTCAACTACCAAGGATGATTCAGAACTAGGATGAACTGAAACACCCCCACTAGTAGAGTCAACCAACCGCACACCCAGTATGGCCAGTCTGTGTACATCTTTAACCAACTCCTTCTTCTCATCCTCAACGTGGGCTGTACTTCCCATGCTCATCCTGCTCAAAGCATCAGCCACAACATTAGCCTTACCTGGATGGTAGTGGACATTCATATCATAGTCCTTCAACAGCTCCAACCATCTCCGGTGACGTAGATTCAACTTTCTCTGCGTGAACATGTACTGGAGACTCTTGTGGTCTGTGAACACATCCACAAGCACTCCATACAAGTAGTGCCTCCACTGCTTCAGTGCAAACACCATAGCTGCCAACTCCAGGTCATGAGTGGGATAATTCTTCTCATGAACCTTGAGCTGTCTGGACGCATAAGCTATCACCTTACCAACCTGCATAAGAACACAACCCAAACCAACCCTAGATACATCACAATAAGCAGTGTAATTATCACCACACTTAGGCAAGGTAAGCACCGGGGCTGAAGTGAGTCTGTCCTTGAGATCCTGGAAACTCTTCTCACAAGTCTCCGTCCACTCGAACTTGGCCTTCTTCTTAGTCAAAGCTGTTAGTGGGGCAGCAATGGAAGAAAAACCCTTCACGAACCTGCGGTAGTAACCAGCCAATCCCAGAAAGCTATGGATATCAATGAAAGTAAGAGGTTTTAGCCAGTTCTTCACAGCCTCAGTCTTCCTGGGGTCTACCTCCACGCCCTGATCAGACACAACATGACCCAAGAAGGTCACTGATCTAAGCCAAAATTCACACTTGCTGAATTTGGCATACAGCTGATGTTGTCTAAGTACCTGCAAGGTTAGTCTCAAATGTTGTTCATGCTCTTCCTTGGTCCTAGAGTAGATGAGGATGTCATCAATGAATACTATGACGAAAGAATCAAGGTATTCACGGAAGACTCGGTTCATGAGGTCCATAAATGCAGCTGGTGCATTAGTGAGACCAAATGACATGACTAAGAACTCATAATGACCATAACGGGTACGAAAGGTTGTCTTTGGGATATCTCCATCCCTAACCCTAAGCTAATGATACCCTGAACGAAGATCAATCTTAGAGAAGAAACTAGACCCTTGGAGTTGATCAAACAAATCATCTATTCTGGGAAGTGGATACTTATTCTTTATAGTGACTTTGTTGAGCTGCCGATAATCGATACATATTCTAAGGGTTCCATCCCTCTTTTTCACAAACAACACTGGAGCGCCCCAAAAGGATATGCTCGGCTGAATGAAACCCTTATCAGTGAGATCTTTTAACTGCAGCTTAAACTCTTTGAGTTCAGCTGGAGCCATTCTATAAGGAGGAATTGAAATTGGCTTAGTATCAGGTTCTAAGTCTATACCAAAGTCAATCTCTCGAGGGGGAGGAACTCCAGGCAAATCATCAGGAAATACATCTTGGAAATCATTCACTACAGGCACTGAGTCTATGGAAGTAATGTCATGATCTAAATCATTAACACTCACAAGATGACACAATAACCCCTTGGACATCATTTTATTGGCTTTAAGGTTCGAAATCAAGGGATTAGGACGACTCGAGTTGTACCCCTCCCAGACCAGCTCTACCTCATTAGGGAAACAAAATCTCACAACCCTACCACGGCAATCCATACAAGCATAACAACTATGAAGCCAGTCCATGCCAAGAATAACATCACAATCATGCATTGGTAACTCAACTAAGTCTGCACACATAGTCTTACCACATACAACTATTGGGCAATCCTTGTATACTCTATCAGTTTTTATATTTTCTCCTAAAGGTGTACTAACCACTATAGGATCATGCAGAACTTCAGGCAATATCTCAAAAGTGATAGCAAGAAAAGGAGTTACAAAGGAAAGCGTAGACCCTGGATCAAGTAAAGCATAAACAGAAGTTGAGAATACTTGAAGCATACCTATGACCACATCAGCACACTTTTCCTGCTCCTCCCTGCCCTTAAGGGCGTAGAACCTGTTCCTCTTAGGAGGCTCGGCTGCTGTTGCACCTTGTGGATTAGGCCTAGTCTAAGCATTACTTCTAGCCTGACCTCTGTTCTGTGGGCAGTCCTTAACCATATGCCCTCTCTTACCGTAACCGAAGTAGGCATTAGTGCCCTGTCTGCACTCTCTACTGTGAGCACGGCCACACTTAGCACAGTCCTTTCTGGGACGCTGCATCTCACCTCCATTGCCCTTCTTTGTCTCGAGTCTTCCTCCTCTAGGTGTTGTACTCCTCTGAAAGTTAAAGTTCCCTGAATTTCTGCTGCCCCTTTTTAAATCTGGGCTGCTCACGAACACCAAAGTTGTTCCTGTTTCCTCCATTGCTAGGACCTGCCTGATCATGAGGATTAGCCTCCTAGCATCATGGACGCCCCTCTTCTTCCGTTTGTCCTCCACCTGCTGGACATGCACCATCAACCTGGAGAGGTCCATGTTATCGTGGAGCATCGCAGACCGACACTCCTCCTCCAGATCTCTGGTGATTCCTGTGAGGAACCTGCTCATCTCATCCCTGCTGTTAGATACAAGGGAAGTAGCATTCCTGGATAGTTTAACAAACTTCAGTACTCATCTCATCCCTGCTATTAAATACAAGGGAAATTAGCATACCTGGATAGTTTAACAAACTTTAGGAAATACTCCTTGAGTGTCATTGATCCCTGCTTAAGGTTGATAAACTCCTCAACCTTGGCCTCCCTCATCTCTCTGGGAAAGAATCTCTCCAGGAAGGCTGTCTTAAACAGCTCCCAAGTGATCGGAACTCCGCCCAAAGCTCGGCTATCCTGCTATATATCTTGCACCAAGTCTGTGCTACATCCTTGAGATGATAGAAAGCCAACTCAGCCTTCTCAGTATCTGTGGCCCCCATACCTACCAAAATCTTATGCACCTCATCCACAAACTCCTGGGGGTCCTCTGAAGTCTTAGACACTGTGAAAATAAAAGGATTCATCCTCGTGAAGTCTCTCAGCCTGTCAGCAATGATACGAACCGGTGGGTTCTCCCTCTGAACATTCTGTCGATTGACCTGGTCAGTCATGGCCTGGGCCTGCATAGTGATGGCTTGTGCCATCTGGGCCAGAGATGCCCGTACCTCTGCATCAGTCAACCCAGCTGGGTTAACCGGCATAGCCACTCCTTCAGCTGGAGCCTGGGGTGGAACCTGATTGTCCTCAGCAGCTGCTCCTCCTCTCCTCTGACCAATGGTTCTCCTAGTATTCATTCTCTGAAAACAACAAGGATTGATGTTAGACACGCTCATAACACCAAGAAAATCAGACATTAGGAAAAGCACGATAAGATAAGAAGAAGGGAAATTTTCCTACGCATTATGCAGACTTAATCCAGGATAGTGGTGCACTTCACTACCATGACTTAAAAACTACTCAATGTGGTTGATGTGAACTTATTATTCTCGAAGTTTAACCTAGTGCTCTGATACAAACTTTGTCACGACCGGAATCTAGACCCCAAACGAGACCGGCGTCGTTGACCTCTCAGATGTTGCAAATAAGCCTCCATACGTCATTCTTACTTCATCTAGGTTAATTTTAGCGGAAAATTTGAACTTTTTTGTTTTCTTATTTCATGCAAAGCATTTTAAACTTAACATCATAAGCGTTCACAAATCAACCATCTAATATAGAGATAATCAAATGAAAGAAACAGTTCATAATTGCATTAAACGTATTTTGCCAAAAGGCACCAATACAAAGTCTAAAATGAAAGTGGAAAGAAACACTACTGGAACATGCTTCACTAGCTAAAGCCTACATCTAAGCTAGATAATAACGGTAGACATCCTCGAAAGCATGAGGGCCTACCAAGTCCGGATGAAAGCTCCACGTCCGGATAGCTGCAACGTCAACCTGTAAACTCTAGCGTCCACCTGTGCCTGCACCTAAGAATATAGAGTTGTATGGGATTAGTACACACTTGTACTAAGTATGGGTATATGCAAGCACACACCAAGGACATGCATGGGTAAGAACTCTTTCCTAACAACATGATTTATGGAAAGTCAAGTCAGTAGACTTGCCAAATTTAGATTAGGAAAGTTAGTGGACCTACCAAATTTGGATTTGGAAAGTCAGTGGACTTGCCAAATTGGATTAGGAAAGTCATGCCATGAGAGTAACATACATCATCATACGTATCATATTGCACACAGCAAATAACATCTTACACATAGCACATAACTTATTGCATATAGCACACTACATCCTTCATATCGTTCGTTCATATGCCATGACACCTTGGAATCTTGGACTTGACATTAAGACTTCTCAAAATGAGGGATCAACATATGGGACCTCTACTAGGGAGTCTTCTTTAGCAAACACAGAGGCTGCCTCATTCATTCATACGTACTTCATTTCATTCATTCATAAGCTAGTGTAAGCACCAGCTATACCTAGGATGTAGTTTAAGACTCTCATCGGGTTTGTTGTGCAGTGATCAAGAATAACCTAGTGTTATTACTTGAGTCTAGCTCACCTCTTGATTATCCTATCTTAACACCTTTGGTATCGTTCATTTAATTATGTGTATCATTTGAGGCTGGCCTTATTCATTCATTGGGAACTTTAACTTTAACCGACATAGATCATGTGAGCATCATGAAATCCAGTGGCTCCCCCACACCGAAAAGAGGTGAAATCACTGGCCAAAGTGACCCATAAACATGCTAGCGTACATGGATATTGAACCCCTCCAGATCCCTATATTGGCAGTATAGGTTCGAAGACTAGGAGATATAAGGAGACCCATACCCCGCATGCCGGACAGTCTCATCTCATGAGAATTATGTGAACCTCCACCCTTCCCGAAAGAAGGCATCACCGCTCATAGCTAGTCTATCGGTGCTCAGTATAAAGTTCCATTTCATTCAACTCATACGTCATGGAAGCTGGCTTCTAGTATGAGGATATCATAGCTCAATAGATGATTTCTCATCTCATCATTAGTATTAAGTATACATTATTCTCAATACTTTCATTAGAGTGTTCATAGAGACTAGTCTCTTCATTAACTTTACACTCTCATAGGTGAATACGTTTTTGTAACATTTACTTAGGCTCATTTGAGATTGCTCTCATCTTTCACATTAGCCTCTTATCATGTTGTCAACACATTCATTAACTTTAGCACATTCGCTCTTCATATTTACTCACCCCATATTACGTGAATGTTCACATCATCATATGCCAATGCACTTGGCCATTTAGTGTGTTTCACACTCTTTCTTAACCCTTCTAGGGTCTCATCATTCATTGTTCATCTCATCATTTCATTACATACATCTTAGGTTCACTCACTTATAAACGTATGCTAGACTTATGGGTCTATACATACAAGCCATGAGTCTTCATTCATAGTTCGTTTAAGTGATTCATATCTTCCTAAGATTATGTGGTACAAGACTTATGCATCTTGTAAGTATGCCAAGATTTCGATTTCGATCTATGTAGGCAACATTATTTTTGAACTTTTATTCACGTATGACTTATGTATCAATACGGAATTTGGGCAAAGGAACCCGATTTCGAATACCTTGGAAAACACATACATTTTTTTATTTAATTTGGTTTAGCCCACACGGCTTGGGGACCCAAGGTCGAGCCCCAACACCTTCATTTCCCTTTATTTCTTTTCTTTAAATATTCTCTTTCTTGGCCGAGGGGTTGTGGGGTCGAACCCCCACAGCCTTTTTTTATTTAAATTCCTTTTTGCTTGACTTTTTTTTTCGAGTTGACCATGAGGGTGTGGGATCGAATCCCCACAGGCTCACTTTATTTTTCTCTTTAATTTCCCTTAACCAGCCTAGAGGTCGTGGGTTCGATTCCCACATGCCTCAACCCTTTTATTTTTCTTTTACTCTTCCTTAAATCTGATTGAGAGGTGGTGGATTCGAATCCCACTCCTCTCATTTCTTATTTTTAGAGTTACATTTTCCAGCCAATACCATGGTTCGAATCCCCCTCACCACAATACTTTTAACTCACTTATTTTCATGGTTTTTAACATGGTGAGGTCACAGGTTCGACCCTCAGTGACCTCACTTCTTTTTCCTCAGTTTTCATAACATTTTAAACATATTAACTTGACCGAAATTCATCAACTTGTGGCTGGAAATTTTGTAATTTTTTAGCATCTTTTTAATCAAGTTACACATTAGTTCTTAGGGAAATTTCATGGTTCATTTATAAAGTTTTAGGTGCATTTTTATGGATTCGCTTAGCCAAGAGTTTCTCACTCAATTCAGCCACATAACATTTCATATGAACATCATGACTTACCTTAGTTTGTGCACGTAAAAATACAACCATAATACATCATTTTTTTAAGCCTTAAACCCGAGGGCTATAGGCCACAGTTCACATTTTGCACACACTTACACATAGTTCAGAAAACATGGGTCGTCATTCATACGATTTCAAACATACATTCATGAACATATTCGTCACAAAAATACATTACATGCCTAATATCTACCAGCAAACATACCCAACCTACGAATCAAAGGGAGCTAGTGACAGGGACATGCAACGGGGAACAATCCTAGTTTTCGGATTAGAATATACTGAACCTTAAGGGGTCTCTTGGGAAAGGGACCAAGAGTAAGAAAACCCATTCCTTTTATGACGTTCAAACCTTGAAGTTGCTGCCCAAACCTTCTCAAACACTCACGTCCAAAACCAAGTTTCAACACCAAACTTTCGACGGAAAACCCTCCCTTTGCCTAACGTATTTTGCTTAGCGTTTGATTTTATTTTTCGTTATGAGTTCTTCAAGTGTGAAGAACTTTGGTAAATTTTCTGTTCTTCTACGCTATTTTGGCAGAGATAACGTGAAAGATAATGATAGAAACGTGAGAGAGAGATGAGCGTGATAGATGAGAGTTTTCTTAGGCTTAGGAGTCTAGTTTAGGACTTAGTCAAATAAGGTTTTTATTAGCTGATAAAAATCTGATTTCCCT
Organism: Solanum sitiens; assembly: GCA_016801875.1. Taxonomy (NCBI): domain Eukaryota; kingdom Viridiplantae; phylum Streptophyta; class Magnoliopsida; order Solanales; family Solanaceae; genus Solanum; species Solanum sitiens. The sequence goes on along the minus strand of JABWTJ010000062.1, from coordinate 1,208,907 downwards.
TTTATTTTAAATCAGCCAATAAATAATAAATATTATTTAATTACTTTAAATTACCAACTTAATTAAAAACAATTTAAATCATGCTTCCACCTAGGTTCGAACCTGGGTGGAGCAAGACTTCACTCTAAGAGACAATTTTTGGCCCTCTCTCCCCAAAATGACCCTCCACCTTATTAATTAAATAATTAATTATATATTTAGGGTAATTACAATACTACCCTTAGCCTGTAAAAAGACCATTTTACCCCTAGACCCTCCAAACCTAAGATTTTCCCTTTTTAAGTCCGGTAAAGACTCATTCGAGTAAATCTTCATATTCGAGAGCCCTACATGGCTGGACCCAACCTTTCCTAGCTCAACTAACCCCCCAAGTTAGTTGGTTTGGATGTATCAAGGGTTTAGAGGTTTGGTTCTACGCGCATCAATCCGTGTGAACCCGGTCTAATCGTAGGCATTCTAGACACATTAAGCATTACTTAGCATAGCCATTTTTACGGTTGTTACAAATTGAATTGGCTAGTGATAATATTATGACAAGTATCTAGTGAAATTGTGATTTATGCCAACAAATTGGCTAGCAAAATTATGTCCAAAATATTATCTCCCAAAATATGTGAAGTCATACCAATCTCTACATCAATGAACTCATAACATAGGATATGCCAATCAATGGGACAAGTCCCAACATACCCTATCCACACGAACTTGTGAACGTAATAGCATTGATAAGTAGTTATAACTTTCATAAAGAATTGTACAAATCTACCAATAAACGTTGAACAAGTTAAGGTGAGTAATGAAATAACTAAAAGCTTAAGTCATGAAATTGACCTAATATAGAGTGTTAAAAGAAGTGAGACAAGTCTCAATTACACTTAAAATATTACGCCAAAGATGCTCACATAAGAGGGTGCCAAAGTTCATGAGACAAGTCTCACTCGCACCATGATGATAATGTAAGATTTAAGTTCATATTCATCAAGTATAGTAAAAGGGATGACCAGTCATCCATAGAGTTAAGTGAACCTCATAACTAGAAGCAAGCTTCCATAATGTTTGAGTCAACTCTAAAAGATAATAAAGTAAAATAGATCTGAGCTTAGCACCGATAGACTAGCAATGAGCTTGTGCGAGCACATGTAAGCCTCATGAGATGAGATCCCCACCCAGGTGGACCAGGGTCTCCGTATGTCTCCTAGTCTTCGAACTCTGTTTGCCAGCATAGGGGAATTAGATAGTGGATGCCTCCACCTAAGAAAGCTAGACAGTAGGTTTCACTTTGGCCGGTTATTCCACCTCTTTTCGGTGTGGGGAAGGCACCGAATTTTATGTTTAGCTCATGATATATGTCGGTTAAAGCTCAAAAAAGTATTTGGTTTACTATAGTCGTGAACCCCTCTTTTCGGTGTGGGAAAGACACTGACTTGGTTTCACTTTAGCCGGTGAAACCCCCTTTTTGGTGTGGGGTAGACACAGAATTTGGTTCACCTTAACCGGTGAACCACCTCTTTTCGGTGTGGGGGAGACAATGGATTTCATGTTAGCTCGCATGATCTACTTTTGTTAATGCTAAAGATTCTTTAAAGAAAGTAAGAAAGAATGAATGTAACATGTTCAAAGTGAGCAATAGATCAAAGAAGTAGAAACGTAAGTTCATAGGGAGCTAAGTAAGCAAGAGCTTAACAATGTCAATCACGAGTGTTTGATAAGAATAAAAGTCTTAACAAGTTAGTGGTTTGTGCCAATATTGAAGTATGAATATATGTCCCAAGATATATATATCTCAAATAATCAAATAGTGGGCATAGCCAATAAAGATTGGCTTATAAATACATTCATACCCAATTTAAGAATGAAATATCTAACTTGTAAGTAAGGTAGCCAAATCATTTCCTTAGTCTTGTGAATTACTTACTCGATTCATTGTAGGTATGTGACTATAATGAATCATTGCACTGTAGGTAAAACATAGGATCAAAGGAGATCTTTGAACTACACAACAGAAAGAAGAAAAGACTGAAAAATAAATTAAGTCTGGGAATAGTAGCTCTCGGCCTAAGGGAGCAAAATCATAAAGTTTTTTTAAGTTGTTCTAAAATTATGTTCATGATTCCAAGGTCTTATGTTCATATAGAAAATGATTTGTGTGCCTTAATTGCATGAGAACATGTCATATTCATAGCATGAATCATAAATAACAATTTAATAAAGTAAAGTGACTTAACTTTCCCGAAACGGCATATTGCTTTAGGAAGAGATTTCCTTGATCATGAATAGTCCTTATGTGTTTATGTGCATACACACATACTTAGTACAAGTGTGTACTAACCCCATATATTATTACTATTTTTATAGGCACAGGTTCTAAAGAAGATTGAAGATTCGACGAAGCAGTTTGGATTAGTGATCTCCAGACTTTGGTAGGTCCTCTTGAGTTTGAGGATGCTACATTTATTATTCTAGCTTAGTACATTAGACATATCTAGTGTAGATAGTCCCTAGCGTTTCATTTCAAACATTTGTTCAAGCATTTGTAATAAGGCCGATTGGCAAACTATTATTATTATTATTACGATCATTATTTCAATTGTTTAATCTTTAATAGATGGTTGTTTAGTTTGAGCTCATTAGAATATCACTCTTATGCACTACTATATGAAGTCTATGTATACTTCAATAAGTAATTAAAAAGTTTTAAATTTTCCGCAAATTTAACTGTATGATTGTGATGAAAGCTAAGAAGAGGGTTGTCTGCGTTCTCTGAGAGGTTAACAACGCCGGTTATATTCGTATTCCAGAATCCAGGTGTGACATCCTTGACTTATATGTGCATAAAGGCTTATAAAATGACTTAGCATGTTTCTAAAGAAATGGTCCCTTTCATTCATGTCCTCATATGTTTTATGTGCATATGTTTCCATACTTAGTACAAGTGGTTGTACTAACCGATATTCTTTATCTTTCTACAAATATGTAGGTTTAGGCCGTTGAGGTGCTTATAGGCCATTTACAAGAATACTTTGTACTTTTCCCAAGTTGGTTGGGAGTCCTCAATGTTCGAGGATGGTGCCACTTATCTGGCTTAGTAGGATTGCTATGTCTAAAGACACTTGTTCTTTCCTTATTTCTTAACACTATTGTTATAATCCTATATCTGGCATATTGTACTTGTAAGGGCTAGGCCCAAACATTGTAATTCTCTTTAGATTTTATATGTGAGACAAGTATTACACTACTTAAATGAATTGCCTATGTTAAATGAGAAGTCTATGTAAACTTCATAATTCAGGAGTCTATGTAAACTCCATATATGATATGCTAGAAGTATAAGTATACTTCACTACGTTAAAGTTTTTAATTTTCCACATTTTCTCTACCAATGATATGCCATGCTATATGCTAAGGGCTAGTCTGAGTCCTCTTCGAGGGCGATGACACCGGTTATGTCTAGGGGGTGCTCCCGGTCATGAAATCTTGTGTCGTTACATGTTCAAAGATCATCGTAGTCTCCAGTATATATTCAATCATATGGATCTCAATTTAAGGCAAAAGAGATGGTTGGAGTTGCTCAAATACTTCGACATAACTACTCTTTATCATCCGGACAAGGCAAATGTGGTAGTAGATTGCTTGAGTAGAAGACCGTAAGTATGGGTATTTTAGGCTTGATAAAGGTTGGCGATCGTCCTTTAGCTAGGGATGTCCAGTCCTTGGCCAATAGCTTTGTAAGGGTTGATATTTTATAATGTGGTAGGGTTTTGGCCTTTGTGGAGGCTAGGTCATCCCTGTTGGAGCATATTCGGACTCAACATATTGATGGTGGTTATTTATGTAATATTGGAGATAAGGTGTCAAAAAGAGAAGTCAAGGATATAATTCTTGATAGCGAGGAAGTTTTTAGGATAAAAGGTCGTATTTATGTTCCTCGGACAGGTGATTTGATTAGATTGATCATGGAAGAGGCCCATAGTCCAAGGTACTCTATTCATCCAGGGGCTACCAAGATATATTGTGACTTGAAGCATCATTATTGGTGGAATCATATGAAGTAAATAGTAGATTTTGTATCTTGGTGTTTGAATTGTCAGCAAGTGAAGTATGAACACCAAAAGCCTGAAGGTGTGACTCAGAGGATGACCATACCTGGGTGGAAGTGGGAGCGTATTGCTATGCATTTGTGGTAGGCTTTCCACGTACCTTGGGTAAGTTTGATGTTATATGGGTAATCGTGGATTGATTGACTAAGTCTAAACATTTCGTACCAGTTCAGACCACCCATAATTAAAATAAGTTAACCCAAATCTATATTCAAGTGATAGTTCGTTTGCATGGGGTTTCCATTCCTATAATTTCACATCATGGCACACAATTCACATCTCATTTCTAGTGGTTTATGTAGAAAGAGTTGGGCACTCAGTGGATCTTAGTACAACCTTTCACCCTCAACTGATGTTGGACTAAACAGACTATTCCGGTTCTTTAGGACATGTTACGGGTGTGTGTGATCGAATTTGGTGGCCACTGGGATCAGTTCTTGCCTTTAGCGGAGTTTGCTTATAATAATAGTTATCATTAGAGCATTGAGATGGCACCATTAAGGCTTTGAATGGTAGGAGATGTCGATGTCCAATTGATTGGTTTAATGCATTTGAGGTTAGACCATGGGGTATAGATGTGTTGAGGGATTCCTTGGATAAGGTCCAGTTAATCCAATTAATATAGTCTTTTCATGGCTTAGAATAGGAAAAAGAGTTATGCATATCGAAAGGTTCATGATTTGGAGTTCATGGTTGGAGAGAGAGTTCTATTGAAGGTTTCGTTCATGAAGGATGTGATGAGATTAGGAAAGAAGGGCAAGTTGACCACAATGTATTATTGAGTGTATTGGTGAGGTGGCGTATTAGTTGGCTTTACCACCTAGTTTGTCAAGTGTTCACCCAAATTTCATATTTCCATGCTGAAAAAGTATCATGAGGGTGATGCTTATGTGAAAAAGTATCATCTTGACTTTTCAGGAGGAACCAAAAACCATCTTGGATAGGAAAATTCAGAAGTTGAGTTCGAAGGAAATTGCTTTAGTGAAGGTTCAGTGGAATTACCGACCGATGGAAGAGGCTACATTGGAGACTGAGTCAGACATGAGGATCAAGTATCCTCAACTTTTGGAGCGCTCATGTACTTTTGATTATTTGACCGTTCGAGGACGAACGTTTGTTCAAATGGTAGATGATGTAATGACTCGTTGAGTCATTTTGAGCACTAGAACTATTTTGACTCTTCCTTTAAAATATTTAAGTGGGATCTTGAGTTATATGTTGACTTCGGATATTTAGTCAACAGATAATATTTTTTTAAAAAGTAATTAAATCAGTGGGTGGTTAGTGAGTCAAGCCTGTTATTTATTTGATATCATATCCCACTTGGCCCGTGTATTGAAATAAGTTGGTGGGATTTAATATCTATGTATCAAAATTTGAGTAAGTAAGAGAAAGAGAGAGGGGAAGGAATGCCGCAAGATGAGAATGTTTCAAGTAAGAAAAAACTTTTCTTCAGTCGGCTTATACTTACTGCATATACACATTGATATAATTGTAGGTGAGAAATAAATCGAGTGATAATGCTATTTATGTGTTGCCAGTGGATATGTTAATGTTAGATACAAATATAGATTAATTGAAAGTTAATTAATTAGTAATAATTAATAGGCAATCATTAGACAATGATTGAGAAGTTTGGTATGAACAATCAAATTATGCTCGCATATTTCTCCAGATTTCCTCTGTAACAACCCTAAAAATGGATAAGATAAGAAATGCTTAGTGTGTCAAGAATACCTATGATTAGACCAGGGTTCACACGGATTGATGCGCGTAGAAACAGACCTCAGAACCCTTGCTACAACCAATACAACTAACTTGGGGAGTTAATTGAGCTTGGAAAGGTTGGGACCAACCATGTAGGGCTCTCGAATACGAAGGTTTACTCGAAAGAGTCTTTACCGGACTTAAAGAGAGAAAATCTTAAGTTTTGAGGGTCTAGGGGTAACATGGTCTTTTATCAGGCTAAGGGTAATATAGTAATTACCCTAAATATATATTTAATTAATTATTTAATAAGGTGGAGGGGCAAATTGGAGAGAGAGAAACGAAATGGAGCTCTTGAAGTTAACTCTTGCTCCACCCGGGTTCGAACCTAGGTGGAAGCAATGAATTTATGTGATTTTTATTTAAGCTATTGAATTAAGGTAATTAATTAATAATTATTATTCATTAGCTGACTTAAAATAAAAATAAAAATCAGATTTTTAATAATTAACTAAACCTTATTTGACTAAGTCCTAAACTAGACTCCTAAGCCTAATATGACTCCCTCTCTCTCACGTCTATCTCTCAACTCTCACGCTCAAACTCTCCCATTCTTTCACTCACGTTTTTCTCTTCCAAAATAACTTCAAAATCAGTTGGTAAACCAAAGTTCTTCACACTTGAAGAACTCACAACAAAAATTACAAACAATCAACTAATCAAAAACGTTACGCAAGAGGGAGGCTTATTCCGTCGAATTGGTGTTGAAGTTGAGGGGATTTGGACGTGATTTTGGAGAGGGTTTTGGGCAGAAACTTCAAATTTTGAACAATCAAATAAGGTATGGGTTTTCTTTTCTCTTGGTCCCTTTCCCAAGAGACCCCTAAGTTCAATTTAAATTCCAATCGAGAAACTAAGGTTGTCCCCGTTGCATGCCCCTGTCATTAGATCCTTTGAAATTTTCAAAGCATGCGTTGGTATGTCTTCTGGTAGATAATATTAGGTCTGGTTGTGATTATGTATTGAATGTGTATTCGGAAATAATGTAAGGGATAAAAAGTATATTCCGGAAAAGTATATTAAGTTGATTGTTTTGAGCATGTGTGTGCTGAAAATTTACTATGTTTGCTGCCTGAAATTTGTGTGTTAAAATGTTGTGTTTCGAGTGTATAAAAATGTTAAAAACGTGATGTTCATATAAGGTTAAGGTGGCTGACTAAATAACACTCAAAATACTACAAAAATCCACATAAGAATGAGAGAAAATGGATTGGAAGAGACCAAATTTCCAGCTTGCTGGAAATTGGTGGTCTCGGCCAAGAATTGAAAAAAAATAGCTATGTTTTAAAAAAATTTAAAAATTTTGAGGTCATTGGGAATTGAACCCAAGACCTCACCAAATGTAAATTATATAAAATTTCAAAAAAAATGAAAGGAAAAATAAGCGTGGAGAGTGGGGATTGAACCCCCAACCTCTTGAATGGATGAGAGAGTTAGGAGAAAAATAAAGGAGAAAAATAAATGTGGAGAGTGGGGATTGAACCCCCAACCTCTTGAATGGATGAGAGAGTTAGGAGAAAAATGAAGGAGAAAAATAAATGTGGAGAGTGGGGATTGAACCCACAACCTCTTGAATAGATGAGAGAGTTAGGAGGAAAATAAAGGAGAAATATAAAATGAGGTGAATGGGGATTGAACCCACAACCTCTTGGATAGGTGAGAAAGTTAATAGATAATTTAAGAGAAAAAAAAAGAATGAGCTTGTGGGGGATTGATCCCACAACCTCCTTGACTCAAACGAAAAAAAAGGAGGAGAAAAATAAAGAAAATGTTATGGGGTTGATGGGAATCGAACTAGGGTCTCCCAAATCTGAAAAATGTAATTAACAAGTTTAAAATAAGATTAAGTGTTGTCCAAGGGATTCGAACTTGGGTTCCCTTGCCCAAATTCCGTATTGATACATAAGTCATACGTGAATTAAATGTTCAAGAATAATTCCACCTACTTAGATCTAAATCGAGATCTTGGCATACATACAAGATACATAAGTCTTGTACTACATAATCTTAGGAAGATATGAGTCACTTAACGAACTATGAATGAAGCCTCATGGCTTGTATGTATAGACCCATAAGTCTAGCATACGTTTAAAAATAAGTGAACCTAAGATGTATGAAATGAAATGATGAAACCCTAGAAGGGTTAAGTAAGAGTGTGAAACACACTAAATGGCCAAGTGCATTGGCCTATGATGAAATGAACAATGAAATGATGAAATGAACAATGATATGATGAAATGAACAATGAAATGATGAAATGAACAATGAAATGATGAAATGAACAATGATATGATGAAATGAACAATGAAATGATGAAATGAACAATAAAATGATGAAATGAACAATGATATGATGAAATGAACAATGAAATGATGAAACGAACAATGAAATGACGAAATGAAAAATGAAATGATGAAATAAACAATCAAATGATGAAATGAGAAACGAAATGATGAAACCCTAGAAGGTTTAAGTAAAAGTGTGAAACACACTAAATGGCCAAGTGCATTGGCATATGATGAAGTGAACATTCACGTAATAAATGGTGAGTAATTATGAACAGCAAATGTGCTAATGTTAATGAATGTGGTGACAACATGATACGAGGCTAATGTAAAAGATAAGAACAATCTCAAATGAGCCTAAGTAAATGTTACCGATACGTACTCACCTATGAGAGTGTAAGATAATGAAGAGACCAGTCTCTATGAACACTCTAATGAGAGTATTGAGGTTAACACACTTAATACGAATGATGAGATGAGAAATCATCTAATGAGCTATGATGTCCTCATACTAGAAGCCAGCTTCCATGACGTATGATATGAATGTAATGGAACTTTATACTAAGCACCGATAGACTGGCTATGAGCGGTGATGCCTTCTTTCGGGAAAGGCGGAGGTTCACGTAACTCTCATGAGATGAGACTGTCCGGCATGCCGGGTATGGGTCTCCTTATATCTCCTAGTCTTCAAACCTATACTGCCAATATAGGGATCTGGCGGGGGTAAATTCCCATGTACGCTAGCATGTTTTAGGTCACTTTGGCCAGTGATTCCACCTTTTTTCGGTGTGGGGGAGACACTGGATTTCATGATGCTCACATGATCTATGTCAGTTAAAGTTAAAGTTCCCAATGAATGAATGAGGCCAGCCTCAAATGATGCACATAATGAAATGAATGATACCGAAGGTGTTAGGTTAGGATAATCAAAAGATGAGTTAGATTCAAGTAATGACATTAGGTCATTCTTGGTCATTGCACAACGAACCCAATGAAAGTCTTAAACTACATCCTAGGTATAGCTGGTGTTTACACTGGCCCACGAATGAAATGAAATGGAGTACGTATGAATGAACAAAGCAGACTGTGCGTTTGATAATGAAGACTCCCTAGTTGAGGTCCCATCTGTTGAGCCCTCATTCCTGGGAAGTCTTAATGTTAAGTCCATGATTCCAAGGTCTCATGGCATACGAATGAACGAAATGAACAACGTTATGTGTTATTGGTGCCATTTTGGCAATTATACACTTAATAAGAATTGAACTATTTCTTTCAGTTGCCTATCTCTTAATGTTAGATGGTTGATGGTGAACAATTACGTATAAATGAGAATGTTTTTATAAGTATGTTAAGAAACAAAAAGTTTCAAATTTTCCGCTAAAATTAACCTAGATGAAGTAAGAATGACGTAAGTAGGCTTGTCTGCGACCTCTGAGAGATCAACGATGCCGGTCTCGTCTGGGTCTAGATTCCAGTCGTGACAAAGTTGGTATCAGAGCCATAGGTTAAATTCCGAGAATAATGAGTTCCATCAACCACATTGAGTAGTTTCTAAGTCATGGTAGTGAAGTGCACCACTATCCTGGATTAGAGACTGCATGATGCGTAGGAAAGTTTCCCTTCTTCTGATCTTATCGTGCTTTTCCTAATGTCTGATTTTCTTGGTGTTATGAGCGTGTCTAACATCAACTCTTGAAGTTTCCGAAAGCTGAATACAAGGAGAAAAACAAGCGGAGATATTGGAGGAGCAGCTGCTGGGGTAATCCAAGTTTTCCCCTAGGATCCAGATGTTGGAATAGAGATGCCTGTTAACCCAGATGGGTTGACAGATGATGAAGTAAGAATAACGTTGGTATAAATGGCCTAAGCTAGCACTTTACAAGCTTAGGCTATTGGGTTTGATTGATGTGAAGAAGTCTGAGTTGACATCCTACCAGCTAAAGGATGTAGCTCAATCCTTGTATAAGGTGTGACAGGATAGCAAGGCCTTAGGAGGAGGTCCTATTACTTGGAATCTTTTCAAGATGGCTAATCTAGAGCAGTTCTTTCCCAGATAAATGAAGGAGACTAAGGTTGAGGAATTCATCAACCTTAAGCAGGGCTTGATATCAGTCAGGGATTACTCCCTGAAGTTCATAAGACTTTATAGCCCAGGAGAGGCCACCTAATAGGAAGTGTGGCATAATGCACGGAGGAGAATGTATGATGGACCCTAATGATGTTATAGTTGTGGTAAACCGGGTCACATTATGAAAGATTGTCCGAACGGGAGGAAATTTAAGAGCTGATAGAGTATACAAGGAGATTGCCATAGTGAAGGTACTATGGAGGAATCATCTTGTTGAGGGTGCTACGTGGGAGGCCGAGGCCGACATGAGATCCCGCTACCCTCATCTATTCAGCCCTTGAGGTTAGACTTCCTACTCTTAAGTCTAAGTTTCCTTATCTCTCCATTCTTTGTTGCTATTGCTTGATTGTGTATAGTAACTATGTTATGATCTGACTGGCATTACGCTAGATAGTTAGTAGTGTCATTCGGGGACGAATGTTCCTAAGGGGGGGATAATGTAACAACCCTAAAAATGGATAAGATAAGAAATGCTTAGTGTGTCAAGAATACCTATGATTAGACCAGGGTTCACACGGATTGATGCGCGTAGAAACAGACCTCAGAACCCTTGCTACAACCAATACAACTAATTTGGGGAGTTAATTGAGCTTGGAAAGGTTGGGACCAACCATGTAGGGCTCTCGAATACGAAGATTTACTCGAAAGAGTCTTTACCGGACTTAAAGAGAGGAAATCTTAAGTTTTGAGGGTCTAGGGGTAAAATGGTCTTTTACCAGGCTAAGGGTAATATATTTATTACCCTAAATATATATTTAATTAATTATTTAATAAGGTGGAGGGGCAAATTGGAGAGAGAGAGACGAAATGGAGCTCTTGAAGTTAAGTCTTGCTCCACCCGGGTTCGAACCTAGGTGGAAGCAATGAATTTATGTGATTTTTATTTAAGCTATTGAATTAAGGTAATTAATTAATAATTATTATTCATTAGCTGACTTAAAATAAAAATAAAAATCAGATTTTTAATAATTAACTAAACCTTATTTGACTAAGTCCTAAACTAGACTCCTAAGCCTAATATGACTCCCTCTCTCTCACGTCTATCTCTCAACTCTCACGCTCAAACTCTCCCATTCTTTCACTCACGTTTTTCTCTTCCAAAATAACTTCAAAATCAGTTGGTAAACCAAAGTTCTTCACACTTGAAGAACTCACAACAAAAATTACAAACAATCAACTAATCAAAAACGTTACGAAAGAGGGAGGCTTATTCCGTCGAATTGGTGTTGAAGTTGAGCGGATTTGGACGTGATTTTGGAGAGGGTTTTGGGCAGCAACTTCAAAGTTTGAACAATCAAATAAGGTATGGGTTTTCTTTTCTCTTGGTCCCTTTCCCAAGAGACCCCTAAGTTCAGTTTAAATTCCAATCGAGAAACTAAGGTTGTCCCCGTTGCATGCCCCTGTCATTAGATCCTTTGAAATTTTCAAAGCATGCGTTGGTATGTCTTTTGGTAGATAATATTAGGTCTGGTTGTGATTATGTATTGAATGTGTATTCGGAAATAATGTAAGGGATAAAAAGTATATTCCGAAAAGGTATATTAAGTTGATTGTTTTGAGCATGTGTGTGCTGAAAATTTACTATGTTTGCTGCCTGAAATTTGTGTGTTAAAATGTTGTGTTTCGAGTGTATAAAAATGTTAAAAACGTGATGTTCATATAAGGTTAAGGTGGCTGACTAAATAACACTCAAAATACTACAAAAATCCACATAAGAATGAGAGAAAATGGATTGGAAGAGACCAAATTTCCAGCTTGCTGGAAATTGGTGGTCTCGGTGAAGAATTGAAAAAACAATAGCTATGTTTTAAAAAAATTTAAAAATTTTGAGGTCATTGGGAATTGAACCCAAGACCTCACCAAATGTAAATTATATAAAATTTCAAAAAAAAATGAAAGGAAAAATAAACGTGGAGAGTGGGGATTGAACCCCCAACCTCTTGAATGGATGAGAGAGTTAGGAGAAAAATAAAGGAGAAAAATAAATGTGGAGAGTGGGGATTGAACCCCCAACCTCTTGAATGGATGAGAGAGTTAGGAGAAAAATGAAGGAGACAAATAAATGTGGAGAGTGGGGATTGAACCCACAACCTCTTGAATAGATGAGAGAGTTAGGAGGAAAATAAAGGAGAAATATAAAATGAGGTGAATGGGGATTGAACCCACAACCTCTTGGATAGGTGAGAAAGTTAATAGATAATTTAAGAGAAAAAAAAAGAATGAGCTTGTGGGGGATTGATCCCACAACCTCCTTGACTCAAACGAAAAAAAAGGAGGAGAAAAATAAAGAAAATGTTATGGGGTTGATGGGAATCGAACTAGGGTCTCCCAAATCTGAAAAATGTAATTAACAAGTTTAAAATAAGATTAAGTGTTGTCCAAGGGATTCGAACTTGGGTTCCCTTGCCCAAATTCCGTATTGATACATAAGTCATACGTGAATTAAATGTTCAAGAATAATGCCACCTACTTAGATCTAAATCGAGATGTTGGCATACATACAAGATACATAAGTCTTGTACTACATAATCTTAGGAAGATATGAGTCACTTAACGAACTATGAATGAAGCCTCATGGCTTGTATGTATAGACCCATAAGTCTAGCATACGTTTAAAAATAAGTGAACCTAAGATGTATGAAATAAAATGATGAAACCCTAGAAGGGTTAAGTAAGAGTGTGAAACACACTAAATGGCCAAGTGCATTGGCCTATGATGAAATGAACAATGAAATGATGAAATGAACAATGATATGATGAAATGAACAATGAAGTGATGAAATGAACAATGAAATGATGAAATGAACAATGATATGATGAAATGAACAATGAAATGATGAAATGAACAATGAAATGATGAAATGAACAATGATATGATGAAATGAACAATGAAATGATGAAACGAACAATGAAATGACGAAATGATGAAATGAACAATCAAATGATGAAATGAGAAATGAAATGATGAAACCCTAGAAGGGTTAAGTAAAAGTGTGAAACACACTTAATGGCCAAGTGCATTGGCATATGATGAAGTGAACATTCACGTAATAAATGGTGAGTAATTATGAAGAGCAAATGTGCTAATGTTAATGAATGTGGTGACAACATGATACGAGGCTAATGTAAAAGATAAGAGCAATCTCAAATGAGCCTAAGTAAATGTTACCGATACGTACTCACCTATGAGAGTGTAAGATAATGAAGAGACCAGTCTCTATGAACACTCTAATGAGAGTATTGAGCTTAACACACTCAATACGAATAATGAGATGAGAAATCATCTAATGAGCTATGATGTCCTCATACTAGAAGCCAGCTTCCATGACGTATGAGATGAATGTAATAGAACTTTATACTAAGCACCGATAGACTGGCTATGAGCGGTGATGCCTTCTTTCGGGAAGGGCGGAGGTTCACGTAACTCTCATGAGATGAGACTGTCCGGCATGCCGGGTATGGGTCTCCTTATATCTCCTAGTCTTCGAACCTATACTGCCAATATAGGGATCTGGCGGGGGTAAATTCCCATGTACTCTAGCATATTTTGGGTCACTTTGGCCAGTGATTCCACCTCTTTTCGGTGTGGGGGAGACACTGGATTTCATGATGCTCACATGATCTATGTTTGTTAAAGTTAAAGTTCCCAATGAATGAATGAGGCCAGCCTCAAATGATGAACATAATGAAATGAATGATACCGAAGGTGTTAGGGTAGGATAATCAAAAGGTGAGTTAGATTCAAGTAATGACATTAGGTCATTCTTGGTCATTGCACAACGAACCCAATGAAAGTCTTAAACTACATCCTAGGTATAGCTGGTGTTTACACTGGCCCACGAATGAAATGAAATGGAATATGTATGAATGAACGAAGCAGACTGTGCGTTTGCTAATGAAGACTCCCTAGTTGAGGTCCCATCTGTTGAGCCCTCATTCTTGGGAAGTCTTAATGTTAGGTCCATGATTCCAAGGTCTCATGGCATACGAATGAACGAAATGAACAACGTTATGTGTTATTGGTGCCATTTTGGCAATTATACACTTAATAAGAATTGAACTATTTCTTTCAGTTGCTTATCTCTTAATGTTAGATGGTTGATGGTGAACAATTACGTATAAATGAGAATGTTTTTATAAGTATGTTAAGAAACAAAAAGTTTCAAATTTTCCGCTAAAATTAACCTAGATGAAGTAAGAATGACGTAAGTAGGCTTGTCTGCGACCTCTGAGAGGTCAACGACGCCGGTCTCGTCTGGGGTGTAGATTCCAGTCGTGACATCCTCTTATTATTATATGAAAAATCTAGTTTTAATATACTTAGAGTAATATTATGTGTGTTGGATTATATGAATAGTATTAGAATTTTGTTATTTGGAGGAATTAAGATCTAATCCTAGGCTTGAATTTTAGGAAGTATGAGACTTGGTATGTTACTTGTATCAAATTTAGGAGCTTGATTAGAGATATGGAGGAGCTTTGGGTCTATGATAGAAATATAGTAATTTTGTTGTCTACGGACTTGTCGTATATTTATGAATATTGCATATGTGATAGATTGGGAACGCTCTGAAGCTTTACAAAATGAAAAGACAAAATCTTGAGAATTCGTGGCACGTGTTCGACATTCAAGGTATGCTAAGACTCCAGACTTTGTTAAAGGACATTTTCTCTAATTGAAGATTAAAGATGGATTAGACGATGGGTAAGGGAAAAGGATGGGGGTCTCTTACTATAGTATGACGGGCATTGGTACAAGTACTTGTGTTATATAGGGAAAGTTTATTATTGAATGACGGATTGTAATTGGAGAATGCCAAAGTATGGGTATTAGTTGATGTATTATTGACTTGATACCTGTAAGATCCCAAAAATGACTTATGTGAACTAGAGCATAACATGGTTGTCATTATGGTCTAAGGTCCTAATTGGTCTATAATGTGGTATTGAGGTAGTGTCTAAAGTATTAGGTGAATCGGAAGTCAAACGTCAAGGGACGACTAAGACGTTCGATGACTAAGTAACCTTTGTACCTCATATGTGTTTATGTGGGATTCATGATCTTATGAGGTTTTTATATGAGTTACAATGGTATATATAGTCAGTGTGTATATAGTTAGTGTGTCAAGTTTCGTAAAGTTTGGAGGTCAAACGTCCAAGAACGTCCATGGCGTTTGAAAGGTTTGCCTTGAAACGACCTTGTGTGTCTAAGCATGTTTCATCGAGTTTTATGAGTTAATTTTGGATGAAATTCATGTGAGAGGTCCTAAACTCGTATACGAGAATTTTTGGGTTGGAAACGTCCTGGAAAAAGTCCCCAAGGACCAACCAAGGGTCTTTGAGGAAGGACCCTTTTCTTGAACAGAGACTGCCCAAGACAGCCCCAAACGACGGAGGCAGTAGATGGCTCGTGGGCCAGTCAACGCCTCGTCGATGGGTGTTGTGGGCCAGTACTTAGGCGTGGGAGAAGGCCAAGCCAAGGACCAGCCTCATTCCCAAACACAGACCAACAGGACGGTCCGTTGGTTAGGAAATGGGCCGTCATTGGCAACCGTCTGTGAGGACTATTTCCTGCGCAGCTTTACGGTAATTCTAGGGGTGAAGTGGTAAATTCACACCACGTACAAATAAGAGAAAGGGCGGTTAGTTCAGGATAATTTGGGTATTTTAAACATGTTTATAAGCCTTAAACCCTTAGATGAATTCATTCCTATTGATGTTAGGTGATCATGTTAGACTATGACTATGGCTTTATGAGTGTAGTCTTAGAGTTGGTGCATGATTCTTCCTAATTGGTTATTGAGTTGAATGATGACTATATTGATGATGTTATAGTAGTCTATAGGGTGACTTAAAGATGATAATGGTTATTCCTATGTACTTTTAGTATGATATGCTATATGTGATAAAGTGAAGTCTTGGTGTGTCTTCTGTGGTAGACTTGTGTCCCTTACTTGATGCATGTATGAATGTAAATATGAGATGTCTTTACTTAGGATGCTAAATCCTCTTAGTCTTGTATGTATGAATGATATGAGACCTTGAATGTTTCTAAGAGGGTCCTTTATGTGAAGCCTTGAACCTAGTGGTAAGGTTATAAACCTTGTAGTAGAAAGTCGTAATGGTATCCTTCTGGTAATGAATGGTGGACTTAAGGTTGGTTGGTGTAACATTTTGAAATACCGAGGTCATGTGATAAGACTTAAATGGTCTTCTTAGGATCTAAACCAGTGTTCCTACCCAATTAGGCATATTTAGAGTCTTTGAAGTGGTGTTTTAACCGAAACTCTTATACGTCCGGCAAATTGGGTCATAAGAGGGATAGAGTGTCCTTTTGAGTTAACCTAGTTAAAGAGTCGGAATATGGTAAATGGTTGTTACCATAGGTGTAAAATATAGTGTGGGATGGTTTCATTCTGGAAAATTCAGGGTACGACTCCCCGAGGACCAAAAAAGGACCCTCGAGGAGGACCCTAGAAATCGCAGGGCATGACGGACCCCATGACGGGGCGTCACAGGCGCGACGGGATGTCAAGGTCTCCGTCGTGCCAGCCTTGGTGCCGTAGGACAAACCTCCGCCTGCACAAGTCTCTGACCAACGTGATGGATGTGCAGGACGGAGGGATGTCAGTCCGTCACGCCCACGACGGACCGTCGTGCCATCCTTGGTGTCTGGGGAGAAAGCCTCCGCCTGCACAAGTCTCTGACCAACGTGATGGATGTGCAGGACGGAGGGATGTCAGTTCGTCATGACCACGACGGACCGTCGTCGGGGATCCGTCGTGGAAGGTCTGTGGCAGTTTTGGAAAAGTTAGTTTTAGTTAGTTAATTAATTAATTGACTTAGGGGTAATTAGGGGTTTAAGAGAGACTAATTAAGTGACTTAAGACCCCACTATAAATACCCAACCCTCATTAGCCTAATCATTCTCTCAAAAACAAAACTCTCTTCCTTCTCTCTACTTTCTCTCTCTATTGGAAGACTCCATTGGAGATCAACTTGGGGGTTGATTTAGCACGAAATTCACCATCAAAACGTCATCAAACCTTAAGGTATGGGATCTAATTCACCTTTGAGATTCTTTCCTCAAAGGGTTCCTTCAAAGCTTTTTCCAAAAAGTTGAGTTTCTTATGGGTTTCATCCAAATCCGAATTTGATCATGTGAATTGAGTTAATTATGTATTCTTTGGGTTAGAATGAATAGATTATCATGAATTGTAACTTGATTATGGTTAATTGATGTAGTTTGATCTAGGTTGTGGGTGATGACCCCTAACCCTTAACCCTAAATGTTGAATTGATATGGATTAGGTTGAGTTTGATAGAATTGACCTCATAATAAGTTAAATGGTCTTTAATGATTGTCATTGTATTGATTATGGATCTATTATGATGAATTGAAGTTCTTCACACCTATGTTCTTGAATATTGAATCTAAGTTAAGAAGATACACTTGAGATCATGTTACTAGGCTTTGATGTAGTATTGCTTCATAGTATAGTGCTTCTCCTTGATTAGTTCTTGTGATTTATTATTGAATTACATCGATGTGATGATCTAAGATTGGTTGATCTATGGGTTGATGGTAAGGCCCTTTATTGATGGACTAGGGAGGAGTATTGGTAAGTCTTGATGATCCTAGCCTTCACTTCAAATTATGGTTAATTGTCATCAAGTGATAATGTTATGTTGAAGTATGCTTTGATTGATGTGATAAGATGATATGATACATGAACTTATATGCTTAGGTTGGTTGTGAGGTTGCTAAGTGTAATGTAATATAGGGAAGTTGTTCGATGTGCCCTATTATGATGAGATGTACGAGGGTTGACTTCACCTATATGAATTGTTAATGAAAGGACATAATTCTCATACAATTCTTATTTGAGCTATAATGATGATATACAAGGGATTGACCCTTCTATGTAATTAAATTGAGAAGATTAATAAAGATTAAAGGCTTCTCTACAAATGGGGACTTAGCTTAGCACCGAGTGAACTTGACATTGAGAGGTGTTGACTTCCCCTAGAGGAATATTCACCATTTGTTCCTTATAGAGTGTTGACTTCCCTTAGAGGAATACTCACCTATGGATCTACGTGAAGTGTTGACTTTCCTTGAGAAATATTCACTCATGAATTCTCATGAGATGAGGCCCCATTACCGAATGGTATATAGAGGGAATACCTATCTCTTAGTTCTTGAACTATGTTGCCACCATAGGATACTAGCTAGTGGATCCACCTAGATAGCTATGTTCACGTTAGGTTCTACCTTGGCCGGTAGACCACCTTCCATCGGTGTAAGGTTTCATGACACCGGATTCCACATTCGATTATGTGGTCTATGTCGGTTAAGGCAAATGTTCCCTAAACTAAAATGAATGAATGAATAAGGTATAGGCTAATTAAAGTAACTTGAGAGGTTGGCTTTAGCTTAGGTAGGGGTATGGGACTCTACCTACGCCTTGCACGAGTTTGCCTTGATAGGAACTTTGAGAGGTCAATATTATGCATGTAAGGCGATAGTATGATGTAAAAGGTTGGTATGTTGAGTAACATGCTTATGAATATAATGTTGTTGTCTTTGCTTGAAGTAGGATGTATCATGACATGACGAGTATGTTGGTAAGTAAATTGCTAATTGTAGTCTTGGTAGGTTACTTGATTGAGTAGGAGATATGGTAATTTTACTTGATCATTGCACTTGTGACTTATTGAAGGTTATCATTAGTATGCTTTGCTTTGCTATGGTTTAATTTCATATGTAGTCTATTATGTTTTCATAAATGTCCCTTTCTAAATATATTTGATTGGTAATTGTATATGAGATTCCATACTTAGTACATGTGGAGTACTAATCCCTTTTCTTTCCCTTTTCCCAAACATTTTAGGTTCGGGTCGTTGAGCTTGATCCAAATTGCTAGGAAGGAAGACTTGGGTATTTTGCCATCCAAGTGGTAGGTCCTCACTCTCTCGAGGACGTGGCCGATATCTCTCTTTTATGATGTGTAGTTACTATGATTCTATGTTGACTCTATTGTTCTCTTGAGACGATGTAGTAGACAGCCTATATGCGGCTTCTTTCATTTGATGTAGGGCTATGCCCAAGACTTATTGTGATCGATAGATGGTCTATGAGATGAGACGGTTTTATGACTATTATTTTCTGAATATATAAGTGTATGAAATAAAAGTAGAAGACTAAGTAATCTTCGTATATGAACAAGTCTATGTATACTTGATATATATAATGATGTGTATGTAGAGGTCTATGTAAACCTCCGAGTAGTTCTAGATAAAAAGTTTTTAATTCTTACTGATTTTTAGTCGATGAATGCTATGACGAAGCTAAGAGGCTTGTCTTAGTCCTCCGAGAGGACGACGACGCCGGTTACGTCTAGGGGGTAAACCCGGATGTGACAAACTTGGTATCAGAGCATGAGGTTGAATATCCTTGATGTTAACGTCTCTCTCTCAACCACGTTATTTAAGTTTGTATTCATAATTGTGAAGCGCGCCACACTTATGAATAGGAACTTATTTGATGATTAGGAATCATTCTCATTGTTGGAAATCCATATCGTGCCCCTAGAATGTACGTCGTATACGCTTTCGCCTGAACCTTGTGTTTTGGTTATAGGAGATGAATACTAGAAGAAATGCGGCTCGAAGACTTGAGGAAGAGATGGCTGCTGCGGGAATTCCTCGTGACGAACCTGCTCCTCCTCTTGAAGAGGTTGCTATTGATGACCAGGTTCCTGCTGATCCTCCACCGATGACAGAGGCTCAGATGAGAGCTATTATTGCTCAAATGGCTCAAGCCATGACTACTCAAGCTCAAGCCGCAACAGTGCAAGCCCAAGCTATGACTGCCCAAGCCAATAGGGATTTGGCACCTAGAGTCCATGAACAGACTATGGCCTCCAGACTTAGGGATTTCACTCGAATGAATCCTCCTGTCTTTTATGGGTCGAAGGTTGATGAAGACCCTCAGGAATTTATTGATGAGGTTCACAAGATTTTGTGTGCTATGGGGCTGTCGTCTAGCGAGAATGCCGAGTTGGCCTCCTACCAACTCAAAGATGTCGCTCAGATATGGTATGCGCAATGGAAGGACAACAGGCCACTTGGAAGTGGGTTAGTGACGTGGGAGTTATTCAAAGGGGCCTTCATTGATCGGTTCTTCCCTAGAGAGATGAGGGAAACGAAGGTGGTGGAATTCATCAATCTCCGCCAAGGAACGATGAGTGTTCATGAGTATTCTCTGAAATTTACTCAATTGGCCAAATATGCTCCGTCTTTGGTCTCCGATCCTAGAGACGAAATGAGTCGATATGTGACAGGTATATCGGACGATTTACAAGAGGAGTGTCAATCGGCTATGCTACATGATAACATGAACATTGGTCGTCTCATGGTGCATGCAAGAAGGGTTGAGGAGGCTAGATCAAAAAGGAAGGATAAGGACTCAAGGAGGACAAGGTCTTCTGAGAGTGAAACTGCCAAAGATAGGTTGGGAATTCAAGACAGGCCTAGATTCAAAAAGAGGTTCTCAAACCACGTTCCATCCAAATTTCCCAAGACTAGGGATTCTAAAGCTCCTAGACCAAAAGTTGCCAAGGGAAAGGATGGGAACTCATCTAATGAGAAGCCTACATGTTCTAAGTGTGGGAAAGGTCACTATGGAGAATGTTTGATTGGAACGGGAAATTGCTTTGGTTGTGGAAAGATTGGTCACAAGGTGCGGGATTGTCCAAATGCTAAGGGACAAGAGAGGGGTGGTCATCCAAGTGGTTCTAATAGTGCTCCCAAAAAGAACCGTCTTTATGCTCTTCGTACTAGAGATGACCAAGAGGCCTCTCCCGATGTGGTGACTGGTATGTTACAAATCTTTGCCATTGATGTGTATGCATTACTTGATCCGGGTGCTACGTTGTCTTTCGTTACTCCATTGGTAGCTAAGAAGTTTAGTACATTACCCGATGTTTTGCATGAACCTATTTTGGTGTCTACCCCGGTGGGTGAGTCAGTGGTAGCAAAAAGAGTCTATCGAAATTGTCCTATTTCAATACCTCATAGAGTTTCTCATATTGATCTAGTTGAGCTAGACATGATTGATTTTGATGTCATATTAGGTATGGACTGGTTGCATGCTAGTTTCGCTTCCATCAATTGTAGGACCAAAATTGTGAGGTTTTGTTTCCCAAATGAACCCGTTATAGAGTGGAAAGGTGGAAATTCTCTTCCTAGAGGTCGTTTCATAACATGCCTAAAGGCGTGTAAAATGATCTCGAAGGGGTGTCTCTACCATATTGTGAGAGTCCAAGAAGTGGATTCCGAAGTTCCTCCTATAGAGTCAGTCCCTGTGGTGAGTGAATTTACGGAGGTTTTTCCTGATGACCTTCCTGGCATTCCTCCCGAACGGGAAATCGATTTCGGTATCGATTTGCTACCGGAAACAAATCCTATTTCTATTCCTCCTTATAGAATGGCTCCGGCCGAGTTAAAGGAATTGAATGCACAACTTAAAGATTTGCTAGACAGGGGCTTTATAAGGCCTAGCATTTCTCCATGGGGTGATCCGGTCTTGTTCGTGAAAAAGAAAGATGGGTCCTTGAGGATGTGTATTGATTACCGGCAACTCAACAAGGTTACCATCAAGAACAAGTATCCTCTTCCTTGGATTGATGATTTATTTGATCAACTCCAAGGAGCGAGTTACTTCTCAAAGATTGATTTAAGGTCAGGGTACCACCAGCTTAGGGTGAGAAATGAAGATATTTCAAAGATAGCTTTTCGGACTCGATATGGGCATTATGAGTTCGTGGTTATGTCTTTTGGTCTCACAAATGCTCCGGCGGCGTTTATGGATCTGATGAACAGGGTGTTTCAAAAGTACCTTGATTCATTCGTTATTGTATTTATCGATGATATCTTGGTGTATTCGAAAAATGAGGTTGACCACATGGATCATCTAAGGGTAGTATTGCAAACCCTTAGGGAACATAAATTGTTCGCCAAGTATAGCAAGTGCGAGTTTTGGCTAAGGTCGGTGGCATTTCTTGGGCACATCATCTCTAGTGAGGGAGTTGAGGTAGACCCAAGGAAGACAGATGCGGTAAGAAACTGGCCTAGACCCTTGACCCCAACTGACATTAGGAGTTTCTTGGGTCTAGCGGGTTATTATCGAAGGTTCGTAGAAGGTTTTTCTTCCATTGCATTTCCTTTGACTTCATTGACTTAAAAAGGCAAAAAGTTTGAATGGTCACAGGCATGTGAGAAGAGTTTTCAATTATTGAAGGATAGGCTTACTTCCGCTCCGGTGTTAACTTTACCGGAAGGATCTAAAGGGTTCATTGTGTATTGTGATGCATCCCACGTAGGTTTGGGGTGTGTGCTTATGCAGAATGGGAAGGTGATTGCCTATGCTTCGCGGCAACTTAAGGTGCATGAGAGAAATTATCCTACTCATGACCTTGAGTTAGCGGCCGTGGTGTTTGCTTTAAAAATATGGAGACACTACTTGTATGGTGTTCATGTAGATGTTTTCACTGATCATAAGAGCCTTCAATATGTGTTTACTCAAAAAGATTTGAATCTTCGACAAAGAAGGTGGTTAGAGTTGTTGAAAGATTATGATATGAGTGTCCTATATCATCCCGGCAAGGCAAATATGGTGGCAGATGCTTTAAGCCGTATGACTATGGGTGGTGTGACTCATATAGATGAAGACAAGAAAGATCTAGTAAAAGATGTTCATCGTTTGACTAGATTGGGAGTGCGATTGGTGAGTTCGCTAATGGAGGTGCCACGGTTCATCATAGCTCCGAGTCATCATTGGTGGTGGAGGTGAAGTCCAAACAACACCTTGACCAACTATTGATGGAATTAAAGGAATCGGTTCTTGGCAAGGCGAACGAGTCTTTCTCCTTAGGAGAAGATAGTGTATTGAGGTATCAAGGGAGGTTGTGTGTTCCTGATGTGGATGGATTGAGGGATCAGATCCTTGATGAAGCCCATGGATCCCACTATTCCATCCATCCCGGTTCTACAAAGATGTATCATGACCTTCGAGAAATATATTGGTGGGAAGGTTTGAAGAAGGATATAGCGGAATTTGTTGCTAAATGTCCGAATTGTCAACAAGTGAAGGCAGAACATCAAAAGCCGGGTGGCTTACTACAGGAGATCCAAATTCCTACTTGGAAGTGGGAAGACATTAATATGGATTTCGTAGTAGGGTTACCTCGGACTCAAAAGTCATATGATTCTATATGGGTGATTGTTGATAGATTGACTAAGTCCGCTCACTTTATCCCCATCAAATCTACATATTCGGCGGAAGATTATGCGAAGATATTCATAGATGAGATTGTGTGTCGTCATGGTATTCCGTTATCCATCATTTTGGATAGAGGTGCACAATTCACATCTAGATTTTGGAAGTCGTTTCAAAAAGGTTTGGGTACTAAAGTGAAATTAAGTACCGCCTTCCATCTTCAAACGGATGGTCAAGCGGAACGCACGATTCAAACTCTTGAGGATATGCTTAGAGCTTGCATCATTGATTTTAAAGGGAGTTGGGATAAGCATTTGCCGTTGGTGGAGTTTGCGTATAATAACAGTTTTCATTCGTCCATCTCCATGGCTCCCTATGAAGCCTTGTATGGAAGGAGGTGTAGGTCTCCTATAGGATGGTTTGAAGTAGGTGAGTCATCGATATTCGGTCCCGACTTGATTTACAAGACATTGGAGAATGTACATATCATAAGAAATAGGTTGCAAACAGCCTATAGTCGACAAAAGTCCTATGCCGATAATAGAAGAAGGGACTTGGAGTTTGAAGAGGGTGATAAAGTGTATTTAAAAATCTCACCTATGAAGGGTGTGGTAAGATTTGGCAAGAAAGGGAAGTTGAGCCCTCGATATGTAGGCCCTTATGAGATTTTAGAAAGGGTTGGTAAAGTTGCCTATCATTTAAGATTACCCAATGAGCTAGCTTTGGTTCATCCGGTTTTCCATGTCTCCATGTTGAAGAAGTGTGTCGGGAATCCCGAGTCTATTCTTCCTCTTGAAGGCCTCGGAGTCAAGGATAACCTCTCTTATGAGGAGGTTCCGGTTCAAATCCTTGATAGGCAAGTGAAAAGGTTGAGGAACAAAGAGGTGGTTTCCGTAAAGGTGCTATGGAGGAACCACCTAGTTGAGGGTGCAACATGGGAGGCGGAAGCCGACATGAAAACCCGTTATCCTCATCTTTTTTATGTTTAAGGTTAGTATCTCTCTCTAATGATATAAATACGTTAGATATTGTGAATCTCTGTTGTTTTTGTGAAACCTTGCAAAACTCCTAGTTCAGAGGCTTCTAAAATGAAGGCGCTTTAAGGTGACCTTAGATAACTTTGGAAGTTGTTTGGTTTCTTGCATATTTGAGACAAGTTTGGTGATTTAGATATGGTAAATTGATGTTTTGAAGTATTTTTATGAAATAATATAGTTCATCCTAACTAAATATTGTAAATTGGTTGAGCTGCTAGTCTTGAGTCTACTCCCACATTTTAAGAGTGTTTGGTGTCATTCGGGGACGAATGTTCCTAAGGGGGGGATAATGTAACATTTTGAAATACCGAGGTCATGTGATAAGACTTAAATGGTCTCCTTAGGATCTAAACCAGTGTTCCTACCCAATTAGGCATATTTAGAGTCTTTAAAGTGGTGTTTTAACCGAAACTCTTATACGTCCGGAAAATTGGGTCATAAGAGGGCTAGAGTGTCCTTTTGAGTTAACCTAGTTAAAGAGTCGGAATATGGTAAATGGTTGTTACCATAGGTGTAAAATATAGTGTGGGATGGTTTCATTCTGGAAAAGTCAGGGTACGACTCCCCGAGGACCAAACAAGGACCCTCGAGGAGGACCCTAGAAATAGCAGGGCATGACGGGGCGTCACAGGCGCGACGGGACGTCAAGGTCTCCGTCGTGCCAGCCTTGGTGCCGTAGGACAAACCTCCGCCTGCACAAGTCTCTGACCAACGTGACGGATGTGCAGGACGGAGGGATGTCAGTCCGTCACGCCCACGACGGACCATCGTGCCATCCTTGGTGTCTGGGGAGAAAGCCTCCGCCTGCACAAGTCTCTGACCAACGTGACGGATGTGCAGGACGGAGGGATGTCAGTTCGTCATGACCACGACGGACCGTTGTCGGGGATCCGTCGTGGAAGGTCTGTGGCAGTTTTGGAAAAGTTAGTTTTAGTTAGTTAATTAATTAATTGACTTAGGGGTAATTAGGGGTTTAAGAGAGACTAATTAAGTGACTTAAGACCCCACTATAAATACCCAACACTCATTAGCCTAATCATTCTCTCAAAAACAAAACTCTCTTCCTTCTCTCTACTTTCTCTCTCTATTGGAAGACTCCATTGGAGATCAACTTGGGGGTTGATTTAGCACGAAATTCACCATCAAAACGTCATCAAACCTTAAGGTATGGGATCTAATTCACCTTTGCGATTCTTTCCTCAAAGGGTTCCTTCAAAGCTTTTTCCAAAAAGTTGAGTTTCTTATGGGTTTCATCCAAATCCGAATTTGATCATGTGAATTGAGTTAATTATGTATTCTTTGGGTTAGAATGAATAGATTATCATGAATTGTAACTTGATTATGGTTAATTGATGTAGTTTGATCTAGGTTGTGGGTGATGACCCCTAACCCTTAACCCTAAACGTTGAATTGATATGGATTAGGTTGAGTTTGATAGAATTGACCTCATAATAAGTTAAATGGTCTTTAATGATTGTCATTGTATTGATTATGGATCTATTATGATGAATTGAAGTTCTTCACACCTATGTTCTTGAATATTGAATCTAAGTTAAGAAGATATACTTGAGATCATGTTACTAGGCTTTGATGTAGTATTGCTTCATAGTATAGTGCTTCTCCTTGATTAGTTCTTGTGATTTATTATTGAATTACATCGATGTGATGATCTAAGATTGGTTGATCTATGGGTTGATGGTAAGGCCCTTTATTGATGGACTAGGGAGGAGTATTGGTAAGTCTTGATGATCCTAGCCTTCACTTCAAATTATGGTTAATTGTCATCAAGTGATAATGTTATGTTGAAGTATGCTTTGATTGATGTGATAAGATGATATGATACATGAACTTATATGCTTAGGTTGGTTGTGAGGTTGCTAAGTGTAATGTAATATAGGGAAGTTGTTCGATGTGCCCTATTATGATGAGATGTACGAGGGTTGACTTCACCTATATGAATTGTTAATGAAAGGACATAATTCTCATACAATTCTTATTTGAGCTATAATGATGATATACAAGGGATTGACCCTTCTATGTAATTAAATTGAGAAGATTAATAAAGATTAAAGGCTTCTCTACAAATGGGGACTTAGCTTAGCACCGAGTGAACTTGACATTGAGAGGTGTTGACTTCCCCTAGAGGAATATTCACCATTTGTTCCTTATAGAGTGTTGACTTCCCTTAGAGGAATACTCACCTATAGATCTACGTGAAGTGTTGACTTTCCTTGAGAAATATTCACTCATGAATTCTCATGAGATGAGGCCCCATTACCGAATGGTATATAGAGGGAATACCTATCTCTTAGTTCTTGAACTATGTTGCCACCATAGGATACTAGCTAGTGGATCCACCTAGATAGCTATGTTCACGTTAGGTTCTACCTTGGCCGGTAGACCACCTTCCATCGGTGTAAGGTTTCATGACACCGGATTCCACATTCGATTATGTGGTCTATGTCGGTTAAGGCAAATGTTCCCTAAACTAAAATGAATGAATGAATAAGGTATATGCTAATTAAAGTAACTTGAGAGGTTGGCTTTAGCTTAGGTAGGGGTATGGGACTCTACCTACGCCTTGCACGAGTTTGCCTTGATAGGAACTTTGAGAGGTCAATATTATGCATGTAAGGCGATAGTATGATGTAAAAGGTTGGTATGTTGAGTAACATGCTTATGAATATAATGTTGTTGTCTTTGCTTGAAGTAGGATGTATCATGACATGACGAGTATGTTGGTAAGTAAATTGCTAATTGTAGTCTTGGTAGGTTACTTGATTGAGTAGGAGATATGGTAATTTTACTTGATCATTGCACTTGTGACTTATTGAAGGTTATCATTAGTATGCTTTGCTTTGCTATGGTTTAATTTCATATGTAGTCTATTATGTTTTCATATATGTCCCTTTCTAAATATATTTGATTGGTAATTGTATATGAGATTCCATACTTAGTACATGTGGAGTACTAATCCCTTTTCTTTCTTTTCCCCAAACATTTTAGGTTCAGGTCGTTGACCTTGATCCAAATTGCTAGGAAGGAAGACTTGGGTATTTTGCCATCCAAGTGGTAGGTCCTCACTCTCTCGAGGACGTGGCCGATATCTCTCTCTTATGATATGTAGTTACTATGATTCTATGTTGACTCTATTGTTCTCTTGAGACGATGTAGTAGACAGCCTATATGCGGCTTCTTTCATTTGATGTAGGGCTATGCCCAAGACTTATTGTGATCGATAGATGGTCTATGAGATGAGACGGTTTTATGACTATTATTTTCTGAATATATAAGTGTATGAAATAAAAGTAGAAGACTAAGTAATCTTCGTATATGAACAAGTCTATGTATACTTGATATATATAATGATGTGTATGTAGAGGTCTATGTAAACCTCCGAGTAGTTCTAGATAAAAAGTTTTTAATTCTTACTGATTTTTAGTCGATGAATGCTATGACGAAGCTAAGAGGCTTGTCTTAGTCCTCCGAGAGGACGACGACGCCGGTTACGTCTAGGGGGTAAACCCGGATGTGACAGTTGGCTGGAACGGCATCATAACATCCTTAGGAAAGTCATTATGAGCTATCTTGTCGCCATCGTATGGCAGCCCTAGGGGACCTCTTTGGTAGGGTAAATGTGATTGGGTTATAAACATGATATGAAACCCTTTTGTATGAACCTTTAATGTCAATTACACTATGAGAACAAAGGCTAGAACCGAGTGAGTATTGATGTACCGTGGTTTCACGGTACTTTGAATGCCTTTTCCTTAAGTTTAGTGTGTGTCTAAGATCTTTTTGTAGTAATTTTGATGTCTTTTTATCTGTGTTTACAGGAAAACTGTCCAGAATGGAAATGCTAAAGATTGTGCTGAAATCAGTGCAGAAGTGATGACCTACGGATCCATCGACAGTCCGTCGACCCATTGACGGTCCGTAGGTGATGACTGTCGACTGGAGGTTCAAGCTGCTGAAATCAAATTGGGGAATTCTGACCAAGTGTGGGGCTACGGAAGAATTGACGGTCCGTTGGCTGATCGACGGACCATCACTAGCAAATCGTTGATGGTAACAGAAAATAGTCTTAGTACCCAACTTGAAGAAACCACTAAGTATGGAGGAACGGAGGCCATCGACGGGCCATAGGTCTACTGACAGACCGTGTTGTTGGTCCGTCGATGGTAACAGAAAGTGTTGAAAAGTGGAGGCTAAAAAAAGATTTGAAGTATAGACCGACGGAAGCTGTCGAAGGTCCGTCGTTCCATCGACGGACCGTTAGTTGGGTCGTCAACTGAAGACGCATTTTGGACAGATATTTCCTTATTTAGAACTCTTTTTTTATTTTAGGACTTTATTATTATAAATAGGACTAAAAACCTCGTTTTTGAGGTTAGACTCTTTACTATTTTTCAGATTTGTGTTATTGGAAGTTAAACTTTGTTTTTTTGTGGAAATACTTCAATTTTCCGAAACCGTTTCTTTCAATATTTTAGTTAATTCAAGTGATATTTCTGGGTTTTCTTCAAACTTGTTAAAGTAAGTACATGATTTCTTGTTTAACTATTATGAATTGTGTAATTTGTAGCATGGGTAATTAAATCCACAACTAGGGTTGTGGGAACCATGGATAATGAACGTAGTAAACCTAGCTAAATAACAATTCTAGAATAGTTTCTTGCTTGTATCGATAATTCTTTAGTTTAGAAGTCTTTTTAACGGTGGCCAACGTTAGAACTCGCCTTGTTGCTACTTGCCGAACCAAGGAGATAGCTAATAAGAAAAGAATTATCAACGTAGATTTAGTATACACTATCTAATAGGCTAGTTTTAATTGGTGAAAAGTAGTAACTTAGCCATACATTGAATATGACGCTTAATATGAGGTAAAGGTAAGGCCTAGTAAAGTGAACACACGTAGCCAGACCAAGGTGCAGAGTGAAATTCCCTAGTTGCCGGACCAAGGAATTAGGGATACATAACTTACCACTTTGCATGCAAGATATTAGGAAAGAGTTGTTATAGCTAGGATTACCACGTTATAACCCTATGGGGAACACTTATACCCTAGTTTCTCTCATCACTTGATAAACACTAAAGTTTAATCTTGCTACTTGTTTACTTAGTAATAATTGAACATTTTTGTTACATAAAAACTCCTGTTTATTTAAACTATTTTCATAAAGGACTTGACTAAATAGACGTAATTGTAGATTAAAGTTAAGTCTAAACCATTTTCCTTGTGGGATCGACCCCAAACTAACAATTGGGTTCTTTACTTGATACAACCGCTTATACTTCTTTAGGGAAGTATCGTTTGAGCGTATCAAATTTTAGCGTCGCTGCCGGGAAAAGTGGCTTTTAGATTAATTTTAAGCACATTACCAAATTTTAGTCAACAATTTCCTGATTTTACTTTTTTTTTGTTTTTGTCTCTCGCAGGTCTAGTTTTAGTGTAAGCCAAGTACACGGAGTCGAGGAGAACAAATACTTTCACTTGATCCAATACTAAACCGTACACTTCGCAAAATGAATATTCAAAACAATCCTGCTAATATCGATGATGAGATCAACCCTCAACTTCCTCCGCCGATTGATGCTCATAATCAAGTGATTGTTGATAACCCTCGTGAAGGTAATCCAAGGAGGCAACCTCCCCACGCCCTCAAGAGTACTATAGGGGAAATGTTAACATCACTGACTCCGATGGGCCACTTGTCCTACCTCCTCTACCATAGGAGAACTGGCGCCAAGGTCAAGGAAATCAAGGTCGGAACTATGGGAATTACAATCGAGAGGGTCACTATGTTCATGAAGGAAACTATAACCACGACGACAACTTCAACCGGGGTAACTATGGAAGCAGAAACGATCGAAGTGGACCCTATGTTCCACCTCAAAATCGGGAAGTTGCTCCTAGGGATGGTGGAGGTAGTATGGCGCGAGTTGAAGACATGTTGCAAAAGATGAGGAGGAGGTTTGATGCAAGTGATGAGCACGCCAAGGAGTTGAGAGGTGATTTGGCTAACATTGGGCAAAGCGTGGATGCACATGCAGTCTCAATCAAGCATCTTGAGATGCAAATGGCCCAATCATCGTCGACTGTGAACCCTCGTCAATCGGGTAATCTTCCTAGCAATACCGTCCAAAATCCGAAAAATGATGGACATTGTATGGCAGTCACGACTCGAGGGGGTAAGAAAACCACTGATCCACCTATGTCGTCTCGTGTTGAAGATGAGGTGAGAAGAGAAGATGCGGTAGGAAAAGCTAGTGGTGAGTTGGTAAATGAAGCGGTAAAAGAATTATAGATGCCCCAAAAGGTGACCCCCGTTCCTAGACCACCACCATTTCCACAAAGATTGGTGAAGAAGACCGAGGATGGCAAATACCGGCGTTTTATTACTATGTTGAAACAGCTTTCCATCAATGTAACTTTGATAGAAGCTCTTGAAAAAATGCCCAGTTATGCCAAGTTTATGAAAGATATGGTCACTAAGAAGAGGTCGGTGAGTTTTGAGAATGATGATCGGATGCAACATTGTAGTGTTATTGCTACAAGGTCTCTTGTGCAAAAGAAAGAAGATCCAGGTGCTTTCACTATTCCATGTACAATCGGGTTGTTACACTTTGCTAAAGCATTATGTGATCTTGGGGCAAGCATAAATCTCATGCATCTATCCATCTACAAGAAGTTGGGTTTGGGTGATCCAAAGCCCACTGCGATGCGTTTACTAATGGCCAATCGAACAGTGAAGAGGCTTATTGGTATACTCCACGATGTGTTAGTAAAGATGGAGTCGTTCATATTTCCAGCCGATTTTGTGATTCTTGACTGTGAGGTAGATTTTGAGGTGCCTATTATTCTTGGGAGGCCATTCCTTTCTACCGGTCGCGCCTTGGTTGACATGGAGAAAGGGCAGATAAAGTTTCGGTTGAACAATGAAGAAGAGACTTTCAATATTTGTAGGTCCATGAGGCAGAGTGGTGATCTCCAAACGGTATCTACTATATCCTACAGGGTTGAGAGTACGTCTAAGGTTCAAATCGAAGAGCGCCTTGGTGTTGAGGCACTAGCGGCAGTGATCATGAATTTTGAGAGTAATGGTATTGAAGAGTATGAGACATTGGTTGCGGCACTTGATAGAGGTGATTTTCGGTTCAAACCAAAGAAATTAGAGTTAGACATGAAACACCGCGAGTCTCCACCCGTAAAACCATCTATTGAAGAGGCTCCAAAATTAGAGCTTAAGGCTCTACCACCTGATATGAGGTATGTATTCTTGGGGAAAGATGACACTTTGCCGGTAATTATTTCGTCAAATTTGAAGGTGCAACAAGTAAAGTGTTTGGTTGAAGTGTTGAAGAGGTTCAAGAGAGCTATTGGGTGGACTATTGCGGATATTATTGGGATCCCTCCCGGTATTTGTTCACATAAAATCCAACTCATGCCCGATCATAAGCCAAGTATTGAGCACCAGAGACGTTTAAATCCACCTATGCAAGAGGTAGTGAAGAAGGAAATTATTAAGTGGTTGGATGCCGAAGTCATATATCCGATCGCTTATAGTAGTTGGGTATGCCCTGTTCAGTGTGTACCCATGAAAGGGGGAATGACTGTGGTCCCTAATGAGAAAAATGAGCTTGTTCCAATGAGGCCGGTGACCGGATGGAGAGTGTGTATGGATTACCATAAATTGAATGTGTGGACTGAGAAGGACCATTTTCCTATGCCCTTCATGGATCAGATATTGGATAGGCTTGCAGGAAAGGGGTGGTATTGTTTTCTTGATGGTTGCTCGGGTTACAACCAAATCTCTATTGCAACGGAAGATCAAGAGAAAACCACTTTTACTTGTCCTTATGGAACTATCGCATTCAAGAGGATGCCCTTCGGGGTTGTGTAATGCACCGGCTACTTTTCAGAGATGTATGATGTCCATATTCTCCGATATGGTGGAGGACACCATTGAGGTATTTATGGATGATTTTTCTGTTATTGGTGACTCGTTTGATCATTGTTTGAGTCACTTGGCCGAAGTTCTCAAAAGATGTGAAGATTGCAACCTTGTGCTAAACTGGGAAAAATGTCACTTTATGGTGAAAGAGGGTATTGTATTGGGCCACCGCATCTCAGACAAGGGTATAGAGGTTGATCGAGCTAAAGTCAAGGTGATAGAGATACTTCCTTCACCCATCTCTGTAAAAGGTGTGAGGAGTTTCCTTGGGCATGCGGGTTTCTACCGGAGGTTCATCAAGGATTTTTCAAAAATTGCACATCCTCTATGCAAGTTACTTGAGAAAGAGTGTAAATTTGTTTTTGATGAATCCTGTCTGAAGGCATTTGAAGAGTTGAAGGAGAAGTTGGTGTCTGCGCCCATTATTATTTCTCCGAATTGGAGCAAACCATTTGAGGTTATGTGTGATACTAGTGGGATTGCTCTTGGTGTAGTATTGGGACAAAGAAGGGATAAAATCCTTCACCCCATTTATTATGCTAGTAAGGCCCTTAATGAAGCTCAGAAGAATTATACTGTGACTGAACAAGAGCTACTTGCGGTGGTATTTGCCTTCGAAAAATTATGCTCATATTTGCTTGGCACGAAAGTTATAGTGCATACTGATCATTCTGCCCTGAGATATTTGATAGCAAAGAAGGATGCGAAGCCGAGGTTGATTAGATGGGTATTACTGTTGCAAGAGTTTGACTTTGAAGTGAAAGATAGAAAAGGGACCAAAAATCAAGTTGCCGATCACTTGTCCACATAAGAGGATGAAGCTATGCGAGAGTTGGGTGAAAAAGCTGAAATTGATGATACTTTCACCGATGAGCATGTATTGGCCGCTTCTCATGACTTGATTCCATGGTTCGCAGATTTTGCAAATTACTTGGCTAGTGACATCGTCCCATCGTACTTGTCCTTTCATCAAAGGAAAAAGTTCATGCATGATGTGAAAAAATTTCTTTTGGGATGAGCCATATCTACATAGGAGTTATGCCGATGGGCTTATTCGGTGTTGTGTGCCTAAAGTTGAGATGTTGAGTGTTTTGGAGGCATGCCACTCCTAGCTTGTGGGTGGGCATCATAGTGGTATCCGGACTGCCCATGAAATCTTGCAATGTGGCTACTATTGGCCAACCATCCACCAAGATGCTCAGGAGTTCTCCAAGGCATGTGATAGGTGCAAAAGTGATGGAGGTGTTTCTAGATGGCAAGAGCTTCCTTTAAATCTCTTTCTTGTAATTGAGTTGTTTGATGTGTAGGGCATTGACTTTATGGGCCCTTTTGTGAGTTCTCATGGGATGAAGTATATTCTTGTGGCAGTTGATTATGTGTCAAAATGGGTGGAGGCCATAGTACTTGCAAATAATGAAGGAAAGAGTGTCACCGCATTCTTGAAAAAGAATATATTTTCCAGATTTGGCACCCCAAGGGCCATTATTATGATGGGGGATCCCACTTTTGCAACAAGCTGTTCAAAGGGTTATTGGAGAAATATGGGGTTCACCACAATGTGGACACTCCTTACCATCCTCAGACTAGTGGGCAAGTTGAGGTGTCAAACTGAGAAATCAAGCAGATTCTAGCAAAAACGGTGAATGCGAGTACAACGGATTGGTCAAGGAGGCTTGATGATGCTCTTTGGGCCTACCGGACAGCATACAAGACTCCCATAGGTATGTCTCCATACCAACTTCTATATGGGAAGGCGTGTCACTTGCCGGTTAAGTTAGAGCATAAGGCCATGTGGGCAATGAAGAAACTGAAGATAGATTAGAATGAAGCAGCGGAGCAGAGGTTGAATAGGTTAAATGATCTTGATGAGTTTCGCTTGAAGGCATATGAAAGTTCATCCCTCTACAAAGAAAAGATGAAGAAGTACCATGACCAAAAGATTGAGAAGCGCGACTTTGTGGTTGGGGACTTGGTGCTTTTGTTCAACTCTTGGTTGCGCTTGTTTCCGGGCAAACTCAAGTCCAAATGGACTGGTCCATTCTTGATCACTCAAGTATTTTGTCATGGTGCGGTTGAGTTGGAGAACAAAGAGGGTGCAAGGTTCAAGGTGAACGACAAAGAATCAAAATCTACCTAGGGCATGCGGAAAATGCGAATGAAGTGGTTGAGGCATACCATCTTGATGAAGTCTGAGTAATCAAGAGTCCTCCGCTGTGCCGCAACATTAAATCAAGCGCCGATTGGGAGGCAACCTAATATGTATCCTCTAGCCAACAATAGGTTTTTCTTGATTTTCTAGGAGTAGTGCATTATTTCAGTTTTTACTTAATGTCATGTATGTATTTTCTTTAACTTTCTTTTAGAAGTGTTGGCTAGAGAGTAGACTAGGGTCCGTGTCTAAAAAGTGTCCAGAAAACACAAAAAGATTAGCTTATTGGGCGTTCAATGTGCAGGGACCAAATTACCAGAAATCTGCAGAAATTGGTTTGTGCACTGTTCTACGAACCAATCGACGTCGACCCATCGACGGACCGTCGACGGCATACGTGGATCCCAGGTATGATTTCTAATTTTTCCTAAGTTAGGTCACAGTCGACGGAAAAGTCGACGGACCGTCGATGGACTTACGGTCTATTGACAGGGAATCATTAGTTCCCTAAACCCAATAAGCCGACCCGACCCAACCGGCTATATATTGATTTTAAACTATTCAGTTACCCCCCACCTTTTCAAATCCCTTTTCCCAACCGTTTCCCTCCCCATTTCCTTCAACTCCCCCCACTCACTCACATACTTACTCCCCACTAATCAATTCCTGCTTTCCCATCTTCCCCAAAATTCCACTCAATCCCAAAACCTCTCACTCCCACTTCCCAAATCTTCTTCTGTCTTCCTTCTGGTCGGTGTTCAAAGGCGGGTTTGGTGTGGTTTCGTGCATAAATTCATCTCCCTATTCCCTCCACTATAGTACACAGGTATGTCATTCTCATCTGCCCAATGAATTCTCGCTCATTTGCATGCGAAATTGATGAAATACGTATATGGGTCTTGACTTTGGGACAAAATTACATGCTTGAACTTTAGAAAATGGGTTCCTAGTCCCTTCGAATAATGGAAAGTGAATGGGTTGGGAGTGTTAATGTCTAAATGTATTGTGTTTTGAGTGTTGTTGTTTCCGACTTAGGGTTTTATGGTCTTTTAGAATCT
Source organism: Solanum sitiens (assembly GCA_016801875.1). Classification (NCBI taxonomy): domain Eukaryota; kingdom Viridiplantae; phylum Streptophyta; class Magnoliopsida; order Solanales; family Solanaceae; genus Solanum; species Solanum sitiens. The sequence goes on along the minus strand of JABWTJ010000062.1, from coordinate 1,173,149 downwards.
AGGATTGAAATTGCGATAATCCAAGCCCTAGGAATGACGAAATGGTTTGTTAAATGATAGATGAACTTGATGTGTCTTATTTTGCTTGAAAATTGTTCCTTGGGTGTCCCAACAATAACTTACCAAAATCTGTCTGACTGACAGTACGAGACCCTGTCTACGGACTGTCGATGAATCGACGGACCATCAATGGGGTCCATCGATAGCCACTCCCCATACTTGTCTAACTCTGGATTGACGAATGTGGTCTACGATCCATCAATTGATTGATGGACCGTCCTGCACGTCCGTCGTCTGTAACAGAACCTTGTTTGCTGAGGGTTTTCTCTATTTTTGTCTAAGTGTCTACCCACGAGGGTGGTTGACGGTCCGTCGATTGATCGATGGACCGTCCTGCAAGTCCTTCGTCTTTAACAGAAACTTTGCATGTCCAGCATTCCAAAAAAAATTTGTGTCCAACGACGGACTAGGTCTACGGTCCATCGGTTGATCGACGGACCGTCCTGCAAGTCCGTCGTCTTTAACAGAAACTTTGCATGACAAACATTCTAATTTTGTTCTAAGTGTCCAATGACAGACTAGGTCTACGGTCCGTCGGTTGATCCACAGACAGTCCTGCATGTCCTTCGTCTCTAACAGAACATTTGTTCCTGTAGCTTTCAAAATATTTGCTAAGTGTTCACCGACGGACCCTACCAATGGGCCGTCTATAGTGCCCGTCGTTCAGACTTGCAGTTCTGAACTGGACTGTGTTTAGTGTTTCCAAATTGGTCTTGCTTCTGTTGGGTGTGTCAGATGTTTACAATGGAAGTAATAACTCTATTTTGTAGGTACCAATGGCCCCCAAACCAGACTTAGTCTACTCCAGAGGACGTTCCAAGTCTGTCGCCCCTTCACGCCGGATGGTGATTAGCTCGGACGATGATTGTGATCCAGAATACGTGCCACCAGGCAACCGGACACCTACACGTGCTGCTAGGACCACTCAGGGCACGCCCAAGAAGGTGGCATCCGGCATAGTCACTGCCTCCCAGTCTGATGAGGAGCGCATACTGACCGGCACACCGTCTAGGTCTGCTGTTGGTTCTGAGGGATCGTCTGGCTTCGAGGAGGCTTTCGGGTATGAGGGAGCGTCTGGCTATGAGGAGGCTTCCGGGTCTAAGGAAGCGTCAGCTTTACATGGTCCCACTGTTCCTACTGCAACGGTCCATTCTGCCTCGTTTGATGAGGCTGACAGTGCGGATTCCACTCCAGCACCCTTGACTGACGTCCCTGCACCGGTTGCTGATCAGCCCAACCGGTGGTGTGTACAAGGACAATACCAGGTGTACAGGGACGCCAAGTTGCTCAACGATAAGGGGGTCATGACTCGGACTCTTACAGTCAAGCGGCGAGTTCTTACAGGGAGTCTACACTATGTCCCTGATGCACGTGCTCTTTTCACCCGCATCGGCTAGAGTGGATGGCTAGGAGCGTTGGACGCTACAATGAGGAGGTGGTGCGAGAGTTCTACGCTTCTTATGTATCAACTCTCCGGTCTTCTATTAATAGGCGGTCTAATCCCGCCAAATGGGCACCTCTTGATCATGTTCGAGTCCGTGGCCGCAGTGTGGACATCTCCTTACCCGCTATTCACCGTGTCTTATACGGCGCTGATCCAGATGCTACCAGGGAGCCCCTTACCCCCAAGTTTGACTATAGGTGGAAGCTGATAAAGGAGGGCCATTTCCAGCATGATGCGGGGGTGAGAGAGACCACCAAGAGGTGGATAGCCCAGCACATTTCCGTAGATGGTGAGGGTGCAGATTGGGTACTGGATCCCAGAGGTGTGATAAAGAAGGCCAACCTCACATTCGTGGCCAAATTCATCTGGCTATTGGTTCGTCACTTCCTATCCCCCACTGCTGCTAACAACATTCTCACATGGGATAGAGCTGTATTGGTAGCTGCCATGGTTGCAGTCTTCGAGGTGGATGTTTCGAGACTGTTGCTGACAGTCCTTCATGAGAGGGACTTTAAGGCCACCACCACGTACCCTTTTCCCTGCTTGATTTTTGAGTTGTGCAGGTCTGCTGGAGTGCCCATATGGCATATTGATGTTCTCAGGACTCCCACTGGGACAGTTGATATCGATCTCATCCGAGATGAGGCCAATGAGGTGGCACCCAACAGAGGGCCCATAGTGGAGGTGCATCTGCTAGGTGAGAAATTGGCGGACACGGTAGAGCAAGCCCAAGGGGCTAATCAGGCTACATAAGAGCCTACCGGCACCATCCCGGTTGAGTCTATCCCGGGTACTAGCACAGCTCCGAGTTCCTCCCGCTCTACTCCATCTGCAGCACTGGTCCCGATTGCTAGGGTCCAGAAGTTAGAAGCCCAGATGGCCACACTGCTGCACCATATCCAGCCTTGGATGCAGAAGTCCATTGCTGAGGTGGAGGATCGGATCGAGAAGAGGATTGACCAGCAGAATGAGAGGCAGATTCTGGCAGTCCACCAGCGCCTTGACGCCTTCGAGTTGTGAGTTCTCGCCCGGCCAGACCCTACTATTGACTTGACGACTCTACAGGCTGCTGTGGCGAGTCTGAGGGATGACGCGGATACCATTTTGTATGTGCGGGTACCTGAGCCTGAGGCCACACCTGCAGATCCTGCTGAGGATATGGTGCTTGCTGCACTGTTCCAGACCACCGCTATGCCTCCGCCATGTGAGCATACCAAGAGGCACCGATCCAGAGAGGGTGATGAGGCTCAAGCTAGGAAGAGATAGTGTACTGAGTTGGAGGCTGCGAGGAGATCCTCGTTGATGAATGAGGAGACCCGGCAGATGAGGGCTCTTGAGTTGGCTGCTAGGGTGTCCAGCTCCAGGATTGTTGATGTTGAGAGGAGCACTACTGAGGGTGTTGTCATTGCTGCAGACACTACTGATGGTGTCCCTACTACTGAGGGAGCGGGTTCCGAGAAACCGGACCCGCCAGCTTATTGATCATCGGCGCTATGCGTCTCAGGTTTGCTTCACCTACCACCCTGTTTTATATTTCTTATGCATTGGGTACAATTGCATGCTTTCTTATTGGGGTGGGGTAAATGGAATGTGAGTGCTAGGGTGAAGTCTGAGTATCCCCACTCATGATCCTCTCTTGGGGTTTTCTTGCCTGTGTTCTTTTCCCCCAAGAGACTGATTATTTTATTGTTGAACCGCCATGTTAGTACCTTGTACAAAGTATGTGTGAAATCTGAAGCATGATGTAAAATACAATGATATCCCGTTCTAAAATGAATGCTTGCATGATTTGGCATAATTGAATATTGAATGTGTTGGATCTAAGCCTGACATAGAGATACACCATTGCATGACCCTCGATCTGACGCTCGAACTAGGTGTCCGATAATCTGGTAGGGTAATGAGGTGTTAAGTGAGTGTGAGGAAAGTTGAATAGTCCACCGTTGGTACCTAGCTAGAACTTGCCCGGTTAGTCTTGCAAAAAGTAACATGTGTTAGACAATCAGGAAAGGATCATAGGCCCTTGTTCAACATAGTCAATCTTTAGCCTAAATGAAAGAAAACCAAATGAAATTAATCCTTTTTTATCCAAATAATTTGAGCTTACAATGGACCTTTCTTTTCTACCCCAACTCATCTTTTCTGGGAATAATGTATTGGCCCTGGTCCCTCATTGGACATGTGCACCTCAGCTTATGCCAAAAGCATAAGTTGAGGGTGGCTAATGCAGAAACAAAGCTTGTCCTGGCCCTAACCGAACTTTGGGTATTGTGTACCTTGATTTATGGCAAATCCATGAGTTGAGGGTGGCTATTATGAAGAATGTTGCGGAAAGCGGTGTTGAAAGAATTAATGGAAGAAGAAAAGAAAAGTGACTCAATCAAAGTTGAAATCAAGTGGAAAATTTGAAAATTTGAAAATAAAAATAAAAGAAGGGTCATTTGCACAAAAGGAAAAAGAAAGGAGAAAAGCAAGGCAAGGAATATAAGAAACTGAAGAGTAGGCATAATAAACGATGAAAAGGTAGGACGCTTAGCAGTTATGTCAAGGAGGGCAACAAGTCACTAAAATGCATACAAATGTACCCTACCTAATCCTGAACCTACGTTACAAGCCAAGAAAGTCCTATCCTGATCCTGAGAGTAATATGGTGAACTTAAAGCAGTGAAAATAAGGGCAAGCCTATGGCGACAAGTATCAATTAGGTGTGAAGTGGTTCTGAGAGCGAGTGTTGAAAAATAGTCCTTATACTCAATTGAAATCATTGTGTGAAAAAGGAGGATGTTGTTTTTAAAATGAGGACACTAGTTGCAATATTGAAAAGTTGATACCTTGGTGAGAGATAAAAGAGGAGAGGTGTCGGTGCGTGGTGAGTCTGTGACATGGTCTGATCCACATGAATGAGACTAAGAGTGATATCATGCATAAAAACAATGAAAATAATCGGTATTGATAGCCAGATGATTGTGAAAGCTTAAATGAAGATACTTTTGTACAAAGGTGTTGTGGTGTGTCATAGTGCGTCGCTTGAGGACAAACAACAAATTTAAGTTGAGGGTGTTGATGTACCGTGGTTTCACGGTACTTTAAATGCTTTTTCCTTAAGTTTAGTGTGTGTCTAAGGCTTTTTTATAGTAATTTTAATGTCTTTTTATCTGTGTTTACAGGAAAACTGTCCAGAATGGAAATGCTGAAGACTGTGCTGAAATTATTGCAGAAGTGATGACCTACGGAGCCATCGATAGTCCGTCGACCCATTGACGGTCCGTAGGTGATGATCGTCGACTGGAGGTTCAAGCTGCTGAAATCAAATCGGGGAATTCTGACCAAGTGTGGGGCTACGGAAGGATCAATGGTCCGTCAACTGATCGACGGACCGTCACTGGCAAATCGTTGATGGTAACAGAAAGTAGTCCCAGTACCCAACTTGAAAAAACCACTAAGTATGGAGGAACGGAGGCCATCAACAGACCGTAGGTCTACTGACGGACCGTGTTGTTGGTCCGTCGATGGTAACAGAAAGTGTTGAAAAGTGGAGGCTAAAAAAAGATTTGAAGTATAGACCGACGGAAGCTGTCGATGGTCCATCGTTCCATCAACGGACCGTCAGTTGGGTCGTCAACTGAAGACGCGTTTTGGACAGATTTTTCCTTATTTAGAACTCCTTTTTATTTTAGGACTTTATTATTATAAATAGGACTAAAAATCTCGTTTTTGAGGTTAGACTCTTTACTATTTTTCAGATTTGTGTTATTGGAAGTTAAACTTTGTTTTTTTTGTGGAAATACTTCAATTTTCCGGAATCTTTTCTTTCAATATTTTAGTTAATTCAAGTGATATTTCTGGGTTTTCTTCGAACTTGTTAAAGTAAGTACATGATTTCTTGTTTAACTATTATGAATTGTGTAATTTGTAGCATGGGTAACTAAATCCACAACTAGGGTTGTGGGAACAATGGATAATGAACGTAGTAAACCTAGCTAAATAACAATTCTAGAATAGTTTCTTGCATGTATCGATAATTCTTTAGTTTAGAAGTCTTTTTAACGGTGGCCAACGTTAGAACTCGCCTTGTTGCTACTTGCCGGACCAAGGAGGTAGCTAATAAGAAAAGAATTATCAACGTAGATTTAGTATACACTATCTAATAGGCTAGTTTTAATTGGTGCGAAGTAGTAACTTAGCCATACATTGAATATGACGCTTAATATGAGGTAAAGGTAAGGCTTAGTAAAGTGAACACACGTAGCCAGACAAAGGTGCAGAGTGAAATTCCCTAGTTGCCGGACCAAGGAATTAGGGATACATAACTTACCACTTTGCATGCAAGATACTAGGAAAGAGTTGTTATAGCTAGGATTACCACGTTATAACCCTATGGGAAACACTTATACCCTAGTTTCTCTCATCACTTGATAAACACTAAAGTTTTAATCTTGCTACGTGTTTACTTAGTAATAATTGAATATTTTTGTTACATAAAACCCCCCCTTTATTTAAACTATTTTCGGAAAGGACTTGACTAAATAGACGTAATCGTAGATTAAAGTTAAGTCTAAACCATTTTCCTTGTGGGATCGACCCCAAACTAACAATTGGGTTCTTTACTTGATACGACCGCTTATACTTCTTTAGGGAAGTATAGTTTGAGCGCATCAAGTATGGTAAGGGAAGTATCTATAGATAAGAATGAGACTAGAGTACAAAACACGCCCTTCATATTCCTTAATCATGTGCCTACATGGGATGTGTCCATGTTCTACCATTGGCAAGCAGAAAACCCTCCATCGGAGTAGGTTACAACTCCGAATTTCATGCTTTTCTACCATGATCTATGTCGATTATTGCATATTCTCATCTTATGGGATACCTACTAGTATTTGAGAAGTCTACGAAGTTTAGGTGGTGGTATGGGACGTTACCTAGACATTGCACCTTTAGGCTTTGAAGATGTTAGTGAGAGTCCCTAGGTCTTCTACAAGACCATTAATTGAATGTCCTCTATGTGATGAATGTCTCTTAATGAACTAATGAAATAATGCCTTATGTTAGAAAGCATGTAAATGAATGAGTACCTAATCTATATTGACTTAAGGATTCCTTAGTAAAAGTGTGAAGGGGGCATAACGGATGATCTCTTCATGTCTTATCTAGGGAAGTCTTGAGAATGACTCTAGTTAGGGAAGTTGGTTGATAGTTTGGGCATGATCTAAACCTAAGAAGTCTTATGGATTATTTAGGTGACCTTTAAGAGGGTGTATGGGCGTTCTCTTCTAGGAGTACTTAAGTAAGTCTTTTGATAGCCTTGGTAAGGAGAATGTCATATTATACATGTTATGTGTTGGGTGTATTCTAAGTGTGTATGTCTCATTATAAGTAGTCTTGAGGATCATTTAGGCATGCTTAGAGAGGGTGTATGGTCGGTATCTCTTGTGTATTGCTTAAGTGAGTCTTAGGATAGCTTTTAGTATGGGAATTACATGCTATAAAGTGTCTAAGGTGAAATTAAGAAACTTCACTGTAACAGTGAAGGAGTTCACTGTAAGATTATTCTTAAAAATGTGATAAATGATTTATATGATTTCTTATGTGTTTCTAAGGTGTTAAATGTTGTTATTATGATTATATTATGATATTTAAATCAAAAGATGCATATTTCCAATAAATGTCTGTTATCATGATTTTTATGCGTTATGATTTACTTAGTACATGTGTTTGTACTAATTCCATATATATTTTTATCTCTTTAATGGTTGGTAGGTGAAGAGCATTGGGAAGCAAGGCTTGGAGTATAGCATTATTTCAAGTGAAGTTGAAGTATGTCCTCTCTTGATTCGAGGACATAGTTATCCTAGTTTTCTTTTATATTGAAGTATTGTAATAGACTAAGTATTTCTATATTTTGATGTATGGGCCGTGTCCCAAGTATTCTCGTGTCTAAGCTTTGATGAGATTGAGACTTAGTATTTCCTATGATTTCTAATGAAAGATGTTATTAAAGATATTATAATGTTTTGTGAAAAGTTTTAATTCCACACTACTTTCATATATGTATATGCGATGAATGATGCGAAAGGGCTTTTATGATACCTCCGAGAGGTCAAGTACGCCGGTTGCACTCCGAGAGTGTCATATCTTCTAGGGTATGCTCTCGGGATGTGACAATATCTCTTGTGTGATTGTATTTCCTTATTGAACCTGTATATGTGTGATAGTTAAGGTAATTATTTATCACATAGATATTTGATTAATTGATATGCATCATCCCCTTTTATTGAAATCATATTGTGCATATTCATTGACATGAGATTATGTATAAGTTGGGCACATGGAAATCGTTTGTGCTGGGATTGTGAGATGTTATGATTATAAGGTGTGTACATAGAGATCGCCCGTGTTGTGAAATTTTTTTATTTTATGATAGTACGTTGAGATCATTCGCATAGACATGTGGAGATCATTTGTGTTGGTATATGGGTCTTGCAAGTCCCTATGGGTCATGAACTCTCAATTTATTTCTGAGAAGTATCATGCATATATAGTTGAGAGAGTACTTGGCTTATGAGGCATATCATTACTTAATGTCACATTGCATTGTATCTCATTACATCATTCATTCTTGTTGATTTTGTGCTTTATTGGTGGTTGGATATTATGTGACATTGATTTTGCCTTTGTTTGATCAGTATAATGTAGCCTTGTAAAAGTGAAAAGATGATTTTCTTAAATTAACTCATGTCACTTTTTCTTCGTTGTCATTTTATGAGATATGCTTGGTACATATAGTTTTGTATTCATACTACAGTTGTTGTACTCTTTTAGTGTAGATTCAATTTCAAAAATGAGTACATCATGGAGATTTTAAAGCTCGAGCTTGGAGTATCTTGGAGTTGTGGTGAGATGTTTGGTTGTTCCGCAGTCCACACCTTCTTCTATTTTATTATTTATTATGGTTCTTTTGTATTTAGACATGATATTTCGTATGTGTCATTTTAGTTTCAAACTTACATAATATTTTAGAAGCTCTTGTACTTGTGACACCAAAATTTTGTGTGGTATTTAGCTTTCTGCACTTCATACTTATGAAAGAGATAGTATTTGAGGTATTCTACTCGTTGTTTATCTTTTCACCTTAATTATTTAGTTAAATTGGTAAAACTAGTGGGTTGGCTTATCTATCGATTAGAAACATTAGTGTCATCACGACATGTGAGTTTAGGATTGTGACACGTAAACCCAACATCTTATTTTAAATTTGTCTCAAGATGTAATATCTTTCACGTTTACAAAAGTATTTTGCCGTTTTAAAAATCAAATAATTAGTATACAAATTAAATCATACTATATTTAATAAAAGTGATTGAAATTTCCAATATCTATAGTAATTGAGTTAATATTTTATATGGTCACTCAACTATCTACTATTCTCTCAGAAAGTCACTCAACTATCTACTATTCTCTCAGAAAGTCACTCAACTTTATATTTTACCTCAAAATTCACTTAACCATCCATTCTTCTCTCAGAAAGTCACTCAACTTAGAATATTAATTCAAAAGTCACTCAATCAGAGGCGAACCCAGGATTTAAAGGTTTTGGGTGCACCAATATAAACATAGCTCAAATATAAGATCTAAGCTAAACTTCAAATAAAAATAAGCTTAAGCGGGATTCAAACCCTGGTCTAGAGGGTGGTATCTCTACCTTCTACCAATTGCCCAAGAGCACTTTCATGTTTTTTATGGGTGCACTGTTGACTATATCTTACTTTCTACCAGATTTTCAAAATAGATATACATATATACATATGATTATTTTGGAAGTTACCGGGTGCACGTGCACCCCCACGGCATAGGGTGGGTCCCTCCTACACTCAATTATTAATTGTTGTCTCAGAAAGTCACTTAACCTATTTAATTGATATTTTAATTAAAATTTGCTAATATAATTCTTTTTATTGAAAATCCAAAATTTTAAAAATAATAAAATATCATTTAAACCATTCAATGACCCGACCCATTAAAAATATAATATTGACCCATCTTATTTTACCCATTCTCCTACCTTATTCCACTCTCTTCTCGGACTCTTTCTCCTCTGCTTATTTTTTTGTGGTTCTCCATTGTTGCCTCTTTTTCTAAGAGTTGAGTTTTAATTAGGGTATCTCAATTTCTAATGTAGGAAATTATAGGAATCTAATGCATTGGTTCGGACTGGCACAAATAAAGCTTATATGTCAGAAGTGTGTTTTGCTTTTTGATTGTAATATGGGTTGATTTAGAGGTTCAATATCAATACGGCCGCTCGTCTCCTTTACAAATATTCTCATGGAAATAGTTGCAACCATTGAAGAAATGGCAGCTATCTTCATTACACAATAAAAACGAACACAACTAAGCAAAATGAATCGTAACAAGTAAAAACAAAAATGATAAAGAACAATTACGAGGAAGTAAAATATTAGAGAGAGAAAGGGAAACCAGAAAGATCTGTGCAGTGGAGAGAAAACGAGATTTGACTATGGAGATTCTCCAAACCAAAAAGCAAATTCTTACAAGTTAAGAGTTAAATATGACCAAAGCATAAATTTTTATTTTGATTATCAGATTCCTTTAATTTAACTCTTTCAAATAAGATGACTTCTTTTAATTTCCTACCTAATATAGAACTTCAAAAATGAGATGCCCTAATTAAAATCTAGTTAAAAGAGGAAGAAGAGTCAGCAATGGAGAATCTGAAGAAAAAAAAATGCCAAGGAGAAGAGGAGAAGAGTCCGAGAAGAGAGTGGAATAAGGTAGGAGAATGGGTAAAATATAATGGGTCAATATTATATTTTTAATGGGCCGAGCCATTGAATGGTTTAAATGGTATTTTATCATTTTTCAAAATTATGGATTTAAAATAAAAAAGAATTATATTAGCAAACTTTAATTAAAATATCAATTAAATAAGTTAAGTGACTTTCTGAGACAACAATTAATAGTTAAGTGACTTTTAAATTCAAATTCAAATTTGAGTGACTTTCTGAGGAAAGAATGGATAGTTAAGTGATTTTTGAGGTAAAATATAAAATTGAGTGACTTTCTGAGAGAATAGTAGATAGTTGAGCGACCTTATAAGATATTAACTCTATAGCAATGCAGTTAAATTCCCCCCCCCCCCCCCCGAACACATTTGCCAACTCGCTTCATCTTCGACAAGCAATATTATTTGAACCCTCTTTAATTTTCAACATCAAGTGGAACATCACATGTGAGGCCATCTAGTGCCTATCAGTAATTGGTAGAGTTTCGTGTTGATAACTAGTTATAAAACAATATAAAAATAATAAGAATAAAGTAGGGAGAAGGAAGGACTTTTTATTCCTCTTGAAGGCATTATTTTACGATGAAGAGGAGAACCCTTCTATTTATAGCAGAAAATTGACTTGGTCCCAAAGTTAGGGTTCCTAAATTTTCTCTAAAAATAGACATTCACTATATTTATAACAGTTACACAGTTTTAGAAGACTAAGCTACAAAGTGGACATATTCTTTTTCATACACACAAGATATGACCGTAAAAAAAGTTCCAAACAGTGACGGGGCTAGAAATTTCACAAAGGGTGTCCAAGCATTATATAAGTAAAAAAAGAAATTATAAATAGGTGCACTAAAAAATTAAAAATTGAATATGTAATATTAATATTATTTTATGAATAAATGTTACAAATTTTTAAAATTCAAACGGCATGATATTGAGCTTTAATGTTTGTGTTTAATTTAACATGAAGTGAACAAACAAACAAAATTTGTAGGCTAGGGGATTCAGCTTAAAATTAAATCATTTTCAAGTTTCAAACTTTTCGTGATCTCGGACGACGAAAACAATAAGACATGAAAAATATTAGTAGAATCAAACGAGGTCTTCTTCTATTCACTTTTAACAACAGTTATTGAAATATGTTATAATTTGTTTGTTACCTTTAAATCAAATGATTACATTTAAGTTTTATTTCAAATTTTAATGAAAAGAAATTAAAAGTCAAATTCATTAAAAATTCAATTAACGACTAAAGTTTTATATTTTTAAATGTTAACATTTGTTTATTAACTTTAAATCATATAATTACTTTTAGATTCTATCTCAAGTTTTAATCAAAAAAGAATTCAAATTGCTACTAAACTGTCATTTTTTAACGCGCCCATTTGAACTGTAACGCACCCATTTGAACCTGCACTCTCTAGTGTGGGCAATACAAGCAAGCCTCAAGTCATTGGGCCACAAAACATGTTGTGTCAAAGATGTATTAACTTTAACCGATTTGAGTGACATTTTACTTGTATATGCGGTATAACTTTCCAACAGATATCCAATTGGCCACCCTCTGCAAAGGATGACACCCCTAGGACACTATAGCTCCACCCCACCTTAAAACCCTTATCAGATATATAGTGCTCCCGTTAACCTAATTTTTGATGGTACAAACTCAACAAATTTAAAAACAAGCCTTGATATATAATGAAATATTAGAACCTATGTTAGTTCCAAAACAAGACAAGTAGGAGCATCAAAAGTGTTTTAAACTGCAATCTTAGTTGCAGTCTGCAAAAATATATACATATAGCCAAGCAGACAATCAGAAAAGCTAGATGTCATTGTTGAGACAAAAACAAGGATAGTTTCATATTAGAATTCAGAACCCAAGAGCTTCAGTCTTTGATAGCAGACACAGATGCCTCGGCTTCATTACTATTATCCTACAAGATGGGAAGAAGGAAAAAGTTCTATAAGCAGAAAGATAAGAGTGATTAACATTTAGATAGATCATAATTCATAAACTACAAGACATTAATGAAAAAAACAAGTAGAGGTAGAACTGGATAAAATACATTCTTTCAGGGAAATGTCAACAAAAGGGGTCTTCAAAGACCAAGCTAGTGGTGGTAGGCTAGTTTTTTCTAATGACAAAATAGACTAGGCAACTGTTTATCATATAATTCTACATATCAACAAAACATATAGGAGTATCCATTAAATATTGGTTCAGAGAATTATATATACTGTTTTAGTTTATTTAGGCGTTCAGTTAGGCACAAGTCGCAACAGTACATGATCCAAATTAGGGGACACGTGATATCTCATAGCTAGAAGGATTGGCCAACTAATTATACATGTATATAAAAGAAGAGAGAAAAGACAAACATAAATTACACAGTCCAAGTCGAGTAGGATTCAGTTATTGGTAATGGCACAAGACATGATCTTTTCAAGTCCACCAATGGTTTAACACAAGGTGATCCGTTATCTCCCTCACTCTTACATTATAGGAGCTTAAGTACCCATACAGACTCCTAAATCAGTTGGAACAGAAATGATGATTTTCACTTTCAAGCTTTGAAGTAAAGCAGAAGATACACAAAGAGAAAATATGTTTCTAACCACTCCTAACACTAATGAGATGAAATCAATAGGGTGACTGAACACATAAGCCCTTTCATGTACTTGGGTTTTTCCTATATATGTCGAAATAAAGGTGTATACTTCACTATTACGGCTATGGAGATGCTTGAAGTTAATGTTGAGATTACATATTTTGATGTGAGTATTACTTTGTCATACTTGGATATAAAATCAATTGCTAATGTATTATGTGTATCTTAAAGTGGCTAACTTATTTTGTTCTGAAGGTTGAAACATCTATGGCTCCAGAATGAGCACTTCATCATCCAAACATCCTTGGTATCTCTTCATATACGATGTGATGCTCTGTCTTGATCATTGACTGCACATAACAGAGTTTCTTTGCCCCACTAATGTCACTACAGAGAATATGACACAAGCTTACGTGGCTAAGATAAGTATCAAGATAAACTTGGCAAAGTAGAAAAAACATAGTACTCAGGTAGAATAAGATATGAGGGTGTTCCAGAATTTGAACAATACTATAGATGAATATATGATTTTGCTGAAACGGGAGAAATTGATTATGAGTAAAATGAGCAATCATTTACTCACAAAATGAGAAAATTGCAAAAGAAACAAAAATATATAGTGTTTGTTCTAGTCGAGAATAAATAGAGAAGACTAGAGGAAAGAAGGTGGTTTGTGAAAATATTCCCAAGACTATCTAGCAACCAGAAAAACAATCATAAACAAATCCAGTCAACTAAAGAAAAGGTACAGCCAACAGGTGGCAAGTCTGGTCAATCTGTTTGAATCACTCGACTAATGCTACAACCATGCTGCCTAGAAGTGGTACTAGATATAAATGAAGAGCATATTGAAATGCACGGTAAGTAACACGTATGTAATCTTAACGACATGATTAGTAGCTTGTATTCCACATCTGTGTTTAACAGTATAGTTTTATCTCCTTATCCTACACTTATAGTCTTCATCACAGAAATCCTCAGACACCTGACACACAACCATGTCCAACATGGCAACATCGGATTATATATATTGGTCCAAGCAACATAGGATTATCAAGCAAATATCCACTACATTTTCATTGTAGAAGTATACTAAAAGAATCTCTAGTCCTTGCAATGGAATAACTCCGACAGGAAAATAGTACTTTGTGGCAGTTGGGAACTTTCACTGAATAAGGCACAATGAAACCAGCAACATGGAAAGTCTAAAGCTTGGCGGGACCATCATGTCTTCTCTCTTCTCAATAATCTATATCCCTAAATCGATATTCATGGGCATAACAAAATATAGAACTGATAGTAGCCTGGATTGAACAAATTCAGGTTAAATTCCTACTAAACAAAAGCAAGCATATTAAAGATATTAAGCCTTAAGCATAAGGGAACAGTCTCTATATACTTCCAAATTCCAATATTATTGATCATATCCATATGATTTTCCAAGTAGTCTAAATTATTTGATCCAAGTCTCTAGATTTACAAAATTTTAGCCTAAGACAAGACTGCCTAAACCATTAACCAGAAGAGTAGTTACAGTGCTGAATATCGAAGACCTTAATTTATAATGTACTCGGCCAGAAACAAATAACTTTCAGCATATAGCTCTATCAAGACGATTCCAAATTTCTCTATAAAGTAAGAAATTGATCCACAAAAGACTCCTCCAAAACAACATTATACTAATCTGAAAATATTGTGATACATAATCAAATCAGATAGAATTGTTACCTTAATCAAACCATCATAAGCATTTAAAAGTAGTTGTGCATGCTCTATCTTGGCTTCCAGATAGGCCCTTAATACCACTTGTTCCAGTAGCTCCGGAGAAACTTGCTGACATACCATTCAACACACAGATGAGATAATTCTGCTTAGAAACGGTATGAGAAAAAAACACAAAAAAAAAAAACATGGCTATACCAACTCAGGCGAAGTAGCTTTATCCAGCACCAATGTCCCCAACTTTATCCCTAATTTCATACTTTTTAGGCTAATATTAAGCACTCTTTTACAAACTTCATCATCATTTCCTTGCAAACATGCCTTTGAATTTACAACAAGTTCTACATCTTTGGCTAGTCGCTTCATCAAATCTTCCATAGTTTTCCCATCTAGTCCAGAATCGGGGATAATTTTATGCTGCTGAATTGGTCGCATGTTGTGCTTCTTCTCCTGCTTTTCAGGCTGCCCATTCACTTGAATGTTGTGCTTCTTTTCCTTTACCTGTAGATTTTGCTTTTCCGGCTCTGGAATGTTGTTCTTCTCCTTTACCTGTAGCCCATTTTCTGGCTTCTCGTTTAGCAGTAGAGAGTTAGGAGGTTGAGTCCAAATTATGTGACACAACTGGAACACTTCGAGTTGGTGCACTGTATTAGAAGAATTTCCTGTGGCAAAAGTCTTTTCATATTTTTGTCTCATACGCCTTATTTTTTCCCTTAATTGAACAGGCGTAGGTTGAAGAGTAAGTGATGGAAGGATAAAAGCACGAAATTCGGCCATACATTGTGAGAGTTCACAAGTTGTTTGTTCCTTGAACTTAATGATACCTTTGAGTAGGGAAATCTCATCTTCATCACTCCACACTTTTGTAAAAAGAGGAGGTTTGGATTTCAGTTTGGTCCTCTTGGGCTTGGGAGAAGGAGTTTTCTCTTGATAATATCCTTCGGAAGGAGTATCATTATAGAGAAATCTTGTGACATCGATATCATTGTTTTTTCTTTTATTTGACGCAATCTCCTGTTCTTCTCTCACAAACTCCACACTACATTTTGCTGCACTACAATTTGTTGAACCTGTGGTTGAATTTTCTGCCATTTTCTTTTTTTGGTTTAAGCTTGAATCATGGTTAATGCTTTAGTTATAGTTGTAGTGTAGAGAATGCAGAGGCGGAAAAGGGAGATACAGTACTTGTAGGCGCGTCATCTGATTTGATTTTAGAAGGTGAAAGGTCTCTGTATATATCTTGCACTCTGATCAAAGTCATCATCATCTTCGCCTAACACTCTTCACTAGAATAGGGTATGATTCGATTTATTAAATTTATTTTAAAATATGTTAGGTTAATAACAAATTAAGGATATTTTATTCTTTAATCGCTTAATTTCTTATTTACCCATTAAAAATGTTTATTAATTAAATATAAGACTTTTCTCATTTGTCTAATAATTTGGCGCGATATCATGAAATAAACAAATCATGTAAATGTTTTGATATATAATAAACAAGAAAGATAATGAGATATTACACTCATATGAGTATATGCAATACGAAGGTTACAATTACATGTTAAAGTCAAAACATAATACGCATTTTCTTGTGTGAAATAAAAGTATTGTGAAGTGTGAACCGTGTAGATTGTAGTATAAAATACTAAATTAGCATATAGTTATGTTAACCTATTACTCCCTTCGTCTCATTTTATATGTCATCTTTTTCTATGAATAGTTGATTCATAATAATTGTTATTTCATAAGATTAATGCATAAATTAGCATAGTATTTCTTTTTTACCCTTGTGAGTTATTAGCATTGAAAACATACATTTGATCAACTTAGAAAAGCTAAGTAAATGACTTATATTAATTGGTTAAATTAATTAATCAAAATAAATTGATTCATACTCATTGATTGAAAAATTGAGTTCTAAAAAAAAAATAAGGGTAGAAGGTTAAAGGTATATCATTTCTTAATGCAAATGGAAAGTAAAATAAGTTACAAATAAAATGCGACGAAGGGAGTACTTCCTTTGTCTACTTTTAGACGTCATGATTTTCTTTTCTTTTTTGAGTTAAGCGATAAAAATTTTGATTAACATTTTATAATAGATTTTTTCATCGTGTTGATATGTCGAAAGTTGCAATTTATATTTGTATAATTTTTGAATATCTAATTTTTTTTGTTCGAAGTTATATAATCTATTTTAACTTTGAAAATTAGTCAAATTGACTTTAAAAACGCAATATGAATAGTAAAAAAACAGAAGGAACAATATTTAATATTTATGAATGGTAAAATAGTAAATTCCTATCATTTTCATGGGTTGTCGGTTTACCCAAAAACTCATTCTCCCTCTGTTTCAATTTATGCGACACATTTCATTTTCGAAAGTCAAACAGTTTAAGTGTGATCGAGAATTTACTCATGAAATCTTCAATTTTTTTAAAATGAAATTTATATATTTATAAACTACATAAAAAGTATTATAAATCTCAATAATTGATAATTAAAAATATTTAAAAATATATATAAAATTGTTTTAAAAAGTATTTTACGGCTTCAAAAATTAAATAAGAAGTATACAAATTAAGAGTGTGTTTGGTATGGAAAATGTTTTCCAATTTTCCCATGTTTGGTTGGGACAAAAGTTTTGAAAAATGTTTTCCAAATCAACTCATTTTCCTCAAAATTAAGGAAAATGACTTCCCTTCAAAAATTAAGGAAAACATTTTCCAAAACTCTCCTCCAATTTAAAATTTTCCACTCCCCACCCTCGGCAGCCCCCCACCCACCCCCAACCCCCAAAATAATTAATTTTATTTTTTAAAAATACTATCAACTTTAATTTTTTATTTTTTCACTCCTAACCCCCCTTCCCCCCGATCCCACCCACTACCTCCCACCCCACCCCCACCCTCAAAAAATAATAATTATGATTTTAAAAAATATTTTTAATTTCATAAATTATTTTGTGCTCTAGTAAAAATAAAAGATGTCTCTCAAAAATATTTTTCATTCATAAATCAAACACTAAAAATCATTTCCAGAAAATATTTTCTACTCACCAACCAAACATGAGAAAATAAGTTCAAAATCTACTTGTTACGAAAATATTTTCCATGGAAAACATTTTCCTTCATACCAAACACACCCTAAATCATACCTAAACTTAATAAAGGTTATTGAAATTTCCAATATTTGTGTAAATGCGGTTAAATCCCCCACATTTGCCAACTTTCTCGCTTCGGCTTCAAGGCTTCCTTGTTTTTGTTCTTAACCATAGAAGGCAAGCAATATTATTCCAACCCTCTTTTAATTTTCAAGATCAAGTTGAACATCACATGTGAAGTTGTCTAGTGTCTATCAGTATGTGGTAGACGCTCGTGCTAATAAAATGTTATAAAATTATATAAAATAATAAGAATAAAGTAAGGAGAAGTGAGAAGGAGAAGATTTTTTATTCCTCTTGAAGAGATTATTTTACAACGAAAAAAACTCTTCTATTTATGGCGAAAAATTGACTTGTTATCGAAGTTAGGATTTCTAAATTTTCTCTAAAATATACACATTCACTATATTTATAACAATTACTCAATTTTAGAAGACTGAGCTACAAAACGAACATGTTCTTTTTCATTCACACAAGATATGACAGTAAAAAAAGTTTAAATTCAGTGATGAAACTAGAAATTTGACAAAGGGTGACCAAGCATTACATAAGTAAATAATAATAATAATTTTTAAATAGGTGCACAGGAAAATTTAAAAATGTTATTTTATGAATAAGTGTTCCAAAATTTTTAAAATTCAAACAGCATGATATTTAGTTTTAATATTTGTGTTTAATTTAATATGAAGTGAACAAAACAAAAAAAATGGAGGGGAGAAGGCGATTCCGCTTAAAATAAAATCATTTTCAAGTTTCAAACTTTTAGTGATCTCAAGTGACGACAATAAATAACAAGACATGAAAAATACTTAGTAGTAGAATCAAACGAAATCTTCTTCTATCGCTTTTAGCTTATAGAAATATGTTAGAATTTGTTTTTTACCTTTAAATCAAATGATTACATTTAAGTTTTATTTCAAATTTTAACTAAAAGAAATTAAAAGTCAAATTTACTAAAGAATTCAACTGGCTACTAAAGTTTCATAATTTTATGTTAAAAATTTTTATTAACTTTAAATCAAAATAATTACGTTTAAATTATATCTCAAGTTTTAATAAAAAGAATTCAATTGGCTACTAAACTACCATTTTTTAAATAGATATTATAATTGAAGATTTCATATATATATATATATATATATATATATGGGCGGATCTATGTGTTAGGGAGGGAGTGCCACGGCACCCAGCAAACTCGGTTGAAACTTCGTATATCTATGTGTATATATATAATATAGACAGTATATATTAAATTTGCCACCCCCAACAACAAATAGATGCTTGATGCAGTGGTGAAAGGTCATATTTTGAACCGCAACATCGCGTGTATGTAAATTTGCTAACATTTTTGTTGTAATTTTTATTGATTTTTTTTCTTCCTTTTCTATTTTAAGAATGTATTTATGTGACATATTTTTCATTTTAGTCTATTTTCAAAAATGTTATCTTTTTATTATTAAAAATAACTAAGTTTTAAATTATTATTTTTACCTTAATGGAATAATTATAATCGCACAAATATTTAAGATTTATTTTAGACTATAAATTATTATTTTACCTTAATGAAATAATTTATATATAGTCACACAAATATTTAAGATTTATTTTAGAAAATAAATTTCAAAAGTACTGTAATTAGGATGGGGGAGTAATATTTTTCTTCTTCCAACTAGTTCTTACTAGCTCCACTCTTCCATCCAAATTTCAGAAACTCAACAATGGGTTTCTCTTACTCTTTGTTCTGTTATCTAAAACATTTGAATACGTATGAAAAAAAATTCAATTGTGATAATTTAAATCTTTTTGAAAGTTTGAATTTATAAAATAAAATGTATGTTGCAATAAATGATAGAATAAAAATCTTACTGAAATCACATTTGATTTTTGTTTGGCATTTTTAGATTGTCAGTTAGTATGAGCCAATACTTCGTCTGTCATTGAAATTATGTATGTGAAATTTTGTGAGCTCTTTATATTCAGTTTGTTACATAAAACGTGAAATATTTATAAATATAAATAATTATGTCATAATTGAGTTTTTTTGGAATTAGAAAACTCGTCGAGTGCAATTTAAATTGGATTATATATGTATTTTTATTTTATGTAAATACTAATAGTATGGAAAAAATTATTCTTTGTGCAAAATCATAACTTTTTTGTTGAATTTATTTATCTCATATACTGAAAGGATGAATAACAAAATAAATTCGTCCCAAGTTGCTATTTACAAGGCCAAAAATAGATCAATATTTAATCGATGTGATGAACATAACGTATGACACCCATAACCTCCAAATTCTGGATCCGACTCTCTCTCTCTCTCTCTCTCTCTATATATATATATATATATATATATATATATATATATATATATATAAGCAATCCTACGTGGCACCTCTTTATGGTCAGTATTTCTATTTATTTATTTTTCTCGTTAAAAAAAATTATTGAATAAAATAAAAAATATGTTAAATATATTAGTGGCATTATGTCGTTTTTAATACCCATAACTATAACACATAAATATTAGAAATTAAATGAGAAATAAATAGTTGTTGATAACCTATATGAAAGAATGTCAAGAGTTTACTCTAATATTTAACATAGGGTAGATAATCACAAATCATTTCAAAAATATTGTAAAAGATATTCACCAACTAGTATTGATGTGTTCATTATTGACGTAGTAGTAGAAAAATTCATGGTTTGATTAACTCTTTTCTCAATATTTCATTCTTTTTTATAATCGTGTTTCAAACATCTTCTTTGTTTTAATTATTTTTCTTCCTTTCTTTACTTTAACTTTTCAGGAACACCAAACAAGTTTCATTGAACATCCACGCATCAAAAAGAAAAAAAATTAACAACGTACCAAATAATTTTTTTAAAAAAAAGTCATGAAGGGAAGAAGGATAACAAGCAATAGAATAAGGAAAATAAAAACATCAAAACTCCTCAGA
This sequence comes from Solanum sitiens, assembly GCA_016801875.1. Classification (NCBI taxonomy): domain Eukaryota; kingdom Viridiplantae; phylum Streptophyta; class Magnoliopsida; order Solanales; family Solanaceae; genus Solanum; species Solanum sitiens. The sequence continues at coordinate 1,152,389 of JABWTJ010000062.1, read as the reverse complement.
AGGAAATTTAGAGACGAAGAGAAGACATATCAGAATGGACAACATTTCAATATTTTAGCGTAAAATAATAGTCAAATCATTGATGGTAAGCATTACATATATGAAAATTGAAATTAATTTTATGCAAGATTTAATCTAATATCATAATTAGTATGATATTATATATCATCGACTAACTATTTGTTTAAAGCTTCACGATAAAAATAAATAAAAAATTAATAATCAAAATAAAAAAACGCAAAAATAAAATTATCAAGAATATTTTTAATGTTATTAGAATCCAAAATATGTTAAGAATCTTATGTTTAAAATCATCGTATAATTACAATATATAGATATAAAAAGAGAATTTCAAAATTATTTATATTTAGCGTACAAAATTAAAAAAAATAGGTATTAAAATTAATAAAAGTTGATAACTAAACTTTGTCACTTCTTCTTATGATGATATAATATGATTTTTTATGAAAAGAGAAAGAGAGTATCTCATAATTCTTTAAGATATTGATATAAGAAGAAAAGTCATGTAACAAATATTATTTACAAAAAATAATCTTTTTAAAAGGACGTTGCACTATAATATTTTCTACATAAAATATGTATTGAGAAAAAAAATTAAATTATACCAATTGAAAAATTTATAGAAAAACTGATGAGTGAGAAGAAGAATTATTTAAAGAAAGAATCAATTTAATTATTAAATTAGGAAAAGTATAAGGAGAAATATATGTTGTGAATTATCATATGAAAGGATCCTAAATTAGTTCTCACATTATTACTTTCCATTTTTATTCTTCTTCCGTTCTTCTTTTATTTTTTTCTTTATTTTTTTTGTTTCATTTTTCCTTATGTATCTTTTATTAATGTTTGTTTTATTTTTTATTGTGATTTCAAAGGATCCTAAATTAGTCCTCACATTATTTCTTTCAATTTTTATTCCTTTACTTTTGTTTTTTGTAACTTTTATTGTTAATTTATTTCTGTTTTTTCCCTATTTACCACCTTTAATTATACTATTCTTCCGTTCTCTTTATAAACATTTTCTTCAATTTTTTTGTTTCATTTTTCCTTATATATATTTAATTAATGTTTGTTTTATTTTTTGTATTGTGATATTGTGCTCACAATTAGGGTGTACATAACCGGATTGGTTCGGGTTTTTCAAATATCAAACCAAATCTTTCGTGTAAAATTTTTAAATTTATAAATCAAATTAAATTAATAAAATTCGGATTTTTTGGGTTTTTCAACCTCGGATTGGTTCGTGTTTTCAAATACCAAATCAAACCATTATGTCAAATTTTCTTATTTATAAATCAAACAAAAAGAATAAACTTTGAAATTTTTCAGTTTTTTGGATTTTTTTTGGTAAAGTTTGCATACAAACATATAATTAACTTGTGCTCTAAATATTTCTTTAGTCCAATCAAAATACAATTATTTAAGGTGTTTCTTACAAAAAAATAACCCAAAATATGAGATGAGTATTGATGAAACAAAAATATTCAATTAAAAAATAATAATGTAATCATCATATAAAATAAATATTGTAAAGTCATAATGAAAATAATCATAATTTAAAAGTAGTAAATCATGCTAAAATAAGTTTAATAAGTATTAGTACATTACTAAATATTTAAGGAAAATTAAAATTAGATTATGTATTATAATTGTCTAAATCAATGTAAAACTAAAGAATAAATATTCAATATTATTGTCATTCATAGTGTTGAATTGATTTTCTTCTTGTATTAGTATTAATTTGATTTTGATTTAAGTTTTATTATAATTATCAACATCTATGAACTATAATCTTTATTGGACCATTCTGAATTTTAAGTTTTAAACTTGAAATAATATATTAAAAGATAAAAACTATGAAATAGTATAAGAAATATTTTAAAATGATATCAAAGTAAATATTTATATATTGTGTATTTGGTTCTTTGATTGATTTTTAAAATAATACTTAATTATTTCATGTATGAATGATATGGTGTTTGAATTAAAGTTAATTGCAAATGGACATAATATTGTTTTAAAATATTAATTAGGTAATTCAATTTTTAAAAATGTTATATCATTGTTGTTGTTTTTATTAAAAAATAATTGATCTTTCTCACATCAACTTATTGTGAAGATATTATTTCTTTTCTTAATTATTTTATTTAAGAGGAAACACAAATTTTGGCTCTAATCAAATTATAATTTGCTTTTTTATTTCTATTTAATTCATGAAAAAAAATCATTTCAAATTACAATAATAACTTAGATGAACTGTAACTCGCCTATTTGAACCTGCACTCGCTATAGTGTGGGTAATACAAGCAAGCCTCAAGCCATTGGGCAACAAAACATGTTGTGTCAAAGATGTCAAAAATATTAAATTTAACTGTCTTGAGTAACATTTTACTTGTATGTACGGTATAGCTTCCCGACAGAGATCATCCAATTGGCCACCCTAGGTGAAGGATGTCCAATTGGACACCCCTAGGATACTATAACTCTACCCCAGCTTAAAACCCATATCAGATATATAGTGCTCCACTTAACCTAATTTTTGATGGTACAAACTCTTAACATATTTAAAAACAAGCCTTAATACATACGAAATATTAGAACTCATGTTAGTTCCAAAACAAGATAAGTAGGAGCACCAAAAGTGTTGTGAACTGCAATCTTTGTTGCAGTCTGCAAAAATATATACAGATAACCAGCAGACAATCAGAAAAGCTAGCTGTCATTGTTGACGCAAATAGACATTCACAATATTTATAAGAGTTACTCAAAATCTGGCTCCCTCCATTTCGTCAAGTGCACCCTAGATAAACGACACATGTTTATATAAAGTTTAAAGGTCAAGATTATATTATATTAAAAACAATCATAACTATAGTTAAGTCAACTAATTTTAGAAAACTACTCTCTAAATTTGGTAAAAATTATAATATATTTCATACAAAATTTAATATTTATTTAATAACATTAATTTCATCTTATATTTTTATACTTTTATATTTAAATATTAATATTGTTGAACATGAACCATTTATATTTAAATGTGATAGATAATGGTCTTCAAAAACATTTGTATTTAAAACAATATTTTCCTTTATTTCACAAAAAATAATATAAAAGAATATTTTTTTTAAAAACATGTATTTTTTCCCTTCAAACGTACAATAACCACATTAATTTTCTCCTTGGAATAATTTTGATATCATTTAATTCTAAAAACCTTTTGTCTTTTTATTTTTTATTTTTGTTTCGTATCTTTTATTTTATAGTTTTTTTTTCAACATTGATAATTCTTCATTTTTTTTGTTTCTTAGTGTAGTATAATATTTCAAGAATAAAGTTTACTAGTACTAGAGGTAAAGCCAACATTTAATGTTTATGAGTTCTAAATTTTAAAACAGAACAACATATCAGTCAAATATAACAATCATCAAAGTTACAATCAAATATATATATATATATATATTATATATATATATATATATATATATATATATATATATATATATATATATATATAATCACAAACATATAAGCATATTAAAATGATGCATCATTTGGTATACTTTTAAATACTTCATTTATTAATATGAAGATTTGAGTTATTTATTTTAAAGTTCTAAAATATTACTTTGGTAAAAGGTAGATAATTGTTATATTTTAGTATAAATTTTGAAGATTTTTTTCTATAATCTCAATATTATTTCAAGTAAAATTAAAATAAATTCACCATTAATATTTTTGGGACCTTAAAATTAAAGTTATTAAATTCACCATTAATGTTTTTGGGACCTAAAGGGAAGGTTTTACTTGCTTCACCCTTGAGTCATCCTTACCTTGAAAGTTGAGTTCCGAGAAGCAAATAATAAATTAATTAATATAATCAAAATCATTAATACGTGGAACGGTTTTAAAATTAAAGATAAAAAATAAGATCTTTGAATAAATTGTTATACAATGTAAAGACAAATTGAAAAAAAAATAGAAAAGGGAGAGTCGAGGAGGAACTGAGAATAGTAAATAGTACTTACCGGGTCAGAGGTTTATACTTTGACAACAAGCAACAACAATAAAGTATAGTAAAAATTAGAACCCTAACTTTTAAAAAGAAATTAAATTTTGAGTTAAACATTTTATTGAATGATTCGAAAGAAATCAATATAGTGAATTTTTTTTTTTGAGTATGACACTATAGATTGGTTACTTATAATTATCTTTGAGATTAATTGTTAGATGTTGTTTCGGAGTATGACACTACTTTTTTATTATTTTCAATTATCAATTTTCTGTTTTATTGTTTGAAAAAAAAATTATAAAAATCTATAGAGTAAAATTCAATTAAAGGAGAGTAAAAGATAGCCACAAAAAACATTTTTTATCCAAAATAAAAAAATCCGGAAAATGAAAATAAAAAAAAAATTAAAGGAGAGTAAAAGATAGTCACAAAAAACATTTTTTTATCCAAAATAAAAAAATCTGGAAAATTGAATTAAATAAAAAAATGAATTAAAGGAGAGTAAAAGATAGTCACAAAAAACATTTTTTTTATCCAAAATAAAAAATAATCGGAAAATTGAATTAAATAAAAAAAACTGATAAACTGCTGCTGCTAGTGGGGCTCGAGAACCTCCATCCAATTAATCAGAATTTCGCGCGCTTACCACTGCGCCATCCACCTTAGTATGATATGGGTTCGCACTCAAAATTTAAATATATTTGTACAGATTTTTCAATACGTTTATAGAGTCTACGTAAAAGCTAGTGAATTCGTCCGAACCCCTATTTAACATTGTAGCTCCGCTCCTGACTAGTACATAAAATTATTTAGTTGATTCTCACCTTAAATATCATAAACTTTAATATTTAAATATATAAATATAACATGAAATTAATGATATTAATAATTATTCAATTTTGTATGGATTATTTATTGTTTTTTACCAAAATTTAGAGAATAGTTTCTAAAATTAGTTGACTTAACTATGGTTATAATTTGTGAATATAATATACTCTTGACCTTTAAAAATTTTAAATAAGACACGCATCACTTATCTGGGGGTGCACTTGACGAAATGGAGGGAAAGGGTAATGGAGGGGAGCTTGATCCATTTTAGAAGATTATGCTACAAAGCGGACATGTTCTTTTTCATTCACACAAGATATGACCATAGAAAAATCTTAAAATTAGTGGTGAAACTAGAAATTTGACGAAAGGTGTCCAAGCATTACATAAGTAAAAAAAATAAAAATTTATTAATAGGTGCACAGGAAATTTTATAATTGAATTATTTCATATTAATATTATTTTATAAATAAATGTTCCAAAATTTTAAAAATTCAACTTCATAATATTTAGAGAAAATGGTCTGAAACCCCCCCCCCCCCAATCTATACGCGAAATCCCAACTACACACTCCAACTTCACGGGTGTCCTATTACCCATCTAAACTTTATATTGCTCTATTTTCTACACACCTAAGTGCTGACCTGTCATGGGAGGTGTTGTCACCGCCTCTAAGCGCGTCAGAAGCAGAAATTTGACGAAAAATTTCTTCTTCTCCAATGGTCATCTTCCCCACCTTTAAATAACCCATTGTTTCTTCTTCCACACCATTAATCCTTGTTCCTTTTGTAAAAAAAAAAATCACGATTTCCTCTCAAAATTAAGTACGATTTAGTTGTTAATGTTTATTTCTAATTCAAATCTTTAATTTAGGGTTCGTAATCTGCTCTAATTTCTTATTTAGGTCCCTAATTAGAATTTTGAATTTTCTCAAAATTCATCAAAAATGTCAAATGAAGACTTGAATAACCGTTGTATGGATGAATCAGACCCAATGCTTAACGTTGTAGAGAGATACGAACATGAATTTTGAACCCTTTGATGAAGAAGACCCACTTATTGAAATTGTTGTAAAATCAATTGAGTTTCTCATATCAATCTTTGAGAAATGTTTTAATAGCGGAAGAAGAAGCAATATCAGTGATAGAGTTTATAGAACGAGATTTCCTAGTGTTTAAAATTATGATGAAGGTTGAAGATGTGGTAGTCGTCAAATCTAGAAAAGCTTCAAAGAAAAAGAAATGGAGGAATGGAAAAGAAAGAGAAAAGGAAAAGATGAAAATATAAAGCAAAAAAAGTAAAATATAAAAGAATAATTATTAATTTTATAAAAAAAAGTGAATATTACGTGGCAGCGCGTGTAGACCACTGTCTAATACAAATCTTGGCGTTAGTTTATAGGGGGCAAAATATTTTACTTTTAAAAAGTTAGGGGGGTGATTGGACCCCCGTAAAGAATAAGTGTATAGTTGAAAATTCGATAATAGCTTAGGGGGGCATTTGACCATTTGCAAACTTTCTCGCTTCGGCTTCAAGACTTCCTTGTTTTTGTTCTTAACCATACAAAGGCAAGCAAACATTATTTCAACCCTCTTTTAATTTTCAAGATTAAGTTGAACATCACATGTGAAGCCGTCTAGTGTATATCAGTATGTGGTAGAGTCTCGTGCTAATAACATGATATTAAATTATATAAAATAAAAAGAATAAAGTAAGGAGAAGGGAGAAGAGAATAGACTTTTTATTCATATTGAAGAGATTATTTTACAATGAAAAAAACTCTTCTATTTATGGCAGAGAATTGACTTGGTCCCAAAGTTAGAGTTCCTATATTTTTTCTAAAAATAGACATTCACAATATCTATAACAATCAATCAATTTTAGAAGACTAAGCAACAAAGCAAACATGTTCTTTTTCATTCACACGATATGACAGTAGAAAAATCTTAAAATTAATGGCGTTAGCAGAAATTTCATGAAAGGTGTCCAAGCTTTATATAAGTAAAAAAAAAATTATAAATAGGTGCACATGAAAATTTAAAATTGAATTATGTAATAATATTATTATTTTATGAATAAATGTTCCAAAATTTTAATAATTCAAACTACATGATATTTAGTTTTAATATTTATCTTAATTTAATATGAAGGGAAGGAACAAAAAAAAAATGGAGGGGGAAGGGGGAGAGGATTCAACTTAAAATGAAATCATTTTTATTTCAAGCTTTTAGTGATCTCGAGTAACGATAAAAATAACAAGACATGAAAAATACTTAGTAGTAGAACCAAACTAGGTCTTCTTCTATTCACTTTAGCTTAACATCAAATGATTACATTTAAATTTTAATTCAAATTTTAATGAAAAGAAATTAAAAGTCAAACTTATTAAAAGTTCAATTAGCTACTAAAGTTTCATAATTTTATATGTTAACATTTATTTATTAACTTTGAATCAAACAATTCCGTTTAAATTCTATCTCAAGTTTTAATAAAAAGAATTCAATTGCCTACTAAACTATCATTCTTTAACTAGATTTTAAAATTGAATATTTCTTTATATATATATATATAAATATATATATATATATATATATAAAGTTGAATGTAAGCAATCTTACGTTGCACCTCTTTATGGTCAGTATTTCTACTTATTTATTTATTTATTTATTTTTCTTGTTAAAAAAAATTATTGAATAAAATAAAAAATATGTTAAATATATTAGTGGCGTTATGTTGTTTTTAATACCCATAATTGTAACACATAAATATTAGAAATTAAAAGAGAAATAAATAGTTGTTGATAACGTATATGAAAGAATGTCAAGAGTTTACTCTAATATTTAACATAGGGTAGATAATAACAAATCATTTCAAAAATATTGTAAAAGTTATTCACCAACTAATATTGATGTGTTCATGATTGACGGAGTAGTAGAAAAATTCATGGTTTGATTAGCTCTTTTCTCAATATTTCATTCTTTTTTATAATTGTGTTTCAAACATCATCTTTGTTTTAGTTATTTTTCATCCTTTCCTTACTTTTTAACTTTTCAGGAACATCAAACAAGTTTCATTGAACATCCACACATCAAAGAGAAAAAAAATTCAACAACGTACCATTTTTTTTAAAAAAAAAGTCATGAAGGGAAAAAGAATAACAAGCAATGGAATAAGAAAAACAAAAGCAACAAAACTCCTTAGAAGGAAATTTAGAGATGAAGAGACGACATCAGAATGGACAATATTTCAATATTTTAGCGTAAAATAATAGTCAAATCATTGATGGTAAGCAATATATATATGAAAATTGGAATTAATTTTATGCAAGATTTAATCTAATATCATATATAGTATGATATTATATATGATCGACTAACTATGTGTTTAGATCTTCAGAATAAAAAAAAATAAATAATCAAAATAAAAAAAACGCAAAATAAGATTATTAAAAATATTTTTAAAGTTATTAGAATCTAAAATAGGTTAAGAATCTTATGTTTAAAATCATCGTATAATTACAAATATATATAGATATAAAAAGAAATTATCAAAATTATTTATATTTAGCCTACAAAATTTTTAAAAAAAAATGAAGTATCAAAATTAATAAAAATAGACAACTTAACTTTGTCACCTCTTCTTATAATGATATAATATGATTTCTTTATGAAAAGAGAAAGAGAGAGTATCTCATAATTCTTTAAGATATTGATATAAAAAGAAAAATCATGTAACAAATATTATTTTCAAAAAGAATTTTTTAAAAGGACGCTGCACTATAATATATTCTACATAAAATTTGTATTGAGGAAAAAAATTAAATCATACTGATTGAAAAACTTATACAAAAACTAATGAGTGAGAAGAAGAATTATTTAAAAAAAGAATCAATATAATTATTAAATTAGGAAAAGTATAAGGAGAAATATATGCTGTGAATTATCATTTGAAAGGATCCTAAATAGTTCTCACATAATTTCTTTCAATTTTTTATTCCTTTACTTTTGTTTTTTGTAACTTTTATTATTTATTTTCTGTTTTTTCCTTATTTACCACCTTTAATTAATGTTTGTTTTATTTTATTATTTATCTTTAATAATAGTTTATATTCTTCGAAGTAATGAATATATATATTTATATATATATTATTCTTCCGTTCTTTTTTAAAATATTTTCTTTAATTTTTTTTTTCATTTTACCTTATGTATATTTAATTAATGTTTTTTTTTGTATTGTGATATGATGATGATGAAAGGGTCCTAATTAGTGCTCACAATTATTTTTTTTTCAATTTTTTATTCTTCTAATTCCTTTTTTTGTAAATTTTATTATTTAATTTTTTTCTTTTTTTCCTTATGTACAACCTTTATATAATATATTTTTTATTTTTCTTTAATTATACTTTTGTATTCTCAGAAATAATATATATATATATATATGTTAATTTGGTTGACATTTTTTTAATTTTAAAGACTAAAAGACAAAAATATCAAAGGTAATCATATTTTATTTTGTTCATCATTAATCGTATTAATTTTCTTACTTCCTTACCTTAATCTGATGATTAATATCATTTCTATTATTTTCTTAAATCACATCTTTTTTTAAAAAAAAATAAAAATTTACTTTCTTTTGTTTATTTATTACAAGAAATTAGTTATTATAATATTTTTATCAAATATATTAATATTTATTAATGTAATTCAATTTTATATTTTATTAATGACACTCTTCTTAATTCAAATATTTATTTAACTTTTAAAAAATACGTTTTTTCTTATGTATTTTTAAATTAAAAAAAATTGCTCAAAAATTTATCTTGAAAGTTTATCTATTTTGCATTTTTCCAAATTTAAAATCATTTCACCATTAATGCTATTATTTTTTTCCTTAAATTACTTTTTTTCCTTCTTTGTTCTTTTTACTTTCTTTTCTTTATTTATTTTAACATATTAGTTATTGATATATAGATTTTTGAGTATTTTTTTGTACTTCTATAAAGAAAACAATTAATTAGGTGATTTCTTTTATTGAAATAGAAAACAAGATCTTTTTTTTCTCTCTTCTTAGATTACTTTAGGTTAAGAATTTCAGTTTTTTTTTTAAAAAAATGAAATTATAAATTTAAAATTATTAGAAGTAGAATTTTCAATAAATAAAGTATTCATAATTTTCTTATCTGTGTGAAATTGATTAAAATTTGTAAATACTTATATATTGTGTATTTTGTTCTTCGGTTGATTTTTAAAATAATAGTTAATTATTTCATGTATGAATGATATGGTGTTTGAATTAAAGTTTATTGCAAATGGACATAATATTGTATTAAAATCTTAATTAGGTAATTCAATTTTTAAAAATGTTATATCATTATTGTGTAATTTTTTTAAAAAAAATAATTGATCTTTATCACATCAACTTACAGTGAAGATATTATATCTTTTCTTAATTATTTTATTTAAGACGAAACACAAATTTTGGCTCTAATCAAAATAGAATTTGCCTATTTGAAAATTGAACCTGCACTCTAGTGTGGGCAATACAAGCAAGCCTAAAGTCATTCGGCAATAAAACATGTTTGTGTCAAAGATGTATAAAATATTAAATTTAACTGTTTTGAATGACATTTTACTTGTATATACCGTATAACTTTCCGAAAGAGATAATCAAATTGGCCATCCTCGGCGAAGGACGTCCAATTGAACACTTCTAGGACACTATAGCTCCACCCCAGCTTACAACCCATATCAGATATATAGTGCTCCCGTTAACCTAATTTTTCATGGTACAAACTCAACAAATTTAAAACAAGCCTTAATATATTGAAATATTAGAACGCATGTTAGTTACAAAACAAGATAATTAGGCGCATCAAAAGTGTTTTAAACCATCCAAGAGGCAAGCAATCTTAGTTGCAGTCAGCAAAAATATATACAGATAGACAGCAGACAAACAGAAAAGGTAGATGTCATTGTTGACACAAAAACAAGGATAGTTTCATATTTGAATTCAGAACCCATGAGCTTCAATCTTTGATAGCAGACACCGATGCCTCGGCTTCATTACTATTATCCTACAAGATGGAAAAAGTTCCATAAGGAGAAAGATAAAGAGTGATAGATCATAATTCATAAACAAGACATTAATGAAAAAATCAAACAGAGGTAGCACTGGATAAAATACAAACATTCTTTCAGGGAAATGTCAACAAAAGGCTAGTCATTTTTAATGACAAAATAGACAAGGCAACTGTTTATCATATACTTCTACATATCAACAAAACCTATAGGAGTATCCATGAATTATTGGTTCAGATAATTATATATACTTAGTTTATTAACATGTTCAGTTAGGCACAAGTCGCAACAGTACATGATCCAAATTAGGGGACACGTGATATCTCATAGCTAGAAGGATTGGCCAACTAATTATACATGTATATAAAAGAAGAGAGAAAAGACAAACATAAATTACACAGTCCAAGTCGAGTAGGATTCAGTTATTGGTAATGGCACAAGACATGATCTTTTCAAGTCCACCAATGGTTTAACACAAGGTGATCCGTTATCTCCCTCACTCTTTCATTATAGGAGCTTAAGTACACCCATCCAGACTCCTAAATCAGCTGGAACAGAAATGATGATTTTCACTTTCAAGCCTTGAAGTGAAGCAGAAGATACACAAAGAGAAAATATGTTTCTAACCACTCCCAACACTAATGAGATGAAATCAATAGGCTGACTGAACACATACGCCCTTTCATGTACTTGGGTTTTTCCTATATATGTCGGAATAAATTTGTATACTTCACTAATATGGCTATGGAGATGCTTGAAGTTAATGTTGAGATTACATATTTTGATGTGAGTATTACTTTGTCATACTTGGATATAAAATCAATTGCTAATGTATTATGTGTATCTTAAAGTGGCTAACTTATTTTGTTCTGAAGGTTGAAACATCTATGGCTCCAGAATGAGCACTTCATCATCCAAACATCCTTGGTATCTCTTCATATACGATGTGATGCTCTGTCTTGATCATTGACTGCACATAACAGAGTTTCTTTGCCCCACTAATGTCACTACAGAGAATATGACACAAGCTTACGTGGCTAAGATAAGTATCAAGATAAACTTGGCAAAGTAGAAAAAACATAGTACTCAGGTAGAATAAGATATGAGGGTGTTCCAGAATTTGAACAATACTATAGATGAATATATGATTTTGCTGAAACGGGAGAAATTGATTATGAGTAAAATGAGCAATCATTTACTCACAAAATGAGAAAATTGCAAAAGAAACAAAAATATATAGTGTTTGTTCTAGTCGAGAATATATAGAGAAGACTAGAGGAAAGAAGGTGGTTTGTGAAAATATTCCCAAGACTATCTAGCAACCAGAAAAACAATCATAAACAAATCCAGTCAACTAAAGAAAAGGTACAGCCAACAGGTGGCAAGTCTGGTCAATCTGTTTGAATCACTCGACTAATGCTACAACCATGCTGCCTAGAAGTGGTACTAGATATAAATGAAGAGCATATTGAAATGCACGGTAAGTAACACGTATGTAATCTTAACGACATGATTAGTAGCTTGTATTCCACATCTGTGTTTAACAGTATAGTTTTATCTCCTTATCCTACACTTATAGTCTTCATCACAGAAATCCTCAGACACCTGACACACAACCATGTCCAACATGGCAACATCGGATTATATATATTGGTCCAAGCAACATAGGATTATCAAGCAAATATCCACTACATTTTCATTGTAGAAGTATACTAAAAGAATCTCTAGTCCTTGCAATGGAATAACTCCGACAGGAAAATAGTACTTTGTGGCAGTTGGGAACTTTCACTGAATAAGGCACAATGAAACCAGCAACATGGAAAGTCTAAAGCTTGGCGGGACCATCGTGTCTTCTCTCTTCTCAATAATCTATATCCCTAAATCGATATTCATGGGCATAACAAAATATAGAACTGATAGTAGCCTGGATTGAACAAATTCAGGTTAAATTCCTACTAAACAAAAGCAAGCATATTAAAGATATTAAGCCTTAAGCATAAGGGAACAGTCTCTATATACTTCCAAATTCCAATATTATTGATCATATCCATATGATTTTCCAAGTAGTCTAAATTATTTGATCCAAGTCTCTAGATTTACAAAATTTTAGCCTAAGACAAGACTGCCTAAACCATTAACCAGAAGAGTAGTTACAGTGCTGAATATCGAAGACCTTAATTTATAATGTACTCGGCCAGAAACAAATAACTTTCAGCATATAGCTCTATCAAGACGATTCCAAATTTCTCTATAAAGTAAGAAATTGATCCACAAAAGACTCCTCCAAAACAACATTATACTAATCTGAATATATTGTGATACATAATCAAATCAGATAGAATTGTTACCTTAATCAAACCATCATAAGCATTTAAAAGTAGTTGTGCATGCTCTATCTTGGCTTCCAGATAGGCCCTTAATACCACTTGTTCCTGTAGCTCCGGAGAAACTTGCTGACATACCATTCAACACACAGATGAGATAATTCTGCTTAGAAACGGTATGAGAAAAAAACACAAAAAAAAAACAAACATGGCTATACCAACTCAGGCGAAGTAGCTTTATCCAGCACCAATGTCCCCAACTTTATCCCTAATTTCATACTTTTTAGGCTAATATTAAGCACTCTTTTACAAACTTCATCATCATTTCCTTGCAAACATGCCTTTGAATTTACAACAAGTTCTACATCTTTGGCTAGTCGCTTCATCAAATCTTCCATAGTTTTCCCATCTAGTCCAGAATCGGGGATAATTTTATGCTGCTGAATTGGTCGCATGTTGTGCTTCTTCTCCTGCTTTTCAGGCTGCCCATTCACTTGAATGTTGTGCTTCTTTTCCTTTACCTGTAGATTTTGCTTTTCCGGCTCTGGAATGTTGTTCTTCTCCTTTACCTGTAGCCCATTTTCTGGCTTCTCGTTTAGCAGTAGAGAGTTAGGAGGTTGAGTCCAAATTATGTGACACAACTGGAACACTTCGAGTTGGTGCACTGTATTAGAAGAATTTCCTGTGGCAAAAGTCTTTTCATATTTTTGTCTCATACGCCTTATTTTTTCCCTTAATTGAACAGGCGTAGGTTGAAGAGTAAGTGATGGAAGGATAAAAGCACGAAATTCGGCCATACATTGTGAGAGTTCACAAGTTGTTTGTTCCTTGAACTTAATGATACCTTTGAGTAGGGAAATCTCATCTTCATCACTCCACACTTTTGTAAAAAGAGGAGGTTTGGATTTCAGTTTGGTCCTCTTGGGCTTGGGAGAAGGAGTTTTCTCTTGATAATATCCTTCGGAAGGAGTATCATTATAGAGAAATCTTGTGACATCGATATCATTGTTTTTTCTTTTATTTGACACAATCTCCTCTTCTTCTCTCACAAACTCCACACTACAATTTGCTGCACCTGTGGTTGAATTTTCTGTCATTTTGTTTTCTGTGTGTTTTTTGGTTAAGTTCTAGTATAATAGAGATATAATAAGTATAGCAAGTGAAAAGGCGGGAAAGGTAATACTATTATTTTACTTGTAATAAATGATGAAGGCGTGTCATTTCATTTGATTTACAAGCTGAAAGGTCTATTATTTATTTTACTTTATTTGTCAGTAAAAAGGTGAAAACTGAAAGGTCTATGGACTACGTGCTCCATAGGTCTTGGAACTTGGAAGTAGATCAAAATCATTATTATCTTCCCCTTTTACTCTTCACTAGGGTAGGCTATGCTGGTCGTTAATGCTTAAATTTTTTTATTTACCCAATAAAAAATGTTTATGAAATAAATATAAGACTTTCACTTGTCCAATAATTTGGCACAATATAGTGATATAAAAAAAATCAATCCTAAATGTTTTGATATAGTGAAACAAAAAAGATAATGACATATTGCATCAATAAGAACATATGTATACGAAGGCTACAATTACATGTTACAATCAAAAATAAGGTAAACACCAAATTAGAATGAAAAAATACCAGACATGAATGGAATGGTTTAATTGGATTGTTGATCTATATCGGAATGAACCGAATAGAAATTACTCGAATGGATGCTCAGTTCCACTATATAAGGGATGACACACATACCTATTTCAAAAAATATAAAATTGAGTTATTTTGAATTTGAAAAAATCACCCCACATATATATTTAAGGAACAATATTACTGATTTTAAATTTACTTTTAAAATATTATTATTTATAACATTTTAATTATGTGTTATTACACATCATTTCTTATTTATAAATCTATTTTTTCACTTTATTAATTAATTAAAGTTTTATAATTATATTTTTATTATTAGGTGATATAAATAAAGAATCAAACACAATTATCTCTTTACCCATTTTGAGAAAATTTACCTTGATTCATGTTCCTTTTTTACTATTGCACATCAAATAGAAAATGAGTCATACAAATAATTTACAAATCCAATGTTCATATCAAAATATACCATTATATTTTTTTGAAAAAAATTGTCATAATTAAAATTAGTTTACGCAATAAAAATATAAAATCAGTATACAAATTTTATACCATTTTTATGCACAATTTTCATACACATTTCATGCTAAAATTATGAGTATTTCCTCACATAAGTTGTCTTTATTTCACAAGAGAATCATGTCAATACGATACCAAATTAATATTAATTTAACTATTAATCGTCATTTATTAGATAATGAGTACACAAAATTTATTTCAATATAATATCAAAATTGTACCAACATTGTATAATTAGTATACCAATTTCAAATAAACTTAATGCAATTTTTTTAACCAGAAACATAAACAAAAAATGTTCATACCAAAATATATACCATTTTAAAACAAATTTTATTTAACTTCAAAAAATAAATGTTCATTCCAAAGACGTCATAATTAAATATTATACACAAACAAAATCTGAATATTTTTTTTCAGTATCATTGGTCTTAATTATTTTTTTTAAATGTTTGGTAGCATACCAACACAAATAAAAAATCGCAAAGAACACTAACTTGAATGAGTTCATCTATCACCATGCATTACTAATACTGATAAGAAGTCGTTCATTACAAAAAAATGAAAATTATTGAATAAAAACAAATCGAAATTAGATGAGCGTGACAACTAACTAGAGAGAAAAATTGAGAAGAGAGAGAAACGTTTGAAAAATAATGTGTTTTGAACGAATTTTAACTGCTTCGAGTTAAACAAGGAAAACAAATATTTCTTTCTTTATGAATCTCCTATTTTATGACACATATTAATATTCATTAATGAATTCAAATTATTTGCTACTAATATATATGTTTTTACCTTATTTAATTTTTACACTAATTGATTTTTACTGTTTTTTTAAATTATTTCTTTATTTTACTAAAATGTTACAACCTATAATTTTTATAACTTTGAAAGATAAAGAATAATGTCATAATTTATAATTATTAATTATATATATGTCAATTATAAAAAAATGACGAATTTAACTACGAAAGTATAAATATTTTTTTATTTATAGAAGTTTAACAGTTTATAACATTTTTTACTGTGAAATAGAAGTATTGCGAAGTGTGAACTGCGTGGATTGTAGTAAAAAATGCTAATATTTTTATAAGTTTAATTGTCTATTTTTAGTGTCATGCTTTTCATTGTTAGAGTCAAATTATAAGAACTTTAACTAACATTATATGATATATTTTTTTTAATCATATTGATATATAAAAATTTGCAATTTATAGTACTTTTAGTATATTTTTTGAATATTGATTTTTTTTAAGATATCAAAGTAATGTAATCTAATTTAATTTTGAAAAATAATCAAATTGATTTTCAAAGAGCATAACATGACAACTAAAAAAAGAACGAAAGGAATAATATTTAATATCTATAAAGGGTCAAATAGTAAATTATTATCATTTTAATTGATTTACGATTTATCCAATAACCCATTGCAAAAATTAAAATCGAACTAAATTATTTTTTTATCAAACCACTAAAAAACCTTTAACCCAATAACCTAATATTATTTTTTTCTATTTGATTTTTCACATCCCTACTCAACACCTATATCATTTCATCACAAGTGAAACCATAATTTCAATGTATTCTCGTTTTTTTCATTTTTTTAAAAATAAATTATGTAAGATATATAAATTCCTTCTAGCAAAGTTTTGGATATATTTAATTTTTATTTATTTGATTCTACTATAAGTTGCAGTTTTAAATATCTTTCTGTTCATCACAATCGATTTTGTTATTCTTATTTAATTGTATTTCTTTCAATTTTTTGATATAAAAATATGAAAAAGAACAAAATAAGAAAAAAACAAAACCTAAATTTATTTCATTTCTATTGTATTTTATTTTATATATCTATATAAAAAAAATATGGAGTATCTATGATCAATTTTACAAAAATATGTAACCATTAACATAATAAACCCAAAATAATTATTAATAATTAAAAATAATCATTTTACTCTTATCAGATATTATATATATAGAGAGAGAGAGGTTATTAGTGTGACAGTAGAGGAATATGTGAACCATCTTTGTAAAAGTATATCAACTCTAAGTCGATAAGTTAAAGCGTATATTAAGTTATATTCCCTCTTTAAATAATGAGGAAAAGACATCAGTAATCCTAATGGTAGAATTTCCAAGAATACTTTAATTTTTACGGTGATTTTATTAACCTTGATAATTTTTTTAATAGACTAATTATCACACTTTCTTCATCAAAATGAAAATAAGTTTACGGTGAATTCACATACTAAACCGACCCAAAAAATAAGATTGAGATCAAGAATAGGAAAAATATTTTCGCCATAAAATTTGATCAGAACTAAATTAGAATGTTATCTTTTTGAAATATATTTATTCTTTTAAACTTTAATATTTTTTAATTAAAAAAAAATAATCTATTTTAAAATTAAAAAATATTAATTTTCAGATCAAATTTAGTGATCACATAGCATTATCCATTCAAATAATATTTAAAAATAAAAAACACGTGAAAAGTAAAAGCTAATATACTGTTATGCTACTGAAAATGTAAAAGAAACACTCAGATAAATTTGAACACAAAAGGTAATTATGTTTGTTTTGAAAGTCACCCACTTAACTAAAATTTAATGTAATTATATTCTTTTGACATGTTTGAAATACCAAGTAATTAGTACTTGGTAAAAGAAAAATTTATTAGTGTCCGTTTGAAAAGTCATCACCTAATTAAAAGTGATGTAAGAATTGAGGAAGCAATTATACGATCTAATAATTACAGTTTTCTGTTTGTATGTCACAATGCAATATACAATATAATTATAAGTGTACAGTTTAATTGCACAAATTATAATTATAAATATGTTAATATTTTTTGTGAGAAAATGGTCTAAAAACTCTTAATTTATTATTCCATTTCAATTATTACATTTTTTCTTTACGGAAGTCTTATTATGGCTCTGAACATTTTAAAAGTATAATATATACTCTCTTAAAAACTCACACCTAGATTTATACAAAAAGTGAACTGCACGCGCCTGCCATGTAATATTACATTTTAACAAAAAAATTATTTTGCAATTTTTCATCTATATTTCCCTCTTTCACTTTTCATTTCCATTCCTCTTTTGTTTTGATCTTGACAAATTAATTTTTCAAATTTAAGGATACATACTTGATTGCAACCATCTTCTTCGAGCTTCACCGTAATTAAGAACACCGATAAATTTTTGATGCTCTCTATTGAAGCTAGAATAACAATGTTAAGCAACTCATTTCAATTATTGGATTTTTTTCATTAATGCGGTTTGTCACCTAAGGATTCTATTGATGAATTCTACTCCATTGGAGGATTAAGGTCATTTCTTCTAGCTATACAATCAAGGTCATTTCTTTTCACATAATCAATTAGTGGTTGCTGCTCAAATTCCTAAAATCATTATTGGGTGTAGTTTAAATTCATCATCGAAGAATAATAGAGATTAGAGATAAGATCTGAAGGTTGGTGAATTTTATTAGAATAAAGAGATTAAAAATGATTTAATTTTATTTACTATATGAATAATAATCTTAATGCTTATTTGATGAATATGATGATTTATAGTGTTACAAATTGTGAATAAATTGTGAAATAAATAATGAGAAAATATTAAAAGATGGGTGAAGAGAGCTGCTGTGATAATGGACTAGTGGTGGTTCAACAATGATAATGAAGAACATGCACAAGTGGAGTGATAAGTAAAACAAATTATATATAAAAAAAAAAGTCAAAATATTTTTAAAATAATTTTTTATCAATTTTTTCAACTTTCACATGTCTTTAAGAGAGTTGTGTCATATCAACAATTAAGAGTGCATTTATACCACTTTGAAATAGTTTAAGGGGACAATAAAATCTCGATAAAATATAAATGTATAGTTGAATATATTCGACCATTTTCTGTATTTTTTGTTTTTGAATTTCTTTTTTTTTGTGTGTGTGTGTAAGCCATGGTTAACACTTTAGTTTTAGTTCTAGTGTAGAGAGAGAGATAAGTTTAGCAAGTGAAGAGGCGGAAAAGGACATACTGTACTTACTTGTCATTTCATTTGATTTAGAAGCTGAAAGGTCTATTATTTTTATTTTATTTAATTTTGTCAGTAAGAAGGTGAAAGGCCTATGCTATAGGATGGCACTCGTAAAACCTAATACATACATGATGTCATATTTCTTTTATTTAATTAATTACTTCCTATTAATAATAAAAATAAGTTGTAAGAATTGGCTATCCCATAAATTAAATCGTAACAATAAATAGTGATGAAAGAGATAACTTTTATGAATCAAAGATTCTAATTTTAAGTTGCGTTAGTTTATCAAATTATAAAGTTGGTAAGACATAAGTTGCACTATTAACATAAGAAATTGTTAACAATTAATGCTGCATTAAAGTAAAAATAAAATAAAATAGTAAAGATAATCCAATTCAGTAAAATTGAAAAAAGAGGAATGTCTTAATAATTGGATAAACCTAAGATAATTGAGACAAGAATTCCATACATGGATTTTCTTTAACAAGACGTAAAGAATGATTATTGGTAAGATGAAGTTAAGTTTTTGTTCACATTTAATTATAAACAAATTTCCAAAATTAAATTAAAAGTCCCAAAATTTATTGCCAAATAGCAACTTAGTCAAACAAGAAATAAATTTATTTATGTCATGATTCCTATTTAATAATTGCAATTTGTGATGCTCACCAATAAGAGTTAGCTTTTTGTGCAATCTTTAAATAGTTGGTAAACAACCAAATAATCACAACTCGTGGCTATGAAATGTTTTTTTATCAGAAATATGTTGTTTTTTTGGAAAAAACGTTTGAAAGATTTCAATTTTGATTGAAGCTATTGTTACGGTACTAAATTTTATGGATGACTTTTTATCCTAGTGCATTATTTAATACTGTATTTTATATATGTGCCTATGTGGACATATTACTATTTATAATGATGTAATATTTATGATATCCACGTGACACATATATATCTTTAAAATATACTACTCCCTCCATTTCAAAAAGATTGGCCTAGTTTGATTTGGAACGGAGTTTAAGAAAAGAGAGAAGACTTTTTAATCTTGTGGTTCTAATTTAAAGTTATGTCAAATGTACCAAAATATCTTTTAATCTTGTGGTCTTAAACATGCCACGTAGAAAATTAAAGTTAAAGTGTTGTAAAAAAAAAAAGGGGTCATTCTTTTTGAAATAAACTAAAAAGGAAATAGGGTCATTCTTTTTAAACGGAAAAAATATTAAATAGTGTAGAGGTAAAATATCCTTTTCAAAATTCCATATTGTTACAATTATTTTAATCAAAATTAGAATATATTTTAATTATTTTTTCAATATCTTTTTTCTCCAGAAACCTGATACGTACAACTGAAAACTTATTTGAAAAAGGAAATAAATTGATTAGAGGGAGGGAAATATTTCAAAGAAATGAGAAATTGTGTAGAGCCTGGGCAACAATAAGTTCAGTTTGTGGGGTCCATAGTATACTTCTACAAATGGAGAGTTCATGATGTACGAATTTAATCTGAGATAACTTTAATTTCAAAACTTCTCTTAATTGAATTGATGTATAATTATATAAATATCGAACGATTGATTTTATTTCATCGATTTTAAAACTTTTCTTTTTTTAAAAAATTTTTCTGTCAATTTAAATGATCTTATCTAAATTGTGATAAGTACTTCCTTCATTCCATATTTTTTGTTCAATCTATAAATCAAAATAGAATTAAATAACCATATTTTTTGTTCAATCTATAAATCAAAATAGAATTAAATAATATTTTCTCATTTTATCTTTAAAATTAATATGTTTCAGAAGTTAACAAATGCCCAATAAAATCTCACAAAGTGAAGAATTTGAGGAAACAGAATATATATAAATCTTATTCTTATTTCATAGAAATAGAGAAAATGCTTTCAAAAGATCCTCAACCCAAATAAAGACAAAAATATAAATAAAAGGGAAAGGGCTGTATATCATACATACATATATGGAACAATGATAATATTTTAAAGTACATAATCTTAGAATTGATGAATAAGGCACATAATAAAGTATATTAAAAATAGTAAAAAAAATTAATGATTTAATTTATGATTTCTTAAGAGATGATAAATGAAAAAGTAGATGAGTAATATGGGATAAAAGAGGTAATATTTTATTTTGTAACAATTACTTAAAAGAGTATCTTTCAATAAATAATTACTGATTTTAGTGATATTTTTTAATTTATTATTATTTATAGCAATATATATCAATACTATGAGAAATTTGTAATGTGCATTAAAACTGAATTATGTACGCAATATATGAATTATAATTGTTTTAAAATATGTTATGTTTGTTTGGTAAGAAATTGACACATTGTATTATAAGTATTAAAATATGTTATAAATGTATTATTTGTCAATAAAACTTGTATTATATGTGCTTTATAAATTGTTCACTGTAATATGTATTAAAAATTATATTATAAATGTATTAAAAATGATCAAGTGAAAAGAAAATGTTATTGCTATAAATAGTAAATATTTTCTTAATGTTGTATATTTATTAAATTTTCCTGTTTTTTCATGTGCACTTATTTTCACTAATTAAATTAAAATAAAATTAATTAACTCTTTTCCATTTCGCTCACCACTTAATAGTATTTAATAGCAAAGATAAAATAGACACAAAATATAAATTATCTCTTAATTTTCTAAGCTACACGAGTATATTATTGGATAAATATTTTTGATATTATGGATAACTACTGTTGGACAGAGGGAGTATATGTAGTCTTTACTAAAAATAGACAATCTTCAATACTTGTCATTTCACAAAAATAATACATAAATAATATTGTTCTTCCTATACCCTAGAGGCGGATCTAGGATTTGGAGGTTAGGGGTGCCACGACATTCAAGTAAGATAAAGGATCGGTTGCTTTAACTTTGGATTACAATTCGAGTTTTTGATTTATTTTTTATAAATAAATCGATCAAATATGCATGTTAGTAATATTTTTTTTAAAAGATATTTTGTGATTAGAGATAACTAAACAATTCAATTTTTATTTTTTTTTTGGAATTAGATGTCTTACTCGCTGAAACTTTAAGGAAAAAAAAGATTTTTCAAATTAAAATTTGAATTTGTATAAACCATCTAATAGTATTAACATAATATATTCATCTTTAATTGACTTTGTGTGTTGTTGGAGATACATAGTAGAAAAAGAATAAAAATTGTAGTTCCAGCGTAGTCATCTTACTTAGCAAGAACATCGGTGAAGATCGAAAGAATCTTTAAATTAAAAAAAATCTAACTATAATATTCATCATTTTAAAAACTTAAGTTTTTTTAAAACTACCATTTAATTAATATATTCTTAATAATATTTGACGCTCATAATTTAGTACTCATTAATTGATAAAAAAAAAATACGTTACACACATATCAAGAGATTAATAATTAGTGCAATAGAAAGTAAAAAAATTAAAAATTAATTATGGAAAGGGGTCAATTTGAATTAACAAAAAATAGTAAATAAATAAAAATAAATGGAGAAAAAAAAAAAAGGAACAAGCATTGTTGGTGAGGTTTGAACTGTGGTTGGCAAAGTGGTAGACCCCTCCTTCACCAATTGAGCTGATCCACTTTCTGGTTATTGGTTGACAAAGGTAATATTTATTCAATTATTATATATATATATATATACAATAATTTTTTTCAAAATCACTGAGAGCCGTGACACCCCCACCTCTAGACGTAGATTCGCCCCTTTATACCCTTGAAAGTTATTAGTCTTTAATATTATTTTTTGTGCTTGATTTTGGGGATAGTATTGTATTTGTTTTCTTTATTTTAATTTCATTAAGATATATTTAATACACTATCATCGATATTAAAAAATAATATGATTTTGATTATTTTTTTAATACTAATATACTGATTTGAATATTATATTTTATAATCATCTTTTAAAAATGAATAAAATATTATTTTATGATAAACTTTATATATTATTCTTTATAGTAATGATAAGTATTTTTTAATAAAGTTTGTACTTTTATGTGTTAAATATAGAAGATAAGTTTCGTGTGATATATTTAATAGTTAAATGAATTTTATGTATTAAAAAATAAGAAATTGACTTTTTGTGTTATAGTTTTTTATATATATATTTTATAGCGAAAGTATGATATAATACAATAGTTAAGTTAATTACTTCCTCCATTTCATTTTATATATTATTTTTTTATTTTGTACTTGCATTAAAATATCATGTAAATTTATCTTTCTATTCTTATTTAATTTTTTTGAAACTAAAATTTTCAATCAGTGAATATGAATTAATTTATTTTGATTAATTAATTTAACCAATGAATATGAATTATTTACTTAGCTTTTCTTAGTTGGTCAAATATATATTTTCAAGACTAATAACTCACAATGGTAAAAAAAGGAACAATCTAATAATTTATGTATTGATTTTATGAAATGACAAGTAGTATTATGGACCAACTATTTATAGAAAAAGATGACATATAAAATGAGACGAGGGGAGTACATTCAAGGTAATTTTAGAAACTTCCTTTAATGTGATACTTCTCACAAAGTTCAGTAATATATTTGATACTTCTCACATGTGATTTTTTAAAAAAATTTTTATTTCAATGATTACTTCGAGTCTTATACATCTTATATGTGAATTTATTCGTTTATCATTATCTTTTAATAAAAATAAAATATTTTTGTGTATGTGTATGGTTCACTCGATTTATTTTTTTAAAAATATTGTTCAGTTTATAAAAAAATTGTACGCTTTAATTTTTTTTTTTTTTTGAATTGTACCTTAAAAAAATGTTCATAAGGTAGCAATGCATACCTTTGAAAAATTATTTTTTCGGTTAAAGTGAATCTCTTCATTGAAGAAGACAATTAAATTTCTTATTAATAATAACTACAAATGACTATGTTGTCTAATTAAGATTATACTTAATTATTTTGTAATACAAATTTAATAAAATATAGTAATTAAGCGTAGATTCATAAAAAAGTTACTTGAATTTTTCTTTAAATATAATTAAATAAACAAATTTTTCTATATGGATAATTTTCAAGAAAAAAGATAATGTAATTTTGGAAAATAGATGTTTTTAAAAAATAATTGATGATAAGACATTTATAACTATGCTATGAATAACACATTAATTATGACAAAAAAAAAATTCAAAAATAAACTAATTTATAGTGTGAATATGTCCCCAAAAGGGTTTTCCCATTATGATATACATTTTTTAAAAATTATTTTCATTTAATATAGAATTTTCTGCCGAAGGAGACAATTAAAATACGTGTTAATAATATACATGAAAATATTTTTTAAAATATAATTTAAAAAATATCTCAATAACGATAATGAAAACTCAAAATACTTTAGAATTGACAAAAATCAACACATTATAGAACTAGGTAATTTAATATTTTAAAAAATAATAATTAAATGTGTAGTTTAATTTTTAAATATTAGTTTTAAATACGTAATTTAATTTTTTAAAACATAATATTTAAATATGTAGTTTAATATTTAAAACATAATAATTAACAAATATCAAAACTACAACATTAATGTGATCTTGGGTTGTTGTGAAATATGATAGACACTTATGAACCATATGATTTTTAGTAATTTTGTCGATATCTACTGATTCTAAAATATTTTATATTCTGACTGTTATTATTGAACTATTTTACATTATATTTTAAAAAATATTTAAAATTGAATCTAAATAATCATTTAAATACGTAATTTAAATTTATTCATATAATAAATACAATAAAATTACTTAATTTTAAAAATTCTTAATCAATTTTTAAAAAAAATACTAATTCGAGAGGAAAAATAATAATATTGTGACTATAACTATGTATACTTAATATTTTAACATATCATTTAATAACATAACATTTTTTTTTATAAAACAACAAATATTATTAAGGGAAAAAGAAAAAATATGCCCCCGAACAATCGTAAATGGTGTGTCAACACCCTCTGCTATACTTTAAGGTTGTATTTACGCTTACCGTCAATATTTTTAGATTATGTATACCCTTAAAATTAAGGGCGGAACACATGGCTACATCTCAATAATTAACCTAATATTTATTTTTTTATCTGAAATTTAAAAAAAAACAAACATCCATCTTCCTTAATCCATCCATAACCAGAATTAAAACCCATTTTCCATAACAATTTCCTTCAAACAGTGCTCATTGTTCGTCTTCTTCTCTTCTTTAATTCTTAAAAAAATTGTTGCACAAATAACTTTTTTACTAACATTAGCCATTTTTTTTTTGTGTTTTAAAGTTCATGGATGATTGCGCACAAAATCATCAAGCTAATTTTGTGATTGACCATTACCGCCGTCGCCGTCTTTTTATCCGAAGTTCACACAATTATTTGAATCATTAGAAATGAAATTTGTGGCGTTTCTCTCGATGAAATGCAGTGTTTTTTTGTGTCTGCCTTAGAGACGCGCCCAGCTTGGCATTGACCTTGCTCGTTAAGACCGTCGGAAAATTGGCGTCGACGACCAATAGTGGTCTGCCGGAGTTCAAACCTTTTGAATCAAGCGAAATTTCTTGATGTTTGATTTTTTGTCTGTTGAAACGAAAAGTTGATTTTCCGTATTTGAAACAAATTGTGTTTGTACAATGATGTATAAGCTAAATCTACGTGGCTTATACTCCATGATTCACCGTATCTCTCTCACCGTAAAGTCTTTTAAGCTTTAACGAGCAGCCATGGCGAGGAACAAGTGAAGACAAAATTAGAGATGTTTTGACACTTCAATCTTCAATGAAGATTGCTGCAATTTTAATGTAGTTCTTTGTCATTTCAATATCTTTCTCTTTAATTTTTTTAAGATTTGATTTATAAAGTATTGATCTTTCATATATATATATATATATATATGAAGACCACATATCTTAATAAAATGGGGTATCCAAATCCAGCCAAAACTTTCATTGATTTTTAAAAAAGGTTTCGGGTGGGTTTAAAATAGAATGGGGCAGGTTTTTAAATTTAATTTTGAATAAAAAATAAATAAATAATCGTGTTAGTCGCTGAGATGAAGCCACGTGTTCAACCGTTAGTAGCAAGGATATACACAACCCACAATATTGACGGTAGGGGTATATACAACTTTAAAGTATAACGAAGGGTATTGATATATCATTTACGATAATTCGGGGCATATTCATTCTTTTTTCCTATTACAATGAAGAAAAATATATATGTGATGAAACTTTGATCTAGTTCATTTTAACAGATTTGTGTTATCATTATCATCTGAAAACTATGAAGTTTTTCTTTTGATTTTTTTGTTTTTTTATAAAAGTTTATTTTGTAATCATAAAAAACTTTTTATATCCTTTCCTAGTTATTATATAATTTTTCAATGAAGAACCATCAATATATTTTTCAAAAAAATATTTGTATACGTCTCTAGTACTAAAATAAATAAATAAATATTAATTTTAATGAGTCTTTATTTGTGTATGACGTCGTTCGAGGATATGAAAGTAATCAAAAAATGGAGGAAACATGATAGTAGTTCAGTTTTCTTCATATTTCGCTCACATACATTCTAAGTATAAATTGATAAAATATATTTTTATCATCTAACTTTTTTCTAGAAAATTCATGCGTGACAACAACTCTTTTAAATAAATAAGAGTAATTGTTTTGCAAACTTAGTGTACTTTTGTACTTTTTTTTTATCATCAAGAAACAAGAATTAAAAAAAATAAAATAAAAAAGAATAAGTAGAAAGGAGGAGATTTAGAAATTGAAAAAATAGTAGTATATTTTTTAAAATTATTTTTTTATTACTACTGTCATATTTCTAATGTTTTTTTAGATCTTGAAAATTTCAAGTAAGAAGAGTGGGTGAGACTTACGTTGTTTTGGTTAATTTTGTGGTTTCTTTCTCATGTTTAATTATAAAATTATCAATAATTAATTTCATTAATTATTTTTAATGTATTAAAAAATATAATTGAAAAATATATTTATTTAATTAAAAAGCAAAAATATCTAAAAATAAATAACTAATAGTAATTATAGTAGTATAAATATATTCTTTTACTATTCTGATCAAATTATGAACTTATGTCCAAAAAGGATTTTTCCTTATTTTCCTATGCACTTATTTCCCCTAGAAAGACTAATTTGGATTCCTACATTCGATGCACACATTTTCCTTCCCAACACCACTATCATTTACACCCTCATCATCTTTCTTTCCATTTCATCAAATCAAATATACGTATTTTTTTTAGTAATTTTTTTCGAAAAATGCTAAATAGCCAAAAAATTTGATCAGAATTTAGTTAGAAAATTTTAAAAATTTTAATATTTTTTTTAAAAAAATAAACTGATCTTTTTTTTCATTTTTTAATTAAAGGTATTAAAGTTAAAAGGATAAAAATATTTATAAAGGTAATATAACATAGAAAAAATATCATTCTGGCTAACAATATTTTTCATTATTTTCTCTGTCCCTAATTTATTTGTTTACATTTGAATGAACACATTTATTAAGAAGATAATGATTGACATCGTGACTTATCATTTTACTTTTATTAATTATGAAGTGAAAGAATAAAAAGACTTAAAATTTTCAAGAAAATTATTGATAGTATAATAAGTTAATTTTTTTTATCTTTTGTTTAATTTGCCAAAATTAACATTTGTCAAAAATTAACAAATAATTAAGGACAATTCAAAAAGAAAAAAATAGACAAGGAGTGATTAGGAACGTTGGAAGTATTTTATTTTTGCTTCAATTGCACAAAAACTAAGAAAAAGAAAAGCAGAAGAAATTCCACATGGCACCACCATACTAAAGAAGGGTAAAGAGAAAAGCAATAAGTTTTTGTAGCTAAACGGCACACTTAACTTGAAATCTGTATGGATTATAGGAAAAGAAGTAAAGGGCAAAAACGTGTGCGGGGAACGACTAGAAAACTGTTGTAACTTAGGTTAACTATCTCACCCACTCTATTGCAAAAAATAACTTGCCAGTATAGTCAACCGGGTTTTGATAAGAGACACGTCCATATTTTAAAATCAATAAAAATGGAAGAAATATATTCGAACTTTAATTGAAATTGTTGTGACAATCTCAAACTTTGGGCATGACCTCTGACCCATGCACTATTTAATAGTGTATTTTAAAAATATATATTTATCCACATGGATGTCATAAAAATTGCATAATTATAAATAGTAACTTATCTACGTGAGCTAAGTTTGGAATTGTTACACTAATTTCAATCAAAATTCGGATATATTTCAATTTTTTTTTCCTAATAAGAAGATAAAAAAACAGTTTGATTGTTGATAAAAAAACCCTCTTCAACAAGAAATGTGATTTGAGATCACAACATATATAGATGAGAGAGTAATTTCTTTTCTATTTTCAGCTCACCAAATCAAAACTGTAAACAAGAAAACAGAAGCTATATTTGTAGCAATAGAATTCACACCAAAACAATCACTCCATGCTTATAACAGCTACAACAAACAATATTTCCTATCATCTCAACCTCATGAATACTACATTCACCTCAATTAACATGACTTGTTCTTCCTCATTTGAACATCTCAGTTTGTTTCTCTTGCCACAGATACACATCATGGAAATATTCATCGCACTTGTTGTTTTTATCGCTATACATTCTTTAAGGCAAGCGAAAAAACAAGGACTACCAAACTGGCCATTCGTAGGGATGTTGCCTTCGTTGATTTTAGGCCTACGTAAAGACATGTATGAGTGGATTTCTGATGTTCTCTGCCACATGAACGGAACATTTACATTTCGAGGTCCATGGTTTACTAACCTCAATTGTGTGGTGACATCTGATCCCCGGAATCTTGAGTATCTTCTTAAGACAAACTTCTCAAATTTCCCTAAAGGAGACTACTTTCGGAGCACTGTCCGAGACCTTCTTGGAGATGGAATATTCAATGCAGATTATGATATTTGGCAGAAACAGAGGAAACCAGCCAGTATTGAATTCCATTCTGCTAAGTTTCGGAACATGACGACAGATTCATTGTTGGAGCTTGTTCATTCTAGGCTCTTACCTGTTTTAGAAGATTCAATCAAACAATCAATCCCTATCGATCTTCAAGATGTTCTCCTCAGGCTAACATTCGATAACGTCTGCATGATTGCCTTTGGGGTTGATCCAGGGTGTCTCCACCCTCATTTACCTCAAATTCCATTTGCTAAAGCTTTTGAATTAGCAACAGAAGCAACAGTTCTACGGTTTGTCACTCCTACGCTTGTATGGAAAACCATGAGGTGCCTCGGGTTAGGAACAGAGAAGACACTTAGACATTCGCTGAAAAAAGTTGATGAATTTGCTGATGAAGTCATCAGAACAAGAAAGAAAGAGCTTTGTTTAGCAGATAGCAAACAGAGATCAGATCTTTTAACAGTGTTTATGGGGTTAAGAGACGAACAAGGAAATCCGTTTTCAGATAAGTTTTTAAGAGATATATGTGTGAATTTCATTCTAGCTGGAAGAGACACATCTTCAGTAGCATTAAGCTGGTTTTTCTGGCTATTGGATCGTAATCCGGAGGTTGAACAGAGGATTTTAGCTGAGATTTGTAAGATTTTGAATGAAAGAGAAGATTTTATTGATGAAACTCCGTTGATTTTCAAGCCAGCAGAGATGAAGAAAATGGAATATTTACAAGCTGCTCTTTCTGAGGCTCTTAGATTATACCCTTCTGTCCCAGTTGATCACAAAGAGGTAAAAACTTTCTGATTTTTTAACATTAAATTATTATCATTTTGTTAAACATTTGAAGAGGAAAGAACAACAATTTGTGTAGGTTGTTGAAGACGATGTATTCCCAGACGGGACAGTATTGAAGAAGGGAACAAAGGTGGTGTATGCAATCTACACAATGGGAAGAATGGAAGGTATATGGGGTAAAGATTGCAGAGAATACAAACCTGAAAGGTGGTTGAGAGATGGACGGTACATGAGTGAACCAGCATACCGTTTCACTGCCTTCAACGGAGGACCTCGCCTTTGCTTAGGCAAAGATTTTGCTTATTATCAAATGAAATTCACAGCTGCATCCATCCTTTATCGTTACCATGTTAAGGTAGTGGAAGGACATCCAGTTATGCCTAAACTGGCTCTTACTATGTACCTCAAGTATGGACTACAAGTCAAACTCTCCAGGCGCCATCAATCTCAACTTCCTCTCAACAACAAATACTTCATGTAGGCTCTTTAATCTTTATGTATGTATGATCCTTTCTATATATTTTTTGTAATTTTTTAACAAACAAATTTCAGTACACCCTTGTATTGAGAAGAAAGAAACAAAAATGATTTGAAATAGGTACATAAGGTGAGTGATTGGAATAATAGATTCTGTGTTGATTGCTATGATTCTTTCATTTTGATATACTACATTCTTTCTGTTTGTTTCATGCTAATTTTTCAGTATCACATTACTAGAAATATTTTTCAGTATCACATTATTAATAAATGAGATTAATATGATGCAAATCACATTTTTCATTATCTTTCTCCTTCCAACAAAAGTTGTTCGGACAATTATTCCTTCAGATTCTTTAGCCTTTCTTCAATTACTTGCAAATATTATTGTAGATAAACTAAAAACACCTTGACATATAACATTGCAAGAAAAAAAAAGTTTGTGACAACACACCAAACGTTGTAGCTTATGTTTGAAAAAAGCTAAACAAACATAACCCTGAAAATAACAAATCAATTTGGATTTAAATGAAGTGTTAATATCAACATCTCAAGTTGGACGCTTAATAGAATGAACATAAAAGTATAAAATATTCCAGCACGAATACATGATCATTACAAAGTTGATTGGAGCAAAACTCTAGAGTTACAAACCAACTGAAATGTTTAAACAAGATAGGAATAACACAACACCCAAGAAGTCGTGAGAGGCACACCAGCGCACTATATGTTGTTTGGTCATTGGTCGATAGTAAAAACTTCTCAATCTGTAATGTAAAAGGCGAGACATAAGTCCACAGACCCGCAATTACATAACTCTATAACTCTTAGAATAAGGTTTGGCAAATTAAATACATGCTAAGCAACTTCTGATAATAGATGCTAGTATATCTTGAATGTTTAAAATAAGATGACGGTTGAAACTGTGTCTATTCTGATCAAACATCTGAAACTATTTTCAATACATACTAATTAGTTTGAATACTCCAATGGAGACTTTAAAACTACACAAACACATATACAAGTATATATACATTTATCTAACTCGTGGGAGGATCACATCTATCAAAATTTGAAACAATGTGCACTGTGAACTCTATAACACCAGTCCAACCCAAACTCTGATCTGCTAGGTCTCTGTGCTTCACGAAGATATGACACCATTGTTGTCAACTAAGAGTTCTAACAAACTTTGAATTTGCCTACTATTATGAGTATAATATTCTGCAATAATGCCCCACAAAAGAAAGTGAATGTCAATTTAGATCTCTCAAACTTCCTCATCAACAAAAAAAAGTATTTTCCTAGTCATAGTCAACATATGCAGAATGCATAATATAGCTAAAACCACATCCAGAACATATCTCATAAGCTTTATATGAAATAACATATGTAATTCTGTAACATGTGATGATTTTGAGACGTGGTTTTAGCAAGTAATGTAAGAAGCACATTATGCATTATATCATAACCAAAATATTGATCTAAGCATTGCATTAAAGCTAAAACTCTACAATACAACCAGTACTCTACACATGCAATGTTGTAATACAACATACCAAGTGAAATCCCACAAGTGGGGGGCTAAGGAGGGTAGAATGTACACAAACCTTACCACTACCTCGTGGAGGTAGAGAGGTTGTTTCCGCAAATGTAATAAAATGTGAAGCATGAAACATTTTAAAAATAATGTGACTAAAAAAAACATGCATAACTTAATAGAAATCATGCTAGATATGAAAATACGCCCTTAGAGATAGGTATCTACTCAACTCCATTTGTCAAACTTGCTAAAAATTTGGACAACTCAGTGACTCCTAGTGATATCTTAACTACCTAAAGAAAACAGTATTTTGATTGTTTTAATTAATCAGCATGATCCCTAAAGGCACTTTCTTCATTAAAACAACTAAACAGATTGCTGAAAGCTTTATCAGGTAACTGAAGTAGCATACACTATTATATCTGACACGACAGTGCTTTAGCTCTTTTACCACCATATCTCCTAGTATTTTAAAGAATTTGTACCATTTCTGCTTCAATCAGAACTGTTCTCCTTTTATGTTAATTAGACTCTATCATAGGATATCAGAAGGGTGATATTTTGGTTATGATATAATGTATAATGACTGGGTTGTTTAATGATGTTTTTAAGATGACATAATTATCCAACGAATAGAGGTCAAGTACAATGGTTCCATCGTACAAGAACAAGGGTGGTATCCAAAACATAGGGGTATCAATTTGCTAAGCCACACTATGAAGGTTTGGGAGAGAGTGGTAGAGACGAGGGTGAGGAGATGGGTGTCCATTTCCAAGAATCAATTTGGATTCATGTCGGGGTGATCGAGTACTATGACTTATATGCTCCAGCTTGAGTCGGAGTGTTAATTATGGTATATTTAGATAGTATAGATATGAGAATATTCAAATATGACATGATTAAAGAATCTAGATATGAGAATATTCCCTAATCCCTTTAATTAGGCAGGTAGGAGATTGTCTAATATTTATTATCTTCTTTCCTTATTTACATTAGCTGTAACAACTATTAAATTCCATCAACTTGAGGGAATGATCAACCAATTCAATTCTCAATGTCTCCTCTTCTTCTTCTTCTATTTTCACATGGTATCAGAACAGGGCCCATCTCACCCAATATTAGGCCCCCTAAAAATCAGAGTCGCGTAAGGTGGGGTGTTAAAAAATAACAAAAGTCCACATTAGTGATTAATGAGATGGGTGGACTGCTTATAAGACTCAGGTAATCCTCCTCCCTTCGAGCTAGCTTTTGCGGTGAGTTAGGCTCAAAACCTAATTTCACAAGTTTTGTGTGATAAAAAGGTACCACCTAATTCCTGAGAAGGCCTACAACAAAGTCTTTAAAGAAGTTCTTTGGAGATGTTTCGAGTCAAAAGGTGTACCGTTTGCATACATTAGGGGGATAAAGGAAATGCATGATGGAGGAAAGACCCAAGTAAGAACAGTGTGAGGAGACTCAGATCACTTTCCAGTTGAGATGGCATCGCACCAGGGATCAGCAATTAGACCGTTTCTATTTGCCTTGGCGATAGATGAATTGATGCAATTCAGGGTGAGGTGACATGGTTTACGTTATTTGCAGATGACATTGTTTTGATCAAAGAGACTCTCAGTAGAATTATCAGTATGTAGGAGGTGTGGACACCATCTCTAAAGTTAAAAGGGTTTACATTGAGCAGTTCCAAGACAGAGTATTTGGAATGTAAATTCAGTGGTGTGACGCATGAGGTAGTGCACAAGTGATACTTGATTCAAAAATTGTTGCCAAAAGAGAAGTATTTAAGTATATGAGTCCTGATCCAAGGAAATAGAGAGATTGACGAGGATGTCACACATCGTATTAGTGTGACATGAATGAAGTGGAGGCTTTCATCCAAAGTCGTGTGACAAGAAAGTACCACTAAAACTTAAAAGGTAAGTTCTATAGAGTGGTGGTTAGACCGCCTTTGTTGTATCGAGCGAAGTGTTGGTCAGTCAAGAACTCACGTGTTCAAAAGATGCAAGTGGCGGAAATGGGGATTTTGAGATGGATGTATGGGCATACTAGGAGCAATAAGATTGGGAATGAGGATACCTGAAACAAAGTGGGAGTGTCCTCCATGGTGGACATGTTGAGGGAAGGGAGACTAAAATTGTATGGGCATGTGAAAAGGAGATGTGCACACTTCGGTGAGAAGGTGTGAGAAGTTGGATATAATGAGGTAAAGTAGAGGTAGAGGTAGGCCAAAAAAGTATTGGACGAAGGTGATTAGACATGATATAACACATTTTCAGCGTACCAAGGATATGACCTTAGATAAGGAGGTAAGGAGATCGCAGACAAGGGTAGAAGGTTAGTAAGTAGTTAAGAGTTATCCTATTACTAGCTTATTCATGTATTTGGTTTGGTGGTGAATACAGCACCGTGTCGATTGTAATATCAATGTAGTCTTTGTCCTATTACTGTGTTTAGATGAGATCTCACTTTGTTGTTGATGTTATGGTTCCTGGCATATATGCGCCGCACTGCTTTGCTATTAGTTTGCATGGTTCTTCCCACTATCTTTTTCCGTTTTATTATTGTTGTGATTTGCTTGAGCCGAGGATCTTTCGAAAACAACATCTCTACCTTGAAGAGATAGTGACAAGGACTGCTTAGACGCTACCCTCTGCAGACCTCACTTTGTGGATTTCACTAGGTATGTTGTTGTCGAGACTCTATCCTAGGATGCAAAAGTTCGTTAGTTAGTGTTTATTATATAAAGAACTTCTGAAATATGGTTATGCGCACCCACGACAAAGAAATATATTTAGGAACATGCAACATTAATTGGAAAACAGCTACCTCATTTAAGCCCTCCCATCCCACTCTTCATAGAACTCCTTCAGAAAATCCTCCATAAATTTGTGCCTTTTCTCAGCCCTTTTCTTTCCAGCCTGTAATGAAGAGATGATTCACATGAAAATTCTTCCTGCAGAATTTATAAGGTTCTGAAGGGGTAAAACAAAATATACAGAAACAAACGATAAGTTGACCTTTGTCTTCATCAAGTCCTTCAATTTGAGAAGCTTCTCATGAAAATGATTCACAGTAGTCTGCTCTTCTTTGTTCATGTAATTCTCCTTAGACAGATCTGATCGAGGTTCAATTTTTGGGTCATGGAGGACTCTATGCCTGCTTCCACCGAAAGCAAAGCAACGGGCGATTCCTGTATCCGGAATTACCATATGATATCCAAATTAAGACAGACAGTATCTTTTTAAGGTAGGAAAATAACCAAGCAGTCTATAATTAGAAAAAATCCAAGTAGCATAATTTTAGCTCTTTAGCAGCATCTACCACAGAATGAGAGGAGACATAACATATACAGGTGACCAAGAGGTAACTAAATTGAATCAATCACCTATTGCACCAATCGCATCAAGCCGATCGGCATCTTGCACCACCCCAAACTCTATTGAATAATTCGTATTTGCAAGCCCTCCAGCTTCTTCCTTGAAACCTATGAACATTGTTTTTTATCAACACATTCAAATCATCAGAAAAGGATAACAATCATCTTGTTTCCAACTCTTCAATAGAAAATGAAGACCAAGGAATATGACAGATTATATTACAGAAATGAAAGTGACACAAAACCACCAATCACTCCAAAGGAACTGAGAAAAGCGTCAAAACACAGAGAAAGTTTTACATGACAAAAGTCTATTTCAACCAAGGAGACAGTACATACAGATTAAGAAAGATTATTATTTTAATAAAACTATATTAAACACACTACACAAATTCATTAGCAAAAATATTTACACGGACACAAATAACAAAACCATTTGAAAAATCCTTTGATCTGGCAATACAGTAACATTGTGGTCGCAATTTTCTTTCCAGTCATTACACAGGCAAAACCTAATATGACAAATATGTTTAATGTCCGTGGCAGACATGGACAGACAAATGAGAAAATTTCAAAGGCTGGAGTGACAGAAAATCCAAGGTATCATTTCCCACTGAAAGAGTCATCCTATTTGCCTTACAGTTTGCTAATTCATTTTCAAAGAGATACAAGTTATAAAAATATCCAGAATGAAATCAGTTTATATTTTTCTGCTCTATCAAATAGTTTTGCTTTATTTTACAATAGTGTGGTAGTGAACTAACAAAGATAGTTTTAAAAAGATGGAAGAACAACACATCAAATTCACATCTACATCCTAACAGATAATGTAACTACAATGGAAAATCAACTGCATCCACAAACTTACCCATCCCCTTAATTATATTCAATATCTTTATCTTCATCCCTTCCTCTATGCCTTGACCCTCAAGAAATTCCTCAACGATCTTTGCCTCAGATGGATCCCTAGAAGCCAAAAGAAAGCATCAGAAATGAATACGACTGGAAGAACCCAAGGGTATGGACTAGTTGTCAATGACGTGGAGAACCACAAGGTCTCAAGTTCAAATCCTAGCCGGCCAAAATATACTTGGAAATTTTCTTCCCACTTTTTGAAGCTTTAGTGGATAAAGTTACCCGGTACCTATGCTGGTGGGAGGTAATAGGTACCCCGTGGTAGTCGAGGTGCCTGCAAGCTAGCCCTTACACCATGGTTATCAGAAAAAATGAAATGAAAACACTGGAAAAGTCAATGACTGGGAGTGAACACCAGGGAAAAACGAGAAAAAACAGCAATTATGCAATGTATAGGGATGGACCACTAAATTATTTTGAAGATTATTCTGCACAAAAAGAAGCACCATGCCAAAGATGACAAGAACAGTGCTACTGTCTTTCCAGCTTACTTATGTCAATACCTGTAACTTGGGTTTATTTTTTAAGGACATATATAAGGAGGGTCTAGTAGTCGGAATTGTCAGCAAGCATTCAGATCTCTTTATTGGGGGCTCTCCCCTCAAGGGTACCATATTAATTTTCCTGTAATCATTGTTCTCATTAATACACGAAACCTTTCATTCAATTCTCCTGTACAGTCTCTGATCTTGTCATTGGCTTTATAGCACTGCACTGACAATCTAGTATAGTGCACTGAGCGGGCTTTTGATTTGCAGAAAGTAATGACCCGGATATCGGTTGCTTTGCCGTACATTACTCTTCCAAGACACTTCTCAATAAGGTGTCACGTAACAGCATGGATGACATTTTGACATCCATATAGAAAATTATCACCTTTTGAGGTAACTTTCATCCAACAAAACCATGATAACGTAGGCTACAGAGAAATCCTTCTTATCGTGAAATATGATAGAATCTAACCTTATGTATTTGTAGTCAGCTGCAATTAGAAAGCCAAAGAGAATCTGATAAGTTACATAACATATCAGAGAATTAAGGATAAAACTTGATTATAAGCAGAAATATCCCAGCTCGTACACACCAACACAATTGCTTATAATATTTCCTTTCAATTTTCTTTTAATTTACAGTCATCAAATAGATCCCATCCCTCCCTCACCTCAAGCAGCAAATGTAAAAAATCTCATACTCTAAAAGGTTATTCCCTCGTAATCTTATGTTTATCAAATAGATAACCCGAGCAATGAGTAAAGTATGACAAAAAGCGTTGTAACAGTAATATTCACATTTTATTGCCAAAAAAAAAACAGTATGTAACTCAGTGAGTCCAAGTTAAAGCTCGAATATATCAAAATAATAGTAAAAGAGGCATCACCTATGTCATGTAGAAGAGCAGCCAGTTCCACCTGAAATAAATTATAGCAAGAAAAGTTTTAAACTTTTGTAAATGCCTAAAAGAAGAAAACGAACCTCAAACATGTGTACACATTTTGCTCATACTAATCAACACTCTGAAAGGGCATATGCAGTTGGATCGGGTTTACAATCTTTAAGCAAACTACTTCCCCAGATGTATGCAAACAACAATTTAGTTATTAGAAGCAATTTTGCACTGAGTAACCTGACTCATCAAATTTATAACACAAGTTTTGGTTTCAATTAAGCCTCTAGGTAATTATGCTTACGATTAAGATGGAATCAGGAGAAGTAGAAAGGGTTTCTTCATGAGCAAGTGAAAGGGCAAGGTCTCGAACTCGAAAAGCATGGGCTGCATCATGTGAAGCATCGTTCCCACTCATTGCTTTCTCTACCAACTCCTCTGCCTTTCTGATTATCTCCATCTTCCACAAAAACTCTGCCTTAATGGACTCCATGCGAAAATAAAATAAAATGAGTTCAAAGGATATCGAAAGTAATTATTAATTTATAATTAATAGAGGTGATAAAATAGACAGGTCAAAAGCTTACATTCATTGAATATAGTTTAATCGTGGATTAAATAGCAGACAGAAATCACTATTTGAGTTGAACTCATGAATAATTCAAAATATTATAAGGATAGCAAATTAATAGAGAAAGAGAAAACAAATAAAATTAACTCGTGTACAGGGAAAAAAATCATTAGCCTACAATTTCGACGGGTTGAGTAATACAATTTGTTACAATTTGTTCACTAACTCTTGCTTGAGTAATACCTTATATTTCACTGCATTTCGACGGGTGAAAATAACACTTTGAAATTTTTCAACAAAGGGAGAGTAGAGAATTTAGAAAATTTATAGTTTAAAAATGAGAGAAATTTTTTATTGTGCTTTATCAAAAAAGCACAACTCTTCAATTTATGAATAACAAATGGTAGTATAAACATGTACTTATTGTGCCTTATCAGCAAAGCATAACTCTTCAATAAATCTACAACTTATCAAAAAAAAAAATCACAATCTTTTGAAAAAGTCGTGTAATGACCATTTAGGTCATTTTTTGAGAACTAGTCTTCTCTCTTTCATAAAAGATCTTTTCGTAAATTTTTAAATGGAAATTTTGAATTACTCGTTTAACTGCAGTTATATAATTAGCGGATAAATTTTAAATATTTTATTTTAATTGATT
Source organism: Solanum sitiens (assembly GCA_016801875.1). Taxonomy (NCBI): domain Eukaryota; kingdom Viridiplantae; phylum Streptophyta; class Magnoliopsida; order Solanales; family Solanaceae; genus Solanum; species Solanum sitiens. Next base: position 1,113,178 of record JABWTJ010000062.1, on the reverse strand, counting down.
AATAAGCCATTCATATTTTATCCAATACCCTATAACACTTTGACTCATAAATAAGAATAAATTTATAGTAAAATGAGTTTACTATGTTTGAGTCATAAACTCAAAAGGACTTCTACGATGGGGAGCACAAATATGCAAAGAGGAGACTATTTCTTCAGGTATAAATTTTTGGATAAGAAACACTAGTGATAGACCTTATTTATAGTTATTATGCTACATCTCTTGCCATTGCTTATTATAATAAATAATAAATTGTTTGGTCACTAGAGTTAATATCATAATTGATCATAAATGTGGGTATCCCTTTAGGACTAGGAGACAAATTGGGGTGGAACTTATCATTCAATAATGACAAATTATTAAAGAGGGTATATCATGTTTTGCAGCCATACTACTGATTTTAAAGAATAAGTTTGCAAAGGACAAATGGGTGTCACTGTAAGTTTGGCAGCCATACTTTTTCTTCTTCAACTGCCACTTCACATTTAAATAAGGGAAAATTATACGGATAAGCAAATTTATACTATTTAATTATTAATCATAGCTATAGATTGTTATAATTATCACTCGCGACTAACATTATACATTAATTACGTGTGCTGACTTCGAGTTCGTATAATTAGTCATGTTATAATTCGCCAGGATATACAAATAAATATGTATAATATATAATTTTTAGCCTATATACATATACAATTCACCTCTCTCCCACTCTCTGCCCTCTCTCGCTCGCCTCTCTCCTCCCTCTCTCAATCTCGCTCACCTCTCTCCTCCCTCTCCCAGTCTCGCTTGCCATTTATACAAATATGTATAATATACAGTTATATACAATTATATACATATATAATTCACATCTCTCCCACTCTCTGCCCTCTCTCACTCGCCTCTCTCCTCCCTCTCTCGATCTCGCTCTCCTCTCTCCTCTCTCTCCCAGTCTCGCTCGCCTCTGTCCTCCTCTCCCAATCTCTCTTGCCATATATACAATTACATATGTATGATATACAATTATCTAACCAATATACATATACAATTCACCTTTCTCCCACTTTTTTCTTCCTCTCTCTCACCTCTCTCCTCTCTCTCCCAGTATCGCTCGCCTTTCTCCTTCATATAACATGTAGCTACAAATTGTAGTTATCAAACTATAGTTATGGAGAGTAATTAATTATTTTTAAGTGGCTATATGTGAAAGTTTCCCATTAAATAATTTAATTTAAAAAATATATATTTTTAAAAGTAATACTAATTTTTAAAATAAGAGAGGGCCAAAAATATTCTTAAATTATCCGAAAAGAATTAAATATACCTATCATTATCTATTTGACTAAAAATATCCACTCCACCTTTTTGGTCTATTTTTACCCTTAAAACTAACAAAATTTTATTAAATTTATTTTATTTTATTATTTATTATGTGGCAAAAATTCTATTTGCTGAAATTAAAACTCCATCTTTACCTCTTCATGTAACCCGCTACATGACCCAATTGCCCATGGTATCCCACACCAGAGCCGATTGGTATCCCTTTCTCCGATTTTCTAGAAATCTTTCACTTCGACTCTTTTTCCAAATCAAATTGGGTGTTTAATTTTTCAGTTCTAAGTGCATTTTCTTGATTAAAACTTCATAAACATATTTCTGGTTGGAGAGTCGAAGGACCAAAATCTTCAAATAAGATCCTATTTTTCTTCTTCTTCATTCTCTACTGTATTGAAACAAAACTATGCATCAAAGCAAGAAAATAATGATTATTTTTTTCTTGTTGAAGAATTTAAGATGTCCAAATCAAAATATTTTTATTTCTTACCTTTTGGTGTAAATGTAAAATGTGAGCTGGAGTAAAATTTTTATTTGTGGATATGACGATAAAGACGAGGAAGAGAAAAAGAAAAGTGTAATTCTCGAGAATGTGATGGAGGGTGGAATTAGGGGAAACTACTGCAACAACAATTTCATAGAGAATGAATAATTAGAGAAATTTAAAGAGTTCAAATTTGATGGTGCAGAAGCAGAGCTCAATGAATTGAGAAAGCGAGCTGATGATTTCATTGGGAGGATGAACTATCAAATTGGAGTTGAGACTACTCGATGATCCACCTTCACCCCTTTATTTAACCCGTCACATGCTATACATGTGAGGTGGGGTTTTAATTTCAACAAGTAAAAATCTGTCACGTGATAATAAAATTAATTTAAGAAGTCTCTTTTCGAATAACTTAAGGGTATTTTTTATCCATTTCCGTTCTTAAAAAAAAAAATGTCCCCACCCCTCCCCCTTTAGTCGTCTTCTCCACGAAGACCACTGCACTCCATTTTTTTGCTTTTCTTTGTATATTCTATTTCTTTTCAATATTAAAAAAATTAAAATTGAATCAAATAATTGAATTAGGTGAAAAAATAAGAAAGAAGGCCGGGCTGAAAAAAAGTTAGTCGATCACGTCCATCTTGGTCACCTTCAAATAAATACTACCATTCAAATTAAAATGTAAACCCACTAAAATTATCAAAAATAATATCGAATTGATTCGATAAAACTAATTTAGGTCCTCTCGATTTCTCTTTGCTATCGATTTCAAGATGATAGACAAACTCTCTTTCTTCATCACTCTTGTATTAGTCTCTTTAAAAGTATCTATGTTTGACGTATTAAGAATAAAACATAATTATGTAAGCAATTACCAAAAAAAAAAAAATTTTGTCATTTGAGAAAGAAAATCTTGCTAGGAAGAAGATGAAGAAGAAAGGGAGTTGGGGTAGGGTTGGCTTCTCATTTATTATTTTTTTTAAAAATAGATGAAAAGTTTATTTGAAATAATTTTCATTCTTTTTATATATTTTTTTTTATAATTGTTGGGCCCAACGCCACATCTTATCTTTTAATTAATCATTTTTCCACATCACATCAAGTGTATTACACACATTTTTTTTTTGCTTATTGTCGAAAAATGTCCACTAAGAACAAGTTTTGAATAGATAAAAGTGTTTAATAGGTACTAACCCTAGTTAAGATGTCTAAGTGAATTATGAGGACAAATTTAAGGGGCCGCAGATGATCTAAGCCTTTTCAGCTTCACAATCTATCGAATTACCACCTTGATCTCTCCAATCTCTCTAGCCATGATCACTATCCTTGTTCCAACCTTGGTTCCCACAGGGTCTCGAATAGTTCGGATGAGAACCACATATTTAGTTCCCCAAGTATTGCACTTTTTCATTGTATAACTCTTCAAACATAGCATCACTCGGGCACTGTCCACTTCTTATACCAATTGTGTTTACCGATTTGAGTCCACCTCCCGTAACATGTTTGAATAACAAGTCAAGTTGGGTCATCATCTTAGCCATATTCTCATCACGTTCATGATCCTTCTCTGTTTGTTCCTTGCTTGATGAGTCTGCGGTTTTGACTTATTTAGGGCTTTTTATTCATAGTATTAGTGCCCTTGATGCCTATTTTGCGCTCCAAACTAATGTTTTAATGTTAAATTGCAGATAAAAAGGCAAATGAGCAAGGCAAGGACCCTATTGGGGCAAAATGGAATGGAAAAGCTGAAGAAGTTGAAGAAAGGAGGTCCTGGTGATCACCAAGAACACTCGACGGTCCACCGAGTGGCTCTTTAACTAGATCAAAAAGTCGCCAACTAGATCAACGATCTCGATTTTGATCGCCTAAAGTCACAAAACCCTAGAATTAAAGAGCCAAGGCAGACCATCGATGTAACAGAGCTATTGGCGCGTCGCCAACTTGGTCAGTGATGCTAGACTAACCTCTCCTAATGGTCCTAAATGCCAAAATTTGAGAAAGTATAAATTGAAATTTGAAAGGTAGAAAAAGGATTCCTTCGATCGCAGTCTTAATTCAGTCACTTTTTCATTGTAGAATTTTGAGCTTCCGTTTGAGATTTGTTTTGGAGGAGTTTTCAATTGAGTTTTGTAATTGAGTTGATTTGAAGCATTGTAGAGATTTGTATACCATTACAAGTTCGTGGATAACATAATTGGTAATCGCTTCTTCCTTTTTATGATGTGTTGCTAAAACTCCAATTCTTGGGGTGTGATCATGTGATTATTTGCTTTAACTAGCTTATAAGTATTGTTGTTTACTGATTTAAATGCTGATTAGAAGTGGGTTTAATTGGTAGTTGTGTATTAATTTATGAATTGTAGTTGCAAATGCAATTCTAACTTAGTGTTCTGGGTTTGCTTGAGAAAGACGTTTTAGAACTAAGGTTTTCAATTGATGATTGTAATGATTGTATTGTTGTGGTTTCGGCTCGAGATAGTGAATCTTTACTCAATCCTACATATCTAGCTCGAGAGAGTAGATAATTTGAGGTATTGGGCTTCTTATAGTGTTATGCTTGTCGAGGTTCGAGAGAATTCACTTGAATCGTAATAATTATTCGAGAGAAAGCTATTGCATCTATAGTATAGCCTACTCACGAAGGCTCAACAATTGTTAGTAAACTACAATCACCCATATAGTAAAATTAGCCTATAACTGATCACATCTACTAGAATTCCTATCTACTTATTGATTCTCCCATTTTCGTAATTGTTATAGTTGTTAATTGACAAGCTAAATCCCCTCATCTAACATTCATGTCAACACCTTTGATTTATCTAAATATTTTGGACAATTTATATTGCTATAACCGATAAGATCACATTTATAACTTCATAATTGAATTCTAACTTGTACCTCTCCCTGTGGGTTCGACCCAACTCTTTGTTAGGTTTTGTATAAGATTACAATCGCCTATACCTAGTATTGGATGAGGTGTAGTTGAGCTTTTATAAAAAAATGGCGCCGCTTCCAGAGAGTGGTGTTTAGAATTCTATTATTGAAGTTTAGATTGTGATCTTTTTGTGTTGTAGTTGAATTGACTTACCTTGTTTTGTGTTGTTGTTGGATATTTGTGAACAGCGGACGAGATGAGTGTGAATGGAAGTAATGTTAGCCAACTTGGCCACCAAGATGACATCGAAAATCTAAATAATGTTAATGACCCAATTCAATTAGACTGCGTAGGTGTTATATGTTTACCTGCTATTGAAGGAAATGTTGTCTTCAACGTGACTAGCACGATGTTACAACTCTTGTAAATGAAAGGATTATTTGTAGGGCTAGCTCATGAGGATCCTATGATCATATTCGAAACTTTGTGGATGTATGTGGTCCATTCTCATTCAAGAACATCTTACAAGAGTCAGACCGTCTCCGGTTGTTCCCTTTTTCTCTGATGGGGGAAGACCAAATGGTTAGCTGATGTACCAAGGGATTCCATTACCACTTGGGATGAACTTACTGAAACATTCTACGTAAGGTTCTTTCCTCCTTCAAAGATGATGGCATTGAGGGATAATATACAACGCTTTAAATGTAGTGAACCAATCCATGACACATGGATTAGCTTTTAGAAGTTATTACTTCAATTTCCGACTCACGGGCTTCCAAACAACGTGTTGTTACAACACTTCTACCAGATTCTAGATTCAACAAACAAAGGTGTTGCTGATCAATTTATCAACTTGTCTGAGGAGGTATAATGTAGCAACCTTTCAATATAACATCTAATCTCCTCGGTGGCATGACCAAAATAAATAGAGCCTGGTACATTCGGGAGGACAATTGTCTCCTTTGACCTTTAGAATATAGAAGGAGCAGATAGAGAAAGATCAGAGTGAGACCAAAATATGGCCAAAATGATGTCCAAGATGGATATTTTGTCAAAAAATGTGATGGGTAGTGGGTTGAAAAGTGTAAATATTGTAGTTATTAGTGGGGTAAACCCCGAGGATGCACACTTTGAGGCTCTATATAATAAGGAAGTGAATTTTCTTGAAAATCAAGACGGAGGTTTCCTTCCAAGCTATCCAAGGCCGGGCAAGAATCAAGGTTGCAATAGAGAGAGGGATGATAGATGGAGAGACCGTGACAGGGAATAGAATGACAATGGGACTAATTGGAAGGAACATGATGGTGATAATAAAAGATTCGTTCCACCCCATGAACGTCAAAATAAAGAGCAAAGGGTTGACCCGGAAAACTTTCGTGCAGAAGATATGCTTGCACGCATTCTCAATAAAGTGGAAGGGTCAGACAAGGTGCTTTAAGAAATAAAAGAGGATGTCTCTACACTAAGTCAAACAGTTACATCTCACACGGTGTCTATCAAGCAATTTGAAATGCAAATGGGTCAAATTTCATCTCATTTGAACCCAAGACCAAAAAGAGGTCTACCAAGTGATACCTTGGGTAACCCAAAAATAAACCTTGAAAGCGTATACACATACTGCCACAATGTTGAATAAGGCGCTTCTTGGAGGCAATCCAAGATTTTATGCTTTTATTATTGTTTTCTGAATAATAAGTTTTGAATGTTGTCACATCCGGGGAGCACCCTCTAGACGTAACCGGCGTCCTCGTCCTCGGAGAGGACTAAGACTAGCCTCTTAGTTTACATCAGTACATTCATAGGTAAAAATGCGGAAAAATTTAAAACTTTTCATTACTTCTACATTGAGGTTTACATAAACCTCTACATACACATAATATATTCATATCTAGTATACATAGACCCTCAATTTAGGAAGATTAAATATTCTTCTACTTTTATTGTACATAGATATATAAGATATAACATAGTCTCAAATGGATGTCTCATCTCATAACCATCTAAAAAGAGTATAACAATTGGGCATAGACCATACATCAATGTAATAAAGCCACATATAGGCTATAAAATCTTTAGTACTCAAATGAAAAGGCAAGAACATAAGAGTCTTAAAACTAAAGCAACTTCATAAGCTTGATATTGACATTGCCCTCGGAAAGTGAGGACCTACCCAACTTGGATGATTGAAAATTTCCAATTCTTCTTCAAATTCGTCTCAAAATCCTTCAACGTCCGGAACCTAAAATGTTGGGGAAAATGGAGAAATTGGGGATAGCACATCACATGTACTAAGTATGAGACCATATGCACATATAATATCAAATCATGCTAAAAAGAGACATTTCATTAAAACATGCTATTTTACATTTGGAAAGCCTTATGCACATCCAAGAAGACCACACCACTCAACAAGACATATTCCTCAAGTCAATACCATGCACCATACAAGACTAAACTACCCTAAGACTAATCAAGCCACATGCATACCAACTTACTTGAACCCATAATCAAATACAACTCTATCATCAAGTCATAACATCACAAGCATGAATAAGAGTTCATCACATTATATCTAAGCAAGATCATTACTCATGACCTCATTAAGTCCACTTGTGAAATAACTAAGCAAAACCCATAACCTTACTTAATCAAGTCAACTTAGCAAGAACCATAACGAATGTCCAAACTCCACATAACATATCACTAAGAGTACATAATATCATATTTTAGAAATAAAGACCATATACATGTTCATAAGAGTAATCAACATCACATAGTGTCATTTACATGTAATATCATCATATTATCATCATTTACATTTATAAGCATGTACATACATAAAAACAACCTTCTAAGGCTTCCCTCAAGGCCAACTAGTGCAAGGCATATGTAGAGTCCCATACCCCTATATAGGCTAAGTCAAACCTCTTAAGTCACCCTTGTTGGTTTGTACTTTATTACTTCATTTTTGTTTAGGGAACACTTGCCTTAACCGACATAAACCACAAGAGCTAAGTGTGGAATCCGGTGTTGTAAAATCTTACACCGATGGAAGGTGGTCTACCGGCCAAAGTAGAACCAAACATAAACGTAGCTTTCTAGGTGGATCCACTAGCTAGTCTTCCTATGGGGGGCAACATAGTTTAAGGAACTAAGAGATAGGTATTTACTCTCTACATGCCACTTGGCAATTGGAGCCTCCTCTCATGAGAATCCATAGGGTGAGTATCACTCATAGGGGAGTCAACACCTCATGTGGAACTATAGGGTGAATCTTCCTCTATGGAAAATCAACACCTCCCAATGTCAAGTTTTCTCGGTGATAAGCTAGAGTCCCATTTTTGTAATGTCTTTAAGCCTTTATTAACAATCATAACTTAGTTTAGGTCATATATACCTTATATAATTATCATCATCATAGCTAAATAAGAATTGCATGAGTATTGTCCTCTCATTACAATTCATATAAGTGAGGTTAGCACATTTACATAATCATTCTTGATAGGACACATTGGTAGTTATCACCATTATTATAACATTTACATCTTAGCCAACACCTCACAAAACCATAGTCAAGACATTTCAATTCAACATCATACCAACCCTACCAATCTCAATATAAGGTATACTTCATTACCACATCATCACTTATTCGCAAGTAATCACAATTGAAGTAAAGAATAGGGATCACAAGACTTACCAAGTCTCCTTCACAAGCCAACATCAAGGTCTGACCATCAAACCCTCAATTCAACTCAACAATGGGTATAATACCATCACATAATAGTAAACAACATGATAATGAAGTCAATTGAATCACTACACCACAATTCATCACTAGTTCATAGCTTAAGACAAGAGACTTAGGCCAAATTCATAATCTAGATCAATTACTCAAGAACCAACATGATAGGACTACAATTCATCTTAATTTATTCATGATTGATACAATAAAATTATATAGTAGTAATTCAACCAATAACCAAGTTAATTGAACAAACACTACACAATTCATATCAAGATCACAACCTAGGGTTAAGGGGAATAGGTCATCTTCTACAAACTAGACCAAACCATCAAGAAATAACATAATTGAGTTATAATACATGGTAATGTATTAATAATATACAAAAGAAATCATTAACAAAGCAATTCATAAGATCAATTTCGATATTGGAAAAGACCCACTTGAATTCCATACTTTGAAATTAATTTGATGGAACCCTTTGGGTAAAGAAGTCCCAAAGGTGAAAGGAATCCCATACCTTAATGTTTGATGAAGGTTGATGGAGAAACCTTGGTTATTGAATCCCTATAACCCACCTTGACCTTGTATTCTATGGTGTTCTTCAACTTGGGAGAGAGAAAGAAGAGAGAAGGAAGAGAGTTTGGGTTTGGGAATTATGAGGGCTAAGGTTGATTGGCTTAGGGTCTTTTATATAGGTTGTTGATTAACTTAATTAGGATTCCCTAAAGCACTAACTAATTAATTAACCACCTATTTGATTAACTCAACCTAACTTAATGAGCAGCAAAACAGTCCACTCACCAACGAGACCCCGTTGATGCCTCGTGTGTTAATCGACGGACCATGGGACCAACCGTCCTGTTGGTCCGTCGTTGAGTTCAAAGACTTTTCAAAACAGGTATTGGCCAAATATTCTAAGTGTCCATCGACGCCTCGTCGATTGGAACACGGTCCGTTGATGACAAGTCATGGGTGCACACTGCCTTAGGCAGTTTTCGACCCAAATGCAAGGGTACTCCTCAAGGGCCCTTGGTTGGTCCTTGGGGAATCGTTCCCGGACGTTTTGACTACGAACTAACTCTAATACGTGTTAGATACCTTCCACCAATTTTCATCATTTTCCAACTCCTAAAACTTAGTCAAATAGGCTAAGGCACACTAGCACCTCATTGAACTAGTTTCCGGACGTCATGGACGTTCCTTGACATTTTGATTCCTAAACTTCTTAAATGACTCATATACATTAAAATTGATCTTAAAATAGTTTTTAAACCTTTTGATACCTTTGGTAGGCTCTAGAATATGTCTTAGACTTTTAACGTGTTACAAATGTGCAGGTAGAAAAGTTAAAGTTTTGGGAAAATGGCAGCTAGCCGAGACAAAGGTCAAGTTGGTGACTTGCCGAACAGGTCGGTGAGCCCGACTTGACCTCCATTTGAACCACCTAGATTAATAGAGGTTCTGTAAAACTCGTTGGGCTAAAGTTCTATTTGGTGCATCGCTGTGTGGGTCGGCGACGTAAGTCGTGATCATTGACTGGTGCGCGAACTTGAGAGTCTTTAAGGCCAAACCATTTTTCAATTCAAAAATCTCTTTCATTTTCATACTTTTTGACTTCCAAACTTTCACAACCGCATTTTCTTAATTTCGTATTTTATTTCCGTGCGCTGTGTGTGGGTTGATCACTCAGGGCAGACTTTTGGATTCATTGCTAGCCTAGCTTTACAAATTTTTGGCATCTAAGGTCGATTTTCCGAACCTCGCTTTACATTGTGTTGAAATCAAATGCGTCATCATTTTGTTCTTTTTCTTTGCGTAAGGTTGGCAGGGTGACTGGGTCGGCCCCCCCGGCCCGTGATCGCCTCGATATCCGACCCGTTGGACCCGGTCCCATGTATATTTGGGGGTTTAAGGGATGGGGGTTCAGGGGACAGGTCAGGGGCCGGTTCACCCTTTGGTCCCGGTCGACCCGGTCGGTTCGCGAGATCCCCTTATATATATGTATATTCTTTTTAAATTTGAAAAATTAGCCGTTGGCAATCGTTAGGGAAATGGCTAGTGGGCCCCCAATGGATTTTTTCATCTTTTTCACTTCCCCAACACCCCGTACCATCCCTACTTTTAATACTTTAATTTAAACCCTCAAGTTATCATAATTACACTTTAACCCATTTTTTTATATTATAAATACCCCTTTATCCCTTACTATTTCTTACAAAATCATCTATTCTTATTTCTCTCATCTATTTTCTATATCCGCTCAACTCTCAAGTCTCAATCTTAATTTTTAAGTTTTAATTTCTATTCCATTTAAGTCTCATATTATTATAATACATATATTTCAATTTTCAATTCTAAATTTGATCTCATATTTGCTATCAAGTATTGGAGTTTCAAATTACAAGTTACAAGTTACAACAAACTACAAGCTTCAAGAACCGGTTTAACGTCTCCTATTAACACAGATGTTTGATACGTTCGTTTCATAATATTTATATTTTATTTTTCGTCTTTAATTTTTGTGTTAATATTATTTTTATATTACACTTTATATATATATATATATATATATATATATATATATATATATATATATATATATATATATATATATCTGGTAAAGGAAAAGAGAAAGAACAACGTGACATTTTTAAAATATTCAATTTTGTTAAAAATAAAAGTAAAGAAAAAAAAAAGAGTAAATGGGGTGGTACTTCATCTAAATCAATGTCTAGAGCTAGATTTAATACAAATGATTCTACTTATGTTGATGATACTTTTTATGATATTAATTCAAATGTTCAACTCGATCATGAAAGTTTAGAACGAAGTTATGGTAATATTAATCCTAATATTGATGAAAATTCATGTGAAGAAGTAGAAGTTGATTCGGGAGAAGAGAAACTAGAAGATACACTACTAGTCTGATGACACAAGTTCCAAATGAAACTACAAATTTAACGGAGCAAAATTGGGGACGTCCACCCCTTATACCTCCCACAAGGGAGAAAGTGAAGTATCAACGCCCTAAAACTTCTATTGTGTGGCAATATATGACTCCGATAAGGAAAATAATGTTGCTATTTGTAATAAGTGTAAGCAACCTTTTAAACATAAATAAGGTGGGGGTCAAGGTGGGGCGGGGGGATTAAATAAACATTTGTTATCTTGTGTGCCGATTCAATATAAAGAAGCTAAAGCATTAGCCAATTAAAAAAAAAGGAATTCCAATTAATGAATTTGATATTAGTGGTAATGAATTGGTAGGGGCTTCTAACATGGTTCAAGGAATATTAGATCCTTCTAACCCCGGTGGTCCACTAACACAACGTAACATATTAAGAAAATTGATCGCGAAAATTTAGCTAAAATGGTTTCTATTTGTGGTTTGCCTTATAGTTTTCCTTCAAATCCCGATTTTATTGAATATATTAAACAAACTTATAATCCTGCTTATAGAGGGTTTTTAAGAAATACTGTTAAATCTGATGTTTTTGAATATCATGGTAAACATAGTCAATTTCTCCGTTGTATATTTATCTTATTAGATAGTAGAGTGTCTATAACTTTGGACATGGGTCGTAGTGTTAATGAACATGATTATTTAACTATTACAACACATTGGATTGATCATAATTGGACTTTGCAAAAAAGAATCTTAAGTTATAAAGAATGTGTAGAGAAAAAAACTGGTGCATATTTAGCTTCAAATATTTTAAGTGTTTTAGATTATTACAAGCTTATAGATAAAGTAATGTCTATCGCATTAGATAATGCATCTTATAATACAAACGCTGCTAGGGTGTTAAAAGTTAAATTATGTCCAATTGACATTAATGCTTTTCATGTTAGATGTGTTGCACATATATTAAATTTAGTTGTACAAGATGATATTTCATTATTTGATTGTGGTTGCATGAAAATTGAATATGCCGTTGCCTGAATTTTTCATACTAACAAAGCTGCTAGAATTAAGGAATTTAATGAGCGTTGTTTACTATGTGAATTATCACCTAGAATAATTCCAAGACATATTAAAATAAGGTGGAATTCTTTTCACGAAAGGTTTTTCAGTTGCTTACAAATATAAAAGACCCATACAAATGGTGTTTAATGCTCATAATGCTGACCCATTAGATAGAATTTGTGATGAATATTGGGAAGAAACTAAAGAACTATTACAATTATTAAGACTTTTTTATAATGCTACAACCATATTTTCTAGAATTTATTATCCTACTATTTCATCAGTATTAATAAATATTTTGCTCTTTCAATTCAATTTTCTAAATATAAAAAAATAAATAAATTTAGAGTTGCAATTGAAGGTATGATTGAAAAATTTAAAAAATATTTTTTTTTATTCCTCAAATTAATTTAACTGCTACTTTACTTCATCTTGATTATAAATTACGAGGTGTTCAGGCACTTGTTGACACTTTTTATGATACTTAAGAAATTTTATCGGAAGAAATTTCAACTTGTGTAACGTGTAAGTCTAGCATAAAAATAGAAGCAAAAATGTTGTATAAAAAATATAGAAATACGAAAAATACTCAAAGAGAAGTTGGTCAACCAAGTCCGCTCCCAATGACGGCACCTCAATTAGAGTCTCTATGCATGATGCAGCTACGTTGGCCTCATCCCTAATCAGGCCGATGTCTAGAGTCTTGGTCGCCTGCACCTGCTTGTCACAATGCCAAACTGGCACTGCTGCATCCCTACACAATTGAAAATAAGGCATCAAAAGGGGTAAGTGGTGGTGGTTTTGAAGGACCTCTTATGTATTTCCCCAATAAACATTCATGCAAAATCCATCTCAAACCTTTCCACTAAGGATTCAACCATGAAAATGCGGTCTCAAGTAAGAACATTGTTTGATTGCGTAGGAGACACCTGATTCCATACCAATAGCTAGAAGAATTTGGCCACAAAAGTCAAAGTGACCTTCTTGATACCTACACTCAAAGTGCTGACCTACTTGACACGATCTCCATCTGCAGCAAGGTGAGAGCCTAACAAGAGCAGTAGAGTGTCCCTCTATACAACATTCCTCTGGAATGACCCACTCATAACGAGGTCCTAATGACAATCTAACTCGGTTGTGTTGATTGCAAGGGTGTGGCCCAGATCATAGAAGAACATGCAGATGGTGGTACCAAATATATCAACAACAAACCCACACACTAGTGTTGATGTGAGAAGAGGCTAGGTGGAGGGCTCAACCCATCTGTCAATGGATCCTCGAAGCGTGGATGCATTGGAAGCATAAAACTCCCTGACGATATCCTGGCTGTAGCACCCAGGGCTATGAGCCATCCACTTACACTTGTGCCTATGAAAGAGAGCATGGATGTCGAGCAAAGTATGAAGGCTGCCTGTGAGTGCCCAACACTCCTTGGTAATCAATCGATACATATTGTCTTTCTCATTCAGCATCCTCGAGTCTCGGTATATCTGCCATTGGCCACTCACACACCATCGATTAGGCTCCTATGCAACTGGAGCAGGATGCAGATCCAAGAACATAAGCGGACTCATAGCCATATGGTGAACCGATCAGTGTATCTTCCTCATTAGATTAGGCGGTAGCGTCTATGTCGGGACATATGAAAGGTTAGTCTACACATAAATATGTTCATCAATTAGTTGGAAGGATGGTACCACAAATTTTGACTTTCCCTTTGCGATAAAGATTGGATATTTCTTGGGAGCCATGGTACATTTGGAGGATGAATTAGTACCAAAGTTAATCCATAACACACTCAAAAAAAAAAAAAAGAACAAAGAATGAACAAAGACAAAAACTTTAAAAAAATCTGGGCAGTAGCTGAACTCCTGACCCACGGTGGCTACCTACGGTCCGTGGTTGGACCAATATTCCGTAAGTACCCTCCCTAGGTTAGAGTGCCCAAAATTTGGGTCTCTGATGTGAACCACGAATGTGCAGAACGGTCCGTCGATAAAACGATAGACTGTAGTCCACGTCCGTGGTTTGACACTTGGTAACTTTTTTATGAACAATCGACCCATGGACCTGACCTATGGTCCGTGGGCGGGGTCTCATGGTTCAGGCCTGTGTGAGGTCTAATCATGTGTTTTAGCACAATATATGGTAGTTTGTCAGCCATAGATAGGGTTCCGATTAATCATATTTTAACTCCATTAGCATGACAAAGTAGGAACCCTAAGTCAAAACTTCCATTTAGACCAATTAATTTTGATATTTTGGTTAAGATGAACAACGCACTCACATTTCATCGTCCCAAGGGTGTTTCTAAAGAAAATTTAGCATGCAGTTTCATATAAAAATAACCCAAGGTTAGGATCCATTTCATCACTTCATGTATTTAAGAATGAATATTGAAATTTAGAGGTAGAATGAAGTCCTATTACCTTAAAAGTAAGGGAAATGGGTGAGTATTTGATAGCAATGAACTCCTTAGACCTTTTTCTCGCATTTTGACATCGAAACCTGACCGAGAATTCTTTTGGAAGGGGAGAATAGATGTTTTTGGGAGAGGAGAGGAGAATTATGGAATAGAAGAAGACGATTATGGAAAATGGGAGTGATATGGGGAGTTAATATGGGAGTTTTGGAATTTAGAGGGGTTAGAAACGGTTAGAAGGGAATATGGGTAATGGGGGATGAAGTTGAAATGAAAGGGTTTTATTAAAAGGGGTTTCGGGTCAGGTCAATAGAACCCTAGGTTTGGATCAATGAAACCCCGTCTACGGTCTATGGGTCGACCTTTAGAGCGTAGGTCCTGTTCGTAGGTCACTCAACACTTAGAAAATTTTAGGATACATACCTGGGGTCTATGGACACCATTCACTGTCCGTGGATGGAACCACAACCCATCGATGGGGGTCCATAGACCTCTGCTCAGACTTTTTTATTTTATAGATTTTGCTTTCCTTCCCTGGTTATGTAGCAACCGTTAGGCCTTTCTTTTTATATTTTCTGGACAATTTTTAGACACGGACTCGATGCTCTATCTATCCAACACTAATGAAAAAAATAAAACACTTATCTAAAGGATTACAAAATTTCAAATAAACAAAGAAAACTTCTAAATCAAAAAGAAAAACCTATAGTTGGCTAGATTGTACATCTTGGGTTGCCTCCCAAGTAGCGCTTGATTTAACACCGCGGCATGAAGGAGACTCCTTGATTACTCAAACTTCATCAAGGTAGTATGACTCAACCACTTCTTGCACACTCTCTTCCTTTCCATGTAGGCCTTAATCCTTTGCGCATTCGCCCTGAAACTTGTTCCCTCATTGTTCTGGAACTTGACCGCTCCATGTGGGAACACTTAAGTGACTATAAATGGCCTAGTCACTTGGACTTGAGCTTACCAGGAAACAAGCGCAATCTATAATTTAATAGAAGCACCAGATCAACCACGACAAATTCACGCTTTACGATCTTTTGATCATGGTACTTCTTCATCTTTTCCTTGTACAAGGCTGAACTTTCATAAGATTTTAGGCGAAAATCATCAAGCTCATTCACGTCATTCACTCTTTGACTCGATGTGGTGCCCCAATCCAAATTCAAAATTTTGAGCAGCCACATAGCATTGTGCTCTAGCTCTACTGACAAATGACAAGACTTCCCATATACAAGTTGGTAGGGAAACATACCTATGGGAGTTTTGAATGCGATGCGATAGGCCCATAGAGCATCATCAATCCTCCTTGACCAGTCGGTTCTATTGTATTCACAGTCTTAGAAAGAATTTGCTTGATCTCACTATTGGACACTTCAACTTTCCCACTAGACTGTGTATGGTAATGAGTGGCTACATTGTGACAGACTCCATACATCTCTAGCAAGGATTTGAGCAACTTATTGCAAAAGTGGGAACCCCCATCGTTGATAATCGCCCTAGGTGTACAAAATCTGGAGAAAATATTCTTTTTCAGGAATGCGGTGTTTTTTACCTTCATTGTTTGAAAGCACAATTCCTTCCACCCATTCGACATATAATCAACCGCAACAAAAATATACTTCATCCCACGTGAACTTATAAATGACCCATAAAACCAATGCCCCATATATCAAACAACTCAATCACCAAAATATAGGTAGCTCTTGCCTCTTTGAAATTCCTCCTTTCTTTTGGCAATGATCACAGGACTTGGCAAAATAATGAGCATCTTGGTGGATGGTAGGTCAGTAATACCCAGACTGCAAAATATTATGCGTAGTACGAATACCACTATGATTCCCACCAACAAGCACCACTAGTATACTCATCATCTCAACCTCGAGTATAGAACGACGAATAATCCCATTAGCACAAATACAAAACTAATATGGATCATCCAAAAAGAACTTCTTCACATTATGCATAAACTTTTTCCGTTGGTGAAAATGGAACCATATCATTTGCCAAGTAGTTATCAAAGTATGTGAACCAAGGAATAAGATCACGAGAAGCCGCCAAGACCTGTTTATTTGGAAACACATCATTAATTTCAACCCATCTCCTAGCTGTAGCATAACTTCCACCTTTAATCTGGACAAATGATCGAAAAATTGATTTTATATCCTCTTTCTATCTTTCACCTTAAAATCAAACTTTCATAGCAACAATACCCATCCAATCAACCTCAGTTTTACATCCTTCTTAGCCATCAAATACCTCTATGTAGAATGGTTAGCATGCACTATGACCTTAGTACCAAGCAAGTAGGATAGAATTTATAGAATGAAAAAACCACAACAAGGAGTTCCTATTCAGTCACTGTATAGTTCTTTTGAGACACATTTGGAGCTTAATTTGCTAACATAGTAAATAGGATGAAAAATCTTCTCTCTCCTTTGTCCCTAACACAACAAGTGCCACTCCACTCGCATTACACATCACTTCAAACGGTTGCCCCCCATCCGGTGAATTAATGATAGGTGTGGAAATTAGATTTTCCTTCAACTTTCCAAATGCTCACAGACAAACATCATCAAAATCAAACTTACACTCCTTTTCGAGCAATTTGCACAATGGGTGTGCAAATTTGGAGAATCCTTGACATACCTCCTATAAAAAAATGCATGCCTAAGAAAACTTCTAATACCTTTAATAGAGATAGGTGGTGAAAGCTTTTCTATTACCTCAAATTTCTCTCTGTCAACCTTAATACCCTTCTTTGAAATCCGATGACCAAGAACTATCACTTCTTTCACCATGAAGTCTCACTATTCCCAATTGAGCACAAGATTGCACTCTTCACACTATTTAAGTACCTCGACCAAATGATCCAAACAACCATCAAATAAGTCACCTACCACAAAAAATCATCCATAAATACCTAAATAGTGGCCTCCACCATATCATAAACTATCGACATCATGCAACGCTCGAAGGTTGCTGGAGCGTTACACAACCCAAATGGCATCCGTTTGAAAGCGAAAGTCCCATAAGGAAAAGTGAAAGTGTTCTTCTCTTGGTCTTCCGGAGCTATGGAAATCTGATTGTAGCCTTGATAACCATCAAAAAAGTAATACCAACCCTTACCAGCAAGGCGGTCCAACATATGATCCATGAATAGAATAGGGAAGTGGTCCTTTTCTGTCCAAGCATTCAATTTCTGGTAGTCAATGCATACTCTCCATCCAGTCATAGGCCGCATCGAACAAGCTCATTTCTCACATTAGGTACCACAATAATCCCACCTTTCTTGGGAACACACTGAGCATGACATATCCAACTACTATTTGCAATGGGTAAAATGACTCCAACATCCAACCACTTGATGATTTCCTTTTTAACTACCTCTTGCATAGGCAAATTTAACATTTTTTATTCTCGATACTAGGATTGTGATCTGGCATGAGTTGGATTTTATGAGAACAAATGCCTAGATAAATCCCATTAATGTCCACAGTATACCACCCAATATCCCTCTTGAACATTTTCAACACAAAAACCAATACCTCAACTTTCACCTCACTCAAATCTTCCACAATCCAATTTCGGAGCATCTTTGTCACGACCCGCAAGTACACCCTAGAAGAAGGGGGCAACCCTTGGGTCGGAACAAGGCGTACTTGACCTTTCTGAGGCCTTGTACTAGCCTCTTAGCTATCATTCATTACATAAGACACAAAAAGTAGTGCGGAATTAAAAATTTTCATGACATTAATAATAATAAGGAAATTATCTTTCATAAATACTAAAGAGTAGTCTCATCGTCACAAGTCAACTTAAAGACATGACATAAGTATCTTAGGGACACGGCCTTTTACATTGAAATAAATAAATAATAAGTCTTATACAAAAACTAAAGAAATAAAGACTATGCCTTCGGATATATGAGGACATACTTAGTATTGAGAGAGTCGGTTCCCAAGCTTGCCTTCTAATCTTCAACTTGCCTCCAACCTATAATTATAGAGTATAGAAAAGTATGGGGTTAGTACAAATATTGTACTAAGTATGACATATGCAAAAATATGCAAAAAGGGACATTTTATTAGAAATAAGCTTTTATGCCAATTAAGTAAGACCTTCATGAATATGGAAGTAAAACAACATATGAATCATCATTTAACACATAAATAGAACTTCCATAATTTAGAACAAAGAACTACTTTACAACGAACTCAAGAGACATTACAGTGAACTCAAATCCCTTCAACTCACAGTGAACTCATTTCCTTAGAAGTTTCCCTAGCCAAGGTTATCCTAAGACTCACTAACGTAAGACATGAAGGAACCACCTATACAATCCCTTTGATGCACACCCAAGTGATCCTCAAGACTACCCATTATAGGCTTACTTCGCACGGGTAACAAGTCCACACTCCATAACTAGACACTAGAGAAACATACTTGCATTTAGAACTTCACATAAGTGCCGTTCTCCAAGTGGACTTGCAAGTTACACAAAGTGCAATGTGAGAATAGCATCCCATACTACTACTCCCACAATGTGCTCCTTGAGGATTCCATGAGATTAGGTACACCACATTCATCATTCATAAACTTCATTATACAAGACATAACCTTAACATGCTTTCTTAACATTAGACATTAAATCACATAACTTCATTTTCATTACAAAATGACACATTCATACATTACATATAAAGACACACCAAGTCTCCCCTTTCAAGTGCCTACTTGCGCAATGGATAAATAGCGTCCCAAACCACCACCTACCCTAAGTAGTACACTCTTTAGGAGACTTAGTTCATTACATTCTTTTGTGAGGGAATAACATTAACCGACATAGACCATGAGAGCTAGACATGGAATCCCGACATTCCCTATCGGATGAGTGATCCCCACTTGCCTAGGGTAGGGTCATTCTCTTAGCCTTTATGTGGATTCTCTAATAGCTACACTTATGCGGGCACATAGTTAAGGGATAATGAGATTGCTTCTAAGTAACTCATTCTCTACTAACGAGGAGTACTCATCTCAAGAGGTACATTGGATACAACATCTCAACTCACGAAGTGTAACCACCCCTTCTTCAAATCCTCTCACTACTAACCATAACTCCCCCACAAAGTCTTAAACATTCATTACAAAAGGTCAAGGGATGACTATTGGACACCACATCTCAACTCACGAAGGGTGTCCATCCTCCAACCTACATTAGAAATCTCTTGGGAAATAGTGAGGTTGATACTAAGCACTTCATCTCAACTCACGAAGAGTGTTCACCCCAAACTTCCCCCCATTCACATTCATTAACTTTATTCATTCACTCAAGTGTGTGTGTGAGCACACCTTTCATATAATCACCATTTTCATAACACTGATCACTAGACATGCTTATACTTTTATTCATCATATTTCACACACTAGCATGCTTAACATAAACATATTATTCACTTAAACATAGTATCATCAAGGTACACATTTCAATCTTCTAAAACATATCTGCATACACATCATAATCATCATTTCACTTCACATTATATGCTTTCAAGGCCACATTCACAATACACACATTTATACAATATAATCATGAGCTTCAAGTAAACATCGCCATTAAAGGTGGACCATACTACTCAAGAATCATTTCAATGGAAAACTAAACAAGATAGAGCAACTCACCCTTCATCCAAGATTTTATAAATATTTCATCAAAGCAACATAATATGGCATGTATGGGCAGTATCTAACCCAAAATACATCAAAAGAAACTCAACTCTAACATTATCTAGCTAAAAGCAACAAAGCCACTTCATAAGCTAAAAGTTGACAATAATCATAAACATGGTTTCATTGAAGTTTTGACATTAAAATCACCAACTAACACTAAAAACAACATATTTGAATCCTTAAAACATTTTCATGCAAAGACCCATGCTTAGAGTCAAAGATAGAGAAAGTTGGAGTTTGAAAATCCTTTTTGAAATCATTTAGAAGTGAGTCTTTGAATGAAAGGAAGTTCAAGGATGACGAACTTACCTCAATGAGAAGAAAATTCACGAAAGTTTGATGAAGAAAACGTCCAAATCCTTCAACCCTAGCTCAACCTTGAGTGTTAGCTTCAATGGTGTGTTGACAATGTTTTTCTTGAGGGAGGGATTTTGAATATTTGAAAATGAGGTCTTATCTAGGTCTAGGACTTAAAACTAACTTAATATACTGTAAATACCCTAAAATAATAGGCCATGGTTTATAAAAGACATGGGGTGAATTTACAAAACACCCCAAGCCTTGGCAGTCCGTCCAACAGCTTTTGCAGGACCACCATCGACGGACCCTAGCAACGGGGCTTTGATTGGACGACGGCCCGTGCTGCTGGGCGTCGATTGGGAATGAGGTTGTGTGACATGGGGGTTTATCTCCCACCACTAAGGGTGGATCTACTCCCCCAAACGACGGCCCGTTAACAGGACTACGGTCAGTTGATGATTGGCGTCGATGGGACAGTAAAGTTGGCAGTTTCTGCCTAAACGTTAGAATCCTCTTCTAGGGCCCCTTGAGGGTCCTAGATGGAGTAGTACCCATGATGTAAACCCCTATACATGGTCATCTAGGTCTTAGAAACTTCCACCATCAATTTCAACCAAAATAAAAAATTAAAACTTGCCAAAACATACTAAGACGTACAAGCACTCTTTAAGGCACATCTTTCGAACGTCATGGAAGTTCTTGGACGTTTGACCTCCAAACATCACCAAACTTTAGACATACCCTTTAACACAAAATTAACTAATGAGACACATGCGAATCTCTAGTTCAACCTAGTTCATTTTAGGAGGTGTTATAATTTTCAATAAAGTGTTTTGCTGGTGGAGAGTCACGATTCTTCATATCGAGCTCCAATTTCTTTTATTTGGAATGAAAGTTGAACCTATCAAATGCGGCGACCAATTAATCATAGTCTTTAATACCATAACTCTTTAAATTCATCATTACCGTTGCCAGTGCATCAACACCCAACCTCTCTTCAATAGACACATCATAACCTAGCTCCACAATATGATTCACCACAGGCACTGATTTGAGATCGCTTTCCTGCTACATGGACCTACAAATATTAAAAGTTACATCTTCACTATTCAACTGAAACTTCATTTGCCCCTTCTCCAAATTGACCAAGGCGCATCTAATAACAAGGAATGGTCTCCCTAAGATGATGGGAACCTCAAAATCAACCTCACAATCTAGTGTTACAAAATCCACCAAAAAAAATAAACGACTCTAGTTTCAGAAGTACATCTTAGAGAACACCAATGGGCCTCTTCACAGTTCTATCGGCCATGAGTAATCAAATCAAAGTCAGTTTGGATTCCCTAAACCCGACTTCTTGTAAACAGATAATGGTATCAGATTAATTCTAGCACCCAAAGCATACAACGCCTCAACAAAATGCAACAACCCGTTGGTACATGGATAGTAAAGGCGCCAAGATCCTCATTCTTCTACACAAGTGACCTTGTAGCAATAACACTACAATGGTGCAACCAATCATCATCTTCAAAACTGACTGCCCTCTTCTTAGTCACTAAATCCTCCAAAAAATTTGCATACCTAGGCATCTACTTCAAAGCTTCTATCAACGAAACATTAATGGAAAACTGTTTCAACATAACCTCTGTGGGAATGGAGGTTGAGGTCTCGGCATGGCCATAAATTTTTGAGTTATCTCTGCTTCCTTCTTGGTATCGTTCTTGGACTCTACAATAATCTCAATTTCATCATCATCATCTTTCTCAAATACAATTTCAACCTCAGACGACATAGGTCGATTAATGGTCTCTTTACCCCCTCGGGTAGTTACTGCCATACAATGACCATCATTATTTGGATTTTGGTTGGTATTTCTAGGAATTATGCCATGCTGACCTTGATTGACTATAGTGGACAACTGATTCATTTGTTGATCAAGTAGCTTGATCGACACTGAATGTGCATCAACTTTTTGACATATTCTAGAAAAATTGTTTCGCATCTCCTTCACATTCTCATAAGTCGAATCAAATCTCTTCATCATCCTCTACATCATATCCTCAACCCGTGACGTACTACCCCATATTCTCTATTTCCAAATTGTCGACTTTGTGGAGGAACATAAGGCCCACCCCAATCGTTTCTATTGCCATAGTTGTTTTGGTTGTAGTTGTTGTCGCAATTGTAGTTCCTATATCTTAAATATTGACCCTCTTTTGTCACACCCAGATCCTAGACCCCAGATGAGACCGGTGTCGATAACCCTCAGAGGTCACAGACAAGCCTCTTCTTAGCTTTCATCATAATTATACAGTTAAATTTAGCGAAAATTTAAAACTTTTTAATACTTATTGAAATGTACTTAGACTTCATATAACTGCATAAGAATGATATACTAACGGCTCAAACTAAACAACCATCTACCAATAGATTAAACAATTGAAGTGAAGAATCATAATATTATTAATAGTTTGCCAAATCGGACTTAATACAAACGCTTGAACAAATGTTTGAAATGTTATTCTAGGTTCAACATCCACTAGCTATGTCTAACGTACTAAAGCTACTATATAAAGTGTAGACATCCTCGAACTCAAGAGGACCTACGAAAGTCTGGAGATGCTAGTCCAAACAGCTTCAACGAATCTTCAATCTTCTCAAGGACCTGCACCTATAAAAATAGTAATTGTATATGGGTTAGTACATACTTTTACTAAGTATGGGTGTATGCACATAAACACATAAGGACTATGCATGATCAAGGAAAGCTCTTCATATAGCAACATGCCGTTTCTGGAAAGTAAAGTCACTTCACCTTCCTAATTTGTTATTGGTGAATCATGCTATGAATATGACATATTTTTATGCATTTAAAGCACAAAACTCATTTTCTATATGAACATAAGACCTTGGAATCATGAACATAATTTTAGAACAACTCAAGCAAAAGTTAATAATTTTGCTCCCCTTAGGCCGAGAGCTCTCTTTCCCAGCCTTGGTTTATTTTTCTGTCTATTCTTCTTTCTTGTTGTGTAGTTAAATGATCTACTTTGATCCTATGTTTTACTTACGAGTGCAATGATTTATTGTAGTCCCATACCTACAATGAATCAAGTAAGTAATCCAAAATACTAAGGAAATGATTTGGCTACTCTACTCATAAGTTATTCTTTTCATTCTTGTTAAATTGGGCATGAAGTCTTTATAAGCCAATTTTTTATTGTCTATGCCCATTCTTTGATTATTTGCATAATATATAGATCTTTGGGGCATATATTCATACTCCAATATTGGCATAAACATATAACTGTTAAAACTTCATTCTTATCAAACATTGATGATTTCATATTCTCATGCTTTGCTTACTTAGTTCACTTTGAACTTACATTTCTTCTTCTTTGTTCTGCTGTTCACTTTGAACATGCTACTTTCTTTCTTTATTACTTTCTTAAAGAAATCTTTAGCATTAACTGATATAGATCATGTCAGCTAACATGAAATCCAGTGTCTTCCCCACACCGAAAAGAGGTGGTTCACCGGCTAAAGTGAAACCGAATCCAGTGTCTTCCCCACATCGAAAAGGGGTGGTTCACCGGCTAAAGTGAAACCGAATCCAGTGTATTGCCCACACCGAAAAGAGGTGGTTAACCGGCTAAAGTGAAACCAAATAGTTTCTTGAGCATTTAACCGACATAGATCATGTGAGATAACATGAAATGCAGTGTCTTCCCCACACCGAAAAGAGGTGATTCATCGGCCAAAGTGAAACCGAATACTGCCTAGCTTTTTTAGGTGGAATCCACTAGCTAGTTTCTATGCTGTCAACATAGTTCAAAGACTAGGAGACTTTGGAGACCCTGATCCACCTTGGTGGTGGTCTTGTCTCATGAGGCTTACAAGTGCTGGCACAAGCTCATTGCTAGTCTATCGGTGCTTAGCTCAGATTTATTATACTTTACAACTTTTAGAGTTGACTCAAACATTATGGAAGTTCGCTTCTAGTATGAGGTATACTTAGCTCAATGGATGACTAGTCATCCCTTTCTTTACTTGATGAATGTGAATTTAAATCTTACATTATCATCATGGTGTGAGTGACACTTGTCTCACGGTTTCTAACACCCTCTTATGTGAGTATCTTTGACGTAATCGTTTAAGTGTAAATGAGACTTGTCTCACTTCCTTTAACACTCTATATTAGGTCAATTTCATAACTCATAAGCTTTTAGTTATTTCATTACTGACCTTATCTTGTTTAACGTTAATTGATAGTCTTGTACCATTCTTTATGAAAGTTATAAGGACTTATTCAAAGTGCTATTATGTTCACAATGTTCATTTAGATAGGGTATGTTGGGACTTGTCCCAATCGTTGGCATACCCTTGGTTATGAGTTCATTGAGTTACATCTTGTCAAGTCAATCTTTAACATATATTTGGCATTTCAATACATTGGCCATATAAGATTGGTAATGAATTAGTCATTGGCCAATTCTATTACATATTTTTGGAAATAATATTGCTAGCCAATTTATTAGCATAACTCAAACTTTCACTAAACATTTTTCATGAGATTATCATTAGCCAAGTCAATTAACTTCATGTGTATGCTATAGTAATCTCATCATGTTAAGCAAGCCAACTTTTAACCTTTGATTAGCCTTTAAGAACAATTCCATCTTCTCGAACACAATTAGGCAGTACAACATTTATTATCTTATGTAAATAATACCCTAATTATACAGATCTAGCATATAGGTCTCATTCAACATTATAAATCACAGAAACATACACATAATGATTAGTTAGCACCACATACCAACATGCTCGAGATTTGCATTATACATACTACTAGAATCAGAAATAGGGAGAACTAGGGAGATTAACATTCGACAATTTCATTGGGAACAACCCTAGTTTCGGTTTTCTTAAAGTCAATACAATTGAAAAGCCTCATCGGGAAAGGAATACAAGAGAGAAAACCCATAACTTAATGTAGAATTGAATATACGACGATCACCCTGTTCTTTGCACGAAAACCTTGAAGAACTGCCTTGAAGTCGCCTAAGGTTTTTCTTACGTTGTTCACTGTTTTTCAGTTGTAGATTTTCCAATGGTTAAACATGAGTCTAAGTCTTAGGAACTGAATATTGACTAATTTAACTTAGGCTAAACAACTTAATTAAGTAAATCAATTAGTTAATTACCAAAACGCCCCTCCTAAATTGACTAAAAATAGGAGAGCATTTGACTTAGCCAAAATCTGAGAATTTGCTAAGGGTCTCGGTTTGACCATTTAAATTAATAATTAAGTTGATAATTTAATTAATTAAGTGACCAAGGGTAATTAATAAAGTACCCCTAAGTCTCTAGAACCATAACTAACCCCTTTGGACCATCCTAGGTTAGGTACTAGGGTGTTTCTTTAGTTAGTTACTCGGCTAGTGTCACCCGGTTAGGTCTTAGGTTGTAGGGTGCACTAGTTAGTTCATTTTAGTTAGTCTAGGTTAGTTAATTAGTTAGTTAAGTTAGTTAGAGCCTTGGACTGGTTAGGAAGCTTGGCCTACGTGGTTTGACCCGACGCGCGCCTGCCCCTTAACCGCCCTAACCGAATCGGTTGGGCTTGTCGCTTGGTCCCTTGTCCGGTAACACATGTGCTTGCACATTGTTACCGTGCACTTTCCTAACCGTGCACTCTGTTTGCACTTGGAAAGTTCACTTCTTGTTGTCTCAAGGATCCTCACTTTGTCCTTGGGCAGTGCTTAATCTACATGATCATTTTAAATGATCATGTGCTATGGTACTTAGGCTTGACACTTGGATGCCTAGTACCTAATGTGTATTAACGATGACACTAAATTTTTTAGCTTAGGGTCTTCATTGCAGGTACAATTCCTAAACAAGCTTGGATTGTATTTTAAGTTACTTGTTAATACATAAAATTTGGCTAACACCGTTAAGCCAATATTCTCTAACATGCCCAATATTACTCCATATTGGGCATTGGGCTGCCTATGTACCCCAATACATATTCTTAAAATCTAATAGACTCTTCACTAGACAAGTACATTTTCTGGAATGTTACATTATCCCCCCTTAGGACCATTCATCCCCGAATGACACTACACATCATTTTGAATCAAAGAAGGTATTTTCGAAAAACACATCAACATACTTGAAACTTTACTCTTTGTGAATATCTGATTCACAACTTACTCTGGATGATGCACATCACTCAAAGCTTATCTGAAGCTCCATATCTGAGATTGAGGTTCCTTCTCAATCTTACTTTAACTCAATGCACATCACAACACATGCGACACAAAAATCACGTCAACGCTATACAAAAATAGCAACATGAATGCAAGCATGAACTCATATTAACTCATATAGTGCAAGTATAAAACACACAGTTATGTACTTAAAACACCAAAACCGACTAATACACTAAAATTTAGAGTTTACTAAACAAAATTAGACTTAGGAAGAGTATATCTAACCTCAAGAACTGAATACGTGAGGGTAACGAGATCTCATATCGTCCTCAGCCTCCCATGTTGCTCCCTCAACAAGGTGGTTCCTCCATAACACCTTTACGGTGGCAACCTCCTTGTTCCTCAGCCGCTTCACTTGGCGATCTAAAATTTTAACTAGAACCTCTTCGTAAGAAAGGTTCTCATCGACTCCTAACCCCTCAGCAGGTAGGATGGATGCTGGATCACCTAGACACTTTTTAAGCATCAAAACGTGAAACACTAGATGAACAGAAGCCAAGTCATCTGGTAACTTCAGTTCATAGGCAACATTCCCTACTCGCTGTAAGATCTCATAAGGACCTATATACCTTGGACTCAACTTCCCTTTCTTACCAAACATCATCACCCCTTTTATGGGTGATATCTTCAGGAAGACTTGATCACCTACCTTGAATTCAAGAGCTCTCTTCCTGTTATCAGCAAATGATTTTTGACGACTGTAAGCAGTAGCCAATCTACCCCTGATCATTCTCACCTTTTCCACAGTCTCATGTATGATCTCAGGGCCAAGGATGGCAGACTCTCCTACTTCAAACCACCCAACTGGGGACCTACATCTTCTACCATACAGTGCTTCAAAAGGTGCTATCCCAATACTGGAATGGTATTTATTATTATAAGAGAACTCAATCAGTGGCAAGTGATCATCCCAACTCCCCTTGAAGTCAATAACACATGATCTCAGCATATCTTCAAGGGTCTGAATGGTACGCTCTGCTTGTCCATCCGTCTGAGGATGAAAAGTAGTACTGAGCTTCACCTGTGTACCCAAGCTCTTTTGGAAAGATCTCCAAAAGTGAGAAGTGAACTGAGCTCCCCTATCTGAAATGATAGATAAAGGGATCCCATGACACCTCACTATCTCATCAATATACAGCTTGGCATAATTTTTGGCTCTGTAAGTAGACTTCACAGGAATGAAGTGAGCAAACTTAGTCATCCTGTCAACAATGACCCAAATGGAACCATACAGTTTCCTGGTCTTGGGTAGACCAACCACAAAGTCCATATTAATAGCCTCCCACTTCCATGTTGGGATCTCAATCAACTGGGTAAGACCTCCAGGTTTAAGGTGTTCAGCCTTAACCTGTTGGCCATTGGGACACTCCTCTACAAACTTAGAAATATCTCACTTTATACCTTACCACCAATAGATCTCCTTGAGATCATGATACATCTTGGTGGAACCTGGATGAATGGAATACTTGGAGCCATGAGCCTGTGCAATTATATTAGGTCTCAGATCATCAATATTTGGCACGCACAATCTGCCCTGGTATCTAAGCACACCATCCCCCCTAGGGAGAATGATTCATTCAGCTTACTCAACACTGAATCTTTCAACTCCATGAGTACTGGGTCGAGATGCTGCTTAGCTTTAACATCTACAACAAATGAGGATTCAGAACTGGAATGAACTCAAAACACCCCCACTTGGTGTATCTACCAGCCGTACACCTAACCTAGCCAATTGATGTACCTCTTTAACCAACTCCTTCTTCTCATCATCGATATCATAAACACTACCCATGCTCAATCGGCTCAAAGCATCGGCCACTACATTGGCCTTACCTGGGTGATAGTGGACACTCATGTCATAATCCTTGAGCAGCTCTAGCCATCTTCTCTGATGAAGATTCAATTCTCTCTGTGTAAAAACATACTGAAGACTTTTATGGTCACTAAATACATCAATATGTACACCATATAAGTAATGCCTCCAAAGTTTTAACGCAAACACCACAACAAATAACTCAAGATCATAGGTAGGGTAATTCTTCTCGTGGATTTTCAACTGTCTCGATGCATATGCAATCACCTTGCCATCCTGTATAAGAACACATCCCAAACCTACTCGGGAAGTATCACAGTACACCATATAACCTTCAACACTCCTCGACAATGTGAGAACTGGGGCTGAAGTGAGTCGGTCTTTGAGCTCTTGGAAGCTCTTTTCACAAGTTTCAGACTACTCAAACTTTGCCTTCTTCTGTGTTAAAGCTGTCAATGGAGCAGCAATTGCGGAAAAGCGCTCAACAAACATGCGATAATAATTAGCCAAACCCAAGAAACTACGAATATCTTTAGGAGTGAGGAGTCTCGGCCAGTTTTTACTGACTCAATCTTTTTTGGATCGACCTGTACACCCTGGTCGGACACAACGTGACCAAGAAAGGTCACTGATCTCAGCCAAAACTCACATTTGCTGAATTTGGCATACAACTGATGTTCCCTGAGTACTTGCAATGTCATTCTCAAATTCTGTTCATGTTATTCTCTGGTCTTAGAGTATATGAGGATGTCATCTATGAATACTATGACAAAAGAATCAAGGTATTCACGAAAGTCTCTATTCATAAGGTCCATAAATGCGTCTGGTACGTTAGTGAGACCAAATGACATGACAAGAAACTCGTAATGACCATACCTAGTACGGAAGGCAGTCTTAGGAACGTCCTCTTGTCTCACTCTAAGCTGGTGATACCCTAACCAGATATCTATTTTAAAAAAGAAACTCTAACCTTGGAGCTGATCAAATAGATCATCAATTCTGGGAAGAGGGTATTTATTCTTTAAAGTGACTTTGTTGAGTTGCCGATAATCGATACACATTCTAAGAGTTCTATCCTTTTTTTTAACGAACAACACTGGAGCACCCCATGGGGATATGCTCGGTTGGATGAAGCCCTTATCAAGTAGATCTTTTAACTGCAACTTCAACTCTTTGAGTTTAGCTGGAGCCATTCTATAGGGAGGAATGGAAATTGGTTTGGTGTTGGGATCTAAGTCAACACCAAAGTCAATTTCGCATTCAGGAGGGATTCCTGGTAAATCCTTCGGAAAGACATCCTGAAACTCATTCACTATGGACACAGAGTCTATGGAAGGAACTTCATGTTCTAAGTCATTGACTCTGACTAGGTGTCATAAATACCCCCTAGATAACATCTTATTGGCTTTAAGATGGGAAACTATTTGGCCTGTTGGATTTAAACCACGCCCTTCTCATTCCAGCTCTAACTCATTAGGAAACTGAAACCTTACTATCCTGTTTCGACAGTCTATGGTAGCATGGCATTTATGGAGCCAACCCATACCCAAAAATTATATCAAAGTCAAGCATGGTTAATTCTATTAGGTCAACATAGGTAACTCTATCAAGAACCGTTATTGGGCAATCTCTATATACTCTTTCGGCTCTAATGCTGTCTTCTACGGGAGTACTGACTAGAAAAGGCTCATGCAAGATCTCAGGAAGCAAGTCAAATTTACTAGCTACTAAAGGAGTAATAAAAGACAAGGTAGATCCTGGATCTAATAATGCGTACACAAGAAAAGAAAAGACAAGCAAGTTACCAGTGACCACATCAGCTGACTTCTCCTACTCCTCTCTACCTTTCAAAGCATAGAACCGGTTCCTCTTGGGAGGCTCGGCTGCAGCAGTAGTGTTAGGCCGAGGCTGAGTATTTGACTTGTCCTGATTCTTCACATGTGGGCAGTCCCTGATCATATGCCCACTCTTGCTGCAACCATAGCAGGCATTAGAACCTACCATGCACTCACCTCCATG
Organism: Solanum sitiens; assembly: GCA_016801875.1. NCBI lineage: Eukaryota > Viridiplantae > Streptophyta > Magnoliopsida > Solanales > Solanaceae > Solanum > Solanum sitiens. The sequence continues at coordinate 1,082,219 of JABWTJ010000062.1, read as the reverse complement.
CGAACGACCACATTTACCACACTACTTTTTGTCACGCTGGGCCTTTCTATCATTGCCCTTCTTGGGGCCAGACTTGTCCCCTTTGGCATAAGTGTTCCTGGAATAAGTAGGATTACCTGAGTGCTGGTGCCCCTTCTTGAACTTGGGCCTATCCTGGACTCCAAACGAACTCCTACCAGTGCTAGAAGCAGCATGATCCGAGGTCCTAGGCTTCTTGCCTTCTCGGCCTCTCTTCCTCCGACGACTATCCTCCACCTACTGTGCATGTACCATCAACCTTGCAAGGTCCATGTTATCATGCAACATGGCTGCCTAACAGTCCTCCTCCAGATCCTCCGATACACCAATCACAAACCTGCTCATCTGATCCCTGCTACTGGACACCAGGGAAGAAGCATATTTGGAAAGTTTAAAAAACTTCAAGGAGTATTCCTTGACTGACATACCTCCCTGACGTATGTTGATGAACTCTTCAACCTTAGCCTCTCTCTGCTCTTTGGGAAATAACCTCTCCAGGAATGCAGTCTTGAGAATGTCCCAAGTGATGGGGACTTATCCTTGTGCTCGGCCATCTCCCCACATCTTGTACCACACCTGAGCCACATCCTTGAGCTAGTATGCATCCAACTCAACCTTCTCCTCTTCATTAACACCCATAGCACAGAGAATCTTGTGGACCTCATCCACAAACTCCTGAGGATCCTCATTGGTTCTGGACCCAAAGTAGACTGGAGGATTCATTATGGTGAAATATCTAAGTCTGCTAGCCATGGTGATAGCATGTGGGTTCTCCCTGGGAGCACCCTCTCTAGTGGCCTGGGCTGTGATAGCCTGTGCTTGAACAGTGATGGCTTGGGCCATCTGAACTAGTGATGCCCTCACTTCTCCATCTGTCAATGCAGCTGGGTTTCCAGGCACTTGCTCTCCAGCAATTGGGGCTTGAGAAGGAACTTGGTTCCCCCCAGCAGCTGCTTCTCCAACTCTCCTACCTGCGTTTCTTCTTGTGTTCATTTTTCTACATGCACACACAAGAAGGGAGTTAGATGCTAGAATGACACAAAATGTCAAAGCTCTAGACAACACGATAAAGAGTAGAAGAAGGGAAGTTTCTTAACATCACTAAGTCTCTAAGTTATGATTGTGGTGCACTTCACAACCATAATCTAGAAACTATGCAACATGGTTGTGTTGAGCTTTAGTTCCTAGGTAATTTAACCTCACACTCTCATACCAAGTTTGTCACACCCGTATCTTAGACCCCAGATGAGACTAGGAAGTTAACCTATCAGAGGTCGCAGACAAGCCTCTTCTTAGCTTTCATCACAATCATATATTTAAATTTACCGGAGAATTTAAAACTTTTTAATAATTATTAAAGTGTACTTAGACTTCATATAACTTCATAAGAATGATATACTAACGGCTCAAACTAAACAACCATCTACCAATAGATTAAACAATTGAAGTGAAGAATCATAATATTATTAATAGTTTGCCAAATCAGCCTTAATACAAACGCTTGAACAAATATTTGAAATGAAACGCTAGGGACAACATCCACTAGCTATGTCTAACGTACTAAATCTAGAATATAAAGTGTAGACATCCTCGAACTCAAGAGAACCTATGAAAGTCTGGAGATGCTAGTCCAAACATCTTCAACGATTCTTCAATCTTCTCAAGGACCTACACCTATAAAAATAGTAATTGTATATGGGTTAGTACACACTTGTACTAAGTATGAGTGTATGCACATAAACACATATGGACAATGCATGATCAAGGAAAGCTCTTCCTATAGTAACATGCCGTTTCTGGAAAGTAAAGTCACTTAACCTTCCTAATTCGTTATTAGTGAATCATGCTATGAATATGACACATTTTCATGCATTTAAAACACACAACTCATTTTCTATATGAACATAATACCTTGGAATCATGAACATAATTTTAGAACAACTCAAGCAAAAGTTAATAATTTTGCTCCCCTTAGGCCGAGAGCTCTCTTTCCCAGCCTTAGTTTATTTTTAAGTCTTTTCTTCTTTCTTGTTGTGTAGTTCAATGATCTCCTATTGTTTTACTTACAAGTTCAATGATTCATTGTAGTCCCATACCTAGAATGAATTAAGTAAGTAATCCAAAAGACTAAGGAAATGATTTGGCTACTCTACTCATGAGTTATTCTTTTCATTCTTGTTAAATTGGGCATGGAGTCTTTATAAGCCAATTTTATATTGGCTATGCCCATTATTTGATTATTTGCATGATATATTGATCTTTGGGGCATATATTCATATTCCAATATTGGCATAAACCAATAACTATTAAAACTTCATTCTTATCAAACACTGATGATTTGATATTCTCATGCTTTGCTAACTTAGTTCACTTTGAACTTATATTTCTTCTTCTTTGATCTGCTGTTCACTTTGAACATGCTACTTTCTTTCTTTCTTACTTTCTTAAAGAAATATTTTGCATTAACTGATGTAGATCGTGTGAGCTAAAATGAAATCCAGTGTCTTCCCCACACTGAAAAGAGGTGGTTCACCGGCTAAAGTGAAACCGAATCCAGTGTCTTCCCCACACCGAAAAGAGGTGGTTCACCGGCTAAAGTGAAACCGAATCTAGTGTCTTCCCCACACCGAAAAGAGGTGGTTCACCGGCATAAGTGAAACCGAATACTTTCTTGAGCATTTAACCGACATAGATCATGTGAGCTAACATGAAATCGAGTGTCTTCCCCACACCGAAAAAAGATGGTTCACCGGGCAAAGTGAAACCGAATACTGCCAATCTTTCTTAGGTGGAATCCACTAGCTAGTTCCTATGCTGACAACATAGTTCAAAGACTAGGAGACTTTGGAGACCCTGATCCACCTTGGTGGTGGTCTCGTCTCATGAGGCTTACATGTGCTGGCACAAGCTCATTGCTAGTCTATCGGTTCTTAGCTCAGATTTATTATACTTTACAACTTTTAGAGTTGATTCAAATATTATAGAAGCTCGCTTCTAGTATGAGGTATACTTAGCTCAATGGATGACTAGTCATACCTTTCTTTACTTGATGAATGTGAATTTAAATCTTACATTATCATCATGGTGTGAGTGAGACTTATCTCAAGGTTTCTAACAGCCTCTTATGTGAGTATCTTTGACGTAATCGTTTAAGTGTAAGTGAGACTTGTCTCATTTCCTTTAACACTCTATATTAGGTCAATTTCATAACTCATAAGCTTTTAGTTATTTCATTACTTACCTTATCTTGTTCAACGTTAATTGATAGTCTTGTACTATTCTTTATGAAAGTTATAAGGACTTATTCAAAGTTCTATTATGTTCACAATGTTCATTTAGATTGGGTATGTTGGGACTTGTCCCAATCATTGGCATACCCTTGGTTATGAGTTCATTGAGTTACATATTGTCCAGTCAATCTTTAACATATATTTGACATTTAAATACATTGGCCATATAAGATTGGTATGAATTAGTCATTGGCCAATTCTACATATTTTTGGAAATAATATTGCTGGCCAATTAATTGGCATAACTCAATTTTTCACTAAACATTTTTCATAGAGATTATCATTATCCAAGTCAATTAACTTCATGTGTATACTATAGTAATCTCATCATGTTAAGCAATCCAACTTTTAACCTTTGATTAGCCTTTAAGAACAATTCCACCTTCTCGAACATAATTAGGCATTACAACATTTATTATGTGATGTAAATAATACCCTAATCATACGAATCTAACATATAGGTCTCATTCGATATTATAAATCACAGAAACATATACATAATGATCAGTTAGCACCACATACCAACAACATGCTCGAGATTTGCATTATACATACTACTAGAATCGGAAATAGGAAGAATTAGGGAGATTAACATTCGACAATTTCATTGTCAACAACCCTAGTTTCGGTTTTCTTGAAGTCAATACGATTGAAAAGCCTCCTGGGTAAAGGAATCCTAGAGATAAAACCCATACTTCTCTGTAGAATTGAATCTACGACGATCACCCTGTTCTTTGCACGAAAACCTTGAAGAACTGCCTTGAAATCGCCTAAGTGTTTTCTTACGTTGTTCACTGTTTTTCAGTCATAGGTTTTCTAATGGTTAAACGTGAGTCTAAGTCTTAGGAACTGAATATTGATTAATTCAACTTAGGCTACATAACTTAATTAAATAAATAAATTAGTTAATTACCAAAATGCCCCTCCTAAATTGACTAAAAATAGTAGAGCATTTGACTTAGCCAACATCTGAGAATTTGCTAAGGGTCTCGGTTTGACCATTTAAATTAATTAATTAAGTTGCTAATTTAATTAATTAAGTGACCTAGGGTAATTACTAAAGTACCCCTAAGTCGCTAGGACCATAACTAACCCCTTTGGACCATCCTAGGTTAGGTACTAGGATGTTTCTTTAGTTAGTTACTCGGCTAGTGTCACCCGGTTAGGTCTTAGGTTGTCGGGTGCACTAGTTAGTTCATTTTAGTTAGTCCTAGGTTAGTTAGCTAGTTAGTTAAGTTAGTTAGAGCCTTGGACTGGTTAGGAAGCTTGGCCCCGTGGTTTGACCCGACGCGCGCCTGCCCTCTAACCGCCCTAACCGAATCAGTTGGGCTTGTCGCTTGGTTCGTTGGTCGGTAGCACATGTACTTGCACATGTGTTGCCGTGCACTTTCCTAACCGTGCACTCAGTTTGCACTTGGAAAGTTCACTTCTTGTTGTCCCAAGGATCCTCACTATGTCCTTGGGCACTGCTTAATCTACATGATCATTTTAAATGATCATGTGCTATGGTAGTTAGGCTTGACACTTTGATGCCTAGTACCTAATGTGTATTAACGATGACACTAAAATTTTTAGCTTAGGGTCTTAATTGCAGGTACAATTCCTAAACAAACTTGGATTGTATTTTAAGTTACTTGTTAATACATAAAATTTGGCTAACACCCTTAAGTCAATATTCTTTAACATGCCCAATATTATTCAATATTGGGCATTGGGATGCCTATGTACCCCAATACATATTTTTAAAATCTAATAGACTGTTCACTAGAGAAGTACATTTTCTGGAATGTTACATCTTTGTTGTAGTTGCCATAATTCCGACCTTGATTTCCTTACCCTTGGTGCCAATTATCTGAGTTATAACCTTGTATGTTGGCTCAAAACCCTCGTTTGCCCCTTCACAATATGCATCCTCTTCATAGTAATATTCCTCAACTGGTGGTGGTAGATCTATAGTCAAATATTCACAACTTTTACCTTTTGAGCAGCTTCGCTCACATGCTTCAACCCCAACCCAATTTGGTTCTCATATGAGCCATCTTCTCGAGAATATCATCGGCACATTGATTAGCTACAGGTTTAACTACAAAAGTGCTTCTCTCGGTCTCTGACTTTCTAGTGCTCCAAGATTTGTTGTTTCGAGATATTTTCTCCAATTTCTCAGCGATCTTCTCAAAGGTGCACTCACCATATGAACCCCCAATGATAGTATCAAGCACATCCTTGCTATTATCATCCTGACCTCTATAGAAGTGTTCCACAACGAATCATCATCAATACAGTGATTTGGAACACTTCGTATGAATGCAATGAATCTATCCCACGAACTACTCACAGACTCTCCAGGTAGTGCCATGAAATTATTGAGTTTATATTTGTGGTTTAGATTCTTTGACAACGGAAATTACTTGCCGTGTATGAATGGAGTTATATGGGAGCTCAGAAAACCACACTGCAACATCACCGGTCAAAGATAACGGGAAGACTCTCAATCCTATGACATCCATGTCACTTTCCGGTCGACCCACACAAATCTTGCAAGGACTCCTCAACTTATCCATGTGCCCATGTGGATCCTCCGATGCCATACCAGAAAACAAATCCCTCGCTGTAAGCATCTGCATCAAACTGCTAGTTACCACAAATGTATTTCTTGAAGGTAGCACAATATGTCCTTCAGATTCAACGGTATTGAAGTCATCTGTTACGCCCTAAGAGCACCCCCTAGACATGGAATAACCTACTTGACCCCCAAGAGGTCTGATAGAAGCCCTTAGTATAATCCTAACATAATACAATAGAAAATACAGAGGAATTAAAAACTTTTAAAACATACGATCTAAGACTTTATAAAAGAATGCAGAAAATTTCTAGACTATGTCTCAAACCATCTATTACAACTTTGAAATATAAAATGTCGGACGCAACCCATACAAGGTCTTAAACATACAAGAAAATAATGTAAATGTAAGTGGATGTCGTCCTCGAAGCTATAAGGTCTCACAAAGATCTTCATTATTCCTTAGATCCCTGAAAATTAGCCTCCAATAGTAACTCAAGCCTCCAACCCTACATTTGGTTACAATATAGGCAATATGGGTTAGTGCAAAGGTACTAAGTATGAAAGCTAGCAACATCATAAAAGCATCTCGAATGGTTAGTCAACATAATACATAAGCATAAGATACAATAGCATAGATATAAGCATAAGTATCCAATATAAGCGTCATATAATACAAGTCAACAAAATATATAGTAAATGAGCATATGATATACATCAAAACCACACAAGCATAAATAGACATTTGGTCAACTTTACCCTCAAAGTCTAAGTGCATGGTTAAGTCATAAGTCTTTCTACCATAAGAGTACCATAATTATAAGTAACCCCAAGACACACTTTTGCAATGTATATAAGGCATCCCATACTTCCCTTCCCACTATAAATGGCCTCAAAGTCATTTTAGTCATACTCACCCTCTTATGGTGTAACTTCAAAGCTTATTATATAAGGAAAAAAGGAACTACCACCTTAGTCAATTACATCTTGGAAGAAAACTATGGTAACAACCCATGATAAGTCATACTATATGAGGGAACCCTTTACAACTAGACTCAAGTCATAGTTGTGAAATGTATGGATGACATCCCATACTCCTAGAGACTACCATGAAGGTTCACTAGTTGGAGAATAACCCCTCTATTCTATTTATGCTTCTCAAGTCTACCATGGAATTACACTTTAATAGGCTACACCATGCTATCATCTTTCTAACATAACTAGGCTGAGATAAGATAACTACCTTGGAAGACACACTAACATGTAAGTCCAAGCTATTCTAAGAAAGGTACAAGTGTCCCATCTTAGCTACGATGAAATAGTCCAAAACCAACTATGTCATGCTACCCTAATAAGTGTACTAAATTAAAAATGCAAGCTATCCATAGGGGAGTATGATCCTTAACCCTAAGCTATCCTTAGGAGAGTATGAGTCTTCAATTCTAAGCTACCATGACTAACCTAACTCAAGCTATCCTTGGTGTAATATTCCAGAAAATGTACTTGTCTAGTGAAGAGTCTATTAGGTTTTAAGAATATGTATTGAGGTACATAGGCATCCCAATGCCCAATATTGAGTAATATTGGGCATGTTAGAGAATATTGGCTTAATGGTGTTAGCCAAATTTTATGTATTAACAAGTATCTTGACATACACTCCAATCCAAGCTTGTTTAGGAATTGTACCTGCAATGAAGACCCTAAGCTAAAATAACTATATTCTTCACATACACACATTAGGTACGAGGCATTCAAGTTTCAAGCCTAGGTACCATAGCACATGATCATTTAAAATGATCATGTAGATTAAGCAGCGCCCAAGGACATAGTGAGGATCCTTGGACAAGAAGTGAACTTTCCAGAGTGCACGGTTAGGAAATTGCACGGCAACACATGTGCAAGCACATGTGCTACCAACGGCCGAGAGACAATCCCAACCGCTTCGGTTAGGGCGGTTAGAAAGCAGGCACGCGTCGGGTCAACCCACATGGGGCCGAGCTTCCTAACCAGTCCTAGGCTCTAACTAACCGACCTAACTAACTAACTAATCCTAGGCTCTAACAAACTTACCTAACTAGCTAACTAACCTAGGACTAACAAAAATGAACTAACTAGTGTGTCCAAAATCCTTAGACCTAATTGGGTGACACTAGCCGAGTAGCTAACTAAAGAAACATCCTAGTATCTAACCTAGGATGGTCCAAAGGGGTTGGTTACGGTCCTAACGACTTAGGGGTACTTTAGTAATTACCCTAGGTCACTTAATTAATTAAATTAGCAACTTAATTAATTAATTTAAATGGTCAAACCCGATACCCTTAAGCAAATTTTCAGAATTTGGCTAAGTCAAATGTTCTTTTTAGTTAATTTAGGAAGGGCGTTTTGGTAATTTAAGTGGAGGGTCTTTTGGGTAATTCATGGGACGACTATATATTGATATTAGGTAAGTTTTAGACCACTTTTACACGTCCCAAATCAGATCAAACGAAATTTCTCTCAATCTCTCAAGAACGCTCTCTTTTCCAAACTCCATTGAAGAACAAGAAAAGTTTAAGGAAGAAGACGAAGGTTTCGAAATTTCCAATCAAATTTCATGGATTCTTCATCTATAAGGTATGGGTTTTTCACTCTTGGGATTCTTTTCCCCAAGAGGTCCTTTCGAGATAAGTTTTCAAGAACTTTAAATACTAGGGTTTTTACTCTACAAAACGGATTTTCTTCCTAACCCTAGATTTATGATTTTCAATGAAAAGTAAACATTTTCTATATTTAATTTTTGACGAATTGTTGAGAAATTGATTGATAATGTTTGAATGTCGTGTGATACATGATCTTTCTCTAAGTGATGGTTTCGAATGGGTAGTTTCTAGTGTTTGATAATGTGTAAACGTTAGGGTTGGAATTTAAGGTTTGAATGAACCCTTTTAACGACCCATTTACCTTCTCCTACGCTATGTATTGATCTTGTACGTGATTTGATGAGTTGTTCTTGATTATGCCATTGAGTATTTCACTATGTATGATTATGAATATTGCACGATGAATAAGATTCTTGGAAGCAAGAGGTAAGTCTTCTAAGTGTGATTACTCTTAAATGTTTATGTTAGCCTATAAACTATGATGCTATGTTATGAAAAGTATGTATGATGTTGTTATGCGAATATGCTGGGCTATGAACATTTAAATTGTGAGATTATTATAAGAATACGAATATGCAAGTTATGATACTCTCTTGTATGCTTTACACAAGATGATTATGACATGTAAATCTCACGTATGAAGGGTTACGATGAAAGGAAATTCTCATCTAATCTAAAAGAGCTCATGATCATGTTATACAGAGAGTTAGTCTCCTATGACCTATGATAAGCTTATGATAAAATAAAACTTAAAGGTTATTTCAAGAAAAGGACTTAAGCTAAGCACCGATGAACTAGATATGGGAAGTGTACCTTCCCTAGCGGGAAGGTAGGTTCACAATAATTCTAATGAGATTGAGGCTGCCATGTAATGTGGAATTATGGGTCTCTAATACATCTCCTAGTTCTTGAACTATGTTGCCACCATAGGATACTATCTAGTGGATCCACCTAGAAAGCTATGTCATGTTAGGTTCTACTTTGGCCGGTAGACCACCTCTTTTCGGTGTGGGGAAGACACTAGATTCCATGTTTAGCTCACATGGTATATGTCGGTTAATGCTTATGTTCCCTCATGTAAAATAAAAGACATATAAATGAACATTGACTAGGATGACTTGAGGAGTTTTCTTAGTATAGGTAGGGGTATGGGACTCTACCTAGACATTGCACAAGTTGACTCTACGGGAAGTCCTAGGAGATTGTTCTTACATAATATGATGATCTGAAATATATATGTTTATGATATATGATGTTACTCTTATATGAATGTTGGTCATTATGATGAATATGTCATTCGGTTATATTGCTAGATGAAGTGAAGACTACTTATGTTACAAGTTACATGAAGCAAGTCTTTACTTATGGTCTCCTATCTTATCTACTTGGTTGTGTGGGGTTATGGGGCTTCACATGACCATTGCACTTGTAGGTTGGGGATGAGGTCATTGGTAACTGTTTTGTATGTTGTGTTTATATGATTTATTGAATATGAAATGTTAACATGACTCTATGAGAATATGTCTTTGATTATGATGATGCTTTAAGTGATGGAGTCTTTAACTTGTATATGTTATACGGTATGTGCATTGAAGACTTTCATATGACTTAGTATATTTTCGAAAGAGATGATAAATGATCCTTTTTCATGCATGTCCCTATATGTTATGTGCATATACCCATACTTAATACATGTGGCGTACTAACCCCATTACTTTATATTACTACAACTGTAGGTTCCGGCCATTAAAGTAAAAGAGGTCGATTTGAAGAAGCTTGAAACTTTTTCTCCAAGTCTCGGTAGGTCCTCATGTTCGGGACACTACCATTCCAATTTCCAGATTTATGAAGACATTAGTAGAATTTTAAGAGTATTAGATTTCCATTTATGTTCTTTGGACTATTTTGTATTAAGGCCTGTAGGGCATATTGACTATTATTGGCTAAGTCCAGATTTGCATTCTTAGATGGTTTCTATATATGTGAGACAGTTTCATAATATCTATGTTCTTTATGAATCTTAAGTATGAAGTGTAAGTATACTTCATTAGTATGTTAAAAGTTTTAAATTTTTCCGCAATTTTTATTGATCATATGTTATGACGAATGCTAAGGGCTTGTCTGAGTCCTCTGAGAGGACGACGACGCCGGTCTCATTTGGGGTCTAGGATCCGGGTGTGACACTTGGAATGCACTTTACAATGCAAGACAATCTAACCTTATGAGAGTATGGATCCTCAATTCTAAGATACCATTGGGAGAGTATAAGTCCTCTATCCCAAAGCTACCATGAAGTGGTCTTGGCCAAACCAAGTCAAACTACCAAGACATGTATCCTAACAATGCTAGTTCAAGATACCTATTGAAGAGTATAAATTCCATCCTAGGCTACCATGACTAACTCATGCTACCCTTGACATGCACTCTACAATGCTAAGACAAGATATCCTTAAGAGAGTGTAAATCCTCAATCCCAAGCTATCCTATCTTGGTCTTATATTGCCAAGTCAAACTACACAAGAAGGGATTATTTGTCACAACTTCAATCTATCCTAATCTAACATGTTTTTATTCATTTTAGGTTATTAAGTCAACCTAGAATCCTTGTATGTGAGAGAACTTGAATATCCTAGCTTGTTCATGTCTAAATGTATAAGAGAAAGAGAATACTTAATCAAGATTACCTCATATTGACTTTACCACCAAAGCCCTAACAACATTGTCTACAAGCCCTAATTTCAATACTAACTTCATTCTATCATGATCCATGTCTAAATTACAAGCTATTCAAGCATATTGTTCATTAGAAGGCATTTCTAGTCATACTTGATCATAAAAGTTAAATTATAACATCATAAGTCAAACTCCTTCCTAGTCAATCAATTCTATCTCAATTCATGATTATATGATCCTAACTATAATCACTTAGTATTCAAGACAATTTAATTAGGAAGATCAATTTAGAACCTTCAACATTGCCTCTATTGGCATAAACCCACAAAGATCACCTTCATCTACTTATATTAGTTTTTCTCATGGAATTCACATGATATAATCATATAATTATCAAACAAACATAATTGAATGCTATCCACTAGATTAGTATCACATTAAAGCCCCACCGATAATGCAATCACAACCCTACCTAGAATCGGGTATTTGGATCCACAATTGGGGATTTCTATGGGGTCTCAATGGGTGAAAGAACCCATGGATGAATAAGATTCACCTAAATTTAATCCATTCCCTAAACAAAGCTTGAATCCATGGTGAATTCGACCCTAGCTGTTGCTCTCATCTCATCTCTTTTTCTTCTATTCTAAAGAGATGATTCTTTGGAGAGAGTTTTGGGGGATTTAGATGAATGAGTTCTAATGATTAGTTTAGGTTTTATTTAAGATTATATAGGTGGTTAAATAACCTACTTAACCGACCTACATTAACCCCTAATTAATAACTAACCCAACCCTTAACTTTCTAACTTAAAACGAAAACTACCATAGCTGGCAGCTTCTACGGTTTGGCCATCTATGGACAGTAGATATCAATCTACTGTCCGTAGTTTATTCTCGTGGTTTGGAACTGAGGATCTTTTTTTGCATGGAGTTTCAGAGCTGACCTACGAGGCATATGTTAACCTACCGAACGTAAGTAGCAACCGTAGGACACCAAAGTTGACATTTTTGGGGTCCCTTTCAAGAACCCCTTGGGTGGTCCTGAGGGTTTTGTACCCAGACGTTTAACCCCTAATTATGTAAATATAAATATAGGAAACATTTATCTTGATTTTAACCCTAATGAGACACTCCAAAAGTCCACTACAAGACTCTACAATACACTAGTTCAACTTTATTTTATGGGCGTTATGATCGTTTCTTGACATTTGACCTCCAAACTCCTCAACCTAACTTGAAGAACCATTTTACATCATTTATTCAAGTTTCCAACTTTAAACTCACATGAGAGGCTATAATTCCACCTACTAGACTCTATCAAACAATAGTTAGGTCTTACTAGGTTTAATGGGGTATTACATCAACCCTATAGTTATCACGCAACATTGGTTCTAGTGGATTATGTACCTCAATGCATCTCCCAGTAGATTAATACCATGATCCTCAGTGGGATCATTAATAATCCACGAGGCTTTAACTCAACTCCATCACCCAAATTACTTCCGATTGGATCTTGGACCCCATGGTTGTTTATCTTTCACATAGTTTTGGTCAACTCTGGATCGTAAGGAGTCAATGGTTTGCCTCAACTCCATGTACTTGGCATACACTAGAGTAGAAACCCGTAGAAACAAAAACAAAAGTAAAAGTAAAAGTAAAATTAGGAAATAATTGACTAAAGTTCAATAATGTAGTTAAATTTAATCTAAAAGCCTTATTCCCCAGCGGCGCCGCCAAAATTTGATACGCTCAAATTACTATAAGCGATCATTACAAGTATAGAACCCAATTGTAGATTGGGGTCGATTCCACAAGGAATATGGTTTAAACTTAATCTCAACTCTCGATTTTGTCCGTTTAGCCAACTTGTTTTTGAGACAAGTAAGTAAGGGGGGTGGGGTGGGAGTGGGGGTGGGGGAGTTTGTGAAACAAATAACTGATTCATTGTTAAGTAACAAAAGAGCAAGATTCGAACTTTTGTTGTTATCAATGAGAGAGAAACTAGGGTGTATGTGTTCCTTATAAGCTCTTAACACGATAATCCTAATAATAGAAATCCTTTCCTAGTGTATCACATGCAAAGTGATAAGTTATGTATCCCCAAGTGATTGGTCCACCAAATAGGAAATTTCACCCTGCACCTTGGTCTGACTACGTGTATATAATTTACTAAGCCTTACTTTTACCTCTGATTAGACATCACATCAGTGTATGACTTAGTTTTCACCCTTGCACTAATTGACATTAGATGTTGGTATCACACTGAATCTCTGTTGATATTTTTTTTTAATAACTACCTCCTTGATCCTACAAGTAGTAGCAAGGTGATGAGTCCACGTTTTGGACTCATTTAGGGCTTTATTTTAATAGATTTAGTGTCCTTAAATGCATATTTTGTGCCATTAACTGATATAAATCCTTTATTTTAAGGTATTTGGATTTATGAACTAAGAATGGATACTAATGAGCAACAAGTAACAAGGAAACTGAAAGAATGAAGAAAATAAGGCACGAGGATCGCCTAACCCATCGGGCCAGTCGCCGAACGACCTTTGGTCTCGCCTAATGTTCCAGTGTGCCAAGCCTAGAAGGAAAAAATCAAGTCGGCGATAAAAAAGTGCAGTCAGCAAGTCGCGGAATGGTTATGCGATGTAGTAATCTATCGCCCAAAGTTAGAGAACTTGAAGATGATGAAGGCGAAAGGCAATGGAATGTACCAAAGGGCGATCGCCGAGTGGATCGGCAATCCTGACTTACTACGCCAAGTGGAACTTCGCTGCATAAAATTATAAATACATGTTTAAATTTTCATTTATGAGAGGAGGGAGAGAGCGAAAGAGCTGAGACTTTTATTATCAAGTTTTTTGATTTTTAATATAGAGTTAAAATTGAGTTTAGAGATAATATTTTTCCTTAGCTTTGAAGATTTCAATTTCTGAGAAATTAGAAGTGGGTGTTGAATGTTCTTCATCTTAGACATGTAAAGACAATATAAATCATACCAGTTGATGAAAATGCAATTCAATATTGATTTCTTGCTTTTTACTATGTCTAGCTAAAACCCCAATTCTTAGGGGTTGGATTATGTGACTATGAGTTGATTTAGCTACTGGGTATTTCTCATTGATAGTCTAAATGTTGTTTTAAAGTGATTTCATTCAGCAATTGTGGCTTAATATAAAGGGTTGTAGTTGCAAATGCAACTCTACCTTCGTATTTTTTGGCTTGCTCGGGAGAGAGGTTTGAAAATAAAGATTAAATTGATGGTCTGTGGGTATTGGGTTGTCATGTTTTCATCTAGAAAGAGTGAATTCTAAATCCTTTTTCATACATTCAGCTCGCGAGAGTGAATGGACTAAAGTGAAGGATGTTCTTAATGGCAGCTTATTGATGTTCGAGAGAAACCAATTTGATTCGGGGTAAATTGTTCAAGAGAAATTTTATCGCCACTAAAGTCTAGAATAATAATTGATTTACAACAAATTTACTATCAATTGCAATTACCCAGTTGTCTGCCTTAAACAATAATCTATCACATCCCAAGAATCCCGTCTCTATACTTCTTTTTCCGTATTGTTTGATGTTGTAAGTGCTAATCACAACCAAACCACCCTATTATTTAACATTTATATCACCCAAACTTGAGCTATGATTTTACTCGTAAATGCTTTTAGCTACGATTGACTTGAACATATTCTCACTTAGCTATTTATTCTCAAAACCACTCTATGTGAGAACGATCCAACCCTTGTTTGGGTTATATTACTTCTCATGATCGTTGGCACTTGAACTAGAAGTAGTGTCTTGATATGTGAAATCAAAATGGCGCCACTACTGGGGAGTGGTGTGTCACGATGCAAGAGCACACCCTAAAAGATATGGCATTCCCTTGGATCGTAACACGACGTACTTGACCTCTCGGAGGTCTTGTATAAGCCCTTTGACATCATTCATTGCATAAATGTATGAAAAATAGTGCGGAATTAAAACTTTTCACACGAAATCGTACTTCAAAATATCTTTCATAGAAAACATAAGGAATAAGGCTAAGTCTTATTGTCGCCATCTTAGACACACGAATATCTTGGGACACGACCCATACAATACGACATAGAAACACTAAGTCCATTACAATGCATTTAATAAGAAAACTAAAGATAGTGATGTCCTCGGATCTAGTGAGGACATACCAACACTTGCTTGAATGAAAGTCTAGGATCCAAGCTTCACTTCACGTACTTCTCTCAAATTTCATCTACACCTTCAGAGATAGACAAAATGTATGGAGCTAGTACATTGCATGTACGAAGTATGACATTATGCATAAAATCATGATAAAAGGGACATTTGTATAAAATATGCTCTTTTTGAGTAAAACTTCATATCATAAATATAAGAACCACATATAGCACCAACTTCACATATGAGTCACATTCCAGAAGATAACATCAAGAACACTTCAAAACCCATACGCATAAGACCATCCTACCAAAGATGATTCTAAGACTCACTTGAGTGAGTTATGAAGCGACCGCCCATACAATCCCTTCACACACACCAAAGAGATCCTTTATACTACCTAAGATAATATTATTCCCATTTCATTAATTAGACTCCCTACCTAGAATTACTCTAAGACTCACCTAAGTAAGACATGAAGAGAACACCCATACACACTCTCCAAGCCTACTAAGCAATCCTCAAAGCTACTCTAGATATATAAATTTTCATTAACATACATTTACTTAAGTCTTTATGTTCGTTAGACCATTTAGAAAATGTTCAACAATTAAGGACTTTCACATAATGGTCTTGGAGAAGACCTAGGGAACTCACACACTAATATCTTCAAAACATAGTCGTGCAATGTCTAGATAGCGTTCCATTCCACTACCTAAACTTCCTAGTACATATCCAACACTAGCCTGTATGACACATGATGATAATAGGCAATAACCGACATAGACCATACCAGCTAGGTATGGAATCTGGAGTGAACCCTACTCCGATAAAGGGTGTTTTACTTGCCAATGGTAGAAATAGGACACAACACATGTAGGCATATGATTAAGGAATATCGAGGGTTTCTTTGAATTCTAGCCTCATCATACAAATAGAGACACTCCCCAAACATACTCACTCGGTGCTAGCCTTTGTTCTCATAGAGTAATTCAATAACAGAGAATATGAAGTGGTATCATACTACACCTTACCAAGGAGGTCCCCTAGGGATGCCTTACAATGGTTAAGAGGATAGCTCAATGACTTTCCTAAGGATGATTTCATGCCGTTCCAGCCAACTAACCCTAAGTCCACCATTCACACAAGAAGCATACTATTACGACTTCCAACTTCAAGGATATCATAACCTTCTTCAAAAAGGTTCCACATAAATGACCTTCTTTACTATATTCAAGATCATATTCAATCCATACATATACATTCATGACAAAGGTGCTTTAGCCTACTAAGTCAACGACTCATATTCACATTCTTTATGTATCAAGTAAGGGACACAAGTCTACCAAAACAAGACACATATACTTTCCATTATCCCATATAACATATCATTCAAGAAGAACATAGAGACAACTTAGTATACTTGCAAGTTACCCTACACACTTCTATAGAATCATCAAGATAACTCATCCTAATGATCATATAGTCAACTAGGAAGATTCACACTTCAACATTCAAGTATAGAAACACAAGGCATCACTATAGCCTATCATGATCACATATAATCACTTAGAAGAACAAATACTTTGACTTCACATTTACACATAAGTCATCAAGACCTTCACAATACTCACATATTCAAGTTATAACATGATAATATCATAAGTCATAAAGTTATGCCGACGTGGACACATTGTTTCACAATTCATAAAGTAATGCCGACGAGGCCACATTATTTACAAGTATAGCACATAAGCACCGCCACCATAAGTGGACCATACCAAACATCACAATTCAAGACCTATACTAAACAATATATAGAGAGTTAGGTCAACATACCACCATTCCATTAAAAGCACCTCCAATCCATAGCCAATTCAACCAATTCAATCCACAAAGGCTCTTACCAATAGACATATACACCAATGCAAACCAATGATCAAACCATACAATTGATCCAACAAGAACCAATATTAAAATCATTAAATTTGGACAACCTATATACAATTCTAACATAATTCATACATATATCAATAGCCCAATACAATCTTCATAAGAATTCAATACAATAGAGACATAATTAAATCACCCATAATATAGTCAAAGTTAGGATTTCATGATTTTCATGGGTTCATAGGAATTTAGATCTAAAATAATCCAATAAACATCAATTCAATCGTAAATCATTGATTCAAAATGTTTTATGCAAGAACCCATGGCTAGAATTCAAAATAGAAGATTTCATGTTTTTGATCATCTTAGAAAACTATTGAAATTGACTCCTTGAATAAAGAGGATTCAAGGATGAAACACCATACCTTAATTGTGATGAAAAACCCACAAAATTGATGGAGAAAAACTTGGAAAATCTATCTTCTTCCTTGGAGCTTCAAATCTTCATCAATTGAGGTTTTTGGAGAGAAGAGATGGAGAAGTTTTGTGTTGGACTTGAGGGTTTTTATTTAAAAGGGTGAATTGAGGTTTAAAAAGGTTCAATAATCGCCTATATTTAGTCCCAAAAATACCCAATAAACCCCTGAAGTTATTGGACCTTTTAACCAAGTCAAACTCAACTTAAATTTTCGATATTATCATCGGGAAACAAATCCGCGACGCGGAGCTGCTTTCGCATAATTTTTGAAAATAAATTATGAAAAAGTGGAGTCTGCCTTGTGTCCGCGACACGGAGAAACTGTTGGCTTTTGGTGGACCAAGTCCGCGACGCGGACTGGTTCCCTCAATGTCTAAGTTGCTGCTGCCTTGGGCAGCTTGCTAGTCAAGGCTTGGTCCTTCTCAAGGACCCTTTGGTTGGTCCTTGGGGAGTTTTACCGAGACATCCACCTCAAATACTCTCGTATATATGTTAAGAACCTTTCAAATCAATTTTAACCCCAAACAACATATAAAACATGCCAAGGCACACTAGAACACGCAAGCACGTCTCAAGGCAAAACTTTCCAACGTCTTGGACGTTTGACCTCCAAACTCATCCAAATTTCACACACTGCCTATAAACACTATAATTAACCATTTTAGGACTTAATAAACTCATAACCAACATTTTAGGCTCTAATTAAACCTAGCTCATTTTGAGGGTGTAATAATACTCCCCCACTTGGAAACATTCATCCCCGAATTACACTTGCTTCATTTTGTTTAACCACTTTCAAGAGTAAGGACTCAATACTAGCAGCTCAAAACCATACCACATCATAAACAATACATATAGATAGGAAGAACATCAACTCCACATAACAAAGAGACTCAAAACACAACAAGAAAGTAGGCACAACCTCTACAACTCATCATGCAATAAGACTCTACCTTTTCACATCATATAAGAGGAAATTCCTTCCCCACACATTATCATGCTCATATACATCATTTCTATACACATTATAACCGTTTTAAATAAAACACAATTTAGTCAAAATTCAAAAATCCTTACAGTGAACTGCCAAACCTTACAGTGAATTTTTCAAAATCATTCAATAATGCAACATTTAAGCAATTTTTGACGGAAAACCATATAAACTCATTTGACAACATAATCAATAAATTCATAAAGGCACAACGCAAGGAATCAATGAAATTCAATTTCAACAAGACTCCTAAACACAATGCAACATGAAACATGCTTCTATGACTTTCTATCTCTCAAGCTTGAATTGAATAGAAAGATAAGAGACAACAAATCACAACTCTACTACTCACCATACTCCCCCACTTAGAAGGAACCCATCACTAAAAAAGAGAGAAATTATAACTTGCCGGCATCATCATCATCCGGCTTTGTTCCTTTGGCTCGGAGAGCATAGAAGCGATTCCTCTTTGGAGTACCACCTTCCGGAGCACTAAGAGGATCTTGCTTAGTTTCTCTTCCTCTAGGTGCAATATTAGGACAATACCTCACCTTATGACCATCCTTACCACAACCATAGAAACCACCGGTACCGGCAAGACATTTGTCAAAATGCTTCTTTTCACAAGTAGCACAAGTAGGCTTACCACCTTGAGAACCACTAGTACCTTCACTCTTGGCCTTAGGAGCACTAGATCCTTTGTCACATCCGGGGAGCACCTCCTAGAAGTAACATGGCGTAGACCTCTCGGAGGTCTTATACAATCCCATAGTTATCATTCATCGCATTGACATAGTAAATTTAGTGGAAAATTTAAAACTTTTCATAGCATATCATATGCTAGAAACTTCATCTCATAAATAGATAAAACATAAGTCATAATACATATTTAGACCTTAAGTCTCTTTGCCATCCTAGACTCAATATCATAAGAGTAATTTAGGGACACGTCCCTTACAACATAATACATAAGTAATACTTTATACACTTTACAGTAAACTAATCATTAGGACATCCTTGAACTTAAGGATTCCTTTCCTTGAGATTGGGAATCACATATCAAGCTCCTCAATCACATAAACATCCTTTAAGCATCCATAACCTACACTTTGTGTAAAGAGTAGAGAAGAATGGAGTTAGTACAAGAATGCACTAAGTATGGCAACCATTCAAAAACATGCATTTAAAAGGGACATTTTCTTTGAAATCATACTTCATGCCTTTTTGAGTAAATCTTCGTAAAACCTTTATCCAGAAGCATTAATATCATTCACATACTTCATAGAGACATAATCAAAGTCCAAACATCATATAAAATCACATATAAAATTTATGCCATATTTGAGGTCACTTTTACAGTGCGCTCTTTTAACTTAACAGTGAACCCTTTTTCTTTTAAATCATCAACCTTCCAAGTAACCCTCTAGTGATACTTAGTGCAATTCATCACCTTAAGGCCACAAGGGAACCATACATACAATCTACACAAGGCAACACATACCATCATGGAAGTATAGTACAACATAGACATATTTAAGCAAAGACTATAAGGACATTACAGTGAACTCTTAGTCATTATGCACATATACTTATTTTACTTCACATGGAACCTTATAAGACTTTACTCGTAATCCCAATATAAATCTACTAGTGCAATGTACATGTGAATCCCCATAACCTCACATATACTTAGTAGACCCTTCATGAGACCACACGCCTTAACACTTCATACATCAACATCACAAGTAAAGACAACTTCATTCATGTAAATACAAGACCTTTCTCATATAGTCATTTAGACCAACATAGTGCATATAAGGATAAGATCACATCATATAGATTCATACCATGCACATCTTCATAACAAGTAGACAATTACTACCATGTCATGCATAAAGATATAAACATAATCATACACATTAGGTCACCTTCCTAGGACTTCCTAAGGAGCTACTTGTGCAATGTCTAGATGGGTTCATTACTTCCACCTATCCTTAGTAACATCCCTTAAGTCATCCTAGTTAGGATCCTAGTTATTTGATTCCATTGTCCATTTTACTTTAGGGAAAGCTATAGCCTTAACTGACACTAAGACTATGGGTGCTAAACATGGAATTTGGTGTTGTAGAGCCTTACACCAATGGAAGGTGTTCCTACCTAGCCAAGGTAGAACATTAACATACATCCTAGCATCCTAAGTGAATTCACTTTGCTATATCCTATGTGGCAAGCATAGTTTATGGAACTAAGAGATAGGTGTAATCCCTCTACATGCCATTGGGCAATTGGGGCCTCCTCTCATGAGAAAACATGGGTGAACCTTCCTCAAAGGGAAGTCACCATCTCATGTGGGTCCATAGGTGAGTATTCCTCTAAGGGAAGTCAACACTCTATAAGGGACAAATGGTGAATCTTCCTCCAAGGGAAGTCAACACCTCTCAATGTCATGTTCACTCGGTGCTAAGCTAAGTTTCCTTTATTAAAAAGCCTTTATTACATTTTTCATAAAACATAGACTTGGGATATTTGATCCTCATATGCTTATAATATATTCAAGCACCTATTTAGTTTTAGAGTATTCTTGGGCACTCCTCTCAAGGCCCCTCTATTTACTAGATCATCATTCATGTGTGTGTGTGTACATATATATGAGCAAACTTTTCACATAACACATTAAGACCACACATGACCATACATTCATATTCATGCACATAGAGACCAAATCTAGGAACTATCCTATCAAGGTACACATGTGCAATGCATAGACAAGGTCCCATACCCTTGCCCATTAGACACTACGATTCTATACTACTTGTAAGCATGCATGAAGTGTGAGTGTGTATACATTGATCAACATGATCACATAATGGCTATCAACAACATATTGAGGGAGCCACCCTTTTAAGACCACAATACTCTTTCAAGCATAAACCATGTCACATCCCGTAACCACATCATAGAAATTAGGGTGCAATCTTGGATTGCATCAGAGTCGTCGACCTCTCGGAGGTCTAAGACAAGCCCTTTTGTAACCACCATTCATTGCATACATGTATGAAAAGTAGTGCGGAATTAAAAAATTTCACACGAAATAATAATACTTCAAAATATCTCTTTTATAGAAAAACATAATGAAAGACTAAGTCTCAAAGTCGCCATCTTAGACATAGGAATATATTGGGACACGGCCCATACTTCAACATATAGAAAATAGATAAGTCGATTACAATACTTTTCAGTAAGGAAAACTAAACATCAAGATGTCCTCAAATCTAGTGAGGACATACCAACTCTCTACTTTAATGAACACTAGTCCAAGCTTCAACTTCGATACTCCTCTCAAAATCCACCTACACCTTTTCAAAATAGACAAAATGTATGGAATTAGTACAAACACTTGTACTAAGTATGACGTAATGCATAAAATCATGATAAATGGACATTTATGTAAAACATGCTCTTTTTGATTAATACATCATAGCATAAGCATAAGAACAACATTTAACACCTTAGAAACATATAAGATATCACATAAGCATTTAATCAAATATTAAAGAACGTTACAGTGAACTAAGTTCCACTTCACAGTAACCCATTTTAGCATACATCCTTCTCACCAAAAGTTATCCTAAGACTCACTTAAGTGAGACTAAGAGAGACCGCCCATACACCCTCTCTAAGCACACCTGAATGATCTTTAAGACTACCTAAGATAAGATTGTTTCATTTTTCTTTTATTAACTCCCCACTAAGGTTACTCTAAGATTCACCTAAGTAGGACAAGAAGAGACCGCCCATACAACCTCTTTTACTTAAGGAACCCTCAAAGCTACCCTAGATAGAGCACATTCTATTCATCATACCTTAGCTAAAGTAGTGATCGTTTATTAAGTCAATTAAAAGACATTTCATTCATTATAAACTTCATATATTGGTCTTGGAAAGACCTAGGGACTCACATACTAATATCTTCAAAGTCTAGTCGTGCAATGTCTAGATAGAGTCCCATTCGACTACCTAAACTTCCTAGAACTTATCCAACACTAGCATGTATCCCACATGATGAGAATATGCAATAACCGACATAGACCATACTAGCTAGGCATGGAATCCGGAGTCATAAACCTACTCCGATGGAGGGTGTTCTACTTGCAAAGGGTAGAATAAGACACATCCCATGTAGGTACATGGATAAGGAATATCAAGGTCTTTTATGTACTCTAGTCTCATTCTCAAGTAGAGGTACATTTGTCACGACCCGAAAACACCCCCTAGAAGTTAGGGAAAACCTTCAAATCGTGACCGGGCGTACTTGACCCTTTGGGGTCTCGTACAAGTACTCTAACTAGCGTTCATAACATAAAGCATGAAAAGTAGTGCAGAATTAAAACTTTTCACGATAATAAAAATAAAAGAAGTCTTTTCATAAATACTAGGAAATCTTGTCGTCACAAGCCAACTTAAAGACACAACTTAAAATCTTAGGGACACGAACATTTACAATAAAAAGTAAATACAAATTAAGTCTTAATAATGAAACTAAGAGACATAGACTATGTCCTCGAATATATGAGGACATACCCAATTCTTGAGAGATAGAATTCCCAAGCTTCAACTCCGATCCTCCAAAAGGCTTCCAACCTATACTCATAAGGTATATAAAAGTATGGGGTTAGTACAACAATGTACTAAGTATGGCATATGCAAAAACATGCAAAAAAGGGACATTTTAGTAAAATAACATTTCACGCAAATTAAATATAGCATTCATGAATTTAGAAGCAAATCAACATAAGAACCATCATTTAGCACTTAAGGAATAAGTCACATAATTTTGAACCAAAAGAACACTTTACAGTAACTTTACCAAAACTTACAGTAAACTAAAAAGGACATTACAGTGAATTTACTAAAACTTACAGTAAAATTGAATAAACATTACAATGAACATTTTGAATTCTTACAATGATTTACAGTGAATGACACGGTCTAAGTCATATGAACTCTTTTTCCTTTGAAGTTTCCCTAACCCAAGGTCATCCTAAGACTCCCTAAGGTGAGACAAGAAGGGATCTTCAATACACCTCCTTCAAAGCACACCAAAGCGAACCTTAAAACCACCAAATCTTAGACTTACTTAGTTGGAAATCAAATCCACGCCCTTGTCTAACATATGCAAAACACTCATGGAGATATAGGTCACACTAAGTGCAATGTGAGAGTAGCATCCCATACTCCCACTCCCACTTAGTGCTCCTAATGGATTCCATTTACTCAAGTACTCCACAATAATCATCCATAACACCACACCATAATATACTCATTCACACGGATTTTATGAAAGTACTCTTCTCCCATAGTAGGTATAGGTCACACCAAGTGCAATGTGAGAATAACATCCCATACTACTACTCCCACTTAGTGCTCCTACTATGTAACTAATGTGGATCGAGCATTTCACGACATACATACACAATATCAACAATATACAAGTTAACTAGTTTCAAATCAATTCTTTTGTGGGAGTTAGCTTAACCGACAAAGACTATGAGAGCTAGACATGGAATCCCGATATTAACCCCTATCGGATGAGGGATCCTTACTTGCCTAATGTAAGGTCATGCTTCTTAGCGTTTACATGGCTTTTCCAATAGCTACACTATGCGGGAACATAGTTAAGGGATAAGGAGATTGCTACTAAGTAACTCACTGTCACGACCGGAATCTAGACCCCAGACGAGACCGGCGTCGTTGACCTCTCAGAGGTCGCAGACAAGCCTACATACGTCATTCTTACTTCATCTAGGTTAATTTTAGCAGAAAATTAGAACTTTTTGTTTTCTTATTTCATGCTAAACATTTTAAACTTAACATCATGGGCGTTCACAAATCAACCATCTAATATAGCGATAATCAAATGAATGAAACAGTGCAATACTGTAAATAATGTATAATTTCCAAAATGGCACCAATACAATGTCTGAAATAAAAATGGAAAGAAACACTAGTGGTACATGCTCCACTAGCTAAAGCCTACATCTAAGCTAGAATATAAATGGCCAAGCATCCTCGAAAGCATGAGGGCCTACCAAGTCCGGATGAATGCTCGACGTCTGGATAGCTTCAGCGTCAACCTGTAGCTCTTGCGTCCACCTATGCCTGCACCTAAAATTGTAGAGTTGTATAGGGTTAGTACACACTTGTACTAAGTATGGGTATATGCAAGAACACACCAAGGACATGCATGAGTAAGAATAGCTCTTCCCTAACAACATGATTATGGAAAGTCAAGTCAGTGGACTTGCCAAATTTGGATTAGGAAAGTTAGTGAACTTTCCAAATTTGGATTAGGAAAGTCAGTGAGCTTTCCAAATTTGGATTAGGAAAGTCAGTGAGCTTTCCAAATTTGGATGAGGGAAGTCTTGCCATGAGAGTAACATGCATCATCATACTTATCATATTGCACACAGCACATAACATCTTACACATAGCACATATCACATAGCATACAATACATAACATCTTTTATAACATTCATTCATATGCCATGAGACCTTGGAATCATGGACTTGACATTAAGACTTTCCAAAATGAGGGCTCAACAAATGGGACCTCAACTAGGGAGTCTTCATTAGCAAACACAGAGTCTGCTTCATTCATTCATACGTACTTCATTTCATTTCGTTCATAGGCTAGTGTGAACACCAGCTATACCTAGGATGTAGTTTAAGACTTTCATCGGGTTTGCTGTGCAATGATCAAGAATAACCTAGTGTCATTACTTGAGTCTAGCTCACCTCTTGATTATCCTAACCTAACACCTTTGGTATCATTCGTTTCATTATGTGCATCATTTGAGGCTGGCCTCATTCATTCATTGGGAACTTTAACTTTAACCGACATTGATCATGTGAGCATCATGAAATCCAGTGTCTCCCCCACACCAAAAAGAGGTGGAATCATCGGCCAAGGTGACCCAAAACATGCTAGCGTACATGGGAATTTAACCCCGCCAGATCCCTATATTGGCAGTATAGGTTCGAAGACTAGGAGATATAAGGAGACCCATACCCAGCAAGCCGGACAGTCTCATCTCATGAGAGTTACGTGAACCTCCGCCCTTCCCGAAAGAAGGCATCACCGCTCATAGCTAGTCTATCGGTGCTCAGTATAAAGTTCCATTACATTCAACTCATATGTCATGGAAGTCGACTTATAGTATGAGGACATCATAGCTCAATAGATGATTACTCATCTCATCATTAGTATTAAGTGTGTTAATCTCAATACTTTCATTAGAGTGTTCATAGAGACTGGTCTCTTCATTAAATTACACTCTCATAGGTGAGTACGTTTTGGTAACATTTACTTAGGCTCATTTGAGATTGTTCTCATCTTTTACATTAGCCTCATATCATGTTGTCACCACATTCATTAACATTAGCACAATTGCTCTTCATAATTACTCACCCCATTTTACGTGAATGTTCATTTCATCATATGACAATGTACTTGACAATTTGTGTGTTTCACACTCTTACATAACCCTTCTAGGGTTTCTTCATTTCATTACATACATCTTAGGTTCACTTATTTTTAAACGTATGCTAGACTTATGGGTCTATACATACAAGCCATGAGGCTTTATTCATAGTTCGTTAAGTGACTCATATCTTCCTAAGATTATGTAGTACAAGAATTATGTATCTTGTATGTATGCCAAGATATTGATTTCGATCTAAGTAGGTGGCATTATTCTTGAACATTTAATTCACGTATGACTTATGTATCAATACGGAAATTTGGGCAAGAGAACCCAAGTTCGAACCCCTTGGACAATACTTACATTTTTCCTTGACTTTATTTTTAGTCTTCATGACATTGGGACCCTAGATCGAGCCCCAACATCAACATTCTCTCTTTATTTTTCTCCTTGGATTCTCCTCCTAATTGGCCGAAGGGTTGTGGGATCGAACCCCCACAACCCCTTTTATTTTTCATTTAAAATTGTGTTGTCCAATTCGCCTAGACCAAGAGGTTGTGGGATCAAACCCCCACAGCCTCTTTTTATTTTATTCTTTATTTTGCTGGGAATTGGGAGGTTGTGGGTTCGAACCCCCACAGCCTCCTTATTTTATTTTTATTTAAAATTTGACTTAGATATGCATAGGCAGTGAGGTTGTGGGATCGCGCCCCCACAACCTCACTTTATTTTCTCTTTATTTCGCGCCTTCTCCTTTCCAGCCTTGAGGTCGTGGGTTCAATTCCCACGCCTCACATTTCCTTTCTTTTAATTTTCTTTCAATTCATTTGCTGCCTGGATGTCGTGGGTTCGATTTCCACGCCTCCCATTTTATTTATTTAAATTTTTACATTCTCCTTTCTCGCCTGTACACCCCATTTCGAATCCCCCCAACCCCTTTTCATTTTTCTTGCGAAATTAAGGTATCATACGGGTGAGGTCACAGGTTCGAATCCTGGTGGCCTCATCCCTTTAAATCAATTAAATTTTCCAGATTTCTTCTCTATATTTTAGCCTAAACTAAACTTATATTTTTGACTGGAAACTTAATCATTTTCTTAACTTATTTTCATCAATATATCGACTTGAAAACTTAGGAAAATTCATGGATCGTTTAACACTTTTTGGGGTGTATTTCATGGATTCGTTTAGCCAACATATTGATACTCAAATCAGCCCCACTTCCATTTTAATGAAAATCACGATTTACATAGGTTTATGTACGTAAAAAGACAGCCAAAACAATATCAAACTTGAAGCCTTAACTCGAGACCTCATTCACTGTACATTCACAGTAACATTTTTGCATATGCACACACTTGCACAAACTTTCGAATACATGGTTGTCTTTCCTATGATTTCAAGTACACAAACATAAAATCACAAAGAACATCATATTTCACACTTAGCTACCAGCAACCATACCAACAACATGATTTCTAACCTAATTTAGATTGAAATCGGAAGGAGACTAGGGACAAGTAACTCAACAATAGAGGGGACAACCCTAGTTTCATACGTTGAATTTTGTAGAAAGAAATTTCTCTTGGAGAAAGGATTCCAAGAGAGAAAACCCATACCTTGTTGTAACTTTCCACACATTCCAAGTGCTGCCCAAATCCTCCCCTAAACCTTCAACACAATCCCGTCGAGAAGATGATGCAAAGTTTTCGTTTCTTAAGTTAGCTTGCTTGTTGTATATTTTTTTTTGTAAGTTCTTTGAGTGTAGAGAACTTTTGATTGCTCTCTAATGTTTTGTCTTCTGTTTTTTGTTTTGCAGCCAAGAACAATAGAATGAACGAGAGAGATAGAGAGAATTAGGCGTGAGAGAGAGAGAGTTTGTGTGAGATAGTGCCTCTTAAAACTAGGATAGTTGGCAAGACTTAGTCAATTTAAAAAAAACATAAATTAATAAATAAATAATAATTAATAATAAAATCTGAGTTTCCTTATTAAATCAGCCATTAATTATTAATTTATTAAATTAATTCACCAATAAAAAAAATCACATTAAATCATTGCTCCCACCTAGGTTCGAACCCGGGTGGAGCAAGACTTCATTTCAAGGGCTCAATTTCGGCCCTCTCTCCCCAAATTGTCCCTCCACTTTATTAATTAAATAATTAATTATATATGTAGGGTAATTACGATACTACCCTTATCCAGAAAAAAGACCATTTTACCCCTAGACCCTTTAAACCTAAGATTTCTTCTTTTTAAGTCAGGTAAAGACTCCTTCGAGTAAATCTTCGTATTCGAGAGCCCTACATGGTTGGACCCAACCTTTCCAAGCTCAAATAACTCCCCAAGTTAGTTGGCTTGGCTGTAGCAAGGGTTCCGAAGTCTGGTTCTACGCGCATCAATCCGTGCGAACCCTGGTCTAATCGTAGGCATTCTTGACACATTAGCATTTCTTAGCTTATTCATTTTTAGGGTTGTTACACTCACTCTCTACTAACGAGGAGTACTCATCTCAAGAGGTAGTTTGGATTACAACATCTCAACTCACGAAGTGTAATACACCTCCCCTTCATATCCTCTCGGTTCTAGGCATAACTCCCCACAGATTTCTCAACATAATAGTCTATCTTAGAAAGCTCACTAGGAATGGATAGGTTGCTACTAGACACTACATCTCAACTCACGAAGTGTGTCCACCTCAAGATTCCCCTTTTTACTCAACTTGACATAATACATTCTTTAAACTCTGTGTGTGTACATGTACACACCTTGCATATAAGAATCATTTAATTCTCATCAAGTTATACACATACTTCAACCTTGATTCATCAAGTTACACGCTCTACATGCTTCTCATAATCATATACTTCATTTAGACATAAACTAGGTCAAACATGCAATTTAAGCTACACCAAACACAATACAAGACCCATTTCCATTATCTCTTCATTTCACATATTAGACCTTCAAGATTAAATATTCAAAACATACTAAATAACATCAAGTTCATCAATTAGCACCGCCACCCATAAGTTGGACCATACCACTCAAACAACAATTCATAATAAGAACTATACAATGAGAGCAACTCATCAACAAATCAAACCATCATCACCCATAAGCAATTTATCAGTATTTCACCATATTAAGGCCCTTAGGGAAGTAGCTACACCAATATGAAAAATACAAGAAGACCCAAGTTCATACCCTACTGGCCCTTAGGTAAGTAGCTACACCAACATGACAAATACAAGAAGACCCAAGTTCATACCCTACTCAAATCATGCTCACATAACCCATTTTCAAGCCAAAAGTTGAAGTATGCATAAACAAGAGCTTCATGGAGTTTTAACATCAAAATCATCAATTCAAACCAAGATAAATACATTTAAACCATTAGAACTTAAATACAAGAAGACCCATACTAGAAATCAAAGTTAGAAGAAGTTTGAGTTTAGAAACCCTTTTGAAAACCTTTTTGAAAGTTGGCTTCTTGAATGAAAAGATATTCAAGAATGGATACCATACCTCACTAAGAAAGCAAAATCCAAGATTTTTGGTGAAGAAATCACGTCCAACCAGCCCTTCTATCCTTCCTTGACCTCTAGCTTTCAATGGAGTCTTGAGAGAGTTTGTCTTTAGAGAGAGAGAGTTTGAATATTTTGAAGAGAGGAGTCTTGTCTAGGTCTAGGGTTTAAAACTAACTTAATATAACCTAAAAAAACTAAAATTATCCACCTAGGGTCTTAAAATACTTGGGGTGTATTTACGTAAATGCCCCAAGTTGGGCAACAGCTTCACGGACTTTCAGGCCCTCACAGACGAGACCTCCACCAACGGACCGTCTGTGCATCAACGGACCATTGGTAGGGTATCGTGGGTGGATACTTAGATCCAAAATGGAGCCTGTCCACCAAGACCTTCTGGTACAATCGATACCCTAGGTTGACGGACCGTTGATGGACCAACGGACCGTCCTTAGGGTCGTCGATGGCCACTGCTTTTTGGCAGTTTTGCCCAAGTCTTGGGCCCTTCATCTAGGGCCCCTTGTGGGGTCTTTCTCGGACGTTAAACCCCTAAACTAAGTCGTCTAGGTCTTAGGAACATCCCACCTTAGTTTCAAAGAAAACGAACACGTAAAACTCATCCAAACACAATAAGTGACACAAGTACATTCTAAGGCATAGCTTCCGAACGTCATGGACGTTCTTGGTCGATTGAACTCCAAACTTAACCAAACTTCACACACTGCCTAAGAACACTAAACTAACTCAGTTTAACTTAAAATCAACTCAAGAAACAACCACGAGGATCTAGTTCACCTTAGTTCATTTTGGGGCGTTATAACATTGTACTCTAGTCTCCTTCTTAAGTAGAGCTACAAACCATAACATATTCACTCGGTGCTAGCCTTTGTTCTCATAGAGTAAGTTCAATATAAGGGACATATGAAAAGGTACCATCTCTTAGTCATTACCTAGCCATAATGCACCTACCAAAGATGGGTCCACTATGGCTGCCATTCAATGGTCTATAAGGATAGCTCATTCTTTTCCTTCTTTCTATATAGAAGATTCGACATATTAGTCATGCTTAGAAAGGCGCCATCTTAGGTCTACCGATCCTAGACTTTCATTAAACATTCATCCATACACATACAAGACAAAGGTGCCTAAGCCTACTAAGTCAAGATGTTCATATTCATCATATACATGTATCAAGTAAGGGACACAATCTACCAAAACAAGACACATCATTAATTCACATTAGCACATATAACATATCATTCTTTGAAGCACATAGGAATGACCCTTATCATCTTTATGTCATCCTATACGTTACTATAACATCATCAATATAACCATCATATACTCATATAGTCAAGTAGGAATAATCATGTATCAACTTTAAGACATAAACACATAAACACATAGTCATAATCCAACATGATCACCTCATATCCATAGAAGAACACATACTTTCACATTACTAGCATGTAGATAGATATAATCATACTTCACATAATCAATTACACAAATCATCATAATACTTCAAGTAGTGCCGACAAGGCCATGATAATCAATATACTTAAAATAACGTCGACAAGGCCACATCAATCACATAACACCGCCACCATAAGTGGACCATACCAATCACAACATAATTAAAGTCTAATTAACATAAAATAAAGAGAATTAGGGCAGTGTACCACCAATCCATTCTAACCACTTTAATCCATGTCTAAATCATCCAATTCAATATTATAAGGCCCTTACCCATGGCCATGAACATCAATTCAAAGTATAAATCATAATACTAGATGAAACTAGGTCAGTTCAATATATATTTAACAATCTAAGACCAATAAGACATCAATTGAATACAATTCTTACATCATTAGAAAGCCCATAAGAAACTACACATTAATTCATAAACATTAGACCAATATCAAGTAACCCATAAATTACTCAAAAACTAGGATTCATCAATTACATGGGTTTATAGGTTAATTAAGTTAAAAATCATCTTAATAGCAACAATTCTATCACTAAACAATGATTAAAAACCATTAATGCAAGAACCCATGGTAGATAATGAAATAGGTCAATTCATCTTTTGAAAACTTTAGAAAACATCTTTGAAAGTTGGGCTCCTTGATGAAACGAGTTTCAAGGATCAAAAACCATACCTTTATTGGAGAAAATCCACGAAATTTGGTGAAGAAATCAATGAAGAACTTCAATCCTAGCTTCAAACTTACCCTTATTTAAAGAATCTTGACAAATCTTGAATTTTCTTGAATGAAGTCTTCTACTTTGATTTTTTTCTTGAGGTTTTGCCCTAAGGTTTGAGAGAGAAGAGAACTATGAATTTAAAGATGGAATTAGTATTATGTAAGGCTTTAAAGTACTTGTGAAACCTGTTTTATTTAGGTTTTCCTAGTGTGAAAAGGAGAGGAAATTACCTTAATTACAATTTTCCCGCGGCAAAAACGGGACTGCACCATACAATTCACTAAAATGGTCATAACTTTATACTCGAAAACTTGATTGATGCGAAATTGGTGGCGTTGGAAAGATGATTCAAATATCTTTAATTTGATAGGTCATGGCTTACGTAACTCTTAATATTCTAAGAGATATGGTTATTTGAAGTTTACCCAAATAAAATCTTATGTCTAAACTTAATTGGTAAGGAAACTTTCAACTCTACTTTGTGCAAGGGTTTTCTAATGACCTTAAATGATATTGAAAATCGTTCGCACACTAAGAAATTTACTTTAAAACCTAAGAAAATTAAGAGTCACTCAGTATGACCTTATAAGAAAATTTAAGAATTGCTAGGGTTTAACTTAGAAAATTTCGGGATCTTACAGACCACATAGCACACAATAACATAGGAGGCAAGACAATCTTCACATTATAATCAAGACTCATAACTTTAACTATTTACACATTCACTTACGGGTACATGGGTACCATTTTAATTCATCAATGGAAACACCTACACTTTAACCTAACATGGATATACACATGCTTATACAATAGTCGTACAACCTAAATCACAACTAGAATAGGAAAAGTAGGCATAAGCTTCACATAGTGTGATCATCATCAGCACATATTCATATATTCATCAATTTGCCTTCAAGGCCATGGTCAACACATATATATAATGACAATAAAGTAAACACCGCCACCATAAGTGGACCATACCACACCATGCCATACAAGGCTTCATCAACTACAATGATATAGAAAAGTAGAAGAGATAAACATTCTTACCAATTTCTCACTCCTGGATCATCATTGATCAATACACCTTGTTCATCAACAATTCATATATAGGGCAGTAGCTAAAGTACCATAATCATAAAAGAAACCATGTACAAGTTGTTACAAGATCATATTACAATCTAATACAATACATCACATATATACTAGAAAGTAGAAGAACATAGATCTTAAACCCAATTCGCTTGCATTGATCACCCATAACAATTCATCAACAATACACATATAGGGCAGTAGATAAAGAGATCATTACTCAAACAAAATCATGCTTTATCTACCCTAACCTTTAGATTATGTCATATACATTACAATATTCACTTTATAGGCTAGACTAGTCCAAATCAATCTTTACCAATTCCATGGTTATCTATTCATTCAATTACACCTGAGTATCATCACATTATACATATAGGCAGTAGATAAGGTCAATTAACCATAATTGAGTCATATAGCAACCATCCCAACATCATGATCACAAGTTACAACTTGATAGACTAGAAGAAGCTAGATCAATTCATGTCAATTCTTCTTTACTTTAATCATACGAGATTCCTATCCATAATTCAATCACGATATAAACCTAAAACAGTGGCTAATCGAAAGTCTTACAACAATCAACATGAAGCCAAACTTACAGTGAATACATAGATCATAAACTAGTCATGTTAAATCCTTCATACATTGATCCACATGGATCCTTCATCATCAATTCATCATCAA
Organism: Solanum sitiens; assembly: GCA_016801875.1. Lineage (NCBI taxonomy): Eukaryota > Viridiplantae > Streptophyta > Magnoliopsida > Solanales > Solanaceae > Solanum > Solanum sitiens. The sequence goes on along the minus strand of JABWTJ010000062.1, from coordinate 1,048,499 downwards.
TTCACGTAAATAATAGTAAATATAAGTAATTCAATGTAAGAGAATCACAAATCTATCATTAACAAGCCATGATCACAAAGCACATGCAAGGACTAAATCAATTTAGGGAAGGAACATGAGTTCATCATGCAATTGGATTAAAATCACGTTCAAACCAATACATTAACATCAATTCATCATAATTTAACCATTTAAAACATTTTTAGAAAGAACCTATGGCTAGATTGAAGAAGAAGAGATTGGATCATGAAACCTTCTTTGAAAACTTTGAGATTAACTCTCCAAGTGAAAGGTTACTTGGAGATGAAGGATTAACATACCTTTGTCTAGTTGAAAGCCTCTAAAACTTGATGAATCATCCATGTAAATCCAAGCTCCCAGCTGTTCTTGAGCTTCACCAACAATGGTGTTTCCTAGGAAGAATATATCTGGAGGGAAAGGTTTAATTCGTGTAGAAGGGATTGGGAATGGGTTGTTCACGTTTTAGATCCCTTATATACACCCAAGAATAGGCAAATAAATCAATTAGGGTCATTTTAGGACGTGGGGTGAATTTCCCATTCACCCTTTAAATAAAACAGTCGCATGGCATTGATTGCCGGCCACCGTCGACTAACCCAATTGACTGGGCGTTGGTCTATCAACGGGCCGTTCTGTGCCCTCCGTCGATTGGGTCTGAGGCTGTCAAGTGGCCAATCCTTTCCCAGGATAAGTTACAAACTATGACTCCCCATCGACGGGACATCAGTCAACCAACGGATCGTGCTTTGAGCTCGTCGATTGACACTGCCAAGGTAGTGTCTTGACAGCTCTTGGGTTCTTCTTGTGGGCCCTTTTTAGGGCCCTTTGGAAGTCGTACCCGTACGTTTACAACGTAAATACAAACCTCATAAAGTTGTAGAACTTCCACACCAGTTTCACCCAAAACAAAATACACATAACACGTCCAAACACATTAGGCCCCATCGAGATACACACATGCATATCTCAAGGCTATCTTTCGAACGTCTTGGACGTTCTTGGACGTTTGACCTCCAAACTTCACGAAACTTCATATACAGCCTATAAACATAATTATGACTCATTTTAATACTTTAGAAGCTCATGACATACAAATATAAGCACGCATAGATATATGAGGCACATAGGTGACTAGTCGTCGAGCGTCTTGGTCGTCCCTTGACATTTGACTTCCAAATCACCTCAAACTTTACATACTGCCTCTATACCATATTATAAGCCATTTTAGGACCTTATAACTTTATGACAAACATGTTAGGCTCTAGACACCCTAACTTATTTTGGGGGTCTTACAATATCCCCCACTTGGGAACATTCGTCCTTGAATGACACTTAGAACACTTTAATCACAAAAAGGACTTCAATGCATCATAGAGAAGTTCATCATATTCATAACATAATCACATAGAAATTAATGCACCAAACATACAAGGAACACAACTTCACATCATTTAGCACTCAAAGCACACAAGCAAGCAAAACTTCAATTCACTCACTCTTTAATGCATCAATCACAAGGCTCTTATCATGTTCATAGGAGGAACATACTTATACTAATCATAACATGGTCATTACACTTCATTTTATTAAGAGATCATCATAAACCCTTCTTTAAATCATACCAAGGCAGATTCCAACAACACTTAAAACAAGTAGGCACTCATACTTTAATGCACAAAGACTTGAGTTAATTGAATACACAAAGACCTTTATTAGTTAGACCTAGTGCCATGAAGGTCATACTAAGCCATACCATGATTAGTGGTGCTCATGGAGGAATTTCCTTCTCCTCAACACCCTTACATGTATCATGAGTTCACACCCAAGCAAATGCACAAAGGTCATCTTTACTGTAATATGAGAATTTCTCAACTTTTAAAACAAAGACATGTTCATGTTTCTTCCTAGTGAAGTCTAAATGGTAGGTCACACCAAATGCATCACGACAATTAGAAAGCCATTTCACACAATGTCAATTTATAACATGGTACTCACCGTCACAGTAAGCATCATTTGGGAAAATTAATACACATCATAGGCACATACATGAATACTAAGCTAAACATGATTTCACTTTTCAAGGGTGAGCCTACAATCATGCTTTCCACACCATACAAGTCACATATTTTTCAAGCGACTTCACATATTTCATTTTAAAGAGACTCAACTTTTCGTTGTAAGGCTAAACATTATACCTCACAAGTGACTACAACCAAGTTTCTTACCTCATCTCATGGAGTCAAATTCACAATTATCATGTTAAGATGCACAATACACATGAGAAAACATGGATTTTATCAAAATTTCCATTCATGAACTTTGGAATCTTCAAAATATCTTTAAGGTAATGTCAATCAATACATACCAAACATATTAAGTTCATGCAATTCATACTTTATGCAAGACTATATTCATGAACAAGCTTACTAAGAATTATTAGTTTCAAGTTCAAGCAAGAATAGAAGGACAAGGTAGAAAATATCTACAACCTTACTATTCCATCACCATCCCCCACTTAGGGTAAACCCAATTAAGAGCAACTTAACCCAATTTTCAAGAGGATTTTAGTTATCAACCAACAAAGGAATTACAGTAACTTACCATAAGGGCTTCAAAGGTACTCTAAACTTTATCACCTATGCAATTTATCCCCAATCATCAAGTTATGTCATACCATTCAACCACATAAGGTTTTTCATACAATACAATAGACACCAAGGTCATACAACATTAGGGGAAAAACAACAAGGAGACTTAGCCATAAAAATTCTTCTCTTTCTTTGTACTTTACAGTAAGGTGGCTTCTAGGTCACTAAAACTCACATCATCACCCTACAAGGACAAACATACTACCTTCACACCTAGGATCAAGTCTATACAAAGGAATCCAATCCATTCTAGGCAACTTATCAAGGTCCACACATAAACAAAGGGAAAACAATGAACACTTTTAAGCATATATTCTTAGGGTAGTATGATTTCATAGATAGTCACTAAGCATTTCAAGCTCAAATCATAATATTAGGCTACCATAATGTAAAACCATATAGTGACACATCATTCCAAAAGAAACTCATTTTAACCAACATAACTTCTAAAATGCTTTAGCTATATCATAACATACATTTCTCAACATAACATGCTATTTCACATAAGTCCCATACATAGCCATAAATGGCATCACATCACTAAAACATGCCAAAATTCACCTTCACACATACTCATCAAATCATAAAACCAAGTTAAACATTAACTCACCTTTTTGTCCATCAAGCATATTAGATACCATCTCATCCAAGCAATCACATCTAAAAGACCACGGGACAAGAAAACATAAGAGAGAGATCTTATAGAGTTAAGTTCTATGGCACAATATGAGAATGATGAAGAAGGGAAAATCTATCGTCTTATAGCCTCTCACTTCATTTGATGATGTCGCGACTCACCACCAATGAACACGAGATTCTACTAGACGTGGCACTATGAGACTTTTAGAACCTAAAACAACTTTATAAATCTGATGCTCTGATACCACGTTTCTCACATCCGAGGAGCACCCACTAGAAGTAAATTAGCGTAATTGACCTCTCGGAGGTCTTATACAAGCCCATAGTTATCATCCGTCGCATTGACATAGTAAATTTAGCGGAAAATTTAAAACTTTTCATAGCACATCATATGCTAGAAACTTCATCTCATATATAGATAAAACTTAAGTCATAATACATATTTAAACCTTAAGTCTTTTCCATCCTAGACTCAACATCATAAGAGTAATTTAGGGACACGACCCTTACAAAATAATACATAATTAATACTTTATACACTTTACAGTAAAATAATCACTAGGACATCCTTGAACTTAAGGATTCCTTTCGTTGAGCTTGGGAATCACATATCAAGCTCCTCAATCACATAGACATCCTTTAAGCATCCATAACCTACACTTCGTGTAAAAAATAGAGAAGAATGGAATTAGTACAAGAATGCACTAAGTATGTCAACCATGCAAAAATATGCATTTAAAAGGGACATTTTCTTTGAAATCATACTTCATGCCTTTTTGAGTAAATCTTCGTAAAACCTTTATCCAGAAGTATTTATATCATTCACATACTTCATAGAGACATAATCAAAGTCTAAACATCATATAAAATCACATATAAAATTTATGCCATATTTGAGGTCACTTTTACAGTGAGCTCTTTTAACTTAACAGTGAACCCTTTTTCTTTTAACTCATCAAACTTCCAAGTAACCCGCTAGTGATACTTAGTGAAATGCATCACCTTAAGGCCACAAGGGAACCATACATACAATCTACACAAGGCAACACATAACATCATGGAAGTATAGTACAACATAGACATATTTAAGCCAAGACTATAAGGACATTACAGCGAACTCTTAGTCATTATGCACATATACTTATTTTACTTCACATGGAACATTATAAGAATTTACTCATAATCCCAATCTAAATCTACTTGTGAAATGTACATGTGAAGGCCCATAACCTCACATATACTTAGTAGACCCTTCACGAGACCACAAGCCTTAACACTTCATACATCAACATCACAAGTAAATACAACTTCATTCATGTCAATACAAAACCTTCATCATATAGTCATTTGGACCAACATAGTGCATACAAGGATAAGATCACATCATATAGATTCATACCATGCATATCGTCATAACAAGTATACAATTACTACCATGTCATGCATAAAGACATAAACATAATCATACACATTAGGTCACCTTCCTAGGACTTCCTGAGGAGCTACTTGTGCAATGTCTATATGGGTTCATTACTTCCACCTATCCTAAGTAATCTCCCTTAAGTCATCCTAGTTGGGATCCTAGTTATTTGATTCCATTGTACATTTTACTTTAGGGAAAACTATAGCCTTAACCGACACTAAGACCATGGGTGCTAAATAATGGAATTTGGTGTTGTAGAGCCTTATACCAATGGAAGGTGTTCCTACCTAGCCAAGGTAGAACATTAACATACATCCTAGCATCCTAAGTGAATTCAGTTTGCTAGATCCTATGTGGCAAGCATAGTTTATGGAACTAAGAGATATGTATAATCCCTCTACATGCCATTGGGCAATTGGGGCCTCCTCTCATGAGAAAACATGGGTGAACCTTCCTCAAAGGGAAGTCACCACCTCATGTGGGTCCATAGGTGAGTATTCCTCTATGGGAAGTCAACACTCTATAAGGGACAAATGGTGAATATTCATCCAAGGGAAGTCAACACCTCTCAATGTCAAGTTCACTCGGTGCTAAGTTAAGTTCCCTTTATTGAAAAGCCTTTATTATATTTTTTTTTATAAAACATAGACATAGGATATTTGATCCTCATATGTTTATAGCATATTCAAGCACCTATCTAGTTTTAAAGTATTCTTGGGCACTCCTCTCAAGGCCCCACTATTTTCTAGATCATCATTCATGTGTGTGTGTACATATATATGAGCAAATGTTTCACATAACACATTAAGACCACACATGACCATACATTCATATTCATGCACATAGAGACCAAACATAGTAACTATCCTATCAAGGTACACATGTGCAATGTATAGACAAGGTCCCATACCCTTGCCCATACTAGTACACCTATAAAGTCATCCTAGTTAAGGAATACATAACATACTTCACATACTTATACTTTACATGCATAATAGTAGACACTAGTGAATATGAGAACAACCTTTCATTAGACACTATGATTCTATACTACTTGTAAGCATGCACGAAGTGTGAGTGTGTGTGCATTGGTCAACATGATCACATAATGTCTATAAACAACATATTGAGGCATACACCCTCTTAAGACCAGAATACTCTTTCAATAGACCACACAACACACAATAGCATAGGAGGCAAGACAATCTTTACATTATAATCAAGACTCATAACTTTAGCTATTTATACATTCACTTAGGGATACATGGGTAGGGATTGTTAACCATTTTAATTCATCAATGGAAGCACCTACACTTTACCCTAACATGGATATACACATGCTTATACAATATCAGTACAACCTAAATCACAACTAGAATAGGAAAAGTATGCATAAGCTTCACATAGTGTGATCATCATCACCACATATTCATATTTCATCAATTTGCCTTCAAGGCCATGGTCAACACATATATATATATATAATGAAAATAAAGTAAACACCGCCACCATAAGTGGACCATACCACACCATGCCATACAAGGCTTCATCAACTACAATGATATAGAAAAGTAGAAGAGTTAAACATTTTTACCAATTTCTCACCCCTTGATCATCATTGATAAATACACCTTGTTCATCAACAATTCATATATATGGCAGTAGATAAAGTACCATAATCATAAAAGAAACCATGTACAAGTCTCTACAATATCATATTATAATCTAATACAATACATCACATATATACTAGAAAGTAAAAGAACATAGATCTTAAACCCAATTCGCTTGCATTGATCACCCATAACAATTCATCAACAATACACATGTAGGGCAGTACCTAAAGAGATCATTACTCAAACGAAATCATGTTTTATCTACCCTAACCTTTAGATTATGTCATATACATTACAATATTCACTTTATAGGCTAGACTAGTCCAAATCAATCTTTACCAATTCCATGGTTATCTATTCATTCAATTACACCTGAGTATCATCACATTATACATATAGGCAGTAGCTAAGGACAATTAACCATAATCGAGTCATATATCAACTATCCCAACATCATTATCACAAGTTACTACTGAATAGACTAGAAGAAGCTATATCAATTCATGCCAATTCTTCTTTACTTTAATCCTACGAGATTCCTATCCATAATTCAATCACAATATTAACCTAAAACAGTGGCTACAACCAACTTAACATGATCCAAAGTCTTACAACAATCAACATGAAGCAAAACTTACAGTGAATTCATAGATCATAGACTAGTCATGTTAAATCCTTCATACATTGATCCACATGGATCCTTCATCATCAATTCATAATCAATTTACGTAAATAACAGTAATATAAGCAATTGAATGTAAGAGAATCATAAATCTACCATTAACAAGCCATGATCACAAAGCCCATGCAAGGACTAAATCGATTTAGGGAAGGAACATGGATTCATCATGCAATTTGATTAAAATCACGTTCAAACCAATTCATTAAAATCAATTCATCATTATTTAACCATTTAAAATGTTTTTAGAAAGAACCCATGGGTAGATTGAAGTAGAAGAGATTTGATCATGAAATCTTCTTTGAAAACTTTGGGATTAACTCTCCAAGTGAAAGTTTACTTGGAGATGAAGGATTACCATACCTTTGTCTAGTTGAAAACCTCTAAAACTTGATAAACCATCCATGTAAATCCAAGCTCCTAGCTGTTCTTGACCTCCAAACTTCACAAAACTTCATATACAGCCTATAAACATAATTCTAACTCATTTTAAGACTTCATAATCTTATGACATACAAATATAAGCACGCATAGAAATATGAGGAACATAGGTGACTAGTTGTCAAACGTGTTGGTCGTCCCTTGACGTTTGACTTCCAAATCACCTCAAACTTTACATACTGCCTCTATACCATATTATAAGCCATTTTAGGACCTTAGAAATTTAAGACAAACATGTTAGATCTAAATACCCTAACTCATTTTGGGGGTCTTACATCCTTCTTTATTTGGAGCCCTCTTTTAAACCTAGGTGGTTTTGCTCATTGGATCCACTCCTCTTCAAATTCCTTGAGATCCTACTAAGTTTGGACTCTTCAATGGATTGAGCATAAACCATAAGCATGCACAAGTTCATGTAATTGTGGAGCATGACCGTACAACACTCTTCTTTCACAAGGTCGACAACACCGATCACAAACCTACTCATATCATCCCTAAGGTTAGACACCAAGGATGGAGCATACCTAGACAACAAGGTAAACTTCAAAGAATACTCTTCAACACTCATGTTACCTTGCCTAAGGTTAATGAACTCCTCAACCTTCACCTACCTCCTCTCACGGGGAAACTACTTTCCTAAGAAAGCCTCCTTAAACTCCTCCCACTCTATAGGACCCAACTCAATCGGACTATTATATTTCAATTGAGTGTACCACACTTGAGAAAGTTCCCTCGATTGGTACGAAGCCAGCTCCACCTTCTCCCTAGAAGTCACCCCCATAACACTCAACACCTTGTAAACACCATCAACGAATTCTTGGGAATCCTCCCTTGCAATAGAGCCAATAAATCTAGGAGGATTCATTCTCACAAAATATCTCAATCTAGAGTCATGGTACTCTCCATAGCTTTCATACTTGTAATACCTCGAAAATGACTTAGGTGAAGCTAGAGACTATCGTAGTTATCATGAGTGTCTAAGGTCCTAAAATGGTTTATAATGTGGTATTGAGGCAGTATCTTAGATTATTAGGTGAATTGGAAGTCAAACGTCAAGGGACGACTAAGACGTTCGACGACTAAGTCACCAATGTGTCTCATATGTATTTTTATGTGTTTATGTGTGTTCCATGAGTGTATGAAGTTATTAAATGAGTTATTATAGTGTATATAGGCAGTGTTTCAAGTTTCATGAAGTTAGGAGGTCAAACGTCCAAGAACATCCATGACGTTCGAAAGGTTTGCCTTGAAATGACCTTGTGTGTCTTGGCATGTTTCGTCGAGTTTTATGTGTTCATTTTTGATGAAATTTATGTGGGAGGTACTAAAATCATATACAAGAATATTCAGGTTGAAAACATCCTGGCAAGCATTCCCAAGGACCACCCAAGGGTCCTTGAGAAAGGACCCATGTTGGTGGCCAAAACTGCCCAAGGCAGTCCCACCTACGGATGGCAAACGATTGCCAGTGGCCTGGTAGACGCCCCGTAGGTGGAGGGAGTCGATGGGTACTTAGAATAGGGATATAATCTCCCATTTTCTAGGCTCTTACCCAATCGAAGGAGGAAAGGAAGACCCGTTTGTGGACTGACGCCCATCGATGGGCAGTCGTCTGTGAGGATCTGTTCTTGCGCAATTCACTGTTAAGTTGAAGGTTGAATTGGTAAATTCACCTAACTTCCAAATAAAAAAAAGGGCGGTTACTTAGGGGTATTTTAGGTATTTTATGTGGGTTTATAAGTCCTAAATACCTAGATGAATTCATTCTTCTAAATCAAAACCCTAAAATCTCTAAGAAATTCTCTAGAACTCCATTGAAGCCAAAACTCAAGGAAGAGCTTGGATTGGAGATTTGAGTAGTGATTCTTCATAAAATTGGTGTTTTAACATAATTGAGGTATGGTTTTTGATCCTTGAAACTCTATTCATCAAGGAGCCCTAAATTCAAAGAGATTTCTAAAGTTTTCAAAGATGCACTTGTGCAATTTTATGATCTATCCATGGGTTCTTGCATTAAAGGTTTTGAATAATTATATATTGATGATATTACTGTTATTTAGATGATCTTAACTCAATTAACCTATGAACCCATGTAATTGATGAACTCTAGTTTTTGACTACTTTATGGTTGACTTGATAGACTTAATGCTTATGAATTCTAGTGTAGTTTTCTTTGGGCTATTGAATGATGTAATAATTGTATTCAATTGATGTATAGGTTGTCTTATATTGATAAATATGTATTATATTGACCTAGATTCATTGAGTATTATGATCTTTGTATTGAATTGATGTTCATGGCCATGGGTAAGGGCCTTATGGTATTGAATTGGATGAGACATGGATTGAAGTTGAGAGAATGGATTGGTGGTACACTTCCATAATTCTCTTTATTATATGTAATATAGCTCTTGAATTACGTTGTGATTGGTATGGTACTCTTATGGTGGCGGTGTTATGTGATTGATGTGGCCTTGTCGGCGTTAATTTATGTATTATGATGATCATGGCCTTGTCGGCAACTGCTTGAAGTATTATGATGATTAGTGTAGTTGATTATGTGAAGTATGATCATATCTATCTACTTGTTAAGTAATGTGAAACTACGTGTTCTTCTATTGATATTAGATGATCATGTTAGACTATGACTATGTCCTTATGTGTGTAGTCTTAGAGTTGATGCATGAATTATTCCTACTTGGCTATATGAGTCTATGATGGTTATGTTGATGATGTATAGTAGTGTATAGGGTGACTTAAAGATGATAATGGTTATTCCTATGTGCTTCTAGAATGATATGCAATATGTGCTAAAAGTGAAGTATTGGTGTCTTGTGTGGTTGACTTGTGTCCCTTACTTGATACATGTATGAATGTGAATATGAGATGACTTGACTTAGGATGCTAAAACCTCTGAGTCTTGTATAAATGAATGACATGAGACCTTGAATGATGCTAAGAGGGTCCTTTATATGAAACCTTGAACCTAGTGGTAAGGTTATGAACCTTGAAGTCGAAAGCCGTAATGGTATCCTTCTTGTAATGAATGATGGACTTATGGTTGGTTGGATTGAACTTCATCATATCATCCTTAGGAAAGTCATTAAGATATATCTACGTCGCCATTGTAAGGCAGACCTAGGGGACCTCTTTGGTAGGGTGAATGTGATTTGGTTATGAACTAGATATGGAACCCCTTCGTATGATCCTTTAATGTAAATTACTCTATGAGAACAAAGGCTAGAACCGAGTGAGTATGGTAAGGGAAGTAACTCTAGTTAAAGGATGAGGCTAGAGTACAAAGTACACCCTTCATATTCCTTAACCATGTGCCTACATGGGATGTGTCCAAGTTCTACCATTGGGAAGTAGAACACCCTCCATCGGAGTAGGTTACAACTCCGGATTCCATGCTATGCTACCATGGTCTATGTCGGTTATTGCCTATTCTCATCATATGGGATACTTACTAGTATTAGAGAAGTTCTATGAAGTTTAGGTGGTGGTATGTGATGCTATCTATACATTGCACAATAAAATTTGAAGATGTTAGTGAGAGTCCCTAGGTCTTATCCAAGACCATTACTTGAATGTCCTTTATGTGATGAATGTCTCTTAATGAACTAATAAAGTAATGACTTATGATAGGAAGCATGTAAATGAATGAATACCTAATCTAGAGTAAGTCTAAGGATTTAGTTAATGTGTGAAGGGGGAATAAAGGATGATCTCTTCATGTCTTACCTAGGGAAATCTTGAGAATGTCTCTAGTTAGGAAGGTTGGTTGATAAAGTGTACATGATCTAATCTTAGGAAGCCTAAAGAATTATTTAGGTAATATTGAAGGGGGTTTATGGTCATTCTCTTCTGGAAGTACTTAAGTAATTCTTTTGATAACCTTAGTGAGGTGAATGTCATATCATATATGTTACATCATATTTCGTGTATTGTAAGTGTGTATATCTCATTATATGTGGTCTTAAGGATAATTTAGGTGTTCCTAGAGAGGGTGTATGAGCGGTCTCTCTTTGTCTTACTTAAGTGAGTCTTAGGATAGCTTTAGTGAGAAGATTGCATGCTAGAAAGTGTTCTATGTGAAGTTGATAGGCTTCACTATAACAATGAATTAGTTCACTGTAAAGTGTCTCTAAAAATGTGATAAATTGATTAAGTGATTTCTTATGTGTTTCTAAGGTGTTAAATGGTTTTCTTATGCTTATAGTATGATATTTAAATCAAAAGATGCATATTTCCATTAAATGTCCGTTTTCATGATTTTTATGCATTATACCATACTTAGTACATGTGTTTGTACTAATTCCATATTTTATCTATCTCTAAAGTAATTCATAGGTGAAGGTGATATTCGAAGCTAAGCTTGGATTAGTGGATCGTTCAAGCAAGTTGAAGTATGTCCTCATTTGACTCGAGGGCATATATGTCTTTTATTTCTCTTATTGAAATATTGTAATAGACTTAGTAGTATTATATTTCTATCGTATGGGCCGTGTCCCAAGTACTTTTGTGTCTAAGATTTGATGAAATGAGACTTAGTTACTTTGATTTTATATGAAAGATACTTTGAAAGACTATTAGAATGTCTTGTGAAAGGTTTTAATTCCGCACTACTTTTCAAATATGTATATGCGATGAATGATTCGAAAGGGATTGTATGAGACCTTCGAGAGGTCAAGTAGGTCGGTTGCACTTTGAGAGTGCCATATCTTCTAGTGTATGCTCTCGGTATGTGACAATCCTAGGCTCAACACCCCTATTCACATGAGTTGTCATGACTCGGGCTAAAGCAAGTAGAGCCTTTTTAATCTCTCCATTAGTCATGTCCGTGGGAACCACCGGAACCTCATTACCTTCTCCTCCAATAGGGACTTGATCACCTAGGGGAGGAACTTGGACACCTTGGGGATATTGAACACCTTGTGTACCTAATCCACCTTGGGGAATTCCCTCTTCCACTCCTTGATCTTCCAACCTTCTTGCAGCTATTCTTCTAGTTGTCATCTCCTATAAACACAAGGAGAACATTAAGAATAGACATTCATAACTTTTAACTCTACGACACGACACAAGAGTATAGAAAAAGGGAAATTCTATCGTCCTACAGCCTCTCGCTCATGGATGTGTCGCGACTCACACCAATGAACAAGACTCTACTAGATGTGGCTTTAATGAGACTTTGGATTCCTAAAGACTACTTCATAACCTATGCTCTGATACCAAACTTGTCACGACTCGAGAGCACACCCTAGAAGATATGGCATTCCTTCGGATCGTAACGCGGCGTACTTGACCTCTCGGAGGTCTTGTACAAGCCTTTTGACATCATTCATTGCATACATGTATGAAAAGTAGTGCTGAATTAAAACTTTTCACACGAAATAGTACTTCAAAATATCTTTCATAGAAAACATAAGGAATAAGGCTAAGTCTCGTTTTCGCCATCATAGACACACGAATATCTTGGGACACGACCCTTAAAATACGATATAGAAATACTAAGTCTATTACAATGCTTTAAATAAGAATACTAATGATAGTAATGTCCTCGGATATAGTGAGGGCATACCAACACTTGCTTGAATGAAAGGCTAGGATCCAAGCTTCACTTCACGTACTTCTCTCAAATTCCACCTACACCTTTAGAGATAGACAGAATGTATGGAATTAGTACAATACATGTACTACATATGACATAATGCATAAAATCATGATAAAAGGGACATTTGTATAGAATATGCTCTTTTTGAGTAAAACTTCATATCATAAGTAGAAGAACCACATATAACACAAACTTCACATATAAGTCACATTCCATAAGATAATGTCAAGAACTTTTCAAAACCCATAAGCATGAGACCCTCCTACCAAAGGTGATTCTAAGGCTCACTTGAATGAGTTATGAAGCGACCGCCCATACAATCCGTTCACACACACCAAAGAGATCCTTTAGACTAACTAAGATACAATTATTCCCATTTCATTCATTAGACTCCCTACATATAATTACTCTAAGACTCACTTAAGTAGGACTGAAGAAAACGCCCATACACCCTCTCCAAGCCTACTATGCAATCCTCAAAGCTACTCTAGATAGATACCCTTTCATTAACATACCTTTACTTAAGTCATTATGTTCATTAGACCATTTAAATACATTCAACAATTAAGGATTTTCACGTAATGTTCTTATAAAACACCTAGGGAACTCACACACTAATTGTCACAACCTGCAAGTACACCCTAGACGTTAGGGTCACCCTTGGGTTAGAACACGGTGTACTTGACCTCTCGGAGGTCTTGTACAAGCCTATAGACATCATTCATTGATACATGTATGAAAAGTAGTGCGAAATTAAAACTTTTCACACGAATAATATCTCAAAACATCTTTCATATAAAACGATAGAAAATACTAAGTCTCAATATACGCCAATCTTAGACTCAAGAATACTTGGGACACGACCTATAAAATCGAAATATAGAAAACTTAATCTATTACAATACTTTTAATAAGAAAATATAAACATCATGATGTCCTCGGATCTAGTGAGGACATACCAACAGTTGCTTGAATGAACAGTAATCCAAGTTTCCACTTCGTGACTCCTATCAAACGCCACCTACACCTTTAGAGATAGACAAAATGTATGGAATTAGTACATTGCATGTACTAAGTAGGGCATAATGCATAAAAATCATGATAAAAAGGACATTTGTATAAAACATGCTCTTTTTGAGTAAAACTTCATAAACATAAGTATAAGAAACCAGATATAACACCAACATCACATATAAGTCACATTCCACAATATAACATTAAGAACACTTCAAAACACATAAACTTGTGACCCTCCTACCAAAGGTTATTCTAAGGCTCACTTGAGTGAGTTATGAAAGTACTGCCCATACAATACCTTCACACACACCAAAGATATCCTTTAGAATACCTAAGATAATATTATTCCCATTTCATTAATTAGACTCCCTACCTAGAAATACTCTAAGACTCACTTAAGTAGGACTGAAGAAAATGCCCATACACCCTCTCCAAGCATACCTAATTAATCCTCAAAGCTACTCTAGATAGATACCTTTTCATTAACATACCTTTACTTAAGTCATTATGTTCATTAGACAATTTAAGAGACATTCAACTATTAAGGACTTTCACATAAGGGTCATGGAAAAGACCTAGGGAACTCACACACTAACATCTTGAAAGCCTACTCGTGCAATGTCTAGATAGTGTCCATTCACTACCTAAACTTCATATTACTTATCCAACACTAGCATGAATCCCACATATTGAGAATAGACAATAACCGACATAGACCATGTTAGCTAAGCATGGAATCCGGAGTCAAACCCTACTCCGATAGAGGGTGTTCTACTTGCCAATGGTAGAGCTAGGACACAACCCATGTAGGCACATGGTTAAGGAATATCGAGGGTTTCTTTGTACTCTAGCCTTATCATACTACTAGAGCCACTCTCCAAGCATACTCACTCGATGCTAGCCTTTGTTATCATAGAGTATTTCAATAAAGGAGAACCTGAAGAGGTTCCCATATCTTTTTCATAACAAAATAATAATACACCTTACGGAAGAGGTCCCCTAGGGTTGCCTTACAATGGTTATGAGGATAGCTCAATGACTTTCCTAAGGATGATTTCTGTAACACTCCGAAAGTCGATGACATTAGCTAGAGCCTCACATTATAAAATAAACCTTAAAACACTGTTTATAAGCTAAAAATAATGTTTATAAACCATTTAGGAAGTTTTAGAGTCAAGGCGACAAGAAACGTCCATGATGTTCGAAAACTAGCGGAATTGAACTAGTAGACGTCCCTATGTTGTGTGAAGGTTTGGGAGGGTCATATGAATTCAAAAACTTGTAAAAAAACTTTAAATAGGTAAAATAAAGTACAAGGGGTCCAAACTTCCAGTAACGACTCCCCAAGGACCGCCCGAAGGGTCCTTGAGAAGGACCCAAACCTTGGCGAGCAAGCTGCCAAAGCAGCTTGCGGCAGCCTAGAATTGAAGGTCACTGCGCGATGCGCAGATGACACGTGGGGTGAAAAAATTTGCCTTGCGAATCGGGGTATTTACGATGTTCACTACCCCAACCCAGATTTCAAAAATAAAATTTGAAATTGACCCCGCGATGCGCAGCCACTTCCAAGATTTAATAATGTCTTATTTTAAGCATAATATGATTATGTAAATGTGCTAACCTCACATGTGTGAATTGTATTGAAAGAAAAATACTCATGCAATTCTCTTTGAGCTATGACTATGACTATATAAGGGGTAGACCCCTATGACCTAAACTAAGTTATGATTACTGAAGAAATACGTTTCAACAGAGACTCTAGCTTAGCACCGAGTAAACTAATGTGAGGAGTGTCCCTTCCCACTAGGGAAGGTAGGTTCACTAATGTACTCTTGAGATTAGAGACTATAATGCATGTAGCATAAAGAGGGTCCCAAATACATCTCCTAGTTCGTGAACTTTGTTTCCCCCATAGGATACTAGCTAGTAGATCGACATAGATGCTATATTCATGTTTTGGTACTACCTTGGCAAGTAATCCACCTTCTTTCGGTGTAGGGTTCCATGACACTGGATTCCATATTGGCTCATGTGGTCTATGTCGGTTAAGGTAAGAGTTTCCTAAAAGGTAAAATGAAGTAATAAAGTGAACTCTAACTAGGATGACCTAAGGGGTTTGGCTTAGTCTAGGTAGGGGTATGGGACTCTACCTAAACATTGCACTAGTTAGACTTAAGGGAAGTCTTATAAAGTTGTTATTATGTGCTTATATGCTTATAAATGTAAATGATATGTATATGTTGATCTTACATGTTAATGATATTATGTGATATTTGTTTCACCTATGAATATGTTGTTGGTCTCTATTGCTAAAGTATGATGATGTCTACTCTTAATGATATAGTATGTAAAGTTTGGCATTTCTTATACTTCTTGTTGGGTTCAATTGGTTAAGTGATGTTATGAGGCCTTACTTAGTCACTGCACCAGTGGACTTAATGGGGGTGTGGGAGTGATGGTCTTGCTTATATTATGATATTATGAACTCTTATGTATGCTTGTTGATATTATAACTTGATGATAGAGTTGTCTTGATTATGTGCTCAATTATGTTGATGTTCATGTTGACTTGACTAGACTTGGTATTGTTAGTCTTGTGATGTACATGGTCTTGATTAAAGAAATATGGGCTTATTGACTTGTATTGGTTCTTGAACACGTATAAGGCTTTTCAAAGTAATTTGGCATGCTTTTATCAAATGTCCTCTTTTAGCATGATTTTCTATGTTGTGTGTTGCATAAGTGCCCATACTTAGTATAAGTGATGTGCTAACCCCATTTCTCCATTTGTCCCAAACATTTTAGGTTCCTGTCGTTGAAAGGTTTGTGATGACTTTTGAAGAAAGGCTTGGATTCATTCTCCTAGTGGGTATGTCTTTAAGCCCGAGGATGATGCCTTGCTATTACTCTAGCTATGTTTCTTTATTGTAGTCTAAAGACAATCATTTCATTCTACTTGTTCCAAGATATTGTTGTAAGCCCTAAGTGGCATTTATACATTGTTTAAGGGCTTATGCCTATGTTGATTTGACTCCGTTTAGATGGTTTAATATGAGACATTCCTTTTTAAGACTATGTTTATGTATTATATATATATATATATATATATATATATATATATATATATATATATATATATATATATATATATATATATATATGTGTGTGTGTGTGTGTGTGTGTGTGTGTGTGTGCGCGCGCGCGCCATAAAAGTAGAAGACTATGTAATCTTCTCATATGAAGGGTCTATGTATACTCGATATGAATATATTATGTGTAAGTGAGAGGTCTAAGTAAACCTCATGAAGTAGTGTAGATGAAAAGTTTCAAATTTTCCATATTTTTAATGTATGAATGTAATGATGAATTCTAAGAGGCTAGTCTTAGTCCTCTCCGAGAACGACGATGCCAGTTACGTCTAGGGGGTGCTCCCTGGATGTGACAAACTTGGTATCATAGAATAAGGTTGAATATCCCTAGAAACGATGTCTCATTAAACCACGTCTATGTAGATTCTTATTCATAATTGTGAAGCACACCACACTTATGAATGAGAGACTACGTGATGCTTAGAAACTCTTATCTTCTTGTATTCTTATGACGTGCCTCTAGTGTCTTATTGTGTGTTTTGAACTAAACCTTGTATCTTGGTCATATGTATGAATACTCAAAGGGCAGCGGCAAGAAGGGCCGAAGAAGGCATTGCTAATGTGGGGGTAATGACAAACCAAGCTCCTCCACAAGACAACCAAGTGCCTCCCCTTGAAGAGGTTGTTATGGGTAATCAAGTTCTGGTTGTTCCTCCATCTATGACGGATGGAGAGATAAGGGCTGCTTTTCTCAATTTGGCCCAAGCCATTACCTTTCAAGCTAATGTTGTCACTTCTCAAGTCCAATCCATGACGACCCAAGTGAATAGGAAGGTTGAACCTCGAGTGCCTCAACATGCTAACATTATGGCCTCTCATTTGAGAGACTTTACTAGAATGAACCCACCTATGTTTTTTGGTTTGAAATTAATTGAAGACCCTCAAGATTTCCTCGATGAGGTCTATAAGATTCTCTATGCTATGGGTGTGACCTAAATTGAGAAGGCCAAGTTGGCAGCCTATCAACTCAAAGATATGCCCCAAACTTGGTACGTGCAATGGAGGGATAATAGGGCACTAAGAGGTGGTCTAGTGACATGGGAGATCTTCAATAGGGATTTCCTTGATAGGTTATTTCGTAGAGAGTTGAAGGAAGCCAAGGTAGAAGAATTCATCAACCTTCATCAAGGAGGTGTGAGTTTACTTGACTACTCCTTGAAGTTTACTAAATTGTCCAAGTATGCTCCATCCTTGGTGTCTAACCGAAGGGATGAGATGAGTCATTTTCTTACAGGGGTGTCCGAAGACTTGGTTGAGGAATGTCGTTCGGCTATGCTACATGATAATACAAATATTTCTCGTCTCATGATTGATGCTCAACAAGTGGAAGAAAGTAGGCTAAGGAGGAAGAATAGGGAGGCCAAAAGGGCCAAGCCTTATGAAGGTGATTCTTCAAAGGGTAGGCTTGATATTCAAGACAAGCCTAGGTTCAAGAAGAGGTTTTATAATCAAGTTCCCTCCAAATTTTTATATCTCGTGATGATAGGGTGTCTAACCCTAAGTCTCCAAAGGGAAAATGTACTAATTCACCAAGCAAGAATCCAACTTTTGAAAAGTATGGGAAGAAGCATTATGGTGATTGCCTTGTTGGGACGGATAATTGCTTTGGGTGTGGAAAGAGTGGCCACAAGGTTAGGGATTGCCCTAATTTGAAAGGGCAAGACAAAGGAAGCGGGCAAGCTCAAGCTAGTGGTTCTAATGTTGATGGTCCAAAAAAGAATCGTTTTTATGATCTTCGCTCTAGGGGTGAACAAGAGAGTTCTCCCGATATGGTGACCGGTATGTTAATAGTCTTCTCTATTAATGTTTATGCTTTACTTTATCCGAGTGCTACATTATCTTTTGTTACTCCCTTGGTAGCTAGAAAGTTTGATATTTTGCCTGATATTCTAAATGAACCTTTTATGGTGTCCACCCTGATGGGTGAGTCGGTGGTTGCAAAAAAGGTATGTAGAAATTATCCTATAGTATTGCCCATTAGATTTACTCATGTTGAATAAGTAGAACTTGATATGGTTGATTTTGATGTCATTTTGGGAATAAATTGATTGTATGATTGTATTGTTTCCATTGATTGTAGAACAAGAATTCTCAAGTTCAATTTTCAAAATAAACCCGATTTAGAGTGGAGGGGGGGAAATTCTATTCTTAAAGGTCTTATCATTTCTTGTCTTAAGGCTTGTAGGATGATCTCTAAAGGGTGTTTATACTATATTTTAAGATTCAAAGATTTAGACTCCGAAAATCCTCCCATTGAGTCAGTCCCGTTAGTGAGAGAATTTCTGGAGGTTTTTCCTAATGATCTTCTCGGAATCCCTCCCAAACGGAAAATTGATTTTGGTATTGACTTGTTATGGGATACCAACCCCATTTTAATTCCTCCTTATCGGATGGATCCGACCGAATTGAAAGAGTTGAAGGCTCAACTCAAGGACTTACTAGACAAAGGCTTCATTAGACCTAGTATTTCTCCATGGGGTGCTCCGGTATTGTTTGTGAAGAAGAAGGATGGGTCCCTTAGAATGTGAATTGATTATCGCCAACTCAATTAAGTCATTATTAAGAATAAATATCCTCTCCCTCAGATTGACGACTTGTTTGATCAACTCCAAGGGGTAAGCTACTTTTCTAAGATTGACTTGAGATCGGGGTATCACCAACTTAGGGTGAGAGGTGAGGATATACCAAAAATGGAATTTTGAACTATATATGGTCACTATGAGTTCTTAGTAATGTCCTTTGGTCTGAGTAATGCCCCAGCGGCATTTATTGATCTCATAAATAGGGTATTTCGAAGATACCTAGATTCATTTGTCATTGTCTTCATTGACGATATCTTGGCATCTTCAAAAAATGAGGGTGAACACATGGACCACTTGAGGGTGGTGTTACAAGTGCTTAAGGAACACCAACTATTTGACAAGTATAGCAAATGTTAGTTTTGGTTGAGGTCGGTGACATTTCTTGGTCATATCATCTCTAGTAAGGGAGTTGAGGTTGATCTAAGGAAAATAGAGGCGGTGAAAAATTGGCCTCAGCCATTGACTCCAACCGACATTAGGAGTTTCTTGGGTCTAGCGTGATACTATAAGAGGTTTGTGGATGGTTTTGCGTCTGTTGCTTCTCCCTTGACTACCTTGACCCAAAATAGTGTGAAATTTGAGTGGTCGGAGGCGCGTGAAAGAAGCTTCCAAATTATGAAAGATAGGCTTACATCTGCTCTAGTATTGACTCTACCGGAGGGTACCAAGGTTTTGTGGTATATTGTGATGCATCCCGAGTGGGCTTGGGGTGTGTACTTATGCAACATGGGAAAGTAGTAACCAATGCTTCTAGACAACTTAAGGTGCATGATAAGAACTATCCAACTCTTGATTTTGAACTGGCGGTCGTGGTATTTGCCTTGAAAATATGGACACACTACTTGTATGGTGTTCATGTTGATATATATACCGACCATAAGAGTCTTCAATATGTGTTTACTAAAAAGGTTAAATCTCCGACAACGAAGGTGGTTGGAATTGTTGAAAGATTACATCATGAGTGTTCTCTACCACCCCGGCAAGGCCAATGTGGTTGCGGATGCTCTAAGTCGTATGACTATGGGTAGTGTGTCTCATGTAGAAGAAGCCAAGAAAGAACTAGTGAAAGATGTTCATAGGTTGGCTCGGTTGGTGTTAGATTGGAAGATTCTCCAAATGGTGGTTTTAAGGTCCATCATAACTCCGAATCATCTTTGGTGGTTAAGGTGAAGTCTAAGCAACACCTTGATCAATCATTGATGGAGTTGAAAGAACCGGTTCTTGGTAAGCTCAATTAGTCATTCTCCTTAGGAGGAATGGTTTCTTGAGGTATTAAGGAAGGTTGTGTGTTCCCAATATTGATGATTTGAGAAACCGGATTCTTGAGGAAGCTCATGGTTCCCGTTATTTGATTCATTCGGGCTCTACTAAGATGTATCATGACCTTAGATAAGTTTTTTGGTGGGACGGATTAAAAAGGGACATAGCGGAATTTGTTGCAAGGTGTCCAAATTACCAACAAGTGAAAGTCGAGCACCAAAATCTGGGTGGTTTACTTCAAGAAATCCAAGTTCCCACTTGAAAGTGGGAAGACATTAATATGGATTTTTGGTAGGTTTGCCTCGGACACAAAAGCAACATGACTCTATATGGGTGGTTCTGGATAGATTGACTAAGTTAGCTCATTTTATTCCCGTCAAGTCCACTTACTCAGCGTAAGATTATGCAAGGATCTTCATATATGAGACTGTGTGTCGCCGTTATCCATCATATTAGATAGGGGTGAACAATTTACATCTAGGTTTTGGAGGTCATTCCAAAAAGGGTTGGGTACAAAGGTAAAGCTAAGCACCACTTTTCATCCCCAAACGGATGGTCAAGTAGAGCGTACTATTCAAACCCTTGAGGATATGCTTAGACCTTGTATAATTGACTTCAAGGGAAATTGGGATAAACACTTTCCTTTGGTTGAGTTTTCTTATAACAATAGTTACCATTCATCTATATCTATGGCTCCTTTCGAGGCCTTGTATGGTTGGAGATGTAGATCTCCAATTGGATGGTTTGAAGTGAACGAGTCTGCACTTTTTGGTCCCGAATTGATTTATAAGATTTTGTAGAAAGTTCATATGATAAGGAACCGGTTGAAAACAGCCTGTAGCTGGCAGAAGTCTTATGCCGACCATAGGAGCAGAGACTTAGAGTTTGAAGAGGGTGATAAGGTGTATCTAAAAATTTCACCTATGAAAGGAGTGGTGAGATTTTGCAAGAAAGGTAAGTTGAGTTCTCGTTATGTGGATCCCTATGAAATTTTGCAAAGGGTTGGCAATATTGCATACGAGTTGAAATTACCTAGTGAACTAGCTTCGGTTCATCCGCATGTTCCATGCTTAAGAAGTGCATCGGTGATCCCGAGTCCAGTCTTCCTATTGAAGGTCTAGGTGTGGATGAAACCTCTCCTATGAAGAGGTTCCGGTGTAAATCCTTGATCGTCAAGTGAAGAGGTTGAGGAACAAAGAGGTGGCCTCCGTAAAAGTTCTATGGAGAAACCACCTAGTTAAGGGAGCAACATGGGACACCGAGGCCGACATGAAGTCCCGTTATCCTCATCTCTTTTATAATTAAGGTTAGTTGTTCCTATTAATAATGAATAAATTGAATTTGACTTGTTTTGCAAAAATGTGCATATTAATGATAAAGATGTTTGCTAAAATGAAGTTTCATGTGGAAAATGCTCTTTTGCTCAATTTTGAAGTTATATGTGTATTTGGTATGATGTTGCCTATATGAAATGAGATTGAGCATGTTTATATGTTTTGAAAGAAATTTTGGTATAAGTGACTCTATATGTTGTATTGAACTTATGTTGTTGTTGACAAGAAAATTCCTCATGTAGTAATGTTGAGCTCTTATGTGAAGAGATGGATGTTTAGTTGCTATGTGTAAATGCCATGATTATGTGTTGAATGGAGTGGTGAAGCACTCCTATGATCTATGACTCATGATGATTGTATATTGTCATTGGTTCAGCTGCTAGTATTGAATCTATCCTTTCCCTTCAAAAGATTTTGGTGTCATTCGAGGACGAATGTTACTAAGGGGGGATAATGTAACATTCCGAAAGTCCATGACATAAGCTAGATCCTCACATGATGAACTAAACCTTAAAACACTGTTTCTAAGCCTAAAATAATATTTACAAACCATTTAGGAAGTTTTAGAGTCAAGGCGACAAGAAACGTCCAAGACGTTCAGAAACTAGCGGAATTGAACTAGTAGACGTCCCTATGTTGTGTGAAGGTTTGGGAGGGTCATGTGAATTCAAAAACTTGTAAAAAGACTTTAAATAGGTATAATGTAGTACAAATGGTCCAAACGTCCAGTAACGACTCCCCAAGGACCGCCCGAAGGGTCCTTGAGGAGGACCCAAACCTTGGCGAGCAAGCTGCCAAAGCAGCTTGCGGCACCCTAGAATTGAAGGTGACTGCGCGACGTGCAGCTACAACTTGGGGTGAAAAAATTTGCCTCGCGACTCGGGGTTTCCAAGAGGCTCACTGCCTCAACCCGGATTTAAAAAATAAAATTTGAAATTGACCCCACGACGCTCGGCCACTTCCCAGATACGTTAATGTCGTATTTTAAGCATTTTGACTTCACAAAAAGACCCAATTAAGTGAGGTTTTTTTGGGTAATTTAGGGGGTGAGTATATATTGACTAAGGGTCAGTTTTAATTCATTTTTCACTCACCTAAATCAAATTCGTACAAACCCAAAAGCTCCCATCTCTCTCTACTTCCTCTCTCCCAAAATCCTCCATTGAAGAAGCAAGAAAGCTTGAAGAACAAGACCAATTTCTCTATGATTTCACTTGAATTTCTTGGATTAAGCTTCATTAAGGTTTGGGTTCTTCACTCTTGGGATTCCTTTCCCTAGGAGGTCCTTTCAAAGTTGATTTCTAAATTACCCAATTACAAGGGTTTTCTTCTACTAATGGGTTTCCTTCTAAACTTGAAATTGATGATTGATTATGATTAATTGTGATTGCCTATGACTAATTAAGTATAGATTGTTGAGTAATTGATGTCAAGTGATGAAATTTCATGTAGATCATGTCTTTTCCCCAGTTCCACCAAATTTTGGATCTTGCTTATAAATTGATGGGAATCGAAGAATGTACTGATTGTTAGGCTTGTTTTATCTATCCTAATTCGTTCCTGGACTATCTAGGGTAATGTATTGCTGGGATTGGATCTATTTCTTGAAAAATGCATGATGAACCCTATTCCCCTAACCCTAGGTTATAAATTGAAGTTAATTTGGATAGTATTGATGCAATTAGCTTCGTTATTAGGTTAATTACTATTGTGTGATGATATTACACCCATTGTTGGGTTGAATTGGATGGTTGATGGTAAAACCTTGGATGATGGCTTGTGAAGGAGATTTGGTAAGTCTTGTGATTTTAGTGATGAAGTTAAATTGAAGTATACCTAATGATAAGATTGATTAGGGTTGGTTTGATGTTGAATTGAAATGTCTTGATTTATGGCTTGTGAGTTGTTGTCTATAATGTAATGACATAAGGGTGGTGATGAATTTTCCTATGTGCCTTGTCATAATATTATTATGTAAATGTGCTAACCTCACATGTGTGAATTGTATCGAAAGGACAATACTCATGCAATTCTCTTTGAGCTATGACTATGACTATATAAGGGTAGACCCTATGACCTAAACTAAGTTATGATTTAAAGAAAGACATTTCAAAAGGGACTTCAGATTAGCACCGAGTGAACTATTGTGAGGAGTGTCCCTTCCCACATAGGGAAGGTAGGTTCACTAATGTACTCTTGAGAGTGGAGACTATAATGCATGTAGCATAAAGAGGGTCCCAAATACATCTCCTAGTTCTTGAACTATGTTGCCCCCATAGGAATACTAGCTAGTGGATCCACATAGATGCTATGTTCATGTTTTGGTACTACCTTGAAAAGTAGTGTCACAGCCGAGGAGCACCCCCTAGAAGTAACGTGGCGTACGTGATCTCTCGGAGGTCTTATACAAGCCCATAGTTATCATTCATCGTATTGTCATAGTATTAACGGAAAATATAAAACTTTTCATAGCACATCATGTGCTAGAAACATCACTTCATATATATATAAAACATAAGTCATAATACATATTTAGACCTTAAGTCTCTTTTCCATCCTAGACTCAACATCATAAGAGTACTTTAGGGACACCACCCTTATAACATAATACATAAGTAAACTTATACATAGCTTTACAGTAAAGACATGACTTAGGAATCCTTGAACTTAAGGATCCCTTTCCTTGAGCTTGGGAATCATCTATTAAGCTCTTCCCATTAAAGATATCTGTTAAGCATCCATAACCTACACTTTGTGTAAAAAGTAGAGAAGAATGGTGTTAGTACAAGAATGCTCTATGTATGACAACCATGCAAAAACATGCATTTAAAAGGGACATTTTCTTGAAATCACACTTCATGCCTTTTTGAGTAAATCTTCTTAAAACCTTTATACAATAGCATTTATATAATTCACATGCTTCATATATACATATTCAAAAACCAAACATCATATAAAATCACATATAGGATGTAAGCCACTTTTAGGTTCACTTTACAGTGAGCTATTTATCTTTCAGTGAAGTTCCCTTCTTTTACTCATTAACCTCCCAAGTAACCTTCTACTGATACTTGGTGCAATGCATGACCTTAGGCCACAAATAAAACATACATACAACCTACATAAGCCAACACAAATCATCTTAGAAGTATAATGCATCATAGACACACTTAAGTCAAGACTCTAATGGACATTACAGTGAACTCTATTAACTTTGCATATGTTCTAATTTCACTTCACATAAATCATTATAAAACCTTACTCACAATCCCAATCTAAGTATACTAGTGCAATGTACATGCATAACCTCAGACATACTTAGTAAACCTATCATGAGACCACAAGCCTTAACATCCAATTCATACATCAATAGAGTAAGTGAAGACAACTTCATTTATGTCAACAACCTTCATCATATAGTCATCAAGACCAACATAGTGCATATAAGAATAAGACCACATCATATAGACTAATAGCATGCACATCTTCATAACAAGTAGACAAATACTACCATGCCATTCATAAAGACATAACCATAATCATACAACTTAGATCACCTTCCTAGAACTCCCTGAGGAGCCACTTGTGCAATGTCTAGGTGGGTTCATTACTTCCAACTATCCTAAGTAACCTTCCTTAGGTCATCATAGTTAGGGTCTTAGTCATTTACTTCCATTGTCCATTTTACTTTAGGGAAACCATAGCATTAACCTACACTAAGACCATGGGTGCTAAACATGGGATTTGGTGTTGTAGAGCCTTACACCAATGGAAGGTGTTCTTACCTAGCCAAGGTAGAACATTAACACATGCTAGCATCTTTAGTTGATATCACTTGCTAGATCCTGTGTGGCAAGCATAGTTTATGGAACTTGGGGGCCGTCATGGAAATATCACTATACACACTTTTTGGGTCATGAGGCTATCCACCCCGTGAGGACCGTTAGTGGACCCTTTGTCCTTCCCTCCTTAGGAAGGTGCCACCCTCTCATCTACAAGTTCAGTCGGTGCTAAGCTAAGTTCCCTTTATTGAAAAGCCTTTATTATCATTTCTTTATAAAACACAGGCTTAGGAGATTCATTCCCTCATATGCTTAGCTCATAGGTCATAAATGAGAGTTCATCAACCTAAATCATGTGAGAAATCCTTTCACATAGACATAACATATGTATTAGCACTATCTAGTTAAGGATACACTTGAGAACACCTTTCAAGGCCCCTCTATTGACTAGATCATCATTCATGTGTGTGTGTATACATATATGTGAGTACTCCTTTCACATAAACACATTAAAACCACACATGACCATACAATCATATTCATGCACATAGAAACCAAAACTAGGAACTATCCTATCAAGGCACACATGTTTAATGCATTGGCAAGGTACCATACCCTTGCCCATACTAGTACACCTATCAAGTCATCCTAGTTAAGGAAACACATATCATAATTTCATAGACATAAGCTTAATATGCATAGTAGTAGACACTAGTGAATTTGAGAACTACCTTTCATTTAGACACCATGACCTATACTACTTGTAAGCATGCATGTAGAGTGAGGGTGTGTGTACATTGGTCAACATGATCCCATAATGGCTATCAACAACACATTGAGGCATACACCCTCTTAAGACCACAATACACTTTCAAGCATAGACCACACAACACACAATAGCATAGGAGACAAGTCAACTTCATATTACACTTAAGATTCCTAACTTTTGCTATTCATGCATTCACATAGGGGTACATAGGTACGAGATTATTTAACCATTTTAACTCATCAATGGCAGCACCTACACTTTACCCTAACATAGATATACATATGCTTATACAATAGCCATACAACCTAGATCACAACTAAATTAGGAAAGTAGGCATAAGATTCACATAGTGTGATCATCATAACCATATACTCATATATTCATCAATTTGCCTTCAAGGCCATGGCCAAAACATATATAATGAAAATAAAGTAAACACTGCCACCATAAGTGGACCATACCAAACAATGGCATACAAGGCTTCATCAACTATCAATACTATAAGAAAGTAGAAGAGATAAGCATTCTTACCAATTTCTCACCCTTTGATCATCCTTGATTAATACTCATTTTTCATCAATAATCAATATAAAAAGGCATTAGCTAAATGTTCTTTAATCATAAGAGAAGCCATGCCTAAGACACTACAATACCAAGCTACAACTAGTACAATACATCACCAATATACTAGAAAGTAGGAGGACATAGGTCTTTAATCAAATTCACTTGCATTGATCATCAATTATATTTCATCAATAGCATCAATCTAGGGCAGTAGCTAAAGACGTAATAATCAAGTCTAACTCATGCTTTATCTACCCTAAATTAAGATCACATAATGTTCATTACAACATTCAATTTGTAAGCTAGAAGAACCTAGATCAATTCATTCCAAGACTCCTTTACTTTAATAATCAAGGATTCATACCCACAATTCATTAATAACATCAATATAAGGCAGTAGTTAAAGAAATCATAACCTAAACGAAATCCTACTACAATTGCCATAAACTCGAGATTACAGTGAATACGCTACATTAGGAATCCATGGAAGATAGAAGAACATAGACGAATCAAACCTTGATCCACATAGATCACTCATAAAAAATTCATCATTGATATTCATGTAAGGCAGTAGCTACAATTATACTTACACATACGAGTTCCACAATTATGCATTATAGAGTCCATATTATAGTAAATACCGTACTTAACATTCAATAAGAAGTAGAGATCAAGTTCTTTAAGTATCAATCCACATTGATCCAATACACATAATTCATCATCAGTACACGTACTAGGTAGTACATATAAGAAATTCAACGTAATAGAATCACAATTCAATCAATAACGAGCCACATTCATAATGCCCATGCAAGGGCTAAATCGAGTTTGGGAAGGGACATGGGTTCATAATGCAATTGGATTAAATTTCACGTTAAAACAATAAATTATCATCAATTCATTATGATTAAACCATTAAAAACTTTTTTAGAAAGAACCCATGGCTAGATTGAAGAAGAAGAGATTTGATCATGAAACTTCATTGAAAACTTTGAGATTAACTCTCCAAGTGAAAGGTTACTGAGAGATGAAGAATTACCATACCTTTATCTAGATGAAAACCTCTAAAAATTTATGAATAACCCATTGGAATCCAAGCTCCAAGCTGTTCTTGAGCTTCACCATCCATGGAGGTTTCTAGGGAGAATTCGTTTTGGAGGGAAAGTCTATTTTGCGTGAATGGGATTGGAAATGGGTTGTTCACGTTTTTGATCACTTATATACACCCAAAAATAGCTAAGTAAATCAATTAGGATCAGTTTAGGACGTGGGGTGAATTTTCCATTCACCCCTTAAGTGAGCAGTCTCTAGGCAGTGATGCAACAATCTGCATCGACGGCCACCATTGACGCCCAATAAGTCCATCGACAGCCCTTCTGTGGCTTCCATCGATTGGCTCCTGGGCTGTTCTTTGGTTGATCCTTGTCCAGGATAAGTTTCCATCGATGACACCTCCATTGACGGGCCGTTTTTCAACAAACGGGGCGTCGTTTGGTTCAGTTGATTGACACTGCCAAGGCAGTGTCTCGACAGCCTTTGGGTCCTTCTTGTGGGCCCTTTAGTGGGAAGTCGTACCCATACATTTCCAACGTGAATATACCCTTAAGATTTGTAAGACCTTCCATGCAAGTTTCACCCAAAATGGACACATAAAACACATCCAAACATGCAAGGCACACTCAAGACACACATGAACGTCTCAAGGGCAAACTTTCGAACGTCTTACACGTTCTTGGACGTTTAACCTCCAAACTTAATTAAACTCCATATAATGCCTATAAACATCATTATTACTCATTTTAAGACTTCATAAGCTCATTACACACTCAAAAACATATAAAAGCATCTATGGCCCCTTTGGCGACTAGTCGTCGAACGTCTTGGTCGTCCATTGACGTTTGACTTCCATATTACCTCAAACTTTACACTGCCTCAATACCATTATATAACATCTTTTATGACCTTATACCCTTAGGACAAGCATGTTAGGCTCTAGAAACTCTAACTCATTTTAGGGGTCTTACAAGTAGTCAACCTTCTTTCGGTGTAGGGTTCCATGACACTGGATTCCACATTATTTCATGTGGTCTATATAGGTTAAGGCAAGATGTTACCAAAAGGTAAAATGAAGTAATAAAGGGAACTCTAACTAGGATGACCTAAGAGGTTTGGCTTAGTCTAGGTAGGGGCATGGGACTCTACCTAAACATTGCACTAGTTAGCCTTAAGGGAAGTCTTAGAAAGATGTTCTTATGTGCTTATATTCTTATAAATGTAAATCATATGTATGTTGATCTTACATGTTAATGACACTATGTGATATTGGTTACACCTATGAATATCTGGTTGGTCTCTATTGCTAAAGTATGATGATGTCTACTCTTAATGATATAGTATGTAAAGTTGGGCATTTCTTATACTTGTTGTTGGGTTTACTTTTTTGAGTGAGTATAGAGGGCCTTACTTAGTCATTGCACTAGCGGGCTTAATAGGGGTGTAGGAGTGATGGTCTTGCTTAGATTATGATATTATGAACTCTTGTGTATGCTTGTTGATATTATAACTTGATAATAGAGTTGTCTTGATTATGTGCTCAATTCTGTTGATGTGCATGTTGACTTGACTAGACTTGGTATTGTTGTTCTTGTGATGTACATGGCCGTGACTTAAGTAATATGTTCTTATTGACTTGTTTTGGTTCTTGAACATGCATAAGGCTTTTCAAAGTAAATTGGCATACTTGTATCAAATGTCCTCTTTTAGCATGATTTTCTATGTTGTGTGTGCATATGTGCCCATACATAGTACAAGTGATGTGCTAACCCCATTTCTCCCTTTGTCCCAAACAATTTAGGTTTCGGTCATTGAAGGGTTCGTGATGACTTTCGAAGGAAGTCTTGAAATCATTCTCCAAGTGGGTATGTCCTCAAGTTTGAGGATGATGCCTTGCTATTACTCTAGGTATGTTTCTTTGTTGTAGTCTAAAGACGATCATTTCATTCTACTTGTTCCACGATATTATTGTAAGCCATAAGTGGCATTTATACATTGTGTAAGGGCTTATGCCCATGTTGATTTGACTCCGTTTAGATGGTTTAATATGAGACATTCCATTTTAAGACTATGTTTATGTATTTTATATATATATATATATATATATATATATATATATAATTGTGTGTGTGTGTGTTCCATAAATATAGAAGACTTTGTAATATTCTTATACGAAGTGTCTATGTATACTCGATATGAATATATTATGCGTAAGCGAGAGGTCTAAGTAAACCTCATGAAGTAGTGTAGATGAAAATTTTAAATTTTCCATATTTTTAACCTTTGAATGTAATGATGAATGCTAAGAGGCTAGTCTTAGAGGACGACGACGCCTATTACGTCTAGGGGGTGCTCCCCGGATGTGACAATGTCATAGTGTTCCAGCCAACCAACCCTAAGTATACCATTCACACAAGAAGGATACCATTATGACTTTCAACTTCAAGGATATCATAACCTTCTTTCACAAAGATTCCACATAAATGACCATCTTTACTATATTCAAGATCATATTCTATTCATACATATACATTCATGACAAATGTGCTTTAGCCTACTAAGTCAAGGATTCATATTCATATTCTTCATATATCAAGTAAGGGACACAAGTCTACCAAAACAAGACACGTATACTTTCCATTATCACATATATCATATCATTCAAGAAGAACATAGAGACCACTTAGTATACATGCAAGTCACCCCACACACTTCTATAGAATCATCAATATAACTCATCCTAATGATCATATAGTCAACTAGGAAGGTTCACACTTCAACATCAAGTATAGAAACACAAGGCATCACTATAACATACCATGGTCACCTATAATCACTTATGAGAACACATACTTTGACTTCACATATACACATAAGTCATCAAGACCTTCAAAATACTCACATATTTAAGTTATAACATAATAATATCATAATTCACAATGTAATGCAGACTAGGCCACATTGTTTCACAATTCATAAAGTAATGCCGACGAGTCCACATTGTTTAAAAAGTATAGCACATAAGCACACACCACCATAAGTGGACCATACCAATCATCATCATAATTCAAGACTTATACTATACAATATAGAGAAGGTTAGGTCAACATACCACCATTCCAATCTCACAACTTCAATCCATAGCCAATTCAACCAACTCAATATACAAAGGCTCTTACCAATAGCCATGATCACAAGTTCAATCCAATAATCACAATATACAATGAATCCAAGATAATACAACATGAATTTATCAATTCAGGGCAGCCTACTTACAAATCTAGCATAATTCTTTCATAACTCAATAGCCGTAATCAAACTACACAAGAATTCAATAGTATAGAGGCATGATCAACTCACCCATAAAATAGTCAAAACTAGGATTTCATGATTTGCATGGGTTCATAGAGATTTTAGTCTAAAATTATTAAACTAACATCAATTCAATCATAATACATTGATCCAAAACGTTTTATGCAAGAACGCATGGCTAGAATTCAATTTAGAAGTTCATCTTTTGAGAAAGTCTTGGAAAACCACTTTGAAGATTGGCTCTGTCACATCCGGGGAGGACCCCCTAGAAGTAACATGGCGTACTTGACCTCTCGGAGGTCTTATTAAAGCCCATAATTATCATTCATCGCATTGACATAGTAAATTTAGCGGAAAATATAAGACTTTCTTAGCACATCATATGCTAGAACATTACTTCATATAGATAAACATAAATCATAATACATATATAGACCTTAAGTCTCTTTGACATCTTAGACTCAACAACATTAGAGTACATTAGGGACACGTCCCTTAAGACACATTACATAACTATACAATAATAAAACACTTTACAGTAAATACATAAGTAGGAGATCCTTGAACTTAAGGATTCCTTTCATTGAGCTTGGGAATCATCTATCAAGATCTTCACCATTAAAGACATCCTTTAAGCATCCATAACCTACACTTTGTGTAAAAAGTAGAGAATAATGGAGTTAGCACAAGAATGTACTAAGTATGGCAACCATGCAAAAACATGCATTTAAAAGGGATATTTTCTTGAAATCATACTTCATGTCTTTTTGAGTAAATCTTCATAAAACCTTTATCCAATAACATTTATATCGTTCACATACTTCATATAAACATATTCAAAGGCCAAACATTTCATAAGATCACATATAAAATTTATTACACTTTGAAGTCACATTACAGTGAACTAGTTTTCCCTTAACAGTGAACTATCTTCCCCATTATTCATTAACCTTCCAAGTAACCCTCTAGTGATACTTGGTGCAATACATCACCTTAAGTCCACAAGGAAACGTACATACACTTACAAAGGCCAACACATATCCCCATAGAAGTATAGCCTATTCAAGACACATTCAAGTCAAGGATATAGGACATTACAGTAAGCTACTTCAACTTACACATTCTTTTACTTCATTTCATATTCCTCATTATAATACCCTTTTCATGACCCCAATCTTAGTATGCTAGTGCAATGTACATGTGAAGCCCCATAACCTCACACATACTTAGTAAATCCTTCATGAGACCACAAACCTTAAATACAATTCATACATTCTCATAACAAGTAAAGACAACTTCATTCATGTCAATACAAGACCTTCATCATATAGTAATTTAGACCAATATAGTGCATATAAGGATAAAATCACATCATATAAATTCATACCATGCACATCTTCATAATAAGTAGACAACTTCTACAATATCATGCATAAAGACATAATCATAATCATACACATTAGGTCACCTTCCTAGGACTTCCTAAGGAGATACTTGTGCAATGTCTAGATGAGTCATATGCTTAGCTCATAGGTCATAGATGAGAATTCATCGCCTATATCATGTGAGAAATCCTTTCACATGGACATAGCACATGTATTAGCACTATCTAGTTATGGATACACGTGAGCACACCTTTCAAGGCTCCTTTATTGACTAGACCATCATTCATGTGTGTGTATAATTATATGTGAGAAAACATTTCACATAATCACATAAATGACACACATGTTCATATATCAATGCATGAGTCTATAGGTATAACTATACGAGCAATTCTTTCATATAAACCCACTAAGACACTATGCACATTCATACTTCATCATATCATATAAGCTTAACATGTATAGTAGTATAAACTAGTGAATATGAGAACTACCTTTCATTTAGACACCATGAACCTTTACTACTTTAAAGCATGCATCAAGTGTGAGTGTGTGTACATTGGTCACATGATCACATAATGGCTATCAACAACATATTGAGGCAGCCATCCTCTTAGAACACAATACTCTTCAAGCATAGACCACACAACACAAAATAGCATAGGAGACAAGTTAACTTCATAGAACACTTTAAGACTCCTAACATTAGCTATTCACACATTCACATAGGGTACATGGGTAGGGGTCATCAATCTTTAATAAATCATTAATGGCAGCACCTACACATGATATTACCTAACCCTTTTACATGCTCATAACCATAGCAACATAACCTAGATTCACAACTCAAGTAGAAGACTAGGCACAAGTTACACATAAAGTGATCATCATAACCACTCATTTATATATTCATAAATTTGCCGCCAAGGTCATGGTCAACACATATATAATGACATAAATTAAACACCGCCACCATAAGTGGACCATACCACGCAATGTCATACAAGGCTTCATCAACTACCATACTATAACGAAAGTAGAAGAGATAAGCATTCTTACCAATTTCTCACCCTTTGATCATCATTGATCAATACACCTTGTTTATCAACAATTCATATCTAGAGCAGTAGCTATATGTACTTTAATCATAAAATAAGCCATGTACAAGTTGCTACAAGGTCATACTACCATCTAAGATAATATATCACATGTATGGTAGAAAGTACAGAATTATAGGTCATCAAGTAACTTCTCTAGTTTAGTTCATCATTCATCTTGTATAATTAATATTCATTTAAGGTAGTAGCTAAAGAAATCATTACTCAAACAAAATCATGTTTAACCTACCCTAACATTTAGGTCATGTCATATACATTACAATGTTCATTTTATAGGCTAGAAGAGTCTAAATCATTCTTTACCAATTCCATGGTTATGTATTCATATTAGATCAATTATACCTAATTATCATTACATTATACATATAGGCAGTAGCTAAGGACAGTTAAACATGATCGAGTCACAAGACAACCAACCTAACGTCAAGATCACAAGTTACTACTTGATAGGCTAGAAGAAACTAGATCAATTCATATCAATCCTTCTTCACTTTGATAATACATGAATTATAATTACAATACAATCATAATATCAACTTAATACAGTAGTTATAACCATCATCACCTATTCGAATTTCAACATTAAATCCTAAAAAGGTAATTCTACAGTGAATCATGGAAATCTAAGCTAAACATAATCAAATTCTTCATACATTGATCCACATGGATACTTCATCATCAAATCATAATCAATTAATGTAAATAACAGTAGATATAAGCAATTCAACGTAAGAGAATCACAATTCTACCATTAACAAGCCATGATCGCAATGCCCATGCAAGGGCTAAATCATGTTTGGGAAGGGACATGGGTTCATCATGCAATTGGATTCAAAATCACGTTAAAACCAATATATTAACTTCAATTCAGCATGATTTAATCATTAAAAACATTTTCAGAAAGAACCCATGGCTAGATCGAAGAAGAAGAACTTTGATCATAAAATCTCTGTTGAAACTTTGAGATTAACTCTCTAGATGGAAGGATAACTAGAGATGAAGGATCACCATACCTTTGTCTAGTTGAACACCTCTAAAATTTGGTGAAGAAACCAGGTGAATCCAATATACAAGTCGTTCTTGAGCTTCAACAACAATGAAGGTTTCTAAGGAGAATATTCTTGGAGGGAAGGTTCAATTTCGTGAGAAGGGATTGGAAATGGGTTGTTCACGTTTTAGATTACTTATATACACCCAAAAATAGCTAATTAAATCAATTAGAGTTAGTTTAGGACGTGGGGTGAATTTCCCATTCACCCTTTTAATAAAACAGTGCGCAAGGCAGCAGGTGCAGACCACCATCGACGGACCCAATCGACTGGCCGTCCTTTGGCTTCCGTCGATTGCTACTTGGCCAATTTTTGGGTTGAGTCCTGACCAAGCTAAGTGTCAATCGACATGACCTCACCTACGGGACGTTGGTTGACCAACTGTCCGTCGTTTGGTCCGTCGATTGACACAGCCAAGACAGTGTCTCGACCAGCCTTGGGTCCTTCTTGTGGGCCCCTTTTGAAGTCATACCCGGACGTTTCCCACATAAATATAACCCTTAACAAGTTGTAGACCTCCCAAATTAGTTTCACCCAAAACAAATACTCACAACTCGTCCAAGCATGCAAGGCCCCATCAAGACGCACTTGAACATCTCAAGGGCTAACTTTCGAACGTCTTGGACGTTTAACCTCCAAACATCACGAAACTTCATAATACCATTAAACATCATTATAACTCATTTTAAGACTTAATAATCTCATTTCATACACATATAAGCACACATAGCCATATGAGGCACATAGGTGACTAATCGTCGAACGTCTTGGTCGTCCCTTGACGTTTGACTTCCAAATCACCTAAAACTTTGCACACTGCCTCTTAACCATATTATGAGCCATTTTAGGACCTTATAACCTTAAGACAAACATGTTAGGCTCTAGACATCCTAACTCATTTTGGTGGTCTTACAGGCTCCTTGAAGAAAAGAGATTCAAGGATGAAAACCATACCTTAATTGATACTAAACAACGAAAATTGAGAAGATTTGATAGAGAAACCAAGCTTCAAGATCCAATATCCCTTCAAGCTTCAATGGTATTCTAGAGAGTTCTTCCTTAGGGTTTGGGGTTTTGACTTTGAATAATTAATTGAATAGGGGTTCTAGACTTATAAAACTACTTAAAATACCTAAAACACCCTTAAGAAAATGTCCAACTAATTTTAGGAAGGCTAGGTGAAAATCCCAAATTACCCTTTACCTGGCCGAGATCTTGCAGGAAAATTGCAGGTCTCATCGACGGCCACCCATCGACGCCACGTAGACCCACCTACGGACCATCCTGCTGGTCGGTGGTTTTGGTCAGAGGCTGTCCAAATGGGAGATTAAGCCCCCTAGCCTAAGGTTAAACACGCACTCCACCTACGGGGTGTCGACTGACCTACTAGGCGTCGATTGCCTTCCGTAGGTGAGGCTGGTTTTGAGCTTTTGGCTGCAAGTTGGGTTCATCAAGGACCCTTTAGTTGGTCCTTGGGAAGTTTTTCCCGGACTTTTCCAACCATAGTATACTCATACACATGTTAGGAACCCCTCACATCAATTTCAACCAAAATGAACACATAAAACTTGACGAAACACACTAAGGCAACCAAGTACGTTTCAAGGCAAACCTTTCGAATATCATGGATGTTCTTGGATGTTTGACCTCCAAACTTCACCAAAATATATACACTGCCTATAAATATCATTATAAACCATTTTAGGATTTTAGAATCTCATGACACACATGTTAGGCTCTAGTTTCACCTAAGTCATTTTAGAGGTGTTACATTCTCCCCCACTTGGACAATATTCATCCTCGAATGACACTTGCTTCGTTTTAGCACTATCAAGAGATAATTAACTCAATACTAGCAGCACATAACCATACCATACAATACAAAAATCATATATAGGAGAAACACCAATTTCATATAATCAAAAGACTCAAAACACAACAAGAAGATAGAAACTACTTCTATAACACACTATGCAATGCGACTCACATTATTCATTTCAATTAGGAGGAACTCCCTCTACACACATTAACATGATCATACACATCAATTCAATACACATTACAACCATTTTCAACAAAAGAAGAATTTAGTCAAATTTCCAAAAACTTCACAGTAAACTGTCAGGCATTCCAGTGAAACATGCTCAAATTTTCAAATATGCAACTCTTAAGCAATTAACTATGAAAGCATGACAATATGAGAGATAAAACAATATAAAATCATTTTACAACATAATCAAAACTTCATTAGGTGCACAATGCAAGGAATCAATTAAATTCAATTTCAACAAGACTACTAAACACAATGCAACTTGCAACATGCTACTATCACTTTCTAACTCTCAAGCTTGAGTTGAATAGAAGAGAAGATAAAACAAATAAAAACTCCACTTCTCACCATACTCCCCCACTTATGAGGAACCCATTACTACAAAAGAGATAAAACTATAACTTACCAGCATCATCATCCTCTTCCGGCTTTGTCCTCTTGCTCGGAGAGCATAGAAGCGATTCCTCTTTGGAGCACCACCTTCCGGAACACTAGGAGTATATTTCTTTGTCTCTATTACTCTATCTACAATATTAGGGCAATCCCTCACCTTATGACCATCCTTACCACAACCAAAGAAATTTCCGGTACCAACTAGACATTTCCCAAAGTGCTTCTTCCCACAAGTAGAGCAAGTAGGCTTAACACCTTGAGAACTACTCCCACTTTCACCCTTGACCTTTGGAGCACTAGGTCCATCATGATTTTTATCACTCTTCTTAAACCTAGGTTGGTTTTGCTCATTGGATCCAACCCTCTTCAAATTTCAAGAAATCCTACTAAGCTTGGACTCTTCAATGGATTGAGCATACACCATAAGCAAATACAAGTTCATGTCATTGTGAAGCATGGCCGTACGACACTCTTCTTCATAAGGTCGGAAACACCGGTCACAAACCTACTCATCTCATCCCTAGGGTTAGACACCAAGGATTGAGCATACCTAGACAACATGGTGAACTTCAACGAATACTCTTCCACACTCATGTTCCCTTGTCTAAGGTTAATCAATTTCTCAACCTTCACCTCCCTCCTCTCACGGGGAAAGTACTTTCCTAAGAAAGCCTCCTTAAACTCTTCCAGCTCTATGGGACCCGACTCAACCGGCCTATTATCTTTCCCTTGAGTGTACCACACTTGAGCAACATCCCTCAATTGGTACGAAGCTAACTCCGTCTTCTCCCTAGAAGTCACCCCCATGGGACTCAACACTTTATACACACCATCAAGAAACTTCTGGGGATCCTCCCCGACCTTAGAGTCAAGAAAGATTGGTGGAATCTTTCTCACAAAATCTCTCAATCTAGAAGTCATAGTACTCTCCATAGTATTCACTCTAGGTTCATTACCCCTATTCACATGAGTTGTCATGGCTCGGGCTAAAGCAAGTAGAGCCTATTTAATCTCCATGTTAGTCACATCCGGGGGAACAACCGGAACCTCATTACCTTTACCCCAATAGGGACTTGATCACCTTTGAGAGGAACTTGAACATCTTGAGGAACTTCAACTCCTTGTGGAGCTATTCCACCTCAGGGAACTTCCTCTTAAACTCCCCCTCTTCCAACCTTCTAGCATCCATTATTTTTGTAGTCATCTCCTATAATCATAAGAGATTTTTCTAGAAATAGACACTTATAACCTCAACTCTATAGGCACGACACAAGATTAATGAAGAAAGTGAAACTCTATCATCCTATAGCCTCTCGCTCATGGATGTGTTGTGACTCACACCAATTAACAAGACTCTACTAGACGTGGCTTTTTGAGACTTCTCGATTCCTAAATACTACTTCATAACCTATGCTTTGATACCAAGTTTGTCATGACCTGCAAGTACACCTAGAATTTAGGGTCACCCTTGGGTCGGAACACGACATACTTGACCTCTCGGAGGTCTTGCAGAATCCCTTAGACATCATTTGTTGCATACATGTATGAAAAGTAGTGCAAAATAGAAACTTTTCACATGAATAATATCTCAAAACATCTTTCATATAAAACGATAGAAAATACTAAGTCTCAACATACACAAATCTTAGACTCAAGAATACTTGGGACACGACCCATACAATCAAAATATAGAAAACTTAGTATATTACAATACTTTTAATAAGAAAATCTAAACATCATGATGTCCTCAGATCTAGTGAGGACATACCAACACTTACTTGAATGAACACTAATCCAAGCTTCCACTTTGAGACTCCTCTCAAATGCCACCTACACCTTTAGAGATAGACAAAATGTATGGAATTAGTAAATTTCATGTACTAAGTAGGGTATCATGCATAAAAATATGATAAAAAGGACATTTGTATAAAACATTCTCTTTTTGAGTAAAACTTCATAAACACAAGTATAAAAAACCACATATAACACCAACATCACATATAAGTCACATTTCACAATATAATACTAAGAACACTTCAAAACACATAAACTTGAGACCCTCATACCAAAAGTGATTTTATGGCTCACTTTAGTGAGTTATGAAACGACTGCCCATACAATCCCTTCACACACACCAAAGATATACTTTAGACTACCTAAGATAAGATTATTCCCACTTTATTAATTAGACTCCCTACCTAGAATTACTCTAAGACTAACCTAAGTAAGACATGAATATAACGCCTATACACCCTCTCCAAGCCTACCTAAGCAATCCTCAAAGCTACTCTAGATAGATACCTTTTCATTAACATTCCTTTACTTAAGTCATTATGTTCATTAGACCATTTAAGAGACATTCAACAATTAAGGACTTTAACATAATGGTCTTGGAGAAAACCTAGGCAAATCACACACTAATATCTTTAAAGCCTACTCGTTCAATGTCTAGAGAGCGTCCCATTCACTACCTAAACTTCATAGTACTATCCAACACTAGCATGTATCCCACATTATGAGAATAGAAAATAACCGACATATACCATGTTAGCTAAGCATAGAAACCGGAGTCAAACTCTACTCCGATAGAGGGTGTTCTACTTGCCAATGATAGAACTAGGACACAACCCATGTAGGCACATGGTTAAGGAATATCGAGGGTTTCTTTGTACTCTAGCCTCATCATACAGCTAGACCCACTCCCCAAGCATACTCACTCGGTTCTAGCCTTTGTTCTCATAGAGTAATTCAATAAAGGATCATATAAAGAGGTACTATCTCTTGTTCATAACCAAATCATGATACACCTTACCAAAGAGGTCGCCTAGGGTTGCCTTCCAATGGTTAAGAGTATAGGTCAATGACTTTGCTAAGGACGATTTCATGCCGTTTCAGCCAACCAACCCTAAGTCCACCATTCACACAAGAAGGATACCATTACGACTTTCAACTTCAAGGATATCATAACCTTCTTTCTCAAAGGTTCCACATAAATGACCTTCTTTACTATACTCGAGATTATATTCTATTCATACATATACATTCATGACAAAGGAGATTTAGCCTACTAAGTCAAGGATTCATATTCATATTCTTCATGTATCAAGTAAGGGACACAAGTCTACCAAAACAAGACACATATACTTTCCATTATCACATATAGCATATTTTTCAAGAAGCATATAGAGACCATTTAGTATACTTGAAATTCACCCTACACACTTCTATGGAATCATCATAATAACTAATTTTAATGATCATATAGTAACCTAGGAAGATTCACACTTCAACATCAAGTATAGAAACACAAGGCATCACTATAGCCTATCATGATCACCTATAATAACTTATGTGAACACATGCTTTGACTTCACACATACACATAAGTCATCAAGACCTTCACAATACTCACATATTCAAGTTATAACATAATAATATCATAATTCACAAAGTAATGTCGACAGGGCCACATTGTTTCACAATTCATAAAGTAATGTCAACGAGGCCACATTGTTTCACAAGTATAGCACATAAGCACCGCCACCATAAGTAGACAATACCAATTATCATCATAATCAAGACCTATACTATACAATATAGAGAAGGTTAGGTCAACATACCACCATTCCAATCTCACAACTCCAATCCACAGTAAATTCAACCAACTAAATATACAAAGGCTCTTACCAATAGATATAATCACAAATTCAATCCAATAATCACAATATAGAATTAATCCAAGATAAAATAACATGAATTTATCAATTTTGGTCATCATACTTACAATTCGATCATAATTCTTTCATAATTCAATAGCCCTAATCAAACTAAACAAGAATTTAAAAGTATAGAGGCATGATCAACTCACCCATAAAATAGCCAATACTAGAATTTCATGATTTGCAAGTGTTCATAGAGATTTTATTCTAAAATCATCAACATCAATTAAATCATAATACATTGATTCAAAATGTTTTATGCAAGAAACCACGGAATGAATTCAATTTAGAAGTTCATCTTTTTAAAAAGTCTTGGAAAACCATTTTGAAGATTGGATCCTTGAACAAAAGAGATTCAAATATCAAAACCATACCTTAATTGATGCTAAACTACTAAAATTGAGAAGATTTGATGGAGAAACCAAGCTTCAAGCTCCAATCTCCCTTCAAGCTTCAATGGTGTTCTAGAGAGTTCTTCCTTGTGGTTCGGGGTTTTAATTTTGAATAATGACTTGGATAGGGGTTCTAAGATTATAAAACTACTTAAAATACGTAAAACACCTTTAATAAACCCTCCAACTGATTTTAGTAAGGATAGGTGAAAGCCTCAAATTACCCTTGAACTAGCCGAGACCCTGCAGGAATATTGTAGGTCTCATCGATGCCTCGTAGACCCACCTACGTACCATTATGCTGGTCCGTGGTTTGGGTTAGAGGCTGGCCAAATGGGATATTAAGCCCCCTAGCCTAAGTGTCAATCTACACACTCCACCTACAGGGCATCGACTGACCTACTTTGCGTGGATTTCCTTCCGTAGGTGAGACTGGTTTTGACAGCTTTTGGCTGCAAGTTGGGTACTGCTCAAGGACTCTTTGGTTGGTCCTTGGGGAGTTTTTAACGGACATTTCAAAAACTAATATACTCATACATATGTTAGGAACCCCTCACATCAATTTCAACCAAAACAAACACGTAAAACTTGATGAAACACACTAAGGCACACATGCATATTTCAATGCAAACCTTTCGAACGTCATGGACGTTTGACCGCCAAACATAACCAAACTTTAGACACTGCCTATAAATATAATTATAAACCATCTTAGTACTTAATAACCTCATGAAAAACGTGTTAGGATCTAGTTTCACCTAAGTCATTTTAGAGGTGTTACACTAATATTTTCAAAGCGCAGTCGTGCAATGTCTCGATAGCGTCCAATTCCACTTCCTAAACTTCATAGTACTTATCCAACAATAGCATGTATCCCACATTATCAGAATAGGAAATAACCGACATAGACCATACTATCTAGGTATGGAATCCGGAGTCAACCCTACTCCGATAAAGGGTGTTCTACTTTCTAATGGTAGAACTAGGACACAACACATGTAGGAACATGGTCAAGGAATATCAAGGGTTTCTTTGTACTCTAGCCTCATCATACATCTATATCAACTCCCCAAGCATACTCACTCGGTGCTAGCCTTTGTTCTCATAGAGTAATTCAGTAAAGGAGCATATGAGGAGGTACCATATCTTGTTCTAACCAAATAATACTACACCTTACCAAGGAGGTCCCCTAGGGATGCCTTACGTTGGTTAAGAGGATAGCTCAGTGACTTTCCTCGAGATGATTTCATGCCGTTCCATCCAACCAACCCTAAGTCCACCATTCACACAAGAAGAATACCATT
Organism: Solanum sitiens; assembly: GCA_016801875.1. NCBI lineage: Eukaryota > Viridiplantae > Streptophyta > Magnoliopsida > Solanales > Solanaceae > Solanum > Solanum sitiens. The sequence goes on along the minus strand of JABWTJ010000062.1, from coordinate 1,005,183 downwards.
ACGACTTTCAACTTCAAGGATATCATAACCTTCTTTAAAAAAGGTTCCACATAAATGACCTTCATTACTATATTCAACATCATATTTAATTCATACATATACATTCATGACAAAGTTGCTTCAGCATACTTAGTCAAGGATTCATATTCATCACATTCTTCATGTATCAAGTAAGGGACACAAATCTACAAAAACAAGACACATGTACTTTCCATTATCACATATAGCATATCATTCAAGAAGAACATAGAGACAACTTAGTGTACTTGCAACTCACCCTACACACTTCTATAGAATCATCAACATAACTCATCCTAATGATCATATAGTCAACTAGGAAGATTCACACTTCAACATCAAGTATAGAAACAAAAGGCATGACTATAGCCTATCATGATCACATATAATCACTTAAAAGAACACATATTTTGACTTCACATATACACTTAAGTCATCAAGACCTTCACAATACTCACATATTCAAGTTATAACATGATAATATCATAATTCATAAAGTAATGCTGACGAGGCCATATTATTTCACAATTCATAAAGTAATATCGACGAGGCCACATTATTCAAAAGTATAGCACATAAGCACTGCTATCATAAGTGGACCATACCAAACATCACAATTCAAAGACCTATACTACATAATATAGAGAGAGTTAGGTCAACATACCACTATTCCATTAAGAACAGCTCCAATCCATAGCCAATTAAACCAATTCAATCAATAAAGGCTCTTACCAATAGTCATATACACCAATCCAAACCAATAATCAAACCATACAATTGATCAAACAAGACCCAATATAAAAATCATCAAATTAGGACAACCTATATACAATTCTAATATAATTCATACATATATCAATAGCTTAATACAATCTATATAAGAATTCAATACAATAGAGACCTAATCAAATCACCCATAATATAGTCAAAATTAGGATTTCATGATTTGCATGGGTTCATAGGAATTTTGAACTACAATCATTAAATGAATACCAATTCAATCATAAATCATTGATTCAAAACGTTTTATGCAAGAACCCATGACTAGAATTCAAAATAGAAGATTTTATGTTTTTGATCATTTTTGAAAACCATTAAAATTGACTCCTTGAATAAAGAGGATTCAAGGATGAAACACCATAGATTAATTGTGATGAATATCCAACAAAATTGATGGAGAAAAACTTGGAAAATCTGTCTTCTTCCTTGGAGATTCAAATCTTCATCAATGAAGGTTTTTACAGAGAAGAATTGGAGAGGTTTTGTGTTGGACTTAAGGGTTTTTTATTTAAAAGGGTGAATTGGGGTTTAAAAAGGTTCAATAACCACATATAAGTAGTCCCCAAACACCCAAAAGACCCCTGAACTTATAGGACCTTTTAACCAAGTCAAACTCAACTTAAAGTTTTCGAATTATCATCGAGAAACAAATCCGCAACACGGAGCTGTTCCTGCATGATTTTTGAAAAAAATTTCCTAAATAGTAGAGTCTACACTGTGTCCGCAACGCAGAGAAAATTTTGTTTTTTAGTTGACCAAGTCCGCGACGAGGAGTGGTTCCCTCAATGCCTAAGTTGTTGTTGCCTTGGTCAGCTTGCTCGCTCAAGGCTTGGTCCTCCTCATGGACCCTTTGGTTGGTCCCTGGGGAGTTTTTCCCGGATGTTTCCACCTCAAATACCCTCGTATACATGTTAGGAACCTCTCACATCAATTTGAACCCCAAAAAACACATAAAACATTCCAAGGCACATAGAACACGCAAGCACGTCTCAAGGCAAAACTTTTGAACGTCTTGGACGTTTGACCTCCAAACTCATCCAAACTTCACACACTGACTAAAAACACTATAATTAACCATTTTAGTACTTAATAAACTCATAATCAACCTGTTATGCTATAATTCAATCTAGCTCATTATGAGGGTGTAACAATACTCCCCCACTTGGAAACATTCGTCCCTGAACGACACTTTCTTCATTTTTTTAACCACTTTCAAGAGTAAGGACGCAAGACTAACAACTCAAAACCATACCAAATCATAAACAATACACATGGATACGAATAACATCCACTCCACATAACAAAGAGACTCAAAACAAAACAAGAAAGTAGGCACAACCTCTATAACTCATCATGCAATAAGACTCTACCTTTTCACATCATATAAGAGGAAATTTGTAAGACCCCAAAATTAGTTAGGGTGCCTAGAGACTAACATGTTTTTCATAAGAGTCTAAGGTCCTAAAATTGTTTATAATGTGGTATTGAGGCAGTGTCTAAAGTTTCAGGTGATTTGGATGTCAAACGTCAAGGGACGACCAAGACGTTCGACGACTAGTCACCAAAGGGACCTTAGATGCTTTTATGTGTTTATGTGTGTGTAATGATCTTATGAGGTACTTATATGAGATATAATGATTTTTATAGGAAGTATTATGAGTTTCATGAAGTTTAGAGGTCAAACTCCAAGAACGTCCAAGACGTTCGAAAGTTAGCCCTTGAGAGGTGCATGTGTGTGTCTTGAGTGTGCCTAGCATGTTTGTACATGTTGCGAGTATTGTTTTTGGGTGAAACTGATGTGTAAGATCCTTTACTTGTTAAGGTGTATATTCACGTTGGAAATGTCAGGGTACGACTCCCCAAGGGACCCTCAAGAGGCCTTCAAGAAGGACCCAAAGGCTGTCGAGACACTGCATTGGCAGTGTCAATCGGCTGAGCTAAATGACGGTCCGCCAGTTTACCAACGCCCCATCGATGGTGAGGCTTCGATGGACACTTAGCCTGGGGAAGGCTCAGCCAAATAACAGCTAAGACCAAATGATGGAAGTCATTGACGGTCCGTCGATCGGCCAACGTGGCATCGATGGCTGGCCATCGATGCAAACTTCAACTACTACAATGCACGCTGCCTAGTTTTGGGGTGAATGGGAAATTCACCCCACGTGCTAACCTGACCCTAGGCGGTTTATTTACCTATTTTTGGGTATATTAGGTTGGCTAAAAATGTGAATAGGCCATACCCAATCCTGCATTAAAAATCAAAATCTCCCTCTCCCAAAATATCCTCTCTAGAAACCTCCATTGAAGGTGAAGCTCAAGAACAACTTGGAGCTTGGATTCCCATGGGTTCTTTACCAAATTTAGTGGGTTCTTCATCAAATAAAGGTATGACGATCCTTCATCTCTAGTTAATCTTCCATCTAGAGAGTTCCTTTCAAAGTTTCCAAAGAAGTTCAATGATCAAATCTCTTCTTCTTCAATCTAGCCATGGGTTCTTTCTAAAATTGATTTAAAAAGCATAATATTAATGTATTGATGAGTATCTACTGATTTGGACGTGATTTTCAATCCAATTGCGTGATAAACCCATGCTCTCTCACAATATCGATTTTAGCCTATGTATGACTTTATGCTCTTGATCTCATGTATAACGAATTGTGATTCAATTATATTAATATGCTTATACCTAATGTCTAGTGTGTGTATTGATGATGAATTGTTGAGGAGTGATCCCCGAGGGTCAAGTTGAAGGTTTTGAATAAGGCTAGTCTATCATGTAGTAACTTGTGATCTTGACGTTAGGATGCTTGTTATGTGAGTCGATTATGGAGAATTGTCTTACCTACTGCCTATATGTGTGATGTGATGATAATTAGGTATAATTGATCCAATATGAATAAATAACAATTGAATTAGTAAGGATTGATTTAGGTTCTTCTAGCCTATATACTATATATGGTGATGTATATGATGTGATTTATATTCTAGGGTAGATGAAGCATGATTAGCTATGATGTTCTATCTTTTTAGATACTGCCCTAAATGTATATTATTGATAAATATTATTGATGATCAAGACAAGGGAAATTGGTTGATGATCTATAACTCTCTACTTTCTAGTATATATGTGATGTATTGTATAAGGTTGTAGTATGATCTTGTAACGACTTGTACATGGTTTCTTTCATGATTAAAGTACATTTAGATACTTCCTTATATATGTATTGTTGATGAAAAAGGTGTATTTATCAATGTCGATCAAAAGGTTGATGAATTGGTAAAGTCTACTCTTCTCCTCTACTTTTCTATATTATTGTAGTTGATGAAGCCTTGTATGGCATTGTTTGGTAAGGTCCACTTATGGTGGCGGTGTTTATTTTATTGTCATTATATATATGTGTTGATTATGCCCTTGAATTCAAATTGATGAATGTATGAGTGTGTGGTTATGATGATCACCCAATGTGAAGCCTATCCCTAGTTTCCTATTCTAGCTATGATATAGGTTGTGTTGCTAATGTCATGAGCATGTAAATGGTTATGTTAAGTTTATGTGTACTTGATGCCTATGATGAGGTCCTATAATGTTATATGTGATTTAAAGTTAAGATAGGTGCATAAAGACTTGAGCTTATTGTAAGATGTTGCAAGTCTTGAATAAATGAGTCCTGTGCTATGCTATCTATTCAATGATTTTATGTTATGTATCATACACTAGGATGACTTGATAGGTGTACTAGTATGAGCAACGGTATGGAACCTTGTCTATGCATTGCATATGTGTGCCTTGATAGGATAGTTCCTAGGTTGGTCTTGTAAGTACATGAATTGGAATGTATGAACATGTTATGAATACAACTTACATGCTATGATGTTAAGTATATGATATGATGAAATATGAATGTGCATAGTGTCTTAAAGTGTTGATATGAAATAATTGCTCATATAGTTATATCTATAGACTTATGCAGTGATATATGAACATGTGTGACCTTAATGTGTTGCGTGAAAGGTTTGCTCACATATATGTATACACACAAACATGAATGATGATCTAGTCTATAGAGGGGTGCTTGAAAGGTGTTCTCAAGAGTACCCTAAAACTAGATAGTTGCCTGAATATGCTATAAGAATATGAGGAGTAAATATACTAAGCTTGTGTTTTATGAAATAATGTAATTTTTTAATAAAGGTATCTTAGCTTAGCACCGAGTGAACTTGACAATGAGAGGTGTTGGCTTCCCTTGGAGGAAGATTGACCATTGGGTTCTCATAAGGTGTTGACTTCCCTTGGAGGAACATTCACCTATGGTTTCACATGAGGTGTTGACTTTCCTTGAGGAAGATTCACCCATGGTTTCTCATGAGATGAGGCTCCAATGCTAATGTGCATGTACAAGGTTATGTATATCTCTTAGTTCCATAAACTATGCTTGCCACATAGGATCTAGCAAGTGTATTTCACTTAATATTCTAGGATATATGTTAATGTTCTACTTTGGCTAAGTGGAGCACCTTCCATTGGTGTAAGGCTCTACAACACCAAATCTCATGTTTAGCACCCATGGTCTTAGTGTCAGTTGAGGCTATAGTTTCCCTAAAGAAAAATGTACAATGGACGTAAAGTAAAGTAAAGGGACCCTAACTAGGATAATCTAAGGGATGTTACTTATGGTAGGCGGAAGTAATGAACCCATCCATGCATTGCACAAGTAACTCTTTAAGGGAGTCCTTGGAAAGTGGTCTAATATATGTGCATATGTTTATGGTTATCTTGCACGACATTGTATTGATGTCTACATGATGTGATGATATCCATAATATGAAGTTCTAATATGACTATGTGACTAAGGTCCTACTTGAAGTGTATATAGTTGACTATAGTATTATGTTGATGTATGAAGTGTTAAGGTTTGTGGTCTCATGATAAGTTTACTAAGTATGTGTGAGGTTATGGGGCTTCACATGTACATTGATCTAGTAGGATTATATTGTGATTGTGAGTAAGGTTTCATAATGTTCTATGTGAAATGAAATTAGTATATGTGCAAAGTGACTAGAAGTTCACTATAATGCCTTATGGTTTTGACTTGAATATGTCTTGTGATGTATTGTACTAATATGATATGTGTGGCTTATGTAAGTTGTATGTATGGTTTTCCTTGTGACCTTAAGGTGATGCATTGCACCAAGTATCACTAGAGGGTTACTTGGGAGGTTGATGAGTTAGAAGAAGAAGTTCACTGTAAAGGAAATATGCTTAGTGTGAAGGGAATTTAGGTTACTGTAATGTGACATAAATGTGCCTTAAATGCATTGTATGATTTTATATGATATATGACTATTGAATATGCCTATATGAAGTCTGTGAATCGTATAAATGTTATTGTATCAAAGTTTTATGAAGATTTCACAAAAAGGTGAAGTATGATTTAAAGTAAAATGTCCCTTTTAAATGCATGATTGTCATACTTAGTGCATTCTTGCACTAGCGCCATTCTTCTCTGCATTTTTAAACAAAGTGTAGGTTATGGATGCTTAAAGGATGTCTTTAGATAATGAGGAGCTTGATATGTAAATTCCCAAGCTCAAGGAAAGGAATACTTAAGTTCAAGGATCTCCTACTTATGGTTTACTGTAAAGTCTTATAAATTGTATACTTATGATTATGTTGTAAAGGTTGTGTCCCTAATGTACTCTAATGATGTTGAGTCTAGGATGTCAAAGAGACTTAAGGTCTAAATACGTGTTATGATTTATGATACTATATATATATATATATATATATATATATATATATATATATATATATATATATATATATATATGAAGTGAAGTTTCTAGCATATGATGTGCTATGAAATGTTTTAAATTTTCCGTTAATTTACCTATGAAAATGCGATGAATGATAACTATGGGCTTGTATAAGACCTCCGAGAGGTCAAGTACGCCATGTTACTTCTAGGGGGTGTTCCCCGGATGTGCAAACGTGGTATCAGAGCATGACGTTTATAAAAGTTGTTTTAGGTTCCAAAAGTCTCATATTGTCATGTCTAGTAGAGTCTCGTATCATTGGTGGTGATTCGCGACAAATCCCTGGTGCGGAAGGCTATAGGACGATAGAGTTTTCCTTCTTCATCATTCTCATGTCGTGCCATAGAACTTAACTCTATAAGATCTCTCTCTTATGTTTTTTTTCCGGTGGTCTTTTAGATGTGATTGCTTGGATGAGATGGTATTTCTATGCTTGAGGGAGAAAAGGTGAGTTTAATGCTTAACTTGGTTTTATGGTTTGATGAGTATGTGTGAAGGTGAATTTTTGCATGTTTTGATGATGTGATGTCATTTATGGCTATATATGAGATTTGTGTGAAATAAGCATGTTACATTGAGAAATGTATGTCATCATATGATTAAAGCATGTTAGAAGTTGTTATAGTTGAATTGAGTTTCCTTTTGGAATAATGAGTGGCCTTATGAGTATGCATGGTGATAGTCTTATAATATGGTTTAGACTTGAAATACTTTGAGGAAGTGTGGTAAATGGCTAAAAATGCATGTTGCCTATATATGTATGTTAAATAACTTAATGTTGCCTTATATATGTGTAATGGTTCAAATGTTTCCCTTTGTTTATATGTGTGATCCTTCATAGTTGCCTTGTATTGATTGGAGTCCTTTGTATAGGCTTGATTCTAGAAGTGAGGGTGGCATGATTGTCTTGGTAGGGTGATGATGTGGGTTTGATTGACCTAGAAGTCTCCTTGTTGTTTTTCCCTAATGTTGTATGACCTTGATGATCCTAGTATTGTTGAAAACCTTATGTGGTTGGGTAGTATGACCTAACTTGATGATTGGGGGATAATTGGCCTAGATGATAAGGTTTAAAAGGACCCTTGATGTCTTGGGTTAAGTTGTTTTTAATTGGGTTTACCCTAAGTGGGGGATGGTTATGGAGCAGTACGGTCGTAGATATGCCTACATTGTCCTTTTATTCTTACTTGAGCTTGAATCTAATGAATTCTTAGTAATCTTCCTTATGATAGGAGTTTTGCTTAAAGTATGAATTGCATGACCTTCATATGTTTGGTATGTATTAATTGACACTACCTTAAGGATATTTTTAAGGTTCTAAAGTACTTGAAAAAGAATTTTGATCAAATACATGTTTTTCTCATGTTGAGTGCGCATCTTGATATGCTAGTTGTGCATTTGTCTTCATGAGATAAGATAAGAAACTTGGTTGTAGTCACTTGTGATGTGTAAAGTTTAGCCTTATAATGAAATATTGAGCCTCTTTAAAGTGAAAAGTATTGAGTATCTTGAAATTTGTGTGACTTCTATGGTTTTGAAAGCATGATTGTAAGCTCACTTTTGAAAAGTGAAGACATGTTTAGCTAAGTGTCCTTGTGTGTGCCTATAAATTGTGTTACTATATGAAATTGATGCTTGCTTATAAAGGCTTGTGATATGCTAAAAATTTGAAATGGCTTCCTATTGTTGTGATGTTCTTGGTGTGAATTACCATTTTGACTTCACTAGGAAGAAAGTTTGATCATGCTATGGTTAAAAGTTGAGAAATCTCATGTTACAGTAAAGTTGACCTTTGTGCATTTGCTTGGGTATGAACTCATGAGACATGTAAGTGTGTTGAGGAGAAGGACATTTTCAACCTATCTTACTCAAGTCTATGTGCATTGATGTATGAGTGCCTAATTGTTTCTTGAGTATTGTTGAATCTTCCTATGTGTGATCTTACATGATGAGATCTTAATAAAATGAAGTGTAATGGCCATGTTATTATTAGGAGAAGAATGTTCCTCCTATGAACATGATAATAGCCTATGTGTTTAATGAATTAAAGAGTGAGTGAATAAAGGCTTTGCTTACTTGTGTTGCATTGAGTGCTAAATGGTTTGAAGTTGTGCTCCTTGTAAGTTTGGTGCATTGACTTCTATGTGATGATGTTATGAATATGGTAAGTTGCTCTATGATTCATTAAAGTCCTTGTTGTGATTAAAGTGTTCTAAGTGTCATTTGAGGAGGAATGTTCCCAAGTGTGGGATATTGTAAGACCCCCATAATGAGTTAGGGTGTCTAGATCCTAACATGTTCGTTATAAGGGTCTAAGGTCCTAAAATGGTTTATAATGTGGTATTGAGGCAGTGTCTAAAGTTTGAGATGATTTGGAAGTCAAACGTCAAGGGACGACCAAGACGTTCGACGAATAGTCACCAAAAGGGCCTTAGATGCTTTATGTGTTTATGTATGTGTCATGATCTTATGAGGTCCTTACATGAGTTATAATAATTTTTATAGACAGTATGGTTCATGAAGTTTAGAGTTCAAACGTCGAAGAACGTCCAAAAGTTCGAAAGTTAGCCCTTGAGACGTTCATGTGTACGTCTTGAGTGTGCCTAGCATGTTTGGACGTGTTGAGAGTATTTGTTTTGGGTGAAACCGATGTGGAAGGTCCTTGACTTGTTAAGTTGTATGTTCACGTTGGAAACTTCAGGGTACGACTCCCCAAGGGCCCCGCAAGAGGCCCTCAAGAAGGACCCAAAGGCTGTCGAGACACTGCCTTGGCAATGTCAATCGACTGAGCTAAACGACCGTCCATCACTCCACCAACACCACTTCGATAGTGAGGCGTCTATGGAAATTTAGCCTGGGTAAGTCTCAGCCAAAGAACAGCCAAGACCCAAATGACGAAAGCCATATATGGTCCGTCGATGGGCCATAGTGGCGTCAATGGCTGGCCGTCGATGCAGGCTTCAGTTACTTCCATGCACACTGCCTTGTTATGGGGTGTATGGTAAATTCACCCCAAGTTCTACCCTGAACCTAGGCGGTTTATTACCTATTCTTGGGTATATTTGGTTGGTTAAAACGTGAATAGCCCATACCCAATCCTGCATTCAAAATCAAAACCTCCCTCTACCAAAATATCCTCTCTAAAAACCTCCATTGAAGGTGAAGCTCAAGAACAGATTGTAGCTTGGATTCCCATGTGTTCTTCACCAATTTTTAGTGAGTTCTTCATCTAATAAAGGTATTGTGATCCTTCATCTCTAGTTAATCTTCCATCTAAAGAGTTCCTTTCAAAGTTTTCAAAAATGTTCCATGATTCTTCTTCAATCTAGCCATGGGTTCTTTCTAAAATGGATTTTAAAAGCATAATATTAATGTATTGATGATTATCTACTGATTTGGACTTGATTTTCAATCCAATTGCATGATGAACCCATGCTCTCTCACATACTCGATTTTAGCCTATGTATGGTTTTATGATCTTGATCTCATGTATATCGAATGTATTGATGATGAATTGTTGAGGAGTTATCCCTGAGGGTCAAGTTGAAGGTTTTGAATAAGGCTAGTCTATCATGTAGTAACTTGTGATCTTGACGTTAGGATGGTTGTTATGTGACTCAATTATGGTGAATTGTCTTAGCTACTGCCTATATGTGTGATGTGATGATGAATAGGTATAATTGATCCAATATGAACAGATAAAAATTGAATTGGTAAGGATTGGTTTAGGTTCTTCTAGCCTATAGAATTTATATGGTGATGTATATGATGTGATCTATATTCTAGAGTAGATGAAGTATGATTAGCTATGATGTTCTATATTTTAGCTACTGACCTAAATGTCTATTATTGATAAAATATGACTGATGATCAAGACAAGGGAAATTGGTTGATGATCTATAACTCTCTATTTTCTAGTATATATGTGATGTATTATATTTGGTTGTAGTATGATCTTGTAACGACTTGTACATGGTTTCTTTCATGATTAAAGTACATTTAGCTACTGCCCTATACATGTATTGTTGATGAAAAAGGTGTATTGATCAATGTCGATCAAAAGGTTGATGAATTGGTAAAGTCTATTGTTCTCCTCTACTTTTCTATATTATTGTAGTTGATGAAGCCTTGTATGGCATTGTTTGGTAAGGTCCACTTATGGTGGTGGTGTTTATTTTGTTGTCATTATATATATGTGTTGATTATGGCCTTGAATTCAAATTGATGAATATATGAGTGTGTGGTTATGATGATCACCCAATGTGAAGCCTATGCCTAGTTTCCTATTCAAGATATGCTATCTATTCTATGATTTTTTGTGATGTATCATACACTAGGATGACTTGATAGGTGTACTAGTATGGGCAACGGTATGGAACCTTGTCTATGCATTGCACATGTGTGCCTTGATAGGATAGTTCCCATGTTGGTCTTCTAAGTAGATGAATAGGAATGTATGAACATGTTACTATTATGACTTACATGCTATGATGTTAAGTATATGATATGCTGAAATATGAATGTGCATAGTGTCTTAAAGTTTTGATATGTAAGAATTGCTCATATAGTTACACCTATAGACTTATGCATTGATATATGAACATGTGTGACCTTAATGTGTTATGTGAAAGGTTTGCTCACATATATGCATACACACACATGAATGATGATCTAGTCAATAGAGGGGCGCTTGAAAGGTGTTCTCAAGAGTACCCTAAAACTAGATATGTGCCTGAATATGCTATAAGCATATGAGGAGTAAATATCCTAAGCATATGTTTTATGAAATAATATAACTTTTCAATAAAGGGAACTTAGTTTAGCACCGAGTGAACTTGACAATGAAGGTGTTGGCTTCCCTTGGAGGAAGATTCACCATTGGGTTCTCATAAGTTGTTGACTCCCTTGGAGGAACATTCACCTGTGGTTCCGTATGAGGTGTTGAATTTCCTTGTGGAAGATTCACCCATGGTTTCTCATGAGATGAGGCTCCAATGCTAATGAGCATGTAGAGGGTTATGTATATCTCTTAGTTCCATAAACTATGCTTTCCACATAGGATCTATCAAGTGAATTTAACTTAATATGATAGGATATATGTTAATGTTCAACTTTGGCTAAGTGGAGCACGTTCCATTGGTGTAAGGCTCTACAACACCAAATTCCATGTTTAGCACCCATGGTACTAGTGTTGATTGAGGCTATAGTTTCCCTAAAGTAAAATGGACAATGGAAGTATAGTAAAGTAAAGGGACCCTAACTATGATAATCTAAGGGAATGTACTTAGGATAGGCGGAAGTAATGAACCCATCTATGCATTGCACAAGTAGCTCTATAAGGGAGTCCTAGGAAGGTGGTCTAATATATGTGCATATGTTTATGGTTATCTTGCACAACATTCTGTTAGTGTCTACATGATGTGATGATATTCATAATATGAAGTTCTAATATGACTATGTGACTAAGGTCCTACTTGAAGTATATATAGTTGACTATAGTATTATGTTGATGTATGAAGTGTTAAGGCTTGTGGTCTCATGATAGGTTTACTAAGTATGTGTGAGGTTATGTGGCTTCACATGTACATTGCACCAGTAGGCTTAGATTTGGATTGTGAGGAAGGTTTCATAATGTTCTATGTGGAGTGAAATTAGTATATGTGCAAAGTGAATAGAAGTTCACTGTAATACCTTATGATCTTGACTTTAATATGGGTTGTTATGTATTGTACTACTATGATGGTCTCTGTTGGCTTATGTAAGTTGTATGTATGGTTTTCCTTTTGACCTCAAGGTGATGCATTGCACCAAGTATCACTAGAGGGTTACTTGGGAGGTTGATGAGTTAGAAGAAGAAGTTCACTGTAAAGGAAATATGCTTAGTGTATAGGGAAAATAGGTTACTGTATTGTAACATCAAATGTTCCTTAAATGCATTGTATGATTTTATATGATATATGACTATCGAATATACCTATATGAAGTATGTGAATTGTATAAATTCTATTGTATCAAAGTATTATGAAGATTTCACAAAAAAGCATAAAGTATGATTTAAAGTAAAATGTCCCTTTTAAATGCATGTTTTTGCATGATTGTCATACTTAGTGCATTCTTGAACTAACTCCATTCTTCTCTACCTTTTTACACATTATGGATGCTTAAAGAATGTCTTTAGATGATGAGGAGCTTGATATGTGAATTCCCAAGCTCAAGGAAAGGAATCCTTAAAGTTCAAGGATCTCCTACTTATGGTTTACTGTAAAGTCTTATAAATTATATACTTATGATTATGTTGTAAGGGTCGTGTCCCTAATGTACTCTAATGATGTTGAGTCTAGGATGGCAAAAAGACTTAAGGTCTAAATATGTATTATGACTTATGATATTTTATATATTTATGAAGTGAAGTTTCTAGCATATGATGTGCTATGAAAAGTTTTAAATTTTCCGTTAATTTACCTATGACAATGCGATGAATGATAACTATGGGCTAGTATAAGACCTCCGAGAGGTCAAGTACGCCATGTGACTTCTAGGGGGTGCTCCCCAGATGTGACAAAATTCCTTCTCCACACGTTATCATGCTCATATATATCATTTCTATATACATTATAACGGTTTTCAATAAAAAAACACAATTAAGTCAAAATTCAAAAATCCTTAGAGTGAACTGCCAAACCTTAAAGTGAATTGTTCTAAATCATACAATAATGCAACATTTAAGCAAATTTCGATGGAAGTATGACAATATGAGAGACAAAACCATATAAACTCATTTTACCACATAATAATAACTTCATAAAATGCACAATGCAACGAATCAATGAAATTCAATTTCAACAAAACTCCTTAAAGCAATGCAACATGCAACATGCTTCTATGACTTTCTACCTCTCAAACTTGATTTGAATAGAGATAGAAGAGACAACAAATCATAACTCTACTACTCACCATATTCCCCCACCTAAAAGGAACCCATCACTACATAAGAGACAAATCATAACTTACCGGCATCATCATCATCATCCGGCTCTGTTCCTTTGGCTCGGACAGCATAGACGTGATTCCTCTTTGGAACACCACCTTCTGGAGCACTATGAGGATCTTGATTAGTTTCTCTTCCTCTAGCTGCAATATTAGTAAATCCCTCACCTTATGACCATCCTTACCACAACCATAGCAACCACCGGTACTGTCTAGACATTTCCCTAAGTGCTTCTTCCCACAAGTAACACAAGTAGGCTTACCACCTTGAGAACCACTACTACCATCACTCTTGGCCTTAGGAGCACTAGATCCTTCTTGATTTGGAGCCCTCTTCTTAATTCTAGGTTGGTTTTGCTCATTGGATACACTCCTTTTCAAATTCCTTGAGATCCTACTAAGTTTGGACTCTTCAATTTATTGAGCTTACACCATAAGCCTAGACAAGTTCATGTCATTTTGGAGCATGGCCGTACGACACTCTTCTTTCACAAGGTCGGCAACACTGGTCACAAACCTACTCATCTCATCCCTAGGGTTAGACACCAAGGATGGAGCATACCTAGACAACAAGGTGAACTTCAAAGAATACTCTTCAACACTCATGTTCCCTTGCCTAAGGTTAATTAACTACTCAACCTTCACCTCCCTCCTCTCACGGGGAAATTACTTTCCTCAAAGCCTCCTTAAACTCCTCCGACTCTATAGGACCTGACTCAACCAACCTTTCCACATCCGGGGAGCACCCCCTAGACGTAGCCATCGTCGTCCTCCTCAAAGAGGACTAAGAATAGACTCTTAGCTTACATCATTACATTCATAGGTCATAATGCAGAAAATTTAGAACTTTTCGTTAACTTCTACATTGAGGTTTACTTAGACCTCTCGCTTACACACAATATATATTTATTGAGTATACATAGACCCTTCATATAAGAAGATTACATGGTCTTCTACTTTTATTTCACTTACAAAATATAGTAACATAATCTCATAAGAATGTCTATATTATGTCTCATATTAAACCATCTAAAATGAATTCAACAATTGGGCTTAACCCGTACTTCGATACAACAAAGAGCCTCATATAAGCTATACTACAATCGTCTTGAAATGAAAAGGAATGAACTAGAAGTCTTATAACTAGAACAACATCAATAGCTTGCTAATGGCATTGTCCTCGGAAAGTGAGGACCTACCGAACTCTTGGGAAATATCCAAGTAGTCTTCAAAGGCCTTCTATAAGCTCAACCGCCGGATCCTACATTTGTAGTAAACATAAAAGATGGTTTAGTACACACTTGTATTAAGTATGAGTATATGCACATAAAACAAGTGAAATCAGCCTAAAAAGGACATTTGTTCAAAACATGCTAATTTACTTTGAAAAGCATTATGCATATCCAAGAACTCATATAAGCCAATAAACACATAACCCTTAAGTCAAGACTATATACAACACAAGACCACAATATCAAGTCTAGTCAAGTCAATATGCATATCAACTTAATTGAGTACATAATCGAGACGACTCTATCATCAAGTTATAGTATTAACAAAAATGCATTAGAGTTCATAACATCATAAGCTAAGCAAGAATATTAATCATGATTCATCATTAAGTCCACTAGTGCAATTGGCTAAGTAAAGTCACATAACCTTACTCAACCAAGTAAACTCAACAAGAACTATAAGCAATGCCCAACTTCACATACTATATCATTAAGAGATAACATCATCATACTTTATCCATAGAGACCAACCACATGTTCATAAATGAAACCCATATCACATAGTGTCATTAGCATATAAAATTCAACACATACATAACATTCACATTATAGAACATAATAACAACCTCCTAAGGATTCGCTCAAGTCAAACTAGTGCAAGGCATAGGTAGAGACTCATACCCCTACCTAGGCTAAGTCAAACCTCTTAATCACCCTAGTTAGTGTTTACTCCATTACTTCATTTTACTTTCGGGAACACTTAACTTGACCGACATAGACCACAAAAGCTAAGTGTGGAATCCGGTGTTGTAAAACCTTACACCGATGGAAGGTGGTATACCGGACAAGGTAGGACCAAACATGAACATATCGTCTAGGTGTATCCACTAGCTAGTATTCCTATGGTGGTAACATAGTTTATGGAGCTTGGGGACTGCCATGGAAACATCACTCTATGCCCTTTTTGGACTATGAGGCTATCCACCCCGAGAGGACTATGGTGAACCCTACCTTCCCTCCTTGAGAAGGCTCCACTCTTCATCTACAAGTTCACTTGGTGCTAAGCTAGAGTCCCTTTTGAAATGTCTTTAATGCCTTTATTAATGATCATATCTTAGTTTAGGTCATAGGGTCTATCCATTATATAATCATCATCATCATAGGTCAATAGGAATTGCATGAGTATTTTCCTTTCATTAAAATTCATACATGTGAGGTTAGCACTTTTACATAGTCACATCATAATAAGGCACATTGGTAAGTTATCACCATCCTCATAACATTTACATCTTATCCAACAACTCACAAACCATAGTCAAGACATTTCAATTCAACATCATACCAAACCGATCAATCTCATCATAAGGTATACTTCAATGTGATTTCATCACTAAATACAAGTAATCATAATTTAAGTAAAGGTTAGGATCATAAAAACTTACCCAATATACTTCACAAGCCATCATCCATGATTTTACAATCAACCATCCAATTCAACCCAACAATGGGTGTAATACCATCACACAATAGTAATTAACACAATATCTAGGTCAATTGCATCATCACTATCCAAATTAACTTTAATTCATAACCTAGGGTTAGGGGAATAGGATTCATCATGAATTCTTCAAGAAACGATCCAATCCCAACAATAGATTACCCTAGGCAGTGCATGAATGAGTTAGAATAGATAAAACAAGTCTAACAACCAATACATTCTTCAGTTCCCATCAATTTATAAGCAAGATCTAAGATTTGAGAAATTTGTGGAAAGGGACATGATCTACATAAAATTGCATCAATTTACATAAATTAACCAACAATCTACACTTAATTAATCATAAGCAATCACAAATTTTCATCAATTTGAAGTTTAGAAGAAAGCCCATTAGAATTGGAAAACCCTTGGAATTGGGTGATTTAGAAATCAACTTTGAAAGGACCTCTTGGGTAAAGGAATCCCAAGTGTGAAGAAATTATACCTTAATGAAGATTAATCCACTAAATTGATGTGAAATCCTAGAGAAATTGGTCTTCTTGTTCAATATTCTTCTTCCTTTAATGGAGGTTGAATAGAGAGAGAAACTAGAGCGAGGTGAGAGCTTTTGGGTTTTGATTTGGGGATTTAATTTAAGTGAGTAAAATATGTGGGAAAATGAACTAAAATCAATATATATACCTCCCATTAAATACCCAAAATACCCCTTACTTAAGTTGACCCTTTAATGAAGTCAAACTTGAATTCCAATTTTCAGATTTTCGTCGGGGAACAAGTCCGCAACGCGGAGCTGCTCCCGCATGATTTTCTAAATTAATTTTTGAGACAGTGGAGTACGTGAACTTCCCGCGACTCAGATTTAAGATTTGACCAAAATACACCCAAGTCCGCTACGCCGACTTGTTTCTGCCATGCACAACTTGACTGCTGCTTTAGCAGCTTGCCAAGCAATGTTTGGGGTCCTTTCATGGGCCCCTAAGGCGACCCTTGGGAGGTACATTTTTACTCTATATATATTTTTACCTATCCAAAGTCATTTTACAAGTTTTAGACCTCATACAACACCTCCAAACCTTCCCAAAACCTAAGGACGTCACACTAGTCAAATTTGACTAGCTTCCGGACATCATGGACGTTTCTTGACGTCTTAACTCTAAAATTTCCTAGATGACTTATAAACATGAATTTAGGTCTTAAAACCGTATTTTCAACCTTATATCAACTTGTGAGGCTCTAGATTAGATATTGACTTTTCGGAGTGTTACAGGCCTATTATCTTTCCATTGAGTGTACCACACTTGAGCAACTTCCCTCAATTGGTACGAATCCAACACCGCCTTCTCCCTAGAAGTAACACCATAGCACTCAACACCTTGTACACACCATGAAAGGAACTCTTGAGGATCCTCCCCTGCCTTAGAGCCAAGAAAGATAGGAGGATTCATTCTCACAAAATCTCTCAATCTAGAGGTCATGGTACTCTCCATAGCATTCATCCTAGGCTCAACACCACTATTCACATGAGTTTTCATGGCTCGAGATAAAGCAAGTAGAGCCTCTCTAATATCTCCATTATTCATGTCCGGAGGAACCACCGAAACCTCATTACCTTCACCTTCAATAAGGACTTGCTCACCTTGGGGAGGAACTTGGACACCTTGGGGATCTTGAACTTCTTGTCGACCTAATCCACATTGAGGAATTTCCTCTTGCACTCCTTCATCTTCCAACCTTCTTGCGGCCACGCCTCTAGTAGACATCTACTATAAACACAAGGAGAACACTAAGAATAGACACTCATAACTTTTAACTCTACGACACAACACAAGAGTAGAGAATAAGGTAAACTCTATCATCCTATAGCTTCTCGCTTATGGATGTGTCACGACTCACACCGATGAACCAGACTCTACTAGACGTGGCTTTAATGAGACTTAGGATTCCTAAAGACTATTTCATAACCTATGCTCTCATACCAAGATTTTCACGACCCGAGATCACACCTTAGAAGATATGGCATTCCCTAAAATCATAACACGGCGTACTTGACCTCTCAAAGGTCTTGTACAAGCCCTTTGACATCATTCATTGCATACATGTATGAAAAGTAGTGCAAAATTAAAACTTTTCACACTAAATCGTACTTCAAAATATCTTTTATAGAAAACATAAGGAATAAGGCTAAGTCTCATTTTCTCCATCTTAGACACACGAATATCTTGGGACACGGCCCATAAAATACGATATAGATATACTAAGTTTATTACAATTCTTTTAATAAGAAAACTAAAGATAGTGATGTCCTCGGATGTAGTGAGGACATACCAATACTTGCATGAATAAAAGGCTAGGATCCAATCTTCACTTCACGTATTTCTCTCAAATGCCACCCACACCTTTAGAGATAGACAAAATGTATGGAATTAGTACATTGCATGTACTAAGTATGGCATAATGCATACAATCACGATAAAAGGGACATTTATATAAAATATGCTCTTTTGAGTAAAACTTTATATTATAAGTATAAGAACCACATATAACACCAACTTCACATATAAGTCACATTCCACAAGGTAACATCAAGAACACTTTAAAACCCATAAGCATGAGACCATCCCACCAAAGGTGATTCTAAGGCTCACTTGACTAAGTTATGAAGCAAGAGCCCATACAATCCCTTCACACACCAAAGATATCCTTTAGACTACCTAAGATAAGATTAATCGCATTTCATTAATTAGACTCCCTACCTAGAATTACTGTAAGACTTACCTAAGTAAGATATGAAGAGAACGCCCATACACCCTCTCCAAGCCTACTAATTAATCCTCAAAGCTACTCCAGATAGATAACTTTTCATTAACATACATTTACTTAAGTCATTATGTAGAGAAGACCATTTAAAAGACATTCAACAATTAAGGACTTTCATATAATGGTCTTGGAGAAGACCTAGGCAACTCACACACTAATATCTTCAAAGCCTAGTCGTGCAATGTCTATATAGCGTCCCATTCCACTACCTAAACTTCATAGTACTTATCCAACACTAGCATGTATGTCACATGATGAGAATAATCAATAGCCGATATAGACCATACTAGCTAGGTATGGAATCCGGAGTCAACCCTACTACGATCCCAATGGTAGAACTAGGACACAACACATGTAGGCACATGGTTAAGGAATATCGAGGGTTTCTTTGTAATCTAGCCTCATCATACAGCTAGAGTCACTTCCCAAGAATACTCACTCGGTGTTATCCTTTGTTTTCATAGACTAATTCAATAAAGGAGCATATGAAGAGGTACCATATCTTGTTCATAACCAAATGAGGTCCCCTAGGGATCCCTTACCAATGAGGTCCCCTAGGGATCCCTTACAATGGTTATGATGATGCTCAATGATTTTCCTAAGGAAGATTTCATGTCGTTCCATCCAACCAACCCTAAGTCTACCATTCACACAAGAAGGATACCATTACGACTTTCAACTTCAAGGATATCATAACCTTCTTTCAAAAATGTTCCACATAAATTACCTTCTTTACTATATTCATATCACATTGAATTAATACATATACATTCATGACAAAGGTTCTTTAGCCTACTAAGTCAAGGATTCATCTTCATATTCTTCATGTATCAAGTAAGGGACACAAGTCTACCAAAACAAGACACATATACTTTCCATTATCACATATAGCATATCATTCAAGAAGCACATAGAGACAACTTTGTCAAGACCCGCACCTATACCTTAGAAGTTAGGATATTCTTAGCTCATAACATGGCGTACTTGACCTCTCAGAGGTCTTGTACAAGCTCTTTCGCATCGTTCATCGCATATACATAAATGAAAAGTAGTGCGAAATTAAAACTTTTTCACAACATGTGAATAGTCTTTCAAAAACTCTTTCATAAAAAAATCATAGGAAATACTAAGTCTCATTTCATCAAATCATAGACACAAGATTACTTGGTACACGGCCCATACAACAGAAATATAGTACTACTAAGTCTATAACAATACTTCAATAAAAGAAATCAAAGACATATATGACCTCGAGTCAAATGAGGACATACTTCAAACTTGCTTGAACGATCCTATAATCCAATCCAATAGAACCTTCACCTATGAATCACTTTAGATATAGATAAAAGCATGGAATTAGTAAAACCACATGTACTAAGTATGACATAATGCATAAAAAATCATGAAAACGGACATTTAATGGAAATGTGCTCTTTTTGGTTAAAACATCATACTATGAGCATAATAATAACTTTAACACCTTAGAAACACACAATATAACACTAAGCAATTTATCACATTTTAAGGAAAACTTTACAGTAAGCCATATCACTGTTACAGTGAATTCCTTCACTGTTATGGTAAAGTTCCTCAACTTCACATTAGACACTTTCTAGCATGCAATCCTCTCACTAAAAGTTATCCTAAGACTCACTTAAGTAAGATAAAGAGAGACCACCCATACACCCTCTCTAGGCACACCTAAATGATCCTTAAGACCACCTATAATGAGAGACACACGCTTACAATATACCAAACACATAAACATGAGATATTCCTACCAAAGGTGATTCTAAGGTTCACTTGAGTAAGTTGTGAAGTGATCGCCCATACAATCCCACACACTTAAGAGATCCTTTAGATTACCTAGTATAAGATCATTCTCACTTAATACAACAACATACATGCAATATGACATTCTCCTTTCCAAAGGTTATCAAAAGACTTACTCAAGTAAATCAAGAAGAGAATGTTCATACTTGACCTTTTCAAGATTACCTAAGTAATCCTTGAGATTACATAAGTCTGGATCATGTCTACTTAATCAACCAACTTTCCTAACAAGAGTCATTCTTAAGACTCATCTAGGTAAGATATAGTGACCATTCCTATGACCCCTTCACACTTTATCTAGACAACCCTTAACTACTCTAGATAAGTACTTAACCATTAAACATGCTTCTTAACTTAAGTCATTTCATTCATTAGTTCATTTAAGAGACATTCATCACATAAGGACATTCAAGTAATGGTCTTGGAGAAGACCTAAGGATTCTCACTAACATCTTCAAAACCTATTGTGCAATGTCTAGATAGTGTCTCATACCACCACCTAAACTTCATAGAACTTCTCCAATACTAGTATTTATCCCATATGATGAGAATGGACAATAACCGACATAGACCATGGTAGCAAAGCATGGAATCTGGAGTTGTAACCTACTCCAATGGAGGGTGTTCTACTTGCCAATGGTAGAACTTGGACACATACCATGTAGGCACATGGTTAAGGAATATGAATTGTTTCTTTGTACTCTAGCCTCATTCTTAACTAGAGATACTTCCCTTACCATACTCACTCAGTGCTAGCCTTTGTTCTCATAGAGTAATTCACATTAGGGATCACATGAAGGGGTTCCATATCTAGTTCATAACCCAATCACATTCACCCTACCAAAGAGCTCCCCTTGGGCTGCCTTTCAATGGCGAAGAGGATAGCTTAAAGACTTTCCTAAGGATGATATCATGTTGTTCCATCTAACCAACCTTAAGTCCACCATTCATTACAAGAAGGATACCATTACGGTTTTCGACTTCAAGGTTCATAACCTTACCACTAGGTTGAAGGCTTTACATAATTTGACCTTCTCAGTTATGTTCAAGGCCACGTATCATTCATACATACAAGATTAAGAGGCTTTAGCATCCTAAGTCAAGACATCTCATATTTGTATTCATGCATGTATCAAGTAAGGGACACAAGTCTACCACACAAGACACACCAAGACTTCACTTTATCACATTTAGCATATCATTCTAAGAGCACATAGGAATAACCAATATAAAGTTTAAGTCATCCTATACACTATTATAACATCATCAATATAACCATCATCATATAGCCAAGTAAGAATAATCATGCATCAACTCTAAGATTACACATAAGGACATAGTCATAGTCTCACATGATCACCTAATATCAATAGAAGAACACATACTTCCACATTATTAACATGTAGGTAGATATGATAATACTTCACATAATTCAACTGCACAAATCATCATAATACTTCAATTAGTTGCCGACAAGGCCATGATCTTCATAATACATAAAGTAACGCTACAAGACCACATCATTCACATAGCACCGCCACCATAAGTGGACCATACCAATAACAATATAATTCAAGATCTACATTACATAAAATATAGAGAATTAGGGCAGCGTACCACCAATCCATTCTCACCACCTCAATCCATAGCTAAATCATTCAATTCAATACCATAAGGCCCTTACCCATGGACATGATCAACAATTCAATACAAACACCATAATACTCAATGAATCTAGGTCAATTCAATATAGATCTACCAATCTAAAATAGCCTATACATCAATTGAATACAATTCTTACATCATTCAATAGCCCATAGAAAACTACACTAGAATTCATAAGCAATAACACAATATCAAGTCAACCATAAAATAGTCCAAATCTAGGGTTCATGAATTACATGGGTTCATATGTTAATTATGTTAAAATCATATAATTAACACCAATATAATCAATATATAACGATTCAAAATCTTTAATGCAAGAACTCATGGATAGATCATAAAATTGGACAAGTTCATCTTTAGAAAACTTTAGAAATCTCTTTGAATTTTGGTCTCCTTGATGAATAGAGTTTCAAGGATCAAAAACCATACCTCAATGATGCTAATCCACGAAATTGATGAAGAATCACCACTCAAATCTCCAATCCAAACTCTTCCTTGATTTTGGCTTTAATGGAGTTCTAGAGAATTTTTTAGAGATTTTGGAGTTTTGATTTGGAAGAATGAATTCATATAGGTATTTAGGACTTATAAACCCACTTAAAATACCTAAAATACCCCTAAGTAACCTCCCAAACTCTTATTTGGACTTAACAGTGAACCTGCGAAATTGCAGGCCCATCAACAACTGGTCCATCGACGGACCGTCTCCCCAACAACAGACCGTCATGCTGGTCCGTGGTTTGGATCTGAGACTGGTACTTGGATAGACATCTTCCCCATGCCTAAGTCCTGACCAACGGCCACCAACAACTTGGCGTCGACCAGCCTACCGGCCGTCGATTGCTGAGTCGATTGGGGCTGGTCTTGACAGCCTTTGGCTCAAAGATGGGTCCTTCCTCAAAGACCCTTGGTTGGTCCTTGGGGACTTTCACACGGACGTTTCCAACTCTAATATGATCGTATACGAGTTTAGAACCTCCCATATCAATTTCATCCAAAAGGAACAGGTAAAACTCGACGAAACATGCCAAGACACACAAGGTCATTTCAAGGAAAACCTTTCGAACGGCATGGACGTTCTTGGACGTTTGACCTCCAAACTTCATGAAACTTGACACACTGCCTATAAACACTATAATAACACATATAAGGACCTCATAATCTCATGAAACACATATATAGGCACGTAACTACACATGAGGCACATAGGTGACTAGTCGTTGAACGTCTTGGTCGTCCCTTGACGTTTGACTTCGAATTCACCTAAACTCTTAGACACTGCATCAATACCACATTATAAAACATTTTAGGACCTTAGAAACTCCTCACAAACATATTAGGCTCTAGATTCACCTAAGTCATTTTTAGATGTATTACAATCTCCCCCACTTGGACAACATTCGTCCTCGAATGACACTTGCCACTCTCCGAACACTTCCAAGAATAGAGATTCAACTAGCAGCTCATAACCATACCACATAACACCTTATACGATACAACATCTAGAAGAAACATCAATTTCATAAAATCAAGAGACTCACAACACAATAAGAAGCTAGAAGAAATTCTACAACTCATCATGCCATAAAACTCACATCATTCATTCCAAATAGCAAAAACTCTTTTTATATTCATTATGATACTCATATACATCAGCTCTATACACATTAAAACAATTTTCAACCAAAGAATGAATTAGTCCATTTTTGCAAAATCGTACAGTGAACTGACAGTTTTACAGTGAATTATGCCAAGATTTTCAAAAATGCAACTTTTATGCAATTGATGATGGAAACATGCTAATATTCAAGATAAAACCATATAAACACTATTTTAAACATAATCATAACTTCATAAAATACACAATGCAAGGAATCAATGAAATTCAATTTCAACAAGACTCCTAAACACCATGCACATGCAACAATGATCCATCTAGATCCTCTACTAACCATACTCCTCCACTTAGAAGGAACTCATAATTCTAAAGAAATACATAACTTACCATCATCATCATCACCCTCATCCGGCTTTGCTCCTCTAGTCCGGAGTGCATAGAAACGCCTCTTCTTTGGAGCATCATCTTTCGGAACATTAGGAGCTACTTTCTTACCATCTCTAGTAGGATAATACCTCACTTTGTGTCCATATTTACCACATCCAAAACAATTCCCGGTAGCCAATAGGCATTACCCATAGTGCCTCTTTCCACAAGTAGCACATCTAGGCTTGCCATTTTGAGAACCACCTCCTTTCTCAAATTTCACCTTAGCACTCCTAGGTTTTTCTTGAGTAGCAACCTTCTTCTTGAACCTAGGTTGATTTTGATCACTTGAACCACTCCTCTTCAAGTTTCTAGCAATCCTACCAAGTTTAGACTCCTCAATTGATTGAGCATAAACCATGAGTCTAGATAGGGTCATATCATCATGTAGCATTGCCGAACGACATTCTTCTCTCACTAGGTCGGCGACCCCAGTCACAAACCTACTCATCTCATCCCTAGGGTTAGACACTAAGGATGGGGCATATATAGAAAACATAGAGAACTTCAAAGATTACTCCTCAACTCTCATATTGCCTTGCTTGAGATTGATAAACTCCTCTACCTTTACCTTCCTCCTCTCACGGGGAAAGTACTTTCCTAGAAAAGCTTCTTTAAATTCCTCCCACTCAATAGGACCCGACTCAACCGGACTATTATCCTTCCATTGAGTGTACCACACTTGAGCAACCTCCCTCAATTGATACGAATCTAACTCCGCCTTCTCCCAAGAAGTCACCCCCATGGCACTCAATACCTTGTACACTCCATCTAGGAATTCTTGGGGATCCTCTCCCACCTTAGATCCAAGAAATATAGGAAGATTCATCCTAAAAAAATCTCTCAATATAGATGTTATAATGATCACCACAACATTCACTCTAGGCCTAATACCCATATTCACATTGGTAGTCAAAGCTCGGGCTAAAGTAAGTAAAGCCTCTCTAATCTCCCTATTAGTCATTTCTAGGGGAACCACCGGAACATCATTACCTCCTTCCACAATAGGGACTTGAGCATATCTATAACCTTGAGCACCTTGAGGAACTTTATCAACTTGTTCAACTTGAGGAGGAATCTCCTCATTCACATCATTCTCCTCAACTCTCCTAGTCGGTGTCCTCCTCGTATTCATCTCCTATTACACAAGGAAAACCATAAGAAAGAGAACTCATAACTTCTAAATCTCTATGGCACAACATAGGAGTAGAAAAGAAGTGAAACTCTATCGTCCTATAGCCTCTCGCCCATAGATGTGTTGCAACTCACACCGATGGTCGAGACTCTACGAGACGTGACTTCATGAGACTTTTTGATTCTTAAGACCACTTTCATAACCTATGCTATGATACCACGTTTGTCATGACCCTCACCTATACCCTAGAAGTTAGAGTATTCTTAGGTGATAACACGGCGTACTTGACCTCTCGAAGGTCTTGCACAAGACCTTTCGTATCGTTCATCGCATATACATAAATGAAACGTAGTGCGGAATTAAAACTTTTCACAACATGCGAATCTTTCAAAAACTCTTTCATATAAAAATCATAGGAAATACTAAGTCTCATTTCATCAAATCTTAGACACAAGAGTACTTGGGACACCCCATACAATAGAAATATAGTACTACTAAGTCTATTACAATACTTCAATAAAAAAAATCAAAGACATTTATGCCCTCGAGTCAAATGAGGACATACTTCAAACTTACTTGAACGATCCTCAAAACCAATCTTCTCTTCCAATAGCACCTTCACATATGAATCACTTTAGAGATAGATAAAAGCATGGAATTAGTACAACCACATGTACTAAGTATGGCATAATGCATAAAAATCATGAAAACGGACATTTAATGGAAATATGCTCTTTTGGTAAAACATCATAGTATAAGCATAATAATAACATTTAACACCTTAGAAACACACAATATAACACTTAGGCAATTTATCACATTTTAAGGAAAACTTTACAGTAAGCCATATCACTGTTACAGTCAATTCCTTCACTGTTACAGTGAAGTTCCTCAACTTCACATTGGACACTTTCTAGCATGCAATCCTCTCACTAAAAGTTATCCTAAGACTCACTTAAGTAAGACAAAGAGAGACCGCCCATAAACCCTCTTTAGGCACACCTAAATGATCCTTAAGACCATTTATAATGAGATATACACGCCTACAATACACCAAACACATAAACATGAGATTTTCCTACCAAAGGTGATTCTAAGGTTCACTTGAGTGAGTTGTGAAGTGACCGCCCATACAATCCCTTCACACACACTTAAGGTATCCTTTAGATTACCTAGTATAAGATCATTCTCACTTAATACAACAACATACATGAAATATGACATTCTCCTTTCCAGAGGTTATCAAAAGACTTACTCAAGTAAATCAAGAAGAGAATGTCCATACTTGACCTCTTCAAGATTACCTAAGTAATCCTTGAGACTACATAAGTTTGGATCATGTCTACTTAATCAACCAACTTTCCTAACTAGAGTCATTCTTAAGACTCATCTTGGTAAGATATGAAGTGACCATTACTATGCCCCCTTCACACTTTAACTAGACAACCCTTAACTACTCTAGAAAAGTACTTAATCATTTAACATGTTTCTTAACTTAATTCATTTCATTCATTAGTTCATTTAAGAGACATTCATCACATAAGGACATTCAAGTAATGGTCTTGGAGAAGACCTAGGGACTCTCACTAACATCTTCAAAGCCTATTGTCCAATGTCTAGATAGTGTCTCATACCACCACCTAAACTTCATAGAACTTCTCCAATACTAGTAGTTATCCCATATGATGAGAATGGAAAATAACCGACATAGACCATGGTAGCAAAGCATGGAATCCGGAGTTGTAACCTACTTCGATGGAGGCTGTTCTACCTTCCAATGGTAGAACTTGGACACATCCCATGTAGGCATATGGTTAAGGAATATGAATTGTTTCCTTGCTCTCTAGCCTCATTCTTAACTAGAGATACTTCCCTTAACATACTTACTCGGTGCTAGCCTTTGTTCTCATAGAGTAATTCACATTAAGGATCACATGAAGGGGTTCCATATCTAGTTCATAACCCAATCACATTCACCCTACCAAAGAGGCCCCCTAGGGATGCCTTTTAATGGCGAAGAGGTTAGCTTAGTGACTTTCATAAGGATGATATCATGTCGTTCCATCTAACCAACCTTAAGTCCACCATTCATTTCAAGAAGGATACCATTACGGCTTGCGACCTCAAGGTTCATAACCTTACCACTAGGTTGAAGGCTTCACATAATATGAACTTCTCACTTATCAATCTAAGACAGCCTATACATCAATTCAATACAATTCTTGCATCATTCAATAGCCCATAGAAAACTACACAAGAATTCATAAGCATTAAAACAATATCAAGTCAACCATAAAATAGTCCAAATATAGGGTTCATGAATTACATGTCACCAATGACGGGGCATCGACAAGCCTACCGACCGTCGATTGCTCAGTCGATTGGGGCTGGTCTTGACAGCCTTTGGCTCAAAGAATGGTCCTTCCTCAAGGACCCTTGGTTGGTCCTTGGGGACTTTCACACGGACGTTTCCAACCATAATATAATTGTATATGAGTTTAGGACCTCCCATATCAATTTCATCCAAAACAAACTCGTAAAACTCGACAAACAATGCCAAGACATACAAGGTCGTTTCAAGGCAATCTTTCGAACGACATGGACGTTCTTCGACGTTTGACTTCCAAACTTTATGAAACTTG
This sequence comes from Solanum sitiens, assembly GCA_016801875.1. NCBI lineage: Eukaryota > Viridiplantae > Streptophyta > Magnoliopsida > Solanales > Solanaceae > Solanum > Solanum sitiens. The sequence goes on along the minus strand of JABWTJ010000062.1, from coordinate 976,715 downwards.
ACACAATGCCTATAATCACTATCATAACTCATATAAGGACCTCATAAGCTCATGAAAAACACATATAGGCACATAAATACACATGAGGAACATAGGTGACTAGTCGTTGAACGTCTTGGTCGTCCCTTGATGTTTGACTTCCAATTCACCTAAACTCTTAGACACTGCCTCAATAACACATTATTAACCATTGTAGGACCTTAGACACTCATGACAAACATGTTAGGCTCTAGCTTCACCTAAGTCATTTTTAGAGGTATTACAAACTTAGTATAATTGTAAGTCACCCTACGCACTTCTATAGAATCATCAACATAACTCATACTAATGATCATATAGTCAATAGGAAGATTCACACTTCAACGTCAAGTATAGAAACACAAGGTATCACTATAGCCTATCATGATCACATATAATCACTTAGAAAAACACATACTTTGACTTCACATATACACATAAGTCAGCAAGACCTTCACAATACTCATATATTCAAGTTTTAACATGATAATATCATAATTCATAAAGTAATGTTGAAGAGGCCATATTGTTTCACAATTCATAAAGTAATGCCGATGAGGACACATTAATCACAAGTATAGCACATAAGCACCGCCACCATAAGTGGACGACACCAAACATTACAATTCAATACCTATACTACACAATATAGAGAGAGTTAGGTCAACATACCACCATTCCATTAAGAACACCTCCAATCCATAGCAAATTCAATCCACAAAGGCTCTTATCAATAGTCATATACACCAATCCAAACCAATAATCAAACCATACAATTTATCCAACAAGACCCAATATGAAAATCATCAAATTAGGACAGCCTATATACAATTCTAACATAATTCATACATATATCAATAGCCCAATACAATCTACATATAAATACAATACAATAGAGACATAATCAAATCACCCATAATATAGTCTAAATTAGGATTTCACGATTTGCATGAGTTCATAGTAATCTTGATCTATTAACATCAATTCAATCATAAATCATTGATTCAAAACGTTTTATGCAAGAACCCATGGCTAGAATTCAAAATAGAAGATTTCATGTTTTTTATCATCTTTGAAAACCATTGAAATTGACTCCTTGACGAAAAAGGATTCAAGGATGAACACCATACCCTAATTTTGATGAAAAGCCCACAAAATTGATGGAGAAAACCTTGGAAAATATGTCTTCTTCCTTGGAGCTTAAAATCTTCATCAATGGAGGTTTTTGGAGAGAAGAGATAGAGAGGTTTTGTGTTGGACTTGAAGGTGTTGATTTATATGGGTGAATTGGGGTTTTAAAAGGTTCAATAACCGCCTATATTTATTCCCCAAAATAACCAAAAGACCCATGAACTTATAGGACCTTTTAACCAAGTCAAACTCAACTTAAATTTCCAGAATTATCGTCGGGAAACAAATCCGCAATGCGGATCTTCTCCCGCATGATTTTTTAAAATAAATTCCAAAACAGTGGATTCCTCCTTATGTCCGCGTCGCGGAGAAACCTTTATATTTTGGTGGACCATTTTTGCGACGCTGACTGGTTCCCTTAATGCCTAAGTTGTTGCTGCCTTGGGAAGCTTGCTCGCTCAAGGATTAGTTAAATATTTAATTAATTAGTTTAGTTATATAATAGTTTATTTCTTAAGTTATTTATGTTCTAATTAAGTTTTTCTTATTTAGTTTTAAGCCGATTCGCCAAGTAAACCCAATTTGGATGAATTGTTAACTTTAAATGGCTACAATTGAAATTCATATGGTCATTTTATTAATAGCAATTCTAACTACTTCCTTCCATGCCTTCAACTCAATTTTGAGAGACCAAGTTTTTGGCCTTATTCCTTTCCAACTACCCATCTTTCTTAATTCCAATCAGCCCATTTTCCCAACTCTTATTCCCAATTCTAGCCCACAAATCCAATCCAAAACACCCAACATACAATGCAACAGCAACACACCAAACGACCCTAGCGCGTCTTCTTCCCCATACGCGACCAGAAACCTAGAAACAAAAATCACCTAAATGCGACTAAACAAAATCGTGAGATATCACGTCCAGCAGCCTGCGCGTCCCTCTCTTGCGTTCTAATCCATTTGTATGAGAATTTTCAAGGTGTCTCCATCTCCGCATCTCAATCGTCCTTGTGATGAAATTGAGGGTTCTCCTCTCAAATCCTTGAAAATGGTACGAATTCAAGTTGTTGGAACTTTATCTTCTAAGGAAGGATTCAGATTCTGAAGTTGCCCCCCAATCCCTCTCATTTTTCCCCTTCACCGAACCCTAGCTTCCCTCTATATAAAATCTCTTCTTTCAGAGTATTAAGGGTTGGGGAAAATGAAACGAAAATGATCTAGAAAAGAGATATTCATTAGAAATACTAATTTTAAAATAGTCATATATACTCAACAGAGGTTGTCTTTTCTTTGTTTGTGGTTTGTCGAAGCTCGTCGGAGTTCTCAGAGTCTTTAAGTGTGGTGAAATAGTTCGCCTCCTGCTCGCTTTGGTCTCAGTTTGCTGCTCCAAAAAAAAGGTAACACTTCTCCCTAATGCTCCCACTTCATTTTTCGTTCTTTCTTTTCAAATCATGTGTGTTCCTTTGTCATTATCTCAAACAGCTTGTTAGGTCTTATTACAGTTTGAATATTGCAGGATGTCGTATTTTTTGTTTTTTAGGTGATTTTGTAGGCTTAGAAATGATATTAGACTTCGATGTTTTCATTAGTATGTTGCTAAACTAGTGTGCTTCACATGTGCTTTGCTCTGCCTTTGAGTAGGATCTCTCCTGATATGTTGTTGTTGATGTTGTTGTCCTTGTAAAGATAAAATTTTAACTAACTTCTCTACTACCTAGCATGACCCGTTTTGATGAGGTCTATGCTAATTGTTTTCGCCTAATTGCGTTTCTAGTGTGATAGAATTTAAGTTTTGTTCTTAAGATTACTTGAAGCATGAATATGTTGGCGTTAATCGTTCATGTGTATGATGTGTTGACTTATTTTACTATAAAGTCAATAGGAGTGGTTTATTTATATGTTAATGGCTCATGTGCTGGTCTATTTTAATGAGAAAGTGAACTTATGTGTTAATGAATTTCAATTAATGTGTAAATGAGTTTTTTACAAAACATGTGGTTTGATGGAATCATTTTAGGCCTCAAAAAAACATTCTTCTTTTCTGCATGGCATCTCGTGTTTGTTGTGTTGTAACTATCTAATCTTCTTACTCATTTTTCTTTAGTTTAAGGTGTTAAGTGGTAATTCACTTTGATACATTTATTATTTTGGGATGGCTAAGCTATTTGTTTGGAGATATTATTATTTTGTTTTAATTTTATTTCTCATTTGTTTTTGCATGTGAAATCTACCCGAGTTTTCCATGAACTCCTGTCCTAGCATTTTCTTGTCGTTTGTGTCAATGCTTTCGTTATCGACTTCGGCCTTCATCATTCATTGTTCGAGTTTCGGAAGATGAAATAGCAATATGGAAGCTAGAATACAGGTCTCAAAAGCTGAAAAATGGATTGTATACATATGTATACATGTAATATATAGGAACAAGAGTTGATATATAGAAGTATACAAAAATTGTATACAATTCTGGGAACTCGAAAATGGGCTTCAAGCCCAAGATTTTTGTTACCAGCAGGCTTAACAAGCTTTTAGAACAAAAAAATAGTTTGATACTCATTTGTTACTAGCAAGCTTTGATTTAGAATATAGGACAAGAACCAAGATGTGTTTGCCGACCCAATTTCGAATTTGGGCAAAAGACCCAAGTTTGGGATTATTTATATTTACTTGCTCTACTCTTATTTATTTATTGTGTGTATTGATTCTAACCCTTTTATTTAATTTGATTTTTATTTAAGTTAATTCCCAAAAGAAAGTCATGTTTCTTTTCTTATGCTTAATTTAAAAAATATTTGTATTCTTATTTATATTTTATTAGTTGTCGTGCAACACATGAATTACTCTTTCCTGAAAATTTCTTAGGTTTATTTCCTTCCGAAATATTAAAAATAAATTTTATTTACTTAGTTAATATTTTTCAAGTTAGTCAAATGTTTTTAGTCAAATCGTTGGTCAACCGCAAGTTATCAGACATTCCGGGGTCTAATACCTTCTTGGAATGTTCATTGAACTTGAACCCTTTTATTTTCAACTGATTTTATTTTGTTTAAGTCATTTGAAAAAATTATAACTTTTTTTAATTTCTTACAAAATTTAAGTGGCGACTCTATTTTGATTTTTTTTTTCTTCAAGTCATAAGGCAGTTGATTTTTCAAATCAAGTGATTTTTATTTTATTTTTCAAGTAAAACAGAAATGATGACTCTTTGGGGACTTAATTAAGTTCTAACCATAAGATTTGACTATTTGATTAATTGTTGGATTGTTTATCTGTGCTTAATGGGTTTAAATTGCTATAAATGTCATTCCATTCATGGCATTTCCTGTTGTATGTATAGTATATTAAGAACGGTTTCTGCATAATTGCAACCGTACTTTTTATACTCGACCCTTTTTTGAAAGGATCCGTAATTTATTGGTACGTCATGCGTCCAATGGTTGCCGTGAGTTCAAGCCTAAGTTGTCCACTTGGGTTCCTGGTCTTTCAAAAGTCACTCTTAGTCAACTAGCGTAGAGCGAAACCAAATCCCGAATTTAACATATTTTGAACTAAGTTGACCCAACACCCAAGGCGTGTTGGGCCCATCCTTATGTCTGTTTGGCCCATTGGTGAATAAAAGACAATCATACTTATGAATTTAAATTTGAAGGATGTGTACGTTGTTTAGCAAACCATTGTCTCTTGGAGTTGGGAGTTTAGTTGTTTATTTGAGTCAAAGAATGATCAAATTATCATTACATCTTAAGATGTTGGATTCAAAGATGGCAACAAATCAAAATGAAGGATCGTCCATGGAACCATAGTTATGATTGTACCCCTGCGCGAGAATGATTATTTTGTATCCCTTTTCCCCTATTATGTATCCCTATTCAGTTTATTCGTAAAACTTGTATAAATTTGAGTTTTGGGGGCAATGGAATGGTTCAAATGATATTATACATTATTCAAATCGTTAGGCCTATCCTTGGCATAAAAGGGTCACATATCTTTTTAGAACGCGCAATATTTCTTTATGTGTTATAACTTCTTGTGTGAATATGTTCTAGCTTACTCTTTCAGAAATTTTTCTAGAACCCCCTAACCATAAATATCAAGTCACTGTTAAAAATGCGTCCAAATACTCTTTGAGTCTTTAGTTTCCCAATAATATTCGAGTTTTATTTTTTCAAATGTTACTCGCTCATATTGGAAAAGAATCAGCGCCTCAAATCGAAAGATATTCAAGTTGGTCAAACTATGTAGAACCTAAATTCTCTTATGTGAGATACGTAGGCAGCCATCCAAGGCCCTTTCCCCATTTTTGAGAAACTTTATCTTTTCCAACCCTTGCAGGGAGACTAGAGTTTCATATCAATCGAAAATCAAAAGTCAACCTTCCCTATTCACTGATCTCAAAATCAAGTAGACGAATTCCTATTTATTAGCTATTTCCCTTTTTCAGAGGGCTAGTTTACCTTCGAATGAAGAAACTATGTGTTTGCACTTCTGTGTGATATCTTGTATTATTCATCACCTATAGACACTAACACATTTACCTTTTCAGTTACTTTTCTTTGATATGTACTCAAAACTGATTTGTGTTGAGAAATTGGTTGAACATTCAAAGCTCCCAAAGATTCCTTCCTAGTCGAGATCTATTAAAAGGAAAAGTTATAATGGTTGACAACAATGAAGATATTGGTCCGACCGAGGTTCCTACAGTACAGTCCTCCATCATGGAACAAAATGAGTTAATTACACAAATGATGCAACAAATTGCTGAGCTGATGGCTAAGCTCCAGAAAAAGCAAGATTTTCCAATTCTAGTTGTCGATGTCAAAACTCTAGGTGGTGGAAGGCTTCCACTTTATTCTCCTTCTATGAATTCAAACTCGGAACATGTCCAAAATAACCCACCTTTCAACTCTCCTCAAAATCCTTCAACTATCAACTTAACTGCCCTATATCTTCATCAGACCAACACTTCATACCAAGTACTGCCTCCTTTTTAAATCTTGAATGCCAACCCTCAAGTTTTCCCTCCCCTTCAAAACCAAAACACAAATAACTCTAAAATATTTCCTCCATTTCAAAGCATAAATGTCAATAATATTCAAAAATCCACTTCCCTTGTAATGAAATACGTTCCACCTGAGTTCTCAAGAATGAGATACGTAGGCGGCCTATGTCATCCTCCGTCGTTTCATTATTAAAATTTTCTACTTTTGTTAATCCTCAAAGGGAAAACTACATTTGATATGATTCTTGCCTCAAAGAAATACTTAGGCACCATAGTGGCTTGGTCATATTCCCATACGATTTCCATTTCTATTTATAATAGAAACTGGACAGAATTTTGGAGAGGATCTCAAAACTCATTTGAAGGTAGACTTATCCAACAAGTCAAGACTAAAGATCAAAATGCAACTGGTTAGTTTTGAGTGGATCTGAAAAATTAAGATGAAATTTTCTAGAAATCAAATTTACAACTGGGACAGAATTTTTTAGACGATCTCAAAAATTCTAAAAAAATGTAATTTGTTAAAAGACTTATAATTATAACTATTGAGGCAAACTAGGACAAAATTTTGAGGAGGGACCTCAAAATTTCAGAATGAGCAACCTGAAAATTAACATAGCAAGTTACAAGAGTTATTTCGTATTCTAGACTAGGATAGAATTTTTTTAGGAGGGTTCTCAAAAATCCATCAAAGGACGGACGAGCATGTAAGTCAACTGCATGAAGGAACATGAAGACAAGACCAACACAAATTAGTCTTTCAAACTAAGAATTTTTCTTTGGATGCAGGAACATTGAAGTCACAAAAATGGCAATGTAAAGGTGTCAAGTGTGCCAAAAGGTGTCATTTACACCCACCATGGCCTTTTCAACAGAACTTAGGAAACTTTCCATCTCCCTTTACCTCCATTTCACTATGTTGCCTCAAGTTATTTATAAATAGTTTCTTTTTTAGTTTGCTGGAACATTGAAGACAACCGCTAATAGATTCTTTCAAAGTTTTAATAAAAGCTGAGTTGGAAGATCGTTAGTAACAAGTCACGACAAAATCACAATTAGGCTCACAGTAGCCTAATCATGATTAGCCAAATGACTTAATCTAGCGCTTTATCTTAAATTTTATTCTTTAATTAATTGTCGACAATAATATTTGGTGTCAAGCCTTGTAGGTGATAGTATTGATAAAGAATCGATATCAAATATGTAGATGATCAAAAGTTATACTATCTTAGAAGTGTTGCAAAGGAAAATTACCAAGTACATCGCATCAGAAAATATGTTAGAGATCAAAATATCCTCATGACAACGGAGTTATCAAATCATCACAATTATTCAATAACGATTGAAGATGTAAACAACAAACTCAAATTTTGTTGAGTTTGTCAAGAAATACGGGAGTGACTTTAATCTTCGTGTGAAAGAATTAAGACATTCACCCTGATAATTCAGTATTTTAAAGAGAGAATTGTAGTCACGACGTGAATATATGTCAATGTAGTTTTTTTAGTATGATTGTCATGTAGCAATTTAGGCATACGTGTTTGTTGGCAATGTCATAGCCGAGATATCAAAAAAAATTGGGTATCCACCCCAAGTGGATTATGTGTGTTGATTGGATAATCAAAGACTTTGATATATAGTTTTTTTGGCTGATCAAACCCATAAGCAATTCATATATTTGTTTTTCCATTTCAGGTTCCAATTTTAAACTATCTTTGACTATTATCGAGCATCCACCTCGTAAAGTTGCAATACTATCTAGCATCCACCTTAATTACAGTTGAAATATTCTTGAACCTCCACCACATTACAGTTGAAATATTATTGAACCTCCACCTCATTACAGTTGGAATATTATCGAGTCATCCACATCATTACAGTTGGAATATTATCGAGTCATCCACCTCATTACAGTTGGAATATTATCGAGCATCCATCTCGTTACATTCGGAACATTATCGAGAATCCACCTCATTACAGTTGAAATATTATCGAGCAATCAACCTCATTACATCTGGAATATTATCAAGTCATCCACCTCGTTACAGGTGAAATATTATCGAGCCATCCTGTAAAGACCAGGGAGTACCCCCTAGACGTAACACGGCGTAGTTGACCTCTCAGAAGTCTTATACAATCCCATAGTTATCATTCATCGCATTGTCATAGTAAATTTAGCGGAAACTTTAAAACTTTTCATAGCACATCATATGCTAGAAATACAACTTCATAGCACATCATAGACATATTTAAGTCAAGGTCATAAGACATTACAGTAAGCTATATCAATTTACACATATTTTTGCTTCACTTCACATAAGTCATTATAAGACCTTACTCATGCCCCCAATCTAAGTCTACTAGTGCAATCTACATGTAAAGCCCCATAACCTCACATATACTTAGTAAACCTATCATGAGACCACAAGCCTTAACACGTCATACATCATCATAACAAGTAAAGGCAACTTCATCCAAGCTAGGCAAGACCTTCATCATATAGTCATCAAGACCAACATCATGCATATAGGGACAATTTCACCTCATTTAGACTTATACCATGCACATCTACATAACAAGTAGGCAAATACTACAATGTCATGTATAAATACATACACAAAATCATACACATTAGGTCACCTCCCGAGGACTTCCTAAGGAGCTACTTGTGCAATGTCTAGATGGGTTCATTACTTCCACCTATCCTAAGTAAACTTCCTTAAGTTATCCTAGTGAGGATCCTAGTCATTTACTTCCATTGTCCATTTTACTTTAGGGAAACTATAGCCTTAACTAACACTAAGACCATGGGTGCTAAACATGGAATTTGGTGTTGTAGAGCCTTAAACCAATGGAAGGTGTTCCACTTAGACAAAGTAGAACCTTAACATACTTACTAGCATCCTAAGTGAATTCACTTTACTAGATACTATGTGGAAAGCATAGTTTATGGAACTAAGAGATAGGTATGATCCCTCTACATGCCATTTGGCAATTGTGGCCTCCTCTCATGAGAAAACATGGGTGAACCTTCCTCAAAGTGAAGTCACCACCTCATGTGGATCCATAGGTGAGTATTCCTCTAAGGGAAGTCAACACTCTATAAGGAAAAAATGGTGAATCTTCCTCCAAGGGAAGTCAACACCTCTCATTGTCAAGTTCACTCGGTGTTAAGCTAAGTTTCCTTTACTGAAAAGCCTTTATTACATTTATTCATAAAACATAGGCTTAGGATATTTATTCCTCATATTCTTATAGCAAATTCAAGCACCTATCTAGTCTTAGAGTATTCTTGGGCACACCTTTCGAGGCCCCTCTATTTACTAGATCATCATTCATGTGTGTGTACTTATATGTGAGCAAACCTTTCACCTAACACATAAATGTCACACATGTTCATATATGAATGCATAAGTCTATAGGCATAACCATATGATAAATCTTTTTATATAAACTAAGACACTATGCACATTCATACTTTCATCATATCACATATCATACTTCCATAGACATAAGCTTAACATGCATACTAGTAGATACTAGTGAATATGAGAACTACCTTTGATTTAGACACCATGACTTATACTACTTGTAATCATGCATGTAAAGTGAGGGTGTGTGTACATTGGTCAACATGATCACATAATGACTATAAACAACACATTGAGGCAGCCACCCTCTTAGACCATATTACACTTTCAAGCATAGACCACACAACACATTTAGCATAGGAGACAAGTCAACTTCATATTACACTTAAAACTCCTAGCTTTGGCTAGTCATGCATTCACATAGGGGTACATAGGTAAGGGATTATTAACCATTTTAACTCATCAATGGCAGCACCACACTTTACCCTAACATAGATATACACATGCTTTTACAATGGCCTTACAACCTAGATCACAACTAGAATAGGGAAGTAGGCATAAACTTCACATAGTGTGATCATCATAACCACACACTCATATATTCATCAATTTGCCTTTAAGGCTATAATCAAAACATATATAGATTGACAAGAAGTAAACACCGCCACCATAAGTGGGCAATACCCCACAATGACATACAAGGCTTCATCAACTATCAATACTATAAGAAAGGTAGAAGAGATGAGCATTCTTACCAATTTCTCACCCTTTGATCATCCTTGATCAATACTCCTTTTTCATAAACAACTAATATAAAAAGGTAGTAGCTAAATGTGCTTTAATCATAAGATAAGCCATGCCTAAGACACTACAAGACCAAGCTGCAACTAGTACCATACACCACCTATATACTAGAAAGTAGGAGGACATAGGTCTTTAACCAAATTCACTTGCATTGATCATCAATTATATCTCATCGATAGAATCTATCTAGAGCAGTAGCTAAAGACATCATACTCAAGTCTAACTCATGCTTTATCTACCCTAGAATTAAGATCACATAATGTTCATTACAATATTCAAATTGTAGGCTAGAAGAACCTAGATCAATTCATGCCAAGACTCCTTTACTTTTACCATTAAAGATTCGTATCCACAATTTATTAATAACATCAATATAAGGCAGTAGTTAAGGAAATCATAATCTAAACGAAGTCCTACTACAATTTCCATAAACTCGAGATTACAGTGAACATGCTACATTAGGAATACATGGAAGATAGAAGAACATAGGTTAATCAACCCTTTATCCACATGAATCACTTATCTATAATTCAACAATAACATCCAAGTGAGATAGTAGATACAATTATCCCTACACAATCGAATCTCACATTCATGCTTAATAGAGACAAGGTTACAGTGAACACATAGAAGTATTGGCTAAGCATATTCAAATCTTCATACATTGATCCACATGGATCATTCATCAATAATTCACCATAAATATACATTCTAGATAGTAGACATAAGCATTTTAACATAATTGAATCACAAATCGATATGCATAAGATCAAGATCATAAAGTCATACATAGGCTAAAATCGAGTTTGTGAAAGAGCATGGGTTCATCATGCAATTGGATTGAAAATTACGTCCAAATCAGTAGATAATCATAAATACATTCATATTATGCTTTTGAAATCAATTTAAGAAAGAACACATGGCTAGATTGAAGAAGAAGAGATTTGATCATGGAACTTCTTTGAAAACTTTGAGATTAACTCTCCAAGTGAAAGGTTACTTAGAGATGAAGGATCACCATAACTTTGTTACATGAAGAACCCACTAAAAATTGGTGAAGAACCCATGATAATCCAATCTACAAGCTGACCTTGAACTTCACCTTCAATGGAGGTTCTTAGAGAGGATATTTTGGGAGAGGGAGGTTTGATTTTGAATGGAGGATTGGGTATGGGATATTCACGTTTTTAATCAACCTAATATGCCCAAAAATAAGTTAAATAAACCGCCTAGGGTCAGGTTAGAACGTGGGGTGAATTTCCCATTCACCCCAATAATAGGCAGCGTGCACGGCAGTGGGTGCAGGCCTGCATCGACGGACCCAACGACGGGGTGTTGGTCCATCGATGGGTCGTTCTGTGCCCTCCATCTATTGTGTATGAGACTTTCATGTGACCAAGACTTAGGCTAATTGTCCATCGATGCCTCCCCATCGACGGGGCATCAGTCCACCAACGGGGCATCCATTGAGCTGGTCGATTGACACTGGCTAGGTTGTGTCTCAACAGCCTTTGGGTCCTTCTTGTGGGCCCTTTTGTGGGGCCCTTGAAAAGTCGTACCCGGACGTTTCCAACGTAAATATTCACATTTTCAAGGCAAGGACCTTCCATGCAAGTTTCACCCAAAATTCACACGTAAAACACGCCCAAACATGCTAGGCCCCATCAAGACATACTTGGACGTCTCAAGGGCTAACTTTCGAATGTCTTGGACGTTTGACCTCCAAACTTCACGAAACTCCATATACTGCCTATAAAGATCATTATAACTCATTTCAATATTTCATATCATGACATACAAATATAAGCACGCATAGACACATGAGGCACATAGGTGACTAGTCGTCGAACGTCTTGGTCGTCCCTTGAAGTTTGACTTCCAAATCACCCCAAACTTTACACACTGCCTCAATACCATATTATAAGACATTTTAGTACCTTATAACCTTACGAGAATCATGTTAGGCTCTAGACACCCTAACTCATTTTGGGGGTCTTACATTATCATACGATAACACAAAAGTAAAAGTCGTCTCATTCAAAACCATTAATACAAGGTTGAAGTACTTAGTCTCATTCTTCCATTATGGCACGACTTCCATATATACTTTGGGACACGTCCCTTATAATACAAAAAGAACATTACCAATCTATTACATGAACTTAAAGAAAAATCTTAACATAGGGTCCTCGAATCTCTAAGGGCACACCCAAACTTGGTAATCCAAGATCTTCATTCTAGGAAAGGTCCATTAGCCGCCACCACCACTTTGTGTAAAAAGATGAAGAAGAATGTTGTAAATACAATAATGCACTAAGTATGATAATCATGCAAAAACATGCTTTAAAAGGGGCATTTGGTTGGAAACCATGCATCATGCCTTTTTAGAAAAACTTCATGAACATTGATAAAATTCGCACAACATAGACCACATACATCATCATACACATGGAAGCCATTTATCACATTTGAGGTATATTCAATACACACCATACATTACCTTCCTTTTTATCTTAACTCCTTTCCTTAAGCAACCCTTAAGTAATGCATAGTACAATATATCTGTCACACCTGGAATCTAGACCCCAGATGAGACCGGCGTCGTTAACCTCTCAGAGGTCGCAGACAAGCCTCTTCTTAGCTTTCATCACAATCATACAGTTCTATCATTGCCCTTCTTGGGGCCAGACTTGTCCTCTTTGGCACTATTTTTCCTGGAATGAGTAGGATTACCTGAGTGTTGGTGCCCCTTCTTGAACTTGGGCCTGTCCTGGACTCCAAACGAACTCCTACCGGTGGTAGAACCATCCTGATCCGAGGGCCTAGACTTATTTCCTTCTCGGCCTCTCTTCCTCCGACGACTCTCCTCCACCTGTTGTGCATGTACCATCAACCTAGCAAGGTCCATGTTATCATGCAACATGGCTGCCCGACAGTCCTCCTCCAGATCCTCCGATACACCATTCACAAACCTGCTCATCTGATCCCTGCTACTGTACACCAGGGAAGAAGCATATTTGAAAAGTTTAACAAACTTCAAGGAGTATTCCTTGACTGACATACCTCCATGACGTAGGTTTATGAACTTCTCAACCTTAGATTCTCTCTGCTCTCTGGGGAAAAACCCTCTCTAGGAATGCAGTCTTGAGAATATCCCAAGTGATGGGGACTTCTCGTGGTGGTCGACCATCTCCCCACATCTTGTACCACACCTGAGCCACATTCTTGAGCTGGTATGCATCCAACTCAGCCTTCTCCTCTTCATTAACACTCATATCATAGAGAATCTTGTGGACCTCGTCCACAAACTCCTGGGGATTCTCATTGTTCTTGGACCCGAAGTAGACTGGAGGATTCATTCTGGTGAAATCTCTCGGTCTACTAGCCATGGTGCTAGCATGCGGGTTCTCCATGGGAGCACCTCTCTAGTGGCCTGAGCTGTGATAGCTTGAACCTGAACAGTGATGGCTTGGGCCATTTGAACTAGTGTTGCTCTCACTTCTCCATCCGTCAACGCAGCTGGGTTGACATGCACTTGCACTCCAGCAGCTGGGGCTTGAGGAGGAGCTTGGTTTCCTCCAGAAGCTGCTTCTTCAACTCTTCTACCTATGTTTTTTATTGTGTTCATTTTCTACTCGCACACACAAGAAGGAAGTTAGATTCTAAAATAACACAAAATGTCAAAGCTCTAGACAGCACGATAAAGAGTAGAAGAAGGGAATATTCTTAACATCACTTAGTCTCTAAGTCATGATTGTGGTGCACTTCACAACCATAAGATAGAAACTATGAAACGTGGTTGTTTTGAGCCTTAGTTCCTAGTTAATTTAGCCTCATTCTATGATACCAAGTTTGTCATACCCGGAATCTAGACCCTAGATTAGACCGGCATCGTTATCCTCTCAGAGGTCGTAGATAAGCCTCTTCTTAGCTTTCATCACAATCATACAGTTAAATTTGTAAAAAATTTAAAACTTTGTAATACTTATTGAAGTGTACTTAGACTTCATATAATTACTGCATAAGAGTGATATACTAATAAGCTCAAACTAAACAACCATCTATCAATAGATTAAACAATTGAAATAGGAATCATAATATTAATAATAGTTTGCCAAACCGGCCTTAATACAAACACTTGAATAAATGTTTGAAATGAAACACTAGGGATAACATCCACTAGCTATGTCTAACGTACTAAAGCTAGAATAATAAACGTAGGCATCCTCGAACTCAAGAGGACCTACCAAAGTTTGGAGATGCTAGTCCAAACCGCTTCAATGAATCTTCAATCTTCTCAAGGACCTGAACCTATAAAAATAGTAATAGTGTATGGGGTTAGTACACACTTGTACTAAGTATGGGTGTATGCACATAAATACATAAGGACTATGCATGATCAAGGAAAGATCTTCCTATAGCAACATGTCGTTTCTTGAAAGTGAAGTCACTTTACTTTCCTAATTCATTATTTGTGAATCATGCTATGAATATGACATATTTTCATGCATTTATAGCACACAACTCATTTTCTATATGAACATAAGACCTTGGAATCATGAACATAATTTTAGAACAACTCAAGCAAAAGTTATTATTTTTGCTCCCTTAGGCCGAGAACTCTCTTTTCCAGCCTTAGTTTATTTTTTAGTCTTTCTTCTTTCTGTTGTGTAGTTCAATGATCTACTTTGATCCTATGTTTTACTTACAAGTGCAATGATTCATTGTAGTCTCATACCTACAATGAATCGAGTAAGTAATCCAAAGGACTAAGGAAATGATTTGGCTACCCTACTCACAAGTTATATTTCTCATTCTTGTTAAATTGGGCATGAATGTATTTATAAGTCAATCTTTATTGGCTATGCCCATTCTTTGATTATTTGCATAATATATAGATCTTGGGTCATATATTCATACTCCAATATTGGCATAAACCAATAACTGTTAGAACTTCATTCTTATCAAACACTGATGATTGATGTTCTTATTCTTTGCTTACTTAGTTCACTTTTGAACTTACATTTCTTCTTCTTTGATATGTTGTTCGCTTTGAACATGATACTTTCATTCTTTCTTACTTTCTTAAAGAAATCTTTAGCATTAACTGATATAGATCATGTAAGCTAACATGAAATCCAGTGTCTTCCCCACACCGAAAAGAGGTGGTTCACTGGCTAAAGTGAAACCGAATTAGTGTCTTCCCCACACCGAAAAGAGGTGGTTCACCGGCTAAAGTAAAACCGAATCCAGTGTCTTCCCTACACCGAAAAGAGGTAGTTCACGGCTAAAGTGAAACCGAATACTTTCTTGAGTATTTAACCGACATAGATCATGTGAGCTAACATGAAATCCAGTGTATTCCCCACAACAAAAAGAGGTGGTTCACCGGCCAAAGTGAAATCGAATACTCCCTAGCTTTCTTAAGTGGATCTAGCTAGTAACCTATGATGGCAACAAAGTTCAAAGACTAGGAGACGTTGGACACCCTGATCCACCTTGGTGGTGATCTCGTCTCATGAGGCTTACATGTGCTGGCACAAGCTCATTGTTAGTCTATCGGTGCTTAACTCAGATTTATTATACTTTACAACTTTTATAGTTGACTCAAACATTATGGAAGCTTGCTTCTAGTATGAGGTATGCTTAGCTCAATGGATGACTGGTCACCCCTTTCTTTACTTGATGAATACGAATTTAATCTTACATTATCATCATGGTGCGAGTGAGACTTGTCTCACGGTTTATAGCACCCTCTTATGTAAGTATCTTTAACATAATCGTTAAAGTGTAAATGAGACTTGTCTCACTTCCTTTTTAACACCCTGTATTAGGTCGATTTCATAACTCATAAGCTTTAAGTTATTTCATTACATACCTTATCTTGCTCATTGTCTTTTGGTAGTCTTCTACCATTCTTTATGAAAGTTATAAGGATTTATTCAATGCTATTATATTCACAATGTTTATTTAGATAGGGTATGTTGGGACTTGTCCCAATCATTGGCATACCCTTGGTTATGAGTTCATTGAATTACATCTTGTTAAATATCATTCTTTTAACATTTATTTGGCATTTCAATACATTGGTCATATAAGATTGGTATGAATTAGTCATTGGTCAATTCTGTTACATATTTTGGAAATAATATTGCTAGCCAATTTATTGGCATAAATCAAACTTTCACTAAATATTTTTCATGAGATTATCATTAGCCAAGTGAATTAACTTCATGTGTAAACTACAGTAATCTCATCATGTTAAGCAAGACAACTTTTAACCTTTGATTAGCCTATAAGACCAATTCAATGAACAACTTATAACAATTTCATCTTCTCGAACACAAGTAGTCATTACAACATTTATTATCTCATGTTAATAATACCCTAATCATACGGATCTAACCATTAGGTCTCATACGACATTATAAATCACAGAAACCTACTCATAATTATCAGTTAGCACCACATACCAACAACATGTTCGAGATTTGCATATACATATTACTAGAATCAGAAATAGGGAGAAATATGGAGATTAACATTCGGCAATTTCATTGGGAACAACCCTAGATTTGGTTTTCTTTAAGTCAATACGGTTGAAAAGCCTCCTGGCGAAAGGAATCCAAGAGATAAAACCCATACCTTACTGTTAAATTGAATCTACGAAGATCACCTTGCACTTTGCACGAAAATCTTGAAGAACTGCATTGAACTCGCCTAAGGTTTTTCTTACGTTGTTCACTCTTTTTCAGTCGTAGGTTTTCTAATGATTAAATGTGATTGTAAGTCTTAGGAACTGAATATGACTAATTCAACTTAGACAAATTAACTTAATTAAATAAATCAATTAGCTAATTACCGAAACGCCCCTCCTAAATTGACTAAAAATAGGAGAACATTTGATTTAGCCAAATTCTAAAAATTTTCTTAAGGATTTCTGTTTGACCATTTAAATTAATTAATTAAGTTGCTAATTTAATTAATTAAGTGACCTAAGGTAATTACTAAAGTACCCCTAAGTCACTAGGATCATAACCAACCCTTTTGGACCATCCTAGGTTAGGTACTAGGATGTTTCTTTAGTTAGTTACTCGGCTAGTGTCACCCGATTAGGTCTTAGGTTGGCGGGTGCACTAGTTAGTTCATTTTAGTTAGTCCTAGGTTAGTTATCTAGTTAGGTAAGTTAGTTAGAGCCTAGGACAGGTTAGGAATCTTTGCCCCACGTGGCTTGACCCGACGCGCGCCTGCCCTCTAACCGCCCTAACCGAATCGGTTGGGCTTTGTCTCTCGGCCGGTAACACATTTGCTTGCACATGTGTTGCCGTGCACTTTCTTAACCGTGCACTCTGTTTGCACTTGGAAAGTTCACTTCTTGTTGTCCCAAGGATCCTCACTATGTCCTTGGGCACTGCTTAATCTATATGATCATTTTAAATGATCATGTGCTATGGTACTTAAGCTTGACACTTGGATGCCTAGTACCTAATGTGTGATAAGCGATGAAAATAAAAAATTTAGCTTAGGGTCTTCATTGCAGGAACAATTTCTAAACAAGCTTGGATTGGAGCATTTTATATCGAAGTGTATTTTAATTTACCTGCGTATACATTGAAATTGGCTAACACCCTTATGCCAATAATCTCTAACATGCCCAATATTACTCAATATTGGGCATTGGAATGCCTATGTACCCCAATACATATTCTTAAAGCCTAATAGATTCTTCACTAGACAAGTACATTTTCTGGAATGTTACAGTATCACCTTAAGGTCACCAAAGATGAACATGTATATAGCCTTCATCAATCCAACCACATATTTTCATAAAGTAATAAGCACATCATAAGACATAACCTTCACATAGGAACCATCACCTAAGACAACCCCAAGTTATACTAGTGCAAAGTGTAAGTAGCATCCCATAATACTACTCACACCAAGTGTTCCTAAGAATTCACCCTAGACTAGGCACATCATATCCAACAAGTCATAACCCATTTAATTCATATCATCGGTAAACTACCCTCACAACCCCTTCACAAGTTCACCTGTGCAATGTAGACATGGAGTCCCATTCCTCCACATATACTAAGCAAATCCATTAAGAAGTCATAAATGTAATTCACTTGCATAATCATACTTCATATCTTGACATGAGAAAAGTCAACCTTAACATGCATTCATACTAATCATACATAACATACGTATTTCTTTCATAAGAGACTCTAATCCTATCCTCTCTTAAAGTTCACTTGTGCAATGCATGGGAGGGTCCATAGTCCTACCTATACTAAGTAAACTTCTCAAGGAGTTATGACTAGATTTCATATTCTTATCTTAGTTCATTTCTTAACTTTTAGGAGACATAGCCATAACTAACATAAAGAATGTGAGCTACATGAAATTCGGTGTTCTACTCCCACACAAAAAAGAGAGTACTACTTGCCAAGGTAGGACCTTCATACATAATAGTTATCTAGTGGATCCACTAAGTTAAGACCAACGGGGGCACGTAGTTATGGAACAAGGATATTACTACTAGGGACCTTGACTTACTAGACGTGGAGGTTTACATCTCATGAGACATCATCTATGTTGGGAACCCTGAGTTGCTAAACGTGAAGGTTATCTTGTGGGAAGCCAAACTTGCTAAACGTGAAGTCCCCACTCTCATTTCTCATGTTCACTCGGTGCTAAGATCAAACTCCCTTTCAACCATGTTAAGCCTTTATCTAACATTAGTTCATAAAGTAGGCTTTAGGAACTTAATTTCCTCATACATCATACAGCTCAAAGGTTACTAAGCTGAGAATGAACTTTCATCATAGAACCTACATTATGTGAGAATGTCCTTTCACATAATCATAACATATTCATAACGTAGTCTAGTTTAAAGTACAGTTGAGGAAACCTTTCAAGAGACTCACTTTGACTAGATTATCATAAACTTTATTCATTCATACATTCATGTGTGTGTATACATATGTGAGAAAGTCTTTCACATAAACACCTTTAGACAATACATGTTCACACTTCACTAATCATATACTTTTCATTCATAAGAAGATATAAATGTGCATATGAGAATTATCTTTTCAATCAACACCCTAAATATATCATACTTATAGAGATGCATGGGGTGTGCGTACATATCGGTCCTCATAATCACATCATATAAACCACATTGTTCTAGGGGGAAACTTCCCCTCAAAGGATCACAAAACATTCACAATATCCGTCATGTCATGAACAACTCGCATATAGAGCATTTTAGGGATTTTAGACCACACACCACATTTTAACATAGAAGACGAGAGCACATCCACATTTGAATAGACAACTCTTAACATGCCTAAGATCACACATTCATATAGGGGTCATATATGTAGGGTAATTCTAACCTATCACTTAACATAATCAACCAAGTAGACCACACCTTCTCCCTAACATGATCATTCACATTATACTCCTCATCATCAACATACTTTAAACATCATGCTAGCATTGCGGATTACCTTACATAACCTCCATAGCACATTCATAAGCATATGCATCAAAATCAACAATTCACTTTACATCTGTTGCCTTCAAATCCATGATCACAACATGCATAGATATACAAGGAATAAACACCGCCACCATAAGAGGACCATCCCACACAACATCAATTCTCACACTATAGATTAGAGGTTAGGTCACTTATCAATTCTCCAAGCCATGATCAACATATATCAATCCTCAACAATTAAAAATCAATGGATATAGATAGAAATCAAATCTAACAATACAATCCAGTTAGAGTACAATTCATTAACATAAAATCATATTCACAAATTCACAAATTATAGGCCAATTTTGAGAAAATATAAGGATCATGGGCTCTTTCATAAATTCCATAAGAAATCATCATAAAAAGACTAATTCAACATTTATTCATCATTAGAATAACTTAGGAAGTCGTTTGACAAGGAACCCATGCTTAGATTAAAAATTGGGATTTTGGTCTTTGAATCACTTTTGAAAATCTTATATAGAAATCCTTGAATGAAAGATTATTCAAGAATCAAGAGTTAACATACATTATTGATTGAAGACCCATTAAATTAGAGAAGAAATCAGTTAAAAACCCATCTTCTAGATTGAGCTTGAGCTTGGCCTCCAATGGAGTTTTGAGAGAATCTATTCGGGAAGGAAGGGTTTTGTTTTGAAGAATGAATTGTAATTTGGGATTTCTATGTTTTAACCCATTGAATATACCCTAAAATAGGTGGAATAACCGTTTGTAATAAATTCCCAAAGTACCCAAAATACCCTTATACTTATTTGGACTTTTAGAAATGTTCAACTTGACTTTTAAACGACGCGACCAAATCTAGGACATGGCTGCGCGTCGCGGGGGCACTTCCAAATTTTGATTCTTAAAATTAATTTGAGGCAGAGAACTCCGTGTCAAGCCTGCATCGCAAGGCAGTTTTTTTTCCTTTAAGTGTTGATGGCGCGTCGCGCAGACAGCCCCAAAAAGATGTTGCCCGGCAGCTTTCTTAGCCAATGTTTGGATGCTCCTCAAGGGCCCTTAGGGTGGTCCTCGGGGAGTCGTTCCCAAATGCTTTTACCCTAAACATGATTATTAAGACACTAGGGTATCCTCCACTTATTTTAGACTCCAAACAACACATAAAAATATGCAAAACATACTAGAACACACCAACATGTTTTAAAGACAAGTTTCTGGACGTCTTGGTCGTCCCTTGACGTTTGAGTTCCAAACTCCTTAAAACTGACTTCAAAGGTTGTATTTCATTATTTTAACAGGTTATTAACTCATAAAACTCATGTGAGTGTCTGTCTCATCCAATTTCATTTTGAGGGTCGTTATAATATCCCCCACTTGGAAAACATTCGTCCTCGAATAACACTAAAACACTTCCTAGGTCTTAATGACCCAACTAGCAGCTCAGAATACACAACATCATAGTCAATGCACCGAACATACAAGGAACACCAACTTCATATCATTATGCACTCAATGCAACACAAGTAAGTAGAAACTACCTCCACAACACATAGTGCACACATGCTTCATCATACTTTTTGCCAATTGGAGGAACTACTTTCTCCAACTTTAGGCATGCTCATCATTTCATCATAAGGTCCAACATGCAATGGATTTCAAATGCACCCATGGTCATGATCAACACTTCAACTCATGATGCAATTAAGCAATTCATACTTGATTCACATAACACATGAGTAATGTAGATCAACTACAATCTTATCATTTTTACATAATACCATCAAGGACATATATGATATTACCATGTTTAGTTATGTTCAACAAGGGACAACCTTCTCCTAGTCACAACATACACACATGGTGTCATCAAGCTCATATGCAACCATTCCACAAGGGTCCATTCATTTGAGGAGAAATTATAAACCTCTAACCAATTCATAAACATACTTTCTTCCTCATGAAGTCAAAATGGAAGATTATACCAAACATATCACAGCATTAGGAAGTTCTTTCTCAAAATTTCAATTTGTAGCATACACTAGTTTTCATTAACATGAATCATGTAGGGAAAGTAGTATAGCTCATAGACACATATAAATAATATTGGCTAGATACACAATCACTTCTCAAGAGTGAGCCTATATTATCACTTCCAAGCAACACAAAATCACATATTCTTAAAGGTAATTTATCTTTTCTCGTTTTTAAAGAAAGCTCAACATCTCAATGTGGGATCAAAATATCCTCTCATCAAGAGAAAAATCAAGCATGTTCCTCAAATCATCTCATGAAGTCAAATGTGCATTCACCATATTAAGATGCATAACAACATGAGAAATATGTAATTTATAGAAACCCTTTTTTCATGTAATAAGAATCCTTCAAAACATGCATAACATAGTGTCATATAGGACATGCATATCATATGGAAAACATGCAAATTATTCTCATATGCAAGACACCAAGGCATGAACAAGCTACTAGGAAATCTTTGATCTCAAGCTTGAGTAAGAAAAGAAGGAAAATATAGGGATAACAACCACCTTACTACTCAACTCATCATGCCTCACTTGGAGTAGACCCATCGAAGAGCAAATTATCTTATCCAAGGGAACTGTAACTTACCAATCTTACAAATCAAGCACAACATCCCCCTCTTGGGATCAAGTTTATGCAAACCTTCTTAAGCATCACCTCACTCCACTTTAAGAAGGTACTGTTCCTCACTAAATCTTTACTACACTCCATTACGTGAGAATTTCAAGAATCCAAAAATGAGTATTTATGCCACTCAACTTCATATCTATCACCCAAAGTGGTTCACATCATGGAGAAACTCAAGGAAGTTCAATGTAATAATATTAAGGGCACTCAAAACATTACCATCTAGGCACATTATCCCCCACTTGGGGTGAGCTCAACCAACTCTTTATCACATCATGCCGTTATCATAACCATTGGTGAATTTTTCCCAACTAAACTTGCCTAGGTATTATCTAAGCATTCTCTTTGAATGACCATACTTAAGATCAATCTTAAAAGATAACTAACATTATTAGAGTAGGGCAAAATCTATTCTCTTGTCCTTCCCATGAACTAAGGGGTACATGCAACCTTCTAAGTCAACCTTAGAGCAAAACACTATCACAACTCAAGGAATAAAGCCCCTTCTTCCCCCTCTTAGGAGTAAGCCTACACAAGAACTTCAATCCACACAAGGACAACCATGTTTACTCATACATAATGGCGACTTTCAAGTCATACTATTTACCACATTCCTCCAAAACTCCTCAAGTCTACATTATAACTTTCTATTATCATTGCACATAACCATAAGGTAACTCATTGTCCCAAAAAGGACTCCATTCAACCATAACAACTCTTATCATACTTGAACTACATCACAATACAACATTCTCAATATAATATTTCAACTCCCATAGGTCACACATAGCCATGATTGGCATCACAATACGATCTTCCAAATCTACCTTCATATATACTCATATAGTCACAAAACCATAATAAGCATCAAAACTCACCCTTTTCTCCCTCAAGCCATGCAACATCACCCCTTCCAAGCAATCACGTCTAGAAGACCATCGGACAAGGGACATAAGAGAGAGATCATATATAGTTAAGCTCTATGGCATGACACAAGAGTAATGAAGAAAGTGAAACTTCTATCTCTTATAGCCTCTCGCTCATAGATGTGTCGTGACTCACCGATGAACAAGACTCTACTAGACGTGGCTCATGAGACTTTCAATTATAACACCATTTCATAACCTTATAGTTTGATACCAAGTTTGTAACGACAGGAAAGTACCCCCTAGATGTAACACTGCGTACTTGACCTTTCGGAGGTCTTATACAATTCCTTAAAAATCTTTCATCACATAGACATAAAATAGCAGAAAATTAAAACTTTTTCATACGATAACACAAGACTAAAACTCATCTCATTTAAAATCATTAATACAAGGTTGAAGTACTAAGTCTCATTATGTCGTCTTAGACATGACTTCCATATATACTTAGGGACACGTCTCTTATAATACAAAAATAACATTACTAATCCATTACATGAACTTACAAAAACCTCTTAACATAGGGTCCTTTAATCTTTAAGGACATACCCAAACTTGAGAATAGTAATCCAAGCTCTTCATTCTAGGAAATGTCCATTAGCCACCACCACCTACACTTTGTGTAAAAAGATGAAGAAAAATGGTGTTAGTACAAGAATGCACTAAGTATGATAACCATGGAAAAACATGCTTTAAAAGAGACATTTGGATGGAAATCATGCATCATGCCTTTTTAGAAAAACTTCATGAACATTAATTCAATAGGCACAACATAGACAACATACATCATCATACACATGTAAGACATTTATCACATTTGAGGCATATTCAATACACACCATACATTACCTTCCTTTTATCTTAACTCCTTTCATTAAGCAGCCCTTAAGTAATACTTAGTACAATGTATCACCTTAAGGTCACCAAAGATGAACATTCATATAGCCTTCATCAATCCAACTACATATTTTCATAAAGTAATAAGCACATCATAAGACATAAGCTTCACATAGGAACCATCACCTAAGACAACCCCCAAGTCACACTAGTACAATGTGCAAGTAGCATCCCATAATACTACTCACACCAAGTGTTCCTAAGAAGCCACCCTAGACTAGTCACATCATATCCAACAAGTCATTACCCATTTAATTCATATCATCGGTAAACCATCCTCACAACCCCTTCACAAGTTTACCTATGCAATATACACATGGAGTCCCATTCCTCCACATATACTAAGCAAATCCATTAAGAAGTCATAAATGTAATTCACTTGCATAATCATACTTCATATCTTGACATGAGAAAAATCAACCTTAACATGCATTCATACTAATCATACATAACACAAATATTTCTTTCATAAGAGACTTTAATCCTATTATCTCTTAAAGTTCACTTGTGCAATGCATGGGTAGGGTCCATAATCCTACCTATACTAGGTAAACTTCTCAAGGAGTTATGACTAGAGTTCATATTCTTATCTTAGTTCATTTCTTAACTTTTAGGAGACAAAGCCATAATTGACATAAACAATGTGAGCTACATAGAATTCAATGTTCTACTCCCACACCGAAAGAGAGTACTACTTGCCAAGGTAGGACCTTCATACACAATAGCTATCTAGTGGATCCACTAAGCTAAGAGCAACGGGGGCATGTAATTATGGAACAAGGAGATTGCTACTAGAGACTTTGACTTGCTAGATGTAGAGGTTTCCATCTCATGAGACAACATCTATGTTGGGAACCCGAACTTGCTGAATGTGAAGGTTATTTTGTGGGAAGTCGTACTTTCTAGACGTGAAGCCCCCACTCTCATTTATCTGTTCACTCGGTGCTTAGCTCAAACTCCCTTTTAACCATATTAACCTTTATTTAACATTCAAACTCCCTTTTAACCATGTTAAGCCTTTATTTAACATTAGATAATAAATTAGTGTTTTGGAACTTAATTTCCTCATACATCATATAGCCCAAAGGTTACTAAGATGAAAATGACATTTCATCATACAACCTCATTATGTGAGAATGTCCTTCACATAATCATAACATATTCATAACATAGTCTAGTTTAGAGTACAATTGAGGAAACCTTTCAAGACACTCACTTTCACTAGATTATCATAAACCTTATTCATTCATACATTCATGTGTGTATACATATGTGAGAAAGTCTTTCACATAAACACCTTTAGACAACACATGTTCATAATTCACTAGTTATATAGTTTCATGCATAATAAAATATAAAGGTGCATATGATAATTATCCTTTCAATCAACACCCTAAATATATCATACTTATAGTGATGTATGGCGTGTGTGTTTGTAAGTATTGGTCCTCATAATGACATAATAGCAACCACATTGGTACTGAGGGAAACTTCCCCTCAAAGGATCACAACACATTCACAATATCCCTCAAGTCATGAACAACTCAAATATAGAGCATTTTAGGGATTCTAGACCACACACCACATGTTATCACAGAATACGAGAGCACATTCCACATTTTAATAGACAACCCTTAACATGCCTAAGATCACACACTCATATAGGGGTCATATAGGTAGGGGTCATTCTCACATAGCACTTAACATAATAAACCAAGTAGACCATACCTTATCCCTAACATGATCATTCACGTAATAATTCTCATCATCAACATACTTTAAACATCATGCTAGCATTGATGATTTCCTTCTATAACCTCCATAGCACAACTTCATAAGCATGTGCATCATAATCAACAATTCACTTTACATCTATTGCCTCCAAGTCCATGATCAGAACATGCATAGATAGACAAGGAATAAACACCGCCACATTTAGTGGACCATACTACTCAACATTAATTCTAATACTATAGACTAGAGGTTAAGTCACTAACCAATTCTCCAAGCCATGATCAACATAGATCAATACTCAACAATACAAAAATCAATGGATATGATATAAATCAAATCTAAAAATACAATCCAATTCAAGTACAATTTATTAACATAAAATCATATGCACAAAGACCCATATTATCGGCCAATTTCAAGAAAATAGGAGGATCATGGGTTCTTTCATAAATTCCATAGGAAATTATCATAAAGCCAATCATTCAACATTTATTAATTATTAGAATGACATACGAAATTGTTTGATAAGGAACCCATGCTAAGATTGAAAATTGGGAATTTTGGTCTTTGAATCACTTTTGAAAATCTTAGATAGAACTCCTTGAATGAAAGGTTATTTAAGAATCAAGAGTTATAATACCTTATTGATTGAAGACCCATTAAATTGGAGAAGAAATCAGTTGAAAACTCATCTTCTAGTTTGAGCTTGAGCTTGGCCTCCAATGGAGTTTTGAGATCTATTCGGGATGGAAGGGTTTTGTTTTGAAGAATGAATTCTAATTTGGGGTTTCTATGTTTTAATCCACTGAAAATACCCTAAACTAGGTAGAATAAACATTTATAGTAAATACCCGTAGTACCCAAAAGACCTCTACACTTATTTGGACTTTTAGAAATGTCCAACTTGACTTTTAAACGACGCGACCAAATTTGGGACATGGCTGCGCGTCGCGGGGGCACTTCTAAATTTTGATTCTTAAAATTAATTCAAGGCAGAGAACTCCGTGTCAAGCCCGCATCGCAAGGCAGTTTTTTCTTGCCTTTAAGTGTTGGTGGCGCGTCGCGCAGGCAGCCCCAAAAACATGCTGCCCGGCAGCTTTCTGGGCCAACGTTTGGGTCCTCCTCAAGGACCCTTAGGGTGGTCCTCGGGGAGTCGTACCCGAACATTTTGATGCTAAACATGATTATTAATACACTAGGGTCACCTCTACTGATTTAAGATTCCAAACAACACATAAAAACATGAACGACATACTAGAACACTCCAACACGTAAAATACTAGTTTTTGGACGTCTTGATCGTCCCTTGACGTTTGACTTCCAAACTCTTTAAAACTGGCTTCAAAGTCTGTATTTTTATTATTTTAACAAGTTATTAACTGATAAAACTCATGTGAGTCTCTAACTCATCCTATTTAATTTTGAGGGTCGTTACACATCCACCTCGTTATAGTTGGAATATTATCGAGTCATCCACCTCGTTAAGATGGAATATTATCAATCCATCCACCTCGATACAGATGAAATATTATCAAGCCATCCACATCTTAAAGTTGGAATATCATCGAGTCATCCACCCCGTTACAGTTGGAATGTTATCGAGCATCTACCTCATCACAGTTGGAACATTATCGAGCCATCCACCTCGCTATAGTTGGAATCATCGAGTCGTTCACCTTGTTACAATTGGATAATCATTGAGCCATGTAGATTGTTGCAGAGATCACCAGATTTTGCCATTAAGAGAACAATCAATGACATCTCCAAATCCTCAACAAATCATGAGTTGTAATGGACATAACAGTGTTCAAAAGTGGTATTCATTATCTTTTACTCTCAATAATTTCTTATTTTCTCATCTAGTTAAAAAAAGATGTTTATGCTTATCCATTAAGATATATCAATTTTTTATATGAATGATCTTTGTGTTTTTACTCAAGCTGCTAGCTAAGGCGGCACTATGTTTGCTAATTATTTATTTTGAGCGTGCAGACATATATGGAAATACTTATACGATATTTTTCAAATTAGAGTGATTTAAAAACAGCAAGACAATGGTGTATCCATAGAAATATGCAATAACATAACCAAAAAGTGTCGTAAGATATATTACATTTTTTTTCAATTACAGTTTCTACTAACAAATTTATTTTAGTCTTTGTCGAGAGCATCCAAGAGGATGAATTCTCAAATCAAACCACAGGTGTGGACGACATCAACAGGGATGCAGCACAACGTGGAACTTTTTCTTAGCAGCGAACTAGTACATAGTACAAAGTGAGTGCCAAAATCTTAAGACGCGAGCTGAGGAGAGACTTTCAATACAATCAAACCACACCCCTATCAGAAGGCATTTGGGTTTTTCTTTGAATTTATCAGTTTCAATTTTACGTCCAGTAAATTTTAGTTTGCACCGAAGGCATCTTTCCAAGCTGAGTGACGATACACTATAGATTTGAAGATTATCTCCACGCAAGGTCTTAATTATGGGTGTGAAGCATGCCACATTCATGACTAAGAGGTTGCAAGACTTTTTTTTCATACTCGATTGATTTGTCACTTTTCCAAAATAGGAGGTTATTAAGCATAATCAATTTCATTTTCAACCGATCGAGTCAAACTACAAACAATATGATTCCTTAGTAGAAGGATATGTAGGCGGGCTCAATATTAAAAATTTGGTTGTATTCCAACATTCTCTCTTAAATTTATTCCTGAGCATTTCGGTCTCTTAATAATTTGATATCGGGATAGCTTTTAAATTTTGTCACAATCGCGCGTTAAAGCAAGCGTATCGAACCATAAGTGGCTTGAATTTCCTAGAGTCCATACCAAAATCCCTATCCTAAAGATGAAGATGTGGTCGGCCAAAATTCAATTTTTTAATTTCATTTGCCTCGAATTTCATTCATCAATCCAAGTCAAACGAGGGACAGGTGTAGACACCCAATTTTGGACCTCCACTATATAAATTAATCATCAAGCTTCTTCAATTTTGAACGATTTGGAATAATTAGTTTTATAAAAAATTAAAAATATTTTTTAAGTTACTTTTGATTAATTTTTCATTTGTATAATTTTTAACTAATGTATACTTTTTATATAATTTTGTATATAATTTTTATAGTTTATGAATATTAGAAAACCGTCTGTAACAACCCTAAAAATGAATATGCTAAGTAATGCTTAATGTGTCTAGAATGCCTACGATTAGACTGAGTTCACACGGATTGTTGCGCTTAGAACCAGACCTCTGAACCCTTGCTATATCCAAGCCAACTAACTTGGGGAGTTAGTTGAGCTAGGAAAGGTTGGTTCCATCCATGTAGGGCTCTCGAATACGAAGATTTACTCGAAAGAGTCTTTACCGGACTTAAAAAGGGAAAATATTAGGTTTGGAGGGTCTAGGGGTAAAATGGTCTTTTTCCAAGGTAAGGGTAGTATCGTAATTACCCTAAATATATAATAATTATTTAATTAATAAGGTGGAGGGGCATTTTGGGGAGAGAGGGCCGAAAATTGGCTCTTAGAGTGAAGTCTTGCTCCACCTGGGTTCGAACCTAGGTGGAACCGATGATTTAAATTGTTTTTTATTTAAGTTGGTAAATTAATGTAAGAAATAAATATTTATTATTTATTAGCTGATTTACAATAAAAGGGAAATCAGATTTTTATCATTTAATAAAAACCTTATTTGACTAAGTCCTAAACTAGACTCCTAAGCCTAAGAAAACTCTCATCTCTCACGCTCATCTCTCTCTCACGTCTCTATCATTCTCTTTCACGTTCTCTCTGCCAAAATAACGTAGAAGAACAGAAAATTTACTAAATGTCTTCACACTTGAAGAACTCACAACGAAAAATAAAATCAAACGCTAAGCAAAATACGTTAGGCAAAGGGAGGGTTTTCCGTCGAAAGTTTGGTGTTGAAACTTGGTTTTGGACGTGAGTTTTGGAGAAGGTTTGGGCAGAAACTTCAAGGTTTAAACGTCAAAAAGGTATGAGTTCTCTTCTCTCTTGGTCCCTTTCTCAAGAGACCCCTTAAGGTTCAGTATATTCTAATCCGAAAATTAGGATTGTTCCCCGTTGCATGTCCCTGTCACTAGCTCCCATTGATTTGTAGGTTGGGTATGTTTGCTGGTAGATATTAGGCGTGTAATGTGTTTTCGTGACGAATATGTTCATGAATGTATGTTTGAAATCGTATGAATGACAACCCATGTTTTCTGAACTTGTGTATGTGTGTGCAAAATGTGAACTGTGGCCTATAGCCCTCGGGTTTAAGGCTCAAAAATGATGTATTATGGTTGTATTTTTACGTGCACAAACTTATCTAAATCGTGATGTTCATATGAAGTGTAATGTGGCTGAATTGAGTGAGAAACTCTTGGCTAAACTAATCCATGAAAATGCACCTAAAACGTTATAAATGAACCATGAAATTCCCCTAAGAACTAATGTGTAACTTGATAAAAAAGATGCTGAAAAATTACAAAATTTCTATCCACAAGTTGATGAATTTCGGTCAAGTTAAAATGGTTTAAAATGTTATGAAAAATGAAAAAAATAAGTGAGGTCACTGAGGGTCGAACCCGTGACCTCACCATGTTAAAAACCATGAAAATAAGTGAGTTAAAAGTATCGTGGTGAGGGGGATTCGAACCATGGTATTGGCTGGAAAATGTAACTCTAAAAATACGAAATGAGAGGAGTGGGATTCGAACCCACCACCTCTCAATCAGATTTAAGGAAGAGTAAAAAAAATAAAAGGGTTGAGGCGTGTGGGAATCGAACCCACGACCTTTAGGCTGATTTAGGGATTAAAGAGAAAAATAAAATGAGGTTGTGGGGATTCGAACCCACACCCTCATGGTCAACTCGAAAAAGTCAAGGAAAACGAAATTAAAAAAAATAATAAAAGGGGCTCTGGGGGTTCGATCCCACAACCCCTCGGCCAAGGAAGAGAAATTTCAAAGAAAAGAAATTAAAAGTAAACGAAGGTGTTGGGGCTCGATCTTGGGTCCCCAAGCCGTGTGGACCAAAATAAAATAAATAAAAAATGTAAGTGTTGTCCAGGGGATTCGAAACCGGGTTTCCTTGCCCAAATTTCGTATTGATACATAAGTCATATATGAATTAAATGTTCAAGAATAATGCCGCCTACTTAGATCGAAATCGAGATCTTGGGATACATACAAGATGCATAAGTCTTGTACCACATAATCTTAGGAAGATATGAATCACTTAAACGAACTATGAATGAAGCCTCATGGCTTGTATGTATAGACCCATAAGTCTAGCATACGTTTAAAAATAAGTGAACCTAAGATGTATGTAATGAAATGATGTAACCCTAGAAGGGTTAAGTAAGAGTGTAAAACACACTAAATGGCCAAGTGCATTGGCATACGACGAAATGAATATTATGTAATGAAATGATGAAACCCTAGAAGGGTTAAGTAAGAGTGTGAAACACACAAATGGCCAAGTGCATTGGCATATGATGAAATGAACATTCACGTAAAAAGGGGTGAGTAAATATGATGAGCAAATGTGCTAAAGTTAATGAATGTGGTGACAACATGATAAGAGGCTAACGTGAAAGATGAGAGCAATCTCAAATGAGCCTAAGTAAATGTTACTAAAACGTACTCACCTATGAGAGTGTAAAGTTAATGAAGAGATCAGTCTCTATGAACACTCTAACGAAAGTATTGAGAATAATGTATACTTAATACTAATGATGAGATGAGAAATCATCTATTGAGCTATGATGTCCTCATACTAGAAGTCAGCTTCCATGACGTATGAGTTGAATGTAATGGAACTTTATACTGAGCACCGATATAGCTATGAGCGGTGATGCCTTCTTTCGGGAAGGGCGGAGGTTCACGTAACTCTCATGAGATGAGACTGTCTGGCATGACAGGTATGGGTCTCCTTATATCTCCTAGTCTTCGAACATATACTGCCAATATAGGGATTTGGCGGGGTTCAATTCCCATGTACGCTAGCATGTTTTGGATCACTTTGGCCGGTGATTCCACCTATTTTCGGTGGGGGGGAGACACTGGATTTCATGATTCTCACATGATCTATGTCGGTTAAAATTAAAGTTCCTAATGAATGAATAAGTCAGCCTCAAATGATGCACATAATGAAATGAACGATACCAAAGGTGTTAGGATAGGATAATCAAGAGGTGAGCTAGACTCAAGTAATGACACTAGGTTATTCTTGATCATTGCACAGCAAACCCGATGAGAGTCTTAAACTACATCCTAGGTATGGCTGGTGTTTACACTAGCTTATGAATGAATGAAATGAAGTACGTATGAATGAATGAAGCAGACTCTGTGTTTGTTAAAGAAGGCTCCCTAGTTGAGGTCCCATATGTTGAGCCCTCATTTTGGGAAGTCTTAATGTCAAGTCCATGATTCCAAGGTCTCATGGCATATGAACGAACGATATGAAAGATGTTATGTGCTATATACAATATGTTATGTGCTATGTGTAAGATGTTATGTGTTGTGTGCAATATGATACGTATGATGATGTATGTTACTCTCATGGCATGACTTTCCTAATCCAATTTGGCAAGTCCACTAACTTTCCTAATCCAAATTTGGCAAGTCTACTGACTTGACTTTCCATAAATCATGTTGTTAGGAAAGAGCTATTCTTACTCATGCATGTCCTTGGTGTGTGCTTGCATATACCCATTCTTAGTACAAGTGTGTACTAATCCCATACAACTCTATATTTTTAGGTGCAGGCACAGGTGGATGCTAGAACTTACAGGTTGACGTTGCAGCTATCCGGACGTGGAGCTTTCATCCGGACTTGGTAGGCCCTCATGCTTTTGAGGATGTCTACCGTTATTATCTAGATTAGATGTAGGCTTTAGCTAGTGGAGCATGTTCCACTAGTGTTTCTTTCCACTTTCATTTCAGACTTTGTATTGGTGCCGTTTTGGCAAAAATACGTTTAATGCAATTATGAACTGTTTCTTTCATTTGATTATCTCTATATTAGATGGTTGATTGGTGAACGCCTATGATGTTAAGTTTAAAATGTTTCGCATGAAATAAGAAAACAAAAAGTTCAAAATTTTCCGCTAAATTAACCTAGATGAAGTAAGAATGACGTATGTAGGCTTGTCTGCGTCCTCTGAGAGGTCAACGACGCCGGTCTCGTCTGGAGTCTAGATTCCGGTCGTGACACCGTCTCAAAAAAATTTTGTTAAATATTTGGTTAATTAGTTTAGTTATATGATAGTTTATATTTTAAATTAGGGATAATGCATAAATACCCGCCCCCCCCCCCCCCCAGCCTATGACCTAAATTTCAGAGACACACATAAACTTAACTAAGATCCTATTACCCCCTGAAATCATTTTATTCATATTTTTGTGCACCTTTTGTGCTGATGTGGCACCTTCAACCACCCAAGTTGGTTGTGTTTGTACACACTCGGCCGCCATGTTTGCAAATAATTTATTTTAATTGAAAAATATTTTTTAACAAAATTAAAAAATTAAAAAATATTTCTTAATTTTTTCAAATAATATTTCGTATTTTTTTAAAAATAATAATTTTTTGCATTTTTTTAAAGAAAAATATTCTTATCTTTTTTTCTTGTATTTAAATTAAGTTAACATTTTTTTACGTTGTATCGAAACAATTTTTTTTACTTATTCATTTTTTTTCTCTTTTATTTTTCTATTGAGTTTATTTTCTGTGTCTTCCGTTTTGATTTGATTTCAAATGTCTTGTATTTAAAATGAGTTAATTTTGAACAGATATCAAAATAAGCGAAGAAAATCAAATAAAACATAAAAATATTAAAACATTAAAATTAAAGGAAATTTCTTAATTTTTTTAAAAAAATACACACAATTTATTAAAAAGAATTAAAAGTGAAAAGATAAGAAATCAATTGAAAAAATTTAAGTGAAAAGAAATTAAAATAAATATTTTACAAAGAAAGAAACAAAAATAATTAAATATATATAAGTTTTATCATCAATAAATATGTGTACTAACTAATTACAAAGTGACCAATTGAAAAATGACATGTGTTCAATTTGTGCACTCATCACTTGCCTTCAAGAGAGTATGCACACTTTCTATGACATGTCAGCGTTTGTGGTGTATTTATTCCATTTTAGATTAGTTTATGGGGTAATAGGACTCTAGTTAAGTTTAGGTGTGTCTATGGGATTTCGGTCATAGTCTAGGGGTACTTATGCATTTTCCCTTTAAATTATTTAGTTTATGATTAAGTTAATTATTTTTATTTCGTTCACATTAAGAAGATCATTAATTAATTTGTATTAATTTATCTTATTTAGTTTTTAGCCGAGTCACCAAATAAACCCAATTTTGCTAAATTGTTAGCTCTAAATGGCTACAATTGAAATTCATATGGTCATTTTCTTAATATCAATTCTAACAACTTCCTTCAATGCCTCCAACTCAATTTTGAGAGACCATGTTTGGGGCCTTATTCCTTTCCAGCAGCCCATCCTTCTCAATTCCAATCAGCCCATTTCCCCAACTCTTATTCCTTATTCCAGCCTAACACTGGCTATTGGACAGGACCGGGTCAACAGGATCGGTTTTATCGGAACCGGTACCGGTATCGGACTTTTTTAACCGGATTTTCTTACCGGTACCGGATCTTACCGGACCGGATTTACCGGAAAATCCAACATGTTCCACCCGGTCCGTTAGTAACCGGGTTGGACCGGTTTGGAACCGGGTCTTACCGGTTCATCCGGTACCTTTTTTTTTAATTTTATAAATTTTAATTATTATATAATATTATATATTTATATTAAAAACTTCAATTGAAAACTTTAAAGTTTATATAAGTTTGAAATTGAATTTATAATTTAAAGTTTATATTAAATTTAAAGTTTTAAATTGAATTTAAAGTTTTATATTGAATTTAAGTTTGAAATTGAATTTAAAGTTTAAACTTTATATATTGAATTTAAAGTTTGAAAATAAATTTAAAGTTTAAACTTTATATATTGAATTTAAAGTTTGAAATTAAATTTAAAGTTTAAACTTTATATATTGAATTTAAAGTTTGAAATTGAATTTAAAGTTTAAACTTTATATATTGAATTTAAAGTTTGAAATTGAATTTAAACTTTAAAGTTTATATTAAATTTAAAGTTTAAAATTAAATTTAAAGTTTAAAATTGAATTTAAAGTTTAAAGTTTATATTAAATTTAAAGTTTGAAATTGAATTATTATATCCCGACATTGGTCTTTTACCACTATTTCTTTCCGAATTCATGTTAAAATTTAAAATAATTAAATATTATGAGAAAAACAAGCAAAATAATATAATAAAAGAGATAAAACAACTTAATTAATAAATAAATAAAAAATTAAAGTTGAAAGTTGGAACGAATGTACCAAACGTCTACGTAAAAGTAGATGTATATTTAATTATTTATAGTGTAAATTGGTTAGAAAGTAGTGAATTTGTGATTTAAAATAAAAAAAAATGGTATATTTATAGTGTAAATGGGTTAGAAAGTGGTGGGGTGTTATTTGACCTTTTTGGGCCCCAGCCCAACGGCTAGGAGGGCCCAACGGTTGAAATAATATTTTCCTTTAAAAGAAAAAAATAAAAAAAAAATTAAAACCGGCTAAACCGGACCTTACCGGACCGGTCCGGAACCGGTTCTTACCGAATCGGTTCAATCGGATAAAAAACCGTGAACCGGTCCGGTACACCAAAAGACCGGTTCCTTACCGGTTCAACCGATACCAGACGAACCGGTATGAGAACCGGACAGGAACCGGACTGGACCGGCCAAAAACCGGTCCTTTAGCCAGCCTTATTCCAGCCTACAATTCCAATCCAAAACACCCAGCATACAATACAACAGCGTGTAACATCAACACACCAGACGACCCAAATGCGTCTTCTTCCCCAGACAAGAAACTTGGAAACAAAAATCACCTAGACGCGACTGAACAAAATCGTGAGAAATTGCGTCCAGCAACCTGCGCCTCTCCCCTTCGTTCTTATCCACTTCTACGAGAATTTTCCAAGTGTCACTATCTCCGTGCCTCAATCGTCCTTGTGAAGGAATCAACGGTCCTCCTCTCAAATCTATTGAGAATGGTACGAATTCAAGTTGTTGGAACCTTATTTTTTAAAGAAGGATTCGAATTCAAGTTGGCCCCCATTCCCTCTCATCTTCCCCTTCACCGAACCCTAGCTTCCTTCTATATAAACTCTCTTCTTTCACAGTATTAGGGGTTGGGGAAAAAAAGAAACGAAAAGGATATAGAAAAGAGAAATTCATAGCAAATACTAATTTTAAAATAGCCATATATATAGAGGTTCTCTTTTCTTTGTTCATCATTTGTCGAAACTCGTTGGAGTTCTCGGAGTCTTGAAGTGTGGTAGAATAATTTGCCTCTTGCTGCTTTGGCTCAGTTCGCTACTCCAAAACACTTCTCATTTACTGTCACCACGGGGAGCACCCCCTAGACGTAACCGGCGTCATCGTCCTCGGAGAGGACTAAGACTAGACTCTTAGCATTCGTCATTACATTTCATAGGCTAAAAATGCAGAAAAATTAAAAAATTTCATATATAAATCTACATATTGAGGTTTACATAGACCTCTCACATACTACATATGGAGTTTACATAGACTCATCACATAGGAAGCTTACATAGGCTTCTTACTTTTAGATAACATAATCGATACATAGGAATTACTGTAATACTTCGTCTCATAATGAACCATCTAAACGAATACAAATCTTGGATATAGTCAATACAAAGTAAACATGCCAACTAGGCTTACATCAATATCCAAATGAATGAGGAATGAAACTAAATGTCTTTAGACTATAACAACATCAAGTAGCTAGATAGTGGCATTGCCCTCGGAATGGTAATGACCTACCCAACTTGGAGAAAAGAGAATCCAAGTCTTCTTCAAGTGGCCTTCTAGAAACTAATGGCCGGAACCTACATAATTGTAGAAATATAAAGGAAATGGGTTAGTACATCTACTTGTACTAAGTATTGGAACATATGCACATATAATGTTTGAAATCATGCTTAAAGGGACAGTTGTTCAAAACCATGCTAAGTTACTTTGAAAAGCCTTATGCATAACCAAGAACACATATAAGTCAATAATCATATATCCCTTAAGACAATACCATATTCAACATAAGACCAACATCATCAAGTAAAGTGAAGTTAACATATGTAGTAGCATAATAGAACTCATAACCAAAGCAACTTCAACATCATGCTATAATAACAAAGCATGTACAACAGTTCATAACATTACAACATAGGCAAGACCCTTACTCATAACCCTTACCAAGCTTACAAGTGCAATGACCAAGTGAAGCCTCATAACCCCACTCAACCAAGTAAACCTAAACAAAGGATCACAAGTAATGTCTAACTTCATATAACATAGCATCATGAGTAGTCATCATCATATATAGCAATATAGACCAACAACATGTACATAAGTGAAACCAACATCATATCGTATCATCAGCATGTAAAGTCAACATATGCATATCATTTACTTTATCAGAACATATGAACATACAAACATCCTCCTAGGACTTCCCTCAAGGTCAAATATAGGTAGAGTCTCATACCCCTACCTAGACTAAGTCAAACCCCTTAAGTCATCCTAGTTAGAGTTCACTTTATTACTTCATTTTATTTTCGGGAAAACTTATCTTAATTGACATAGACCACATGAGATAATCTGGAATCCGGTGTCATGAAACCCTACACCAAAAGAAGGTGGAATACTTGCCAAGGTAGTACAAAAACATGAACATAGCATCTAGGTCGATCCACTATCTAGTATTCCTATGGGGGCAACATAGTTCAAGAACTAAGAGATATGCTTGAGACCCTCTTTATGCCATTGTCATTGTAATATCTATCTCATGAGTACAATAGTGAACATACCTTCCCTACTTGGGAAGGAACACTCCTCACTACTAGTTCACTCGGTGCTAAACTAGAGTCCCTTTTTGAAATGTCTTTAAGCCTTTATTAATCATCATAACTTAGTATAGGCCATAGAGGACTAACCCCGTGTATATCATCATCATCATTAGCTCATTAATAATTGCATGAGAACTTCCTTTCATACAACCCTCATATGTGAGATTAACACATTATCATCATCGTGTCATAGTAAGGCACATAAGTGATTCATCGTCAACCTTATATCATTACACCTTAATCATAATCTCACAATCCATATAATCAAGACATTTAAATTACATTCATCATACCATCACCTATATAATCTAATCACAACTAACACTTCAATTGAATACCGTCATCAAGTATAAGCAATCACAATTGAAGTAAGGATTCAAGATCATAGGTCTTACCAATTCACCTTCACAAGCCTTCTTCCATGGTCTTACCATCAACCAACCATATTCATCCATTAATAGGATTAGTAACATCATCAATAGTAATTAACACAAGAACTAAGTCAATTGCATTATCACTAATCAATTCAACACCAATTCAAAACCTAGGGTTAGGGAAAATAGGGTAAATTCATTTTTTCTTCCATAGAACTAGGTCTAACATCACGAACTACCCTAATTCACCAATAATACATCATAATTCATTCATAATAATTAAAAGAAATCCATAACAATACAATTTGAAAGATCAATTTTGGATTAGAAAGAAACCCATGTTCATATCATCTTTTGGAAATCAATTTGAAAGAACCCTTTGGGGAAAGGAGTCCCAAAGGTTAAGAGTTCCCATACCTTGAAGGTCTTCTATGGAGTCTTCTTTGGGGATATAGAAGTAGAGAGAAGAAAGAGAATTTGAATTTTGGGAATTGAACGTGTTGGGTTAGTTTAATTAGGCTTAGGTCTTCATATAGTTGCTTAATTAACTTAATTAGACCTCCCTTAACCCTTAATTAACAAACTAACTAACTAAATGACCCTACCTAAATTTGGACAGCCTTTAACAGACCTGACCTACGAGACCCTGACCTACGATTCGTAGGCCAGTCAACGACCCTTGCCCCCCACCGTCCTGCACATCCGTCGATTGTGTCAGACACCTGATTTTTGGCCACTTTTGAAAAATGTCTAACTGTTGGAAGACGGAACCATCGATGCCCCGTCAACAAGGCGACGCCCCGTCGTTTGGCTCGTCGGTTTCCACTGTCACTTGATAACTTTTTGGTCATTTTAGAAGGGTCCTCCTCAAGGACCCTTAGGGTGGTCCTTGGGGAGTCTTACCCGGACGTTTCAACCTCAAACATATTATAATACATTTTTGACACCTTCCTACCAAATTTCATCGAATTTTGACTCGTAAAACCCCGTGAAACAAGTCAAGGCACACTAACCTTAATTTCACAATTCACCGGATGTCATGGACGTTCCTTGACGTCTTGACTCTAAAACTTCCTAAATGGTTTATATGCATTATTTTAGGACTTAAAACAGTGTTAACAACCTTAGTTCATCATGTGAAGCTCTATATTAGGTCTTGGACTTCCAGAGTGTTATATTATCCCCCCATTAGGAACATTGGTCCCCGAATGACACTAAAATCTTTTGAAGGGAAAGAATAGACTCAATACTAGCAGCCCAACCAACAACATATCTAATCAACATGAGTTACAACTCAAATCAACATAACAACATGGCATTTACACATAGCAACTCAAATCACAATTTGCCACATATAAGAGCTCAACATCACAACATGAGGAATTTCCTTCCCAATATTAACATGAGCTCAACATGATCATCAAGTCACTTATGCCAAAACTTATTACAACACATATTAGCGTGCTCAATACCATTTCATGAAGGCAATAATACACCAAATACACAAATAAGTGCAAATCAAGCAAAAGAGCAATTTCCATGAAAACATCATTAGCATAAACCTTTTATCATAATTATGTATATTTTGCAAAACAAGTTAAATTCAAATTTTATCTTTATTTCCATTATTAATAGGAACAACTAACCTTAGTTAGGAAGAAATGAGGATAGCTGGGCTTCATGTCGGCCTCGGCCTCCCATGTTGCCCTTTTAACTAGGTGGTTTCTCCATAACACCTTTACGGAGGCCACCTCCTTGTTCCTCAACTTCTTAACTTGCCTATCAAGGATCTCTACCGGAACCTCTTCATAGGAGAGGTCCTCATCCATACCAAGCCCTTCAATAGGAAGTATGGACACGGGATCCCCAATGCACTTCTTAAGCATAGAAACATGGAATATCAAATAAATCGAAGCTAGTTCACTAGGTAACCTTAATTCATATGCAACCTTTTCGAACCTTTGCAAGACCTCATAGGGACCCATATACAAGGGACTTAACTTCCCTTTTTTCCAAACCTCATCAAATCTTTCATAGGTGAAATCTCAAATACACCCTATCACCTACTTCTAATTCAAGATCTCTTCTTCTATTGTCGGCATAAGACTTTTGCCAACTATAGGTTGTTTTCAATCTATCCCTTATCATCCGAACCTTCTCCAAAGATTCATAGACTATTTTGGGACCAAAGAGTGAAGACTCTCCAACCTCAAACCACCCAATCGGAAATCTACATCTCCTACCATAGAGTGCTTCAAATGGAGACATCGAAATACTCGATGATAGTTATTGTTATAGGTGAACTCAATCAACGGCAAGTGATCGTCTCAATTCCCTTTGAAGTCTATCACGCAATCTCTTAACATGTCTTCAAGAGTTTGGATAGTACGCTTCGCTTGACCATCCGTTTGGGGATGAAAAGCGGTGTTAAGCTTCACTTGTGTACCCAGCCCTCTTTGAAAAGATCTCCAAAAATGAGATGTGAATTGAGAACCTCTATCCGATATGATGGACAAAGGAATCCCATGAAGACTAACAATATCATCAATGTTTCCGTGTATAAGTAGACTTAACGGGGATAAAATGAGCGGATTTCGTCAATCTATCCACTATCACATAAATTAAGTCATTTTGCTTCTGGGTTCGAAGCAACCCAAATACAAAGTCCATATTTATTTCTTCCCACTTCCAAGTAGGAACACCCATTTCTTGGATTAAACCACTAGGCTTTAGATGCTCGGCTTTTACTTGTTGGTAATTTGGACACTTGGATACAAATTCTGTTATGTCCCTTTTCAAGCCATTCCACCAATATACCTCTCTAAGATTATGATACATTTTGGTGCGACCCGGATGGATAGAATATCGAGAACCATGAGCTTCCTCCAATACCCTATTCCTAAAATCATCAACATCTTGTACACATAATCTATTTTGGTACCTTAGCCCACCCCACCCACCCAACCTTGTGAGAATGACTCATTCAACTTGCTAAGTATCGATTCCTTCAAATCCATCAATAGAGGATCAAGATGTTGTTTGGACTTCACCTCAACCACTAAGGATGACTCGGAGTTATTATGAACCACAAAACCACCATTTGTGGAATCTTCTAACCGAACACCCAATCTAGCCAACCAATGAACATATTTCACTCGGTCTTTATTCACTTCTTCTACATGACACACATTACCCATGTTCATACGACTCAAAGCATCCGCAACCACATTGGCCTTGCCGGGGTGGTAGATAACACTCATGTCATAATCTTTCAACAATTCCAATCATCTTCTTTGTCGGAGATTTAACTCCTTTTGAGTAAACACATATTGAAGACTCTTATGGTTGGTATAGACATCCACATAAAACCATACAAGTAATGCCTCCATATTTTCAAAATAAACACTACGGCCGCCAATTCTAGATCATGAGTAGGATAATTCTTCTCATGCACCTTAAGTTATCTAGAGGAATAGGATACTACCTTCCAATGTTGCTTAAGGACACACACCCAAACCCACTTGGGATGCATCACAATATACCACAAAACCCTTGGTACCCTCCGACAGAGTCAATACCGAAGCGGAGGTAAGCCTATCTTCAAAATCTGGAAGTTTCTTTCACATGCCTCCGACCACTCAAATTTCACACTCTTTTGGATCAACGTAGTCAAAGGAGAAGCAATGGACGCAAAACCATCGTCAAACCTCCTATAGTACCCGGATAAACCCAAGAAACTTCTAAGTCGGTTGGGGTCAATGGTCTAGGACAATTCTTAACTGCCTCGGTTTTCTTTGGATCGACCTCTATACCCTCACTTCAGATAATATGACCAAGAAACTCCACCGATCTCAACCAAAACTCACACTTGCTATACTTGGCAAATAGTTGGTGTTCCTTAAGAACTTGTAACACCACTCTCAAATGACCCATGTGGTCACCCTCATTCTTTGAATATACTAAGATATCGTCAATGAAGACAATGACAATGGAATCTAGGTAATTTCGAAACACCCTATTCATGAGGTCCATAAAAGTCGTTGGGCATTAGTGAGACCAAAGGACATTACTAGGAACTCATAGTGACCATACCTAGTTCGAAATGTCATTTTAGGTACATCCTCACTTCACACCCTAAGTTGGTGATACCCCGACCTCAAGTCAATCTTAGAAAAGTAGCTTGCCCCTTGAAGTTGATCAAACAAGTCGTCAATCCGAGGGAGAGGATATTTGTTCTTAATGGTGACTTTATAGAGTTGACGATAGTCAATACACATCCTAAGGTACCTATCCTTCTTCTTAACAAACAACACCGGAGCTCCCCATGATGAAATACTAGGTTGAATGAAACCTTTATCTAGTAAATCTTTGAGTTGGGACTTCAACTCTTTCAATTCAGTCGGAGCCATCCGATAAGGAGATATTGAAATGGGATCTGTATCCGGTAATAAGTCAATACCAAAGTCAATTTCCTGCTCGGGAAGAATTCCGAGCAAGTCATCGGGAAAGACTTCCGGAAAGTCCTTCACTACGGGGACCAACTCTATTGGATGGATGTCGGTTTCAAGATCTTTGACTCTTACAATATGGTAAAGACACCCTTTAGAGATAATTTTTCAATATTTTAAACAAGAGATGATACGACCTCTAGGAATTGAGTTACACCCTTTCCACTCTAAGATGGGTTCATTAGGAAAGTTGAACTTAACCACCCTTGTTCGACAATCAATGGAAGCAAAACAAGCATGCAACCAATCCATTCTTAAGATAACATCAAAATCAACCATATCAAGTTTTACCAAATCCACCCATGTAACTCTATTGGGCGAAGATATAGGACAAC
The DNA here is from genome assembly GCA_016801875.1 of Solanum sitiens. Taxonomy (NCBI): domain Eukaryota; kingdom Viridiplantae; phylum Streptophyta; class Magnoliopsida; order Solanales; family Solanaceae; genus Solanum; species Solanum sitiens. The sequence goes on along the minus strand of JABWTJ010000062.1, from coordinate 933,408 downwards.
TCCTAAAGACTCTTCTAGACACAACGGAGTCACCCACCGGGGTTGTAAGCGAAAATGGTTCAATCAAAATATCGGGTAGAACATCAAACTTTTTAGCTACTAGAGGAGTTACAAATTACAATGTAGCACCGGGATCAAGTAAAGCATAAACATCAATAGAGAAGACTTGTAACATACCGGTGACCACATCGGGAGACTCCTCTTGTTCACCCCTAAAGCGGAGAGCATAAAGCGGTTTCTCTTTGGAGATTTGGAATTAGTAGCACTTGCTTGAGCTTGAACACTTTCCTCTTCTTGACTCTTTATATTAGGGCAATCTCTAACCTTGTGGCCACTCTTGCCACAAGCAAAGAAATTCTCCGTCCCAACTAGACACTCACCCCAATGTTTCTTACCACACTTGGAATATGTTGGTTTCTTGCTAGGTGAACTTCCACTTCTTGCCTTTTGAGACTTAGGGTTAGACACCCTATCTTTGGTTGCCTTAGGGAAATTGGAAGGAACTTGGTTGGAAACCCTCTTCTTGAACCTAGGCTTGTCTTGAATCTCAAGCCTACCCTTAGAATACCTCCCTCATAAGACTTTGCCCTCTTAAACTCCTTATTCTTCCTCTTAAGTCTAGTCTCTTCAACTTGTTGAGCATTAACCATCAACCTAGATATATCCATGTTGTCATGGAGTATCGCCGAACGACACTCTTCAATCAAATCATCGGACACTCCCGTGATAAAGCGACTCATTTCATCCCTTGGGTTTGACACCAAGGAAGAAACATATTTGGACAACTTAGTAAATTTCAAGGAGTATTCTAGCACACTCATACCTCCTTCAGGAAGGTTAATGAATTCTTCCACTTTCGCCTCCCTTTTCTCTCTAGGAATGAATCTATCAAGGAAAGACCTTCTAAACACCTCCCAAGTGATAGGACTCGCTCTCAAGTCCCTATTATTTTTAACACGCTTAAATGTTCGATCTAACATTAAAAGAAAATATTTATTCCTAAAAAAACAAATAAAGTAAAATATTAAACTTCTAGAATAAAATTTTGGATCATTTTCATATGTTTTTATTTTTTACAATTCTTAAAGTTGACGTTAAAAATTAAGTTTAGACTTTCTAATCCAACAAAATAACACCGAATTGTTAAAAATAAATCTCATTTTTTCATTTGATAAAATAAAACAACAATAATTTATTTACTTACATTAGTCTAACAATCCCTACTTTATCATTATTGACATCTAAATCAAGACGAGAACAACGTCATGACTCATTTATTTTTGAAAGCTCAATACTAATGAATAAAAATAAATAAACAAAAAATCATCAATTAAAGCTACCTTCATTGATTGAACAAAGATATAATAACCGAATAAAGAAAAATATAATAAAACTTATTATAAAATTACGTCAAATTCCATAAATAAATTAAAGAGATAAGGAAAAGTTGAATACCGCAAAATCTTGACGGAACCTCGATTAGAAAACCCACAAATTTTGTAGGTTGTTTATGATGGTATATGTGTCGTGTTTAAATAAAATAATAATGAAAAAAAAAAAGACAATATATGAATGTGTTGATGAATTTTTGAGAGAAAAGTGAAATAAAATGGATTCCTTTTTTTACTTTTTTTTTGTGTGAATGTTTAAAATGTTTTCTTGGAAAACAAGTGAATTTTAAACTTATTTTTTCATGTTTGATTGGTGAGTAGAAACTATTTTTTAATGTTTAGTTGGTGAATGAAAAGCATTTTCTAGAAAATATCTTTTACTAGGTAACTTTTTTGCGCTTCGTGCGATTATAAATAACAATTGCATTGACTTTGCAATTAATTTTTTACTAATATCCATAAATTGAAAAAAAATGGAAAAATAGGTTCTTAAAAAAATATTAGCAATTTTGCAACCAGAATTTGATTATTTATTATCATCACATAACTCAAGAACCTCTAATGAATGAATTATTCACAAAATAATAAATTATTGGTTCTTTAATAAACATTAAAAGGAAAATAAAGAAGAAAATAAGAATATATATACAAAGGCATTTAAAGTTGCATAGTTTGTAAGTGAAAGATCTTTGAACTGAGTACAATAATTATTTTCTGCACAATAAATATACATGCTATATGTGTATATGTTAAACATAACTGGAGACAATAACTTTGCAAAAACATAAAAACAAAGTTTAAAACATGTACTCAAAAGCAACAACTAATATCATAAGCATAAATTAATGAGTATAAAAAACATACCAGGATATGTAAAATAGAATGAAATAGAAAGAAAAAAATTGAGTCCACTTAGAGTGTGTTTGGTATGAAGGAAAATATTTTCTGGAAAATGTTTTCCAATTTTCCCATGTTTGGTTGGGACAAAAGTTTTGGAAAATGTTTTTCAAATCAACTCATTTTCCTCAAAATTAAGGAAAATGACTTCCCTTCAAAAATTAAGGAAAACATTTTCCAAAACTCTCCTCCAATTTCAAATTACATTTTTTTTTGGAGTCACATCAATTTTTTTAAAAAATATTTTCAATTTCAAAAATTTATTTTTTCACTCAATCCCTGACACATGCTATATGTGTATATGTTAAACATAACTGGAAAGTTCACAACCTTTCATCAAAGTCACTACTTTTTATAAAGTCACAATTCTTCATTAAAGTCGCAACTCTTTATTAAAGTCATAATTTTTCATAAAAGTCACAACTTTTGATAAAAGTCGCAACTCTTTATAAGTCTAAACTTTTCATAAAAGTCACATCTTTTCGTGAAAGAGGAACGCTAGTTTTAAAAATAAATAAATTTAAAAGTTAATTTTTGCTTGTGGTGGCGCCACGTAGGCGGCCCTAGGCTTCTCTTTTATATAAATATATGGTTTTTTTCTTGAGACTAGAAAATATTCTTTAGAAAAATAACTTCTGGCCCGAAAATTAACCCCGATAATCAATCTAGGACTTGACCCTAACACCCAAACTAATACATGGCCGCGAGATCCTTCAAAAATCCGATTATGAGATCTGATCCAGACATTCAGTCCTAAAATATTTTTCAAAAATATTTTTTTAAAAAGAAAATTTATTGGGGGGGGGGGGGGGCGTCTAAGGGGTCAATGTGGTGTAGGAGTGACATAAAAAAGGAAATTTGAAATATTTTTCAAAGTTGATTCCTTAAAAAATTAACGGGGTTGGAAATATTTTTCAATAACAAATTCCATTTTAAATTTTTTTGATGGGTGGTGCGAGGGGGGGGGGCGTTAAAATAATTTTTTTTAAATTTGAAATAAATTTTTCAAAAGTATATATTTTCTTAAAAAACTTTTGACGTTGTGGCCTTGTGGGGGTTGGCGAGGAGGGAGTGGGGGACTAGGGGACTATGGGTGGCATGTGACGTAAAAATGAAATTCTTTAAATTTGATATATTTTTCAAAAATATTTTTTTTATATAAACAATTGACTGGGGTGGCCTGAGCGGGGTGGCGTAAAAATAAATAAAAAATTTTCAAAATAACTTTTTCTTTTCTTTTTATTTTCTTTTTTTTTTGGGGGGGGGGGGGGGCAAGAGGGGGCTCGTGGTGGTAGGTGTTGGATGAGGTAAAAATAATCTTAAAAAAATTGACATGTTTTTTTTTTAAATAATTTTTATTTTATTTTTGTTTGGTGGGGGGGGGGGGGGAGAGAGGGGGTTAGTGGTGGTAGGTGTTGGATGAGGTAAAAATAATCTTAAAAAATTTGACATGTTTTTTTCAAAATAATTTTATTTTATTTTTGTTTGGGGGAGTGGGAGGTAAAAAAAATAGCTGAAATTTTAAAATTTAGAAAATTTATAAAAAAATAATTATGGGTAGGGTTAGGTATGAATATACGAACACCCCTTTTTGGACTGCGGAAAGGGTTTTTCCAATTTAAGTGACGTTATTGATTTAAGGGTTATTTAATTTTTTTCAGAGTCGCTACTTGAAATTGAATTTTGGTGTTACAAGTCACATTTTCTTTAATCGATAATCAAAAGGAAAACCTTTTATTTTGATCCGCGAACTAGAAATTCGGGTGAGAAATTTTGTTAACCGAGGGGAAGGTATTAGGCATTCCTCGAGTTCCATGGTTCTAGCACGGTCTTTTTTATTGACTAATACTTATCTTCATATATTTTTGGATAATTTGTGTCTACATGTCATTATTTGCTTTTTTTTTAATTGTTGAATTTTTATTAGTATTAAATCGGATTCATAACGGCATTCTCGATCTTGGCATTTAGAGGCATAAATGCATTTTTCGCATCACACCTATTAAGTTTCTCTAAAAGTGTTATTTTAAATTAATGAAATATAATTATATTATTGGACAAGGTGCGTCACCGCATCCTTGAGTTTATTTTGATGTCCCAAGAAAAAGATGTGTACCCACATTCTTAATAGAACAAATATTTTTAGCAGGTCATATATCCATCCTAATGCTTATCCATTGCTAGAAAGATTAAGCGTATTATTAGTGACTAAATTATTTTTATACTATTTATATGCATGAATACTATTTAAATAAAAGAAAATCTAAAATCTTAAACAAATAAAGTTATTTCATATTCAAATTTGATATAGGTGTATTTACATTTTAAGTATACTTGCAAGTTATGATAAAAAAATATTTAAAATAGAAATAAAACTGTGTAACTTTTTGTCTCTTAACTTTTCTATAATAATTTTTTTTAATTTTAGTTAATTTGACTTAACAAACTATTAGAATATAATTCTTTCAGTCATGGGGGTTAATTTTGGTTTGATACAAGAGGTACTTAATTGATAGTCCTATGATACAAATGAAAGATAACATAGAATAAAACAAGGAAATGTTCCAATATTAGTGTCAAAATTAAACACATAAAATTTAATCAACTACATAATATAAATCAAGTATTATATTATTATGAAAATAAAATTATACAATAAAAATTAGGGATAATTTAAGAGACCTCCCTCCAGATTTCGCTCTATAACACTCACCTCCCCTGTGGTTTAGGATATTACGTTTACCTTCCTTTGTTTCAATTTTCTTGTAATCATTCTTTAAACCTATTTAAAATAAATATAAATTAATTTAGATTTGATAATTTTACCCTTATGAAAATTTAGATCTAATTTTCAACGATTTATCTCTATTCGTTGGATCATGTTTCTTCTTCGCTCGTGAAATTTTTTAACTAGAACAAAATATGATCGTTCTTATCGAATTTCTCTCTTGGGGAGTTTCATTTGTATCTTCAATTTGAATAAATTGTTGTCGGAAAATGATGGGTTATTGTATGGAAAAAATCTACGTGAATTGGTAAAGGTGAAATGGAGATGAAGAGTTAATATTTGGTGAAAATGGTGGCTCAGCTTTAATGGAGACTTTGATCTTTGTTGGATAAAAAAATAAGTATTTGTACTGATTTATTTTAAAGTATTTGTCAAATGAGTTATTTTTTATATAATATTTATTAATATGAACAAATTAATATAAACAAGGGTAAAATTGTCAAATCTAAATTAATTTATATTTATTTTAAATAGGTTTAAAGAATGGTTGCAAGTATTTGGAAATAAGAGAGGTAGACGTAATATTTTAAACCACAGGGGAGGTGAGTGTTATAGAGCGAAACCTGGAGGGAGCTCTCTGAAATTATCCCTAAAAATTAAATGATACCTCTTGTGGAATCAATTCACGAAAAGAAAATAATTTCAATAAGAAACCACGAAAGCAAACCTCAAACTCAACCTTTATTTATTGGTTCGATTTCGGTTTTTACTATTGAGTTATAGGGTAAATCGATAACCCAATAAGGCGGTAATAATTTATTATTTTACCCTTTCTAATTATTATATATTAATAATTTAATATATAATTAGACACAATACCTATATCAAATTATTAGTACATTATCAACTTTACACTACGCCGCTTTACTAGTTTTTACTGTTAATCAAAACCTAAAGATTAAAGTAAGGGGTTAACAATTGTAGCTATTTGATTTTAGTTTTAGTTTTAGTTTTAGTCTTGTTGGACGATTTTATTTTGGTTTTAGTTTGTAATTGTAGGTTGTAGCATTTGCAAGTTTGTAAAGGTCCGTAATTTGATTAAACATAAAAAATTTCATACTATGTTTTGATGGTAACGTGTAAGTATTGCCTTCGCACTATATTTTCTCTAATTGATGCAATTTCTCACTACCTTTCTTGCTTCACTATATCAAAGCATTTAGAGAAGTGAGAAGACATATAATATTTTACGGATATTTTTTTATTGGGTAAACCAAAAATCGAACCGATAATGATCAAAAATTGATAAACCAAAAACCGATAAAGAATATCTTATTGTTTGTTATTGAGTTAGCATATTTAAAAACCAAAAACCGATAATATATAAAACTGAACCAATTGATGCACACCCCAAGTGTGGAGTAGTGTGAGGGAGTGTGAGGTGAATGGTTAAGTGGGGGTGAGGGTAATGGGTAGTTTTTTTTTTTAATTTTTTGTTGTTAATAAATAATAATAATAATAATAATAATAATAATAATAATAATAATAATAATAATAATTATTATTATTATTATTATTATTATTATTATGGAATTAAAAAAAATGGATATATAGATCAAAAATATAATTAAGAAAATATTAAAACCACTAATTTATTTACTAAAATATTGAACAAATTAAAACAAAATGTACCTTAAAGTGTGACTCTATTTTTGTTATTTTCAATTTTTTTTTAAAAATAAACGTAATAAAATAAGATAAAAGTCAAAATATTTAATTTAATTTTTAACAATCTTTAAGCTCAAAAAATGGTGGTACACTTAAGTTCAGTAAAAAAATATGTGTCTACTCGGGATATGGAATAGGGTCAAAAAAAATATTGTAATTTAAGGATGAAGTAGAATTTTGAAAAAATGTTTTTCATTCATTTTTGAAGTGTAGTCATACTCCTTAACTTTGATGAAAACTAATTGATTTAGAAAATATTTTTCAAAACATTTAAGCAGCAAACATGAAAAAATTTAAAAATATTTTCCTTCCTACCCAACACACCCTTAAAGTGAAATTAATTGTACAATTTAATTAAGACGATTGTGCTTGAAAGTGTAACTTGGCCACTAATAAGAGTTCACTAGTAGGGGTGTGCGAAAACCGAATTAAAAAAATATTATTGGGTCATTGCTATTGGGTTATTGAGTTAAAGGATTTTTAATAGTTTTATAAAAAAAATATTAGGTTATCGATTTGTTTTCGATTTTTAGTATTGGGTTGTTGGGTAAGCCGATAACCCATTAAGAGATAGTTAGTTACTACTATATCATTCATAAATATTAAATATTAATAATTTAACATAACTGGACACTATATCTACACTAAAGTCTACACACTTCTCACGTCATAGTACTTATACTTCACATCAAAAATTTCATATTATGTTTTGTTTGTAACATGTTATTGTAGCTTTCATACTACATCTACTCTTATTGATGCAATTTCATTACATTCTTTTGTTTCACTATATTAAAGCATTTATCGTTGATTTGCTTGTGTCACTGTATCGTGTCAAATTGTTAGAAAAGTGAGAAATCATAAATTTATTTTATTGAGCATTTTCTTATCGATTAAACCGAAAATCAAACTTTAATGACCAAAAATTGAAAATCATAAATTAAATCGATGATATATAAAATCAAACCGATCGATGCACACCCCTATTTGTTTGAGTTGAATATATATAAGGGTAAAGGGGCCAAAATACCCCTCAACTTTAGTTTATTAGTTGACTTTTCCCTTACCGTTAAATTAAAGTTAATATTACCCCTACTGTTACTAATTTTACCATATATACCCCTCATTTGACGGAAATCCCCAAATTAACTCAAATGAACCCAAATTTTTTAAAACAACCAATTCCCCAATTAAAACTCAATGCTCCGACCCGTATAAATCATTATCTCAAATTAACCCAAATCCTCCATTAAAACCAACTAGTTCAAACAATCATCAATCTCTCTCTTTGTCCCCCAAATCTCTACCCAAATGCTCTCGCCAATCCTACCTTTCTCACCTCAATACAAGAACTTGAATTCAAAGTAACTTTAACATTAGCAAAAGTTCTCAGATTAAATCTGAGTAAAGTTCTCCTTCCCAAGACTAAACAATTGTTGGTAATGAATCCAAACTGAAATCAAATTGTTATTATCACCAAACACTGCCTAAGGCAAGATACCATGTTGTTGTGCGTAGAGGAACAAATCGATAACACAACTCATAAGATTCTTCTTTTCCAAGATACAAACTCTACTTTTAAATCATATTACAATAAGTTTCAAAATATTTAGTGTTCACTACCCTTTGCCGGAATGGAGAATCAGATAACTCTAATTTGGACAAAAATATCCAACGACGACCTTTCTGCTAATAAGCAATTCACCAGGTGACCCTTCCCCTTATATTATTAACAAATCAAGAGGCAAGACCGCAGATACAATCTCACGTTAGCAACCTCTAAAGGACAATTAAAGTGCATCAACCTAAAAGTCTTGTGATTGATGAAACATATCATCAAGTTTCTAAGAAAAGGTAACACTCCCACCCACCGGAAAACTAGATGCTCTGCAATCTCGGCCAGTACAGCCAACAAAAATTGAAATATTGGAAGTAAATTGGAGTAATATCTAGCGCCCACGTGTATGACGACGAAGCATGTCGGAGTCGGAGTGAGGTGAGGAAGGTATGATTGGAGAGAGGATTTGGGTAGAGAGAGAAATGTTTCAACTAACATGTGAGTTTTCTATTATTTTTTTCCGCAACTTCCTTACATTGGAATATTGAATCTAAATTGACAACCTTTTTCTTTGGTATGATGAGATTAAAAAAATTACTTATAGAAATGTCTTCTATATATAAAAATGCTAAAACGGAGCAGATGGCAGCTTCTTATTGGACAAGAAATGTCTAACTAGTTGTAGAGCTTGTTTTGGCTTGAATGTTGGAACTTGATGACCAGCCCCTCTTATTGTTACAAAATATAATCCATCATAGCCAACTGTCCATCCACCAACCTATTAACATTTTACATGTTCATATTAGTTTTCCAATATTAATTAATTACAGGTATTGTTATTATTATTATTAGTAATATACCTGTTTATTGTTAGTGTACCACGGAGTCCAATCTTCAGTAATCTTCAATCCAAGTTTTCTCAAAGTTAATCTTGTAGAAGTGACTGGGATTCTACCATCGGTATCTCCACTGATATTAAAAATATAAATCGAGAATTTACTATTGATTTTTTTTTTTTCCGTTCAATTGAAATCGAACTATGAGTTACCTATAGACCCAAACGCGTAGACCACCATCAATTAGTTTCTTGATGGTAGGAAGCATGGAAAATGGTGCATCACTCCAAAATGAGATATTATTGCTGCAAAAATAATATGGGTATTAGTCATATTACTACTAATAATAAGGGTAATGGCCAAATGCGAGCCAAAATTTTAATTAAGTCTGTCCCAAAATAATGAGGTTTGAACCTAGGACTCCTTCATTCAAACTGTGCTTCAGACATAACTTTTGTCAAGATTGTTCAACATTAAATATATATATATTTTGCTGACCTGCAATGAGTCCATGGATAAGGAATTTTGGTGATATTTGCATGAAGTGCAGCTTGAACATCTGGTCTATTCATATAAATTTCTGTGTAATCAGAGAGACAAGGATCGTACCCCATTGGTCTTTTGAGCCATCCTTCCTACATGTTTCAATTTTTAGTTATTTAACCATCTATAATATAGTACGATATGTGATAAGGATTTTGTGTACTGATAAGATACTCACAATTGTTGATAAGGAGTTTGAAAATGTGCTGAAGTTGCTGTTAACACAATTGGGGGTGTAAAGACTGTACATGTCTAAGATTTTGTATACAGCAAAGTACTGATTAAGAACATTGTCGCAGTCATCACCTACAGGTTTCAAGCTGAAATTGCAAACTCTTTTAATGGAATCATACAAATGATCTGATATCACTGCATGATCCCAAGCATAGTCTATCATTCCTTTTTGGTCTGTTTCATCGTCCATCAATGCATTCCCGATCTGCAATTCCACAAGAGAGTAATGACACACACATTTACAACATTGTAATCTTGATCGATTGAGTTGGTAAACACAAACATACCATGAATCCTTTGAAATTTATGCGATCCTCTTTTTTGAGCTTTTTGTTGTTGTCAAATATTTGCTCTGCTAGCTGGGGAACATAGTGCCCTGAATTCGATAGAGTATGTATCATAACTCACTACATTATTTATTTATTTATAAAAAGAGATGTTTGAAATTAATGTGTATATTTACCAGCGTAACTTTCACCAGCAATGTAGAATTTATGTGACTTGAACTGTGGAAATCTTCGAAACCAATTGACCAAAAATCTATATGAATCTTGGGCTGATAAATAAAAGGAAAAAGATGAGCAAAATAATTGTTAGAATTAAAAAGAAAAAAGTAACCATTAATTATTATTTTTTACCTGTAACAGTGTCTCCAAGCTCTTTGATATCAGTGGAGATGTTTGTGTATGAAAATCCAACACCAACAGGGGATTCCAAAAACAATAGGTTTGCGGCTGCGGATTTGATTTACAACATTATTTTAGTTATTTGATAATGGTGTATATTATTAATAATTAAATTGCACTAGTTTATTTACCTTTATTCCAAGTGAAATGGTTAAACTTGAGCTCTGGCTTATTTTTCTGTGTTAAGAAAGGTCCCAACTCCTCTGCTTCACCATACCCAATGGAGGAGCATCCTGGGCCTGAAAATAAGAGTCATATAACGTGAAATATATTATTTTACCGTTCTGACCAAATTTTCTGATCAAAAGAATTTTTTCTTATAAATATGACTTGTAAGCAGTACAATTTATGTCTTTGAAAATATCAAACTTCATTTAAAGGAAAGGGTAAATATGGAAAAAAATTCAAATATCCTTCTTCAACTTTGAACAATTCTATTATTTTGAACAAAAAAATCTCAAAAGGAGTACTATATACCAACTATACATTGATTATATACAATCTTTCTAGTAAATAAAAACAAGATGATCAATTGTCCCTCTTTTCTTTTATTTTTGAAAATGGGGTATGTATAGGAAAGGTGAAATAGGGGAATGGATTACAAGGTGGAGATTCAATCTTCAACAATAAGGTAAGAAGTCAGGTAAATAACCAGTTGATCTACTAAGATTTTGCGATATATTTTTTGTTTACTTTCATAATGAAGCAAAAACAAAGAGGAAAGTGGGAAAAAAATACATTGATTTTCATATTTAGTAGTTAAACTTGTAATCACTCTTTCCTTCAGTTCAAAGAGATAAAAAGCAAGTGAGTAATAACAATCATTTGCCTTTCCTGGAAAAACTTTTTTTTTCCTTTTGAGTATGTTTTAGTATCCTTTCATTGCTTATCTTTGTTTCTAAGCATATATAGTTGGAGACAGTGACATGTCATATTTATGTTTGACCATGAAAACCAAAAAGAAAAATCACTTTATTTGCATTTTTAATGTTGAAAGTTATGTTTGACCATAATTTTACGACGAATATTTAAAATATAAAATTACTAAATATCATTTGAACATGGAATGTAATTTAATGAAAATAGTAAAAAAGGGGGAAACAGAGCTTTAGGTTGAATTCCAAATTCCAAATACAACTTAAATTAAATTTACAATTTTCACAGTCAAACACTATTAAATTAGAATCAAATGAAATAATTTTTCAAACAAATTGAAAAATGCTCATGGCCAAATATGGTAAATTTCAACCTCCTTCATCCATTTTTATCTGTCTATAATACTAAAAATAGTTAATCAACAATATTTGTTTGATTTTAGTAAAATCAAAAGACAATTTATTTTTGTTATTAAATATTACTAGTCAATGTCTAATACATTTCTCAAAGCATAAAATTTAATACATTCAAGGGGTAATATTATTTATTGGCCAAATACATAAACAGATCCCTGAACTTGTTGGGTTATTTCCTTCACGTACCTTAACTATGCTATTTTCTTATTGAATCATTGAACCACTCATAATTTGTTCCTTTTGAGCACCATTGGCTGATGCGGAATCATATTTTGTGAGGGATATTGATAGAGGATACATATATTGTTTCAGAACTCATTAGTCCAATTGATAATGAAAATGTTTGAGAATAATTGTGTTTTACTTCAAGTCATTTGAACACATAAGAAAACAATTGAGACTAACACACAATTTGTCTTCATTCCTTCAATCAAAATCATTATAATACGAACACAATTGAAGGTATTTACAATAGAAAAGTCAATCAAAATCAGCCAACAATGTTTAAAAGAAACAAATTATGAATGGTTCAATAATTCAATAGGAAAATGACATAGTTAAGATATCTGAGAGAAATAACCCAATAAGTTTAGAAATTTATTTATGAGTTTGGCCTTATTTATTTTTTCTTAAAATGTGTGCAAAATCAATAGTGAATCACCATTATTGAACGGATTACTAATGAAATCCTCACCACAAGTAAAAGTTCTGATTACCAAAAAGATGAATTTTGTAAAGAAAAGTTTAATGTAGTCATGTTTGTGTACCGAAACAATTAAAAACACTATCTAGAAATAGAATAAGCAAGATTATATCATAGTAACATAAATATATGAATGAAATGAATTTGTGTATAGTGAGTAACCTCCATTGAGCCATAAAAGTAGGGGCTTTTTGCTGGAGTTGGTAGTTGCCTCAAAAAACCAGTAGAAAAGTGCTCTTCCATGGGTCTCATTGACAGTAACATATCCAGCATACTGTTTAAAACTCACTGGTGGCTGACCAGGTAACTCAATTACACGATCTGCTTCTTGTTTGTTAATAATGTCATCACCTCTTGATGTTCCTAATAAAATTGAAATTATAAACCCAAGAAAATAAATGTAGAAAAAATATCCAAACATTTTTATCAACTTGTTAATGAGACAGAGGAGACTGTGTGTGGTTTATATATATATAGTAGTCATGATAAGACAGATAAGCACTTATCTGTCACACTCCATCTCTTATTATTTCATATCTCATACTTTCTTCGTTTCAAAAATAATAATAATATAATTTCTTTTTTAATCTATTTAAAAATAAATAATTTTTTTTTTAGGTAACATTTTAACTTTGACTTTTCGTGTGACATGTTCAACAACACAAAATTAAAAATTCTCTCTTTCTTTTACATTTGACTCTTGTAAATAAATACACACTTTTCAAGTAAACAATTCATCAAGAGTTTCTCTAGTTTGCTTTTGATTAACTTATATTAATAAAATTATTCTTTTTGTTTTCTATTAAATGTTCACTTTTAAATCGATACATCAACTAAATAAATAATTATTGACATATCAAATTTATCATTTTATCATTATTAATATTTATGCAAAATTTGGGGCATAAATGATTTCACCCCATATATCGTCACTCTTCCTAATAATTTTAATATATTAAAATTTAAAAATACACATTATATATTCAGCAAAATAAATATCATATAAACTTAGCTAATGGCATTCAAAAGTGTCCAAAAATATATAAAAGAAATATAAAATCCAAACAAGTAAAAGAATCTCTCGGATCATTCGCCCATATGAGGAGAAGCATCTAAATTATCAGCTTTGGAATTATCTAATTTAAAGTTAAACATGTTGGTATTGTCACACCAACCATACAAGGTTTTGCTTTAGAAAACTGCAACACAAAGAAAAAGAATAAAATAAACTATTTGGTCAATTGCTTGGGATGTAAATGTTTGAAAGCCTTTAGTTAAGACCCAACAAGACTTTTTTAAGATAAATAAATATTTTCATTACAGTTGGGATATTATAAAAACTTTGAATCTTTGACCATTGATATATCATAAATGATGATCCTCTAGAGCAATGAAAATGATAAATGCCTCAAAGAAAAAAACATTATAAATGAATAAGGTCTGCATCAGTGGAGTGGAGGGATCAGGATTTTCATAAAGCGGGAATTAAATTCGGGTTGATCGAATAAAATGAACTCACTTCACCACTAGGCTAAGCATTACACTTTGTGGTAAGTGGAGTCAAAATTTTATATATACTTATAAAATTTCAAAACTAATTAAATATACATATATACGATATTATTTTTCAACAAAATGAGTTCATATAAACCTGACTTGACCCACTGTAGGTCCACCCTTAGTCCCATACTCCAGACCTAATATGTATTTGAGTTAATTATATTAAATATTTCTATAATATGATGAATCCGTTTTGAATACATTTTGTATATTTTAAAGTTACATATCTATTACCTCTTATACAAGAAAAATTCTAATTTTACGATTCCAATTTAGTATATTCATAACTAAGTATGTTATAACATATAATTATTTTATTAAAAAAGATATGAACATTTTTATTTATCCGGTTGTTTAAAAAGAAGTAAATATATTTTACAACACATGTATTTCTAAACTCATGAATATGAAATTAACATGAGTTACTTAATAATATATACCAATTTTGAGTAATAACATTATCGTACTTTACATAAGTATACCCTTATATAAGGTAGAGATTGTAACTGTTTGATTTAAAGCTTAATATATAATCAATTGCTTAAATTTGTCAGACTATTTTATTTGAACACTTTGATTAAGTTTTATTTCAATTAAACACGTCAAATTGAGGAGTCACTCAAGTACATTAATAGTCAAATTGAAGAACAAATATCAATATTTAATATATTTTTGAAAGGCGATGAACTACTTAAATTTCTTTTCCCCTTTTATATATATTATTGATTTCACATTAACATTTCTGGGTCTAAAACAAAAGTTTACTTGTTTCATTATGAAATACCTCTGCCTTGAAAAGTTGAAATTTCAATTAGCAAACAATAATTTAATTAATATATTAATTATCAAAATATGAAACAATTATAGAATCAAATTAATTTTTTTTTTTGAATAAATTGTTATGCAACGTAAAAACAAATGAAAAGGGGAAGGCACTGTCAAAGAGGAACTAAGAATACACAGTACATATCAGAAAGCAGAGGTCTAAATTTCGACAATGGATTATAGCAATGAGATCACTAACCCCCCCCCCCCCCCCCCCCAAAAAAAAAATTAAAAAAAAATTAGAACCCTAGATAAATTTTGAATTTGAAACTTTTTAAAATGATTGAGAAGAAATTAATGGTCAGATCTTTTTTCTTTTTAGATAGAGCATATTTATTAAGCATCGTCTTTTTTTTCCCCAACTGGTTTCAAACCCATGTCTTATGAGATTAGAGTCTTTGTTGATCGTTCAGTTACTATTGAACCGCCTGTCTCTCTTTTGTGTTCATGCGTAATAATTATATATTTTATGAAAACAAATTTAAAATATCTTTAAATTATTAAAAATGGTATAAAACAATTCTTAATTCACCCATTGGCTATTAAATACCTTTGTCCAATATTAATCACTTTTATAATGAGTTATCATTTAAATAATTTAAAGATAAAGACATAAAGTCACCACTGAAGTTGTACCAAATTTTCAAAAAGACATCTTAACTTTGCAATCGTCCTATTACCTCCACTAAACAATTTTGAACATGTATTACTATATCATTTTTCGTTCACTTGACATAGAGAGTGGTGTGACCTCTCTCAAAAAGAATGAACAATCTAAAATAAGTAATATAATTTTATTATTACAAGTGCTTTATTATAAAATATATTTTCTTATTTTTCTTATTATTTTAACTTATTTTCCTTTTTATTTTTTTTCTCTTGCTTTCTTCTTAAAAAATTCATTGTCATATCTATTGAAGTTTCTCACTTTCAATATCACCATTTTTACCACAACTTCACATTTCTTTTTTTACTACTATTAATTTTATTCTCTTTAATTTTAAAACTTTAACTAAATATTTTCTAACATTTCAAACAATTTAATAGACCTGTTAGATTTCAAAATGATACAGAAGTATCATATAGTTTGTTTATCCGACTTCAATTAGTTTCTTTCAATTTGCTACCCCTTTTCGGCCTACATGACACTATCTTGTGGGTCCAGCGCGTATTGACATTTTTTTTCAAGCTAGTGCCATGTAAGCCGAAAAGGGGTATAAATTATGTATAAAATAAGTTCAGCGGGTAATACGACCTTAGTATGGCATAAGTTGGGGAGGGGGGGGGTACTTGTGCATTTTCCCAATATTTTTAAAAAACAAACTAATTTTTTTTTTGGGGGTGGGGGGTGGTAAGGCGGTGGGGGTCGAGGGTAGGGGTGAAAACAATGAAATTTTAAAGTTAAAATTATTTTTTAAAAACAAACTCAAATTTTATTTTTGGGAATGGGGAGCTGGCCGGTGGTGGAACGTCAAGGATCGGGTTGAAAATATAAAATTTTAATGTTGCAAATACTTCTAAAAAACAAACTCAAATTTTCGTCTTCTTTTTTTTTTTGGGGGGGGGGGTTCTCTTTTTTTTTAAGGGGGTGGGGGGCTGATGATGGGAGGGTAGGGGATGGGGAGGGGTAAGAAAATAAAAAATTAAATTTAGAAATATCTTTTTAAATAACTTTTAATATTTTTTGGGGTGATGGTAGGGGGTAGGGGTAAGGGTGGGTAAAAAAATTAAAGTTAAAAACATTTTTAAAAAACAAGCTTTAATTTATTTTTATTTGGGTGGTTCGAGGGTAAGGACAAAATAATTTTTTTTTCAACAAAAAATAAAAAGTAATTTTAAGTTGGAAGAAAATTTTGAAAAATGTTTTCCTTAAGTTTTGAAGAGAAATCATTTTCCTTAAATTTGAAGAAAATGAGTTGATTTGATAAACACTTTCCAAAACATTTAACCCAACCAAACATGAGAACTTGGAAAATGTTTTCCTTCGTACCAAACACACCCTCAATGTAGTTCCACAAAATGGGATTTGGAGATGACATATTTTATGTGGTTAGTTTAACTATCGAATATACGAATAAAAGCACATGTAAAGCATCTTCGAATTTGTAATTGAAATGTATAATTAAAATACTTAATTAGGAGTTGAGATATTCAATTAAACCCATGACTTAGTTTAAGAGCATGTTTGACATTGTTCTTGGAAAATCAGAAACACTTATTTTAAGATTTTCAAAAAAAAATAATTAAGCGTTTGACAAAACAGTAAAACTATTTTTAAATGAAAGCAAAACATTTTTTATTTTGCCGTTGAACAAATATTTAACGTAGTTTATCTCTATAAAATAATCTTAATATTAAAAGTATATTAATATTTGATCTTTTCCTTAATTTGACTTCAAAAGCACTTGAAAAAAATATAATAAAACACAATTTACTTATGAAAAACACTATTTAAATAAATCGGCCGAACATATTTTTTTTTTCAAAAACAACTTTTTGAATTATTATTGAAAAAGTTCTTTTGAAAATAAACAACTTTTTTTTTTACAGTAATGTTAAATAGATTCTAAGGGTTTGTTTGATTTGAATACAATATTTTTTTAGAATTAGTTATGTTGAGACAAGTCTGACAAGTTTAAAGAGATTTATTAATCTTAGAATTAACCTAAGATATAACTGATACTCTAATACTGAATATTTACATTAGTTTGTAGTGTAATTAATCCTTTATTTTTATTTTATTGAGAGGGAGAATTTATCAAAGCTCCATTTTTTTAATAGAAAAACTATAAATCAAACCTGACTTGCAAATTGCAATAATATCTTGCCAATTGTAAAATACTATTATTATTCTATACATGCACACGCTATGTTCCACTTGATTGCGGCTTTTGCACTAATTTAGCATGACATATAAAATATTACATGACCTAAAGAATTCTTGGCGATCTTTAACTTTACATTGTTATTTGTTTTTGAATATCCAAATATCTATTATCAATGTAGTTTAAACATATTACTTACTTCACGTATAAGGGAAGGAAATTAAAAGCAAGATATGTACCGACCAAAAATTAAGGGGTCGTTCAGTTGAAAGATGCATAATGCAGGGATAAGTAACACATAGATTGATAATGCAAGGATTAGTAAGGTAGAGTCTATTAACGTAGGAATTAGCTTTTACCAAGCGTTTGACTAATAGCTTTCCACCTAATTTTGTGTTTAGTTTAAGACTCTAAGAAAACCTCTTTCCCATTATACCCTTGAGTTATTATGAAATTTTTTATTTTATTTAACTAATCAAGTTAAAAATAATATATATATATACATATATATAGTGTATTTCTATTTTATATATTATTATTATTATTAGTTTTGAGGTGTGATGTGTCACTACAGAGATCCTAAATAGCATAGTGTATTTTTAATTTTTTGTTGGTCAAATATATTTCAAACTTAACATAGATTTATGGCTACTTAAATTGTTAAGCTTATCAACACACAAAAAAAATGGTTCAATTGGTCAATCGATGATTTACATTAATTTTTTTTTTTTTGAAAAAACCATCCGAATATAGTAAATCAAACATGGAGAAAAAAATATTAGTTGTGAAAGCATTAAATTACATTGAACGGATTTGGAGAATTAAAAAGAACATTACAACTATTTGAATACAATAAAATAAAGACATTAAATTACAAAAGAAAAATAGAAAAAAAATTGAGGGATAGTTTAGTCATTTAGGCGTATTATTGAAGGATTGTTAGACCTTGGATTAGTTATCTTTCCCTTTTCTAGGGATACAATAAGACCACATATGAGGTATAACTAATCCATGAATTAAGTTATATAATGTAACCAAATATTTTTTTTGTTGGACTAAATTTTAATCCATGGACTATTTTAGTTATTACCTCATACCAAATGAGTCTTTAAAAAAAGATTCTATCGCTAAATGTTTCACGACCCGAGCCTACACCTAGATGTGGACGGCACTTCTGAACCATTATTGGTCCCAAGTGAATCTCATTCTGACTTACTACAAGCGGAAGACTAACTCAAGCATACATAAACTTAGAACTAAATTAAATTCAATAAACTCAAATATTTAACTTTAAAAAGATCTGAATAATATTCAATAGATAAACTCAAAGTTTGTAAGCAACTCAAAGAAGATACATATTGAAAAACTACTCAACGTTTTCTATCTATGAAACCTCTACAATTATAGAAGGATATCGGGACAAAACCCACGACATCTCAAAACAAACTAACTGTTAGGTAAAGGTGAAGTCTTCCGAAATATAAGAAGGCTCATCAAAACTGATTGAAACTGCAAGTGGTATCAACGAACCTTTGGTTGATGATCCTGAATACCTATATTTTGCATCATAAAATGATCCAGACCAAATGACGTCAATACATTGAATGTATGAGAATGTAAGGGGAATTTTAAAGTATAAGCATAAACTTGAACTGATGGAAAAGAAACATACTTACCTTTGCTCAACTCACTCATCTCAACTCAACTAAACTCAATGAAACATAGTTCAACTCAACTTAGAGAAATAAAGCTCAACTCACAATAAGATACTGAACTCTGTGAAACATAGTTCAACTTTACTTAGAAAAATAGGGCTCAACATAATAATAAGATACTCAACTGTGTGAAACATAGCTCAACTCAACTCAAAGAAATATGATTCAACCCAAGAATAAGATACTCAACTCTGTCTCAAAATACTCAACTCAAACTCAAGATGAAATCAACAATAAAGAATAAAATATCTGAAAAACTATTAAAACAATATATAACAACTCAGTTGTATGCTAAGATACAACAATAACTAAGTTGTATGAAAATACAATAATAACTCTTATTTGTATATAAAAATACAAAATAACTTTGTTTGGGAGATTCTCTAATCGACAACCATCACGATGAGTTATGTGATGATACATCGTCTAGCCCATACTGTCAGAACTGTCCTATACTTTGCCGGGATATAGAACCTACTAACTAAGTGGATCCACTAAGCTATGCTTAAAAAGCAATAATGAATTATAAAAAAAGTATGACCCTTTACTATGTTAGCAGACATGGTTTATGAGGATTTTGAGTTGTCTAAACTCATCCCCATATCAATGCTCAATACTACTCCCAATAATATATACTTATGTTTATATATTTAAAACATAACTCTTCCTTTGGTTTGAAATAATTGCTCAAACTACACTTAAAAGAGATAACTACTCTTGAAATGTTTCTTAAACTCATAATAACTCATTTACAAATCTCAGTTTCTCTTTTATCAATGTAAAAATTAAGATACCTCTGGAAATACATAGTCCCCTTATACTCTTACTCAATTCACACTTGAAACCTCTTTCGTAAAACATATCAAAATCACATTATAGTATGATCATTGGTTACTCAGGTAGTCATACTGCATAATTTTTGATGGTATATCTAGATACCATACTCCTCATACATTGATGTCATACTCGATTTTCATAGTAATCATGTTTTAGAAAACTCTTTTCCTAATTTCATCTTTACCTTCTCAAAACTCAGTTTAAGAGCTCAATTGTTACTTTAAAAAGTTTTTCAAAATTTATAACTCAAATCAAAGAGTTAATGTGGAATTATGGAAATGAACGACACAACTCAGAGATCTTGATAGCAATAAGGAAACTCAGTACTCAGAAGTCAAGACTCAAAAACTAGAAACTCATAACTCAACGATATTTCTCCTCTCAAAAATACTAAATTCATAGGGTTCATGTTGAAATATAGTTATGAACGAATAAACTCAAGAATCTTAATGCATAATATATAGAAATTAAATAATTAGGAATAGAATTTCAAAAAGATTCAGGAACTCAAGAACTCAAAATCAACTCATCTCAAGAATACTCAAATCTAGGGGTAGAATCCTAGATTTCCCTTTTACTGATTTCAAAGTAGTTGTAGGGACTGAGGACGAACAAGTCCAACACTATGATAGTGTAACAACCCTAAAAATGAATAAGATAAATACTTAAGGTGTCAAGAATGCTTGCGATTAGGCCAAGGTTCACACGGATTGATACGCGTAGAACCAGACCTCAGAACCCTTACTACGACCAAGACAACTAACTTGGGGAGTTAATTGAGCTTGGAAAGGTTGGAACCAACCATGTGAGGCTCTCGAAAATGAAGATTTAATCGAAAGAGTCTTTATCGGACTTAAAAGAAGAAATTTTAAGTTTTGAGGATCCAGGGGTAAAATGGTCTTTTCCAGGCCAAGGGTAATATTGTAATTACCCTGAGGAATTAATTAATTAATTAATTAATTTAATTAAAAAGAAAAATTCGGGTTGGGGCGACCCGAAGTGAACCATTTTCGCAAATGGGGTGTCACTCGGGTTCGAGCCCCACTAGAGGCGATGAATTGATGATTTAACCATCAATTAAAATCTGGTTCATTAAGGAAAAAAGGGTCCTTTCACATATTAGTTGAAATAAATCAGATTTTATTAATTTAATTAAACCCTATTTTGACTAAGTCTTGAGTTAAGACTCCTAAACCTAAGCTAACACTCTCCGAATCACGTCTATCACCTCACACGTTCAACAAACTCTCTCTCTCACGTTTTGCTCTCTGCCAAATATTGTTGAAGAACTGATAATATAACAAATAATTCATCACACTTGAACTCACTAAAAAGTCTAAGAAAGCAAGTTAATCAAAAACGTTAAGGCAAGGGAGATTTCCGTCGAATTGGTGGTGAAGCTTTAGGTGAATTGGGCGTGGTTTTGGAGACAAGTTTGGGCAGCAACTTGACGTTTGAAAAACGTCAAAATGGTATGGGTTTTTTCTCTCTTGGTCCCTTTCCCAAGAGCCCCTTACGATGCAAGATATTCACTCCGAAACTAAGGTTGTTCCCCATTGCATGTCCTTGTCACTAGACTCTCAAATGATTTCGTAGGTTGGGTATTTTGTGCTGGTAGATTTAGGCATGTATGATGTTTTTGTATTGAATGTGAACATGGTTATGTGTGTGAAATCACGAAGATGACAATCATGGTGTGATCGAAAAAGAAGGTGTGTGTGTGTGCACGTTTGGCAATGTGTTTTGGCCACTGTTTTAGGGCGTATAAGACATGTATTTATTTGTATTTTATGTGTAAAATGTGTACACAATGTGATGTTCATTGTAATGAAATACGGTTGATTGAATAACATTCTTTTAGCCAAATAAATCTATGAAAGATGCGCCTAAAAATGTATCAAAATGATTTATGAATGCACCCTATGAATAATGTGAAAATGTTGATAAAAACGAATTGAAAATAACCAAAATTTCCAGCAACTATGCAAGGTTAAATTAAGACTAAAGTTAATGAAGAAAATCTGGAAATTAATACATGTTAAAAGAGGTGAGGCCACCAGGATTCGAACCTGTGACCTCACCCTCTAGCTACTGGTTTCGCGAATAAAGGGAAAAGAAAAAGGGGCTGGGGGGAATCGAACTTCGCTACTGTGAGTTCGCGAGAAAAGCAAAGAAAAAGGGGGCTGGGGGAATCGAACTCGCAAACTGGAGGAGAAAGAGGAGAAAAATAATTAAACAAATAAATGGGAGGCGTGGGATTCGAACCCACGACCTCTAGGCACGCGCGAAAGGGGAGAAAATAAAGAAAAGAAAACGTGAGGCGTGGGAATCGAACCCACGACCTCAAGCCTGAAAAAGGGATAAGGCAAAATTAACGAAAGAAATAAAGTGAGGCTGTGGGGGTTCGATCCCACAACCTCACTGCCACTCGCCTAATTTAATTAAAAATAAAGTTAGGAGGCTGTGGGGGTTCGAACCCACCACCTCACAGCCTCAGCGAAATTTAAGTTTAAATAAGGAGGCTGTGGGGGTTCGAACCCACAACCTCCCTATTCAAGCGAAATAAATAACAAAAATACAAGAGGCTGTGGGGGTTTGATCCCACAACCTCTTGGTTTGGGCGAAAATGAGCAAAGTAATGTTAATGAAAAATAAAAAGGGGTTGTGGGGGTTCGAACCCACAACCCTTCGGCCAACCTAAGAGAAAAACTAAGTAGAAACTTAATGATACGATGTTAATGTTGGGATTTAATTTAGAGTTCTAATGTTATAAATATTAGAAATAAAATCAATGAAAAATATAAATGATATCCAAGTGATTCAAGATTGGGTTTCCTTGCCCAAACTTCCGTATTGATGCATAATTCATACGTGAACAAAATATCCAAGAATATTGCCACTTACTTAGATCGAAATCAAGATCTTGTCATATATACAAGATACATAAGTCTTGTACTACATAATCTTAGGAATGTATGACTCACTTAACGAATTATGAATGAAGCCTCATGGCTTGTGTGTATAGACTCATAAGTCTAGCATACGTTTAAAAGTAAGTGAACCTAAGATGTATGTACTAAATGATGAAATGAACAATGAAATGATGAAACCCTAGAAGGGTTAAGTAAGGGTATGAAACACACCAATGGCCAAGTATATTGGCATATGATGAAATGAACATTCACGTAAAATGAGGTGAGTAAATATGACGAGTAAATGTGCTAATGACAATGAATGTGGTGACAGCATGATATGAGGCTAATGCTAATGATGAGAGCAATCTCAAATGAGCCTAAGTAAATGTTACCAAAACGTACTCACCTATGAGAGTGTAAGATAATGAAAAGACCAGTCTCTATGAACACTCTAATAAAAGTATTGAGATTAACACACTTAATACTAATGATGAGATGAGAAATCATCTAATGAGCTATGATGTCCTCATACTAGAAGCCAGCTTCCATGACGTATGAGATGAATGAAATGGAACTTTATACTGAGCACCGATAGACTAGCTATGAGTGGTGATGCCTTCTTTCGGGAAGGACGGAGGTTCACGTAACTCTCATGAGATGAGACTGTCCGGCTTGCTGGGTATGTGTCTCCTTATATCTCCTAGTCTTCGAACCTATACTGTCAATATAGGGATCTGGCGGGGTTAAATTTCCATGTACGCTAGCATGTTTTTGGGTCACCTTGGCCGGTGATTCCACCTCTTTTCGGTGTGGGGGAGACACTGGATTTCATGATGCTCACATGATCTATGTCGGTTAAAGTTAAAGTTCTCAATGAATGAATGAGGCCAGCCTCAAATGAAGCACATAATTAAATGAATGACACCAAAGGTGTTAGGATAGAATAATCAAGAGGCGAGCTAGACTCAGGTAATGACATTAGGTTATTCTTGATCATTGCACAGCAAACCTGATGAAAGTCTTAAACTACACCCTAGGTATAGCTGGTGTTCACACTGGCATATGAACGAAATGAAATGAAGTACGTATGAATGAATGAAGCAGACTCTGTGTTTGCTAATGAAGACTCCCTAGTTGAGGTCCCATATGTTGAGCCCTCATTTTGGAAAGTCTTAATGTCAAGTCCATGATTCCAAGGTTTCATGGCATATGAATGAATGATATGAAAGAAGCTATGTGCCATATGTTATGTGTTATATGTAATATGTTATGTACTATGATATGTGCTATATGAAGATGTTATGTGCTGTGTGCAATATGATATTTATGATGATGCATGTTACTCTCATGGCATGACTTTCCTAATCCAAATTTGGAAAGCTCACTGACTTTCCTAATCCAAATTTGGAAAGTTCTCTAACTTTCATAATCCAAATTTGGCAAGTCCACTGACTTGACTTCCCATAATCATGTTGTTAGTGAAGAGATATTCTTTCTCATGAATTTCCTTGGTGTGTGCTTGCATATACCCATACTTAGTACAAGTGTGTACTAATCCTATACAACTATACTATTTTTAGGTGCAGGCACAGGTGGACGATAGAGCTACATGATCATTGTTGCAGTTATCCGGACGTCCAGCATTCATCCGGAGTTGGTAGGTCCTCATGCTTTCGAGGATGCTACTGTTTTATATTCTAGCTTAGTTATAGAGTTGAGCTAGTGGAGCATGTTCCACTAGTGTTTCTTCCCTGTTTTTATTCAGACTTTGTATTGGTGCCATTTTGGCAATTATACACTTAATACTTATTGAACTATTTCTTTCAGTTGCTTATCTCTTAATGTTAGATGGTTGATGGTGAAAAATTATGAAATGAAATGAATGTTTAACAAGTATGTTAAGAAACAAAAAGTTTCAAATTTTCCGCTAAAATTAACCTAGATGAAGTAAGAATGACGTAAGTAGGCTTGTCTGCGACCTCTGAGAGGTCAACGACGCCGATCTCGTCTGGGGTCTAGATTCCAGTCGTGACAGATAGTTTTACATACCTCTTAGGGATCA
Source organism: Solanum sitiens (assembly GCA_016801875.1). Lineage (NCBI taxonomy): Eukaryota > Viridiplantae > Streptophyta > Magnoliopsida > Solanales > Solanaceae > Solanum > Solanum sitiens. The sequence continues at coordinate 908,073 of JABWTJ010000062.1, read as the reverse complement.
AACCCTTGGCAAAAATCCGCAACAGAACTCAAGAATCTTGACGAATGCCTTAAACCTTTCCTCTTTTCTCCTCCTTTCTCTTATTGAACACTCTCCTAAAACCCTAAGCGTAATTAGGATTAGTAAAACAAAACCACATCATTTTAGACCCCTATATATTACTAAAAATTGTTGCAAGCTGATGGGGTAAGTAAAATACCAAAATAACCCTCATATTTTTGTATAACTTTCCTTAATTTGATACGAAGACTTCATACAAGCATATCTTTCTCATATGAGCTAAAAAATTAGCAAAATCGGTGGCGTTGAAAAGAGGACTCCGAAATTTTCATTTGATATCTTCTAAGACTCTTGAATCATCCTCTGCTAAATGTTATGGTTGTTTGAAGTTTACCCCAAACATAGAAGAACATAGGAATAACTTGAACGAATTCTCTTTAGATCTTTTTGAAATTCAAGGTGCTACATATAGCCACCCTAAAACATGAGAAAGTTTTAATTTCCTCGTAAAATCTTACTCAGTACGAAGAATGGTTTGAGTCTTAGCTCAATGTTTTTGGGGTTTTACAAAATGATAGTCATCAACAACAACGTATATAGTAAAATTCCACAAGTGAGGTTTGGAGAAGGTAGAGTGTACGCAAAACTTATAACTACCTCATAGAAGTAGAGAGATTGTTTCCAAAAGACTAGACATTTTTCTCAATAACATTAAATCTAAGCACCCCAAAAAAGGAAATAGTGTAGAAAACATAACAATTAACAAAGAAAGCAGTCCAAAACCTACAATAAAAGAACAAGAACAACAAAATAGTGCGATAGTCGAAATATATTAAATAACAAAAGGTAATACATATTCTAAGAAAGAATAATACGACTAGTACAACGACAAACACCAACAAGCCTAAACCCTTAATAAACAAAAACAACCCTCTACTACTTACTAATCTTCTACTCTAGCAAGTGACCTTCATTCCCTCCTATCTAAAGTCATGTCCTCGGTAAGTTGAAGATGCATCATATGTTGACTAATTACCGCTCCCTAATACTTATTTTGCCTATATATACCTTTCTTTGACCCCATAATATCTATCACGATCTAAAATGGACTTGATGACACTTTTGTCTAATTCCATCAAGACAAGTCAGCCTCAAACACAAAAATACAAAAAAATTGTAAAAAGTAAAACAATAATATAATAAGAATGAATAACTTAGCCAGTATAAAATACGTCCAAAACCTAGATGTCATGTGCACAAGCCAATAGTATAATAATATAGAAATTGAAAAATAAATACAAGTCTCAATGTCTTTATTTCTCAAATAGAACAAAACATAAAATAAGGAACAAGAGGGCCGACGGGATGACAAACAACTACCTCTTAATGTATCCTAAAAAAGCCTCAGAAATAGATGAAGGAGAAAGGTCATATGGATCCACGCTCGGAATCTACACAAGTGTAGAAGCGAATGAGTACTAAACAACGCAATACTCAACAAGTAACCAACTAAAAAAGGTGAAACTAAGGTAGAATATGAGTACTCCTTGTATCCTAACCAAACCTGCTCAACTACAACCTACATAGAAATCAACCCAACCTAACAATCTTACAATACAAAGTTCACAAGGCTTAACAATCACGGTCCAACAACCACAGTTTAAAAATCAACAAATATCAAGTATGTCAACCACAAGTATCAAGTAGATCAATCACAAATATCAAGTAGATGAACCACACATATCAAGTTCATCAAATCACAATAGTCAAACACTCTCCAGAACCACCTTCCATCGACATAATATTACTAGTCAGAACTATTTTCCATCGACTTTATATAATGTCACTTGCTGAAATAATTTTCCATCGGCACAATATCACTAGTCGGAACTATTTTCCATTAGTTTTATATAATATCACTTGATGGAATCATTTCCCATTGGTATAATATCACTATCAGAACCATTTTCTGGTGGCCATATATAATATCACTTGTCTGAACCATTTCCCATCGACATAATTACCACATTCCTCATCATGGTGCACAATAATCAATGCAAATAAAGAATTAAACCATAAGGAAGAGACAATAAACTCAAGCCATTCAAGCCCACAATAATGCCATTAAGCATTTCATTAGGTTCTACAACAAGGCAATTCACAAAACACAACTATAAACACGCTATCTTTTTCATTTAATACCTTTTTGTTCATTAATTTAAATCAAGTGGAGTAATTGAACCTATCACCTCATTCTCGTTAATCCTCAACACACACAATGACGGAAAATATAAGATTCTACAATGTTCAGAAGTTCACTTGCCTTATTTCAATCAAAAGTTAACGTGAGACTTGAACTTTTCCTTTCCAAACAACATCCAAAGTGACACAATCTAATTCAACAAGTAATCACAATAATATTCTGGATATAAATGTCATAATCCGAGTCTACACTCTAGACGTGATCGACACTCGAGAACTATTGCTAGTCCCCAAGCAAACCCTCATCGTGGCTGACTACAAACGGAAGACTAACTCAAGCATACCAAGCTTAAAAATTGAATAAAATTCATTGAAATCAATTGAAAAATCTTTAACTCAAAAGATTAACTCCGAATAAAAATAATATATTTAACTCGCCATAAAATAGGAAACTTAAGTCTTTAAACATTTAATAAAATAAATGAACAGACTTCTGAAACTCTAGTGTCTATCTTTGAAAACTCTAAATGATAAAGATGAAAGTCAGGATTATACCCATGACATCCTGACAAAACTAAAAAATGATGACATCTTCCGGAAGCAAGAATGCTCACCATAGATAACTCGAACTGCATGTGGTATCAATGAAACACCCGTTGATGATCCTAGAATTTAAGGGGAATTTTGAAGCATAACATAAGCTTGAACTGGTGGAAAAGAAACATACTTACCTCTTCTCAACTCACTCAACTCGAATCAACTCAAAGAAACATAGTTCAACTCAACTCAAAGAAAATAGGGCTTAACTTAATGATAAGACATTCAACTCAGTGAAATAAGGCTCAACTCAATAATAAGATACTCGACTCTGGGTACTCAACTCTTGATACTCAACTCTTGATACCCAACTCAATATAAAGCAACAATACATATGCAATATATGAAAAACTTTTAAAACATTAGAAAGAAACTCAATGTATTAAAAAAAGTTGATTGTAACTTAGTTTGTATGCAAGGATACAATATAAACTCTGTTTGTATATGAAAATACAAAATAAGGTATGTGTATATAAAAATACAAAATATCTTTGTGGGAGTTTCTCCAACCGACAACCATCACTATTGCTTGATGATACATCGTCTTGCCTCACGCTGCCATGGCTTTCCTATACCTTTCCGGGGGTATAAAGCCTACTACTAAGTAGATCCACTAGTCTATGATAAAAGCATTAAGGAATCATCTAAAAAATATGACCCTTTTCTACCCATGTTGGCTACACGATTTATGAAGACTTTGAATTATTTGAACTCAAACTCGTCCCCATATCAGTGCTCAATACTACTCCAAGAATGTACTAGCACATATGTTTAAAACATAACTCTTTTTTTTGGGTTTGAGATTATTACTCAAAAATCTATCTATTAAAAAAGATGATAGTCAAACTTCCTAAAACTCTTTTGGAAATCTCAGTTCCTCATCTTAAATGTGAAAACATTTACTACTTGGGAACACTTAGTTCCCATATATCAATTAAAAGAAAATAAAACCAACTCCTCCTCTTTCTAAAAAACATTTCAAATCATATTATAATATGATCATTAATGACTCGAAAAGTCATACTACACAAACATTGATGGTATATTTAGATATCATACAACTCATACATTGATGGCATGGTCGATTGTCATACTAGTTAGAAAACTCTTTTTTCAGATTTCATCTCTACTTTCTCAAAACTCTATTTAAGAACTCAAGTGTTGGCTTCAAAAAGATTTTTAAAAATTAGTACTCAAATCACAAGGTTCATGTGGATTTATAAACATCAACGACTCAACTCAGGGATCTTAATAGTAATGTAGAACCTCAATAATTAGAACTCAATACTCAAAGATATACTCATCTCTAGTCTGCTTGACTCAAAGGGTTAATACGAAATTATGGGCATGAACAACTCAACTCAAGGGATTCATTTATCACCTATAGTAATCCCATAAGTAGGAATCTAATCTCAAAAGGACTATAAACTCAATACTCAAGGTTTAGAACTTGAAGATACTACTCCTCTCGAAGATACTCAAATTATGGAGTTCATGCAGAATTATATGCATGAACGAATCTATTCCAGGGTTTACATAACAACAAGGAACTCATGTATACAACTCTTTCCATTATCATACTTACTTTCTCGAAACTTAGTTCAAATCAAGGTTGATCTCAAAGGATTCAAAATTGTACTCAAAAGCTTTCTTCAACTCTACTCTTAACTCTCTCTTGAATGTGAATTATGAATTCAATAGTTATGGTTCATGATATGAAGGATCTCGTGATCATAAAGTAGAATCATGAATTCATTCTCCTCACTATCATACTCATTTGCTCGAGTCTTGAAACAAGTTATTTGAATTTGTAGAAGACTTCTTAAAAGACTCAGAAGGACTTTCTCAAAATGTTCGAAATAACTCTCAAGATTTAACTCTTAAATCTACCTTGAATTTGAATTATTAATTTAAGGTTATGATTCATGTTATGAATTATTTATAGGTATTTAGAAATAGTTTAGAGTAGTTAGAATAAAAAAGGGTTAGGATACACTTCAAAGGAACTCAAACGGGACAACCGACGAAAAAAGAGTGGGGCAGGAGACCCTGACGCACTTCTAGCGCGAGGTGCCAACCCCTTAACTTCAAAGGCTGCATATTGGTTCACTTCTAGGGTGTGCCACCCCAGCCCCGCCCTACAAAATTTTTGATGAATTTCGTCTCTTGTTTGATCCTAATTCACTTCTAATCGATTTCTTTTCTAAAGTTTTCCTTAGATTCAATTACCCAACCTAAGTACACACTAATCTACTCAAATCACTAACTTTCATCTCAAGAATTCACCCCAACAAAATAAGATTTAGGATAAGCTTCAAGAACAGTTATCAAGAACTCAATTCCTTCAACTTTTGAGAATTAAATTACGTTGGAATTCACATTATTGGCGTGTGGGTGAATGAACCCAATACTATGGAAAATTACATGCCTATTAGGGTATTAAACCCATAACAAGAATCTTCAACAAAACTCAAGAACCTCGACGAACGCTTTGATCCTTTCCCCTATTCTCCTTTTTTCTCTTCTTGAACTCTCAACTAAAACCCTTGCGTATATTATGATTATAAAACTGAAATAATCAGATTAGACCCTTAAAATCTTACTAAAAATGAATTAAATTTGATTGAGTAAGGAAAAGAATAAAATACCCCTTACTATTTTTGGGTAACTTTTCTTAACTTGACAACCTCATTTCAAAAGGTTTATATATCACTCATCCAAGCTCAAAACTTAGTAACTAGATGGAGTTGGAAAGGTAATTCAAAGACCCTTCATTTGATATGCTATGGGACACCTAATCCATCATGTAATGATGTCATGGGCGTTTGAATTTGACCCATAACTTAGAAGAACTTAGGAATGACTTGAATGAACTCTCTTTAGTTCTTCTTGGAACTCAAGGTGCTATATCTAGTGACATAAACACTCAAGAAATTTTAAGTTCCTATGTAAAATCCTACTCACAACGAAGGATGATTCGAGTCTTAGCTAAAAAATTTTCTGGGTGTTACATTAATAACACCCATATCATACACTTCTAAAAATGGGCCAAATCAACTTAAAAAATCTAATTCAAAAAATGAGGTTTGAATCCAAAATCCTTACTTGAAAACGTTACCCAAATAAAATTTAAAAGTAAATTACGTACCTTTATTACATATGATGGAAATGGAAAATCCATGCAATCTAACAATCTCGCGGATATAGAGTTTGGCTAACTTCTTTGAACTATAAGTCACATTGACCAAAATACAGTGCGGCAGACTTAGTAAAACTATTAACAATCACCCATATCAAATCTAATTTTCCCAATGTCTTTGGAAGACCAACCACGAATTCTATTGCAATCCTCTCCCACTTCCATTCAGGAATGTGCATTCTACAAAGTGTCCCTCTAGGCCTCTGCTGCTTAGACTTTACCTATTGACAATTTGGATATTAAGATCAACAACAACAATAATGTCACACTTCATTCTACTCCACCAATAATAGTCTTAGATCACGATATATCTAAGTTGCACCATATTTATTGAATACCTCGAACTGTGAGCCTCAATAAGAATAGTATAAGGAAAATTATCAACAAGGGGCACATATACGAGCCGTTTAATCCTAATATAGCTTCCTCACTAATCACAACCTCTCTGGCCTCTACATGCAAGACCATATGTCGAATCTATCTCAGCTTCTCATAATCAAATTACCTTCCTTTAATCTTGTCAAGAAAAGAAGATCTAGCCTCCACGTTGGCCAATTATTCTCTTTTCTCAGTTACTTCCATCCTCATAAGGTCATTAGCCAGAGTTTGACCTTTTTAGCCAATGAGCGTCTAGAAACTTTTAAATAGTCTAAACTCCCCATGATCTCTGCTTTTCTACTCAGGGAATCGATGACAACATCATTTTTTTCTTGGGTAATAAAAATAGTAACATCATAGTCTTCAGCAACTTCATTCAACTTCTCTACCTCAAATTCAAGTCTTTCGGAGTGAACACATATTGTAAACTATGATGATATGGATACATTTCACACTTTCTCCATATAGATAATGCCTCATCTTCTTCAATACAATTACAACCACATGCAACTCCAAATTGTTAGTGGGGTAGTTATGTTCATACACATTCAATTATCTTAAAGCATAGACAGGTACATTCCTCTCATACATTAGCACTGCACCTAAACCATAAAAATATGCATCATAATAAACAATGAAATTCTTATCTTCCACAGGCAAGGAAAAAACAGTGCAATAGTCAACATGGTCTTGAGTTTTAGAAAAATCTCTTCACACTCATTGTACCATACAAAAGGAACATTCTGCTTGGTTAAATTTTTGGAAGCAATGAAAAAAAATCCCTTAACAAACCAATGGGAGTAACTAGCTAAACCAACAAAAATCCTTACCGCTTAAACATTGGTGGGCCTTTCCAAACTCTTCACTACTTTGATTATCCGGGGATCCACCATCACTCCATACTTAGAAACCACGTGCCCAGGAAAGACATCTAATCGAGGCTAAACTTACACTTGGAGAATTTGGCATAAATAGGTTTATCAATTAACAATACCTATACAATTGTTAGATGTTCTTCATGTTATTTCCTACTCTTTGATTAGATCAACATATCGTTAATAAATACAATAACTAAGAAATCTAGATATGGATTAAAAGTTATATTCATCAGGCTCATGAAAGCAACATGAGCATTCATCATCACAAAAGACATTCTAATAACTCAAAAAGCCCATACGAAGTTCCAAAAGCAGTCTTCGGCATATACCTGCCCACATTTTCAATTGATGACAACCAAACCTTAAATTAGTTTTGGAGAAGACACAAGCACCCTGTAACTGATTAAACAAGTATTAATGCGAAGAATACAATGCTTATTCTTAATAGTCCCCATGTTAAGTTATGTGTAATCTATGCACATATGGAAACTACCATCCTTCTTCTTTACAAATAAAACTAGAGCATCCCAAGGATGGACATTCGATCTTATAATACCTTTACCCAACAACTCCTGAAGTTGGGCCTTGAACTCTCTCAAATCAGTTGTGTTTATTTTATAAGGTGTAATGGTAATGGTGTGGGTCCCAAAATCCAGGTCAATATAAAATTAATATCCCGAATTGGTGGTATACTAGACAACTTTGTAGGGAAAACATCCACAAACTCACGCACTGTAACACTCCTAAAAGTCCATGACCTCATCTAGAGCCTCAACTGATTAATTAGTCTTTGTAACACTATTTTAAGACCTAAAATAATGTATATAAAACATTTAAGAAGTTTTAGAGTCAAAACGTTAAGGAACGTCCATGACGTTCGAAGACTAGTGAAATAGAGGTTAGTGTGCCTTGGCATGTGTCACGGGGTTTTAAAAGTCAGAATTCAATAAAATTTGGTAGAAAGGTGTTAAACATGTATTAGAGTGTTTTTAGGGTCGAAACGTGTGGGTAATATTTCCCTAAGGACCACCCTAGGGGTCCTTTAGGAGGACCCTTCAAAAATGACCCAAAAGCTGTCAAGTGACAGTGGCTACCTACCAAACCAATCGACGATCCGTTGTCTGATAGACGAGGCGTCGATGTCTCCGTAGGTAATTCCTTAGTCATTTTTAAAAAAGTCACAAAAATCAAGTCTCTGACACCAACGACGGTTGTGCAGTAAGGTGGCATAGACTGACCTAAGGACCATAGGTCGAGGTCTCGTAGGTCAGGGTCTGGTTTCACTGTTAATTTTATGGTTAAGTCTTTTAATTATTTAGTTGGTGAGTCGGTTAATTAAGGGTTAGGGGGTGTCCAATTAGGCTAGTTAAGAGATTATATAAAGACCTAAGCCTAATTAAACTAACCCAACACCCACAATTCCCAAACACAAATCTCTCTATCTTCTCTCTACTTTCTCTCTCTATTCCCCAAGACTCCATTGAAGATCAATTCAAGGTAACTAGGGCTCCAAGATTAAACTTTATCTATATCAATCTTCAAGTATTGTTAAGGTATGGGAACTCTTCACCTGTGGGATTCCTTTCCCCAAAGGGTTCTTTCAAATTGATTTCAAAAAGAGTTCAAAACACGGGTTTTCAATCCTAATTCGTGTTTGGTCTTTCAATTGAGTATCATTTCGATTTATTTTGATTATTCATGTTAGATTATGATTATGTATGGAACAATGGTTGTAATTCTTAGTTCTTAACCTAGTGTATGATGAAATCTTTGAATTGAGTTTCTTACCCTAACCCTAGGCATGAAATAGATTTGTATATGATTAGGACTCTTAGAATTTGTTATGCTATTATCAAATTCATGATATTATGATGGTTATGAGTGCATTGTTGGATGATTTTTGATAAATTGGGGTAAGATCCTTGATGAAGCAATGGAGGTTAATTGGTAAGATCTTATGATTCTTGATTCTTTACTTCAATTATGATGGATTGTATTTGGTGGTGATGTTGTGCAATTGAAGTGTTTCATGTGATTAGATTTAGTAGGTGATGGAATGATGAATGTAATTGAAATGTCTGGACTATATGAATTGTGAGATTATGATTAAGGTACGATGGTATAAGGTTTATTGTGAATCACTTATGTGCCTTTATGATATGATGATGATGGTGTGCTAATCTCACAAGTGAAGGGTTGTAATGAAAGGACATTCTCATGCAAATCCCTAATGAGCTAATGACTATTATTATCCAAGGAGTTAGTATCCTATGGCCTATACTGATATGATGATTAATAAAGGCTTAAAGACATTTCAAAAAGAGACTTTAGCTTAGCACCAAGTGAACTAGTAATGAGATAGTGTCCCTTCCCAATGTGGGAAGGTAGGTTCACATTGGTTCTCATGAGATGGAGATTACAACGCCATGGTGCATAAAGTGGGTCTCAAGTATGTCTCCTAGTTCTTGAACTATGTTGGCCCCATAGAAATACTAGCTAGTGGATCCACCTAGAATGCTATGTTCATGTATTGGTCCTACCTTGGCAAGTAGACCACCTTCTTTCGGTGGAGGCTTTCATGACACCGAATTCCATATTTAGCTCACGTGGTCTATGTCAGTTGATACAATCGTTTAGTAAAGTAAAATAAAAGTAATAAAGTGAACTCTAACTAGAGTGACTAAGGGGTTCTTCTTAGTGTAGGTAAGGGTATGTGACTCTACCTATAGATTGCACTAGTTGGCCTCGAAGGAAGTCCTAGAAGGTTGTTCTTATGCTATTATGACATGAATGATATGCTTATGTGACATTACATGTTGATGACTCTATATGATGATAGTTTCACTTATAATCATGTTATTGGTCTATATTTCTATATATGATGATAATTACTCATGATGGTATGTTATGTGAAGTTAGGCGTTACTTATGATCTCTTTCCTTGTTTACTTGATTATGTGGGGTTACGGGACTTCATGAGCATTGCACTTGTATACTTTGGATGGGATTGTTGGTAAGTGTCTTACATGATATGGTTATATGAACTCTTGCGCATGTATTGTTGTTATGACATTATGTTAGAGTTTTTTTGGTTATATGATCTTGATATGCTACTATTCATGTTGATATGACCTTATGTTTATAATGTTCATGTTGTCTTGACTTTATGTTGATATTGTTCTTGTGTTAAATATGAACTTATCTTAATGAATATGTGATTGTTGGATTGTATGTGCTCTTAATTGTGCATTAAGTCTTTCAAAAGTGACTTAGCATGACTTTGAACAAAATGTCCCTTTAAGCATGATTTCAAACATTATATGTACATATGTTTCCATACTTAGTACAAGTGGATATACTAACTCATTTCCTTTATATTTCTACTAATATGTAGGTTCGGGCCGTTGAAGTTAGAAGGCGATTTACAAGACTACTTGGATATTCCCCAAGTGTTTGGTAGGTCCTCACCATCCGAGGATGATGACACTATCTAACTACTTGATGTTGTTATAGTCCAAATACATTTAGTTTCCTTCTCTTTCATTTGAAGACTATTATTGTATAAGACTATATGTGTGGCTTTTGTTGTAATGAAGTATGGGCTATGCCCAAATGTTCTACTCATTCTAGATGGTTTAAATGTGATATGATATATTAGACTAAATTCTTTTATGTAATGTATATTGTCTAAACGAGAAGCCTAAGTAAGCTTCCTATGCGAGGAGTCTAAGTAAACTCTATATGTATATATGATTAGTAAGCGAGAGATCTATGTAAACCTCAATCTGTATAAAAGTTTTATTTTTTCCGTATTTTAACCTATGACGTTTTATGATGAATGATAAGAGGCTAGTCTTAGTCCTATCCGAGGACAACGATGCTGGTTGCGTTTAAGGGGTGCTACCCAGTCGTGACAAACCTTGTATTACAGCATGAGGTTAATGTAATATTAGGATTGATGTCTCACTAAACCACGTGTACGTAGAGTCTTGTTCATAGGTGTGAAGCGCGCCACACTTATGTATGAGAGGCTATGTGATGCTTCTTGAAAGTCGTGCCTTATGAGTGGTAACTCTATGTGTCCCTTTTTTTTCTAATCATTTTATTGTGGGTATAGGAGATGAATACGATAAGGACGGCTGCAAGGAGAGTGGAGGAAGATTTGGCTAATGCAAGAGTTCCTCCCAAGAGAACCAAGCCCTCCACAAGGTAACCAAGTGCCTCCACAAGTCCAAGCTCCGGTCATTCCTCCACCTATGACGGATGGAGAGATAAGGTCGGCATTTCTAAGCTTGGCACAAGCCATGACTACCCAAGCTCAAGCGGTAGCCACTCAATCCAATCGGGAGGTTGGACCTTGTGTTCAACCAAATTCTAACACCATGGCTTCCTGCTTGAGGGACTTCACTATGATGAACCCTCTTATGTTTTCTGGGTCAAAGGTGGTGAAGACCCCCAAGATTTTCTAGATGAAGTCTATAATATCCTTTATGCTATGGGGGTGACTTCAAATGAAAAGGCCGAACTAGCTTCCTATCAACTCAAGGACGTAGCTCAAACATGGTACATCAGATGGAGAGACAATAGGGCCTTGAGAGTGGGTCCTATCACTTGGGAGGTGTTTAGAAGGGCTTTCCTTGATCATTTCTTTCCTAGGGAAAAGAGGGAGGCGAAAGTGGAAGAATTCATCAACCTTCATCAAGGAGGTATGAGTGTGCAAGAGTACTCTTTGAAATTCACTAAATTGTCCAAGAATGTTAGGGATGAGATGAGTCGCTTTGTCACGGGGGTGTCCAATGATCTTGATGAAGAGTGTCATTCGGTGATACTACATGACAATATGGATATCTCTTGGTTGATGGTTCATGCACAACAAATTGAGGAGACAAGACTCAAGAGGAAGAATAGGGAGTATAAGAGGGACAAATCTTATATGAGTGGTACTTCTAAGGGAAGGATTGAGATTCAAGACAAGCCTAGGTTCACGAAGAGGGTTTCCAACCATGTTCCTTCTAACTAAACTAAGGCAAGCAAGCATATGGTGTCTAACCCTAGTGTCACGACCCGCACGAACACCCTAGAAGTTAGGGTAACCCTCGGATCGCGACATGGCGTACTCGGCCTCTCGGAGGTCTTGTACAAGTCTCTTGAATTCATTACATAACATCATGCATAAATGGAGGGAATTTAAAAATTTTCTTTAAACATAAACCAAAAGGTATTTCATAAACGTGGAAGCATCTCTAATAACATTGTCTCAAAAACGATCTAACTTTGACATGAATGGAAAGCATTGGACGCAACCCACATAAAATCTAAAACATAAAGAAAGACATAAAGGTTCGTCTTCGAAGCTATGAGGACTCACCACTTCTTCTCTTCTTGGAAACCTTGAAACTCTACCCTTCAAGCAACTCAACCTTCTCAAGACCCTACATGGACAAAATGTAGGCAATATGCGTTAGTACGCTAAGTACTAAGTATGGAAACTACATACCAACATAAAATATCTCAAAGGGCTAGTCAACAATAGACATACTCATAAGAGATAAAGACATAAGCATATCATGAATATAATAACATAATAAAACATCATAAATCGTATAAAAATTCATACTTACTTACATACTTACTTACTTGTACTTCTTACTCAAGTGAACTACACCACAAGCTACCTCCAAGTATACTTGTGCAAGGCTAAGGTAGCATCCCATACTAGTACCAAAGCTAAGTACCTCTCTTTGGTCATTCTTGATCGTATCCACTATCATAATTAAGACCTAAGTTCTTCATACTAAAATGTACTATACCCTTATGGTCATCTCAAAACATGCTTGTGCAATGTACATAAGGCAGCCCATACTACCCTACATACTAAGCCTATCTTGAAAGCTATTCTTAACATTTTCACCCTCCATAGCTTCTTTATTACTTAACTTCATTTACTAAGATTCTCTCATCCTTAGTCTACTATACTAGGAAAGGCAACTTCTAGTCCAATCCTATTTTCAATATCTTCTTGATTAGTGACCCTAGGTTATACCTTGTGTAATGTACTCATGATGTCCCATACCACCATTCATGCAAGGTACTACTTTTGGATCCTTTCTTTATTACTTCTTACCTTTAAGTCTAGCCCCTATCTTTATCTTTTGAATACTACGAGAAACTTTTTAAGTATTTCTAAGTTCCTTAATCATATGGATCCTACGAGATACTTTTTAAAGGTATGTCTTGATCCCTTAATTATGAACACTACGACATACCTCTTGGGTATGTCTAAGTTCATTTACACCTTACGAATAGTACGAGATACCCCTTGGGCATGTCTAAGTTCATCTATTGCTTTGAACACTACGAGATGCTTCTCAAGCACGTCTAAGTTCATAGGATATAGAGATCTCTACTAGGATACCTTGACTCTACTACGTGAAGGACTCCCACCTAATGAGACCTAAGTGTATAGTCATCACAAATACTAGGTGTGACTCTCCTTTCTCCTTGGAGTCTGGACCCTTGCTAGACTATCCGTCTCACTTTGCATATCCACTTGGAGTCAAGCATATACTCCAAGGTTTTCTTGTCAAGCCTTGCTCAACCTTTTCTCTCATGGAGGGATGTCCTACACAATCTCTCCATGCTCAAGTAAATCTATCACTTTCATTCAATCATTATAAATCTACAGCCAACACAACCATCCTAAGGTTCATTATTCATCAATTTATTCTATCATCATTCATAGGTAGATTATATGATCTTCTAGCCTTAGTCTTCTTTTCACATTCTTCTTTACTAGGTGAATAAAGCCATAATTCATTACTTAAGGTTAAATTCCATCAAGACCAATCTTAATCAATAAAGTCTGATTTAGTTAGTATATCAATAACCCTTTTAAGATCAATAAGCATGCACGACAATTGAATTAAGAAGATCTATCTAAACCTTCAAACTTGCCTCTAATGGCCTAAATCACCATGATCACATTCATTACCAATTGCTACAATCCCCCCTGAAAACATCATAATAACATCACATAATCATCATAAGAACATAATTGAATGCTACCCACTAGATTTGGATCACAATCAAGCCTTACCCACAATGCAATCACAACCCTCTCTTGAATGGGGTTCTTTGGATTCTTAATTGTAGGGAAACTAGGAGGGCTTCATGGATGGAAGAAAGAAAGAATGAATAAGCTTCACATATTTTAGATTATAGCCTCAAACCCAGCTTCAAACCTTGGTGAAATCGCCCTAAAGCATCCTCCAATCTCTCTTCTTCTTCAATGGTGGTTTTGGGAGAATTCTGGAAGAGAAAGGTTTTTGATTTGGAGTCTAGGGTCTTATTGGCTATTGTGAAACTTAAATACTTTTTAAATACCTACAATAACCGTCCATAATTAATCCCTAAAGTTCCCAAAATACCACTGAACTTATTGGACAATTTAACCAACTCAATTTTCACTTAAAAATGCCGCAACGAAATCTTGAACATTACTGCGCATCGCGGAGGCACTTCCAAATGTTATTTTTCAAAAATTCTTGGACAGAATGGTTCGTGACAGCCCCGCGTCGCAAGGAAAAACTTTTTCCTACTGCGTGACAGCTGCGCGTCGCGCAGCAGTATGCCAATTCTTGGCTGCTTGGCAGCATCGCTGGCCCATGTTTTGGTCCTCCTACGGGACCCTTTTGATGGTCCATAGGTCATCATTCTCGGACGTTTCGACCCTTTGTATGTCATTCTAGGCATAGGAACTCTTGGTACTGAATTTGACTTTCAAACCATCCCCCAAAACATCACTACAAAACACTACGACACACTAGTTCAACTTCGACTAGTTTCCGAACGTCTTGGACGTTGTAGGATGTTTGACCTCCAAACACTTCCAAACTTTATATACTGTCTCTTAACACTATTTTTATTCATTTAATGACCTTATAATCTCATGACAATCATGTTAGGCTCTAGCTTCACCTAGCTCATTTTGAGGGTGTAATAATATTCCCCCACTTTGGAACATTCGTCCTCGAATGAAACTTTACTAAACACTTCTCTATAGGACCAACTCTAGACTAGAATCCCATCGTATATGCATTCTACCTAAATGCACACACCCAAATCAAGGAAACAATTCAATATCAAGCTAAGCATAACTACACATAATTATATAGAGATTTTTTTAAATAAAGGATTCCTTATCCCCAACATGGGAATAAGCTACACATGTCTTTCTAACATTAACTCATCATCATTGATATCAGCAAATTAAGTAAAGCAAATCATAATCATAAGAAATTCTAGAAATTTTCATAAATCATTAAAGAAGCACATACCGGAAGGGACATAAGGAGATCACTTTGGATCATCCTTGGATTTGAGTGCATAGAACCTAGATCTTGCTTTAGGAACATTTTCGTCATTATTAGGATCATCTTGCTTTTCTTTCATTCCCTTAGACTTAAGATCTGGACAATCTCTCACTCTATGCCCATCCTTCCCACACCTAAAGCAACCATCCGTGCCGGCTAGGCACTTACCATAGTGACTCCTTCCACACTTGGGGCAAGTAGATCTGGAAGACCCACTCCCCTTATCCTTATCAACATTAGAGGTGTTGGAAGAATCATGGCCGGAATATTTTGGTTTAGTTCTAGTCCTATCTTGTCCCTCGGACATAGAATGAAAAACTTATAATTCTCAAACCTAGACCTCTTCTTTTCTCTAGCCTTCTCCTTCGTTAGTTTGACTCTTTTATTTGTTGGGAAAACACCATAAGCCTTGAGATGTCCATGTCATCCACAAGCATGGCTGTTCGACACTCTTCTTCTACTAAGTCTGACACTCCCGTCATGAACCTATTCATCAAGTCTCTAGGGTTTGTTACCAAGCTTGGAGCATACTTAGACAAAAGAGTGAACTTCAAAGCATACTCCTTTACACTCAAATCACTTTGCTTGAGGTTTATAAACTCCTCTATCTTAGCCTCTCTCATTTTCCTAGGAAAGAACCTATCAAGGAAAGCCAACTTAAAAGTCTCCCACTCTATAGGACCCACCCCTATTGGTCTATAATCTTTCCATTGTTCATACAAAATTTGTTCAACATTTTTCAATTGATAGGCAGCCAAATCCGCCTTTTCAATGGAAGATACTCCCATGATTGCAAGAACCTCATACACCTCATCAATAAACCCATTCAGATCCTCACTAACTTTGGAGCCATAGAACTCTGGTGGATTCATTCTCAAGAACTCCCTTACTCTAGTAGCACCCATTCCTCCTATAGGATTAGCCGGAGCCACCTCTCCTCTATTAGCTTGTGCCATTAAGGCTTGAGCCAACAAATTCATAGAAGCCCTAAATTCCTCAAACATAGCATTCCCTATTGGAGGATCATTAGGAACTTGAGGAGGAACTTGTTCTTGCACCTGGGGAGGCACTTGCTCTTGAACTTGGGGAGGAATCTCTTGCTCCCCATTGCCATATCCGCCCCTTCCAGAATTAGCCCTAGTGTTAGCCATAACCTACAAAATTCATAGGCAAACATTAGAAAAGGGCCTACTAAAGCCAAACTCTATGGCACAACTTGAAGAATGAAGAAGTGGAACTTTCCTAAGCATTCTATAGCTTCCTACTCATAGGTGTGTCGTCACTCACACCGATAAATAAGACTCTACTAGACGTGGTTTTTGAGACATCCTAAGACCATTTTCATAACCTTATGCTCTGATACCAAGCTTTTCATTACCCGCAAGTACACCTTAGAAGTTAGGGCAACCCTCGAATCGTGACACGGCGTACTCGACCTCTCGGAGTAATTGTACAAGCCTCTTGACTTCATTACATAACATCATGCATAAATAGAGGGAATTTAAAAACTTTCTTTAAACATAAACCAAAAGGTATTTCATAAAAGCGGAAGCATATCTAATAACATTGTCTCAAAAACCATCTAACTTTGGCATCAATGGAAAGCATTGGGACGCAGCCCACATAAAATCTTAAACATAAAGAAAGACATAAAGGTTCGTCCTCGAACCTATGTGGACCCACCATTTCTTCTCTTCTTGGAAACCTTGAAACTCTAACCTTCAAGCAACTCAACCTTCTCAAGACCCTACATGGACAAAATGTAGGCAATATGCGTTAGTACGATAAGTACTAAGTATGGAAACTACATACAAACATTAAATATCTCAAAGGGTTAGTCAACCATAGACATACTCAAAAGAGATAATCATATCATGAATATCATAACACAATAGAGCATTATAAATCATATAAAAATTCATACTTACATACTTACTTACTTACTTGTCCATCTTACTCAAGTGAACTACACCGCAAGCTACCTCCAAGTATACTTGTGCAAGGCTAAGGTAGCATCCCATACTAGTACCAAATCTAAGTACCTCTCTTTGGTCATTCTTGATCGTAATCCACTATCATAATTAAGACCTAAGTTCTTCATCTAAAGGGTACTATACGCTTATGGTCATCTCAAAACATGCTTGTGCAATGTACATAAGGCATCCCATACTACCCTACACACTAAGCCTATCTTGAAAGCTACTCTTAACATGTTCACCCTCTATAGCTTCTTTATTACTTAACTTCATTTATTAAGATTCTCTCATCCTTAGTATACTATACTAAGAAAGGCAACTTCTAGTCCAATCCTATCTTCAATATCTTCTTCATTAGTAACCCTAGGTTATACCTTGTTCAATGTACTCATGATGTCCCATACCAGCATTCATGCAAGGTACTACTTTTGGATCCTTTCTTTATTACTTCTTAACTAGAAGTTTAGCCCATATCTTTATCTTTCGAACATTAAGAGATACTTCTTTAAGTATATCTAAGTTCCTTAATCATATGGATCCTACGAGATACTTTTTATAGGTATGTCTTGATCCCTTAATTATGAACACTACGACATACCCCTTTGGTATGTCTAAGTTCATTCACACATTATGAACACTAAGAGATACCCCTTGGGCATGTCTAAGTTCATATATTGCTTTGAACACTACGAGATGCTTCTCAAGCACGTCTAAGTTCATAGGATATGGAGATATCTACTAGGATACCTTGACTCTACTACGTGAAGGACTCCCACCTCATGAGACCTAAGTAGATAGTCATCACAACTACTAGGTGTAACATTCCAGAAAATGTACCTGTCTAGTGAAGAGTCTATTAGGTTTTAAGAATATGTATTGAGGTACATATGCATCCCAATGCCCAATATATAGTAATATTGGGCATGTTAGAGAATATTGTCTTAAGGGTGTTAGCCAATTTCTATGTATACACAAGTAACTTATAACTTAAAAATACACTTTGATGTTCAAATGCTCCAATCCAAGCTTATTTAGGATTTGTACCTGCAATGAAGACCCTAAGCTAAAATTCTTATTTCACATCGCTTACACACATCAGGTACTAGGCATCCAAGTGTCAAGCCTAGGTACCATAGCACATGATCATTTAAAATGATTATGTAGATTAAGCAGTGCCCAAGGACATAGTGAGGATCCTTGGACAAGAAGTGAACTTTCCAGAGTGAACGGTTAGGAAAGTGTATGGCAACACATGTGCAACCACATGTGCTACCAACGGCTGAGAGACCAAGCCCAACCGATTCGGTTAGGGCGTTAAGGAGGCAGGCACGCGTCGGGCCCAACCACGTGGGGCCGAGCTTCCTAACCAATCCTAGGTTCTAACTAACTTACCTAACTAGCTAACTAACCTAGGACTAACTAAAATGAACCAACTAGTGTGCCCAAAATCCTAAGACCTAACCGGGTGACACTAGCCGAGTATCTAACTAAAGAAACATCCTAGTACCTAACCTAGGATGGTCCAAATGGGTTGGTTATGGTCCTAACGACTTAGGGGTACTTTAGTAATTACCCTTGGTCACTTAATTAGTTAAATAAGAAACTTAATTAATTAATTTAAATGGTCAAACCCGAGATTCTTAATCTATAAGGTATGGGTTTTTCACTCTTGGGATTCCTTTCCCCAAGAGGTCCTTTCAAGATAAGTTTTCAAGAACTTCAAATACTAGGGTTTTTACTCTACAAAATGGATTTTCTTCCTAACCCTAGATTTACGATTCTAAGTGAAAAGTAAACGTTCTTGATATTTAATTTCACATGAATTGTTGAGTATTTGATTGATAATGTTTGAATGTCGTGTGCATGATCTTTCTATAAGTTTTGGTTTCGAATGGGTTGTTTTTAGTGTTTGTTAATGTATAAACGTTAGCGTTGGAATTTAAGGTATGAATAAACCCTTTAATGACCTGTTTCCCTTTTCCTATTCTATGCATTGATCTTGCACATGATTTGATGAGTTGCTCTTGATTATGCCATTGAGTATTTAACTATGCATGATTATGAATATTGCATGATGAATAAGATTCTTGGAAGCAAGAGGTAAGTCTTCTAAGTGCGATTACTCTTAAATATTGCTATGACTACGAACGGAATGTATGATGTTTCTATGTGAATATGTTGGGCTATGAACATGTTACCTGTGAGATTATGATAAGAATACGAATATGCAAGTTATGATACTCTCTTGTATGCTTTACACAAGATGACTATGCCATGTAAATCTCACAAAAGAAAGGTTATGATGAAAGAAAATTCTCGTCTAATCTAAAAGAGCTCATGATCATGTTATATAGGGCGTTAACCTCCTATGACCTATGATAAGTTTATGATAAAAGAAAACTTAAGGGTTATTTCAAGAAATGAACTTAAGCTAAGCACCGATGAACTAGATATGGGAAGTGTCCCTTCCCGCTTACAATGATTCTCATGAGATTGAGGCTGCCATCTAATGTGGAACTATGGGTCTCTAATACATCTCCTAGTTCTTGAACTATGCTGCCACCATAGGATACTAGCTAGTGGATCCACCTAGAAAGCTATGTCATGTTAGATTCTACTTTGGCCGGTAGACCACCTCTTTTCGGTGTGGGGAAGACACTGGATTCCATGTTTAGCTCACATGGTCTATGTCGGTTAATGCGTATGTTCCCTCATGTAAAACAAAATACAAGTAAATGAACGTTGACTAGGGTGACTTGAGGAGTTTGCTTAGTATAGGTAGTGGTATGGGACGCTACCTATACATTGCACAAGTTGACTCTACGGGAAGTCCTAGGAGATTGTTCTTATGTAATATGATGATATGAAAGATATATGCTTATGATATATGACGTTACTCCTATATGAATGTTGATCACTATGATGAATATGTTATTCGGTTATATTGCTATATGAAGTGATGACTACTTATGTTACAAGTTATATGAAGCAAAGCTTTACTTGTGGTCTCCTATCTTATCTACTTGGTTGTGTGGGGTTATGGGGCTTCACATGACCTTTGCACTTGTAGGTTGGGGATGAGGTCATTGGTAATTGTTTTGTATGTTATGGTTATATGATTTATTGAATATGAAATGTTAGCATGACTCTATGAGAAGATTTGTTGATTATGATCATGCTTTAACTTGTATATGTTATATGGTATGTGCATTGAAGACTTTCTTATGACTTAGCATGTTTTCTAAAGAGATGATAAGTGATCCTTTTTCATGCATTTCCCTATGTGTTATGTGCATATACCCATACTTACTACATGTGACGTACTAACCCCATTACTTTATATTACTACAACTGTAGGTTCCGGCCATTGAAGTTTAAGAAGGTCGATTTGAAGAAGCTTGGAACTCTTTCTCCAAGTCGTGGTAGGTCCTCATGTTCGGGATGCTATAATATATATTCCAACCTATGAAGACTTAGTAGTTTTTAGAATACGTTATCTCCATTATGTTCTTTGGATTTTTTGTATTAAGGCCTATATGGCATATGGACTATTATTGGCTAAGTCCAGATTTGCACTCTTAGATGTTTTCTATATATGTGAGACAATTTTAGAACATCGTATGTCTATATGAATATTAAGTATGAAGTCTAAGTATACTTCAATAGTATGTTAAAAGTTTTAATTTTTCGCAAAATTTAACTGTATGATTGTGATGAAAGCTAAGAAGAGGCTTGTCTATGACCTCTGAGAGGTTAACGACGCCGGTCTCATCCGGGTCCAGGATCCGTGTGTGACACTAGGTGTGACTCTCCTTTCTACTTGGAGTCTGGACCCTCACTAGACTATCCGTCTCACTTTGCATATCCACTTGGAGTCAAGCTTATACTCCAAGGTTTTCTTGTCAAGCCTTGCTCAACCTTTTCTCTCATGGAGGGATGTCCTAGACAATCTCTCCATGCTAAAGTGAATCTATCACTTTCATTCAATCATTATAAATCTACAGCCAACACAACCATCCTAAGGTTCATTATTCATCAATTCATTCTATCATCATTCATAGGTAGATTATATGATCTTCTAGCCTTAGTTTTCTTTTCACATTCTTCTTTACTAGGTGAATATAGCCATAATTCATTACTTAAGGTTAAATTCCATCAAGACCAATCTTAATCAATAAAGTCTGATTTAGTTAGTATATCAATGACCCTATTAAGATCAATAAGCATGCACGACAATTGAATTAAGAAGATCTATCTAAACCTTCAAACTTGCCTCTAATGGCCTAAATCACCATGATCACATTCATTACCAATTGCTACAATCCCCCCATGAAAACATCATAATAACATCACATAATTATCATAAGAACATAATTGAATGCTACCCACTAGATTTGAATCACAGTCAAGCCTTACCCACAATGCAATCACAACCCTCTCTTGAATGGGGTTCTTTGGATTCTCAATTGTAGGTAAACAAGGAGGGATTCATGGATGTAAGAAAGAATGAATGAATAAGCTTCACATACCTTAGATTATAGCTTCAAACCCAGCTTCAAACCTTGGTGAAATCGCCCTAAAGCATCCTCCAATCTCTCTTCTTCTTCAATAGTGGTTTTGGGAGAATTCTGGGAGAGAAAGGTTTTTGATTTGGAGTCTAGGGTCTTATTGGCTATTGTGCAGCTTAAATACTTTTCAAATACCTACAATAACCGCCCATAATTAATCCCTAAAGTTCCCAACAGACCCCTGAACTTATTGGACAATTTAACCAACTCAATTTTCACTTAAAAATGACGCAACGAAATCTTGAACATTACTGCATCGCGGAGGCACTTCCAAATCTTATTTTTTAAAAATTCTTGGACAGAATGGTTCGTGAAAGCCCCATGTCGCAAGGCAAAACTTTTGACTACTGCGTGACAGCTGCGCGTCGCACAGTAGCATGCCAATTCTTGGCTGCTTGGCAGCATTGCTGGCCCATGTTTTGGTCCTCCTCGGGGACCCTTTTGATGTTCCCTGGGTCATCCTTATCGAACGTTTCAACCCTTTGTATGTCAGTCTAGGCGTAGGAACTCTCGGTACTGAATTTGACTTTCAAACCATCCCCCAAAACATCACTACAAAACACTATGACACACTAGTTCAACTTCAACTAGTTTCCGAACGTCTTGGACGTTGTAGGATGTTTGACCTCCAAAAACTTCCAAACTTTATATACTGTCTCTTAACACTATTTTTATTCATTTAATGACATTATAATCTCATGACAATCATGTTAGGCTCTAGCTTCACCTAGCTCATTTTGAGGGTGTAATAATATTCCCCCACTTTGGAACATTCGTCCTCGAATGAAACTTTACTAAACACTTCTCTATAGGACTAACTCTAGACTAGAATCCCATCGTATATGCATTCTACCTAAATTCACACACCCAAATCAAGGAAACAATTCAATATCAAGCTAAGCATAACTACACATAATTATATAGAGATTTTTTTAAATAACGGATTCCTTATCCCCAACATGGGAATAAGCTACACATGTCTTTCTAACATTAACTCATCATCATTGATATCAGCAAATTAAGTAAAGCAAATCATAATCATAAGAAATTCTAGAAATTTTCATAAATCATTAAAGAAGCACATACCGGAAGGGACATAAGGAGATCACTTTGGATCATCCTTGGATTTGAGTGCATAGAACCTAGATCTTGCTTTAGGAACATTTTCCTCATTATTAGGATCATCTTGCTTTTCTTTCCCTTAGACTTATGATCTGGACAATCTCTCACTCTATGCCCATCCTTCCCACACCTAAAGCAACCATCCGTTCCTGCTAGGTACTTACCATAGTGACTCCTTCCACACTTGGGGCAAGTAGATCTGGAAGACCCACTCCCCTTATCCTTATCAACCTTAGAGGTGTTGGAAGAATCATGGCCGGAATATTTTGGTTTAGTTCTAGTCCTATCTTGTCCCTCGGACATAGAATGAAAAACTTATAATTCTCAAACCTAGACCTCTTCTTTTCTCTAGCTTTCTCCTTCCTTAGTTTGACTCTTCTATTTGTTGGGAAAACACCATAAGCCTTGAGATGTCCATGTCATCCATAAGCATGGCTGTTCGACACTCTTCTTCTACCAAGTCTGACACTCCCGTCATGAACCTATTCATCAAGTCTCTAGGGTTTGTTACCAAGCTTGGAGCATACTTAGACAAAAGTGTGAACTTCAAAGCATACTCCTTTACACTCAAATCACTTTGCTTGAGGTTTATAAACTCCTCTATCTTAGCCTCTCTCATTTTCCTAGGAAAGAACCTATTAAGGAAAGCCAACTTAAAAGTCTCCCACTCTATAGGACCCACCCCTATTGGTCTACAATCTTTCCATTGTTCATACAAAATTTGTTCAACATCTTTCAATTGATAGGCAGCCAAATCCGCCTTTTCAATGGAAGATACTCCCATGATTGCAAGAACCTCATACACCTCATCAATAAACCCATTCAGATACTAACTAACTTTGGAGCCATAGAACTCCAGTGGATTCATTCTCAAGAACTCCCTTACTCTAGTAGCACCCATTCCTCCTATAGGATTAGCCGAATCCACCTCTCCTCTATTAGCTTGTGCCGTTAAGGCTTGAGCCAACAAATTTATAGAAGCCCTAAATTCCTCAAACATAGCATTCCCTATTGGAGGATCATTAGGAACTTGAGGAGGAACTTGTTCTTGCACCTGGGGAGGCACTTGCTCTTGAACTTGGGGAGGAATCTCTTGCTCCCCATTGCCATATCCGTCCCTTCTATAATTAGCCCTAGTGTTAGACATAACCTACAAAATTCATAGGCAAATATTAGAAAAGGGACTACTAAAGCCAAACTCTATGGCACGACTTGAAGAATGAAGAAGTGGAACTTTCCTAAGCATCCTATAGCCTCCTACTCATAGGTGTGTCGTCACTCACACCGATAAATAAGACTCTACTAGACGTGGTTTTTGAGACATCCTAAGACCATTTTCATAACCTTATGCTCTGATACCAAGCTTTTCATTACCCGCAAGTACACCTTAGAAGTTAGGGCAACCCTCGAATCGTGACACGGCGTACTAGGCCTCTCGGAGGAATTGTACAAGCCTCTTGACTTCATTACATAACATCATGCATAAATAGAGGGAATTTAAAAACTTTCTTTAAATATAAACCAAAAGGTATTTCATAAACGTGGAAGCATATCTAATAACATTGTCTCAAAAACCATCTAACTTTGGCATCAATGGAAAGCATTGGGACGCAGCCCACATAAAATCTAAAACATAAAGAAAGACATAAAGGTTCATCCTCAAACCTATGAGGACCCACCACTTCTTCTCTTCTTGGAAACCTTGAAACTCTAACCTTCAAGCAACTCAACCTTCTCAAGACCCTACATGGACAAAATGTAGGCAATATGCGTTAGTACGATAAGTACTAAGTATGGAAACTACATACAAACATAAAATATCTCAAAGGGTTAGTCAACCATAGACATACTCGAAAGAGATAATCATATCATGAATATCATAACATAATAAAGCATTGTAAATCAGATAAAAATTCATACTTACATACTTACTTACTTACTTGTCCATCTTACTCAAGTGAACTACACCACAAGCTACCTCCAAGTATACTTGTGCAAGGCTAAGGTAGCATCCCATACTAGTACCAAATCTAAGTACCTCTCTTTGGTCATTCTTGATCGTAATCCACTATCATAATTAAGACCTAAGTTCTTCATACTAAAAGGTACAATACGCTTATGGTCATCTCAAAACATGCTTGTGCAATGTACATAACGCATCCTATACTACCCTACATACTAAGCCTATCTTGAAAGCTATTCTTAACATGTTCACCCTCTATAGCTTCTTTATTACTTAACTTCATTTACTAAGATTCTCTCATCCTTAGTATACTATACTAAGAAAGGCAACTTCTAGTCCAATCCTATCTTCAATATCTTCTTCATTAGTAACCCTAGGTTATACCTTGTTCAATGTACTCATGATGTCCCATACCAGCATTCATGCAAGGTACTACTTTTGGATCCTTTCTTTATTACTTCTTAACTAGAAGTTTAGCCCATATCTTTATCTTTCGAACATTAAGAGATACTTCTTTAAGTATATCTAAGTTCCTTAATCATATGGATCCTACGAGATACTTTTTATAGGTATGTCTTGATCCCTTAATTATGAACACTACGACATACCCCTTTGGTATGTCTAAGTTCATTCACACATTATGAACACTAAGAGATACCCCTTGGGCATGTCTAAGTTCATATATTGCTTTGAACACTACGAGATGCTTCTCAAGCACGTCTAAGTTCATAGGATATGGAGATATCTACTAGGATACCTTGACTCTACTACGTGAAGGACTCCCACCTCATGAGACCTAAGTAGATAGTCATCACAACTACTAGGTGTAACATTCCAGAAAATGTACCTGTCTAGTGAAGAGTCTATTAGGTTTTAAGAATATGTATTGAGGTACATATGCATCCCAATGCCCAATATATAGTAATATTGGGCATGTTAGAGAATATTGTCTTAAGGGTGTTAGCCAATTTCTATGTATACACAAGTAACTTATAACTTAAAAATACACTTTGATGTTCAAATGCTCCAATCCAAGCTTATTTAGGATTTGTATCTGCAATGAAGACCCTAAGCTAAAATTCTTATTTCACATCGCTTACACACATCAGGTACTAGGCATCCAAGTGTCAAGCCTAGGTACCATAGCACATGATCATTTAAAATGATTATGTAGATTAAGCAGTGCCCAAGGACATAGTGAGGATCCTTGGACAAGAAGTGAACTTTCCAGAGTGAACGGTTAGGAAAGTGTATGGCAACACATGTGCAACCACATGTGCTACCAACGGCTGAGAGACCAAGCCCAACCGATTCGGTTAGGGCGTTAAGGAGGCAGGCACGCGTCGGGCCCAACCACGTGGGGCCGAGCTTCCTAACCAATCCTAGGTTCTAACTAACTTACCTAACTAGCTAACTAACCTTGGACTAACTAAAATGAACCAACTAGTGTGCCCAAAATCCTAAGACCTAACCGGGTGACACTAGCCGAGTATCTAACTAAAGAAACATCCTAGTACCTAACCTAGGATGGTCCAAATGGGTTGGTTATGGTCCTAACGACTTAGGGGTACTTTAGTAATTACCCTTGGTCACTTAATTAGTTAAATAAGAAACTTAATTAATTAATTTAAATGGTCAAACCCGAGATTCTTAATCTATAAGGTATGGGTTTTTCACTCTTGGGATTCCTTTCCCCAAGAGGTCCTTTCAAGATAAGTTTTCAAGAACTTCAAATACTAGGGTTTTTACTCTACAAAATGGATTTTCTTCCTAACCCTAGATTTACGATTCTAAGTGAAAAGTAAACGTTCTTGATATTTAATTTCACATGAATTGTTGAGTATTTGATTGATAATGTTTGAATGTCGTGTGCATGATCTTTCTATAAGTTTTGGTTTCGAATGGGTTGTTTTTAGTGTTTGTTAATGTATAAACGTTAGCGTTGGAATTTAAGGTATGAATAAACCCTTTAATGACCTGTTTCCCTTTTCCTATTCTATGCATTGATCTTGCACATGATTTGATGAGTTGCTCTTGATTATGCCATTGAGTATTTAACTATGCATGATTATGAATATTGCATGATGAATAAGATTCTTGGAAGCAAGAGGTAAGTCTTCTAAGTGCGATTACTCTTAAATATTGCTATGACTACGAACGGAATGTATGATGTTTCTATGTGAATATGTTGGGCTATGAACATGTTACCTGTGAGATTATAATAAGAATACGAATATGCAAGTTATGATACTCTCTTGTATGCTTTACACAAGATGACTATGCCATGTAAATCTCACAAAAGAAAGGTTATGATGAAAGAAAATTCTCGTCTAATCTAAAAGAGCTCATGATCATGTTATATAGGGCGTTAACCTCCTATGACCTATGATAAGTTTATGATAAAAGAAAACTTAAGGGTTATTTCAAGAAATGAACTTAAGCTAAGCACCGATGAACTAGATATGGGAAGTGTCCCTTCCCGCTTACAATGATTCTCATGAGATTGAGGCTGCCATCTAATGTGGAACTATGGGTCTCTAATACATCTCCTAGTTCTTGAACTATGCTGCCACCATAGGATACTAGCTAGTGGATCCACCTAGAAAGCTATGTCATGTTAGATTCTACTTTGGCCGGTAGACCACCTCTTTTCGGTGTGGGGAAGACACTGGATTCCATGTTTAGCTCACATGGTCTATGTCGGTTAATGCGTATGTTCCCTCATGTAAAACAAAATACAAGTAAATGAACGTTGACTAGGGTGACTTGAGGAGTTTGCTTAGTATAGGTAGTGGTATGGGACGCTACCTATACATTGCACAAGTTGACTCTACGGGAAGTCCTAGGAGATTGTTCTTATGTAATATGATGATATGAAAGATATATGCTTATGATATATGACGTTACTCCTATATGAATGTTGATCACTATGATGAATATGTTATTCGGTTATATTGCTATATGAAGTGATGACTACTTATGTTACAAGTTATATGAAGCAAAGCTTTACTTGTGGTCTCCTATCTTATCTACTTGGTTGTGTGGGGTTATGGGGCTTCACATGACCTTTGCACTTGTAGGTTGGGGATGAGGTCATTGGTAATTGTTTTGTATGTTATGGTTATATGATTTATTGAATATGAAATGTTAGCATGACTCTATGAGAAGATTTGTTGATTATGATCATGCTTTAACTTGTATATGTTATATGGTATGTGCATTGAAGACTTTCTTATGACTTAGCATGTTTTCTAAAGAGATGATAAATGATCCTTTTTCATGCATTTCCCTATGTGTTATGTGCATATACCCATACTTACTACATGTGACGTACTAACCCCATTACTTTATATTACTACAACTGTAGGTTCCGGCCATTGAAGTTTAAGAAGGTCGATTTGAAGAAGCTTGGAACTCTTTCTCCAAGTCGTGGTAGGTCCTCATGTTCGGGATGCTATAATATATATTCCAACCTATGAAGACTTAGTAGTTTTTAGAATACGTTATCTCCATTATGTTCTTTGGATTTTTTGTATTAAGGCCTATATGGCATATGGACTATTATTGGCTAAGTCCAGATTTGCACTCTTAGATGTTTTCTATATATGTGAGACAATTTTAGAACATCGTATGTCTATATGAATATTAAGTATGAAGTCTAAGTATACTTCAATAGTATGTTAAAAGTTTTAATTTTTCGCAAAATTTAACTGTATGATTGTGATGAAAGCTAAGAAGAGGCTTGTCTATGACCTCTGAGAGGTTAACGACGCCGGTCTCATCCGGGTCCAGGATCCGTGTGTGACACTAGGTGTGACTCTCCTTTCTACTTGGAGTCTGGACCCTCACTAGACTATCCGTCTCACTTTGCATATCCACTTGGAGTCAAGCTTATACTCCAAGGTTTTCTTGTCAAGCCTTGCTCAACCTTTTCTCTCATGGAGGGATGTCCTAGACAATCTCTCCATGCTAAAGTGAATCTATCACTTTCATTCAATCATTATAAATCTACAGCCAACACAACCATCCTAAGGTTCATTATTCATCAATTCATTCTATCATCATTCATAGGTAGATTATATGATCTTCTAGCCTTAGTTTTCTTTTCACATTCTTCTTTACTAGGTGAATATAGCCATAATTCATTACTTAAGGTTAAATTCCATCAAGACCAATCTTAATCAATAAAGTCTGATTTAGTTAGTATATCAATGACCCTATTAAGATCAATAAGCATGCACGACAATTGAATTAAGAAGATCTATCTAAACCTTCAAACTTGCCTCTAATGGCCTAAATCACCATGATCACATTCATTACCAATTGCTACAATCCCCCCATGAAAACATCATAATAACATCACATAATTATCATAAGAACATAATTGAATGCTACCCACTAGATTTGAATCACAGTCAAGCCTTACCCACAATGCAATCACAACCCTCTCTTGAATGGGGTTCTTTGGATTCTCAATTGTAGGTAAACAAGGAGGGATTCATGGATGTAAGAAAGAATGAATGAATAAGCTTCACATACCTTAGATTATAGCTTCAAACCCAGCTTCAAACCTTGGTGAAATCGCCCTAAAGCATCCTCCAATCTCTCTTCTTCTTCAATAGTGGTTTTGGGAGAATTCTGGGAGAGAAAGGTTTTTGATTTGGAGTCTAGGGTCTTATTGGCTATTGTGCAGCTTAAATACTTTTCAAATACCTACAATAACCGCCCATAATTAATCCCTAAAGTTCCCAACAGACCCCTGAACTTATTGGACAATTTAACCAACTCAATTTTCACTTAAAAATGACGCAACGAAATCTTGAACATTACTGCATCGCGGAGGCACTTCCAAATCTTATTTTTTAAAAATTCTTGGACAGAATGGTTCGTGAAAGCCCCATGTCGCAAGGCAAAACTTTTGACTACTGCGTGACAGCTGCGCGTCGCACAGTAGCATGCCAATTCTTGGCTGCTTGGCAGCATTGCTGGCCCATGTTTTGGTCCTCCTCGGGGACCCTTTTGATGTTCCCTGGGTCATCCTTATCGAACGTTTCAACCCTTTGTATGTCAGTCTAGGCGTAGGAACTCTCGGTACTGAATTTGACTTTCAAACCATCCCCCAAAACATCACTACAAAACACTATGACACACTAGTTCAACTTCAACTAGTTTCCGAACGTCTTGGACGTTGTAGGATGTTTGACCTCCAAAAACTTCCAAACTTTATATACTGTCTCTTAACACTATTTTTATTCATTTAATGACATTATAATCTCATGACAATCATGTTAGGCTCTAGCTTCACCTAGCTCATTTTGAGGGTGTAATAATATTCCCCCACTTTGGAACATTCGTCCTCGAATGAAACTTTACTAAACACTTCTCTATAGGACTAACTCTAGACTAGAATCCCATCGTATATGCATTCTACCTAAATTCACACACCCAAATCAAGGAAACAATTCAATATCAAGCTAAGCATAACTACACATAATTATATAGAAATTTTTTAAATAAAGGATTCCTTATCCCCAACATGGGAATAAGCTACACATGTCTTTCTAACATTAACTCATCATCATTGATATCAGCAAATTAAGTAAAGCAAATCATAATCATAAGAAATTCTAGAAATTTTCATAAATCATTAAAGAAGCACATACCGGAAGGGACATAAGGAGATCACTTTGGATCATCCTTGGATTTGAGTGCATAGAACCTAGATCTTGCTTTAGGAACATTTTCCTCATTATTAGGATCATCTTGCTTTTCTTTCCCTTAGACTTATGATCTGGACAATCTCTCACTCTATGCCCATCCTTCCAACACCTAAAGCAACCATCCGTTCCTGCTAGGCACTTACCATAGTGACTCCTTCCACACTTGGGGCAAGTAGATCTGGAAGACCCACTCCCCTTATCCTTATCAACCTTAGAGGTGTTGGAAGAATCATGGCCGGAATATTTTGGTTTAGTTCTAGTCCTATCTTGTCCCTCGGACATAGAATGAAAAACTTATAATTCTCAAACCTAGACCTCTTCTTTTCTCTAGCTTTCTCCTTCCTTAGTTTGACTCTTCTATTTGTTGGGAAAACACCATAAGCCTTGAGATGTCCATGTCATCCATAAGCATGGCTGTTCGACACTCTTCTTCTACCAAGTCTGACACTCCCGTCATGAACCTATTCATCAAGTCTCTAGGGTTTGTTACCAAGCTTGGAGCATACTTAGACAAAAGTGTGAACTTCAAAGCATACTCCTTTACACTCAAATCACTTTGCTTGAGGTTTATAAACTCCTCTATCTTAGCCTCTCTCATTTTCCTAGGAAAGAACCTATTAAGGAAAGCCAACTTAAAAGTCTCCCACTCTATAGGACCCACCCCTATTGGTCTACAATCTTTCCATTGTTCATACAAAATTTGTTCAACATCTTTCAATTGATAGGCAGCCAAATCCGCCTTTTCAATGGAAGATACTCCCATGATTGCAAGAACCTCATACACCTCATCAATAAACCCATTCAGATACTAACTAACTTTGGAGCCATAGAACTCCAGTGGATTCATTCTCAAGAACTCCCTTACTCTAGTAGCACCCATTCCTCCTATAGGATTAGCCGAAGCCACCTCTCCTCTATTAGCTTGTGCCATTAAGGCTTGAGCCAACAAATTTATAGAAGCCCTAAATTCCTCAAACATAGCATTCCCTATTGGAGGATCATTAGGAACTTGAGGAGGAACTTGTTCTTGCACCTGGGGAGGCACTTGCTCTTGAACTTGGGGAGGAATCTCTTGCTCCCCATTGCCATATCCGTCCCTTCTATAATTAGCCCTAGTGTTAGACATAACCTACAAAATTCATAGGCAAACATTAGAAAAGGGACTACTAAAGCCAAACTCTATGGCACGACTTGAAGAATGAAG
This sequence comes from Solanum sitiens, assembly GCA_016801875.1. Taxonomy (NCBI): domain Eukaryota; kingdom Viridiplantae; phylum Streptophyta; class Magnoliopsida; order Solanales; family Solanaceae; genus Solanum; species Solanum sitiens. Next base: position 875,894 of record JABWTJ010000062.1, on the reverse strand, counting down.
AAGTGGAACTTTCCTAAGCATCCTATAGCCTCCTACTCATAGGTGTGTCGTCACTCACACCGATAAATAAGACTCTACTAGACGTGGTTTTTGAGACATCCTAAGACCATTTTCATAACCTTATGCTCTGATACCAAGCTTTTCATTACCCGCAAGTACACCTTAGAAGTTAGGGCAACCCTCGAATCGTGACACGGCGTACTAGGCCTCTCGGAGGAATTGTACAAGCCTCTTGACTTCATTACATAACATCATGCATAAATAGAGGGAATTTAAAAACTTTCTTTAAATATAAACCAAAAGGTATTTCATAAACGTGGAAGCATATCTAATAACATTGTCTCAAAAACCATCTAACTTTGGCATCAATGGAAAGCATTGGGACGCAGCCCACATAAAATCTAAAACATAAAGAAAGACATAAAGGTTCATCCTCAAACCTATGAGGACCCACCACTTCTTCTCTTCTTGGAAACCTTGAAACTCTAACCTTCAAGCAACTCAACCTTCTCAAGACCCTACATGGACAAAATGTAGGCAATATGCGTTAGTACGATAAGTACTAAGTATGGAAACTACATACAAACATAAAATATCTCAAAGGGTTAGTCAACCATAGACATACTCGAAAGAGATAATCATATCATGAATATCATAACATAATAAAGCATTGTAAATCAGATAAAAATTCATACTTACATACTTACTTACTTACTTGTCCATCTTACTCAAGTGAACTACACCACAAGCTACCTCCAAGTATACTTGTGCAAGGCTAAGGTAGCATCCCATACTAGTACCAAATCTAAGTACCTCTCTTTGGTCATTCTTGATCGTAATCCACTATCATAATTAAGACCTAAGTTCTTCATACTAAAAGGTACAATACGCTTATGGTCATCTCAAAACATGCTTGTGCAATGTACATAACGCATCCTATACTACCCTACATACTAAGCCTATCTTGAAAGCTATTCTTAACATGTTCACCCTCTATAGCTTCTTTATTACTTAACTTCATTTACTAAGATTCTCTCATCCTTAGTATACTATACTAAGAAAGGCAACTTCTAGTCCAATCCTATCTTCAATATCTTCTTCATTAGTAACCCTAGGTTATACCTTGTTCAATGTACTCATGATGTCCCATACCACCATTCATGCTAGGTACTACTTTTGGATCCTTTCTTTATTACTTCTTACCTAGAAGTTTAGACCCTATCTTTATCTTTTGAACATTAAGAGATACTTCTTTAAGTATATCTAAGTTCCTTAATCATATGGATCCTACGAGATACTTTTTATAGGTATGTCTTGATCACTTAATTATGAACACTACGACATACCCCTTGGGTATGTCTAAGTTCATTCACACATTATGAACACTAAGAGATACCCCTTGGGCATGTCTAAGTTCATCTATTGCTTTGAACACAACGAGATGCTTCTCAAGCACGTCTTAGTTCATAGGATATGGAGATATCTACTAGGATACCTTGACTCTACTACGTGAAGGACTCCCACCTCATGAGACCTAAGTAGATAGTCATCACAACTACTAGGTGTAACATTCCAGAAAATGTACTTGTCTAGTGAAGAGTCTATTAGGTTTTAAGAATATGTATTGTGGTACATATGCATCCCAATGCCCAATATTGAGTAATATTGGGCATGTTAGAGAATATTGGCTTAAGGGTGTTACCCAATTTCTATGTATACACAAGTAACTTATAACTTAAAAATACACTTTGATGTTCAAATGCTCCAATCCAAGCTTATTTAGGATTTGTACCTGCAATGAAGACCCTAAGCTAAAATTCTTATTTCACATCGCTTACACACATCAGGTACTAGGCATCCAAGTGTCAAGCCTAGGTACCATAGCACATGATCATTTAAAATGATTATGTAGATTAAACAGTGCCCAAGGACATAGTGAGGATCCTTGGACAAGAAGTGAACTTTCCAGAGTGAACGGTTAGGAAAGTGTATGGCAACACATGTGCAACCACATGTGGTACCAACGGCTGAGAGACCAAGCCCAACCGATTCGGTTAGGGCGATAAGGAGGCAGGCACGCGTCGGGCCCAACCACGTGAGGCCGAGCTTCCTAACCAATCCTAGGTTATAACTAACTTACCTAACTAGCTAAATAACCTAGGACTAACTAAAATGAACCAACTAGTGTGCCCGAAATCCTAAGACCTAACCGGGTGACACTAGCCGAGTATCTAACTAAAGAAACATCCTAGTACCTAACCTAGGATGGTCCAAATGGGTTGGTTATGGTCCTAACGACTTAGGGGTACTTTAGTAATTACCCTTGGTCACTTAATTAGTTAAATTAGAAACTTAATTAATTAATTTTAATGGTCAAACCCGAGACCCTTAAGCAAATTTTCAGAATTTGGCTAAGTAAAATGTTTTCCTCTTTTTAGTCAATTTAGGAGGCGCATTTTGGTAATTTAAGTGGAGGGTCTTTAGGGTAATTAATTTGACGACTATATATTGATATTAGGTCAGTTTTAGACCACTTTTACACGTCCCAAACTAGATCAAACGAAATTTCTCTCAATCCCTCAAGAACGCTCTCTTTTCCAAACTCCATTGAAGAACAAGAAAAGCTTAAGGAAGAAGACGAAGGTTCCGAAGTTTCAAATCATATTTCATGGATTCTTCATCTATAAGGTATGGGTTTTTCACTCTTGGGATTCCTTTCCCCAAGAGGTCCTTTCAAGATAAGTTTTCAAGAACTTCAAATACTAGGGTTCTTACTCTACAAAATGGATTTTCTTCCTAACCCTAGATTTACTATTTTAAGTGAAAAGTAATCGTTTTTGATATTTAATTTCACATGAATTGTTGAGTATTTGATTGATAATGTTTGAATGTCATGTGCAACATGATCTTTCTCTAAGTGTTGGTTTCGAATGGGTTGTTTTTAGTGTTTGTTAATGTATAAACGTTAGCGTTCGAATTTAAGGTATGAATAAACCCTTTAATGACCTGTTTCCCTTCTCCTATTCTATGCATTGATCTTGCACATGATTTGATGAATTGCGCATGATTATGCCATTGAGTATTTAACTATGTGTGATTATGAATATTGCATGATGAATAAGATTCTTGGAAGCAAGAGGTAAGTCTTCTATGTGCGATTACTCTTAAATATTGCTATGACTACGAACGGAATGTATGATGTTTCTATGTGAATATGTTGGGCTATGAACATGTTACCTGTGAGATTATGATAAGAATACGAATATGCAAGTTATGATACTCTCTTGTATGCTTTACACAAGATGACTATGCCATGTAAATCTCACAAAAGAAAGGTTATGATGAAAGGAAATTCTCATCTAATCTAAAAGAGCTCATGATCATGTTATATAGGGAGTTAACCTCCTATGACCTGTTATAAGTTTATGATAAAAGAAAACTTAAGGGTTATTTCAAGAAAGGGACTTAAGCTAACCACCGATGAACTAGATATGGGAAGTGTCCCTTCCCGCTTACAATGATTCTCATGAGATTGAGGCTGCCATCTAATGTGGAACTATGGGTCTCTAATACATCTCCTAGTTCTTGAACTATGCTGCCACCATAGGATACTAGCTAGTGGATCCACCTAGAAAGCTATGTCATGTTAGATTCTACTTTGGCCGGTAGACCACCTCTTTTCGGTGTGGGGAAGACACTGGATTCCATGTTTAGCTCACATGGTCTATGTCGGTTAATGAGTATGTTCCCTCATGTAAAACAAAAGACAAGTAAATGAACGTTGACTAGGGTGACTTGAGGAGTTTGCTTAGTATAGGTAGTGGTATGGGACGCTACCTATACATTGCACAAGTTGACTCTACGGGAAGTCCTAGGAGATTGTTCTTATGTAATATGATGATATGAAAGATAAATGCTTATGATATATGACGTTACTCCTATATGAATGTTGATCACTATGATGAATATGTTATTTGGTTATATTGCTATATAAAGTGATGACTACTTATGTTACAAGATATATGAAGCAAAACTTTACTTATGGTCTCTTATCTTATCTACTTGGTTGTGTGGGGTTATGGGTCTTCAAATGACCATTGCACTTGTAGGTTGGGGATGAGGTCATTGGTAATTATTTTGTATGTTATGTTTATATGCTTTATTGAATATGAAATGTTAACATGACTCTATGAGAAGATTTAATGATTATGATCATGGTTTAACTTGTAAATGTTAAATGGTATGTGCATTGAAGACTTTCTTATGACTTAGCATGTTTTCTAAAGAGATGATAAATGATCCTTTTTCATGCATGTCCCTATGTGTTATGTGCATATGCCCATACTTAATACATGTGGCGTACTAACCCCGTTAATTTATATTACTACAACTGTAGGTTCCGCCCATTGAAGTTTAAGAAGGTCGATTTGAAGAAGCTTGGAACTCTTTCTCCAAGTCGTGGTAGGTTCTCATGTTCGGGATGCTATAATCTATATTCTAACCTATGAAGACTTAGTAGTTTTTAGAATACATTATCTCCATTATGTTCTTTGGATTTTTTGTATTAAGGCCTATATGGCATATGGACTATTATTGGCTAAGTCAAGATTTGCACTCTTAGATAGTTTCTATATATGTGAGACAATTTTAGAACATCGTATGTCTATATGAATATTAAGTATGAAGTCTAAGTATACTTCAATAGTATGTTAAAAGTTCTAATTTTCCGCAAAATTTAACTATATGATTGTGATGAAAGCTAAGAAGAGGCTTGTCTGCGACCTCTGAGAGGTTAACGACGCCGGTCTCATCCGGGTCCAGGATCCGGGTGCGACACTAGGTGTGCTCCTCCTTTCTTCTTGAAGTCCGGACCCTTGCTAGACTATCCGTCTCACTTTACATATCCACTTGGAGTCAAGAATATAATCCAAGGTTTTCTTGTCAAGCCTTGCTCAACCTTTTCTCTCATGGAGGGATGTCCTAGACAATCTCTCCATGCTCAAGTGAATTTATCACTTTCATTCAATCATTATAAATCTACAGCCAACAAAACCATCCTAAGGTTCATTATTCATCAATTCATTCTATCATCATTCATAGGTAGATTATAGGATCTTTTAGCGTTAGTTTTCTTTTCACATTCTTCTTTACTAGGTGAATATAGCCATAATTTATTCTTCAAGGTTAAATTCCATAAAGACTAATCTTAATCAACCAAGTCTAATTTAGTTAGTATATCAATGACCCTATTACGATCAATAAGCATGAACGACAATTGAATTAAAAAGATCAATCTAAACCTTCAAACTTGCCTCTAATGGCCTAAATCACCATGATCACATTCATTACCAATTGCTACAATCCCCCCTGAAAACATCATAATAACATCACATAATCATCATAAGAACATAATTGAATGCTACCCACTAGATTGGGATCACAATCAAGCCTTACCCACAATGCAATCACAACCCTCTCTTGAATGGGGTTCTTTGGATTCTCAATTGTAGGGAAACTAGGAGGGATTCATGGATGGAAGAAAGAATGAATGAATAAAATTCACATACCTTAGATTATTGCCTCAAACCTAGCTTCAAACCTTGGTGAAATCACCCTAATGCATCCTCCAATCTCTCTTCTTCTTCAATGGTGGTTTTGGGAGAATTCTAGGAGAGAAAGGTTTTTGATTTGGAGTCTAGGGTCTTATTGGCTATTATGCAGCTTAAATACTTTTCAAATACCTACAATAACCGCCCATAATTAATCCCTAAAGTTCCCAAAAGACCCCTGAACTTATTGGAAAATTTAACCAACTCAATTTTCACTTAAAAACGACGCAATGAAATCTTGAACATTACTGCGCATCGCGGAGGCACTTTCAAATCTTATTTTTTGAAAATTCATAGACAGAATTGTTAGTGACAGCCCCGTGTCGCAAGGCAAAACTTATGCCTACTGCGTTACAGCTGCGCGTCGCGCAACAACATGCCGATTCTTGGCTGCTTGGCAGCTTCGCTGGCCCATGTTTGGGTCCTCCTCGGGGACCCTTTTGATTGTCCCCGGGGTGTCGTTCCTCGACGTTTCGACCCTTTGTATGTCATTCTAGGTGTAGAAACTCTATGTACTGAATTTCACCTTCAAATCATCCCTCCAAAACATCACTACAAAACACTACGACACACTAGTTCAACTTCGACTAGTTTTCGACGTCGTGGACGTTCTTGGACGTTTGACCTCCAAACACTTCCAAACTTTATATACTGGCTCTTAAAACTATTTATATTAATTTTAATACCTCATAAGCTCATGAAAATCATGTTAGGCTCTAGCTTCACCTAGCTCATTTTGAGGGTGTAATAATATTCCCCCACTTTGGAACATTCGTCCTCAAATGGAACTTTGCTAAACACTTCTCTATAGGACCAACTCTAGACTATCATCCCATCGTATATGCATTCTACCTAAATTCACACACCCAAATCAAGGAAACAATTCAATATAAAGCTAAGCATAACTACACATAATTATATAGAGATTTTTTTAAATAAAGGATTCCTTATCCCCAACATGGGAATAAGCTACACATGTCTTTCTAACATTAACTCATCACCATTAATATCATCAAATTAAGTAAAGCAAATCATAATCATAAGAAATTCTAGAAATTTTCATAAATCATTAAAGAAGCACATACCGGAAAGGGACATAAGGAGATCACTTTGGATCATCCTTGGATTTGAGTGCATAGAACCTAGATCTTGCTTTAGGAATGTTTTCCTCATTATTAGGATCATCTTACTTTTCTTTCCTTCCCTTAGACTTAAGATCTGGACAATCTCTCACTCTATGCCCATCCTTCCCACACCTAAAGCAACCATCCTTGCCGGCTAGGCACTTACCATAGTGACTCCTTCCACACTTGGGGCAAGTAGATCTGGAAGACCCACTCCCCTTATCCTTATCAACATTAGAGGTGTTGGAAGAATCATGGCCGGAATATTTTGGTTTAGTTCTAGTCCTATCTTGTCCCTCGGACATAGAATGAAAAACTTATAATTCTCAAACCTAGACCTCTTCTTTTCTCTAGCCTTCTCCTTCGTTAGTTTGACTTTTTTATTTGTTGGGAAAACACCATAAGCCTTGAGATGTCCATGTCATCCACAAGCATGGCTGTTCGACACTCTTCTTCTACTAAGTCTGACACTCCCGTCATGAACCTATTCATCAAGTCTCTAGGGTTTGTTACCAAGCTTGGAGCATACTTAGACAAAAGAGTGAACTTCAAAGCATACTCCTTTACACTCAAATCACCTTGCTTGAGGTTTATAAACTCCTCTATCTTAGCCTCTCTCATTTTCCTAGGAAAGAACCTATCAAGGAAAGACAATTTAAAAGTCTCCCACTCTATAGGACCCACCCCTATTGGTCTACAATCTTTCCATTGTTCATACAAAATTTGTTCAACATCTTTCAATTGATAGGCAGCCAAATCCGCCTTTTCAATGGAAGATACTCCCATGATTGCAAGAACCTTATACACCTCATCAATAAACCCATTCCTATCCTCACCAACATTGGAGCCATAGAACTCCGGTGGATTCATTCTCAAGAACTCCCTTACTCTAGTAGCACCCATTCCTCCCATAGGATTAGCCGGAGCCACCTCTCCTCTATTAGCTTGTGCCGTTAAGGCTTGAGCCAACAAATTCATAGAAGCCCTAAATTCCTCAAACATAGCATTCCCTATTGGAGGATCATTAGGAACTTGAGGAGGAACTTGTTCTTGCACCTGGAGTGGCACTTGCTCTTGAACTTGGGGAGGAATCTCTTGCTCCCCATTGCCATATCCGTCCCTTCTAGAATTAGCCCTAGTGTTAGCCATAACCTACAAAATTCATAGGCAAATATTAGAAAAGGGCCTACTAAAGCCAAACTCTATGGCACGACTTGAAGAATGAAGAAGTGGAACTTTCCTAAGCATCCTATAGCCTCCTACTCATAGGTGTGTCGTGACTCACACCGATAAATAAGACTCTACTAGACGTGGTTTTTGAGACATCCTAAGACCATTTTCATAACCTTATGCTCTGAAACCAAGCTTTTCACGACCCGCAAGTACACCCTAGAAATTAGGGCAACCCTCGAATCGTGACACGGCGTACTAGGCCTCTCGGAGGAATTGTACAAGCCTCTTGACTTCATTACATAACATCATGCATAAATAGAGGGAATTCAAAAACTTTATTTAAACATAAACCAAAAGGTATTTCATAAAAGCGGAAGCATATCTAATAACATTGTCTCAAAAACCATCTAACTTTGGCATCAATGGAAAGCATTTGGACACAGCCCACATAAAATCTAAAATATAAAGAAAGACATAAAGGTTCGTCCTCGAATCTATGAGGACCCACCACTTCTTCTCTTCGTGGAAACCTTGAAACTCTAACCTTCAAGCAACTCAACCTTCTCAAGACCCTACATGGACAAAATGTAGGCAATATGCGTTAGTACGATAAGTACTAAATATGGAAACTACATACAAACATAAAATATCTCAAAGGGTTAGTCAACTATAGACATACTCAAAAGAGATAAGCATATCATGAATATCATAACATAATAAAGCATTATAAATCATATAAAAATTCATACTTACATACTTACTTACTTACTTGTCCATCTTACTCAAGTGAACTACATCACAAGCTACCTCCAAGTATACTTGTGCAAGGCTAAGGTAGCATCCCATACTAGTACAAAATCTAAGTACCTCTCTTTGGTCATTCTTGATCGTAATCCACTATCATAATTAAGACCTAAGTTCTTCATACCAAAGGGTACTATATACTTATGGTCATCTCAAAACATGCTTGTGCAATGTACATAAGGCATCCCATACTACCCTACATACTAAGCCTATCTTGAAAGCCATTCTTAACATGTTCACCCTCTATAGCTTCTTTATTACTTAACTTCATTTACTAAGATTCTCTCATCCTTAGTATACTATACTAAGAAAGGCAACTTCTAGTCCAATCCTATCTACAATATCTTCTTCATTAGTAACCCTAGGTTATACCTTGTTCAATGTACTCATGATGTCCCATACCACCATTCATGCTAGGTACTACTTTTGGATCCTTTCTTTATTACTTCTTACATAGAAGTCTAGACCCTATATTTTTCTTTTGAACATTAAGAGATACTTCTTTAAGTATATCTAAGTTCCTTAATCATATGGATCCTACGAGATTCTTTTTAAAGGTATGTCTTGATCCCTTAATTATGAACACTACGACATACCCCTTGGGTATGTCTAAGTTCATTCACACATTATGAACACTAAGAGATACCCCTTGGGCATGTCTAAGTTCATCTATTGATTTGAACACTACGAGATGCTTCTCAAGCACGTCTAAGTTCATAGGATGTGGAGATATCTACTAGGATACCTTGACTCTACTACGTGAAGGACTCCCACCTCATGAGGCCTAAGTGGATAGTCATCACAACTACTAGGTGTAACATTCCAGAAAATGTACTTGTCTAGTGAAGAGTCTATTAGGTTTTAAGAATATATATTGAGGTACATATGCATCCCAATGCCCAATATTGAGTAATATTGGGCATTTTAGAGAATATTGGCTTAAGGGTGTTAGCCAATTTCTATGTATACACAAGTAACTTATAACTTAATAATACAATTTGATGTTCAAATGCTCCAATCCAAGCTTATTTAGGATTTGTACCTGCAATGAAGACCCTAAGCTAAAATTCTTATTTCACATCGCTTACACACATCAGGTACTAGGCATCCAAGTGTCAAGCCTAGGTACCATAGCACATGATCATTTAAAATGATCATGTAGATTAAGCAGTGCCCAAGGACATAGTGAGGATCCGTGGACAAGAAGTGAACTTTCCAGAGTGCACGGTTAGGAAAGTGCACGGCAACACATGTGCAACCACATGTGCTACCAACGGCTGAGAGACCAAGCCTAACCGATTCGGTTAGGGCGGTAATGGGGAAGGCACGCGTCGGGCCCAGCCACGTGGGGCCGAGCTTCCTAACCAATCCTAGGTTCTAACTAACTTACCTAACTAGCTAACTAACCTAGGACTAACTAAAATGAACCAACTAGTGTGCCCGAAATCCTAAGACCTAACCGGGTGACACTAGCCGAGTATCTAATTAAAGAAACATCCTAGTACCTAACCTAGGATGGTCCAAAGGGGTTGGTTATGGTCCTAACAACTTAGGGGTACTTTAGTAATTACCCTAGGTCACTTAATTAGTTAAATTAGAAACTTAATTAATTAATTTAAATGGTCAAACCCGAGACCCTTAAGCAAATTTTCAGAATTTGGCTAAGTCAAATGTTCTCCTATTTTTAGTCAATTTAAGAGGGGCATTTTGGTAATTTAAGTGGAGGGTCTTTAGGGTAATTCATGGGACGGCTATATATTGATATCAGGTCAGTTTTAGAGCACTTTTACACGTTCCAAATTAGATCAAACGAAATTTCTCTCAATCCCTCAAGAACGCTCTCTTTTCCAAACTCCATTGAAGAACAAGAAAAGCATAAGGAAGAAGACGAAGGTTCCGAAGTTTCAAATCAGATTTCGTGGATTCTTCATCTATAAGGTATGGGTTTTTCACTCTTGGGATTCCTTTCCCCAAGAGGTCCTTTCAAGATAAGTTTTCAAGAACTTCAAATACTAGGGTTCTTACTCTACAAAATGGATTTTCTTCCTAACCCTAGATTTACGATTTTAAGTGAAAAGTAAACGTTTACTATATTAAATTTCACATGAATTTTTGAGTATTTGATTGATAATATTTGAATGTCGTGTGCAACATGATCTTTGTCTAAGTGTTGGTTTCGAATGGGTTGTTTTTAGTGTTTGTTAATGTATAAATGTTAGCGTTGGAATTTAAGGTATGAACAAACCCTTTAATGACCTGTTTCCCTTCTCCTATTCTATGCATTGATCTTGCACATGATTTGATGAGTTGTTCTTGATTATGCCATTGAGTATTTCACTATGCGTGATTATGAATATTGCATGATGAATAAGATTCTTGGAAGCAAGAGGTAAGTCTTCTAAGTGTGATTACTCTTAAATATTGCTATGATTACGAACAGAATGTATGATGTTGCTATGTGAATATGCTGGGCTATGAACATGTTACCTGTGAGATTATGATAAGAATACGAATATGCAAGTTATGATACTCTCTTGTATGCTTTACACAAGATGACTATGCCATGTAAATCTCACAAAAGAAAGGTTATGATGAAAGGAAATTTTCGTCTAATCTAAAAGAGCTCATGATAATGTTATACAGGGAGTTAACCTCCTATGACCTATGATAAGTTTATGTTAAAAGAAAACTTAAGGGTTATTTCAAGAAAGGGATTTAAGCTAAGCACCGATGAACTAGATATGGGAAGTGTCCCTTGCCGCTCAATATTATTCTCATGAGATTGAGGCTGCCATCTAATGTGGAACTATGGGTCTCTAATACATCTCCTAGTTCTTGAACTATGCTGCCACCATATGATACTAGCTAGTGAATCCACCTAGAAAGCTATGTCATGTTAGGTTCTACTTTGGCCGGTAGACCACCTCTTTTCGGTGTGGGGAAGACACTGGATTCCATGTTTAGCTCACATGGTCTATGTCGGTTAATGAGTATGTTCCCTCATGTAAAACAAAAGACAAGTAAATGAACGTTGACTAGGGTGACTTGAGGAGTTTGCTTAGTATAGGTAGTGGTATGGGACGCTACCTAGACATTGCACAAGTTGACTCTACGGGAAGTCCTAGGAGATTGTTCTTATGTAATATGATGATATGAAAGATATATGCTTATGATATATGACGTTACTCCTATATGAATGTTGATCACTATGATGAATATGTTATTTGGTTATATTGCTATATGAAGTGATGACTACTTATGTTACAAGTTATATGAAGCAAAGCTTTACTTATGGTCTCCTATCTTATCTACTTGGTTGTGTGGGGTTATGGGGCTTCAAATGACCATTGCACTTGTAGGTTGGGGATGAGGTCATTGGTAATTGTTTTGTATGTTATGTTTATATGATTTATTGAATATAAAATGTTAACATGACTCTATGAGAAGTTTAAGAAGGTCGATTTGAAGAAGCTTGGAACTCTTTCTCCAAGTCGTGGTAGGTTCTCATGTTCGGGATGCTATAATCTATATTCTAACCTATGAAGACTTAGTAGTTTTTAGAATACGTTATCTCCATTATGTTCTTTGGATTTTTTGTATTAAGGCCTATATGGCATATGGACTATTATTGGCTAAGTCAAGATTTGCACTCTTAGATGGTTTCTATATACTGAGACAATTTTAGAACATCGTATGTCTATATGAATATTAAGTATGCAGTCTAAGTATACTTCAATAGTATGTTAAAAGTTTTAATTTTCCGCAAAATTTAACTGTATGATTGTGATGAAAGTTAAGAAGAGGCTTGTCTGCGACCTCTGAGATGTTAATGACGCCGGTCTCATCCGGGTCCAGGATCTGGGTGCGACACTAGGTGTTCTCCTCCTTTCTTCTTGGAGTCCGGACCCGTGCTAGACTATCCGTCTCACTTTACATATCCACTTGGAGTCAAGAATATAATCCAAGGTTTTCTTGTCAAGCCTTGCTCAACCTTCTCTCTCATGGAGGGATGTCCTAGACAATATCTCCATGCTCAAGTGAATCTATCACTTTCATTATATCATCCTAAATCTACAGCCAACAAAACCATCCTAAGGTTCATTATTCATCAATTCATTCTATCATCATTCATAGGTAGATTATAGGATTTTTTAGCGTTAGTTTTCTTTTCACATTCTTCTTTACTAGGTGAATAGAACCACAATTTAGTCTTCAAGGTTAAATTCCATAAAGACTAATCTTAATCAATCAAGTCTAATTTAGTTAGTATATCAATGACCCTATTACGATCAATAAACATGAAGGACAATTGAATTAAGAAGATCTATGCCTCTAATTGCCTAAATCACCATGATCACATTCATTATTAATTGCTACAATCCCCCCTGAAAACATCATAATAACATCACATAATCATCATAAGAACATAATTGAATGCTACCCACTAGATTGGGATCACAATCAAGCCTTACCCACAATGCAATCACAACCCTATCTTGAATGGGGTTCTTTGGATTTTAAATTGTAGGGAAACTAGGAGGGCTTCATGGATGGAAGAAAGAATGAATGAATAAGCTTCACATACCTTAGATTATATCCTCAAACCCAGCTTCAAACCTTGGTGAAATCACCCTAATGCATCCTCCAATCTCTCTTCTTCTTCAATGGTGGTTTTGGGAGAATTCTGGGAGAGAAAGGTTTTTGATTTGGAGTCTAGGGTCTTATTGGCTATTGTGCAGCTTAAATACTTTTCAAATACCTACAATAACCTCCCATACTTAATCCCTAAAGTTCCCAAAAGACCCCTGAACTTATTGGACAATTTAACCAACTCTTAAAAATGACGCAATGAAATCTTGAACATTACTGCGCATCGCGGAGGCACTTTCAAATCTTATTTTTTGAAAATTTATAGACAGAATGGTTAGTGACAGCGCCGCGTCGCAAGGCAAAACTTATACCTACTGCGTGACAGCTGCGCGTCGTGCAATAGCATGCCGATTCTTGGCTGCTTGGCAGCTTCGCTGGCCCATGTTTCGGTCCTCCTCGGCGACCCTTTTGATTGTCCCCGGGGTGTCGTTCTTGGATGTTTCGACCCTTTGTATGTCAGTCTAGGTGTAGGAACTCTAGGTACTGAATTTCACCTTCAAATAATCCCTCCAAAAATCACTACAAAACACTACGACACACTAGTTCATCTTCGACTAGTTTCCGAACGTCTTGGACGTTTGACCTCCAAACACTTCCAAACTTTATATACTGGCTCTTAACACTATTTGTATTCATTTTAAGACCTTATATGCTCATGAAAATCATGTTACGTTCTAGCTTCACCTAGCTCATTTTGAGGGTGTAACACCTAGGTCCCAAAAGGCAAGAAGTGAAAATTCACCTAGCTAGAAACCTACTTGTTCCAAATGCTTAAGAAGCATATGGGTGAGTGTCTAGTTGGTACGGATAATTTCTTAAGATTGGTCATAAGGTTAGGGATTGTCCAAATGTGATGAGTCAAGAGAAGGGGAGTGGTCAAGCTCAAGCAAGTGGTCCTAGTTCCGATGCTCCAAAGAGGAACCACTTCTATGGTCTCCATTCTAAGGGTGAACAAGAAGAGTCTTCCTATGTGGTCACCGGTATGTTACAAGTACTCTCTATTGATGTTTATGATTTACTTGATCCCGGTGCTACCTTATCATTTGTAACTCCTCTAGTACCTAAAAAGTTTGATGTTCTACCCGATGTTCTACCCGATGTTTTGATTGAACCATTTTCGGTTACAACCCCAGTGGGTGACTCCGTTGTTGCTAGAAGAGTCTTTAGGAGTTGTCCTATATCTTTTGCCATATAGAGTTACATGGGTTGATTTGGTAGAACTTGATATGGTTAATTTTGATGTCATTTTGGGGATGGATTGGTTGCATGCTTGTTTTGCTTCCATTGATTGTAAAACAAGAGTGGTTAGTTCAATTTTTCTAATGAACCCGTCTTAGAGTGGAAGGGGGGTAACTCCATTCCTAGAGGTCGCATAGTTTGTTGTTTAAAAGCGTGTAAAATGATCTCTTAAGGGTGTCTTTACCATATTGTAAGAGTCAAAGATCTTGAGTCAGACATTCCTCCTATAGATCGGTCCCCGTGGTAAAGGAATTTCCGGAAGTCTTTCCCGATGACTTGCCCGAAATTCCTCCCGAGCGGGAAATAGACTTTGGTATTGACTTGTTATCGGATACGAATCCCATTTCTATCCCTCCTTACCGGATAGCTCTGGCAGAGTTGAAAGAGTTAAAGATTCAACTCAAAGACTTATTAGACAAGACTTTCATTCAACCTAGTATTTCACCATGGGGAGCTCTGGTGTTGTTTGTTAATAATAAGGATGGTTCCCTTAGGATGTGTATTGACTATCGTCAACTCAATAAGGTCACCATTAAGAACAAGTATCCTCTCCGTCGGATTGAAGACTTGTTTGATTAACTCCAAGGGGAAAATTACTTTTCTAAGATTTACTTGAGGTCGGGGTATCACCAACTTAGGTGAGAGGTGAGGATCTACATAACATGACATTTCAAACTAGGTATGGTCACTATGAGTTCCTAGTAATGTCCTTTGGTCTCACGAATGCCCCGACGGCTTTTATGGACCTTATGAATAGGGTGTTCCAAAATTACCTAGATTCCTTTGTGATTGACTTCATTGACGATATGTTGTTATATTCGAAGAACGAGAGTGAATATATAGACCAATCGAGAGTGGTATTACAAGTCCTTAAGGAACATCAACTCGTTGCCAAGTATAGCGAGTGTGAATTTTGGTTGAGATTGGTGGCCTTTATTGGTCATATCATCTCAAGTGAGGGTATAGAGGTCGATCCAAAGAAAACTGAGGCGGTTAAGAATTGGACTAGACCATTGACTCTAACCGACATTAGAATTTTCTTGGGTTTAGCCGGGTACTATAGGAGGTCTGTGGATGGTTTTGCGTCCATTGCTTCTCCTTTGACTACCTT
The DNA here is from genome assembly GCA_016801875.1 of Solanum sitiens. Taxonomy (NCBI): domain Eukaryota; kingdom Viridiplantae; phylum Streptophyta; class Magnoliopsida; order Solanales; family Solanaceae; genus Solanum; species Solanum sitiens. The sequence goes on along the minus strand of JABWTJ010000062.1, from coordinate 860,184 downwards.
GACCCAAAAGAGAGTGAAATTTGAGTGGTCGGAGACATGTGAAAGAAGCTTCCAAATTTTGAAAGATAGGCTTACCTCTACTCAGGTGTTGACTTTACCGGAGGGTACCAAGGGTTTTGTGGTATATTGTGATGCATACCGAGTGGGGTTGGGTTGTGTCCTTATGCAACACGAGAAGTAGTAGCCTATGCCTCTAGACAACTCAAGGTAGATGAGATTAATTACCCAACTCACGATCTTGAATTAGTGGCCGTAGTGTTTGCTTTGAAAATATTGAGGCATTACTTGTATGGTGTTCATGTGGATGTGTATACTGACCATATGAGTCTTCAATATGTGTTCACTCAAAAGGAGTTAAATCTCCAAAAAATAAGATGGTTGAAATTATTGAAAGATTATGACATGAGTGTTCTCTACCACCCAGGCATGGCCAATGTGGTTGTGGATGCTCTAAGTCATATGACCATGGGTAGTGTGTCTCATGTAGAAGAAGGAAAGAAAGACCTAGTGAAAGATGTTCATAGGTTGGCTTGATTGGGTGCTCAGTTGGAAGATTCCCCAAATGGTGATTTTATAGTTCACAATAACTCTTAGTCATCATTAGTGGTTGCGGTAAAGTCTAAGCAACATCTTGATTCACTACTGATGGAGTTGAAGAAATCGGTACTTAGCATGTTCAATGAGTCATTATCCCCGGGGGGGATGGTATGCTAAGGTACCAAGGTAGATTATGTGTACTGGATGTTGAGGATTTGATGAAATCCGCTCATTTTATCCCCTTCAAGTCTACTTATTCGGCGGAGGATTATGCAAGGATTTATATTGATGAGATTGTGAGTCTTTATGGTATTCTTTTGTCCATCATATCGGATAGAGATGCACAATTCACATCTCGTTTTTGGAGATCTTTCCAGAAAAGGTTGAGTACAAAAGTTAAGCTAAGCACTGCTTTTCATTCTCAAATGGATGGTCAAGCGAAGCATACTATTCAAACCCTAGAAGACATGTTAAGGGATTGTGTGATTGATTTTAAATGGAATTGGGACAATAACCTACCATTGATTGAGTTCTCTTATAATAATAGCTACCGTTCTAGTATTTCAATGGCTCTATTAGAAGCACTATATGGTAGGAGATGTAGGTCTCCGGTAGGTTGGTTTGAGGTTGGTGAGTCTTCACTACTTTGTCCCTAGATAACTATGATGCCCTAGAGAAGGTTCAGGTGATAAGGGATAGGTTGAAAACAACCTATAGTCGGCAAAAATCCTATGCCGACAATAAAAGAAGAGATATTGAATTCAAAGTAGGGGGTATGGTGTATTTGAAGATTTCACCCATGAAAGAGGTGATGAGATTCGGAAAAAAGGGGAAGTTAAGTCCCCGGTATGTGGTTCCCTATGAGGTTTGGCAACGGGTTGGAGAGGTTGCATATGAGTTGAGATAACCCAGTGAACTAGCTTCGGTTCATCTAGTGTTTCATGTCTCCATGTTAAAGAAGTGTACTGGTGATCCCGTATTCATTCTTCCTATTGAAGGTTATGTGTGGATGAGAGCCTTTCCTATGAAGAGGTTCCGGTGGAAAATCTAGATTGCCAAGTCAAGAAGTTGAGGAACAAAGAGGTGGCCTCCGTAAAAGTCCTATGGAGAAACTACCTAGTTAAGGGAGCAACATAGGAGTCCGAGGCTGACATGAAGTCCTGTTATCCTCATCCTTTTCCTAATTAAGGTTAGTCATTCCTATGAATCATGAAAATAATGAATAAACTTGAATTTGGCTTGTTATGCTAAAATATGCATATTTATGGTAGAGGTTCATGTTAAAATGAGTTTTCTTGAAAATATGCTCTTTGGCTTAAATTGCACTTATTTGTGACTTTCTGTATAGTTGCTTTCATGTAATTGTATTTAGCATGTTAATGAGCCTTGAAGAGAAGTTGTGCATCAGTAACTCTTGATGTTATGTCGAGCTCATGTTGATATTGAGAAGGAAAATTCCTCATGTTGTGAAGTTGAGCTCTTATATGTTGTAAATAATGTTTTGAATTGCTATGTGTAAATGGCATGTTGCTATGTTGATTTGAGTTGTAACTCATGATGTTATGTGTTTTTGGTTGGGATGCTAGTATTGAGTCTATCCTTTCCCTACAAAAGATTTTAGTGTCATTCGGGGACAAATGTTCCTAAGGGGGGGGGGGGATAATGTAACACTCCAAAAGTCCATGAGATTATCTAGAGACTCACTCGATGAATTAGTTCTTGTAAAACTGTTTTAATACCTATAATAATAGATATAAAACATTTACGAAGTTTTAGAGTCAAAACGTTAAGGAACATCCATGATGTCCGGAGACTAGTGAAATAGAGGTTAGTGTGCCTTTTCATGTGTCATGGGGTTTTAAGAGTCGGAATTCAATGCAATTTGGTAGAAAGGTGTTAAACATGTATTAGAGTGTTTTTAGGGTCGAAACATCTGGGTAAGATTATTCAAAGACCACCCTAGGGGTCCTTGAGAGGACCCTTCCAAAATGACCCTAAAGCTGTCAAATGACAGTGGCTACCTAAGAAACCAATCGACGAGGCATCGATGGCTCCGTAGGTAATGCCTTGGTCATTTTTCAAAAAGTCCCAAAAACCAAGTCTCGGACACCAACGAAGGTTGTGCAGTACAGTGGCGTAGACTGACCTACGGGCAGTAGGTCGAGGTCTCGTCGATCAGGGCCTGGTTTCACTGTTAATTTTATGGTCAAGTCTTTTAATTAGTTAGTTGGTTAATTATGGGTCAGGGGGTGTCTAATTAAGCTACTTAAGAGATTATATAAAAGACCTAATCCTAATTAAACTAACCCAACACCCACAATTCCCAAACACAAATCTCTCTACCTTCTCTCTACTTTTTCTCTCTATTGCCCAAGACTCCATTGAATATCAATTTAAGGTCACTAGGGATCCAATATTAAACTTTCTCTCCATCAATATTAAAGTATTGTTAAGGTATGGGAACTCTTCACCTTTGGGATTCCTTTCCCCAAAGGGTTCTTTCAAATTGATTTAAAAAAGAGTTCAAAACATGGCTTTTGAATCCTAATTCGTGTTTGGTCTTTCAATTAAGTATGATTTCGATTTCTTTTGATTATTCAAGTTAGGTTATGATTAGGTATGGATAAATTGTTGTAATTCTTAGTTCTTCACCTAGTTTATGATGGAATCTTTGAATTGAGTCTCTTAACCTAACCCTAGGGATGAAATAGATTTGTATATGATTAGGACTCTTAGAATTGGTTATGTTATTATCAAATTCATGATATTATGATGGTGATGAGTGAATTGTTGGATGGTTTGTGATGAATTGTGGGGAAGATATTTGATGAAGCAATGGAGGCTAATTGGGAAGATCTTATGATTCTTTATTCTTTAGTTCAATTATGATGAATTGTATTTTGTGGTATTGTTGTGCAATTGAAGTGTATCATGTGATTAGATTTAGTAGGTGATGGAATGATGAATGTAATTGAAATGTCTTGAATATGTGATGTCACAACCCGCACCTATACCCTAGAAGTTAGGGTATTCTTAGGTCATGGCACGACATACTTGACCTCTCGGATATATATATATGAAAAGTAGTGCGGAATTAAAACTTTTCACAACATTCAAATAGTCTTTCAAAAACTCTATCATGTAAAAACCATAGGAAATACTAATTCTCATATCATCAAATCTTAGACTCAAAATATACTTGGGACACGGCCCATACAATCGAGATATAGTACTACTACGTCTATTACAATGCTTCAAAAAAAAGAACTCTAAGATAGTGATGCCCTCGAGTCAACTGAGGACATACTTCAACCTTGCTTGAAAGATCCTACAATACAAGCTTCGCTCAAAAAGCACCTTCACCTATGAATCACTTTAGAGATAGATAAAAGTATGAAATTAGTACAAACACAAGTACTAAGTATGACATAATGCATAAAATCATGATAACGGACATTTAATGGAAATATGCTCTTTTTGATTAAAACATCATAGCATAAGCATAATCACAATATTTAACAGCTTAGAAACATATAAGACATCACATAAGAATTTTATTAAATATTGAAGAATGTTACAGTGAACTATGTCACTTTGCAGTGAACTAAGTTCAACTTCACAGTGACCTTTTTTAGCTAGCAACCCTCTCACTAAAAGTTATCCTAAGACTTACTTAAGTAAGACAAAGAGAGACCGCCCATACACCCTCTCTAAGAACATCTGAATGATCCTTAGGACTACCTATAATGAGATAAATATACTTAGAATACACCAAAAACATAACATGAGATCCTCCTACCAAAGGTGATTCTAAGGATCACTTGAGTGAGTTGTGAAGTGACCGCCCATACAATCCCTTCACAGACACCTAAGAGATCCTTTAGACTACATAAGATAAGATCATTCTCCCTTCATTAATCAACTTTCCTATCTAGAGTCATTATTAAGATATCCCTAGGTAAGACATGAAGAGACCATCCTTTATGCCCCCTTCACATTAACTAGGAAATCCTTAAACTACTCTAGATAAGTATTTATTAATTTAAATAATTTATAACTTAAGTCATTATCTTTATTAGTTCATTAAAGAGACATTCATCATATAAGGACATTCAAGTAATGGTCTTGGAGAAGACCTAGGGACTCACTCACTAATATATTCAAAGCCCAATTGTGCAATGTCTAGGTAGCGTCCCATACCACCACCTAACTTTATAGAACTTCTCCAACACTAGTAGGTACCCCATATGATTATGAGAATAGGCAATAACCAACATAGACTATGGTAGCAAGGCATGGAATCCGGAGTTGTAACCTACTCCGATGGAGGGTGTTCTACTTTCCAATGGTAGAACTTGGACACATCCCATGTAGGCACATGGTTAAGGAATATGAAGGGTTTCTTTGCACTCTAGCCTCATTCTTAACTAGAGCTACTTCCCAAACAATACTCACTCGGTGCTAGCCTTTGTTCTAATAGAGTAATTCACATAAAGGATCACATGAAGAGGTTCCATATCTAGTTCATAACCCAATCACATTTCACCTTACAAAAGAGGTCCGCTAGGGTTGCCTTTCAATGGTTAAGAGGATATCTCAATGATTTTCATAAGGATGATTTCATGCCATTCCATCCAACCAACCTTAAGTCCACCATTCACACAAGAAGGATACCATTACGGCTTTCTACTTCAAGGATATCATAACCTTACAACTAGGTTGAAGGTTCCACATAAAGTACCTTCTTAGCAATGTTCAATGTCACATGTCATTCATACATACAAGACTACAAAGGCTTTATCATCCTAAGTCAAGAATCTCATATTTACATTCATTAGGTATCAAGTAAGGGACACAAGTCTACCAAACAAGACATACCAATATTTCACTTTATCACATATAGCATATCACTTAAGAAGCACATAGGCACAACCAAGTAAACTATAGGTCATCCTACACACTACTATATAACCATCAATACAACCATCATAAGACTCATATAACCAAGTAAGAAGAATCATGCATCAACTCTAAGACTACACACATAAGGACATAATCATCGTCTAACATGATCACTTAACAACATCAATAGAAGAACACATACATTCACCTTAATAACAAGTAGATGGATATGATCATACTTCACATAAATCATCTACACAAACAATCATAATATATCAAGTAGTGCCGACAAGGCCATGATCATCATAATACATAAAGTAACGCCGACGAGGCCACATAATTCACAATTATAACACATAGCACCTCCACCATAAGTGGACCATACCAATCATAAAATAATTCAAGACCTAATATATATAATATAAAGAGAATTAGGCCAGCGTACCCCTAATCCATTCTCACCACTTCAATCCATAGCTAAATCATCCAATACAATACCAAAAAGCCCTTACACATGGCCATGATCATAAATTCAACACAAAAACCATAATACTCAATGAATATACATCAATTCAATATAAATTCATCAATATAATACAGCCTATACATCAATCCAATACAATTCTTACATCATTCAATAGCCCAAACAAAACTACACTAGAATTCATAAGCATTGAGACATGATCATAACACCCATAATATAGCCAATTTGAAGAGTTTATGTTTTGCATGGTTTCAGAAAGATTTTAGGTTAAAATCATCAAACTAACATCAATTCAAAATCAATATTCAATGATTCAAAACGTTTTATGCAATAAGTCATAGCTAGATCACAAAATTGGACAAGTTCATCTTTAGAAGACTTTAGAAATCACTTTGAAGATTGGCTCCTTGATGATAGAAGATTAAAGGATGAAAATCATACCTAAATGAATCTAATCCACTAAAATTGATGAAAAATCACCAACCAACTTCAATTCAAGCTCTTCCTTGAGTTTTGACTTCAATGGAGTTCTAGAGAGTTTCTTAGAGAATTTGGGTTTTGATTTTAGAATAATGAATTTATATAGGTAGTTAGGACTTATAAACCCAATTATAATACCTAGAATACCCTTAGTAAGCCGCACAAACAATTATTTGGACGTGGGGTGAATTTACCAATTCACCCCTTCACTTAACAGTGAATCTGCAAAATTGCAGACTCCACCTACGCCTGCCCATCGACGGGGCATTGGTCCAACGATGGTCCGTCCTAGATGGCCGTTGTTTGGATAAGAGACTGTACTTTGGGAGCTTAATTTCTCTAGGCTAAGTCTTTTCCCACGCCTACCATCAACGGTGCGTCGACCAGCCTACTAGCCGTCGATTACCTCAATCGTTTGGGCTGGTCTAGATAGCCTCAGTCGTTTCCTCGGATGTTTCCAACTCAAATATGATTTTTTACCAGTTTAGGAACTCCCAAATTAATTTAATCAAAAACAAACACATAACACTCGATGAAACATGCTAAGACACACAAGGTCGTTTCAAGGCAAACCTTTCAAACGTCATGGACGTTCTTGGACCTTTGACCTCCAAACTTCATGATACTTGACACATTACCTATATAAACTATTAATGATCATATAAGGACCTCTTAATATCATGACACACACACATATAAGCACATAAAACATATGAGCAATATAGGTGACTAGTTGTCTTGGTCGTCCCTTGACGTTTGACTTCCAATTCACCTAAATCTTTAGACACTGCCTCATTACTACATTATAAACTATTTTAGAACCTTAGAACCTCATGGAAATAATTTTAGGCTCTAGTTTCACCTAAGTCGTTTTAGAGGTTTCACATGTGAATTGTGAGATTATGATTAAGGTATGATGATATAAGGTTGATTGTGAATCACTTATGTGCCTTACTATGATATGATGATAATAGTGTGATAATCTCACAAGTGAAGGGTTGTAATGAAAGGACATTCTCATTCAAATCCCTAATGAGCTAATGACTATGATTATACAAGGAGTTAGTATCTTATGGCCTATACTAAGATATGATGACTAATAAAGGCTTAACGACATTTCAAAAAGGGACTTTAGCTTAGCACCAAGTGAACCAGTTATAAGAGAGTGTCCCTTTACACGTGGGAAGGCAGGTTCACATTGGTTCTCATGAGATGAAGATTACAATACCATGGTGCATAAAGAGGGTCTCAAGTATGTCTCCTAGTTCTTGAACTATGTTGCCCCCATAGGAATACTAGCTAGTGGATCCACCTAGAGTGCTATGTTAATGTATTGGTCCTACCTTGTCTAGTAGACCACTTCTTTCGGTGTAGGGTTTCATGACACCGGATTCCATATTTAGCTCATGTGGTCTATGTTAGTTAAGGCAATTGTTCCCCAAAGTAAAATGAAAGTAATAAAGTGAACTCTAACTAGGGTGACTAAGGGGTTCGTCTTAGTGTGGTAGGGTATGGGACTCTACCTATAGAATGTACTAGTTGGCCTTGAAGGAAGTCCTAGAAGGTTCTTCTTATGCTATTATGACATGAATGATATGCTTATGTGACTTTACATGTTGATGACTCTATATGATGATAGTTTCACTTATAATCATGTTATTGGTCTATATTTCTATATTTGATGATAATTACACATGATGCTATGTTATGTGAAGTTAAGCATTACTTATGATCTCTTTCCTTATTTACTTGATTATGTGGGTTTAGGGGACTTCACATGAGCATTGCACTTGTATACTTTGGATGGGATTGTTGGTAAGTGTCTTACATGATATGGTTATATGAACTCTTTCACATGTATTGTTGTTATGACATTATGTTAGAGTTGTTTTGGTTATGTGATCTTGATATACTACTATTCATGTTGATATGACCTTATGTTGATAATGTTCATGTTGACTTGACTTTATGTTGATATTGGTCTTGTGTTAAATATGACCTTATCTTAATGAATATGCGATTGTTGGATTGTATGTGTTCTTAATTGTGCATTAAGTCTTTCAAAAGTGACTTAGCATGACTTTGAACAAAATGTCCTTTAATGTCCCTTTAAACATGATTTCAAGCATTATATGTGCATATGTTTCCATACTTAGTACAAGTGGATGTACTAACCCATTTCCTTTATTTTTCTACAAATATGTAGGTTCGGGCCGTTGAAGTTAGAAGGTCATTTACAAGACTATTTAGATATTACCCAAATGTTTGGTACGTCCATACCATTCAAGTATGATGCCACTATCTAGCTACTTGATGTTGTTATAGTCCAAAGACATTTGGTTTCCTTCTTTTTCATTTGAAGATTATTATTGTATAAGCCTATATGTGTGGCTTTTGTTGTAATGAAGTATGGGCTATGCCCGAATGTTCTACTCATTCTATATGGTTTAAATGTGAGACTAGATATTGGACTAAATTCTTTTATGTTATCTATATTGTCTAAACGAGAAGCCTAAGTAAGATTCCTATGTTAGGAGTTTGAGTAAACTCCATATGTATATATGATTAGTAAGCGAGAGGTCTATGTAAACCTCAATATGTATAAAAAGTTTTAATTTTTCTGCATTTTAACCTATGACATGTTATGACGAATGCTAAGAGGCTAGTCTTAGTCCTCTCCGAGGACGATGACTCCGGTTGCGTCTAGGGGGTGTTTAGCGGCCGTGACACGCACTATCAAAACCAACACTTAATCGGAGGCAGTTTAGAAGTATTATCCCTAAGACGTGTGTCAAGAAATTTGAGAAACCCTTACTCACCAAACTCTTAGCATGAATAAAAAAGAGATAATTTGACCTGGGTAGGAATATAGTCACCCTCCCACACCAGCGGATCTATCCCAGGCTTGGTCAAGGTCACGGTCTTAGCCTTGCAATTTAAGATATCAAAATATGGAGAAAGTAAAGTCATACCCAAAATTACATCAAATTCAACCATCTTCAAATCTATATAAGTTTTGCTCCCCACAAAAGTCACAAGAAAATACCTATACACCTTCTCAACTAGTACAAATTCACCAACATGAGTAGAAACATGAATAAACATTTCAAAAAAGTCACAATGAAAATCAAGTGCATTAGCTAATGTGGAAGATACATAAGAAAAAATTGATCCATGATCAAACGATACGGAAGCCATGCGATCGCAGACCAAAAGAGTATTTGTGATAATAACATCAAAGGACTCTACCTATAGCCTCCCAAAGAAGTCATAAAAATGAGCTCTGTTATTTGTCTTACCATTGCCCCTACAAGGCTGCACTCTAGTAGTTCCAACTTGTCCATCACCCCGACCAGACTAAGTGTCACAGCCGGGGAGCACCCCCTAGATGTAACTGGCGTCGTTGTCCTCGGAGAGGACTAAGACTAGCCTCTTAGCATTCATCATTACATTCATAGGTTAAAAAGTGCGGCAAATTTAAACTTTTCATCTATATCTACTTCATGAGGTTTACTTAGACCTCTCGCTTACACATAATATATTAATAGTGAGTTTACTTAGACTCCTCGTGTAAGAAGATTACATAGTATTATACTTTTATGCCACATATAGATAACGTACATAATATAGTCTCATATTAAACCATCTAAACGGAATAGACCAATATGGGCAAAGCCCTTACACAAATGTAGAAATTCCACTTAGGGCTTACAACAATATCTTGAAACAACTTGAATGAAATGATTGTCTTTAGACTATAACAATGTAACATATGTAGAGTGATAGATAAGTCATCCTCCTCGGAACTTGAGGACATACCCACACTTGGATAAATGATCCAAGCCTTCCTTCAAAGTGGTAACAAACCCTTCAACGACCGGAACCTAAAATGTTGGGGAAAAGGGAGAAATAAGGGTTAACACATCACTTGTACTAAGCGTGGAAACAGATGCACACACAACATAGAAATGATTCTAAAAATGGACATTTGATAAAAGCATCCCAAGTTACTTTGAAAAGCCTTATGCACAACCCAAGAACACATATAAGGTAATATTCATATACTTCTTATGATATAAGCACATTCAACTAGCTAATATTCCTACGGGTGGAACATAGTTTAAGAACTAGGAGATGTGTTTGGGACCCTCTTTATGCTACATGCATTATAGTATCCAATCTTACGAGTACAATAGTGATCCTACCTTCCATATGTGGGAAGGGACACTCCTCACTACTAGTTCATTCGATGCTAAGCGAGAGCCCCTTTTTAAATGTCTTTCTTTAACAATCATAACTTAGTTTAGGTCATAGGAAAGAAACTCCTTATATAGTAATAGTCATTAGCTCTATAGGAATTGCATGAGAACACCTTTCAATACAACCCTTCACATTTCAGATTAGCACATTAACATCACCATAATATAATAAGGAGGTACTTCATCACCAACCTTATATCAATTCATATTAAGCATAATATCAAAATGATAAAATCAAGACATCTCAATTTCAACATCATACCAAACCTACTTAATCAATTCACAAGATAACTTCAACTGAACTTCATCACCTAGTACAAACCATCATAATTGAAGTAAAAGGTTTAAGATATCAAGACTTACCCGATCTCCTTCAAAAGCCATCATCTTGGTCTTACCATGAACCAAATAATTCAATCCAATAATCGATTTAATAACATCAACCAATAGTAATTACCACAATAATGAAGTCAATTGCATCATTACAAGTCAATTCAACACTAGTTCATAACCTAAGGTTTGGGACTTGGGTCAATTACATGATCTATTCCACATACTAGGTTTACTCATAAAAAAATAGAATAATTGAATCAAAATACATCATAATCTAGGAATAATAATTAAAAGAAACTATAAATAATGCAAGTTAGAAGATCAATTTCGTAATAGAAAGAAACCCATAAGAATTCATCTTTTTGAAAACCAATTTTGGAAGAACCCTTTGTGGAAAGGAATCCCAAAGGTGAAAGGTTCCCATACCTTGTTAATTGTCGAAGACTGATGGATAAGAGCACCCTTATTGCTTCCCTATGACCTTTACCCAGCCCTTCAATGGAGTTCTTCTTTTTGGGAGACAGAAAGTAGAGAGAAGGAAGATCAATTTGTGTTTGGGAATTGTGGGAGTTGGGATAGTTTAATTTGGTTTAAGTCTTTATATAAGTCCTTAACTAACTTAATGATGCCTCCATTAACCCCTACTTAATTAACTAACCAACTATTTAATTAAATGACACAACTGAAAACGACATAGAAAAATGCAGGCCCGACCTACGAGACCACGACATACGGTCCGTAGGTCAGTCGACAAGCCTTGGGACCAACCGTCCTGCAGGTCCGTTGTTTTGGTCAGAGACCCTGCATTTGGACACTTTTGGAAAAGTGGCTAAGTGTCCAATGATAGAGGTAGTGACGCCCCGTTGTCTCACCTACGCCCCGTCAATGGCAAGCGTAGGTTGACACTGCCTGCACTGTCCCATTTGACAGCTTTGGGTCAAAATGAATTCGAGGACCCTTAGGGTGGTCCTTGGGGAGTTGTACCCAGACGTTTTGACCCTAAACCTACTCTAATATGAGTTATACACCTTTTCACCAAATTTCATCAATTTCTGACTCTTAAAACCCCATGAAATAGGCTAAGGCACACTAGCACCTTTTGCACTAGTCTCCGTACGTCGTGGGCGTTCCTTGACGTTTTGACTCTAAAACTTCCTAAATGACTTTTATACATTATTATTGACCTTAAAACAGTTCTATAAACCTTATAAACTCATGTGAGACTCTAGATTAGGTTTTAGACTTTCGGAGTGTTACACTAAGTGACTACCACGACCTTGGCCACTACGCCCTCCAAAATGATGAACTCTACCATAACCACTCCCACCTCTAATTGTTGGAGCTTTGTAACCCTGATCATACCGAGTTTGACTCTACCTCAAAAAAATTCTTGATATGCACACCCTCACCATATCTATAACAAGTCCTAGAGTCAATATTAGATCTCAGTGATGATGAAGAAGGCTGAAGATAACTCCCAAACATAGAAAAGGGTTGACTACTCTATGACAGGCCCTCAGTGGAAACCTGTAATGAACACTGAATAAGAGAGGACGACTAACCCCCGAAAATCTTCCTTCTAGAGTAAGAACCATTACACTCGCCTCCCTTATGGAACTTCTTGAATGTTGTCACCTTGGTAAAGTCGTCTGGCTTCATCCCCTCTACCTCTATCACTAAATAAATCACTTTCTGAAAGATTTTGAAGAAGAAACCCCCTATACAACTGGTATTTACAAATATCACCTGAATCTCTTCACGAAATGGCAAATCTACTCTTACGAAATGAAGCCAAGTTCAGTAGCATACCTTGATGAAGCATGAATTTTGTCCACATAAGAAAAAAAACATATATCTTTCCTTTCTCTATATTCAAGAGCTCATCATTCCTCTATTCCCTCAAAGTCCAGGTCATATATTTCTCCACCAAAAAACTAGAAAATGTTGTCCAAGTCATAGGTAGTGCCTTTGGTGGTCGACACTCAACATGAGACCACCATCACATTTTAGCGTCTCCTGACAACTGATATGTCACAAAAAAAAAAAAATCACTCCGCTATATCCATTTATGAAGCAACTCAAGACAATGAACAAGGAAAACATAAACATCTTCAGATTTAGTACCCTTGAAGACTAAGGTTTCAACTTTAAGAACTTAATAAAGAGATCATTCTGGTCACTAGTCATTATAGGAAGTATATTCAATCGGGGAAATATGCCTATTTTCAAGGACACATCCATGCAAGGAATTACAACTAGTGCATGTTGTACTCCATGAACTTTAGATGCTAGTGTAGAAAAAAATAGAGATGCTTGACCATGATCGGATCAACAATTGAGATAGGTGAGAACCTACTGGATCATCTCTTGAGTAGGCTGGGGTAGTTCTTGTTTCTAATAAATCTTCTCATTCCTTACACCATCATCCTCTCCTACCATCTCATCAGCCAGTGGAGGGGTCGCTACTCTATCCCTGGTTGGCCCCGCTGCCTGAACTTTATTACCATCTTTACCATTGATAAGCCATGATGGTTTTAACATGACATCTATAAACAAAGACACAACCATTTAATACTAATTCACATCACAATTTCTAGGTAATTACATTTCACACATAGGAATTTATTCAACAATGTAATGCATAATATAACGACCATTAAGCTTCATCACCAAATAGATCAAGTTCATTTTATTCTACTCACATTATAGAGGACCAGTAACTAAACATCCGCGCATTTACATAACTCTTAGGGTTAGATACCTATTGGAACATTATTGGTTCCAATCCTTCATTGCATGTGTCCTTTCTGCCACAACAACGACATCCAGTTAACTCCGTTGACATATCAATTTGAATCTAGAGATATCAATTGGAGTCAACCCATACCACAAGCAATAGAATCCACAAAAAGAGTGAATAAGTGATACAAATTCCTAAAATTCTTCATAACCCCGTGAAAATTTAATGTAGAAATCAACCCACTAATCCTCTGAACTCTATTCGACATTTACTCTTGTACTCGGAGAATGATAGGTTGTTATCTTGTCACATCCCCTACTAGAATGGCAAAACATCAAGGATTTGTACAAACACCTAATAATTGTACAAAGTAAAATAATGCCAAGGTTGTAGATCATAAGCAGCGGAACATATACCAAGACACATACTAAACATAGATATTAAAAAGGCCCACTAGGATACTTTAAAACAGAAGCATACTAAATCTAAGAAGCTTCTAAAAAGTATACATATGGGAATCTGATAACTAGTTAGGACACCGCCCAACATACAAATTCTAATATATGTACATGTCACGACCCGCAAGTACACCCTAGAAGTTAGGGTCACCCTTGGGTTGGAACACAGCGTACTCGACCTCTCGTAGGTCTTGTACAAGACCTTTGACATTATTCATTGCATACATGTATGAAAAGTAGTACGAAATTCAAACTTTTCACACGAAATAGTACTTCAAAATATTTTTCATAGAAAACATACGGATTAAGGCTAAGTCTCAAAGTCGCCATCTTAGACACACGAATATCTTGGGACACGACCCATATAATCAAAATATAGAAACACTAAGTCTATTACAATGCCTTTAAACCATACAAATCTAAAGATAGTAATGTCCTTGGATCAAGTGAGGACATACCCAAACTTTTGCTTGAATGAATACTAATCCAAGCTTCCACTGCACTTACTTCTCTCAAATGTCACCTACTCCTTTAAAGATAAACAAAATATATGGAATTAGTACATAAGAATGTACTAGGTATGGTGTAATGCATAAAATCATGATAAACCGACATTTGTATAAAACATTCTCTTTTTGAGTAAAACTTCATAAGCATAAGTATAAGAAACCACATATAACACCAACATCACATATAAGTCATCCTACACAATATAGCATCAAGATTACTTCAAAACACATAACATAAGAATCTCCTACCAAAGGTGATTCTAAGGCTCACTTGAGTGAGTTATAACGCAACCGCCCATACAACTTCTTCACACATACCAAAGTGATCCTTTAGAATACCTAAGATAAGATTATTCCCATTTCATCAATTAGACTCTCTACCTAGAATTACTCTAAGACTCACCTAAGTAAGACATGAAAAAAGGCCCATACACCCTCTCCAAGCCTACCTAAGCAATCCTCAAAGCTACTCTAGATAGATATATTTCTTTAACATACCTTTATTTAAGTCATTATGTTTATTAAACCATTTAAGAGACATTCAACAATTAAGGACTTTCACATAATGGTCTTGGAGAAGACCTATGGAACCTACATACTAACATCTTTAAAGCCTACTCGTGCAATGCCTAGATATCGTCCCATTCCAATACCTAAAGTACATAGTATTTATCCAACACTAGCATGTATCCCACATGATGAGAATATGCAATAACCAACATAGACCATATTAGCTAGGCATCGAATCCGGAGTCTACCGTACTCCGATGGAGGGTGTTCTACTTGCAGATGGTAGAACTGGGACACATTCTATGTAGGCACATAGTTAAGGAATATAAAGGGTTTCTTTGTACTCTATTCTCATCTTTAAATTGAGATAATAATCAAGCATACTCACGTGGTGTTAGCCTTTATTCTCATAGAGTAATTCAATAAAGAAGTATATGAAGAGGTACCATATCTTGTTCATAACCAAATCATAATTCACCTTACCAAAGAGGGTCCAATAAGGCTGCCTACAATGGTAATTAAGATAGCTGAACGACTTTCCTAAGGATGATTTCACACTGTTTTAGCCAACCAGCCCTAAGTCCACCATTCATACAAGAAGGATACCATTACGACTAGGGAATCATGCATACAACCTTTATTAACCCAACACATGCATTTATAGAAGTATTTCATACAATAAGATACATAACTCACATTTGACCCAACATACTTTAAGGACCATGTAGAAGGACTCATTACAAGACCATATACAAGTCAAGACTTCCAACATAATCATAGTAAGGTAATAGTCACATTAACCTACTCAGAATTCACCTCATAAGAACCACATAGAACCCTACTCATAATCCCTTCCTAAATATACTGGTGAAATGTACATGTGAAGCCCCATAACCTCACACATACTAAGTAAACCTACAAAGAAACTACAAGCCTTAACATGCCCTTCATACATCAACAAGACAAGCATAGACAACCTCCTTCATGTCAAGCAAGACTTAATCATATAGTCAATAAGATCCATACTATGCATATAAGGTAAGGACACATTATATAGACTCATACCATGCATATCATCACTACAAGTATACAACACTACAATGTCATGCATAAGGAACATAAACATAATCATACACATTAGAACACCTTCCTAGAACTCCCTTCAAGAGCTACTTGTGCAATGCATAGGTGAAGTCCCATACCCCCACCTACAGTAAGCAACTTCCCTTAGGTTATCCTAGTTAGGATCCTAGTCATTTACTTCCATTGTCCATTTTACTTTAGGGAAACTATAGCCTTAACCGACACTAAGACCATGGGTGCTAAACATGGAATTTGGTGTTGTAGAGACTTACACCAAAGGAAGGTGATCTTACCTATCCAAGGTATAACATTAACACATGCTAGCATACTAAGTGAATTCACTTGCTAGATCCTATGTGGAAAGATAGTTTATGGAACTAAGAGATATACATAACCCTCTACATGCTCATTAGCATCGGAGCCTCATCTCATGAGAAACCATGGGTGAATCTTCCTCAAGGAAAGTCAACACCTCATGTGGAACCATAGGTGAATCTTCCTCCAAGGGAAGTCAACACCTTATGAGAAACCAATGGTTAATCTTCCTCCAAGGGAAGCCAACAACTCTCATTGTCAAGTTCACTCGGTGCTAAGCTAAGTTACCTTTATTGAAAAGCCTTTATTAATTTATTTCATAATTGACTCCTCATATGCTTATAGCATATTCAAGCACCTATCTAGTTTAGGGTACTCTTGGGAAGCAAGCGCCCCTATTTTGACTATATCATTATACATGTGGGTAGACATATATGTGTGCAAACTTTTCACATAAGCACATTAAGACCACCCATGTTCATACATCAATGAATAAGTGTAACTATATGAGAAATGCTTTCATATAAACAATTTAAGACATTATACACATTCATAACATAACCATGCATTCATATTCATGTACATAGAAAACCAAACCTAGGAGCTATCCTATCAAGGCACACATGTGCAATGCTTAGACAAGGTCCCATGACCTTGCCCATACTAGTACACCTATCAAGTCATCCTAGTTAAGGGATACATATCATACTTCATAAACATAAACTTAACATGCACAGTGGTAGACATTAATGCATATGGGAATTATCCTTTCATTAGACACCATGAACCTATTACTACTTTGATAAGCATGCATGAGGTGTGAGTGTGTGTACATTGTACCACATGTTCACATAATGGAAACGATCCTAACATTAAGGCAGGAACCTTTTACATTTAAGTCCCCTAAAACATAGACAACTCATATATAGAGTAATAGGAACTATATACCACACACCAACCATCATAGCATAGGAGGTAAGACATATTCATCATTTACACCTAGGACTGCTAATCATGCTCAAGACAACATATTCATATAGGGGTACATAGGTAGGGGTCATACTACACAAGAGTATTCAAACATCAACATGGAGACCACACCTAGCCCTAAATAGTCATTTGGATGTAGAGGAAGCATCATAAATATAACCTAGATCACAAACTAACATTGGAGACTAGGCACAATACTTCACATTGTGTAATCATCATAACCACACTTTAAAGATACAATTGCCTTAAAGTCCATTATCACAACACATAATAGCATATATATAAGGTAAACACTGCCACCATAGGTAGACCATACCACACAAAGCCATACAAGGCTACATCAACTAGCAATTCTATAAGAAAAGTAGAGAGATTAGATCCAACTTACAATTCCTCCAAGATTTGATCATCATTGATCAATTCCCATAATTCAACATAAATACATGTATAAAACAGTAGCTAAAGGAACCATTGCATAAACAAAACAATACTTCAATTTACCATAAAATCGAGTACACATTGAAGCTACATTAGCAATCTAGAAAAGATAGGTGAATTATAGACTAATCTAATTCAAACCATCAAACCTTGATCCACATGGATCACTTATAAACAATTCACCATCAATATACAATTTAGACATTAGATATAAGCAATTCAACATGCTAGAATCATAAGTCAATCAATACAAAGTTAAGATCAAAATGCCCATACCATAGGCTAATTTGAGAATTGGAGAGAACATGGGTTCATCATGCAATTGGATTGAAATTCATCTTAAAAACAGTAGATAATCATTAATTTATCATAAAAATGCTTTTGAAATCAATTTGAGAAAGAACCCATGGCTAGATTGGAAATTGGGAATTTTGGTCTTTGAATCATATTTAAAAATCCTTGATTGACTCCTTAGATTAATAGATAACTAAGGATGAAGGATAACCATACTTTATTTATTGAAGACCCATGAGAAATTTGAGAAGAAACCATGAAAATCCACCCCATATCTTGAACTTGAGTTTTCCCTCCAATGGAGGTTTGAGAGAATTTGGAGAAGCAGAGTGAATTGGGATTTTTGATTTTCTTATTGGGTGTTGGGGTTTTGGCTTGGAAAATGGGTTAAATAAGTCATAAAATCAGTTTATAACCGTCCCTTTAAGTTACCAAAACACCCCCATGCTTATTGGGACTTTTAGACATGTCAAAATTGACTTGAAAATGACGCAACAGGATCTGGGAGTGGGCTGCGCATCGCGGAGAAGCCTCCCAATTCTGCCCCAAATAAAATTTTAGGCAGTGAGGTGCGTGCTAGGCACGCGTCGGAAGGGCAAGTTCCGATTCTTGGACCTGCTCGCTGCCTTGGGAAGCCTGTTGTCCAATGTTTGGGTCCTCCTTGGGGGACCTTCGGGTGGTCCCCGCGGAGTCGTTCCCAGACGTTTTGACCCTTAACATGTCTATTAAGATGATAGCGTCATCCCTACTGACATTCAAATCCAAACAACACATGAAAACAAGTCAAACATACAAGGACACAATAGCACGTCTAAAAGGCTAAGTTTCAAACCTCTTGGACGTTCTTGAATGTTTGACCTACAAACTTTATGAAACTTAACACACTGCCTATAAACATCATTATAAATCATATAAGGACCTCATGAGCCCATGACACAGACATAAGCACATAAAAACACTTAAGGACCTTTGGTGACTAGCCGTCGAACGTCTTGGTCATCCCTTAACGTTTGACTTCCAAATCACTTCAAATCAAGTATACATACTATAAAAAACTTAATGAACATATTTTAAACCTTTTAAGACACATGTGAGGCTCTAAGCACCTTAATTCATTTTCGAGGTCTTACACATCTTATCACATGTATAATATCATTTATATAGAATATAGGGTCAACTAAGTATACTAGCAAGTCACCCTACACACTTCTAGGGAATTATCAATATAACTCATCATAAGGTTCATATAGTCAACTAAGAAGATTCACATTTCAACATCAAGTCTACACATATAAGGCATAGCTATATCCTATCATTATCACATTCAATTACTAAGAAGAACATATTTTTGACTTCACATATACACATAAGTCATATAGACCTTCACAATAGTCACATATCAAGGAGATAACAGGACAATATCATAATACATAAAGTAATGCCGATGACGCCACATCATTTACAAGTATAGCACATAAGCACCACCACTATAAGTGGACCATACCAAACATCACAATTGAAACACCTATCCTACACAATATTGAGAAGGTTAGTTAACATACCACCAATTCAATCTCAACAATTCCAATCCATAGCCAATTCAACCAATCCAATACACCAAGGCTCTTACCAATAATCATAGTCACCAGTTCAATCCAATAATCACAATATACAATGATTCAAGATAATACAATATGAGATTTCATCAATTTAGGACAGCGTACATATAATTCTGACATGATTCTTTTATAATTCAATAGTCCAAAGTAAACTACACAAGAATTCAATAGTATAGAGACATGATCAAATCACCCATAATATAGTCAAAATAAGAATTGTATGATTTGCATGGGTTCATAAGGAATTTGATCTAAAATCATTGAATTAACATCAATTATATCATAAAACATCATTTCTAATCGTTTCATGCAAGAACCCATGGGTAGAAGTTGAAATAGAAGGATTCATGTTTTTGATCATCTTTGAAAACCATTTGAATTGACTCCGTAAAGAAAGAGGATTCAAAGATGAAGCACCATACCTTAATTGTGAAGAAAAGCCCACAAATTTGATGGAGAAAAACTTCAAAAATCTGTCTTTTTTCTTTGAGCTTCAAAGATTCATCAATGGAGGTTTTGGAGAAAGGAATGGAGAGGTTTTGTTTTGAGTTGAGGGTTTAGATTTGATTGGTGAGTTAGGGGCTTAAAAAGACTCAATAACCATCAATAATTCATCCCCAAATTATCCAAAAGATCCCTGCTCTTAATAGACATTTTAACCAATTCAAATTTGACTTAAAAACGAGGTGACCAAAACTAGGAGGTTACTGCGCGTCGCGAAGGCATTTTCAGTTCTTGGTTGTGGATAATTTGTAGACAGAATGGTTCGTGGTGTCCTGCATCGTAGGGCAATAATTTCCCTTCTCAGTGCAGGCTGCGCGACACGCAGCCACTGCATATTCTTGGCTGGCGCGGCAGCTTGCATGGACCATGTTTGGGTCCTCCTTGGGAAATCTTAGGCCGGCCCGTGGCATCGTTCTCGGACGTTTCGACCCTTTAAATGTTATTATATATATGGGAAACATAAATACTCAATTTCACCCATAAACTATACCCCAAAACTCCACTACAAAACACTACAACACACTAGTTCAACTTCGACTAGTTTCCGAACGTCTTGGACGTTCTTGGACATTTGACCTCCAAACACTTTCAAACTCTATATACTGACTGTAAACACCATAATTAACCATTTTAAGACATTAAAACCTCATGAAACACATGTTAGTCTCTAATTCAAACTAGCTCAATTTGAGGGTGTAACAATACTCCCACTTGGAAACATTCGTCCTCGAATGATACTTGCTACTCTTTAGGCACTTTCAAGAGATAATAAACTCAATACTAGCAGCACATGACCACACCACACAATACACAATACACATATATAGGATAAATATCAATATCACGACATTAAGAGACTCAACACACAACAAGAAGATAGAAACTACTTCTACAACTCATCATGCAATAAGACTCACACTCTTCATTTCATATAGGAGGAACTCCTTCTCCACACATCATCATTCTCATATACATTAATTCTATACACATTATAACCATTTTCCATGAAAACACAATTTAATCAATTTTCCAAAATATTTACAGTGAACTGCAAACCTTACAGTGAAACATGCTTAATTTCCAAAAATGCAACTCTTAAGCAATTTATGATGAAAGCATGAAAATATGAGAGACAAAACCATGTAAACTCTTTTTCAACATAATCATAAATTCATAGAATGCACAATGCAAGGAATCAATGAAATCATTTTCAACAAGACTCCTAAACAAAATGCAACATGCAACATGCTACTATGACTTTCTAACTCTCAAACTTGAGTAGAATAGAAGAGAAGAGACAAAAAATCAAAACTCCACTTTTCACCATACTCCCCCACTTAGAAGTAACCCATTACTACACAAGACAGAAAACTATAACTTACCGACATCATCGTCCTCTTCCGGCTTTGTTCCTCTTTCTCGAAGAGCATAGAAGCGATTACTGTTTGGAGCACCACCTTCCGGAACACTAGGAGTAGCTTCCTTTGTCTCTCTTCCTCTAGCTTCAATATTAGGGCAATACCTCACCTTATGACCATCCTTACCACAACCAAAGCAATTTCCAATACCAACTAGACATTTCTCAAAGTGCTTCTTCCCACAAG
The DNA here is from genome assembly GCA_016801875.1 of Solanum sitiens. NCBI lineage: Eukaryota > Viridiplantae > Streptophyta > Magnoliopsida > Solanales > Solanaceae > Solanum > Solanum sitiens. Next base: position 838,125 of record JABWTJ010000062.1, on the reverse strand, counting down.
TAGAGAAAGTAGGTTTAACACCTTGAGAACCACTACCACCTTCACCCTTGACCTTAGGAGCACTAGTTCCATCTTGGTTTGGAGACCTCTTCTTGAATCTAGGTTGGTTTTGCTCATCAACTCTACCCCTCTTAAAATTCCTTGAAATCCTACTAAGCTTGGACTCCTCAATATATTGTGCATACACCATAAGCCTAGACAAGTTCATGTCATTATGGATCATGGCCGTACGACACTTCTCTTTCACAAGGTTGGCAACACCGGTCACAAACCTACTCATTTTATCCATAGGGTTAGACACCAAGGATGGAGCATACCTCGACAACATGGTGAACTTCAAAGAATATTCATCAACACTCATATTACCTTGATTAAGGTTAATGAACTCTTCAACCTTCACCTCCCTCCTATCACGGGAAAAGTACTTTTATAAGAAAGCCTCTTTAAACTCTTCCCACTCTATGGGACTCGACTTAACCGACCTATTATCTTTCCATTGAGTGTACCATACTTGAGCAACTTCCCTTAATTTCTACGAAGCTAACTCCTCCTTCTCCCTAGAAGTGACCCCATGGATCTCAACACCTTAAACACACCAGTAAGAAACTCTTGGGGATCCTCTCCCACCTTAGAGCCAAGAAGATAGGGGGATTCATCCTCACAAAGTCTCTCAACCTACAGGTCATAGTACTCTCTAAAGAATTCACCCTAGGCCCAATGTCTCTAGTCACATGAGTTGTCATAGCTAAGGTTAGGGTAAGAAGAGCATCACTAATCTCCCTATCATTCATTTTCGGTGGAACCACCAGAACCTCATCTCCTTCCACAATAGGAACTTGCTCACCTTGTGGAGGAACTTGAGCATCTTGAGAAACTTGAACTCCTTGTGGAGCTAGTACACCTTGGGGAACTTCCCCATGCACCCCTACCTCTTACAACCTTCTAGTGGCCATCCTTATAGTAGTCATCTCCTATAAACACAAGGAAAAACATTAAGAAGGACACTCATATCTTTTAACACTATTGGCATGACACAAGAGTGATAAAGAATGTGGAACTCTATCGTCCTATAGCCCCTCGCTCATAGATGTGTCCCAAATCACACCTATGAATAAGACTCTACTATATGTGGCTTATTGGTACTTTGAATTCCTAAGACTACTTCCATAACCTATCTATAATACCAAGCTTGTCACGACCCGTAAGTACACTGTAATACTCTGAAAGTTTAAAGCCTAATCTAGAGCCTAACATGATAGTCTAAGATTTGTAACATTGTTTTTAAGTCAATTATAATCTATATAAGCAATTTAAGAAGTTTTAGAATCAAAACGTCAAGGAACGTCCATAATATCCGGAAACTAGTTCAAGAGGTGCTAGTGTGCCTTAGCCTATTTGACTAAGTTTTAGGAGTCGGAAAATGATAAGTTTTGGTGGTAAGGTGTCTAACACGTATTATAGTTAGTTTATAGTTGAAATGTCCGGGTACAACTCCCCAAGTACCAAACAAGGGCCCTTGAGGAGGACCCTTGCGATTTGGTAAAAAGTTGCCATGAAGCAGTGTTCACCAACGAATTGCAGGCGACGAGCCGTTGGTGAATCGATGGGGCGTCGATGCCTACGTCGATGAAGACTTATCCAAAGTTGTGAAGGGTTCGTTTTGTCAAATCTCTTACCAAAACTAGGAACTACAGCACGGAGGCCACACAGCCCGTCGATTGACCTACGGCCCGTCAGTTGGGGTCTCATAGGTCAAGTCTATGTTTGGCTGTGTTGTTTTAGTTAATTCAATTAAGTTAATTAAGGTGTTATTTAATTGGTTAGGGTTTAATGTAGGCCTAATTAAGTTAGCTAATTACTCCTATAAAGACCCCAAACCTAATTAGACTAAACCCAACTCTTATAATTCCCAAAACCCAATTTCTCCTCCTTCTCTCTTCTTTTTCTCTCCCAAAGAAACCCCATTGAAGACCAAACAAATAAGGGTTCTAGGGCTGCAAAGGATCAAGTTTTATCCATAAAACTTCCTCAATTAGTGAGGTTTGAGATTCCTTTCACCTTTGGGATCTCTTTCTCCAAAGGGTTCGTTCAAATTGATTTCAAAAATATGAAATTCAAGTGGGTTTACTTCCAATACGAAATTGATCTTGTGAAATTCTTTGTTTATGATTCCTTTTGGTTATTATGAGTAGATTAACATGTATTATGGTTGAATTATACTACTTCTTGATGAATTGACCTAGTTTGTGGAAGATGATCTTTTCCCCTTAACCCTATGTTGTGATCTTGAATTGAATTATGTAGTATTGATACAATTGACTTGGTAAATGTATGAATTACTATTATATGTTGTTATTATGCTAAGTTATGAGTGTATTGTGATACATTGTAATCCAATTATTCTAATTCTTGATTAATTGACCTAGATTGTGAAGTAGATCGTGAATTTGACCTAAGTCTCTAATTCTAGACTATGAACTAGTGGTGAATTGTTGTGTAGTGATTCAATTGAATTTACTATGATGTTGGTTATTATGGTGTGATTATATTACAAACATTGTTGGGTTGAGTTGAATGGTTGATGGTAAGACCTTGATGATAGCTTCTGAAGGAGATTAGGGTAAGTCTTGTGATCTCAATTCTTTACTTCAATTACGATTACTGACATTAAGTGGTTATGTTGTATGGAAGTATACCTTATGGTAAGATTGATAGGGTTGTTATGATTTTAAATTGAAATGTCTTGAACTATGTTTTGTGAGTTGTTGGCTAAGATGTAAATGTTATAAGGATGGTGATAACTTACCAATCTGCCTTATCATGATGTGATTATGTAAATGTACTAACCTCACATGTATGAATTGTAATGAAAGGATAATACTCATGCAACTCTTATTGAGATATGGTGATGATTATATAAGGTATAGACCCTATGACCTACATTAAGCTATGATGATTAATAAAGCATTAAAGACATTTCAAAAGGGACTCTAGCTTAGCACCGAGTGAACTAGAGTGAGAAGTGTCCCGTCTCACATAGGGAAGGTAGGATCACTAATGTACTCATGAGATTGGAGACTATAATGCATGTAGCATAAAGAGGGTCCCAACTACATCTCGTAGTTCTTGAATTATGTTACCCCCGTAGGAATACTAGCAAGTGGATCCACATAGAAGCTATGTTCATGTTTTAGTACTACCTTGGCAAGTAGTCCGCTTTCTTTCGGTGTAGGGTTCCATGACACTGGATTCCACATTAGCTCATATGGTCTATGTCGGTTAAAGCAAGATGTTCCCAAAAGGTAAAATAAAGTAATGGAATGAACTCTAACTAGGATGACCTAAGGGGTTTAGCTTAGTCTAGGTAGGGGTATGAGACTCTACCTATAAATTGCACTAGTTAGCCTTGAGGGAAGTCTTAGAAGGATGTTCTTATGTATTTATATGCTTATAAATGTAAATGATATGTATATGATGATCTTACATGTTGATGACACTATATGATATTGGTTTCACTTCTGAACATGTGTTTGGTCTCTATTGCTAAAGCATGATGTTATGTACTCTTAATGATATGCTATGTGAAGTTGGACATTGGTTATGGTTCTTATTAAGTTAACTTGATTGAGTAGGGTTTTCGGGCTTTACTTAGTCATTGCACTAGTGGACTTAATGAGGGTTAATGAGTAATGGTTTTGCTTTGGTTATGATGTTATGAACTCTTATACATGCTTGTTGATGTTATAACTTGATGATAGGGTTGTCTAGGTTATGTACTCAATTATATTGAAGATGCATGTTGACTTGACTAGACTTAGTATTGTTGGTCTTGTAATGTACATGGACTTTACCTGATGAATATGTTTGATTGACTTGTAGTCGTTCTTGAATGTGCATAAGGCTTTTCAAAGTAAGTTGCATGCTTAATGAAATGTCCCTTTTTAGCATGATTTTATTTTGTGTGTGCATATGGTACTATACTTGGTACAAGTGATGTGCTAACCCCATTGTTCTCCCTTTTTCCGAACATTTTAGGTTCGATCGTTGAAGGGCTTGTGACGACATTTGAAGAAGACTTGGATCCTTATTCTCCAAGTTGGGTAGGTCCTCACCACTTTGAGGACAATGCCACTTTCTAGCTTCGGATATTGATTTGTCTTAAAGACAATATGTTCATTTCCTTTCATTTGAGTACTAAAGATTGTATAGCCTATATGTGGCTCTTATTGCATTGATGTATGGGGTATGCCCAATTGTTATACTCTTGTTTAGATGGTCATGAGATGAGACATCCGGTTTTAAGACTATGTTATATCTTATATGTATATATATATGTGTGTGTGCGCGCGCGTGTGTTGTACCATAAAAGTATAAGACTATGTAATCTTCTTATACGAAGGGTCTATGTATTATGGATATGAATATATTATGTGTATGTGAGAGGTCTATGTAAACCTCATGATAGATATAAGAAAAGTTTTTAATTTTCTTCATTTTTAACCTATGAATGTAATGATGTAAGCTAAGAGGCTTGTCTTAGTCCTCTCCGAGGACGCCGACGCCGGTTACGTCTCAGGGGAGCTCCCTGGATGTGATATACACATTAGAAGTTAGGGTCACCCTTGCGTCGGAACACGGCATACTCGACCTCTCGGAGGTCTTGTACAAGCCCTTTGACCTCATTCATTGCATACATGTATGAAAACTAGTGTTGAATTAAAACTTTTCACACAAAATAGTACTTCAAAATATTTTTCATAGAAAACATAAGGAATAAGGCTAATTCTCAAAGTCACCATCTTAGACACACGAATATCTTGAGACACAACCCATAAAATCGAAATATAGAAATACCAAGTCTATTACAATGCCTTAAACCGTAGAAATCTAAAGATAGTAATATCCTCGGATCAAGTGAGGAGATACCCCAACTTTTTCTTGAATGAATACTAATCCAAGATTCCACTTCATGTACTCTTCTCAAATTCCACCTACACCTTTAGAGATAGACAAAATATGTGGAATTAGTACATTAGAATGTACTAAGTATGATGTAATGCATAAAATCATGATAAACGGACATTTGTATAAAAGATGCTCTTTTTGAGTAAAACTTCATAAACATAAGTATAAGAAACCACATATAACACCAACATCACATATAAGTCACCCTACACTATATAACATCAAGATTACTTCAAAAATCATAACATGAGACTCTCCTACCAAAGGTGATTCTAAGGCTCATGTGAGTGACTTATGAAGCGACCTCCCATACAACCCCTTTACACACACCAAAGTGATCCTTTAGACTACCTAAGATAAGATTATTCCCATTTCATATATTAGACTCCCTACCTAGAATTACTCTAAGACTCATCTAAGTAAGAGATGAAAAGAACGCTTATACACCCTCTCCAAGCCTATCTAAGCAATCCTAAAAGCTACTCTAGATAGATACCTTTTAATTTACATACCTTTACTTGAGTCATTATGTTTATTAAACCATTTAAGATACATTCAATAATTAAGGACTTTCACATAATGGTCTTGGAGAAGACCTAGGGAACCTACATACTAACATTTTCAAAGCCAACTCGTACAATGTCTAGATAGTGTCCCATTCCACTACCTAAACTTCATAGTACTTATCCAACACTAGCATGTATCCCACATGATGAGAATATGCAATAACCGACATAGACCATACTAGCTAGGCATGGAATACGGAGTCTACCCTATTCCGATGGAGGGTGTTTTACTTGCCAATGTTAGAACTAGGACACATCCCGTGTAGACACATGGTTAAGGAATATCAAGGGTTTCTTTGTACTCTATTCTCATCTTTAAATAGATCTACTCCACAAGCATACTCACTCGGTGCTAACCTTTGTTCTCATAGAGTAATTCATAAAGGAGTATATGAAGATGTACCATATCTTGTTCATAACCAAATCTTAATTCACCTTACCAAAGAGGGTACACTAAGGCTGCCTACAATGGTAATTAAGATAGCTCGGTGACTTCCCTAAGGATGATTTTATGCCGTTCCAGCTAACCAACCCTAAGTCCACCATTCACAAAAGAAGGATACCATTACGACTTTCGACTTCAAGGATATCATAACCTTCTTTCCAAGCGGTTCCACATAAATGACCTTCTTTACTATATTCAAGATCATATTCTATTCATACATATACATTCATGACAAAGGTGATTTAGCCTACTAAGTCAAGGATTCATATTCATATTCTTCATGTATCAAGTAAGGGACATAGGTCTACCAAAACAAGATACACTTCATTATCATCTTATCACATGTACAATATCATTTATATAGAATATAGGGTCAACTAAGTATACTTGCAAGTCATCCTATACACTTTTAGGGAATCATCAACATAACTCATCGTAAGGTTCATATAGTCAACTAAGAAGATTCACACTTCAACATCAAGTCTACACATATAAGGCATCACTATATCCTATAATGATCATATCCAATTACTTAGAAGAACACATATTTTGCTTCACATATACCATAAGTCATATAGACCTTCACAATGGTCACATATCAAGGACGTAACATGACAATATCATAATACATAAAGTAATGACGACGAGGCCACATCATTTACAAGTATAACACATAAGCACCACCACCATAAGTGGACCATACCAAACATCACAATTGAAATACCTATCCTACACAATATAGAGAAGGTTAGGTCAACATATCACAAATTTAATATCAACAATTCCAATCCATAGCTAATTCAACCAATCCAATATACCAAGGCTATTACCTATAGCCACAGTCACCAATCAATCAAATAATCACAATGTACAATAATCCAAGATAATAAAATATGTGATTTCTGCAATTTAGGACAGCCTACATGTAATTCTAAATGATTCTTTCACAATTTAATAACCCTAAGTAAACTGCAAAAGAATCCAATAGTATAGAGACATGATCAAATCACCCATAATATAGTCAAAATAAGGACTGTATGAGTTGTTTGGGTTCATAAGGAATTTGATCTAAAATTATTCAATTAACATCAATTATATCATAAAACATCATTTCTAATCGTTTCATGCAAGAACCCATGGCTCGAAGTTAAAATGGAAGGATTCATATTTTTGATCATCTTTGAAAAACATTTGAATTGACTCCTTGAAGAAAGTGTATTCAAGGATGAAGCAACATACCTTAATTGTGAAGAATGGCCCACAAAATTGATGGACAAAAACTTAGAAAAGCTGTCTTCTTCCTTGGAGCTTCAAAGCTTCATCAATGGAGGTTTTGGAGATAGGAATGGAGAGGTTTTGTTTTGAGTTGAGGAATTAGATTTGATTGGTGAGTTTAGGGGATTAAAAATACTCAATAAACATTTATAAATCATCTCGAAATTAACCAAAAGACCCCTGCACTTAATGGACATTTTAACCAATTCAAATTTGACTTTAAAACGACACGACCAAAACTGTGAGGTTACTGCGCATCGCGGAGGCATTTTCAATTCTAGGTTGTGAAAAAATTCAAGACAGAATGGTTCATGATGTCCTCACACCGCAGGGTAAAATTATCCTTTCTTAATGCAGGCTGCGCGACGTGCAGCCACTGCCTATTCTTGGCTGGCGCGGCAGCTTGCTTGGACCATGTTTGGGTCCTCCTTGGGGACCTTTAGGCTGGTCCCTGAAGCGTCATTATCATACGTTTTGACCCTTTAGATGTTAGTCTACATATAGGAACAATCAATACTCAATTTCACCATCAAACCATACCCCGAAACTTCACTACAAAACACTATGATACACTAGTTCAACTTCGACTAGTTTCCGAATGTCTTGGACGTTTGACCTCGAAACACTTCCAAACTCTATATACTTCCTATAAACACCATTATTAACCATTTTAAGACTTTAAAATCTCATGACACACATGTTAGGATTTAATTCAACCTATCTCAATTTGAGGGTGTAACAATACATATATAGAAAAATATAGGCTCTAAATATCTTATAGCCCCACAGAGAGGTGAAGCTTACCAAATGCTAAACTGGAAGTCTCTAATCTACTAGAAATGTTTGTTGTCTCGAGGACTTGAGCATGTACGTGTTGATAAAAATATAGCACCACAAAAGGGATGTCAGTACATATAAAACATATATTGGTGTATAAAGCAGACTAAATAAGAAGTAGACTAAAGGAACCATTGCATAAACAAAACAATACTTCAATTTACCATAAAATCGAGTACACATTGAAGCTACATTAGCAATCTAGAGAAGATAGGTGAATTATAGACTAATCTAATTCAAACCATCAAACCTTGATCCACATGGATCACTTATAAACAATTCACCATCAATATACAATTTAGACATTAGATATAAGCAATTCAACATGCTAGAATCATAAGTCAATCAATACAAAGTTAAGATCAAAATGCCCATACCATAGGCTAATTTGAGAATTGGTGAGAACATGGGTTCATCATGCAATTGGATTGAAATTCATCTTAAAAACAGTAGATAATCATTAATTTATCATAAAAATGCTTTTGAAATCAATTTGAGAAAGAACCCATGGCTAGATTGGAAATTGGGAATTTTGGTCTTTGAATCATATTTAAAAATCCTTGATTGACTCCTTAGATTAATAGATAACTAAGGATGAAGGATAACCATACTTTATTTATTGAAGACCCATGAGAAATTTGAGAAGAAACCATGAAAATCCACCCCATATCTTGAACTTGAGTTTTCCCTCCAATGGAGGTTTGAGAGAATTTGGAGAAGCAGAGTGAATTGGGATTTTTGATTTTCTTATTGGGTGTTGGGGTTTTGGCTTGGAAAATGGGTTAAATAAGTCATAAAATCAGTTTATAACCGTCCCTTTAAGTTACCAAAACACCCCCATGCTTATTGGGACTTTTAGACATGTCAAAATTGACTTGAAAATGACGCAACAGGATCTGGGAGTGGGCTGCGCATCGCGGAGAACCTTCCCAATTCTGCCCCAAATAAAATTTTAGGCAGTGAGGTGCGTGCTAGGCGCGCGTCGGAAGGGCAAGTTCCGATTCTTGGACCTGCTCGCTGCCTTGGGAAGCCTGTTGTCCAATGTTTGGGTCCTCCTTGGGGGACCTTCGGGTGGTCCCCGCGGAGTCGTTCCCAGACGTTTTGACCCTTAACATGTCTATTAAGATGATAGCGTCATCCCTACTGACATTCAAATCCAAACAACACATGAAAACAAGTCAAACATACAAGGACACAATAGCACGTCTAAAAGGCTAAGTTTCAAACCTCTTGGACGTTCTTGAATGTTTGACCTACAAACTTTATGAAACTTAACACACTGCCTATAAACATCATTATAAATCATATAAGGACCTCATGAGCCCATGACACAGACATAAGCACATAAAAACACTTAAGGACCTTTGGTGACTAGCCGTCGAACGTCTTGGTCATCCCTTAACGTTTGACTTCCAAATCACTTCAAATCAAGTATACATACTATAAAAAACTTAATGAACATATTTTAAACCTTTTAAGACACATGTGAGGCTCTAAGCACCTTAATTCATTTTTGAGGTCTTACACATCTTATCACATGTATAATATCATTTATATAGAATATAGGGTCAACTAAGTATACTAGCAAGTCACCCTACACACTTCTAGGGAATTATCAATATAACTCATCATAAGGTTCATATAGTCAACTAAGAAGATTCACATTTCAACATCAAGTCTACACATATAAGGCATAGCTATATCCTATCATTATCACATCCAATTACTAAGAAGAACATATTTTTTGACTTCACATATACACATAAGTCATATAGACCTTCACAATAGTCACATATCAAGGAGATAACAGGACAATATCATAATACATAAAGTAATGCCGATGACGCCACATCATTTACAAGTATAGCACATAAGCACCACCACTATAAGTGGACCATACCAAACATCACAATTGAAACACCTATCCTACACAATATTGAGAAGGTTAGTCAACATACCACCAATTCAATCTCAACAATTCCAATCCATAGCCAATTCAACCAATCCAATACACCAAGGCTCTTACCAATAATCATAGTCACCAGTTCAATCCAATAATCACAATATACAATGATTCAAGATAATACAATATGAGATTTCATCAATTTAGGACAGCGTACATATAATTCTGACATGATTCTTTTATAATTCAATAGTCCAAAGTAAACTACACAAGAATTCAATAGTATAGAGACATGATCAAATCACCCATAATATAGTCAAAATAAGAATTGTATGATTTGCATGGGTTCATAAGGAATTTGATCTAAAATCATTGAATTAACATCAATTATATCATAAAACATCATTTCTAATCGTTTCATGCAAGAACCCATGGGTAGAAGTTGAAATAGAAGGATTCATGTTTTTGATCATCTTTGAAAACCATTTGAATTGACTCCGTAAAGAAAGAGGATTCAAAGATGAAGCACCATACCTTAATTGTGAAGAAAAGCCCACAAATTTGATGGAGAAAAACTTCAAAAATCTGTCTTTTTTCTTGGAGCTTCAAAGATTCATCAATGGAGGTTTTGGAGAAAGGAATGGAGAGGTTTTGTTTTCAGTTGAGGGTTTAGATTTGATTGGTGAGTTAGGGGCTTAAAAAGACTCAATAACCGTCAATAATTCATCCCCAAATTATCCAAAAGATCCCTGCTCTTAATAGACATTTTAACCAATTCAAATTTGACTTAAAAATGAGGTGACCAAAACTAGGAGGTTACTGCGCGTCGCGGAGGCATTTTCAGTTCTTGGTTGTGGATAATTTGTAGACAGAATGGTTCGTGGTGTCCTGCATCGTAGGGCAATAATTTCCCTTCTCAGTGCAGGCTGCGCGACACGCAGCCACTGCATATTCTTGGCTGGCGCGGCAGCTTGCATGGACCATGTTTGGGTCCTCCTTGGGAAATCTTAGGCCGGCCCGTGGCATCGTTCTCGGACGTTTCGACCCTTTAAATGTTATTATATATATGGGAAACATAAATACTCAATTTCACCCACAAACTATACCCCAAAACTCCACTACAAAACACTACAACACACTAGTTCAACTTCGACTAGTTTCCGAACGTCTTGGACGTTCTTGGACATTTGACCTCCAAACACTTTCAAACTCTATATACTGACTGTAAACACCATAATTAACCATTTTAAGACATTAAAACCTCATGAAACACATGTTAGTCTCTAATTCAAACTAGCTCAATTTGAGGGTGTAACAATACTCCCACTTGGAAACATTCGTCCTCGAATGATACTTGCTACTCTTTAGGCACTTTCAAGAGATAATAAACTCAATACTAGCAGCACATGACCACACCACACAATACACAATACACATATATAGGATAAAGATCAATATCACGACATTAAGAGACTCAACACACAACAAGAAGATAGAAACTACTTCTACAACTCATCATGCAATAAGACTCACACTCTTCATTTCATATAGGAGGAACTCCTTCTCCACACATCATCATTCTCATATACATTAATTCTATACACATTATAACCATTTTCCATGAAAACACAATTTAATCAATTTTCCAAAATATTTACAGTGAACTGCAAACCTTACAGTGAAACATGCTTAATTTCCAAAAATGCAACTCTTAAGCAATTTATGATGAAAGCATGAAAATATGAGAGACAAAACCATGTAAACTCATTTTTTCAACATAATCATAAATTCATAGAATGCACAATGCAAGGAATCAATGAAATCATTTTCAACAAGACTCCTAAACAAAATGCAACATGCAACATGCTACTATGACTTTCTAACTCTCAAACTTGAGTAGAATAGAAGAGAAGAGACAAAAAATCAAAACTCCACTTTTCACCATACTCCCCCACTTAGAAGTAACCCATTACTACACAAGACAGAAAACTATAACTTACCGACATCATCGTCCTCTTCCGGCTTTGTTCCTCTTTCTCGAAGAGCATAGAAGCGATTACTGTTTGGAGCACCACCTTCCGGAACACTAGGAGTAGCTTCCTTTGTCTCTCTTCCTCTAGCTTCAATATTAGGGCAATACCTCACCTTATGACCATCCTTACCACAACCAAAGCAATTTCCAATACCAACTAGACATTTCTCAAAGTGCTTCTTCCCACAAGTAGAGAAAGTAGGTTTAACACCTTGAGAACCACTACCACCTTCACCCTTGACCTTAGGAGCACTAGTTCCATCTTGGTTTGGAGACCTCTTCTTGAATCTAGGTTGGTTTTGCTCATCAACTCTACCCCTCTTAAAATTCCTTTTAATCCTACTAAGCTTGGACTCCTCAATATATTGTGCATACACCATAAGCCTAGACAAGTTCATGTCATTATGGATCATGGCCGTACGACACTTCTCTTTCACAAGGTTGGCAACACCGGTCACAAACCTACTCATTTTATCCATAGGGTTAGACACCAAGGATGGAGCATACCTCGACAACATGGTGAACTTCAAAGAATATTCATCAACACTCATATTACCTTGATTAAGGTTAATGAACTCTTCAACCTTCACCTCCCTCCTATCACGGGAAAAGTACTTTTATAAGAAAGCCTCTTTAAACTCTTCCCACTCTATGGGACTCGACTTAACCGACCTATTATCTTTCCATTGAGTGTACCATACTTGAGCAACTTCCCTTAATTTCTACGAAGCTAACTCCTCCTTCTCCCTAGAAGTGACCCCATGGATCTCAACACCTTAAACACACCAGTAAGAAACTCTTGGGGATCCTCTCCCACCTTAGAGCCAAGAAGATAGGGGGATTCATCCTCACAAAGTCTCTCAACCTACAGGTCATAGTACTCTCTAAAGAATTCACCCTAGGCCCAATGTCTCTAGTCACATGAGTTGTCATAGCTAAGGTTAGGGTAAGAAGAGCATCACTAATCTCCCTATCATTCATTTTCGGTGGAACCACCAGAACCTCATCTCCTTCCACAATAGGAACTTGCTCACCTTGTGGAGGAACTTGAGCATCTTGAGAAACTTGAACTCCTTGTGGAGCTAGTACACCTTGGGGAACTTCCCCATGCACCCCTACCTCTTACAACCTTCTAGTGGCCATCCTTATAGTAGTCATCTCCTATAAACACAAGGAAAAACATTAAGAAGGACACTCATATCTTTTAACACTATTGGCATGACACAAGAGTGATAAAGAATGTGGAACTCTATCGTCCTATAGCCCCTCGCTCATAGATGTGTCCCAAATCACACCTATGAATAAGACTCTACTATATGTGGCTTATTGGTACTTTGGATTCCTAAGACTACTTCCATAACCTATCTCTAATACCAAGCTTGTCACGACCCGTAAGTACACTGTAATACTCTGAAAGTTTAAAGCCTAATCTAGAGCCTAACATGATAGTCTAAGATTTGTAACATTGTTTTTAAGTCAATTATAATCTATATAAGCAATTTAAGAAGTTTTAGAATCAAAACGTCAAGGAACGTCCATAATATCCGGAAACTAGTTCAAGAGGTGCTAGTGTGCCTTAGCCTATTTGACTAAGTTTTAGGAGTCGGAAAATGATAAGTTTTGGTGGTAAGGTGTCTAACACGTATTATAGTTAGTTTATAGTTGAAATGTCCAGGTACAACTCCCCAAGTACCAAACAAGGGCCCTTGAGGAGGACCCTTGCAATTTGGTAAAAAGTTGCCATGAAGCAGTGTTCACCAACGGATTGCAGGCGACGAGCCATTGGTGAATCGATGGGGCGTCGATGCCTACGTCGATGAAGACTTATCCAAAGTTGTGAAGGGTTCGTTTTGTCAAATCTCTTACCAAAACTAGGAACTACAGCACGGAGGCCACACAGCCCGTCGATTGACCTACGGCCCGTCAGTTGGGGTCTCATAGGTCAAGTCTATGTTTGGCTGTGTTGTTTTAGTTAATTCAATTAAGTTAATTAAGGTGTTATTTAATTGGTTAGGGTTTAATGTAGGCCTAATTAAGTTAGCTAATTACTCCTATAAAGACCCCAAACCTAATTAGACTAAACCCAACTCTTATAATTCCCAAAACCCAATTTCTCCTCCTTCTCTCTTCTTTTTCTCTCCCAAAGAAACCCCATTGAAGACCAAACAAATAAGGGTTATAGGGCTGCAAAGGATCAAGTTTTATCCATAAAACTTCCTCAATTAGTGAGGTATGAGATTCCTTTCACCTTTGGGATCTCTTTCTCCAAAGGGTTCGTTCAAATTGATTTCAAAAATATGAAATTCAAGTGGGTTTACTTCCAATACGAAATTGATCTTGTGAAATTCTTTGTTTATGATTCCTTTTGGTTATTATGAGTAGATTAACATGTATTATGGTTGAATTATACTACTTCTTGATGAATTGACCTAGTTTGTGGAAGATGATCTTTTCCCCTTAACCCTATGTTGTGATCTTGAATTGAATTATGTAGTATTGATACAATTGACTTGGTAAATGTATGAATTACTATTATATGTTGTTATTATGCTAAGTTATGAGTGTATTGTGATACATTGTAATCCAATTATTCTAATTCTTGATTAATTGACCTAGATTGTGAAGTAGATTGTGAATTTGACCTAAGTCTCTAATTCTAGACTATGAACTAGTGGTGAATTGTTGTGTAGTGATTCAATTGAATTTACTATGATGTTGGTTATTATGGTGTGATTATATTACAAACATTGTTGGGTTGAGTTGAATGGTTGATGGTAAGACCTTGATGATAGCTTCTGAAGGAGATTAGGGTAAGTCTTGTGATCTCAATTCTTTACTTCAATTACGATTACTGACATTAAGTGGTTATGTTGTATGGAAGTATACCTTATGCTAAGATTGATAGGGTTGTTATGATTTTAAATTGAAATGTCTTGAACTATGTTTTGTGAGTTGTTGGCTAAGATGTAAATGTTATAAGGATGGTGATAACTTACCAATCTGCCTTATCATGATGTGATTATGTAAATGTACTAACCTCATATGTATGAATTGTAATGAAAGGATAATACTCATGCAACTCTTATTGAGATATGGTGATGATTATATAAGGTATAGACCCTATGACCTACATTAAGCTATGATGATTAATAAAGCATTAAAGACATTTCAAAAGGGACTCTAGCTTAGCACCGAGTGAACTAGAGTGAGAAGTGTCCCGTCTCACATAGGGAAGGTAGGATCACTAATGTACTCATGAGATTGGAGACTATAATGCATGTAGCATAAAGAGGGTCCCAACTACATCTCGTAGTTCTTGAATTATGTTACCCCCGTAGGAATACTAGCAAGTGGATCCACATAGAAGCTATGTTCATGTTTTAGTACTACCTTGGCAAGTAGTCCGCTTTCTTTCGGTGTAGGGTTCCATGACACTGGATTCCACATTAGCTCATATGGTCTATGTCGGTTAAAGCAAGATGTTCCCAAAAGGTAAAATAAAGTAATGGAATGAACTCTAACTAGGATGACCTAAGGGGTTTAGCTTAGTCTAGGTAGGGGTATGAGACTCTACCTATAAATTGCACTAGTTAGCCTTGAGGGAAGTCTTAGAAGGATGTTCTTATGTATTTATATGCTTATAAATGTAAATGATATGTATATGATGATCTTACATGTTGATGACACTATATGATATTGGTTTCACTTCTGAACATGTGTTTGGTCTCTATTGCTAAAGCATGATGTTATGTACTCTTAATGATATGCTATGTGAAGTTGGACATTGGTTATGGTTCTTATTAAGTTAACTTGATTGAGTAGGGTTTTCGGGCTTTACTTAGTCATTGCACTAGTGGACTTAATGAGGGTTAATGAGTAATGGTTTTGCTTTGGTTATGATGTTATGAACTCTTATACATGCTTGTTGATGTTATAACTTGATGATAGGGTTGTCTAGGTTATGTACTCAATTATATTGAAGATGCATGTTGACTTGACTAGACTTAGTATTGTTGGTCTTGTAATGTACATGGACCTTACCTGATGAATATGTTTGATTGACTTGTAGTCGTTCTTGAATGTGCATAAGGCTTTTCAAAGTAAGTTGCATGCTTAATGAAATGTCCCTTTTTAGCATGATTTTATTTTGTGTGTGCATATGGTACTATACTTGGTACAAGTGATGTGCTAACCCCATTGTTCTCCCTTTTTCCGAACATTTTAGGTTCGATCGTTGAAGGGCTTGTGACGACATTTGAAGAAGACTTGGATCCTTATTCTCCAAGTTGGGTAGGTCCTCACCACTTTGAGGACAATGCCACTTTCTAGCTTCGGATATTGATTTGTCTTAAAGACAATATGTTCATTTCCTTTCATTTGAGTACTAAAGATTGTATAGCCTATATGTGGCTCTTATTGCATTGATGTATGGGGTATGCCCAATTGTTATACTCTTGTTTAGATGGTCATGAGATGAGACATCCGGTTTTAAGACTATGTTATATCTTATATGTATATATATATGTGTGTGTGCGCGCGTGTGTTGTACCATAAAAGTATAAGACTATGTAATCTTCTTATACGAAGGGTCTATGTATTATGGATATGAATATATTATGTGTATGTGAGAGGTCTATGTAAACCTCATGATAGATATAAGAAAAGTTTTTAATTTTCTTCATTTTTAACCTATGAATGTAATGATGTAAGCTAAGAGGCTTGTCTTAGTCCTCTCCGAGGACGCCGACGCCGGTTACGTCTCAGGGGAGCTCCCTGGATGTGATATACACATTAGAAGTTAGGGTCACCCTTGCGTCGGAACACGGCATACTCGACCTCTCGGAGGTCTTGTACAAGCCCTTTGACCTCATTCATTGCATACATGTATGAAAACTAGTGTTGAATTAAAACTTTTCACACAAAATAGTACTTCAAAATATTTTTCATAGAAAACATAAGGAATAAGGCTAATTCTCAAAGTCACCATCTTAGACACACGAAT
This sequence comes from Solanum sitiens, assembly GCA_016801875.1. NCBI lineage: Eukaryota > Viridiplantae > Streptophyta > Magnoliopsida > Solanales > Solanaceae > Solanum > Solanum sitiens. Next base: position 821,100 of record JABWTJ010000062.1, on the reverse strand, counting down.
ATCTTGAGACACGACCCATAAAATCGAAATATAGAAATACCAAGTCTATTACAATGCCTTAAACCGTAGAAATCTAAAGATAGTAATATCCTCGGATCAAGTGAGGAGATACCCCAACTTTTTCTTGAATGTATACTAATCCAAGATTCCACTTCACGTACTCTTCTCAAATTCCACCTACACCTTTAGAGATAGACAAAATATGTGGAATTAGTACATTAGAATGTACTAAGTATGATGTAATGCATAAAATCATGATAAACGGACATTTGTATAAAAGATGCTCTTTTTGAGTAAAACTTCATAAACATAAGTATAAGAAACCACATATAACACCAACATCACATATAAGTCACCCTACACTATATAACATCAAGATTACTTCAAAAATCATAACATGAGACTCTCCTACCAAAGGTGATTCTAAGGCTCATGTGAGTGACTTATGAAGCGACCTCCCATACAACCCCTTTACACACACCAAAGTGATCCTTTAGACTACCTAAGATAAGATTATTCCCATTTCATATATTAGACTCCCTACCTAGAATTACTCTAAGACTCATCTAAGTAAGAGATGAAAAGAACGCTTATACACCCTCTCCAAGCCTATCTAAGCAATCCTAAAAGCTACTCTAGATAGATACCTTTTAATTTACATACCTTTACTTGAGTCATTATGTTTATTAAACCATTTAAGATACATTCAATAATTAAGGACTTTCACATAATGGTCTTGGAGAAGACCTAGGGAACCTATATACTAACATTTTCAAAGCCAACTCGTACAATGCCTAGATAGTGTCCCATTCCACTACCTAAACTTCATAGTACTTATCCAACACTAGCATGTATCCCACATGATGAGAATATGCAATAACCGACATAGACCATACTAGCTAGGCATGGAATACGGAGTCTACCCTATTCCGATGGAGGGTGTTTTACTTGCCAATGTTAGAACTAGGACACATCCCGTGTAGACACATGGTTAAGGAATATCAAGGGTTTCTTTGTACTCTATTCTCATCTTTAAATAGATCTACTCCCCAAGCATACTCACTCGGTGCTAACCTTTGTTCTCATAGAGTAATTCATAAAGGAGTATATGAAGATGTACCATATCTTGTTCATAACCAAATCTTAATTCACCTTACCAAAGAGGGTACACTAAGGCTGCCAACAATGGTAATTAAGATAGCTCGGTGACTTCCCTAAGGATGATTTTATGCCGTTCCAGCTAACCAACCCTAAGTCCACCATTCACAAAAGAAGGATACCATTACGACTTTCGACTTCAAGGATATCATAACCTTCTTTCTAAGCGGTTCCACATAAATGACCTTCTTTACTATATTCAAGATCATATTCTATTCATACATATACATTCATGACAAAGGTGATTTAGCCTACTAAGTCAAGGATTCATATTCATATTCTTCATGTATCAAGTAAGGGACATAGGTCTACCAAAACAAGATACACTTCATTATCATCTTATCACATGTACAATATCATTTATATAGAATATAGGGTCAACTAAGTATACTTGCAAGTCATCCTATACACTTCTAGGGAATCATCAACATAACTCATCGTAAGGTTCATATAGTCAACTAAGAAGATTCACACTTCAACATCAAGTCTACACATATAAGGCATCACTATATCCTATAATGATCATATCCAATTACTTAGAAGAACACATATTTTGCTTCACATATACCATAAGTCATATAGACCTTCACAATGGTCACATATCAAGGACGTAACATGACAATATCATAATACATAAAGTAATGACGACGAGGCCACATCATTTACAAGTATAACACATAAGCACCACCACCATAAGTGGACCATACCAAACATCACAATTGAAATACCTATCCTACACAATATAGAGAAGGTTAGGTCAACATACCACAAATTTAATATCAACAATTCCAATCCATAGCTAATTCAACCAATCCAATATACCAAGGCTATTACCTATAGCCACAGTCACCAATCAATCAAATAATCACAATGTACAATAATCCAAGATAATAAAATATGTGATTTCTGCAATTTAGGACAGCCTACATGTAATTCTAAATGATTCTTTCACAATTTAATAACCCTAAGTAAACTGCAAAAGAATCCAATAGTATAGAGACATGATCAAATCACCCATAATATAGTCAAAATAAGGACTGTATGAGTTGTTTGGGTTCATAAGGAATTTGATCTAAAATTATTCAATTAACATCAATTATATCATAAAACATCATTTCTAATCGTTTCATGCAAGAACCCATGGCTCGAAGTTAAAATGGAAGGATTCATATTTTTGATCATCTTTGAAAAACATTTGAATTGACTCCTTGAAGAAAGTGTATTCAAGGATGAAGCAACATACCTTAATTGTGAAGAATGGCCCACAAAATTGATGGACAAAAACTTAGAAAAGCTGTCTTCTTCCTTGGAGCTTCAAAGCTTCATCAATGGAGGTTTCGGAGATAGGAATGGAGAGGTTTTGTTTTGAGTTGAGGAATTAGATTTGATTGGTGAGTTTAGGGGATTAAAAATACTCAATAAACATTAATAAATCATCTCAAAATTAACCAAAAGACCCCTGCACTTAATGGACATTTTAACCAATTCAAATTTGACTTTAAAACGACACGACCAAAACTGTGAGGTTACTGCACATCGCGGAGGCATTTTCAATTCTAGGTTGTGAAAAAATTCAAGACAGAATGGTTCATGATGTCCTCACACCGCAGGGTAAAATTATCCTTTCTTAATGCAGGCTGCGCGACGTGCAGCCACTGCCTATTCTTGGCTGGCGCGGCAGCTTGCTTGGACCATGTTTGGGTCCTCCTTGGGGACCTTTAGGCTGGTCCCTGAAGCGTCATTATCATACGTTTTGACCCTTTAGATGTTAGTCTACATATAGGAACAATCAATACTCAATTTCACCATCAAACCATACCCCGAAACTTCACTACAAAACACTATGATATACTAGTTCAACTTCGACTAGTTTCCGAATGTCTTGGACGTTTGACCTCGAAACACTTCCAAACTCTATATACTTCCTATAAACACCATTATTAACCATTTTAAGACTTTAAAATCTCATGACACACATGTTAGGATTTAATTCAACCTATCTCAATTTGAGGGTGTAACAATACATATATAGAAAAATATAGGCTCTAAATATCTTATAGCCCCACAGAGAGGTGAAGCTTACCAAATGCTAAACTGGAAGTCTCTAATCTACTAGAAATGTTTGTTGTCTCGAGGACTTGAGCATGTACATGTTGATAAAAATATAGCACCACAAAAGGGATGTCAGTACATATAAAACATATATTGGTGTATAAAGCAGACTAAATAAGAAGTAGACATGTAAGAATGTGCAAGTAAATCAAATATCAACAAAGGTAAATTTGCGCATATGTAAGTAGAAGACATAATCCAAAATTGGAATAGTGACCAATCTCAAGGGTCCTCATATAACATTATATTTCTTATTCATGTGTATATATATCTATATAATTTGTATAAATGATATATTTACTTCATTGTATAGTGTGTTTACTCATTATAGAATTAAATGGGGAGTCACATGACAACATACTATTGACAATCAATGAACCTTGTATGACTTCTGTAGCCCAGAAGAAAATCACATGAACCTGGGAACCACGACAGGGTTCACAAATCGTTATAATGTCCATGGTTCGTTGACCTACCCATGTACTTCAACACTTTACGGTCAGGTGGACCAAAAACCCTTTCACGGGCCGTGGACTACCTCGCAGACCATACTAACACTTATGGCCACCAAAAAGAGACAACCTGGCCTAGACGTCAGGCCACGGGACACTTCACGGGTCGTGCTCTTGACAATGTGCTATGATGGCGCCCGTGGTTGACTATCAGCGATTGGACCAGGACTATGACCAACTCCACGGTCTGTGGTTCATTTGATGGGCATTTACATTGGTCGTGGTCAGCTGCATCAGATTTTTAAGTAAAGTCATTTTGGTATTTTCCCCTATGCGATGGACACCTAAACTTCATAGTTTAAAGCCTAAACTATGTGATTTTGCTTAGTATTAGCCTAGTAAACAAACTAGAATCTAACCTAATGTCACAACTCGAGATCACCCCTAGTCAAAACATGATGTACTTGACATCGAAAGGGTCTTATACAAGACGTTAGGATACACATCATTGCATGCGACATCGAATAATGCAGAAAATTTAGAACTTTTAAACACATCAATGTCAAACTCTATATAATAGAAAAATAGAGTATCTAGACGTCGTCTCATTAACCATCTACATTCAACATAGAAATCTCAAATTTAGTGACCTAAACCCTTTACAATAGAATATATCATAATAAGAAGTACAATAGTATTCCATTACAAAATAGAAGAAAACATAGTGGTATCATGTTTTCCTCGAAACTTGAGGACATACCAAATGGTCTTAGAAAATGTAATCCAAGCCTTCACTTCTCCCCAACAAGGAACTACCGAACCTACACTTAGTAGAAAAATAAGAGAAATATGGGTTAGTACAATCAATATGTACTAAGTATGGAAACCATTAAAACATGCACAAAGGGACCTTTAGTTGAAAACATGCTATTTCAAGTTAAAAGCGATAATGCACATTCAAGAAATACACAACCAATCCATAACATAAGATAAAGAGACATTCATGATCGTAAGTAACATCATACCGAGCCATACTTCATATCTTAAATGCTTGAGTTCATTTAACATTACATCATAAGACACCACCACAACCCTCTTTCAAGCTCACTTGTGCAATGTACATATGAAGTCCCATACCACCATATATACCAATAAAACAATCAAGAAGTCATAAGTATAGTTACATACTTCATTATTCATAATAATAAGTGAAATCAACCTTAAAATCATTCATATTCATGTTCACTCGGTGCTAAGCATAAATTCCTTTTTTAAGTGACAATTAGTCTTTACTTAAGTATTCGTTCATAAAGAATACCTTAGGGACTTAACTCATATATCATATACCTCAAGGGTTTCAAGATGAGACTAACCTTTCATCATATAACCAACAACATGTGAGAATGTATATTTCATATCATAGTCATATAGTGTTCATGAGAATTGCTTCTTATTCATCATAACATCACATCCATAGTCATCTCACTACATTCATGTTCATATCATAACATAACATACATAAGCATATCATAATATACTTGATCATACTTAGGGTTACAGGGAAGAGGAATTCTAATTCAACTCCACACTACATAAATCAAGTAAGCACCTCCACCATAAGTGTATCAACAATTCAATATAAATATACTTATCACCTTTAAATCCCTTACTCATAACCTTCAAGGTTTCCTTCAAGAATACACCTTAAATTCATGATATTCGTGCATAATATAGAGTGAAATCATAATACAATAATTAATTATATAGAAACACACTAGATTCTCATCCTCCAATCATCATCCAACACAAGCTATGGTTTAGAATTGAGGAATAAGGAAGATTCATGGGTCTTGAGAGTATTTGGTCAAAAACCATAAACATTAATTGAGTTCATCCATAAAAATGCATATATAATCATAAAAAAACAATTTAGATCAATGAAAGCAAGTTTAGAAAGAGATCCACGAAATTGAGTGAAAACCTAGAAATTGGGGATCTTTGAAATCCAATTTTGAGAAGACCACTTGGGGAAAAGATCCCATGAGTGAAGAGATTCCATACCTTAGTGAATCCTTAAGAATTTATGGATAAAAGTTTTCATCTTAGATTCCTAGGTGAACCTTGATCTTCTTCTTCAATGGAGTTCTTAGATGAGAGAGTTTTGGGAGAGAAAGTGTTTGAGTTGAGAGTTTTTTGTTTAATGACTTAAAGTCTTAGGGTTAGATTTTTATAGTTAGTTTTACAAAGGTAATTAGATATCTAACCACCCCTCAGAATGCCTAATTAAATAACTAGCTAAACCTAAAACCCCTAACTAGAAACTAAAATCTTAAAACTTGGCAGCACCTACGACCACCCACCTACCGACCGTAGGTGGGTTCACGCCCTGTACTGCATGGGCGTAAATTGGGTCTAAGATGTGTGTTGGAGGATTTGATGAGGATACTTATTCTCAACTCACTAAGCCAATCCACTCCCCATGAATCCATTGATGATCCGTCAATAACCTTCGTACGTCATGCTATCTTTTGATAGCTTTTTGGGTTCAAGTTTGGGTCTTCCTCAAGGACCCCTAGGGTGGTCCTTGGGGGGTTGTACCTAGACGTTTGGACCCTACACATGTAATTTTTACATATTAAACTATTTTAACAAACTTTAGTCCCTATCTGACACTCTAAAACCCCTTAGCAAGGCCTAACACCTCACTAGTCTAATTCACTAGTTCCCAGATGTCATGGTCATTTCTTGACGTTTATGCACTAACTCTTTTAAAGTAAGAAGTTATTTACATTATATTAGGACTAAAATCACACTTTTTTTTAATTTTTTTAAAGTTATTAGACATCATGTAAGGCTCTATCTTATGTTATTATATTTTCGGGGTATTACATTATCTCCCTCTTGGGAAATTCATCCCCGAATGTTAACCAAAGTACCTAATCAAGTTAGACACTCTAAACCAACAGTCCAACCAGCATATATACCAAAAATGCACAAAAATATTTAATGCACAATTCGACATAGGCACTTACGTCAAAGAGACATCTTTAATTCCAAATCAAGGCATGTCAATGCAATATAAGAAAGTCGGAACTACATCTACCAACTTAACATGCATGAAGTACATCATATATAATGGTCATAGGAGGAACTACCTTCTCCAATCAATGACAAGTTCAAGATCACAACATGGACTCAAAATTTCACTTCATTAAACACAATCAAGCATATCCGTATATTCACCTCATAAGTCAAATATGCAATTATCATATAAATTAAGCAATTCAACAATAGGTACATATAATTCATGAGAATTTAAAATTAAGCAATTCATGCTCCTTCACATGGACTCACACCATATAAAGAAAAGCACGACAAAAATAATATTATACACACATCTCCCAACTCACTATAAACTCAAGAGAAACTACTTAGCTCAAGTTTGAATAGAAGTAGGAGGGAAAATATGATGATAACAAGATATCATATCGGCGTCGGCTTTCCATGTAGCACTCTCCACTAGATAGTTCCTCCAAGAACCTTAACAAAAGATACCTCTTTATTCCTCAATCTCTTCACTTGCCCGTCTAAAATCTGAATCGGAACCTCTTTATAAGTAAGGTTCTCATCAACTCCTGAACCTTCTAGAAGAAGGATAGATACCGGAACACCTATGCACTTTTTGAACATTGAGACATGGAACACCGGGTGAACCAAAACCAACTCAATAGGCAAGTTCAATTCATATGCAACATTTCCCACACATTTCAAAATCTCATATGGTCCCACATACCGGGACTAAGTTTCCCTTTTTTTCAAAACCACATCACTCCTTTCATGGGTGAGATCTTTAAGTAGAACAATCACCTAACTCAAATTCAAGATCCCTCTTTCTATTGTTGGCATAAGACTTTTTCCGACTTTGGACCGTCTTCAACCTATTTCTAATAAGTCAAACCTTTTCAATGGCCTCATGAACTACCTAGGGACCAATAAGAGAAAACTCACACACTTAAAACCACCCAACCGGAGACCTACATCTTCTCCCATAAAGTGCCTCAAAGGGAGACATAGCAATACTCGAGTGGTAACTATTATTGTAGGCAAACTCAATCAATGGTAGATGGTCATCCCAATTACCATTGAATTCAATAACAAATGAACACATCATATCTTCTAGGGTTTGGATGGTTCGTTCTACTTGACCATCCGTTTGGGGATGAATGCGGTACTAAGCTTCACTTTGGTAGCTAGTCCATTTTGGAATTCCTTCCAAAAATGAGAAGTAAATTGAGTACCCCTATCCAAAATAATAGACAAAGGAACACCATGCATCTTCACAAACTTTTTGAGATACAATTTAGCATAACTTTCCGTCGAATAAGAAACCTTTACGCAAATGAAATGGGCTAATTTTGTCATCCTATCGACAATGACCCAAATAGAATCATGTTGCCTTCGAGTACGAGGCAAACCAAGAATAAAGTCCATATTAACATCCTCCAACTTACAAGTGTGAATACCTATATATTGACACAAATCTCCTGGCTTTTGATGTTCAGACTTGACTTGTTGACCATTGGGAGATTTGGCCACAAAATCTACAATATCCCTTTTCAAGCCATTTCACTAATAGATATTCTGCAAACCACGGTACATATTGGTGGCTCTCAGATGAATAAAATATCATGAACCATAGGACTCTTCCAAAATTTGTCTTTGTCACGACTGGAATCTAGACCCCAGACGAGACCGGCGTTGTTGACCTCTCAGAGGTCGCAGACAAGCCTACTTACGTCATTCTTACTTTACATAGGTTAATTTTAGCGGAAAATTTGAAACTTTTTGTTTCTAAATATTGTTTACTAAACATTTCTAATATATTCATAATTTGTTCACCATCAACCATCTAACATTAAGAGATAATCAAATGAAAGGAATACTTCAATACTTATAAAGAGTATAATTGCCAAAATGGCACCAACACATAGTCTGAATAAAAACAGGAAAGAAACGCTAGTGGAACATGCTCCACTAGATCAACTCTAAAACTAAGATAGAATATAAAACAGTAGCATCCTCGAAAGCATGAGGACCTACCAACTTTGGATGAATGCTGGACGTCCGGATAACTACAACGATGATCCTGTAGCTCTATCGTCCACCTGTGCCTGCACCTAAAATAGTAGAGTTTGTATAGGGTTAGTACACACTTGTACTAAGTATGGGTATATGCAAGCACACACCAAGGACATGCATGAGAAAGAATAGCTCTTTCCTAACAACATGATTTTGGAAGTCAAGTCAGCGGACTTGCCAAATTGAGATTAGAAAAGTTTCCAAATTTGGATTAGGAAAGTAAATGATCTTTCCAAATTTGGATTAGGAAAGTCAGTGAGCTTTCCAGATTTGGAATAGGAAAGTTATGCCATGAGAATAACATACATCATCATACTTTTCACATTTGCACACGGCACATAACATTTACACATAGCACATATCATATAACATACAGTACATTTTGCATGTAGCACATAACTTCTTTCATATCATTCATTCATATGCCATGAGACCTTTAAATCATGGACTTGACATTAAGACATCCCAGAAATGAGGGCTCAACAGATGGGACCTCAACTAGAGAGTCTTCATTAGCAAACACAGAGTCTGCTTCGTTCATTCATACGTACTCCATTTCATTTCGTTCATAGGCCAGTGTCAACACCAGCTATACCTAGGATGTAGTTTAAGACTTTCATAAGGTTCGTTGTGCAATGACCAAGAATGACCTAATGTCATTACTTGAATCTAACTCACCTTTTGATTATCCTATTCTAACACCTTTGGTATCATTCATTTCATTATGTGCTTCATTTGAGGCTGGCCTCATTCATTCATTGGGAACTTTAACTTTAATCGACATAGATCATGTGAGAATCATGAAATCCAGTGTCTCCCCCACACCGAAAAGAGGTGGAATCACCGGCCAAAGTGATCCAATAACATGCTAGCGTACATGGGAATTTAACCCCGCCAGATCCCTATATTGGCAGTATCGATTCGAAGACTAGGAGATATAAGGGACCCATACCCGGCAAGCCGGACAGTCTCATCTCATGAGAGTTACTTGAACCTCCGTCCTTCCCGAAATAAGGCATCACCGCTCATAGCTAGCCTATCGGTGCTCAGTATAAAGTTCCATTTCATTCATCTCATACGTCATGGAAGCTGGCTTCTAATATGAGTACATCATAGCTCACTAGATGATTTCTCATCTCATCATTAGTATTAAGTGTGTTAAGCTCAATACCTTCATTAGAGTGTTCATAGAGACTGGTCTCTTCATTACCTTACACTCTCATAGGTGAGTACGTATTGGTAACATTTATTTAGGCTCATTTGAGATTGCCTTCATCATTTACTTTAGCCTCATATCATGTTGTCACCACATTCATCATCATTAGCACCTTTGCTTTTCATAGTTACTCACCTCTTATTACGTGAACGTTCATTTCATCATATGCCAATGCACTTGGCTATCTAGTGTATCTTACACTCATACTTAACCCTTCTAGCGTTCATCATTTCATTACATACTTCTTAGATTCACTTACTTTGAACGTATGCTAGACTTATGCGTCTATACATTCAAGTCATGACACTTCATTCATATTTCGTCTAAGATTATGTGATACAAGACTTATGCATCTTGTATATGTGCCAAGATCTTGATTTCGATCTAAGTATGTGGCATTATTCTCGGATATTTTATTCACGTATGACTTATGTATCAATACGGAAACTTGAGCAAGGAAACCCAAGTCCTGAATCAATTGGATACCATTTATATTTTTGATTGATTTTATTCTAATATTCATAACATTATGACTCTTAAGTTAAATCACAATATTAACATTGAAGGATTAATTTTCTCCTTAGTAATAATCCTAATTTGGCCGAAGGGTTGTGGGTTCGAACCCCCACAACCCCTTTTTAATTTTTATTAACTTCTCCTTGCCCAACTTCGCCTAAACCAAGAGGTTGTGGGATCAAACCCCCACAGCCTCTTTTATTTTATTCTTTAATTAGCCTAAGTAGGGAGGTTGTGGGTTCGAACCCCCACAGCCTCCTTACTTTTAATTAATTTTCGCTAGGGGCTGTGAGGTGGTGGGTTCGAACCCCCACAGCCCCATATATATTTTTCTTTTTATTTTCGCTAAGTTGAGGGCATTGGCAGTGAGGTCGTGGGATCAATCCCCCACAGCCTCACTTGCTTTATTAACTTATTTTCGCCTCCTCTAGTTCCAGCCTTGAGGTCGTGGGTTCGATTCCCACGCCTCACATCCTTTTTTTTTTATTTTTTTTATTTTCTCTTCTTCCTTGCTTCCCACGAGTCATGTGTTCGATTCCCCCCATCCCCATTTTTTTATTAATTCATTTCGTGGGCAGCAGCTAAGGGGTTCGAATCACCTTAGCCCCAACACATTTTTTTTAAAAGAAATTCCAGCCTCTTGGTCCTGTGAGGTCTTGGGTTCGATTTCGCTTGACCTCACCTATTTTAATCACTTTTAAAACTCTTCCAAATTTTCCAGAACCTTCCCGAAATCAACATCACAAGCTGGAAATTTTGATTACCTTTTTGCAGCCTATTTTCTCCACTCTTTAACGTTAAAAGTTCATGCATTTGGAGTAGTGTTTAGTGAGTCCTTTAGGTGCATTTTCATGGACATATTTGGCCAAGAATGTTTCATTAAATTCAGCCACATTACACTTAAATGAACATCATCATTTACATAAGTTTATACACTTAAAATGACAACCAAAACCATATTAAACTTGAAGCCATAAATCAAAACTCATTTATAGTAAGTTTACATTAAACTTTTTCACATACACACATATATTTTCGGCAACAAAGCTTGTCATTCGTATGATTCCAAATACATGTTCCTGAACATATTCATCACGAAAACACATTGCAACACCTAATTTCTACCAGCACACATAACAACCTATGATTTGATGGGAGCTAATGACAGGGACATGCAACGGGGGACAACTCTAGTTTTCGGATTGAATATTCTGAATCCTAAGGGTCTCTTGGGAAAGGGACCAAGAGTAAGAAGACCCATACCTTAATTTCCTTGTTCAAACACGAATTTGCTGCCCAAATCCTCTCCAAAAATCAGTCCAAGTTCAACACTTCAACACCAATCGACAGAAGACTCCTCCCCTTTGCTTAAAGTGATGGATTTATGTTGTTTTCTTAGATTTTTGGTATGAGTTCTTCAAGTGTGAAGAACTTCAATATATTTTCTGTTTTTGAACTTGTTTTGGCAGAGATAAAACGTGAGAATGAGTGGTTAAACGTGAGAGAGAAAGAGAGAGAGTGAGTGAGAGAGAGTGGCTTAAAATTAGGAGTTTTAGTTTGGGAATTAGTCAAACTAGGACTCCTTGTTAAACCTTTAATTAAAATCTGATTTTTCTTTTTCTTAAATCAGCTAATATTTACTAATTAATTAATTAAATTTATCCATTTAAATAAAAACAAGTTAAATCATTGCTTCCACCTAGGTTCGAACCCGGGTGGAGCAAGACTTCACTCCTAGAGCTCACATTCGGCCCTCTCTCTCAAAATTGCCCTTCCATTTTATTAAATAATTAATTATTTATATATTTAGGGTAATTACGATATTACCCTTATCCTGGTAAAAGACCATTTTACCCCTAGACCCTCAAAACTTCAAATTTCTTCTTTTTAAGTCCGGTAAAGACTCCTTCGATTAAATCTTCATTTTCGAGAGCCTTACTTGGTTGGTTCCAACCTTTCCAAGCTCAACTAACTCCCCAAGTTAGTTGGCTTGGTCGTAGTAAGGGTTCAAAGGTCTGGTTCAACGCATATCAGTCTGTGTGAACCTTGGTCTAATCGCAAGCATTCTTGACAACCTAAGTCTTGATCCTATTCATTTTTTTAGAGTTGTTACATTATCCCCCCCTTAGGAACATTCGTCCCCGAATGACACTACTCTTTACTAACAATAAGTATGTCATCTATAGAACGTACACATACGTAGGTACTTTAATACGTCCATGGGTGAATATTTGATTCACTTCTTAACATGATGGTACACATCCTTGAAACCTACTAGTAGCTTCACATTAATAGACTAAGAAATTCTTCCCTAAACTAGTCTCATCAAAGCATACATCATAAGTCAACATAAAAGTCATATAAATCAGCAATCAACATGATGACTTCAAACATATTAACCTCATATTAGGGCATAAACACCATACACAGTCAAATCTATGAAAGGCTAATTAAGAATACGCACCCGAGGCTTCATCAGAAGTGCCTTCCCCTTCACCCCTAGACTTGAGTGCGAAGAATCGTTGCTTACTTGGAGCCTCTTCATTTGGGCCATTAGTCTGAACTCTCTCCTTCCCTTGTTCTTGACTTCTTCTATTCGGACAATCCTTCACCATGTGTCCCAGTTTTCCACAGCTATAACAAGCGTTAAAGACCATCATACACTCTCCTCCATGCTGTCTGCCACACTTCCTGCAAGGTTGACTTTCCTTAGGTGTATATACTTCATTGTTTCTCTTATCTCTGGACTCGGAATCCCTATCATAGAGACCACTGGATGAACTTGACTTTCTTAGGTGGGAGAGTCCCTTCTTAAACTTTGTCTGCTCACGGACACCAAAGTTGTTTCTGTGGCCTCCGTGGCTGGGACCTGCCTGATCTTGAGGCCTAGGCCTTCTAACATCACGAATACCCCTCTTTCTACGGCTGTCCTCCACCTGTTGTACATGCACCATCAACCTGGAAAGGTCCATATTATCATGGAGCATCGCAGACCGACATTCCTCCTCCAGGTCTCCATTGATTCCTGTGAGGAACCTACTCATTTCATCCCTGCTGTTCGAAACCAGGGAAGTAGCATACCTGGATAATTCAACAAGCCTCAGTACTCTCCTCAATCTTGCTATTAAATACTAAGGAAAGTAATATACCTGGATAGCTTAACAAACTTCAGGGAATACTCCCTGACTGTCATGGATCCTTGTTTAAGGTTGATGAACTCTTCAACCTTGGCTTCCCTCATCTCCCTGGGAAAGAATCTCTCCAGAAATGTTGTTTTGAACAGCTCCCAAGTGACTGGCACTCCACCTAATACACGGCTATCTTGCCACATTTTGCACCAAGTCTGTGCAACATCCTTGAGCTGATAGGAAGCCAACTCAGCCTTCTCAAACTCAGTGGCCCCCATAGCCACCAGGATCTTATGAATCTCATCCACAAACTCCTAGGGATCCTCTGATGTCCTAGACCCTGTGAAAATAGGAGGATTCATCCTCGTGAAATCCCTCAGTCTGTCAGCCATGCCACGAACCGGTGGGTTCTCCCTCTGAACATCCTGTCGGTTGACCTGGGCAGTCATAGCCTGGGCTTGTATAGTCATGTCCTGTACCATTTGGGCCAGAGATGCCCTCACCTTAGCATCAGTCAACCCAGCTGGGTTAACTGGCATGGCCACTCCTTCAGCTGGAGCCTGGGGTAGATCCTAATTACCCCTAGCAGCTGCTCCTCCTCTCCTCTGACCATTTCCTCTCCTAGTGTTCATTTTCTGGAAAAACAAAAAGGATTGATGTTAGACACGCTCATAACACCAAAAATTCAGACATTCAGAAAAGCATATTAAGATCAGAAGAAGGGAAATTTTCCTACGCATCATGCAGTCTCTAATCCAGGATAGTGGTGCACTTCACTACCATGAATTAGAAACTACTCAATATGGTTGATGTGAACTTATTATTTTTGTAATTTAACCTAGTGCTCTGATACCAACTTTGTCACTACTGGAATATAGACCACAGACGAGACCGGCGTTGTTGACCTCTCAGAGGTCGCAGACAAGCCTAATTACGTCATTCTTACTTTATAGGTTAATTTTAGCAGAAAATTTGAAACTTTTTGTTTCTAAATATTTTTTACTAAACATTTCTAATACATTCGTAATTTGTTCACCATCAACCATCTAACATTAAGAGATAATCAAATGAAAGGAATAGTTCAATACTTATAAAGCGTATAATTGCCAAAATGGCACCAACACATAGTCTGAATAAAAACAGGAAAGAAACGCTAGTGGAACATGCTCCACTAGCTCAACTTTAAAACTAAACTAGAATATAAAATAGTAGCATCCTCGAAAGCATGAGGACCTACCAACTCCGGATGAATGCTGGACGTCCGGATAACTGCAACGATGATCTTGTAGCTCTATCGTCCGCCTGTGCCTGCACCTAAAATAGTAGAGTTTGTATATGGTTAGTACACAATTGTACTAAGTATGGGTATATGCAAGCACACACCAAGGACATGCATGAGAAAGAATAGCTCTTTCCTAACAACATGATTTTGGAAGTCAAGTCAGCGGACTTGCCAAATTGAGATTAAGAAAGTTTCCAAATTTGGATTAGGAAAGTAAATGATCTTTCCAAATTTGGATTAGAAAAGTCAGTGAGCTTTCCAAATTTGGAATAGGAAAGTTATGCCATGAGAATAACATACATCATCATACTTTTCACATTTGCACACGGCACATAAAATTTACACATAGCACATATCATATAACATACAGTACATTTTGCATGTAGCACATAACTTCTTTATATCATTCATTCATATGCCATGAGACCTTGGAATCATGGACTTGACATTAAGACATCCCAGAAATAAGGGCTCAACAGATGGGACCTCAACTAGAGAGTCTTCATTAGCAAACACAGAGTCTGCTTCGTTCATTCATACGTACTCCATTTCATTTCGTTCATAGGCCAGTGTAAACACCATGTATACCTAGGATGTAGTTTAAGACTTTCATTAGGTTCCTTGTACAATGACAAGGAATGACCTAATGTCATTACTTGAATCTAACTCACCTTTTGATTATCCTATTATAACACCTTAGGTATCATTCATTTCATTATGTGCTTCATTTGAGGCTGGCCTCATTCATTCATTGGGAACTTTAACTTTAACAGACATAGGTCATGTGAGCATCATGAAATCCAGTGTCTCCCCCACACCGAAAAGAGGTGGAATCACCGGCCAAAGTGATCCAATAACATGCTAGCGTACATGGGAATTTAACCCCGCCAGATCCCTATATTGGCAGTATAGGTTCGAAGACTAGGAGATATAAGGAGAACCATACTCGGCAAGCTGGACAGTCTCATCTCATGAGAGTTACGTGAACCTCCGTCCTTCTCGAAAGAAGGCATCACCGCTCATAGCTAGCCTATCGGTGCTCAGTATAAAGTTCCATTTCATTCATCTCATACGTCATGGAAGCTGGCTTCTAGTATGAGTACATCATAGCTCACTAGATGATTTCTCATCTCATCATTAGTATTAAGTGTGTTAAGCTCAATACCTTCATTAGAGTGTTCATAGAGACTGGTCTCTTCATTACCTTACACTCTCATAGGTGAGTACGTATTGGTAACATTTATTTAGGCTCATTTGAGATTGCCCTCATCATTTACTTTAGCCTCATATCATGTTGTCACCACATTCATCATCATTAGCACCTTTGCTTTTCATAGTTACTCACCTCTTATTACGTGAACGTTCATTTCATCATATGCCAATGCACTTGGCTATCTAGTGTATCTTACACTCATACTTAACCCTTCTAGCGTTCATCATTTCATTACATACTTCTTAGATTCACTTACTTTGAACGTATGTTAGACTTATGCGTCCATACATTCAAGTCATGACACTTCATTCATATTTCGTCTAAGATTATGTGAAACAAGACTTATGCATCTTGTATATGTGCCAAGATCTTGATTTCGATCTAAGTATGTGGCATTATTCTCGGATAATTTATTCATGTATGACTTATGTATCAATACGGAAACTTGAGCAAGGAAACCCAAGTATTGAATCAATTGGATACCATTTATATTTTTAATTGATTTAATTCTAATATTCATAACATTATGACTCTAAGTTAAATCACAATATTAACATTGAAGGATTAATTTTCTCCTTAGTAATAATCCTAATTTGGCCGAAGGGTTGTGGGTTCGAACCCCCACAACCCCTTTTTAATTTTTATTAACTTCTCCTTGCCCAATTTCGCCTAAACCAAGAGGTTGTGGGATCAAACCCCCGCAGCCTCTTTTATTTTATTCTTTAATTAGCCTAAGTAGGGAGGTTGTGGGTTCGAACCCGCACAGCCTCCTTACTTTTAATTAATTTTCGCTAGGGGCTATGAGGTGGTGGGTTCGAACCCCCACAGCCCCATATATATTTTTCTTTTTATTTTCGCTAAGTTTAGGGCATTGGCAGTGAGGTCGTGGGATCAATCCCCCACAGCCTCACTTGCTTTATTAACTTATTTTCGGCTCCTCTAGTTCCAGCCTTGAGGTCGTGGGTTCGATTCCCACGCCTCACATCCTTTTTTTTTTTTCTCTTCTTCCTTGCTTCCCACGAGTCATGTGTTCGATTCCCCCCATCCCCATTGTTTTATTAATTCATTTCGTGGGCAGCAGCTAAGGGGTTCGAATCCCCTTATCCCCAACACATTTTTTTAAAAAAAAATTCCAGCCTCTTGGTCATGTGAGGTCTTGGGTTCGATTTCGCTTGACCTCACCTATTTTAATCACTTTTAAAACTCTTCCAAATTTTCCAGAACCTTCCCGAAATCAACATCACAAGCTGGAAATTTTGATTACCTTTTTGCAGCCTATTTTCTCCACTCTTTAACGTTAAAAGTTCATGCATTTGGAGTAGTGTTTAGTGAGTCCTTTTGGTGCATTTTCATGGACATATTTGGCCAAGAATTTTTCATTAAATTCAGCCACATTACACTTAAATGAACATCATCATTTACATAAGTTTATACACTTAAAATGACAACCAAAACCATATCAAACTTGAAGCCATAAATCAAAACTCATTTACAGTAAGTTTACATTAAACTTTTTCACATACACACATATATTTTCGGCAACAAAGCTTGTCATTCATATGATTCCAAATACATGTTCCTGAACATATTCATCACGAAAACACATTGCAACACCTAATTTCTACCAGCAAACATACCAACCTATGATTTGATGGGAGCTAATGACAGGGACATGCAACGGGGGACAACCCTAGTTTTCGGATTGAATATTCTGAATCCTAAGGGTCTCTTGGGAAAGGGACCAAGAGTAAGAAGACCCATACCTTAATTTCCTTGTTCAAACACGAATTTGCTGCCCAAATCCTCTCCAAAAATCAGTCCAAGTTCAACACTTCAACACCAATCGACGGAAGACTCCTCCCCTTTGCTTAAAGTGATGGATTTATGTTGTTTTCTTAGATTTTTGGTATGAGTTCTTCAAGTGTGAAGAATTTCAATATATTTTCTGTTTTTGAACTTGTTTTGGCAGAGATAAAACGTGAGAATGAGTGGTTAAACGTGTGAGAGAGAGAGAGAGAGAGTGAGTGAGAGAGAGTGGCTTAAAATTAGGAGTTTTAGTTTGGGAATTAGTCAAACTAGGACTCCTTGTTAAACCTTTAATTAAAATCTGATTTTTCTTTTTCTTAAATCAGCTAATATTTACTAATTAATTAATTAAATTTATCCATTTAAATAAAAATAAGTTAAATCATTGCTTCCACCTAGGTTCGAACCCGGGTGGAGCAAGACTTCACTCCTAGAGCTCACATTCGGCCCTCTCTCTCAAAATTGCCCTTCCATTTTATTAAATAATTAATTATTTATATATTTAGGGTAATTACGATATTACCCTTAGCCTGGTAAAAGACCATTTTACCCCTAGACCCTCAAAACTTCAAATTTCTTCTTTTTAAGTCCGGTAAAGACTCCTTCGATTAAATCTTCATTTTCGAGAGCCTTACTTGGTTGGTTCCAACCTTTCCAAGCTCAACTAACTCCCCAAGTTAGTTGGCTTGGTCGTAGTAAGGGTTCTGAGGTCTGGTTCTACGCGTATCAGTCTGTGTGAACCTTGGTCTAATCGCAAGCATTCTTGACAACCTAAGTCTTGATCCTATTCATTTTTAGGGTTGTTACAGTCTTCTTAGGTCATCCACATCCAGAACACACGACCTACCTTGATATCTATGTACCCTATCTCTCCCTTAGGAGAAAACCTCGACATATTTCCTAAGTACGGATTCTTTCGACTCCATCAAGATGGGATCAAGGTGTTGCCTAACCTTAACATCAAAAACTAAGGAGGATTTGGAGCTATGTTGGACCATGAAACCACCCTTTTCAGAATGTACTAGTAGAACTCCCAACCTGGCCAACCTATGCACGTTACCGACTAAATCCTTCTTCTTATCTTCTACATAGGCCAAACTACCCATGTACATATGACTCAAAGCATCCGCAACTACATTGGCTTTGCCGGGATGGTAAAATACAATGATATCACAGTCTTTCAAAAGCTCTAACCACCTTTTTTTGCCGGAGATTTAAGTCTTTTTGAGTAAACACATATTGGAGACTTTTGTGATTTGTGAACACATCTACATGCACCCCATACAGGAAATGTCTCCATATTTTCAAAGCAAATACTACGACCGCTAGTTCAAGATTATGGGTCGGATAGTTCTATTTCATGTACCTTGAGTTTCCTTGAGGCATAAGCTATCACCTTACCATGTTGCATGAGGACACAACCCAAACCTATTCGAAAAACGTCACAATAAACTAAAAACCCTTTAGTACCCTCCGGTAAACTAAACACCGAAGCGGAGGTAATCTTATCCTTCAATTCTTGAAAGTCTTTATCACAAGCTTTCAAACACTAAAACCTAACCTTCTTTTGCGTTAGGACCATCAATGGTGAAGAAATAGATGAAGAAACCTCAAAAAATCTCCGATAATATCCGGATAAACTCAGAAAACATCAAATATCGCTGGGACTTAGAGGTCTAGGCTAATTCTGAATCGCCTCCATTTTCTTCGGATCAACCTCTATACTCACACTGGACATAATGTGACAAAAAAAAGCAACCTATCTTAGACAAATCTCGCACTTACTAACTTAGAGAAAAGTTGTTGATCTTTGAGGAATTACAATACTATCCTCAAGTGACTCATGTGATCATCCCCACTCTTGGAATATATCAAAATATCATCAATAAAGATGATCATAAACGAATCAAGAAAGTTTGTAAACACCCGATTCATAAGGTCCATGAAAGACGTCGGGGCATTTGTTAGACCCAAAGACATAACTAGGAACTCATAGTGACCATATCTCATCTGGAAGTCCATCTTTGGAATGTCAACCCCTCTCACCCTAAGTTGATGGTAGGCCAACCTCAAATTAATCTTCAAAAGTAACTCGCCCCTTGGAGTTGGTCAAACAAGTCATCAATCATGGGAGAGGATACTTATTAGAGTTGTACCTTTAATTCCTTCAACTCTTCCGGGTCCATCCGGTTAACAGGGATCGATATGGGTTGAGTAACAGACAATAAATCAATACCAAAATCTATTTTCCATTTGGGAGGAATTCCAGGTAAGTAATCGGGATAGGCTTTCGGAAAACCCTTCACTATGGGGACCGACTCTAATGGAGGAGCCCATACCCAATGTCTTTGACCATCACAATATATAGAGACATCCCTTAGAAATCATCTTACATGTTTTTAGACATGAAATAGTCGACCTCTAGGGATTGAACTTCCTCCCTTACATTCTAAAACTAGTTCATTAGGAAATTGAAACTTGACTACCCGAGTACTACAATCAATGGAAGCAAAACAAGCATGCAACTGATCCATACACAATATGACATAGAAGTCCAACATATCAAGTTCTACCAAATAAATTAGTGTGACTCTATTGGACAACTAGATGGGACAAATCCTATAGAATCTTTTAGCAACAACGGAATCACCCACTGAGGTAGAAACTGAAAAGGGTTCCTCTGAGACATCTGGGAGCACATCAAATTTTATAGCCACTACAGGAGTTATAAAAGACAAAGTGTCACCGATATATAATAATGCATAAATATTAATTGATAATACTTGCAACATACCGGTAAGAACATACGGAGATCTCTCTTGATCACCTTGGATTGGAGAGCATAGAAGAAATTTTTTCTTAGGAGCATCAGAGTTAGGACAACTTGATTGTGCTTGATTATTCTCCATCCCTTGAACCTTCAACATAGGGAAATCTCTCCTAACATGACTACTTTTCCCACAACCAAAGTAATTATCCATGCCAACTAGGCACTTGCCTCCATGCCTCTTACCACACTTTGCACAATTGAATTTCTCAACCTGAAAAATGCCACTTTTTCCTCCTTGTGGCTTAGGGTTAGACACCCTATCTTTTTTGACCCTTGAAACATTGGAAGAACCTTGGTTGGAAAACCTCTTATTAAACCTTGTCTTATCTTGAATCTCAAGTGTACCCTTGGAAGTACCTCCATCATAGGGCCTTTCCCTCTTGGCATCCCTATTCCTCTTTCTAAGGATAGTTTTCTCGACTATTTGAGCATGCACCATCAAACGAGAAATGTCCATACTATCATGAAGCATTGCCACATGACACTCTTCCACAAGATCATTGGACACTCCCCTCACAAAGAGACTCATTTCATCTTTAGGATTAGACACCAAGGACGGAGCATACTTGGACAACTTACTGAACTTCAAAGAGTATTCTTGAACCTCATACCTCCTTGACGAAGGTTGATGAGTTCTTCAACTTTGTCCTCCCTTTTCTCCCTTGGGAAGAACCTATCAAGAAACGCTTTCCTAAAAACTTCCCAACTTATGGGACCCACTTTCAGAGCCTTATTGTCCCTCCATTGAGTGTACCATGATTGAGCCACGTCCTTGAGTTAATATGCGGCTAGTTCGGTCTTCTCGTTCTAAGTTACTACCATAGCAAAAAAACTTATAAATATCATTTAGAAAGTCTTGAGTATCCTCATTGACCTTATACCCAAATAACATTGGAGGATTCATCCTAGTGAAGTCCCTGAAACGTGAAGTAATGGTATTAGCATTTGGGTTCACACGGGGCCCAACTTCTCGATTAGCTTGTTTAGTCATTGCTTGAGCTTGTGTAGTTACAACTTGATCTTGAGTAGCCATGACTTGAGTCAAGTTTAGGAAAATCCCCCTTATCTCTCCATCTGTTAAAACCTGAGGATTGATCAAAACTTGACCACCTAGAAGAACTTTCTCATTAGGAGGATCTTGGTTGTCTTGGGGAGTAAATCTCTCATTCACAATCTCCTTTCAACCTTTCTTGCATCTTCTCTTTTAGTATTCATATCCTATATCCATAAGAAAAGGAGGACTTATAGAGTTAAGACTCTTAGGCATGACTCAAGAATATCAAAAGAAGTGAAAGTTCCTAAGCATCACATAGCCTCCCATTCATAAGTTTGGCACGCTTCACACTCATAAACAAGACTTTACTAGACGTGGTTCATGAGAAATCAATCCTAGTATCATCCAAAACCTTATGCACTGATACAAAGTTTTTCACGACTCGAGAGCACCCCTTAGTCATAACACATCATACTTGACCCCGAAAGGGTCTTATACAAGCCCTTAGCATACACGGCAAAGCATAAGATATTGAATAATATGGAAAATTTAAAATTCTTACACACATCAGTGTCAAACTCTTTATAATAGAAAAATAGAGTATCTAGACATTGTCTCATTAACAATAAAAGTTCAACAAATAAACCTCAAATTTAGTGACCTTAGCCCTTTCATATAGAATGTATCATAATAAGAAGTACAGTAGTAGTCTATTACAAAACAAAAGAAAACATAGTGGTCTTGGAGCATGCAATCCAAGCCTTCACTTCTCCACAACAAGGACCTACTAGCCCAAACCTACTGTTAATAGAAAAATAGGAGAAATATGGGTTAGTACAATCAATATGTACTAAGTATGGAAACCATGCAATTAAAACCATTAAAAATGCACAAAGGGACTTTAGTTAAAAACATGCAATTTCAAGTTAAAAGCCATAATGCACCTTCAAGAAATACACAATCAATCCATAACATAAGATAAAAAGACATTCATGATCATAAGTAACATAATACCAAGACATAGTTCATATCTTGCATGCTTGAGTTAATTTAACATTACATCATAAGACACCACCCACAACCCTCTTTCAACCTCACTTGTGCAATGTACATATGGATTCCCATACCCTCATATATACCAAGAGAACCATCAAAAAGTCATAAGTATAGTCACATACTTCATTAGTCATCATAATAAGTGAAACCAACCTCAAAATCATTCATAAGTAACCATGCATAATAAACTCATATAAGAACCCCTCTTAAGACCCAGCTATGCAATGCATAGGTAAAATCCCTAACCTATAATAAGTAATATCCCTTAAGCAGCCCTAGTTAGAATTCATGTTATTATCTTAATTTATATTCTTAAGCATTCGAGAGACTTTTCCATAACCGACATAGACCACGTAAGCTACATGGAATCTAGTGTTCTCCTCCCACACCGAAAACAAAGTGTCCTACTTTCCAAGGTAGAATATACATACATAATATAATCTATGTGTATCCACTAGCTAAGACCTACGGGTGCACGCAATTATAGAACAAGGAGATTGTTACTAGAAACCCGGACTTGCTAACGTAAAAGGTTTCCATTTCATGAGACGACATACATATTGGGAACCCGGACTTGCTAAAATAAAATGAACCCATTGTAACAACCCGGGAGCACCATCTAGGCGTTACACGACGTACTCGGCCTCTAGGAGGTCTTCTACAAGCCTCTTAGCTTTCATTCATTACATAGGTATCAAAAATAGTGCGTAATTAAAACTTTTCACAACATAACTAATAAGAAACTCTGTTATAATACTAAGGAACAAGTCTCATAATCACAAGCCGACTTAGACACGTCTTAACATCATAGGGTCACGCCCCTTTACATTGAAAGAAACATATTAAGTCTTAAACAAGTCTTTAAAATAAATAAACTCAAAGAAACATAGATCATGTCCTCGAACATATGAGGACATATCAATCTTGAGAGAAATCTATTTCGCAAGATTCACCTTCTAAGCACCTTCACTTGCCTTCCACCTATACTTTTAGAAATACAGAAGAGTATGAAGTTAGTACAAACATTGTACTAAGTATGACAATATGCAAAAACATGCTTAAAGAGGACATTTTAGTTGAAACATATTGTTCATGCTAATTTAGTAAAACCTTCATGAATCAAGTTTACAAAGAATCTTACAAGTCATCATTTAGCATAAAAGGTAAAACTTCCATAATTCTTAACCTTTAGTGACATTGATCAAGAAATCCATTTATCAATTAGACCTTCTTATCCAAAGTTATCCTAAGACTTGCCTAGGCAAGAAATGAAGAGACCGCCTATACAACCTCTTCAATACACACCTAAGTTGTCACAACTTGAGACCACACCCTAGAAGATATGAAACCGACGTACTCAACCTCTCGGAGGTCTTATACAAGCCCTTTCATATCATTCATCGCATATACATAGTGAAAAGTAGTGCGGAATTAAAACTTTTCACAATACATATCATAGTCTTTAAAAAATCTTTCATATAGAAATAATAGTAAATACTAAGTCTCAATCTCATCAATCTTAGAAATAAGAGTACTTGGGACACGGCCCATACGAATTAGAAAATGTAGTACTACTAATAAGTCTATTAAGATACTTCAATATGAAACATAAAATACATATATGCCCTCGATTTAAGTGAGGACATACTTCAACTTCTCTTGAACGATGCTACGGTCCAAGTCTTGCTTCCCAAAATTCTCCTCACCTACCAAGAACTATATACATAGATAAAATCATGGAATTAGTACAACCACATGTACTAAGTATGGCATAATGCATAAATATCATGAAAACGGACATTTATTGGAAATATGCATCTTTTTATTTAAATATCATAAAGTCATCATAAGAACAACATTTATCAACTTAAAATAACATAAATAAATATTTAAACCAAATATCACAATTCAAAGAGTGACTTTACAGTAACCCACAGTGAAGTCCTTTTTCTTCCCTTTCCACACTCCCTAGCATATAGTCTTCTCACTAAAAGCTATCCTAAGGTTCACTTAAGTCACATAAAGAAAGACCGCCCATACACCCTCTATGAATGTGCCTAAACGATCCTCTAGGATACTCATAATGAGACACATACACACCTACAATACATCAACATACAAGACATACAAAATATCACAATCTCCCCTACCAAGGTTATCAAAAGACTTACTTAAGTACTCCTAGAAGAGAACGTACATACACCCTCTTCAAGGTTACCTAAATAATCCTTAAGACCTCTTAAGTTTAGATCATGTCAAACATAACCACCAACTTCCCTAACTAGAGTCATTCTCAAGACTTCCATAGATAAGACATGAAGAGATCATCCCATATGCCCTCTTCACACTTTAACTAAGGAATCCTTAAGTCACTTTATATTAGGTACTCATTCACTTACATAATATCTATCATTAAGTCATTATCTCATTAGTTCATTAAGACACATTCATTACATAAAGAACATTCAAGTAATGGTCTTAGAGAAGACCTAGGGACTCTTACTAACACCTTCAAAGCCTACTGTGCAATGTCTAGATAGCGTCCCATACCACCACCTAAACTTCATTGAACTTCTCTAATGCTAATAGGTATCCCATATGATGAGAATAGGCAATAGCCGACATAGACCATGGTTGCAAACATGGAATCCGGAGATCTATCCTACTCTGATGAAGTTGTTCTACTTGCCAATGGTAGAACTTGTACACATCTCATGTAGGCACATGGTTAAGGAATATTAAGGGCTTCTTTGTATCTAGCCTCATACTTTAACTAGAACTACTTCCCTTTCCATACTCACTCGGTGCTAGACTTCATTCTCATAGAGTACATCACATTAAGGTTCATACATAGGGTCTTACATCATATTCATAACCCAATCACATTTACCCTACCAAAGAGGTCATCTAGGGCTACCTTCCAATGGCGACAAGAAGATCATCATGACTTTTCTAAAGATTGATATGATGCCGTTCCATCCAATCAACCTTAAGTCTATCATTACATTACATGAAGGATACCATTACGACTTTCGACTTCAAGTTTCATGACCTTATCTTCTAGGTTCAAGGTTTCACATAAAGGACCCTCTTATCATCATTCAAGGTCTCACATCATTCAAACATACAAGACTAATACGCTTTATCTTTCTAAGTCAAGACATCACATTTTCACATTCACACATGCATCAAGTAAAGGACACAAGTCTAACTAAACAAGACACAACTAACTTTACTTAAGCACATATTACATGTTATTCTAGAAGCACATAAGGACAACCATTATCATCATTAACTCACCCTATACACTACTATATCACCATTATAGACTTCACATAGCCAAGTAGAAACAATCATGCATTCAACTCTAAGACTACACACATGAACATAGTCCTAGTCTAACATGATCACCTAAATAGCATCAATATAAGAACACATACTTTCACATTATTTCACATATAGCTTGTTATGATCTTACATCATATAATCAAATACACAAATAGTCATATTACTTCAAGTAGTGCCGACAAGGCCATGATCATCAATATACTTAAAATAACGCCGACAAGGCCACATCAATCACATAACACCGCCACCATAAGTGGACCAAACCAATCACAACATAATTGAAGTCTAATTAACATTAAATAAAAGGAATTAGGGCAGCGTACCACCACTTCATCCTCAACACTTCAATCCAATGCCAAATTACCCAATTCAATATCATAAGGCCCTTACACATGGCCATGAACATCAATTCAAAGCATAAACTAAAATACTCAATGAATCTAAGACAATCAATATAGATTTATCAATCTAAGATAGTTTATGTATCAATCGAATACAATTCCTACATCATTAGAAAGCCCATAAAAATTACACATTAATTCATAAATATTAGACTAATATCAAGTAACCCATAATTTAGTCAAAAACTAGGGTTAATCAATTACATAGGTTCATAGGTTAATTAAGTTAAAATGATCTTAATAACAACAATTCAATCACTAAACAATGATTAAAATCCATTAAAGCAAGAAACCATGGTAGATCATGAAATAGGTCAATTCATGTTTGAAAACTTTAGAAAATATCTTTGAAAGTTGGGCTCCTTGATGAAATGAGTTTCAAGGATCACAAACCATACCTCAATTAAGCTAATAATTCAATTTGATGAAGAATCTCTACTCAAATCACCAATCCAAGCTCTTCCTTGAGTTTTAGCTTTAATGGAGTCATAGGGAATTGCTAAGGGATTTTGGGGATTTGATTTTGAAGAATGAAATCTTCTAAGTGTTTAAGGTTTATAAACACATTTAAAATACCCAAAAGACCCTTAGGGAACTTCCAAACCTTCTATTTGGAAGAGGGGTGAAATTACAACATCAACCCTCAACTTAGCAGTGATGCTGCGCAGAACACAGTGCCCATCGACGGGGCGTCAGTCCACACACGGACCATCCCGTACCCCATCGATGGGTTCAGAGACTGGAAAATGGGATCTTAGCTCCCCAGTCTAAGTAAAAAATGACTACATGCCACCAACGGGGCGTCGATTGACCCGCTGGGCGTCGATTGCATTCCGTTGGTAGGCTGTCTTGAGCAGTCTTGGACACCAACTTTGGGTCCTTCCTCAAGGACCCTTGGATGGTCCTTGGGGATGTTTGCCTGGACGTTTTCAACCCAAATATTCTCTTATATGATTTTAGGATATCTCACATGATTTTCACCCAAAAAGAACACGTAAAACTCAACGAAACATGCCTAGACACACAAGGTCATTTCAAGGCACATCTTTCGAACATCATGGACGTTCTTGAGCGTTTGACCTACAAATTTCATGAAACTTGACACACTGCCTATATACATCATATTAACTCATTTAAGGAACTTAAAACCTCATGAATCACACATAAACACATAGAACCACATATGAGGCACTTATGTGACTTAGTCGTTGAACATCTTGATTGTTCCTTGACGTTTCACTTCCAACGCACCTAATACTGTAGATATTGCCTCTATACCATATAATAGACTTATTTAGGACCTTAGACCATCATGACAACAATGTTAGGCTATAGGTCACCTAGGTCATTTTCGAGATCTTACATTCTCCCCCACTTGGACAACATTCGTCTTCGAATGACACTTGCCACTCTCCGAATACTTCCAAGAATAGAGAATCAACTAGCAGAACTTAACCAAACAATTCAACACATTGTCAAGGATAAAACATCAATTTCCACATAGTCAAGAGATTTACAACACAACAAGAACTTAGAATAGATTCTATAACTCATCATGCTACAAAACTCACAACCTTCATTCCAAATAGCAAAAACTCATTTTATATTCATTAGCATGCTCATATACATCAGTTCTAACCACATTACAACAATTTTAGACCAAAGAATCAATTAGTCAACTTTTGCAAAATTTAACAGTGAGCAGGCAGTACCTACAGTGATTTTATGCAAATTTTTCAAAAATGCAACTTTTAGGCAATTCATGATATAGACATACTAATATGCAAGGTAACATCATATAAACATCTTTTACAAAATGATCATGGCTCCATAAAATACACAATGCAAGAAGTTAATTAAATTCAATTTCAACCAAACTCCTAAACACCATGCACATGCAACAAACTAGCACATCTATCTAGTCATACTCCCCCACTTAAAAGGAACTCATATCACTAAAAGATAAAACAAGGAATTACGAACATCATCATTACTCTCATCCGGCTTCTCTCATCTAGTCCGGAGTGCATAGAAACGCCTCTTTGTTGGAGCAACATCCTTTGGGACGCTAGGAGCAACTTTCTTACCATCTCTATTAGGACAATCTCTAACTTTATGTCCATATTTTCCACATCCAAGGCAACTACCAGTACCCACTAGACACTCACCATAATGTTTCTTGCCACAAGTGGCACATGTAGGTTTGCCATCTTTGGAACTACCTCCTTTCTCAATCATTCCCTTAGCACCCCTAGATTTTTCTTGAGTTTGAGCCCTCTTTTTGAACCTAGGTTGCACTTGATCACTAGCACCACTTATTTTGAAGTTTCTAGCAATTCTACTAATTTTAGACGCTTCAATAGATTGTGCATAAACCATGAGTCTAGCTAAGGTCATATCATCATGTAGCATAGACGGACAGAATTCTTCACTCACTAAGTCGGCTACCCCGG
This sequence comes from Solanum sitiens, assembly GCA_016801875.1. Classification (NCBI taxonomy): domain Eukaryota; kingdom Viridiplantae; phylum Streptophyta; class Magnoliopsida; order Solanales; family Solanaceae; genus Solanum; species Solanum sitiens. Next base: position 791,996 of record JABWTJ010000062.1, on the reverse strand, counting down.
TCACAAAGCAACTTATTTCACCCCTTGGATTAGAAACTAGGGATGGTGCATATCTAGACAATGTTGAGAACTTCAAAGAGTACTCCTCAACACTCATATTTCCTTGCTTGAGATTGATAAACTCCTCTACTTTTACCTCTCTCCTCTCACGGGGAAAGTACTTACCAAGAAAAGCTTCCTTAAATTCTTCCCACTCAATAGGATCCGACTCCACCGGCCTATTATCCTGCCATTGAGTGTACCAAATTTGAGACACATCCCTCAATTGATACGAATCCAACTCTGCCTTCTCCCTGATGTAACCCTCATAGCACTCAATAACTTGTATACACCATCAAGGAACTCTTGGGGATCTTCATCTACCGTAGATCCAAGAAAGATCGGAGGATTCATCCTCACAAAGTCTCTCAACTTAGAGGTCATAGTGCTCTCTACAACATTCACCCTAGGAACCATACTCAAATTAGCTTGAGTAGTCACGGCTCGGGCTAAAGCAATCAAAGCCTCTCTAATCTCACTATTAGTCAACTCCGGATGAACCACCAGAACCTCATTACCTCCTTCCACATTAAGGGCATGATCACCTTGAGGAGGAACTTGAGCACCTTGATCACCTTGGACTCCTTTCCCATCTTGAGGAACTTGCTCGACTTGAGGAGGAACTTCCTCATTCACCCTTTCCTCTTCCAACCTTCTAGCGGCCATCCTTCTAGTATTCATCTCCTAGAAACACAAGGAAACATATTTAGAAGGATACTCATAACATTTACTCTACCACACGACATAGGAGTAGAAAAGAAGGGAACTTGTATCGTCCTCTCGCCTCTCGCCCATAGATTTGTCGCGATTCACACCGATGGTCAAGACTCTACTAGACGTGACTTCATGAGACTTTTTGATTCCTAAGACTACTTTAATCAACCTATGCTCTGATACCAAGCTTGTCACAACCCGAGACCACACCCTAGAGGATAGGGCACAATCTAGGATTGCAACCTGCGTACTCGACCTCTCGGAGGTCTTATACAAGCCCTTTCATATCATTCATCGCATAAACATAGTGAAAAGTAGTGCGGAATTAAAACTTTTCACAAAACATATCATAGTCTTTAAAAACTCTTTCATGTAGCAATAATAGGAAATACTAAGTCTCAATCTCATCAATCTTAGACATAAGATTACTTGGGACACGGCCCTTACTAATTAGAAATGTAGTACTACTAATAAGTCTATTACAATACTTTAATACGAAACATAAAAGACATATATGCCCTCGATTCAAATGAGGACATACTTCAACTTCTCTTGAACGGTGCTATGGTCCAAGTCTTGCTTCCCAAAATGCTCCTCACCTACCAAGAACTATATAGATAGATAAAAGCATGGAATTAGTACAACCACATGTACTAAGTACGACATAATCCAAAAAACTCATGAAAACGGACATTTATTTAAAATATGAATCTTTTAATTTAAATATCATAATATTATCATAAGAACAACATTTATCAACTTAAAATCACATAAGGAAACATTTAAACCAAATATCACAATTTAAAGAGTAACTTTACAATAACCCATATTCAGTGTACAGTTAATTGCTTCACTGTTACAGTGAAGTGCTTTTTCTTCCCTTTCAACACTTCCTAGCATGTAGTCTTCTCACTAAAAGCTATCCTAAGGTTCACTTAAGTCACATAAAGAGAGACCGCCCATACACCCTCTCTAAATGTGCCTAAACGATCCTCTAGGATACTCATAATAAGACACATACACACCTACAATACATCAACATACAAGACATACAAAATATGACAATCTCCCCTACCAATGTTATCAAAAGACTTACTTAAGTACTCGTAGAAGAGAACGTCCATACACCCTCTTCAAGGTTACATAAATAATCCTTAAGACTTCCTAAGTTTAGATCATGTCAGACATAACAACCAACTTCCTTAACTAGAGTCATTCTCAAGACTTCCATAGATAAGACATGAAGAGATCATCCCATATGCCCTCTTCACACTTTAACTAAGGAATCCTTAAGTCACTTTAGATTAGGTACTCATTGACTTACATACTATCTTTCATTAATTCATTATCTCATTATTTCATTAAGATACATTCATTACATAAAGGACATTCAAGTAATGGTCTTAGAGAAGACCTAGGGACTCTTACTAACACCTTCAAAGCCTACTGTGCAATGTCTAGATAGCGTCCCATACCACCACCTAAACTTCATTGAACTTCTCTAATGCTAATAGGTATCCCATATGATGAGAATAGGCAATAGCCGACATAGACCATGGTTGCAAACATGGAATCCGGAGATCTATCCTACTTCGATGAAGTTGTTCTACTTGCCAATGGTAGAACTTGTACACATCTCATGTAGGCACATGGTTAAGGAATATGAAGGGCTTCTTTGTATTTAGCCTCATACTTTAACTAGAACTACTTCCCTTTCCATACTCACTCGGTGCTAGACTTCATTCTCATAGAGTAAATCGCATTAAGGTTCATACATAGGGTCTTAAATCATATTCATAACCCAATCACATTTAGCCTACAAAATAGGTCCTGTAGGGCTACCTTCCAATGGCGACAAGAAGCTCATCATGACTTTTCTAAAGAATGATGTGATGTTGTTCCAGCCAATCAACCTTAAGTCCATCATTACATTACATGAAGGATACCATTACGAATTTCGATTTCAAGTTTCATGACCTTACCTTCTAGGTTCAAGGTTTCACATAAGGGACCCTCTTACCATAATTCAAGGTATCACATCATTCAAACATACAAGACTAAGACGCTTTAGCTTCCTAAGTCAAGACATCACATTTTTACATTCACACATGCATCAAGTAAGGGACACAAGTCTACCTAAACAAGACACAACATACTTTACTTTAGCACATATTACATGTTATTCTAGAAGCACATAAGAACAACCATTATCATCATTAAGTCACCCTATACACTACTATATCACCATTATAGACTTCACATATTCAAGTAGGAACAATCATGCATTCAACTCTAAGACTACACACATGAACATAGTCCTAGTCTAACATGATCACCTAAATAACATCAATAGAAGAACACATATTTTCACATTATTTCACGTATAGCTTGATATGATATTACATCACATAATCAAATACACAAATAGTCATATTACTTCAAGTAGTGCCGACAAGGCCATGGTCATCAATATACTTAAAATAACGCCGACAAGGCCACATCAATTCACATAACACCACCACCATAAGTGGACCAAACCAATCACCTAATAATTGAAGTCTAATTAAGATTAAATAAAAGGAATTAGGGCAGCGTACCACCACTTTATCCTCAACACTTCAATCCAATGCCAAATCATCCAATTCAATATCATAAGGCCCTTACTCATGGCCATGAACATCAATTCAAAGCATAAACTAAAATACTCAATGAATATAAGCCAATTCAATATAGATTTATGAATCTAAAACCAATTATATATCAATTGAATACAATTCTTACATCATTAGAAAGCCCATAAGAAACTACACATTAATTCATAAACATTAGACCAATATCAAGTAACCCATAATTTAGTCAAAAACTAGGGTTCATCAATTACATGGGTTCATAGGTTAATTAAGTTAAAATCATCTAAATAACAAAAAGTCAATCACCAAACAATGATTAAAAACCATTAATGGAAGAACCTATGGTAGATCAAGAAATAGGTCAATTCATCTTTTAAAACTTTAGAAAACATATTTGAAAGTTGGGCTCCTTGATGAAACGAATTTCAAGGATAAAAAACCAAACCTCAATTAAGCTAATCCTTCAATTTGATGAAGAATCTCCACTCAAATCACCAATCCAAGCTCTTCTTTGAGTTTTAGCTTTAATGGAGTCTGAGGGAATTTCTAAGGGATTTTTGGGGTTTTGATTTTGAAGAATGAAATCTTCTAAGTGTTTAAGGATTATAAACACATTTAAAATACCCAAAAGACCCTTAGGGAACCACCAAACCTTCTATTTGGAAGTGGGGTGAAATTACAACATCACTCCTCAACTTAGCAGTGATGCTGCACAGAACACAGTGCCCATCGACGGGGAGTCAGTCCACACACGGACCGTCCTGTCCTCAGTCGATGGGTTCAGAGACTTGAAAATGGGAGCTTATCTCCCCAGGATAAGTCCCAAACAACGACATGCCACCAATGGGGCGTTGATTGACCCACTAGGCGTCGATTGCCTTCCGTTGGTAGGCTGTCTTGGGCAGTCTTGGACACCAACTTTGGGTCCTTCCTCAAAGACCCTTGTATGGTTCTTGGGGATGTTTTCCCGGACGTTTACAACCCAAACATGCTATTATATGAGTTTAGGACCTCTCACATGATTTTCACCCAAAACAAACATGTAAGACTCAACGAAACATGCCTAGACATACAAGGTCATTTCAAGGCACATCTTTCGAACGTCATTGACGTTCTTGAGCGTTTGACCTCCAAACTTCATGTAACTTGACACACTGCCTATATACATCAGATTATCTCATTTAAGGACCTTACAACCTTATGAATCAAACATAAACACATAGAACCACGTATGAGTCACTTAGGTGACTTAGTCGTCGAACGTCTTGGTCGTCCCTTGACATTTGACTTCCAACACACCTAATACTGTAGCTACTGCCTCTATACTATATAATAGAATTAGTTAGGATCTTTACCATCATGACAACAATGTTAGGATGTTCACCTAGGTTATTTTCGATATCTTACATAAGTGATACTTAAGACTACCAAAGATAAGCATGATTCATTTCAATTCAACAAGTCAACATCCATTACTAAAGATACAAGAGGAAAAATACATTCATTTAAGAACTTCACATAAGGACCATCCTCCAAGATAACCCCCCAAGTAACACTAGTGTAATATGAAAGTAGCATCCCATACTACTACTCCCCCTTTAGTGCTCCTTAGGAATCACCCTAGACTAGGCACATTACTTTCAATCATTTATATAGCCTTCATCAAAATTAGACATAAGATCAACATGTTTCATTAACATTACACTTAAAGCCAACTTACTTCATTAACATCATATAGTATTCCATTCATACATTTTCATACAAGGACACACCAAGACTCTCTATAAATGTTTACTTGTGCAATGGATAGATAATGTCCCATTCCACCACCTACCCTAAGTAGTACACCTTTAAGAAGACTTAGTTCATTACATTCATTTGTGGAGGCTTGCTTTAACCGACATAGACCATAGAGCTAGACATGGAATCTCGGTACGAACCCCTACCATATGAGGGATCCCTACTTGGGTAAGCTAGGGTCATTCTATTTTAGCCTTTACATGGATCTCCAATATCTAGACTTATGCGGGCACATAGTTAAGGGAAAAGGAGATTACTTCTAAGTAACTCATCTCAACTAACTAATAACACTCATATCAAGAGGTACATTGGATACGGCATCTCTACTCACGAAAAGTATCTACCCATTCTTCAAATCCTCTAGGTGCGAAGCATAGCTCCCCCACGGAGTACTAAACATTTTTTTACATTCATTAGCTATAGGTTAAGAGATTGCTACTTATTACTACATCTCAACTTACGAAGTGTACCCATCTCTATAGGTTACTTTTGAATACCACATCTTAACTTACGAAGAGTATCCAACCTCTAGAGGTTACGTTTGAATACCACATCTCAACTTATGAAGAGTATCCAACCTCCAACCATTCTTTAGAAAGCTCTTGGGAATATTGAGTTTGCTACAAAACTTCATCTCAACTCACAAAGAGTGTTCACCCTAAAATCCCCCTTTTTCATTAACTAGAGTACTCAGGAATAGTAGGGTTGGTACTCGACACTTTATCTCTACTCACCTATAGAGTCTACCCTAAAATCCCCCATTTTAATTTATTAACTTCATTAATTCATTCATTGTGTGTGTGAGTATATGTGAGAATACCTTTCACATAACCACCATTTTTCATAACATTGACTCCTAGACATAATCATACTACATTCATATGTTTCACATTCACATTATACTTCATTTAGACATAGCATCTTCAAGACATACATTCTCAACTTTAATAATACATCTCATGTATAGACATCATAACATATCTTTACTTCACATGTAATGCCTTCAAGTCCATAATCACAATTAACATATATATTCATATACTTCAAGTACACGCCGCCACCATAAGTGGAACATACCACTCAAACTTGGTATGACAAACTTGGTATCAGAGCATGAGGTTAAATATCTTTAGGATCAATGTCTCACTAAACCACATTACCTAGTGTCTTGTTCATGGTTGTGAAGCGCGCCATAATCGTGGGCGAGGGGCTATGTGATGATTAGGAAACTTCTCTTTTCTTGGTAATCCTATGTCGTGCCTCTAGAGCTTTGACACGATGTGTCTTTTAACATGTAATTTCATTCTTGATTGGTTCTTCGCACGATAGCAAAGAGAATCTAAGGTAGAGAAGTTCATCAATCTTTGTCAAGGAGGTATGAGTGTTAAGGAATACTCCTTGAAGTTCATTAAGCTGTCCAAATATGCTTCTTCTTTGGTTTCTAATGCTAGGGATGAAATGAGCCGTTATGTAACGGGCGTGTCCGAAGAGCTTGAAGAATGTCGTGCAGCCATGCTTCATGACAATATGGATCTTTCTAGGTTGATGGTTCATGCTCAACAGGTTCAGTAAAGTCGCCTAAAGAACAAAAATAGGTAAGCTAAGAAGGCAAAGTCTTTTGAGAGTGGTTCTCCTAAAACTAGGCTTGATGTTCAAGATGAATGTAAGTTTAAGAAGAGGTTTTCAAACCAATTTCCTTCAACTTTATCCAAGAATCACAATGATAGAGGTTCTAATCCTAAACCTCAAGAGAGGAGAAATGTTGATCCACCAAGAGAAAGACCAACTTATGGTAAGTGTGGTAAGAAGCATGGGGGCGAATGTCTTATTGGAACTAATAGTTGCTATGGTTGTGGCAAGGGTGGCTATATGGTGAAAGATTGTCCTAATGTGAGAAGTCAAGGTAAGGGTAATAGTCAAGCTCAACCAAGCGATCCTAATTCTGAAGCTCCAAAAAGGAACTGTTTCTATGCACTCAAGGCTAGGGGTGAACAAGAAAGCTCTCCCGGCATTGTGATGGGTAGGTTACAAGTTTTATCTGTTAATGTTTATTCTTTGCTTGAACTAGGTGCTACTCTTTCTTTTGTTACACCTTTGGTATGTAGGAAGTTTGATGTACTTCCCGATGTTTTGATTGAGTCCTTTTCCATTTGTACCCCAATGGGTGACTCTTTAGTTGCAAAAAGAGTCTATAGGAAATGCCCTGTCATGCTGCCCAATAGAGTTACTCTTTTTGATTTGGTAGAACTTGACATGTTTGATTTTGATATCATCTTGGGTATGGATTGGATTCATGATTTTTTTGCTTTCGTAGATTGTAGAACAAGGGTAGTGAAGTTTCCATTCCCTAATGAACCTATTCTAGAGTGGAAGGGGGGAAATTCTATGCCAAGGGGTCAAATTATTTTGTGTTTAAAGGCTTGTAAGATGATAGCCAAGGGTTGTATATACCATGTGGTGAGGATAAATGAGGCTTTTCAAACGTATTGAATTCAAGAAACCCAAAACTAGGGTTGTTCCCAATGAAATTGTCAAATGTTAATCTCCCTAGTTCTCCCTATTTCCTATTCTAGTAGTATGTATAATGCACAAGATTTCAGTAACAAAGTAAGAATGAAAGAAATAAAGAAGTAGGAAGATGAGGGGTGTTCGGATAGGATGACCAAAGGGTGAGGTTAGACTATGTAATGATGTAAGTCATTCTTAGTCATTGCACAGAGAGATCCCAATGGAAGTATTAAAAGAATATCCTAAGTCAACCTAGCATTTTCAAAGTGAACATGAGATTAAAGAAGAAGGAATGTAAGTTCAAGGTGAACTAAGTAAGCAAAGCATGAGAATGTCGAATCATCAGTGTTTTATAAGAATGAAGTTTTAATAGTTATTGGTTTATGCCAATATTGGAGTATGAATATATGACCCAAGAACTATATATTATGCATATAATCAAAGAATGGGCATAGTTTCATGCCCAATTTAACAAGAATGAAAAAAATTAACTTGTTTACTAAATAGGTGCATGTTTTGGTAAAAGATAGTACCAACTAGAGTTTTAAGAAGATGTTTTCATACTCTATTCTTGCACTTATGTGAAACTTGTATGCATATGTTTTCTTTAGATTTTGTTGTTTTGTTGTTATCTTGAGAAGATTGATAGCATGGTAACTCTTTGATGCATTTTGAGCTTTTGATAAGGTTGAGAAGGAAATTCCTCACTTTGTGTTATGAATATGTAGCTCTTATATGTTTGTGCATCATAAATTGAGTGCTAAGTTTAATGATATGTTATGTGCTGGTTGTACTGCTATTATTGAGTCTATTCCTTACTCTCCAAAAAATTTTTAGTGTCATTCGGGGACGAATGTTCCTAAGGGGGGGATAATATAACATTTCAGAAAATGTACTTGTCTACTGAAGAGTCTATTAGGTTTTAAGAATATGTATTGAGGTACATAGACATCCCAATGCCCAATATTGAGTAATAGCATGTTAGAGAATATTGGCTTAAGGGTGTTAGCCAATTTCTATGTATACACAAGTAACTTATAATTTAAAAATACACTTTGATGTTCAAATGCTCCAATCCAAGCTTATTTTACATCGCTTACACACATCAGGTACTAGGCATCCAAGTGTCAAGCCAAGGTATCATAGCACATGATCATTTAAAATAATCATGTAGATTAAGCAGTGCCCAAGGACATAGTGAGGATCCTTGGACAAGAAGTGAACTTTCCAGAGTGCACGGTTAGGAATGTGCAAGCACATGTGCTACCAACGGCCGAGAGACCAAGCCCAATCGATTCGGTTAGGGCGGTTAGAGGCCAGGCACGCGTCAGGCCCAGCCACGTGGGGCCGAGCTTCCTTACCAATTTTAGGTTCTAACTAACTTACCTAACTAGCTAACTAACCTAGGACTAACTAAAATGAACCAACTAGTGTGCCCGAAATCTTAATACCTAACCGGGTGACACTAGCCGAGTATCTAACTAAAGAAACATCCTAGTACCTAACCTAGGATGGTCCAAAGGGGTTGGTTATTATCCTAACGACTTAGAGGTACTTTAGTAATTACCCTAGGTCACTTAATTAATTAAATTAGTAACTTAATTAATTAATTTAAATGGTCAAACCCGAGACCCTTAAGCAATTTTTCAGATTTTGGCTAAGTCAAATATTCTCCTATTTTTAGTCAATTTAGGAGGGGCATTTTGGTAATTTAAGTGGAAGGTGTTTAGGGTAATTCATGGGACGACTATATATTGATATTAGGTCAGTTTTTAGACCACTTTTACATGTCCCAAACCAGATCAAACGAAATTTCTCTCAATCCCACAAGAACGCTCTCTTTTCCAGTCACCATTGAAGAACAAGAAAAGCTTAAGGAAAAAGACGAAGGTTTCGAAGTTTCCAATCAGATTTCGTGGATTCTTCATCTATAAGGTATGGGTTTTCACTCTTGGGATTTCTTTCCCAAGAGGTCCTTTCAATATAAGTTTTCAAGAACTTCAAATACTAGGGTTTTTACTCTACAAAATGGATTTTCTTCCTAACCTAGATTTACGATTTTCAGTGAAAAGTAAACGTTTTCTATATTTAATTTCACACGATTTGTTGAGTATTTGATTGATAATGTTTGAATGTCGATTGATACATGATCTTTCTCTAAGTGTTGGTTTTGAATGTTTTGTTTTTAGTGTTTGTTAATGTATAATCGTTAGGGTTGGAATTTAAAGTTTGAATGAATTTTTTAATGACCCGTTTCCCTTCTCATATGCTATGCATTGATCTTGTACATGATTTGATGAGTTGTTCTTGATTATTCCATTGAGTATTTAACTATGTATGATTATGAATATTGCATGATGAATAAGATTCTTGGAAGCAAGAGGTAAGTCTTCTAAGTGTGATTACTCTTAAATGTTTATGTTAGCCTATAATTATGATGCTATGATTACGAACGGAATGTATGATGTTGCTATGTGAATATGCTGGTCTATGAACATGTTACTTGTGAGATTATGATAAGAATACGAATATGCAAGTTATGATACTCTCTTGCATGCTTTACACAAGATGACTATGCGATGTAAATCTCACAAAAGAAAGGTTATGATGAAAGAAAATTCTCGTCTAATCTAAAAGAGCTCATGATCATGTTATACAGGGAGTTAACCTCCTATGACCTATGATAAGTTTATGATAAAAGAAAACTTAAAGGTTATTTCAAGAAAGGGACTTAAGCTAAGCAACGATGAACTAGATATGGGAAGTGTCCCTTCCATAGCGGGAAGGTAGGTTCACAATGATTCTCATGAGATTGAGGCTCCCATGTAATGTGGAACTATAGGTCTCTAATACATCTCCTAGTTCATGAACTATGCTGCCACCATAGGATACTGGCTAGTCGATCCACCTAGAAAGCTATGTCATGTTAGGTTCTACTTTGGCCAGTAGACCACCTCTTTTCGGTGTGGGGAAGACACTGGATTCCATGTTTAGCTCACATGGTCTATGTCGGTTAATGCGTATGTTTCCTCATGTAAAACAAAATACAAGTAAATGAACTAGGGTGACTTGAGGAGTTTGCTTAGTATAGGTAGTGGTACTAGGAGATTGTTCTAATGTAATATGATGATATGAAAGATATATGCTTATGATATATGACGTTACTCTTATATGAATGTTGATCACTATGATGAATATGTTTTTTGATTATATTTCTATATGAAGTGATGACTACTTATGTTACAAGTTATATGAAGCAAAGCTTTACTTATGGTCTCCTATCTTATCTACTTGGTTGTGTGGGGTTATGGGGCTTCCCATTACCATTGCACTTGTAGGTTGGGGATGAGGTCATTGGTAATTGTTTTGTATGTTATTTTTATATGATTTATTGAATATGAAATGTTAACATGACTCTATGAGAAGATTTGTTGATTATGATCATGCTTTAACTTGTATATGTTATATGGTATGTGCATTGAAGACTTTCTTATGACTTAGCATGTTTTATAAAGAGATGATAAATGATCTTTTTTTCATGCATGTCCCTATGTGTTACGTGCATATACCCATACTTAGTACATGTGGCGTACTAACCTCATTACTTTATATTACTACGACTGTAGGTTCCGGCCATTGAAGTTTAAGCAGGTCGATTTGAAGAAGTTTGGAACTCTTTCTCCAAGTCGTGGTAGGTCCTCATGTTCGGGACACTATCATCTATATTCCAGCCTATGAAGACTTAGTAGTTTTTAGAATACGTTATCTCCATTATGTTCTTTAGATTCTTTGTATTAACGCCTATATGGCATATTGACTATTATTGGCTAAGTCCAGATTTGCACTCTTAGATGGTTTCTATATATGTGAGACAATTTTAGAACATCGTATGTCTATACGAATATTAAGTATGAAGTCTAAGTGTACTTCAATAGTATGTTGAAAGTTTTAATTTTACGCAAAATTTAACTGTATGATTGTGATGAAAGCTAAGAAGAGGCTTGTGTGCGACCTCTGAGAGGTTAACGACGCCGGTATCATCCAGGTCCAGGATCCGGGTGTCACACTAGGTGTTGTCCTCCTTTCTTCTTGGAGTCCGGACCCTCTCTAGACTATCTGTGTCACTTTACATATCCACTTGGAGTCAAGAATATAATCCAAGGTTTTCTTGTCAAGCCTTGCTCAAGCTTTTCTCTCATGGAGGGATGTCCTAGACAATCTCTCCATGCTCAAGTGAATCTATCACTTTCATTATATCATCTTAAATCTACAGCCAACCAAACCATCCTAAGGTTCATTATTCATCAATTCATTCTATCAATCATTCATAGGTAGATTATAGGATCTTCTAGCGTTAGTTTTCTTTTCACATTCTTCTTTACTAGGTGAATATAGCCATAATTTATTCTTTAAGGTTAAATTCCATCAAGACTAATCTTAATCAATCAAGTCTAATTTAGTTAGTATATCAATGACCCTATTATGATCAATAAGCATGAACGACAATTGAATTAAGAAGATCTATCTAAACCTTCAAACTTGCCTCTAATGGCCTAAATCACCATGATCGCATTCATTACCAATTACTACAATTCCCCCGAAAAACATCATAATAACATCATATAATCATCATAAAAACATAATTGAATGCTACCCACTAGATTGGGATCACAATCAAGCCTTACCCACAATGCAATCACAACCCTCTCTTGAATGGGTTTATTTGGATTCTCAATTGTAGGGAAACTAGGGGGGATTCATGGATGGAATAAAGAATGAATGAATAAGCTTCACATACCTTAGATTATATCCTCAAACCCAGATCCAAACCTTGGTGAAATCTCCCTAAAGCATCCTCCAATCTCTCTTCTTCTTCAATGGTGGTTTTGGGAGAATTCTGGGAGAGAAAGGTTTCTGATTTGGAGTCTAGGGTCTTATTGGCTATTGTGCAGCTTAAATACTTTTCAAATACCTACAATAACCGCCCATAATTAATCCCTAAAGTTTCCAAAAGACCCCTGAACTTATTGGACAATTTAACCAACTCAATTTTCACTTAAAAACGACGCAACAAAATCTTGAACATTACTACGCATCCCGGAGGCACTTCCAAATCTTATTTTTCAAAAATTCTTGGACATAATGGTTCGTCACAGGCCCGCGTTGCAAGGTAAAACTTATGCCTACTGCGTGACAGCTGCACGTCGTGCAACAGCATGCCGATTCTTGGCTGCTTGGCAGCTTCGCTGGCCCATGTTTGGGTCCTCCTCGGGGACCCTTTTGATGGTCCCCGGGGTGTCGTTCTTAGACGTTTCGACCCTTTGTATGTCATTATAGGTGTAGTAACTCTTTGTACTGAATTTCACCTTGAAACCATCCCTCCAAAATATCACTATAAAACACTACGACACACTAGTTCAACTTCGACTAGTTTCCGAACGTCTTGGACGTTTGACCTCCAAACACTTCCAAACTTTATATAATGGATCTTAAAACTATTTCTATTAATTTTAAGACCTTATAAGCTCATGAAAATCATGTTATTCTCTGGCTTCACCTAGCTTATTTTGAGAGTGTAACACCTAGGTCCCAAAAGGCAAGAAGTGGAAATTCACCTAACTAGAAACCTACTTGTTCCAAGTTTGTTATGAAGCATATGGGTGAGTGTCTAGTTGGTATGGATAATTGCTTAAGATTGTTCATAAGGTTAGGGATTGTCCAAATGTTATGAGTCAAGAGAAGGGGAGTGGTCAAGCTCAAGCAAGTGGTCCTAGTTCTGATGCTCCAAAGATGAACCGCTTCTATGCTCTACATTCTAGGGTGAACAAGATGAGTCTACCGATGTGGTCACCGGTATTTTACAAGTCCTCTCTATTGATGTTTATGATTTACTTGATCCCGATGATACCTTATCATTTGTAACTCCTCTAGTACCTAAAAAGTTTGATGTTCTACCCGATGTTTTGATTGAACCAGTTTTGGTTACAACCCCAGTGGGTGACTCCGTTGTTGCTAGAAGAGTCTTTAGGAGTTGTCCTATATCTTTGACGAATAGAGTTACATGAGTGGATTTGGTAGAACTTGATATGGTTGATTTTGATGTCATTTTAGGGATGGATTGGTTGCATGCTTTATTTGCTTCCATTGATTGTAAAACAAGAGTGGTTAGTTCAATTTTCCTAATGAACCCATCTTAGAGTGGAAGGGGGGTAACTCCATTCCTAGAGGTCATATAGTTTCTTGTTTAAAAGCATGTAAAATGATCTCTTAAGGGTGTCTTTACCATATTGTAAGAGTCAAAGATCTTGAGTTAGACATTCCTCCTATAGAGTCGATCCCCGTAGATAAGGAATTTCCGAAAGTCTTTCCCGATGACTTGCCCAAAATTCCTCCCGAGCGGGAAATAGACTTTGGTATTGACTTGTTACCGGATATGAATCCCATTTTTATCCCTCCTTACCTAATGTCTCCGACAGAGTTGAAACAGTTAAAGCTTCAACTCAAAGACTTATTAGACGAGAGTTTCATTCAACATAGTATTTCACTATGGGGAGCTCCGATGTTGTTTGTTAATAAGAAGGATGGTTCCCTTAGGATGTGTATTGACTATCATCAACTCAATAAGGTCACCATTAAAAACAAGTATCCTCTCCCTCAGATTGAAGACTTGTTTGATTAACTCCAACGGGAAAACTACTTTTCTAAGATTGACTTGAGGTCGGGGTATCACCAACTTAGGGTGAGAGGTGAAGATCTACCTAAAATGACATTTCAAACTAGGTATGGTAACTATGAGTTCCTAGTAATGTCCTTTGGTCTCACGAATGCCCCAACGACTTTTATGGACCTCATGAATAGGGTGTTCCAAAATTACCTAGATTCTTTTTGTGATTGTCTTCATTGACGATATGTTGTTATATTCGAAGAACGAGAGTGAACACATGGACCATTTGAGAGTGGTATTACAAGTCCTTAAGGAACATCAACTAGTTGCCAAGTATAGCGAGTGTGAATTTTCTTTGAGATTGGTCGAGTTTCTTGGTCATATCATCTCAAGTGAGGGTATAGAGGTCGATCCAAAGAAAATTGAGGCGGTTAAGAATTGGCCTAGACCATTGACTCTAACCAACATTAGAATTTTCTTCGGTTTAGCCGGGTACTATAGGAGGTTTGTGGATGGTTTTGTGTCCATTGCTTCTCCTTTGACTACCTTGACCCAAAAGAGAGTGAAATTTGAGTGGTCGGAGGAATGTAAAAGAAGCTTCCAAATTTTTAAAGATAGGCTTATCTCCACTCAGGTGTTGACTTTACCGGAGGGTACCAAGGGTTTTATGGTATATTGTGATGCATCCCGAGTGGGGTTGGGTTGTGTTCTTATGCAACATTGGAAGTAGTAGCCTATGCCTTTAGAAAACTCAAGGTAGATGAGAAGAATTACCCAACTCATGATCTTGAATTATTGGCCGTAGTGTTTGCTTTGAAAATATGGAGGCATTACTTGTATGATGTTCATGTGGATGTGTATACTGACCATATGAGTCTTCAATATGTGTTCACTCAAAAGGAGTTAAATATCCAAAAATAAGATGGTTGAAATTATTGAAAGATTATGACATGAGTGTTCTCTACCACCCAGGCATGGCCAATGTGGTCGGATGCTCTAAGTCGTATGACCATGGGTAGTGTGTCTCATGTAGAAGAAGGGAAGAAAGACCTAGTGAAAGATGTTCATAGGTTGGCTCGATTGGGTGCTCGGTTGGAAGATTCCCCAAATGGTGATTTTAAAGTTCTCAATAACTCTTAATCATCATTAGTGGTTGGGGTAAAGTCTAAGCAACGTCTTGATTCACTACTGATGGAGTTGAAGAAATCGGTACTTAGACAGTTCAATGAGTCATTATCCCAAGGGGGGATGGTATGCTAAGGTACCAAGGTAGATTATGTGTACTGGATGTTGAGGATTTGAGAGGAAGGATTTTGGAAGAAGCTCATGGTTCCCGATATTCTATTCATCTGGGTGCCACCAAAATGTATCGTGACTTTAGAGAGGTATATTGGTGGGATGGTTTAAAAAGGGACATAGGGCAGTTTGTATACAAGTGTCCAAATTGCCAACAAGTTAAAGCCGAGCATCTAAAGCCTTGTCGTCTAATCCAAGAAATGGGTGTTCCTACTTTGAAGTTGAAAGAAATTAACATGGACTTTGTTGTTGGGTTGCCTTGAACCCAGAGGCAAAATGACTCAATTTGGGTTATTGTGGATAGGTTGACGAAATCTTCTCATTTTTATCCCCTTCAAGTCTACTTATTCGGCGGAGGATTATGCAAGGATTTATATTGATGATATTGTGAGTCTTCATGGTATTCTTTTGTCCATCATATCGGATAGAGATGCACAATTCACATTTTTTTTGGAGATCTTTCCAAACAAGGTTGGGTACAAAAGTTAAGCTAAGCACTGCTTTTCATTCTCAAACGGATGGTCAAGCGAAGCGCACTATTCAAACCCTAGAATATATGTTAAGGGCTTGTGCGATTAATTTTAAATTGAATTGGGACAATCACCTACCATTGATTGAGTTCTCTTATAATAATAGCTACCGTTCTAGTATTTCAATGGCTCCATTTGAAGCACTATATGGTAGGAGATGTAGGTCTCCGGTAGGTTGGTTTGAGGTTTGTGAGTCTTCACTACTTTGTCCCTAGATAACTATGATGCCCTTGAGAAGGTTTAGGTGATAAATGATAGGTTGAAAATAGCCTATAGTCGGCAAAAATCCTATGCCGACAATAGAAAAAGAGATATTGAATTCAAAGTAGGGGATATGGTGTATTTGAAGATTTCACCAATGAAAGGGGTGATAAGATTCGGAAAAAAAGGGGAAGTTAAGTCCCCGGTATGTGGTTCCCTATGAGGTTTGGCAACGGGTTGGAAAGGTTGCATATGAGTTGAGATTACCCAGTGAACTAGCTTCAGTTAATCCAGTGTTTCACGTCTCCATGTTAAAGAAGTTTACTAGTGATACCGTATCCATTCTTCCTATTGAAGGTTTAGGTGTGGATGAGAGTCTTTCCTATGAATAGGTTCCGGTGGAAAATCTTGATCGCCAACTCAAGAATTTGAGGAACAAAGAGGTGGTCTCCGTAAAAGTCCTATGGAGAAACTACCTAGTTAAGAGAGCAACATGGGAGTCCGAGGCCGACATGAAGTCCTGTTATCCTCATGCTTTTCCTAATTAAGGTTAATCATTCCTATTAATCATGAAAATAATGAATAAACTTGAATTTGGCTTGTTATGCTAAAATATGCATATTTATGGTAGAGGTTCATGTTAAAATGAGTTTTCTAGAAAATATGCTATCTGGCTTAAATTGCACTTATTTGTCGCTTTGTGTATAGTTGCTTTCCTGTAATTGTATTTAGCATGTAAATAATCCTTGAAGAGAAGTTGTGCATCAGTGACTCTTGATGTTATGTCGAGCTCATGTTGATATTGAGAAGGAAAATTCCTCATGTTGTAAAGTTGAACTCTTATATGCTGTAAATAATGTTTTGAGTTGCTATGTGTAAATGGCATGTTTCTATGTTGATTTGAGTTGTAACTCATGTTGTTATGTGTTGTTGGTTGGGATGCTAGTATTGAGTCTATCCTTTCCCTACAAAAGATTTTAGTGTCATTCGGGGATGAATGTTCCTAAGGGGCGGCGGGGGGGGGGGGGGGGATAATGTAACACTCCAAAAGTCCATGAAGGTATCTAGAGACTCACCCGATGAATTAGTCCTTGAAAAACTGTTTTAATACCTATAATAATGTATAAAACATTTACGAAGTTTTAGAGTCAAAACGTTAAGGAACATCCATGACGTTCGGAGACTAGTGAAATAGAGGTTAATGTGCCTTGGAATGTGTCATGGGGTTTTAAGAGTCGGACTTCAATGAAATTTGGTAGAAAGGTGTTAAACATGTATTAGAGTGTGTTTTAGGTCGAAACGTCCGAGTAAGATTCCCCAAAGACCACCCTAGGGGTCCTTGAGAGGACCCTTCCAAAATGACCCTAAAGCTGTCAAATGACAGTGGCTACCTAAGAAACCAATCGACGAGATCGATGGCTCTGTAGGTAATGCCTTGGTCATTTTTCAAAAAGTCCCAAAAACCAAGTCTCGAACACCAACGACGGTTGTGCAGTACAGTGGCCTAGATTGACCTACGGGCAGTAGGTCAAGGTCTCGTCGGTCAGGGCCTGGTTTCACTGTTAATTTTATGGTTAAGTCTTTTAATTAGTTAGTTGGTTAATTAGGGGTTAAGGGGTGTCTAATTAAGCTAGTTAAGAGATTATATAAAGACCTAAGCCTAATTAAACTAACCTAACACCCACAATTCCCAAACACAAATCTCTCTACATTCTCTCTACTTTCTCTCTCTATTCCCCAAGACTCCATTAAATATCAATTCAAGGTCACTAAGGATACAAGATTCAACTTTCTCTCCATCAATATTAAAGTATTGTTAAGGTATGGGAACTCTTCACCTTTGGGATTCCTTTCCCCAAAGGGTTCTTTCAAATTGATTTCAAAAAGAGTTCAAAACATGGCTTTTGAATCCTAATTCGTGTTTGGTCTTTCAATTGAGTATGATTTTGATTTCTTTTTATTATTCAAGTTAGGTTATGATTATGTATGGATCAATTGTTGTAACTCTTAGTTCTTCACCTAGTTTATGATGGAATCTTTGAATTGAGTGTCTTACCCTAACCCTAGGCATGAAATAGATTTGTATATGGTTAGGACTCTTAGAATTGGTTATGTTATTCTCAAATTCATGATATTATGATGGTGATGAGTGAATTGTTGGATGGTTTGTGATGAAGATACTTGATGAAGCAATGGAGGCTAATTGGGAAGATCTTATGATTCTTGATTCTTTATTTCAATTATGATGAATTGTATTTTGTGGTAATGTTGTGATATTGAAGTGTATCATGTGATTAGATTTAGTAGGTGGTGGAATGATGAATGTAATTGAAATGTCTTGAATATGTGATGTCACGACCCACACTTGTACCCTAGAAGTTAGGGTATTCTTAGGTCATGGAACGGCATACTTGACCTCTCGGATATACATATATGAAAAGTAGTGCGGAATTAAAACTTTTCACAACATTCAAATAGTCTTTCAAAAACTCTATCATGTAAAAATCATAGGAAATACTAATTCTCATATCATCAAATCTTAGACTCAAAATATACTTGGGACACGGCCCATGCAATCGAAATATAGTACTACTACGTCTATTACAATGCTTTAATAAAAGAACTCTAAGATAGTGATGCCCTCGAGTCAAATGAGGACATACTTCAACCTTGCTTGAAAGATCTATAATCCAAGCTTCGCTCAAAAAGCACCTTCACCTATGAATCACTTTGGAGATAGATAAAAGTATGAAATTAATACAAACACATGTACTAAGTATGACATAATGCATAAAATCATGATAACGGACATTTAATGGAAATATGCTCTTTTTGATTAAAACATCATAGCATAAGCATAATAACAACATTTAACACCTTAGAAACATATAAGACATCACATAAGCATTTTATTAAATATTGAAGAATGTTACAGTGAACTATGTCACTTTACAGCGAACTAAGTTCAACTTCACAGTGACCTCTTTTGGCATGCAACCCTCTCACTAAAAGTTATCTGAAGAATCACTAAAGTAAGACAAAGAGAGACCGCCCATACACCCTCTCTAAGAACACCTAAATTATCCTTAGGACTACCTGTAATGAGATAAATATACTTACAATACACCAAAAACATAACATGAGATCCTCCTACCAAAGGTGATTCTAAGGATCACTTGAGTGAGTTGTGAAGTGACCGCCCATGTAACATTCCAGAAAAATGTACATGTCTAGTAAAGAGCCTATTAGGTTTCAAGAATGCGTATTGGGGTACATAGGCATCCCAATGCCCAATATTGAAAAGTATTGGGCATATTATAGAATATTTGCTTAAGGGTGTTAGCCAATTTCTATATATACGCAAGTATGTATAATATAATCCAAGCTTGTTTAAGAAATGTACCTGCAATGAAGACCCTAAGCTAAAATAACTATATCCTTCATATATACCCACATCAAGTACTAGGCATCCAAGTGTCAAGCCTAGTACCATAGCACATAACCATTTAAAATGATCATGTAGACTAAGCAGTGCCCAAGGACATAGTGAGGATCCTTGGGACAATAAGTAAATATTCCAAATGAACCTTCCAGAATAGTTAGTTGGGAAAGTGCACGCAACACATATGCAAGCACATGTGCAAACACACGTGCAACCGGCCAAGGGACCACTCTAACCGATTCGGTTAGAGAGGTTGGGGACAGGCGCACGTTCGGGTCCAGCCACGTTGGGCCAAGCTCCGTAACCGGTCCTAGACCCTAACTAACTGACCTAACTAATTAACTAACCTAGGACCAACCAAAAATAACTACCTAAGGGACCCGACAACCTAAGACCTAGTCGGGTGACACTAAACCGTGTAACTAACTATGATACATCCTAGTACCTAACCTACGATGATCCAAAGGTTTGGTTATGGTGTTAACAACTTAGGGGTACTTTAGTAATTACCCTAGGTTACTTATTTAATTAAATTAGCAACTTAATTAATCAATTTAATTGGCCAAAACCGAAACCACTAAGCAATTTCCAGATTTCGGTTAAGTCAAGTGTTCTTCTAATTCTAGTCAATTTAGGAGGGGCATTTTGGTAATTAGCTAATTAAGTTATTTTAGTTAAGTTATATAGTATAACTTGAATTATTTAACATTCAGTTCCTAAAGACTTAGGCTCACGTTATTCATCAAAAACGCTATAGCTAAAAACAAGTGAAAACGTAAACAAACCCTAGGCGACTTCAAGCAAGTTCTTCAAGGTTTTCGTGCAAAGTGCAAGGTGATCTTCGTAGATTTAATTCTACAGTAAGGTATGGGTTTTCTCTCCTGGAATTCTTTCTCCAAGAGGTTTTTCAAACGTTTCCACTTCAAAAATATCGAAACTAGGGTTGTTCCTAACTAATTGCATGTTCATCTCCCTAGTTCTCCCGATTTCCGATTCTTGTAGTTTATATGATGTAAATCTCGATGCATGTGTTTTTATGTGGTGCTAACTGATCATCATGTGTATGTTTTAGTGATTTATATGTCGAATGAAACCTACATGTTAGATCCGCATACGTAGGGTGTTATTTACATGAGACGATGAATGTTGTAATGCCTACTTGTGTTCGAGAAGATGAAATTGTTATAAGTTGTTCATTGAATTGTTTCATAGACTAATCAAAGGTTAAAAGTTGTCTTGTTTAACGTGTTAGATTACTATAATGTATTCATGAAGTAATTGAATTGGCTAGTGATAATATTATGACAAGTATCTAGTGAAATTATGATTTATGCCAACAAATTGGCTAGCAAAACTATGTCCAATATATTATCTCCCAAAATGTGTGAAGTCATACCAATCTCTACATCAATGAACTCATAACAAAGGGTATGCCAATAATCAATGGGACAAGTCCCAACATACCCTATCCAAATGAACTTGTGAACATAATAACATTGAATGAGTCCTTATAACTTTCATAAAGAATCATACAAGACTATCAATTAACGTTGAACAAGTTAAGGTGAGTAATGAAATAACTAAAAGCTTAAGTTTTGAAATTACCTAATATAGAGTGTTAAAGGAAGTGAGACAGCCCTCACTTACACTTAAAAGATTACGTCAAAGATACTCACATAAGAGGGTGCTAGAGTCCGTGATACAAGTCTCACTCGCACCTTGATGATAATGTAAGACTTAAGTTCATATTCATCAAGCAAAGAAAGGGATGACCAGTCATCCATAGAGTTAAGTAAACATCATAACTAGAAGCAAGCTTCCATAATGTTTGAGTCAACTCTAAAAGATATAAAGTAAAATAAATCTGAGCTTAGCACCGATAGACTAGCAATGAGCTTGTGCCAGCACATGTAAGCCTCATGAGATGAGATCACCACCCAGGTGGACCAGGGTCTCCAAAAGTCTCCTAATATTTGAACTATGTTGCCAGCATAGGGACTAGTTAGTGGAGAAATCCACCTAAGAATGCTAGGTAGTTTTGGTTTCACTTTGGCCGGTGATACCACCTCTTTTCGGTGTGGGGAAGAAACTGGATTTCATGTTTAGCTCACATGATCTATGTCAGTTAAAGCTCAGGAAAGTATTCGGTTCACTATAGCCATGAACCCCTCTTTTCGGTGTGGGGAAGACACTGACTTGGTTTCACTTTAGCCGGTGAACCCCCCTTTTCGGTGTGGGATAGACACTGAACTTGGTTCACCTTAATCGGTGAACCACCCCTTTTCGGTGTGAGGGAGACATTGGATTTCATGTTAGCTCGCATTATCTACTTTAGTTAATGCTAAAGAACTCTTTAAGAGAGTAAGAAAGAATGAAAGTAGCATGTTCAAAGTGAACAACAGAGCAAAGAAGTAGAAACGTAAGTTCATAGTGAACTAAGTAAATCAAGAGCTTAATAAAGTCAATCATTAATGTAGATAAGAAGGAAGTTTTAACAAGTTATTGGTTTATGCCAATATTGGAGTATAAATATATGCCTCAAAGATTATATATTAGGTAAACAACCAATTAATGGGCATAGCCAATAAAGATTGGCTTATAAATACATCCATACCCAATTTAATAATGAAATATTTAACTTGTAAGCAAGGTAGCCAAATCATTTCCTTAGTCTTGTGAATTACTTACTCGATTTATCGTAGGTATGGGACTACAATTAATCATTGCACTTGTAAGTAAAATATAGGATCAAAGGAGATCATTGAACTACACAACAAAAAGAAGAAAGACTAAAAAATAATCTAAGTCTGGGAATAGGGGCTCTCGGCCTAAGAGGATCAAAATCATAAAATTTCGTTTAAGTTATTCTAAAATTATGTTCATGATTCCAAGGTCTTATGTTCATATAGAAAATGACTTGTGTGCCTTAATTGCATGAGAACATTTCATATTCATAGCATGAATCATAAGTAACGATTTAAGAAAGTAAAGTAACTTAACTTTCCAGAAATGGCATGTTGCTTTAGGAAGAGCTTTCCTTGATCATGCATAGTCCTTATGTGTTTATGTGCATACAACCATACTTAGTACAAGTGTGTACTAACCCCATATATTATTACTATTTTTATAGGCGCAGGTTCTCAAGAAGATTAAGGTTTCGACGAAGCAGTTTGGATCAGCGATCTCCAGACTTTGGTAGGTCCTCTTGAGTTCGAGGATGCTATATTTATTATTCTAGCTTAGTACATTAGACATAGATAGTGGAGATAGTCCCTAGAGTTTCAATTCAAATATTTGTTCAAGCGTTTGTAATAAGGCCGATTGACAAACTATTATTATTATTATTAAGATAATTTATTTCAATTGTTTAATCTTTAATAGATGGTTGTTTAGTTTGAGCTATTAGAATATCACTCTTATGAAGTACTATATGAAGTCTATGTATACTTCGATAATTATTAAAAAGTTTTAAATTTTCCTCAAATTTAACTGTATGATTGTGATGAAATCTAAGAAGAGGCTTGTCTGCGATCTCTGAGAGGTTAACGACGCTGGTTATATTCGGATTCCAGAATCCGGGTGTGACAGCCTATACAATCCCTTCACAGACACCTAAAAGATCCTTTAGACTACCTAAGATAAGATCATTCTCACTTCATTAATCAACTTTCCTACCTAGAGTCATTCTTAAGACATCCATAGGTAAGACATGAAGAGACCATCCTTTATGCCCCCTTCACACTTTAACTAGGAAATCCTTAAACTACTCTAGATAAGTATTTATTCATTTAAATACTTTATAACTTAAGTCATTATCTTCATTAGTTCATTAAAGAGACATTCATCATATAAGGACATTCAAGTAATGGTCTTGGAGAAGACCTAGGGACTCACTCACTAATATATTCAAAGCCCAATTGTGCAATGTCTAGGTAGCGTCCAATACCACCACCTAACTTTATAGAACTTCTCCAACACTAGTAGGTACACCATATGATGAGAATAGCCAACAACCAACATATACCATGGTATCAAGGCATGGAATCCGGAGTTGTAACCTACTCCGCTGGAGGGTGTTCTACTTTCCAATGGTAGAACTTGGACACATCCCATGTAGGCACATGGTTAAGGAATATGAAGGGTTTCTTTGCACTCTAGCCTCATTCTTAACTGAGCTACTTGCCAAAAAATACTCACTCGGTTCTAGCCTTTGTTCTGATAGAGTAATTCACATAAAGGATCACATGAAGAGGTTTCATATCTAGTTCATAATCCAATCACATTTCACCTTACCAAAGAGATCCCCTAGGGTTGCCTTTCAATGGTTAAGAGGATATCTCAATGATTTTCCTAAGGATGATTTCATGCCATTCCAGACAACCAACCTTAAGTCCACCATTCACACAAGAAGGATACTATTACGGCTTTCTACTTCAAGGATATCATAACCTTACAACTAGGTTGAAGGTTCCACATAAAGGACCTTCTTAGCAATGTACAAGGTCACATGTAATTCATACATACAAGACTACGAGGCTTTAGCATCCTATGTCAAGAATCTCATATTTACATTCATTAGGTATCAAGTAAGGGACACAAGTCTACCTAACAAGACATACCAATACTTCACTTTATCACATATAGCATATCACTTAAGAAGCACATAGGCACAACCAAGTAAGCTATAGGTCATCCTATACACTACTATATAACCATCAATACAACCATCATAAGATTAATATAACCATGTAAGAAGAATCATGTATCAACTCTAAGACCACACACATAAGGACATAGTCATAGTCTAACATGATCACTTAACAACATCAATAGAAGAACACGTACATTAACCTTAATAACAAGTAGATGGATATGATCATATTTCACATAAATCATCTACACAAACCATCATAATATATCAAGTAGTGCCGACAAGGCCATGATCATCATAATACATAAAGTAACGCCGACGAGGCCACATAATTCACAATTATAACACATAGCACCGCCACCATAAGTGGACCATACCAATCATAAAATAATTCAAGACCTAATATATATAATATAAAGAGAATTAGGGCAGCATACCCCTAATCCATTCTCACCACTTCAATCCATAGCTAAATCATCAAATACAATACCAAAAAGCCCTTACACATGGCCATGATCATAAATTCAACACAAAAACCATAATACTGAATGAATATACATCAATTCAATATAAATTCATCAATATAATACAGCCTATACATCAATCCAATACAATTCTTACATCATTCAATAGCCCAAACAAAACTACACTAGAATTCATAAGCATTGAGACATGATCATAACACCCATAATATACCCAATTTGAAGATTTTATGTTTTGCATGGTTTCAGAAAGATTTTAGGTTAAAACTATCAAACTAACATCAATTCAAAATCAATATTCAATGATTCAAAATGTTTTATGCAAGAAGTCATAGCTAGATCACAAAATTGGACAAGTTCATCTTTACAAGACTTCAGAAATCACTTTGAAGATTGGCTCCTTGATGATAGAAGATTAATGGATGAAAATCATACCTAAATGAATCTAAACCACTAAAATTGATGAAAAATCACCAACCAACTTCAATTCAAGCTCTTCCTTAAGTTTTGACTTCAATGGAGTTCTAGAGAGTTTCTTAGAGAATTTGGATTTTGATTTTAGAATAATGAATTCATCGAGGTAGTTAAGACTTATAAACCCACGTAAAATACCTAGAATAACCTTAGTAAAACACACAAACAATTATTTGGACGTGGGGTGAATTTACCAATTCACCCCTTCCCTTAACAGTGAATCTACAAAATTGCAGACTCCACCTACGCCTGCCCATCGACGGGGCGTTGGTCCAACGACGGTCCGTCCTAGATGGCCATCGTTTGGATAGAGACTGGACTTTGGGAGATTAATCTCCCTAGTCTAAGTCTTTTCCTACGCCTACCATCAACGGTGCGTCGACCAGCCTACTAGCCATCGATTGCCTCAATCGTTTGGGCTGGTCTAGATAGCCTCAGACGTTTCCCCGGATGTTTCCAACTCAAATATGATTTTTTACAAGTTTAGGAACTCCCAAATTAATTTAATCAAAAACAAACACATAACACTCGATGAAACATGCTAAGACACACAAGGTCGTTTCAAGGCAAACCTTTCGAACGTCATGGACGTTCTTGGACCTTTGACCTCCAAACTTCATGATACTTGACACATTGCCTATAGAAACTATTAATGATCATATAAGGACCTCTTAAGATCATGACACACACACATATAAGCATATAAAACATATGACCAATATAGGTGACTAGTTGTCTTGGTCGTCCCTTGACGTTTGACTTCCAATTCACCTAAATCTTTAGACACTGCCTCATTACTACATTCTAAACTATTTTAGAACCTTAGAACCTCATGGAAAAAAATTTAGGCTCTAGTTTCACCTAAGTCGTTTTAGAGGTTTCACATGTGAATTGTGAGATTATGATTAAGGTATGATGATATAAGGTTGATTGTGAATCACTTATGTGCCTTACTATGATATGATGATGATGGTGTGATAATCTCACAAGTGAAGGGTTGTAATGAAAGGACATTCTCATTCAAATCCCTAAAGAACTAATGACTACGATTATACAAGGAGTTAGTCTCTTATGGCCTATACTAAGATATGATGACTAATAAAGGCTTAACGACATTTCAAAAAGGGACTTTAGCTTAGCACCATGTGAACTAGTTATAAGAGAGTGTCCCTTCACATGTGGGAAGGCAGGTTCACATTGGTTCTCATTAGATGAAGATTATAATACCATGGTTCATAAAGAGGGTCTCAAGTATGTCTCCTAGTTCTTGAACTATGTTGCCCCATAAGAATACTAGCTAGTGGATCCACCTAGAATGCTATGTTAATGTATTGGTCCTACCTTGTCTAGTAGACCACTTCTTTCGGTGTATGGTTTCATGACAGCGGATTCCACATTTAGCTCATGTGGTCTATGTTAGTTAAGGCAATTGTTCCCCAAAGTAAAATGAAAGTAATAAAGTGAACTCTAACAAGGGTGACTAAGGGTTTGTTCTTAGTGTAGGTAGGGTATGGGACTCTACCTATAGATTGTACTAGTTGGCCTTGAAGGAAGTCCTAGAAGGTTCTTTTTATGCTATTATGACATGAATGATATGCTTATGTGATTTTACATGTTGATGACTCTATATGATGATAGTTTTACTTATATTCATGTTATTGGTCTATATATCTATATATGATGATAATTACTCATGATGCTATGTTATGTGAAGTTAGGCATTACTTATGATCTCTTTCCTTATTTACTTGATTTTGTGGAGTTACGGGACTTCACATGAGCATTGCACTTTTATACTTTGGATGGGATTGTTGGTAAGTGTCTTACATGATATGATTATATGAACTCTTGCACATGTATTGTTGTTATGACATTATGTTAGAGTTGTTTTGGTTATATGATCTTGATATGCTACTATTCACATTGATATAACCTTATGTTGATAATGTTCATGTTGACTTGACTTTATGTTGATATTGGTCTTGTGTTAAATATGAACTTATCTTAATGAATATGTGATTGTTGGATTGTATGTGTTCTTAATTGTGCAGTAAGTCTTTCAAAAGTGAATTAGCATGACTTTGAACAAAATGTCCCTTAACGTCCCTTTAAACATGATTTCAAACATTATATGTGCATATGTTTCCATACTTAGTACAAGTGGATGTACTAACCCAATTCCTTTATTTTTCTACAAATATGTAGGTTCGGGCCATTGAAGTTAGAAGGCCATTTACAAGATTATTTGGATATTCCCCAAATGTTTGGTAGGTCCTCACCATCCAAGGATGATGCCACTATCTAGCTACTTGATTTTGTTATAGTCCAAAGACATTTAGTTTCCTTCTCTTTCATTTGAAGATTATTATTGTATAAGCCTATATGTGTAGTTTTTGTTGTAATGAAGTATGGGCTATGCCCGAATTTTATACTCATTCTATATGGTTTAAATGTGAGACTATATATTGGACTAAATTCTTATATGTTATGTATATTGTCTAAACGAGAAGCCTAAGTAAGCTTCCTATGTGAGGAGTTTGAATAAACTCCATATGTATATATGATTAGTAAGCGAGAGGTCTATGTAAACCTCAATATGTATAAGAAGTTTTAATTTTTCCGCATTTTAACCTATGACATGTTATGACGAATGCTAAGAGGCTAGTCTTAGTCCTCTCCGAGGACGATGACGCCGGTTCCGTCTAGGGGGTGTTTATCGATCGTGACACGCACTATCAAAATCAGCACTTAATCGGAGGCAGCTTAGAAGTATTATCCCTAAGATGTGTGTCAAGAAATTTGAGAAACCCTTACTCACCAAACTCTTAGCATGAATAAAAAGAGATAATTTGAGCAGGGTGTAATTATATAGTCACCCTCCCACACCAGCGAATCTATCCCAGGCTTGGTCAAGGTCACGGTCTTATCCTTGCAATTTAAGATAATAAAATATGGAGAAAGTCAAGTCATACCCAAAATTACATCAAATTCAACCATCTTCAAATCTATATAAGTTTTGCTCCCCACAAAAGTCACAAGAAAATACCTATACACCTTCTCAACTAGTACAAATTCACCAACATGAGTAGAAACATGAACAGACATTTCAAAAAAGTCACAATGAAAATCAAGTGCATTAGCTAATGTGAAAGATATACAAGAAAAAATTGATCCATGATCAAACGATACGGAAGCCATGCGATCGCAGACCAAAAGAGTATTTGTGATAATAACATCAAAGGACTCTAACTATAGCCTCCTAAATAATCATAAAAATGAGCTCTGTTATTTTTCTTACCATTGCCCCTACCGGGCTGCACTCTAGTAGTTCCAACTTCTCCATCACCCCGACCATACTAAGTGTCACATCTGGGGAGTACCCCCTAGACGTAATCGGCGTCGTTATTCTCGGAGAGGACTAAGACTAGCCTCTTAGCATTCATCATTACATTCATAGGTTAAAAAGTATGGAAAATTTAAACTTTTCATCTATATCTACTTCATGAGGTTTACTTAGACCTCTCGCTTACACATAATATATTAATAGTGAGTTTACTTAGACTCCTCGTATAAGAAGATTACATAGTCTTCTACTTGTATGAAACTTATAGATAACGTACATAATATAGTCTCATATTAAACCATCTAAACGGAATAGACCAATATGGGCAAAGACATTACACAAATGTAGAAAATCCACTTAGGGCTTACAACAATATCTTGAAACAACATGAATGAAATGATTGTCTTTAGACTATAACAATGTAACATATGTAGAGTGATAGATAAGTCATCCTCCTCGGAACTTGAGGACATACCCACACTTGGAGAAATGATCCAAGCCTTCCTTCAAAGTGGTCACAAACCCTTCAACGATAGGAACCTAAAATGTTGGGGAAAAGGGAGAAATAGGGGTTAACACATCACTTGTACTAAGCATGGAAACATATGCACACACAACATAGAAATCATTCTAAAAAGGGACATTTGATAAAAGCATCCCAAGTTACTTTGAAAAGCCTTATGCACAACCCAAGAACACATATAAGGTAACATTCATATACTTCTTATGATATAAGCACATTCAACACAAGACCAAACTACTCAAGTTAAGCCAAGTCAACATGTTCATAACACAACAGAATTCATAGCAAAATGTAACTCTAACATCATGTCATAACCACAAGTATAACCCTTATCTATAACCCTTCACCAAGTCAACTAGTTCCATGGTCAAGTGAAGCCCCATAGCCTCACTCAACCAAGCAAACTAGCCAAATGATCATTAATAATGTCCAACTTCACATATCATATCATTATAAGTATCCATCCTCACATTTAGCAATATAGACAATAAACACGAAGAATCAACATAAGCATATCATTTATCTCATAAGATCATAACACATAAGAATCACTTCCTAGGATTTCCCTCAAGGCCAACTAGTGCAATGTATAGGTAGAGTTCCATACCCTTACCTAGACTAAGTCAATCCCCTTAAGTCCTCCTAGTTAGAGTTCACTTTAGATTCATTTTACCTTTTAGTAACATCTTACCTTAACCGACATAGACCACATGAGCTAATGTGGAATCTGGTGCCATGGAACCCTACACCAAAAGAAGGTGGACTACTTGCGAAGGTAGTACCAAAACATGAGCATAGCATCTAGGTGGATCCACTAGCTAGTATTCCTCCGGGTGAAACATAGTTTAAGAACTAGGAGATGTGTTTGAGACCCTGTTTATGCTACATGCATTATAGTCTCCAATCTTACGAGTACAATAGTGATCCTACCTTCCATATGTGGGAAGGGACACTCCTCACTACTAGTTCATTCGGTGCTAAGCGAGAGCCCCTTTTTAAATGTATTTCTTTAACAATCATAACTTAGTTTAGGTCATAGGAGAATAACTCCTTATATAGTAATATTCATTAGCTCTATAGGAATTGCATGAGAACACCTTTTAATACAACCCTTCACATTTTAGATTAGCACATTAACATCACCATAATATAATTAGGCACATAGGTACTTCATCACCAACCTTATATCAATTCATATTAAGCATAATACCAAAATGATATAATCAAGACATCTCAGTTTCAACATCATACCAAACCTACTTAATCAATTCACAAGATAACTTCAACTGAACTTCATCACCTAGTACAAGCCATCATAATTGAAGTAAAAGGTTTAAGATATTAAGACTTACCCAATCTCCTTCAAAAGCCATCATCTTGGTCTTACCATGAACCAACTAATTCAATCCAATAATATATTTAATAACATCAACCAATAATAATTACCACAATAATGAAGTCAATTGCATCATTACAAGTCAATTCAACACTAATTCATAACCTAAGGTTTGGGACTTGGGTCAATTACATGATCTATTCCACATACTAGGTTTACTCATCAAAAACTAGAATAATTGAATCAAACTACATCCTAATCTAGGAATAATAATCAAAAGAAACTATAAATAATACAAGTTAGAAGATCAATTTCGTAATAGAAAGAAACCCATAAGAATTCATCTTTTTGAAAACCAATTTTGGAAGAACCCTTTGAGGAAAGGAATCCCAAAGGTGAAAGGTTCCCATACCTTGTTAATTGTTGAATATTGATGGATAAAATCACCCTTCTTGCTACCCTATGACCTTTACCTAGCCCTTCAATGGAGTTCTTCTTTTTGGGAGAGAGAAAGTAGAGAGAAGGAAGATCAATTTGTGTTTGGGAATTGTGGGAGTTGGGTTAGTTTAATTGGGTTTAAGTCTTTATATAAGTCCTTAACTAACTTAATTATGCTTCCATTAACCTTACTTAATTAACTAACCAACTATTTAATTAAATGACACAACTTAAAACGACATAGAAAAATGCAGGCCTGACCTACGAGACCACGACATACGGTCCGTAGGTCAGTCGACAAGCCTTGGGACCAACAGTCCTACAGGTCCGTCATTTTGGTCAGAGACCCAGCATTTGTCCACTTTTGGAAAAGTGGATAAGTGTCCAACGACGAAGGCATTCACGCCCCATTGTCTCACCTACGCCCCGTCAATGGCAAGCGTAGGTTGACACTGCCTGCACTGTCCCATTTGACAGCTTTGGGTCAAAATGAAAGGGTCCTCTTCAAGGACCCTTAGGGTGGTCCTTGGGGAGTCGTACCCATACGTTTTGACCCTAAACCTACTCTAATATGAGTTATACACCTTTTCACCAAATTTCATCAATTTCCGACTCTTAAAACCCCGTGAAATAGGCTAAGGCACATTAGCACCTTTTGCACTAGTCTCCGTACGTCGTGGGCATTCCTTGATGTTTTGACTCTAAAACTTCCTAAATGACTTGTATACATTATTATTGACCTTAAAACAGTTCTATAAACTTTATACACTCATGTGAGGCTCTAGATTAGGTTTTAGACTTTCTAAGTGTTACACTAAGTGACTACCACGACCTTTGCCACTACGCCCTCCAAAATGATGACCTCTACCATAACCACTCCAACCTTTAATTGTTGGAGCTTTGTAACCCTGATCATACCGAGTTTGACTCTACCTCAAAAAGAATTCTTGATATGCCCAACCTCACCATATCTATAACAAGTCCTATAGTCAATATTAGATCTCAGTGATAACAAAGAAGGCTGAAGATAACTCCCAAATATAGAAAAGGGTTGACTACTCTATGACAGGCCCTCGGTTGAAACCTGTAATGAACACAGAATAAGAGAGGAAAACTAACTCCCGAAAATCTTCCCTCTGTAGTAAGAACCACTACACTCGCCTCCCTTATGGAACTTCTTGAATGTTGTCACCTAGGTAAAGTCATCTGGCTTCATCCCCTCTACCTCTATCACTAAATCATTCACTTTCTGAAAGATTTTGCAGAAGAAACCCCCTATACAACTGGCATTTACAAATATCACCTGAATGTCTTCACGAAATGGAAAATCTACTCTTACGAAATGAAGCCAAGTACAGTAGCATACCTTGATGAAGCACGAATTTTGGCCACATAAGAAAAAAAACATATATCTTCCTTTGTCTAAATTCAGGAACTCATCATTCCTCTATTCCCTCAAAGTCAAGGTCATATACTTCTCCACCAAAAAACTAGAAAATGTTGTCCAAGTCATAGGTAGTGCCTTTGGTGGTCGACACTCAACATGAAACCACCATCACATTTTAGCGTCTTCTTACAACTGATATGTCAAAAAAAAAAAAAAATCACTCCGCTATATCCATTTATGAAGCAACTAATGACAATGAACAAGGAAATCATAAACATCTTCAGATTTAGTACCCTTGAAGACTAAGGTTTCAACTTTAAGAACTTAATAAAGAGATCATGATGGTCACTAGTCATTATAGGCACTATAGTCAATCGGGGAAATATGCCTATTTTCAAGGACACATCCATGCAGGGAGCCACAACTAGTACATGTTGTACTCCATGAACTTGAGATGCTAGTCTAGAAAAAACTAGAGATTCTTGACCATGATCGGATAAAAAATTGAGATAGGTGAGAACCTACTGGATCATCTCTTGAGTAGGCTGGGTAGTTCTTGTTTCTTATAAATCATCTCATTCCTTACACCATCATCCTCTCCTACCATCTCATCATCCAGTGGAGGGGTCGCTACTCTATCCCTGGTTGTCCCCGCTGCCTGAACTTTATTACCATCTTTACCATTGATAAGTCGTGATGGTTTTAACATGACATCTATAAACAAAGACACAACCATTTAATACTAATTCACATCACAATTTCTAGGTAATTACATTTCACACATAGGAATTTATTCAACAATGTAATGCATAATATAACGACCATTAAGCTTCATCACCAAATAGATCAAGTTCATTTTATTCTACTTGCATTATAGAGGACCAGTAACTAAACATCAATGCATTAACATAACCCGTAGGGATAGATACCTATTGGAACATTATTGGTTCCAATCCTTCATTGCATGTGTCCTTTCAGCCGCAACAACGACATCCATTTAACTATGTTGACATATCAATTTGAATCTAGAGATATCAATTGGAGTCAACCCATACCACAAGACATAGAATCCACAAAAAGAGTGAATAAGTGATACAAATTCCTAAAATTCTTCATAACCACATGAAGATTTAATGTATAAATCAACCCACTAATCCTCTGAACTCTATTCGACATTTACTCTTGTACTCGGAGAATGATAGGTTGTTCTCTTATCACATCCCCTACTAGAAAGGAAAACATCAAGGATTTGTACAAACACCTAATAATTGTACAAAGTAAAATAATGCCAAGGTTATAGATCATAAGCTGCGGAACATATACCAAGACACATACTAAACATAGATAATAAAAGGGCTCACTAGGATACTTTAAAACAGAAGCAATACTAAATCTAAGAAGCCTCTAAAAAGTATACATATGGGAATCTGATAACTAGTTAGGACACCGCCCAACATACAAATTCTAATATATGTAAATGCCATGACCCGCAAGTACATCCTAGAAGTTAGGGTCACCCTTGGGCCGGAACACGGCGTACTCGATCTCTCGTAGGTATTGTACAAGCCCTTTGACATATGAAAAGTAGTATGGAATTCAAACTTTTCACATGAAATAGTACTTAAAAATATTTTACATATAAAACATACGGAATAAGGCTAAGTCTCAAATTCGCCATCGTAGACACACGAATATCTTGGGACACGGCCCATAAAATCAAAATATAGAAACACTAAGTCTATTACAATGCCTTTAAACCATACGAATCTAAAGATAGTAATGTCCTTGGATCAAGTGAGGCATACCCCAACTTTTGCTTGAATTAATACTAATCCAAGCTTCCACTTCACTTACTCCTCTCAAATTTCACCAACACCTTTATAGATTGACAAAATATATGGAATTAGTACATAAGAATGTACTAGGTATGGTGTAATGCATAAAATCATGATAAACGGACATTTGTATAAAACATGCTCTTTTTGAGTAAAACTTCATAAGCATAAGTATAAGAAACCACATATAACACCAACATCACATAAAAGTCACCCTACACAATATAGCATCAAGATTACTTCAAAACACATAACATGAGAATCTCCTACCAAAGGTGATTCTAAGGCTCACTTGAGTGAGTTATGACGCAACCGCCCATACAACCCCTTCACACATACCAAAGTGATCTTTTAGAATACCTAAGATAAGATCATTCCCATTTCATCAATTAGACTCCCTACCTAGAATACTCTAAGACTCACCTAAGTAAGACATGAAAAAAACGCCCATACACCCTCTCCAAGCCTACCTAAGCAATCCTCAAAGCTACTCTAGATAGATATATTTTTCATTAACATACATTTATTTAAGACATTATGTTCATTAAACCATTTAAGATACATTTAACAATTAAGGACTTTCACATAATGGTCTTAGAGAATACCTAGGGAACCTACATACTAACATCTTCAAAGCCTACTCGTGCAATGCCTAGATAGCGTCCCATTCCAATACCTTAAGTTCATAGTATTTATCCAACACTAGCATGTATCCTACATGATGAGAATAGGCAATAACCAACATAGACCATACTAGCTAGGCATCGAATCCGGAGTCTACCGTACTCCGATGGAGGGTGTTCTACTTGCAGATGGTAGAACTAGGACACATACCATGTAGGCACATAGTTAAGGAATATCAAGGGTTTCTTTGTACTCTATTCTCATCTTTAAATTGAGCTACTCCCCAAGCATACTCACTCGGTGCTAGCCCTTTGTTCTCATAGAGTAATTCAATAAAGGAGCATATGAAGATGTACCATATCTTGTTCATAACCAAATCATAATTCACCTTACCAAAGAGGGTCCAATAAGGCTACCTACAATGGTAATTAAGATAGCTCAAAGAATTTTCTAAGGATGATTTCACGCCGTTTTAGCCAACCAACCCTAAGTCCACCATTCACACAAAAAGGATACCATTACGACTTTCAACTTCAAGGATATCATAACCTTCTTTCGAAAAGGTTCCACATAAATAACCTTCCTTACTATATTCAAGATCATATTCTATTCATGCATATACATTCATAACAAAGGTGATTTAGCCTACTAAGTCAAGGATTCATATTCATATTCTTAATGTACCAAGTAAGTGACATAGGTCTACCAAAACAAGTTACACTTCATTATCATGTTGTCACATCTGGGAGAACCCCCTAGAAGTAACATAGCATACTTGACCTCTCGAAGGTCTTATACAAGCCCATAATCATCATTCATCGCATTATCATAGGTAAATTTAGCGGAAAATTTAAAACTTTTCATAGCACATCTTATGCTAGAACATCTTTTCCATTATAGAAAAATATAAGTCATAATACATAGTTAGAATCTAAGTCTCTTTTGTCATCTTAGACTCAACATCATTAGAGTACATTAGGTACACGACCCTTTAACAACATATCATAATATCTAAACTATTACATAACTTTAATTAAGAACATAACATAGGAAATCCTTGGAACATAAGGATCCCTTTCCTTGAGCTTGGGAAACGCATATCAAGCCATTCACTTTAGAGACATCCTTTAAGCATATATAACCTACACTTTGTGTAAAAAGGTAGAGAAGAATGATGTTAGTACAAGAATGCACTAACTATGGAAACCATGCAAAAACATGCATTTAAAAAGAGACATTTTACTTGAAACCATGCATCATGCCTTTTTGTGAAAACTCCATAAAACATTGATATAATAAGCATTATACAATTGACATACTTCATATAGGCATATTCAATGGTCACACATCATATAGCACCACACTTTTCATTTAAGACATGTAAGTCACCACTTTACAGTAAGCACTTTGACAATTACTGTGAGCTTATTCCATTTAATAGTGAACTCCTTCATTTTACTTTGACTCCTTATCTCCCCAAGTAACCCTCTAGTGATGCTTGGTCCAATTTATAGACAATGTCCCATAACACTATCCACACTCAACCATCACTTTAAGACTACTAGGGAATCATGCATACAACCTTCATTAACCCAACACATGCATTTATAGAAGTATTTCATACAATAAGATACATAACTCACATTTGACCCAACATACTTTAAGGACCATATAGAAGGACTCATTACAAGACCATATAAAAGTCAAGACTTCTAACATAATCATAGTAAGGTAATAGTCACATTAACCTACTTAGAATTCACCTCATAAGAACCACATAGAACACTACTCATAATCCCTTCCTAAATCTACTTGTGCAATGTACATGTGAAGCCCCATAACCTCACACATACTAAGTAAACCTACAAAGAAACTACAAGCCTTAACATGCCCTTCATACATCAACAAGACAAGCATAGACAACCTCCTTCATGTCAATCAAGACTTAATCATATAGTCAATAAGATCCATACTATGCATATAAGGTAAGAACACATCATATAGACTCATAACATGCATATCATCACGATAAGTAGACAACACTACAATGTCATGCATAAGGAACATAAACATAATCATATACATTAGAACAACTTTCTAGAACTCCCTTCAAGAGTTACTTGTGCAATGCATAGGTGAAGTCCTATACCACCACCTACACTAAGCAACTTCCCATAGGTTATCCTAGTTAGGATCCTATTCATTTACTTCCATTGTCAATTTTACTTTAGGGAAACTATAGCCTTAACCGACACTAAGACCATGTGTGCTAAACATGGAATTTAGTGTTGTAGAGCCTTACACCAATGGAAGGTGCTCTTACCTAGCCAAGGTAGAACATTAACACATGCTAGCATACAAAGTGAATTCACTTGCTAGATCCTATGTGGAAAGATAGTTTATGGAACTAAGAGATATACATAACCCTCTACATGCTCATTAGCATTGGAGCCTCATCTCATGAGAAACCATGGGTGAATCTTCCTCAAGGAAAGTCAACACCTCATGTGGAACCCTAGGTGTATCTTCCTCCAAGGGAAGTCAACACCTTATGAGAAACCAATGGTGAATCTTAATCCAAGGGAAGCCAACAGCTCTCATTGTCAAGTTCACTCGGTGCTAAGCTAAGTTACCTTTATTGAAAATCCTTTATTACTTTATTTCATAATTGACTCCTCATATGCTTATAGCATATTCAAGCACCTATCTAGTTTAGGGTACTCTTGGGAACACCTTGCAAGCGCCCCTATTTTGACTAGATCATCATACATGTGTGTATACATATATGTGCGCAAACCTTTCACATAAACACATTAAGACCACACATGTTCATACATCAATGCATAATGTATAGGTGTAACTATATGAGCAATCTTTTCATATAAACACTTTAATCCATTATACATATTCATAACATAACCATGCATTCATATTCATGTACATAGAAAACCAAACCTAGGAGCTATCCTATCAAGGCACACATGTGCAATGCATAGACAAGGTCCCATGACCTTGCCCATACTAGTACACCTATCAAGTCATCCTAGTTAAGGGATACATATCATACTTCATAAACATAAACTTAACATGCATAGTAGTAGACATTAATGCATATGAGAATTATCCTTTCATTAGACACCATGAACCTATACTACTTTGATAAGCATGCATGAGGTGTGAGTGTGTGTACATTGGACCACATGTTCACATAATGGAAATGATCCTAACATTAAGGCAGGCACCTTTCAAATATCACAATACACATTTAAGTCCCCTAAAACATAGACAACTCATATATAGAGTAATAGGAACTATATACCACACACCAACCATCATAGCATAGGAGGTAAGACATATTCATCATTTACACCTAGGACTGCTAATCATGCTCAAGACAACATATTCATATAGGGGTACATAGGTAGGGGTCATACTACACAAGAGTATTGAAACATCAACCTGTAGACCACACCTAGCCCTAAATAGTCATTTAGATGTAGAGGAAGCATCATCAAATATAACCTAGATCACAAACTAACATTGGAGACTAGGCATAATACTTCACATTGTGTAATCATCATAACCACACTTTCAAGATACAATTGCCTTAAATTCCATTATCACAACACATAATAGCATAACGATAAGGTAAACACCGCCACCATAGTGGACCATACCACACAAAGCCATACAAGGCTACGTCAACTAGCAATTCTATAAGAAAAGTAGAGAGAATAGATCCAACTTACAATTCCTCCAAGCTTTGATCATCATTGATCAATTCCCATAATTCAACATAAATACATGTATAAAACAGTAGCTAAAAGAACCATTGCATAAACAAAACAATACTTCAATTTACCATAGAATCGAGTACACATTGAAGCTACATTAGAAATCTAGATAAGATAGGAGAATTGTAGACTAATCTCATTCAAACCATCAAACCTTGATACAAATGCATCACTTATCAACAATTCACCATCAATATACAATTTAGACATTAGATATAAGCAATTCAACATGCTAGAATCATAATTCAATCAATACAAAGTTAAGATCACAATGCCCATAACATAGGCTAATTTGAGAATTGGAGGGAACATGGGCTCATCTTGAAATTGGATTGAAATTCATCTTAAAAAACAGTAGATAATGATTAATTTATCATAAACATGCTTTTGAAATCAATTTGAGAAAGAACCCACAGCTAGATTGGAAATTGCGAATTTTGGTCTTTGAATCATATTTAAAAATCCTTGATTGACTCCTTAGATGAATAGATAACTAAGGATGAAGGATCACCATACCTTATTTATTGAAGACCCATGAGAAATTTGAGAAGAAACCATGAAAATCCACCCCATATCTTGAACTTGAGTTTTCCCTCCAATGGAGGTTTGAGAGAATTTGGAGAAGAAGAGTGAATTGGGATTTTTTATTTTCTTATTGGGTGTTGGGGTTTTGTCTTGGAAAAGGGGTTAAATAAGTCAAAAAATCAGTTTATAACCGTCCCTTTAAGTTACCAAAACACCCCCATGCTTATTGGGACTTTTAGACATGTCAAAATTGACTTGAAAACGATGCAACTGGATCTGGGAGTGGGCTGCGCATCGCGGAGCAGACTCCCAATTCTGCCCTAAATAAAATTTGAGGCAGTGAGGTGCGTGCTAAGCGCGCGTCGCGAGGGCAAGGTCCGATTCTTGGACCTGCTCGCTGCCTTGGGCAGCCTCTTGTCCAATGTTTGGGTCCTCCTTGGGGACCTTCGAGTGGTCCCCGAGGAGTCGTACCCAGACGTTTTGACCCTTAACATGTCTATTATGATGATAGGGTCATCCCTACTGACTTTCAACTGCAAACAACACATGAAAACAATTCAAACATACAAGGACACAATAGCACGTCTAAAAGGCTGACTTTCAAACCTCTTGGACGTTCTTGAACGTTTGACCTACAAACTTCATGAAACTTAACATACTGCCTATAAACATCATTATAAATCATATAAGGACCTCATGAGCCCATGACACAGACATAAGCACATAAAAACACTTAAGGCCCTTTGGTGACTAGCCGTCGAACGTCTTGGTCATCCCTTGACGTTTGACTTCCAAATCACTTCAAATCAAGTATACATACTATAAAAAACTTAATGAACATATATTAAACCTTTTAATACACATGTGAGGCTCTAAGAACCTTACTTTATTTTTGGGGTCTTACACATCTTATCACATGTATAATATCATTTATATAGAATATAGGGTCAACTAAGTATACTTGCAAGTCACCCTGCACACTTCTAGGGAATTATCAATAGAACTCATCATGAGGTTCATATAGTCAACTAAGAAGATTCACATTTCAACATCAAGTCTACACATATAAGGCATCGCTATATCCTATCATTATCACATCCAATTACCTAGAAGAACATATTTTTTGGACTTCACATATACACATAAGTCATATAGACCTTCACAATAGTCACATATCAAGGAGATAACAGGACAATATCATAATACATAAAGTAATGCCGACGAGGCCACATCATTTACAAGTATAGAACATAAGCACCACCACTATAAGTGGACCATACCAAACATCACAATTGAAAAATCTATCCTACACAATATAGAGAAGGTTAGGTCAACATACCACCAATTCAATCTCAACAATTCCAATCCATAGCCGATTCAACCAATCCAATACACCAAGGCTCTTACCAATAGTCATAGTCACCAGTTCAATCCAATAATCACAATATACAATGATTCAAGATAATACAATATGATATTTCATCAATTTAGGACAGTGTACATACAATTCTAACATGATTCTTTCATGATTCAATAGTCCAATGTAAACTACACAAGAATTCAATAGTATAGAGACATGATCAAATCACCCATAATATAGTCGAAATAAGGATTATATGATTTGCATGGGTTCATAAGGAATTTGATCCAAAATCATTCAATTAATATCAATTATATCATAAAACATCATTTCTAATTGTTTCATGTAAGAACCCATGGCTAGAAGTTGAAATAGAAGGATTCATGTTTTTGATCATCTTTGAAAACCATTTGAATTGAATCCGTGAAGAAAGAGGATTCAAAGATGAAGCACCATACCTTAATTGTGAAGAAAAGCCCACAAATTTGATGGAGAAAAACTTTGAAAATCTGTCTTTTTTCTTGGAGCTTCAAAAGCTTCTTCAATGGAGGTTCTGGAGAAAGGAATGGAGAGGTTTTGTTTTGAGTTGAGGCTTTAGATTTGATTGTTGAGTTTAGGGGATTAAAAAGACTCAATAACCGTCAATAATTCATCCCCAAATTACCCAAAAGACCCCTGCTCTTAATAGACATTTTAACCAATTCAAATTTGACTTAAAAACGACGCGACCAAAATTGGGAGGTTAGTGCGTGTCGCGGAGGCATTTTCAGTTCTTGGTTGTGGAAAATTTTGAGACAGAATGGTTCGTGGTGTCCTGCGTCGCAGGGCAAAAATTTTCCTTCTCAGTGCAGGCTGCGCGACACGCAGCCACTGCCTATTCTTGGCTGGCGCAGCAGCTTGCTTAGACCATGTTTGGGTCCTCCTTGGGAAATCTTAGGCTGGTCCCCTGGCATCGTTCTCGGACGTTTAGACCCTTTAAATGTTATTCTACATATGGGAAACATCAATACTCAATTTCACCCACAAACCATACCCCAAAACTCCACTACAAAACACTAGTTCAACTTCGACTAGTTTTCGAACGTCTTGGACGTTCTTGGACATTTGACCTCCAAACACTTTCAAACTCTATATACTGCCTAAAAACATTATTATTAACCATTTTAAGACTTTAAAACCTCATGAAAAACATGTTAGGCTCTAATTCAACCTAGTTCAATTTGAGGGTGTAACAATACTCCCACTTGGAAACATTCGTCCTCGAATGACACTTGCTACTCTTTAGCCACTTTCAAGAGATAATAAACTCAATACTAGCAACACATGACAACACCACACAATACACAATACACATATATAGTATAAACATCAATTTTACAACATTAAGAGACTCAACACACAACAAGAAGATAGAAACTACTTCTACAACTCATCATGCAATAAGACTCACACTCTTCATTTCATATAGGAGGAACTCCTTATCCACACATCATTATGCTCATATACATTAATTCTATACACATTGTAACCATTTTCCATGAAAACACAATTTAATCAATTTTCCAAAATCTTTACAGTGAACTGCAAACCTTACAGTGAAACATGCTCAATTTCCAAAAATGCAACTCTTAAGCAATTTATGATGAAAGCATGAAAATATGAGAGACAAAACCATGTAAACTCATTTTTTCAACATAATCATAAATTCATAGAATGCACAATGCAAGGAATCAATGAAATTCATTTTCAACAAGACTCCTAAACAAAATGCAACATGCAACATGCTACTATGACTTTCTAACTCTCAAACTTGAGTAGAATAGAAGAGCAGAGACAAAAAATCAAAACTCCACTTCTCACCATACTCCCCCACTTAGAAGTAACCCATTACTACACAAGAGAGAAAACTATAACTTACCGGCATCATCGTCCTCTTCCGGCTTTGTTCCTCTTTCTCGGAGAGCATTGAAGCGATTCCTCTTTGGAGCACCACCTTCCAGAACACTAGGAGTAGCTTCCTTTGTGTCTCTTCCTCTAGCTTCAATATTGGAGCAATTCCTCACCTTATGACCATCCTTACCACAACCAAAGCAATTTCCGATAC
The DNA here is from genome assembly GCA_016801875.1 of Solanum sitiens. Taxonomy (NCBI): domain Eukaryota; kingdom Viridiplantae; phylum Streptophyta; class Magnoliopsida; order Solanales; family Solanaceae; genus Solanum; species Solanum sitiens. The sequence goes on along the minus strand of JABWTJ010000062.1, from coordinate 749,296 downwards.
CAACTAGACATTTCTCAAAGTGCTTCTTCCCACAAGTAGAGAAAGTAGGTTTAACACCTTGAGAACCACTACCACCTTCACCCTTGACTTTAGGAGCACTAGTTTCATCTTGGATTGGAGCCCTCTTCTTAAATCTAGGTTGGTTTTGCTCATCAACTCTACCCCTCTTCAAATTCCTTGAAATCCTACTAAGCTTGGACTCCTCAATAGATTGTGCATACACCATAAGCCTAGACAAGTTCATGTCATTGTGGATCATGGCCATACGACACTCTTCTTTCACAAGGTCGGCAACACCGGTCACAAGCCTACTCATCTAATCCATAGGGTTAGACACCAAGGATGGAGCCTACCTCGACAACATGGTGAACTTCAAATAATACTCATCAACACTCATATTACCTTGATTAAGGTTAATGAACTCTTTAACCTTCACCTCCCTCCTCTCACGGGGAAAGTACTTTTCTAAGAAAACCTCTTTAAAATCTTCCCACTCTATGGGACTCGACTTAACCGGACTATTATCTTTCCATTGAGTGTACCATACTTGAGCAACTTCCCTTAATTGCTACAAAGCTAACTCCTCCTTCTCCATTCAGTACATATAAAACATATATTGGTGTATAAAGAAGACTAAATAAGAAGTATACATGTAAGAATGTGCAAGTAAATCAAATATCAAGAAAGGTAAATCTGAGCATATGTAAGTAGAAGACATAATCCAATATTGGAATAGTGACCAATCTCAAAGGTCCTCATATAACATTATATTTCTTATTCATATGTATATATATATATAATTTGTATAAGTGATATATTTACTTCATTGTATAGTGTGTTTACTCATTATAGAATTAAATGGGGAGTCACATGACAACCTACTATTGACAATCAATGAACCTTGTATGACTTCTGTAGCCCAGAAGAAAATCACATGAACCTGGGAACCACGACAGGGTTCACAAATCGTTATAATGTCCATGGTTCGTTGACCTACCCGTGTACTTCAACACTTTCCGGTCAGGTGGACCAAAAATCCCTTCACTGGCCGTGGACTACCTCACAGACCGTACTAACACTTGTGGCCACCAAAAAGAGAAAACCTGGCCTAGACGTCAGGCCACAGGACACTTCACGGGTCGTGGTCTTGACAATGGGCTATGATGGAACCCGTGGTCGACTATCAGCGACTGGACCAGGACTATGACCAACTCCACGGTCTGTGGTTCTTTTGATGGGCATTTACAGTGGTCGTGGTCAGATGCATCAGATTTTTAAGTAAAGTCATTTTGGTATTTTCCCTTATGCGTTGGACACCTAAACTCCATAGTTTAAAGCCTAAACTATGTGATTTTGCTCAGTATTAGCCTAGTAAACAAACTAGAACCTAACCTAATGTCACAACTCGAGAGCACCCCTAGTCAAAACATGACGTACTTGACACCAAAAGGGTCTTATACAAGACGTTAGGATACACATCATTGCATGAGACATCGAATAATGCAGAAAATTTAGAACTTTTAAACACATCAATGTCAAACTCTATATAATAGAATAATAGAGTATCTAGACTTCGTCTCGTTAACCATCTACGTTCAACATAGAAATCTCAAATTTAGTGACCTAAGCCCTTTACAATAGAATATATCATAATAAGAAGTACAATAGTATTCCATTACAAAATAGAAAAAAACATATTGGTATCATGTTTTCCTCGGAACTTGAGGACATACCAAATGGTCTTGGAGAATGCAATCCAAGCCTTCTTTTGTCCCCAATAAGGACCTACCGAACCTACACAGTAGAAAAATAAGAGAAATGTGGGTTAGTACAATCAATATGTACTAAGTATGGAAACCATGTAATTAAAACCATTAAAACTTGCACAAAGGGACCTTTAGTTGAAAACATGCTATTTCAAGTTAAAAGCGATAATGCACATTCAAGAAATACACAACCAATCCATACCATAAGATAAAGAGACATTCATGATCATAAGTAACATCATACCAAGCCATACTTCATATCTTAAATGCTTGAGTTCATTTAACATTACATGATAAGACACCACCCACAACCCTCTTTCAAGCTCACTTGTGCAATGTACATATGAAGTCCCATACCACCATATATACCAATAAAACAATCAAGAAGTCATAAGTATAGTTACATACTTCATTATTGATCATAATAAGTTAAATCAACCTTAAAATCATTCATATTCATATTCACTCAGTGCTAAGCATAAATTCTCCTTTTAAGTAACAATTAGTCTTTACTTAAGAATTGGTTCATAAAGAATACCTTAGGGAGTTAAATCATATATCATATACCTCAAGGGTTACAAGATGAGAATAACCTTTCATCATATAACCAACAACATGTGAGAATGTATATTTCATATCATAGTCATATAGTGTTCGTGAGAATTGCTTCTTATTCATCATAACATCCCATCTATAGTCATCTCACTACATTCATGTTCATATCATAACATAACATACATAATCATATCATAATATACTTTATCATACTTAGGGTTACAGGGAAGAGGAAATCATAATTCAACTCCACACTACATAAATCAAGTAAGCACCTCCACCATAAGTGTATCAGCAATTCAATATAAATATACTTATCACCTTTAAAGCCCTTACTCATAGCCTTCAAGGTTTCCTTCAAGAATCCACCTTAAATTCATGATATTCGTGCATAATATAGAGTGAAATCATAATACAATAATGAATTAGATAGAAACACACTAGATTCTCATCCTCCAATCATCATCCAACACAAGCTATGGTTTAGAATTGAGGAATAAGGAAGGTTCATGGGTCTTGAGAGTATTTGGTCAAAAACCATAAACATTACTTGAATTCATCCATAAAAATGCATATATAATCATAAAAAACCAATTTAGATCAATGAAAGCAAGTTTATAAATAGACCCACGGAATTGAGTGAAAACCTTGAAATTGGGGATCTTCGAAATCCAATTTTGAGAAGACCACTTGGGGAAAAGATCCCAAGAGTGAAGAGCTTCCATACCTTAGTGAATCCTTAGTAATTTATGGATAAAAGTTTTGGTCTTATATTCCTAGGTGAACCTTGATCTTCTTCTTCAATGGAGTTCTTAGATGAGAGAGTTTTGGGAGAGAAAGTGTTTGAGTTGAGAGTTTTTTGTTTAATGACTTAAAGTATTAGGGTTAGACTCGTATAGTTAGTTTTAGAAAGCTAACTAGATATCTAACCACCCCTCAGAATGCCTAATTAAATCACTAACTAAACCTAAAACCCCTAACTAGAAACTAAAATCTTAAAACTTGGCAGCACCTACGACCACCCACCTACAGACCATAGGTGGGTTCACCCCCTGTACTCCATGGGCGTAAATTAGGTCTGAGATGGGTGTTGGAGGCTTTGATGAGGATACTTATTCTCAACTCACTAAGCCAATCCACTCCCCGTGGATCCATTGATGATCCGTCAATAACCTTCGTACGTCATGCTATCTTTTGACTGCTTTTTGGGTTCAAGTTTGGGTCTTCCTCAAGGACCCCTAGGGTGGTCCTAAGGGGGTTGTACCTAGACGTTTGGACCCTACACATGTAGTTTTTACATATTAAACCATTTTAACAAACTTCAGTCCCTATCTGACACTCTAAAACCCCTTAGGAAGGCCTAACACCTCACTAGTCCAATTCACTAGTTCCCAGATGTCATGGTCATTTCTTGACGTTTATGCACTAACTCTTTTAAAGTAAGTTATTTACATTATATTAGGACTAAAATCACACTTTTTTTTTTAATTTTTTAAAGTTATTAGAAATCATGTAAGGCTCTATCTTATGTTATTAGATTTCCGGGGTATTACATTATCTCCTTCTTGGGAAATTCATCCCCGAATGTTAACCAAAGTACCTAATCGAGTTAGACACTCTAAACCAACAGTCCAACAAGCATTCATACCAAAAATGCACAAAAATATTTAATGCACAATTCAACATAGGCACTTACGTCAAAGAGACATCTTCAACTCCAAATCAAGGCATGTCAATGCAATATAAGAAAGTCGGAACTACATCTACCAACATAACATGCATGAAGTACATAATATATAATGTTCATAGGAGGAACTACCTTCTCCAATCAATAACAAGTTCAAGATCACAACATGGACTCAAAATGTCACTTCATTAAACACAATCAAGCATATCCATATATTCACCTCATAAGTCAAATATGCAATTATCATATCAATTAAGCAATTCAACAATAGCTACATATAATTCATGAGAATTTAAAATTAAGCAATTCATGCTCCTTCACATGGACTCACACCATATAAAGAAAAGCACGACAAAACTAATATTATACACACATCTCCCAACTCACTATAAACTCAAGAGAAACTACTTAGCTCAAGTTTGAATAGAAGTAGGAGGGAAAATATGATGATAACAGGATATCATATCGGCCTCGGCTTCCATGTGACACTCTCCACTAGATAGTTCCTCCAAGAACCTTAACAGAAGATACCTCTTTATTCCTCAATCTCTTCACTTGCCCGTCTAAAATCTCAATCGGAACCTCTTCATAAGTAAGGTTCTCATCAAATCCTGAACCTTCTAGAAGAAGGATAGATACCGGATTGCCTATGCACTTTTTGAACATTGAGACATGGAACACCGGGTGAACCAAAACCAACTCAATAGGCAAGTTCAATTCATATGAAACATTTCCCTCACATTTCAAAATCTCATATGGTCCCACATACCGGGACTCAGTTTACCTTTTTTTCAAAACCAAATCACCCCTTTCATGGGTGAGATCTTTAAGTTGACCAATAACCTAACTCAAATTCAAGATCCCTCTTTCTATTGGTGGCATACGACTTTTTCCGATTTTGGACCGTCTTCAACCTATTTCTAATAAGTCAAACCTTTTCAATGGACTCATGAACTACTTGGGGACCAATAAGAGAAAACTCACACACTTCAAACTACCCAACAGGAGACCTACATCTTCTCCCATAAAGTGCCTCAAAGGTAGCCATAGCAATACTCGAGTGGTAACTATTATTGTAGGCAAACTCAATCAATGGTAGATGGTCATCCCAATTACCATTGAATTCAATAACAAATGACCACATCATATCTTCTAGGGTTTGGATGGTTCGTTCTACTTGACCATCCATTTGGGGATGAATGCGGTACTAAGCTTCACTTTGGTAGCTAGTCCATTTTGGAATTCCTTCCAAAAATGAGAAGTAAATTGAGTACCCCTATCCAAAATAATAGACAAAGGAACCCCATGAATCTTCACAAACTTTTTGAGATACAATTTAGCATAACCTTCCGTCGAATAAGAAACCTTTACGCGAATGAAATGGGCTGATTTGGTCATCCTATCGACAATGGCTCAAATAGAATCATGTTGCCTTCGAGTACGAGGCAAACCAAGAATAAAGTCCATATTAACATCCTCCAACTTCCAAGTGGGAATACCTATATCTTGAGACAAATCTCTTGGCTTTTGATGTTCGGACTTAACTTGTTGACCATTTGGACATTTGGCCACAAAATCCACAATATCCCTTTTCAAGCCATTCTACCAATAGATCTTCTGTAAACCACGATACATATTGTGGCTCTCAGACGAATAGAATATCGTGAACCATAGGCCTCTTCCAAAATTTGTCTTCTTAGGTCACCCATATTCGGAACACACGACCTTCCTTGATATCTAAGTATCCCATCTCTCCCTTGGGAGTAAACCTCGACAGATTTCCTAAGTACGGATTCTTTCAACTCCATCAAGATAGGATCAAGGTGTTGCCTAGCCTTAACATCAACAACTAAGGAGGATTTGGAGCTATGTTGGACCATGAAACCACCCTTTTCCGAATGTACTAGTAGAACTCCCAACCCGGCCAACCTATGCACATCACCGACTAAATCCTTCTTCTTATCTTCTACATAGGCCACACTACCCATGTATATATGACTCAAAGCATCTGCAACTACATTGGCTTTGCCGGGATGGTAAAAGACAATGATATCACAGTCTTTCGAAATCTCTAACCACCTTTTTTGTAGGAGATTTAAGTCTTTTTGAGTAAACACATATTGGAGACTTTTGTGATTTGTGAACACATATACATGCACCCCATAAAGGTAATGTCTCCACATTTTCAAAGCAAATACTACGATCGCTAGTTCAAGATTATTGGTCAGATAGTTCTATTTCATATACCTTGAGTTGCCTTGAGGAATAAGATATCACCTTACCATGTTGCATGAGGACACAACCCAAACCTACTCGAGAAACGTCACAATAAAATAAAAACCCTTTAGTACCCTCCGGTAAAGTAAACACCGGAGCGGTGGTAAGCTTATCCTTCAATTCATGAAAGTCTTTTTCACAAGCTTCCGAACACTAAAACCTAACCTTCTTTTGTGTTAGGACCATCAATGGTGAAGTAATAGATGAAAAAACCTCAAAAAATCTCTGATAGTATCTGGATAAACTCAAAAAACTTTGATAATCGCTGGGACTTAGGGGTCTAGGCTAATTCTGAATCGCCTCCATTTTCTTCGGATCAACCTCTATACTCACACTCGATATAATGTGACCAAAAAAAGCAATTTATCTTAGACAAAACTCGCACTTACTAAACTTGGATAAAAGTTGTTGAACTTTGATGAATTACAATACTATCCTCAGGTGACTCATGTGATCATCCCCACTCTTGGAATATATCAAAATATCATCAATAAAGACGATCATAAATGAATCAAGAAAGTTTCTAAACACCCGATTCATAAGGTCCATGAAAGACGTCGGGGCATTTGTTAGACCCAAAGACATAACTAGGAACTCGTAGTGACCATTTCTCATCTGGAAGTCCATCTTAGGAATGTCAACCCCTCTCACCCTAAGTTGATGGTAGGCCAACCTCAAATTAATCTTCAAAAGTAACTCGCCCCTTGGAGTTGGTCAAACAAGTCATCAATCATGGGAGAGGATACTTATTAGAGTTGTACCTTTAATTACTTCAACTCATCCGGGGACATCCGGTTAACAGGGATTGATATGGGTTGAGTAACAGACAATAAATCAGTGCCAAAATCTATTTTACGTTTGGGAGGAATTCCGGGTAAGTAATCGGGATAGGCTTTTGTAAAACCCTTCACTACGGGGACCGACTCTAAAGGAGGAGCCCATACCCAAAGTCTTTTACCCTCACAATATGATAGAGACATCCCTTAGAAATCATCTTACATGCTTTTACACATAAAATAGTCGACCTTTAGGGATTGAACTTCCTCCCTTCCATTCTAAAACGGGTTCATTAGGAAATTGAAATTTGACTACCCGAGTACTACAATAAATGGAAGCAAAACAAGCATACAACCAATCCATACCCAATATGACATCGAAGTCCAACATATCAAGTTCTACAAAATAAACCAGTGTGCCTCTATTGGACAACTAGATGGGAAAAATCCTATAGACTCTTTTAGCAACAACGGAATCACCCACCGCGGTAGAAACTGAAAAGGGTCCTCTAAGACATCGGGGATCACATCAAATTTTATAGCCACTACAGGAGTTACAAAAGACAAAGTGGCACTGATATATAATAATGCATAAATATTAATTGATAATACTTGCAACATACCGGTAAGAACATACGGAGATCTCTCTTGATCACCTTGGGATTGGAGAGTATAGAAGAAATTTTTTCTTAGGAGCATCGGAGTTAGGACAACTTGCTTGTGCTTGATTATTCTCCATCCCTTGAACCTTCAACATAGGTAAATCTATCCTAAGATGACTACTCTTCCCACAACCATAGTAATTATCCGTGCCAACTAGGCACTTGCCTCCATGCCTCTTACCACACTTTGCACAATTGAATTTCTCAACTTGAAAACTACCACTTTTTCCTCCTTGTGGATTAGGGTTAGACACCCTATCTTTGTTGACCCTTGAAACATTGGAAGAACCTTGGTTGGAAAACCTCTTCTTAAACCTTGTCTTATCTTGAATCTCAAGTTTAACCTTGGAAGTACCTCCATCATAGGGCCTTTCCATCTTGGCATCCCTATTTCCCTTTCTAAGGATATTATTCTCGACTATTTGAGCATGCACCATCAAACGAGAAATGTCCATACTATCATGAAGCACTGCCGCATGAAACTCTTCCACAAGATCATTGGAAACTCCCCTCACAAAGAGACTCATTTAATCTTTAGGATTAGACATCAAGGACGGAGAATACTTGGACAACTTAGTGAACTTCAAAGAGTATTCTTGAACCTCATACCTCCTTGACGAAGGTTGATGAGTTCTTCAACTTTGTCCTCCCTTTTCTCCCTTGGGAATCAAGAAACGCTTTCCTAAAAACTTCCCAACTTATGGGACCCACTTTCAGAGCCTTATTGTCCCTCCATTGAGTGTACCATGATTGAGCCACGTACTTGAGTTAATATGCAGCTAGTTCGGTCTTCTCGTTCGAAGTTACTATCATAGCAAAAAAATCTTATAAATATCATTTAGAAAGTCTTGGGATCCTTATTTACCTTATACCCAAATAAAATTGGAGGATTCATCCTAGTGAAGTCCCTAAAATGTGAAATAATGGTATTAGCATTTGGGTTCACATGGGGCCCAACTTCTCGATTAACTTGTTTAGTCATTGCTTGAGCTTGTGTAGTTACAACTTGATCTTGAGTAGCCATGACTTGAGTCAAGTTTAGGAAAATGCCCCTTATCTCTCCATCTGTTAAAACCTGAGGATTGATCGAAACTTGACCACCTAGAAGAACTTGCTCATTAGAAGGATCTTGGTTGTCTTGGGGAGGAAATCCCTCATTCACAATCTTCTATTCAACCTTTCTTGCATCTTCTCTTTTAGTATTCATATCCTAAATCCATAAGAAAAGGATTAGAATGAAGGACTCATAGAGTTAAGACTCTTAGGCATGACTCAAGAATATCAAAAGAAGTGAAAGTTCCTAAGCATCACATAGCCTCTCATTTATAAGTGTGGCGCGCTTCACACTCATGAACAAGACTCTACTAGACGTGGTTCATGAGAAATCAATCCTAGTATCATCCAAAACCTTATGCTCTGATATAAAGTTTTTCACGACTTGAGAGCACCCCATAGTCATAACACATCATACTTGACCCCGAAGGGGTCTTATGCAAGCCCTTAGCATAAACGTGAAAGCATAAGATATTGAATAATATGGAAAATTTAAAACTCTTAAACACATCAGTGTCAAACTCTTTATAATAGAAAAATAGAGTATCTAGACGTTGTCTCATTAACAATATAAGTTCAACAAATAAATCTCAAATTTAGGGACCTTAGCCCTTTCCTATAGAATGTATCATAATAAAAAGTACAATAGTAGTCTATTACAAAACAAAAGAAAACATAGTGGTCTTGGAGCATGCAATCCAACCCTTCACTTCTCCACAACAAGGACCTACTAGCCCAAACCTACGGTTAATAGAAAAATAGGAGAAATATGGGTTAGTACAATCTATATGTACTAAGTATGGAAACCATGCAATTAAAACCATTAAAAATGCACAAAGGGACCTTTAGTTGAAAACATGCAATTTCAAGTTAAAAGCCATAATGCACCTTCAAGAAATACACAATCAATCCATAACATATGATAAAAAGACATTCATGATCATAAGTAACATAATACCAAGCCATAGTTCATATCTTGCATACTTGAGCTAATTTAACATTACATCATAAGACACAACCCACAACCCTCTTTCAAGCTCACTTGTGCAATGTTCATATGGATTCCCATACCCTCATATATACCAAGAGAACCATCAAAAAGTCATAAGTATAGTCACATACTTCATTAGTCATCATAATAAGTGAAATCAACCTCAACATCATTCATAAGTAACCATGCATAATAAACTCATATAAGAACCCCTCTTAAGACCCAGTTATGTAATTCATAGGTAAAACCCCTCACCTATAACAAGTAATATCCCTTAAGCAGCCCTAGTTAGATTCATGTTATTATATTAATTTATATTCTTAAGCGTTCGAGAGACTTTGCCATAACCGACATAGACTACGTAAGCTACATGGAATCTAGTGTTCTCCTCCCACACCGAAAAGAGAGTGTCCTACTTGCCAAGGTAGAACATACATACATAATAGAATCTATGTGTATCCACTAGCTAAGACCTACGGGTGCACGTAGTTATGGAACAAGGAGATCGTTACTAGAAACCCAGACTTGCTAACGTATAGGTTTCCATTTCATGAGACGATTTACATATTGGGAACCCGGACTTGCTAAAATAAAATGAACCCATTGTAACGACCCGGGAGCACCATCTAGACGTTACACGGCGTACTCGGCCTCTAGGAGGTCTTCTACAAGCCTCTTAGCTTTCATTCATTACATAGGTGTGAAAAATAATGTGTAATTAAAACTTTTCACAACATAACTAATAAGAAACTCTTTTATAAAACTAAGGAACAAGTCTCATCATCACAAGCCAACTTAGACACATCTTAACATCATACGATCACGTCCCTTTACATTTAAAGAAACATATTAAGTCTTAAACAAGTCTTTAAAAGAAATAAACTCAAATAAACATAGATCATGTCCTTGAACATATGAGGGCATTCCAATCTTGAGAGAAATCTATTTCGCAAGCTTCACCTTCTAAGCACCTTCACTTGCCTTCCACCTATACTTTTAGAAATACATAAGAGTATGAAGTTAGTACAAACATTGTACTAAGTATGGCAATATTCAAAAACATGCTTAAAGAGGACATTTTAGTTGAAACATATTGTTCATGCTATTTTAGTAAAACCTTAATGAATCAAGTTTACAAAGAATCTTACAAGTCATGATTTATCATAAAAGGTAAAACTTCCATAATTCTTAACCTTTAGTGACATTCATCAAAAAATCCATTTATGAATTAGACCTTCCTATCCAAAGTGATTCTAAGACTCGCCTAGGTAAGACATGAAGAGACCGCCTATACAACCTCTTCAATACACACCTAAGTTGTCACAACCCGAGACCACACCCTAGAATATAGGGCACAATATCGGATTGCAACCGGCGTACTCGACCTCTCGGAGGTCTTATACAAGACCTTTCATATCATTCATCGCATATACATAGTGAAAAGTAGTGCGGAATTAAAAGTTTTCACAATACATATCATAGTCTTTAAAAACTCTTTCATATAGAAATAATAGAAAATATTAAGTCTCAATCTCATCAATCTTAGAAATAAGAGTACTTGGGACAAGGCCCATACGAACTAGAAAATGTAGTACTACTAATAACTCTATTACAATACTTCAATACAAAATATAAAAGACATATATGCCCTCGACTTAAATCAAGACATATTTCAACTTCTCTTGAACGATGCTACGGTCCTAGTTTTGCTTCCCAAAATGTTCCTCACCTATCAAGAACTATATAGATAGATAAAATCATGGAATTAGTACAACCACATGTACTAAGTATGGCATAATGCAAAAAACTCATGAAAATGGACATTTATTGGAAATATGCATCTTTTCATTTAAATATCATAATATCATCATAAGAACAACATTTATCAACTTAAAATCACATAAGGAAACATTTAAACCAAATATTACAATTTAAAGAGTCATTACAGTAACCCATATTCACTGTACAGTGAATTGCTTCACTGTTACAGTGAAGTGCTTTTTCTTCCCTTTCAATACTCCCTAGCATGTAGTCTTCTCACTAAAAGCTATCCTAAGGTTCACTTAAGTCACATAAAGAGAGACCGCCCATACACCCTCTCTAAATGTGCCTAAACGATCCTCTAGGATGCTCATAATGAGACACATACACACCTACACTACCTAACCATACAAGACATACAAAATATGACAATCTCCCTACCAAGGTTATCAAAAGACTTACTTAAGTACTCCTAGAAGTGAACGCACATAACCCTCTTCAAGGTTACCCAAATAATCCTTCAGGCTTCTTAAGTTTAGATCATGTCAAACATAACAACCAACTTCCCTAACTACAGTCATTCTCAAGACTTCCATAGATAAAACATGAAGAGATCATCCCATATGCCCTCTTCACACTTTAACTAAGGAATCCTTAAGTCACTTTAGATTAGGTACTCATTCACTTACATACTATCTATCATTAAGTCATTATCTCATTAGTTCATTAAGACAAATTCATTACATAAAGGACATTCAAGTAATAGTCTTAGAGAAGACCTAGGGACTCTTACTAACACCTTCAAAGCCTATTGTGCAATGTCTAGATAGCGTCTCATACCACCACCTAAACTTCATAGAATTTCTCTAATGCTAATAGGTATCCCATATGATGAGAATAGGCGATAACCAACATAGACCATGGTAGCAAAACATGGAATCCGGAGTTCTATCCTACTCCGATGAGGTTGTTCTACTTGCCAATGGTAGAACCTGGACACATCCCATGTAGACACATGGTTAAGGAATATGAAGGGCTTCTTTGTATTCTAGCCTCATAGACTAACTAGAATTACTTCCCTTGGCATACTCACTCGGTGCTAGCCTTCATTCTCATAGAGTACATCACATTAAGGTTCATACATAGGGTCTTACATCATATTCATAACCCAATCACACTTACCATACCAAAGAGGTCATCTAGGGCTACCTTCCAATAGCGACAAGAAGCTCATCATGACTTTCCTAAAGATTGATATGATGTTGTTCCAGCCAATCAACCTTAAGTCCATCATTACATTACATAAAGGATACCATTACGACTTTCGACAGCAAATTTCATGACCTTACCTTCTAAGTTCAAGGTTTCACATAAGGGACCCCCTTATCATTATTCAAGGTCTCACATCATTCAAACATACAAGATTAAGACATTTTAGCTTCCTAAGTCAATACATCACATTTTCACATTCACACATGCATCAAGTAAAGGACACAAGTCTACCTAAACAAGACACAACATACTTTACTTTAGCACATATTACATGTTATTCTAGAAGCATATAAGGACAACCATTATCATCATTAAGTCACCCTATACACTAATATATCACCATTATAGACTTCACATAGCCAAGTAGGAACAATCATGCATTCAACTCTAGACTACACACATGAACATAGTCCTAGTCTAACATGATCACCTAAATAGCATCAATAGAAGAACACATACTTTCACATTATTTCACATATAGCTTGATATGATTTTACATCACATAATCAAATACACAAATAGCCATATTACTTCAAGTAGTGCCGACAAGGCCATAATCATCAATATACTTAAAATAAAGACGACAAGGCCACATCAATTCACATAACACCGCCACTTAAGTGGACCAAACCAATCATTGCATAATTGAAGTTTAATTACCATTGAATAAAAGGAATTTGGGCAGCGTACCACCACTTCATCCTCAACACTTCAATCCAATGCCAAATCATCCAATTCAATATCATAAGGCCCTAACCCATGACCATGAACATCAATTCAAAGCATGAACTAAAATACTCAATGAATCTAAGACAATCAATATAGATTATCAATCTAAGACCAATTATATATCAATTAAATTTCTTACATCATTAGAAATCCCATAAGAAATTACACATTAATTCATAAACATTAGACCAATATCAAGTAACCCATAATTTAGTCAAAAACTAGGGTTCATCAATTACATGGGTTTATAGGTTAATTAAGTTAAAATCATCTTAATAACAACAATGCAATCACTAAACAATGATTAAAATCCATTAATGCAAGAACCCATGGTAGATCATGAAATAGGTCAATTCATCTTTGAAAACTTTAGAAAACATCTTGGAAAGTTGGGATCCTTGATGAAACGAGTTTCAAGGATCAAAAATCATACCTCAATTAAGCTAATCCTTCAATTTTATGAAGAATATCCACTCAAATCACCAATCCAAGCTCTTCCTTGAGTTTTAGATTTAATGGAGTCTTAGGGAATTTCTAAGGGATTTTGGGGATTTGATTTTGAGGAATGAAATTTTCTAAGTGTTTAAGGCTTATAAACACATTTAAAATACACAAAAGACCCTTAAGGGAACCGCCAAACCTTATATTTTTAAGTGGCGTGAAATTACAACATCACCCCTCAACTTAACAGTGATGTTGCGCATAACACATTGCCCATAGACGATTGCACATCGACGGGGCGTCAGTCCACACACAGACCGTCCATTCCTCCGTCGATGGGTTCAGAGACTGGAAAATGGGATCTTAGATCCCCAGTCGAAGTCCCAAATGATGACATGCCACCAACGGGGCGTTGATTGACCCACTGGGCGTCGATTGCCTTCCGTTGGTAGGCTGTCTTGGGCAGTCTTGGACACCAACTTTGGGTCCTTCCTCAAGGACCCTTGGATGGTCCTTGGGGATGTTTTCCCGGACGTTTCCAACCCAAACATGCTCTTATATGAGTTTAGGACATCTCACATGATTTTCACCCAAAAAGAACACGTAAAACTCAACGAAACATGCCTAGACACACAAGGTCATTTCAAGGCACATCTTTCGAATGTCATAGACGTTCTTGAGAGTTTGACCTCCAAACTTCATGAAACTTGACACACTTCCTATATACTTCATATTAACTCATTTAAGGACCTTACAACGTCATGAATCACACATAAACACATAGAACCACGTATGAGGCACTTAGGTGACTTAGTCGTCGAACGTCTTGGTCGTCCCTTGACGTTTGACTTCCAACGCACCTAATACTATATCTACTGCCTCTATACTATATAATAGACTTATTTAGGACCTTAGACCACAATTATAACAATGTTAGGCTCTAGTTTACCTAGGTCATTTTTGAGATCTTACATTCTCCCCCACTTGGACAACATTCGTCCTCGAATGACAATTGCCACTCTCCGAACACTTCCAAGAATAATAATCAACTAGCAGAACTTAACCAAACAATTTAACACATTGTCAAGGATAAAACATCAATTTCCACATAGTCAAGAGATTACAACACAGCAAGAACTAAGAATAGATTCTATAACTCATTATGCTACAAAACTCACAACCTTCATTACAAATAGCAAAAACTCATTTTATATTCATTAGCATGCTCATATACATCAGTTCTAACCACATTACAACAATTTTAGATCAAATAATCAATTAGTCAACTTTTGCAAAATTTAACAGTGAGTAGGCAGTACCTACAGTGATTTCATGCAACTTTTAGGCAATTCATGATATAGACATACTAATATGCAAGGTAACATAATATAAACATCTTTTACAACATGACCATGGCTCCATAAAATACACAATGCAAGAAGTTAATGAAATTCAATTTCAACCAAACTCCTAAATACCTTGCACATGCAACAAACTAGCACATCTATCTAGCCATACTCCCCCACTTAGAAGGAACTCATATCACTAAAAGAGAAAATAAGGACTTACCAACATAATCATCACTCTCATCCGGCTTCTCTCCTCTAGTCCGGAGTGCATAAAAATGCCTCTTTGTTGGAGCATCATCCTTTGGGACACTAGGAGCAACTTTCTTACCATCTCTATTAGGACAATCTCTAACTTTGTCTCCATGTTTTCCACATCCAAAGCAACTACCGGTACCTACTAGATACTCACCATAATGTCTCTTGCCATAAGGGGAACATGTAGGTTTTCCATCTTTGGAACTACCTCCTTTCTCAATCTTTCCCTTAGCACCCCTAGATTCTTCTTGAGTTTGAGCCCTCTTTTTGAACCTAGGTTGAATTTGATCACTAGCACCACTTCTTTTCAAGTTTCTAGCAATTCTATTAAGCTTAGACGCTTCAATAGATTGTGCATAAACCTTGAGTCTAGCTAAGGTCATATCATCATGTAGCATAGACGTACGGCATTCTTCACTCACTAAGTCGGCTACCCCGGTCACAAAGCGACTCATTGCATCCCTTGGATTAGAAACTAGGGATGGTGCATATCTAGACAATGTTGAGAACTTCAAAGAGTACTCCTCAACACTCATATTTCCTTACTTAAGATTGATAAACTCCTCTGCTTTACCTCTCTCCTCTCACGGGGAAAGTACTTACCAAGAAAAGCTTCCTTAAATTCTTCCCACTCAATAGGATCTGACTCCACCGGCCTATTATCCTTCCATTGAGTGTACCAAATTTGAGACACATCCCTCAATTGATACGAAGCCAATTACGCCTTCTCCCTAGATGTAACCCCCATAGCACTCAATACCTTGTACACACCATCAAGGAACTCTTGGGGATCTTCATCTACCTTAGAGACAAGAAAGATCGGAGAATTCATCCTCACAAATTCTCTCAACCTAGAGGTCATAGAGCTATCTGCAACATTCATCCTAGGCACCATACTCAAATTAGCTTGAGTAGTCAGGCTCGGGCTAAAGCAATCAAAGCCTCTCTAATCTTAATATTAGTCAACTCTGGATGAACCACCGGAACCTCATTACCTCCTTCCACATTAGGGGTATGATCACCTTGAGTAGGCACTTGATCACCTTGATCACCTTGGACTCCTTTCCCATCTTGAGGAACTTGCTCAACTTTCTCAACTTGAGGAGGAACTTCCTCATTCACCCTTTCCTCTTCCAACCTTCTAGTGGCCATCCTTCTAGTATTCATCTCCTAGAAACACAAGGAAACACATTTAGAAGGATACTCATAAAATTTACTCTACCGCACGACATAGGAGTACAAAAGAAGGAAAACTCTATCGTCCTATAGCCTCTCGCCCATAGATGTGTCGCGATTCACACCGATGGTCAAGAATCTACTAGACGTGACTTGATGAGACTTTTTGATTCCTATGACTACTTTCATCAACCTATGCTCTGATACCAAGCTTGTCACAACCCGAGACCACACCCTAGAGGATAGGTCACAATCTAGGATTGCAACTGGCGTACTCGACCTCTCTGAGGTCTTATACAAGCCCTTTCATATCATTCATCGCATACACATAGTGAAAAGTAGTACGGAATTAAAACTTTTCACAAAACATATCATAGTCTTTAAAAACTCTTTCATGTAGAAATAATAGGAAATACTAAGTCTCAATCTCATCAATCTTAGACATAAGAGTACTTTGGACACGGCCCATACGAATTAGAAAATATAGTACTACTAATAAGTCTATTACAATACTTCAATATGAAACATAAAAGACATATATGCCCTCGATTCAAATGAGGACATATTTCAACTTCTCTTCAACGGTGCTACGGTCCAAGTATTGCTTCCCAAAGTTCTCCTCACCTACCAAGAACTATATAGATAGATAAAAGCATGACATTAGTAAAACCAAATGTACTAAGTATGACATAATGCAAAAAACTCATGAAAACGGACATTTATTGAAAATATGCGTCTTTTAATTTAAATATCATAATATCATCATAAGAACAACATTTATCAACTTAAAATCATATAAGGAAACATTTAAACCAAATATAACAATTTAAAGAGTCACTTTACAGTAACCCATATTCACTGTACAGTGAATTGCTTCACTGTTACACTGAAGTACTTTTTCTTCCCTTTCAACACTTCCTAGCTTGTAGTCTTCTCTATAAAAGCTATCATAAGGTTCACTTAAGTCACATAAAGAGAGACCTCCCATACACTCTCTCTAAATGTGCCTAAACGATCCTCTAGGATACTCATAATGAGACACATACACACCTACAATACATCAACATACAAGACATACAATATATGACAATCTCCCCTACCAAGGTTATCAAAAGACTTACTTAAGTACTCCTAGAAGAGAACGACCATACGCCCTCTTCAAGGTTACCTAAATAATCCTTAAGACTTCCTAAGTTTAGATCATGTCAAACATAATAACCAACTTCCCTAACTGGAGTCATTCTCAAGACTTCCATAGATAAGACATGAAGAGATCATCCCATATGCCCTCTTCACACTTTAACTAAGGAATCCTTAAGTCACTTTAGATATCTATCATTAATTCATTATCTTATTAGTTCATTAATACACATTCATCACATAAAGGACATTCAAGTAATGGTCTTAGAGAAGACCTAGGGACTCTTACTAACACCTTCAAAGCCTATTGTGCAATGTCTAGATAGCGTCCCATACCACCACCTAAACTTCATAGAACTTCTCTAATGCTAATAGATATCCCATATGATGAGAATAGGCAATAACCGACATAGACCATGGTTTCAAACATGGAATCCGGAGTTCTATCCTACTCCGATGAGGTTGTTCTACTTGCCAATGGTAGAACTTGTACACATCCCATGTAGGCACATGGTTAAGCAATATGAAGGGCTTCTTTGTATATAGCCTCATACTTTAACTAGAACTACTTCCCTTTCCATACTCACTCGGTGCTAGCCTTCATTCTCATAGAGTACATCACATTAAGGTTCATACATAGGGTCTTACATCATATTCATAACCCAATCACATTTACCCTACCAAAAAGGTCCTCTAGGGCTACCTTCCAATGACGACAAGAAGCTCATAATGACTTCCTTAATGATTGATATGATGCTTTTCCAGCCAATCAACCTTAAGTCCATCATTACATTACATGAAGGATACCATTACGACTTTCGACTTCAAGTTTCATGACCTTACCTTCTAGGTTCAAGGTTTCACATAAGGGACCCTCTTATCATCATTCAAGGTATCACATCATTCAAACATACAAGACTAAGACGCTTTAGCTTCCTAAGTCAATACATCAGATTTTTACATTCACACATGCATCAAGTAAGGGACACAAGTCTACCTAAACAAGACACAACATACTTTACTTTAGCACATATTACATGTTATTCTAGAAGCACATAAGGACAAGCATTATCATCATTAAGTCACCCTATCCACTAATATATCACCATTATAGACTTCACATAGACAAGTAGGAACAATCATGCATTCAACTCTAAGACTACACACATGAACATAGTCCTAGTCTAACATGATCACCTAAATAGCATCAATAGAAGAACACATACTTTCACATTATTTCACATATAGCTTGATATGATCTTGCATCACATAATCAAATACACAAATAGTTATATTACTTCATGTAGTGCCGACAAGGTCATGATCATTAATATACTTAAGATAACGTCGACAAGGGCACATCAATTCACATAACACCGCCACCATAAGTGTACCAAACCAATCACAACATAATTAAAGTCTAATTAACATTAAATAAAAGGAATTAGGGCAGTGTACCACCACTTCATCCTCAACACTTCAATCCAATGACAAATCATCCAATTCAATATCATAAGGCCCTTACTCATGGCCATGAACATCAATTCAAAGCATAAACTAAAATACTCAATGAATCTAAGCAAATTAAATATAGATTTATAAATATAAGACCAATTAGATATCAATTGAATACAATTCTTACATCATTAGAAAGCCCATAAGAAACTACACATTAATTCATAAACATTAGACCAATATCAGGTAACCCATAATTTAGTCAAAAACTAGGGTTCATCAATTACATGGGTTCATAGGTTAATTAAGTTAAAATCATATTAATAACAACAATTCAATCACTAAACAATGATTAAAAACCATTTATGCAAGAACCCATTGTAGATAATGAAATTGGTCAATTCATCTTTGAAAACTTTAGAAAACAGCTTTGAAAGTTGGGCTCCTTGATGGAACGAATTTCAAGGATCAAAAAACATACCTCAATTAATCTAATCCTTCAATTTGATGAAGAATCTCCACTCAAATCACCAATCCAAGCTCTTCTTTGAGTTTTAGCTTTAATGGAGTCTGAGGGAATTTCTAAGGGATTTTGGGGTTTGATTTTGAAGAATGAAATCTTCTAAGTGTTTAAGGCTTATAAACACATTTAAAATACCCAAAAAACCCTTAGGGAACCGCCAAACCTTATATTTTGAAGTGGGGTGAAATTACAACATCACCCCTCAACTTAATAGTGATGTTGCACAGAACACAATGCCCATCGACGGTTGCCCATCGACAGGGCGTCAGTCCACACACAGACCGTCCTGTCCTCCGTCAATGGGTTCAGAGACTGGAAAATAGGAGATTATCTCCCCAGGATAAGTCCCAAACGACGATATGCCACCAAAGGGGATTTGATTGACCCACTGGGCGTCGATTGCCTTCCGTTGGTAGGCTGTCTTTGGCAGTCTTGGACACCAACTTTGGGTCCTTCCTCAAGGACCATCCAAGGGTCCTTGAGGATATTTTCCCGGACGTTTAAAACCCAAACATGATCTTATATGAGTTTAGGACCTCTCACATTATTTTCACCAAATACAAACACGTAAAACTCAACGAAACATGCCTAGACAGACAAGGTCATTTCAAGGCACATCTTTCAAACGTCATGGACGTTCTTGAGTGTTTGACCTCCAAACTTCATGAAACTTGACACACTGCCTATATACATCATATTAACTCATTTAAGGACCTTAAAACCTCATGAATCACACATAAACACATATAACCACGTATGAGGCACTTAGGTGACTTAGTCTTCGAACGTCTTGGTCGTTCCTTGACGTTTGACTTCCAACGCACCTAATACTGTAGCTACTGCCTCTATACTATATAATAGAACTATTTAGGACCTTATACCATCATGAAAACAATGTTAGGCTCTAGTTCACCTAGGTCATTTTCGAGATCTTACATAAGTGATCCTTAAGACTACCAAAGATAAGCATGATTCATTTCAATTCAACAAGTCAACATCCATTACTAAAGATACAAGAGGAAAAATACATGCATTTAAGAACTTCACATAAGGACCATCCTCCAAGACAACCCCCCAAGTTACACTGGTGCAATATGAAAGTAGCATCCCATACTACTACTCCCCCCTTAGTGCTCCTTAGGAATCACCCTAGACTAGGCACATTACTTTCAATCATTTATATAGCCTTCAACAAAATTAGACATGAGATCAACATGTTTCATTAACATTAGACTTAAAGAAAACTTACTTCATTAACATCATATAGTAACCCATTCATACATTTTCATACAAGGACACACCAAGACTCTCTATAAATGTTTACTTGTGCATTGTATAGATAACGTCTCATTCCACCACCTACCCTAAGTAGTACACCTTTAAGAAGACTTTGTTCATTACATTCATTTGTGGGGGCTTGCTTTAACCGACATAGACCATAGAGCTAGACATGGAATCTCGGTACGAGCCCCTACCAGATGAGGGATCCCTACTTGCGTAAGGTAGGGTCATTCTCTTTTAGCCTTTACATGGATCTCCAATAGCTAGACTTATGCGGGCACATAGTTAAGGGATAAGGAGATTACTTCTAAGTAACTTATCTCAACTAACGAAGAGCACTCATATCAAGAGGTAAATTGGATACGACATCTCTACTCACAAAGAGTATCTACCCCTTCTTCAAATCCTCTCTATGCGAAGCATAGCTCCCCCACGGAGTATTCAACATTTTTTACATTCATTAGCTATAGGTTAAGGGATTGCTACTTATTACTACATCTCAAATTACAAAGTGTACCCATATCTAGAGGTTACTTTTGAATACCACATCTTAACTTACGAAGAGTATCCAACCTCCAGAGGTTACTTTTGAATACCACATCTCAACTTATGAAGAGTATCCAACCTCCAACCATTCTTTAGAAAGCTCTTGGGAATAGTGAGTTTGCTACAAAACTTCATCTCAACTCACGAAGAGTGTTCACCCTAAAATCCCCCTTTTTCATTCACTAGAGTGCTTAGGAATAGTAGGGTTGGTACTAGACACTTCATCTCTACTCACAAATAGAGTCTACCCTAAAATCCCCCATTTTAATTTATTAACTTCATTCATTCATTCATTCATTTATTGTGTGTGTGAGTATATGTGAGAATACCTTTCACATAACCACAATTGTTCATAACATTGACTCCTAGACATAATCATACTACATTCATCATAATTCACACACTATCATGCTTCACATTCATATTATACTTCATTTAGACATAGCATCTTCAAGGCACACATTCTCAACTTAATAATACATCTCATGCATATAAATCATAGCATCTCTTTACTTTACATGTAATGCCTTCAAGTCCATAATCACAATTCACATATATATTCATATACTTCAAGCACACACCGCCACCATAAGTGGAACATACCACTCAAGATCAATTCAATAAGAACTAGGCATTATATATCAACTTACCCTTCATCCAAGCATTGACCACCTTTTCTCAATACTCCAATAAATCATCATAATAAGGCATAAATGATAGTAAATAATAACAATACAACATAAGGAAAATACAACTGTAACATTGTCTAATCATATCCATCATACCCAATACATAAGTCAAATTTTGAGAATTTGCATGAACATGGGTCCATTGAGTTTTTTATCATAAAACCATCACCTTATATTGAAAACATCATAATTCATCTATTAAAACCTTTTCATGCAAGAACCCATGCTTAGAATTCAAAATAGAAGAATTTAGGAATTTGAAACACTTTTTGAAAAGCATTTAGATTGGCTCCTTGAATGAGAGATGAACCAGGGATGAACTACTATACCTTAGTTGATAAAAAGTCCATGAAGTTAGGGTTGAAACTTGAAGATTTTTGACCTTGTTCCTTGGAGCTTCAAAGCTTCATCAATGGAGGTTTTTGGAGAAAGGGTTTTGGAGAGCTTTTGTTTTGAACTTGAGGGTTTTGATTTGAGGGTGAATTGGGGTTTAAAGTGACTTAATAAACGTCCATAAATAATCCCAAAAGTACCCAAAATACCCCTATACTTACTGGACCCTGTAACCAAGTCCCATTTGACTTAAAAATGACACGACTTAATCTGGGCCATGGTTGCGCGTCGCGGGGACACCTCCACATCTTGTTTCTGGAATATATTTTGAGAAATAATGGTTCGTGATAAGACAGCGTTGCAAGGAAAAAAAATTCCCTTTAAGTGACAGTTGCGCGACGCGCAGACAGTGCCACATTCAGGCTATTTTGGCAGCCTTCTTGTCACGTCTTGGGCCCTCCTCAAGGACCCTTTGGTTGGTCCTTGGGGAGTCGTTCCTGGACGTTTTGACCCTAGTTATGTCCCTCTAGGTACTAGGGTCATCCAGGCTGATTTTATACTCCAAACAACACCTAAAAACATGCACAACAAACAAGGACACACTAGCACAGCTAAGGCTAGTTTTCGAACGTCTTGGTCGTTCTTTGATGTTTGACTTTCAAACTCTTCCGACTGACTTATAAAGCTATTATTTATCATTTTAACACCTTATTAACTCATAAAACACATGATAGTCTCTAGCTTATCCTATTTAATTTTGAGGGTTGTTACACCCATGTGGGAGACCAGACTTCCTAGGCGTAAAAGCCTCCATCTCATATTTATGTTCACTCGGTGCTAAGCATAAATTCCCTTTTAAGTAACAATTAGTATTTACTTCATATTTGGTTCATAAAGAATACCTTAGGGACTTAATCCCTCATATATCATATGGCTCAAGGGTTTTAAGATGAGAATAGGCTTTCATTATAGAACCAACATGTGAGAATGTATCTTTCATATCATAGTCATATAGTTTTCATGAGAATTGCCTCTTATTCATCATAACAACACATACTTAGTCATCTCACAACATTCATGTACATTTAATAACATAACATACATAACTATATCATAACATACTTGATCAAGCTTAGGGTTATAGGAAAGAGGAAATCATAATTCAACTCCACACTACATAAATCAAGTAAGCACCTCCACCATAAGTGGATCGAAAATTCAATATAAACATACTCATCACCCTGAAAGCTTACTCAGACTTCAAGGTTTCCTTGAAGACTCCAGCCTAACTTAATGATATTTATGAATCATATAGAGTAACATCATAATACAATAATGAATAAATATAATCACACTAGAATCTCATATTCCAATCATCATCCAACACAAGCTAGGGTTCAATAGCATTAGTGGTGAGTCCTCATTCTTTAATGACGTTTTGCATGATTATTTTCTTTTATTTTAGTTTAAGTTTTTGCTAGACTTAGCTAGGGCATGTTCCACCACTTTTAGTCAGTTAGAGGCTATTTTATACATAGTTAGAATTATCTTTAGCATTTGAGTTTGACTTTCAGTTGTTGTTGAACTATTAGTTTATATACCCATTATTTTAGTTTCACGATGATTTAGCTTATGCATTGTACATTTCTAATTTAGTATATTATGTATGCTTATGATATGCCAACATGGTTAGCTTGGGATAACTCGTGACGCTAGGTCCAGTGTCCGCATCATGGGGGTAACTTCGGTGCATGAAAACTAGACTATGTGAAAAGAGGGGGATCCATATAGAGGAAATGATGTACTTTGGATCCAGTTGCCTCTCCTCGAACAATACTAGGTGCAGTTGCAACAGCATTTTGTCCTTGGACCTGAGTAGCTATCAATTGAGTGAGAAACTATATTACCTTTGTAAAATCATTCTCTGAGGTACTTGGTGGAAGTACTGAGGTACATGAACTCTTGTTGATACTACGGGAGGTGTAAAAACTCCCATATATTCCTATGCCCTGGGATCTGAGGACCTAGAAATATAGGACATTGCAATCTCTCCTGTCTACTAGTCTAATTACCTAATAGTTGGGACTACTCTGAAATGGATGCCTCCTAAGTAGGACTAGCAGTGGACCTCGGGACTACTTTATTCTTGCCTTTAATAGAGTTGATCTCTATCACAAATGAAAAGGAGTATGATTAAGAATTAACTTTATATGAGTTATCTCTATCTTACGATCTCGATAATGAAGGAAGTTCAAATTCCTAAATAACCATGTTCTCTTTAAATTATAAATATGGTGTGCAACACATTTATAAGAAAGGTTTTACTATATAAGTCTTGATAGACACTGCCATACACCGAAAGTATAAAGCCTAATCTAAAGCTCAACATGAGAGTCTAAGAGCTGTAACACTGTTTTAATGTCAAATACAAAGTATATAAGTCATTTAGGAAGTTTTAGAATCAAAGCGTCGAGAAACGTCCATGAGTTCAAGAGGTGCTAGTGTGCGATTTGACTAGGTTTTAGGAGTAGAAATTCGATGGAATTTGGTAGTAAGGTGTCTAATATGTGTTGACACCCAATTTTGACCCTCACCGGTAGGAATTAATTCACGAGCTTCTTAAATTCTCAAACAATTTAAAATAATTGGTTTTTATAAATTTGGGAAGTTTACGATTAAATTAATTATTTTATTTTTTGTTAAGATTAAGAAGCTCGCTAAATTAATTTATGAGAATTCATCATATTAATCAAATTACTCTAAACCATTCAAATAGACAAATTTTGGCCTTTTGCATTTTGTCCCACATTGCTTCCCACATCTTTTTTGAACCCAAATTTGGTCCTATATAAGCCTCTCTTCATTACACCAAAGAGAAGGAAAAAAAGAGGAGACCAAAGAGTACCCAGAAATTTTTGGGAATTCTTGGTTCCATAGTTTAATATTTATAAAATATTTTTTGCGGCTGTTTGAGTTTGGAGAGGTGGTGGAATCGTCTCCGTCAAACTCGTAGTCTCGGTTCGCTGCCCAGAATCAGGTAATTTTTTAATTTTTTGTTTATTTATTTATTTATTTATTCATTATTTATTTATTTATTTATTTATTTTTTATTATTTATTTATTTATTTATTTATTTATTTATTTTTATTTATTTATTTATTTTTATTTATTTATTTATATAAAAAATTTTATGCATATATATATGTATACATATATATAATTTGTCAATTACCCAATTTGCTAACTATTTGGATCTTAAGTTTAATTAGTATTAACGTTTAGTTGCTATTACTGTCATACTTCTATGTGTGTATTAATTTACCGTAGCAAATAGATTTCGTTTTACATCATGGTCTAAAATATTTATTTAGTTATTCATGCATCATTGTTATGTTTAATTCTAAGATTATTACATATTTTGGATATTACTGCTTCTCTATTATGTGTACTTTTAGATAAAATTAACGGAATCATTGCCATCTCTTATCCAATCTATTTATTTATTTACTCATTTTGGCTTTAGATGTTAAGTTGCAATCTGCTTAGGTACATTCATTACTTTGGAATCGTTTAATCTTCTTTAAGATATGATTTAGAGATATTATTTTCAAGTGCTAATTTTTATTTTTGCTTTTCATTGCATGTAAAATTTGTCCGAGTTTCAACGTGAACTCTCACCCTCTCCTTTGCATTACATGAGAAGAGCCGTAAAGGCTCAAAGTTCCTCTTTTCCAGTCAACCTATTAAGTCGATGGAAGGGTCACCGTATTTAAAGAATTGAAGAAAGTCGGAGAAGATGAATTAGAAGACCCGTTTTATATTTTGCATTTTCGTATTGTATCTATTTTAAGGCATTAGCCCTTGTCGTCTTTTACTTTACTGTATTTATTTAGTATTAATTATTTGCTTAGTCTAGGACAGGTACGAAAGGAAATGGGTCAAAAACCCAAAACAGGTGGGTCCAAAAATCGGTCAAGGCGGACAGAGAACCCAATTTTGGATCCAATTCTCTTTCCCTCTCTCTCTTTATTTCTCTCTTTTACTTTATTTGCTTATTTGTTTGCATACTTGTCGTTAATTTTAAAAGTTAGAAAAATCCGAATCCCCGCGAATGCCGTAAATGTTTTATCGACTCAAAATTAAAATAATTTTGCAAAATGAAATGACCTAAAAAATAAGTTAGTATTTCAAGTCTCTACTTCCAAATATTTTATTCAAGTCAAGTTAAAAGCGAAGTTTTAGCCAAATTTGTTAGTTGTTGGAAAACCATTTTAGACGGATGTTTTAGGTGCCTAACACCTTCCTAAAACATTAATTTGAATCCCCGAACCCTTTAAATGTTTTCAAGCAATTTTCTCTGTTAAGTTATATGAAAACAATAGTTTTCTTGATTTTTCTTCAAAAATTAAGTGGCGACTCTAAAAAAGTCAAAATTCTTACAAAAGGTTAAATTTTCGATAAAACAGAAATGGCGACTCCGCTGGGGACTTGGAGGATTCTAACCTTAAAACTAACATTATTTGGCTATTTGTGATAAATTATTTACTTATTTAGTTTATCTTAGTTTTTGAATTGTTGCATTTTCATGTCATCTTTCCGCCAAATGGCAAATAGTATGCATTAGGAAAACGGAAGTTACGTGGCTTTCCACGGCTTCTTTTAGAAATACAGAAGAGTTTCATTTGGAAGTATCAAACGAATAGTTGGAATGCGGTCATCCGACGTCGTTTGATAGCTTCACCCCATTGTTTGTCCGACTCGGGTAACCGTCAACTTGAAAACTATTCTAGTGAGCCTAAGATAGAGCAAAACCAAATCCAAATCTAAGCATTGAACTAAGATGACCCAACGCCCAAGGCGTGTTGGGCTCATTAGATAGACCACCTTGAGTCCAAAAGGGTCTACGGCCTGAACGGGCGATCATATTTATTTGTTTGTTTAAATTTGAAGGATGTATACATCATCTGAAAAAATCATTGTCCTCGGGATTGGGAGTAGATTGTAGCTTATTCTAGTATAAAAAAAAAAAACTCACAAGTTACCAGTCTAAGACGCGGGAACCCGGAGAAGAGAAGAAATGAAGAGGGAAGGACCTTCTATGGAAGCATAGTTTAGAATTGTACCCCTGCGTGAGACTAAATCTTTCGTATTCCATTTTTCCAATTATGTATCCCCATTTAAGTTTTATTCATAAATTTATATAAATTTGGATTTTGGGACAATGAAATATTTTAAATGACGTATACATTCCTCAAATCGCTAGGCTACCCTTGGCACAAAAGGGTCACATATTTGTTTAGAACGCGCAATAACTGTTTATGTGTTATAACTGTTTGTCTGATTATGTTGCTTCATTTGGATATGTTCTAGCCTGCTGATTCTTGAAAAATATTTTCTAGAACTCCTTAAGCATAAATATCGAGTCATTACCAAAAGTACGTCCAAATACTCTTTGAGTCCTTAGTTCACCAATAAAATTCAAACTTTATCTTTCAAAAATTACTCTCTCATATTAGACAAAAGATTCGGTATTTAAAGTAAAAAAAAAAAAAAAAGAAGGGGTCGAACTACGTAGGACCTGAATTCTCTTTTGTGAGATACGTAGGCAGCCTTTCAAGTTTCGGTCCCCATTCTGAGAAATTTTATATTTTCAACTCTCACAAAGAATTAGAGTTACATCTCAGTCAAAAAAATCAAAAGAATCAATTGACTTTGTCCCGTCTCAAGTCGACATTTTGACTCACAAAGCTAAAAATCAGAGAGACAAATTTCTGTCTATCTAATCATTTTTTTTATATATGTGGGCTAGTCTTTCTTCAAATGAAGCGACTTTTGTGTGCTTACAGCTTTGTGTGTTATCTTGTATTACCTACTACCTACACAAACTAACACATTTGTTGTTTGAGTTATTTTTCTTTGTCAGGTACTCGAAACTGATTTGTGTTGATTAGTTGTTGAACATTTAAAGTTTTCAAAGATTACTTTCCCAATCGAAATTTATTGGAAGAAAGAAGAAAAATGACTGAGAATAATGAGAATACCAGCTTGTTTTCGGTTAACCTTTGAGGGGGAACTACGTTTGACCTAATTCCTGCTTCAACGGGATACGTAGGCGCCATAATGGCTCGGTCATATACCCAGTAAGACTTCCATTTTTCACTTTATAATGGAAACTGGGACAGAATTTTTGAGAGGATCTCAAAAATTCACTTGAAGATGGACTTCTTCAACAAGTCAACACTGAAATACCAAAATGCAACTGGTAGATTTTTGGGTGAATCTCAAAATTTCAAAATGATATTTTATGGAGAATCATGTTGAAATGTGCAACTGGGACAAATTTTTTGAGATGATCTCAAGAATTCCACACAACAATGTCCGTTGTTAAAAGTCTTATACTATCGAGGCAAACTGGGACAGAGTTTTGAGGAGGGGCCTCAAAATTCCAGAATGAGCAACCTCAGAATTAATAAAGCAAGTTACTAGAGTTAAATATATTTCAGACTGAGACAGATCAAGACTGTCTTACAAAGGACGGGCGACCGTGTAAGCCAACCGCATGAAGGAGCGTGGAGACAAGATCAACACAAATCAGTTTTTTTCCAAACTAAGAATTTTTTTTTGAATGTAGGAACAACGAAGTCACAAAACGACAATGTCAAAACTGCAAAGCATGGAAAATAACACCATTTACGCCTCTCGTGGTCTCATCAACATCACTAGAAAACTTTTCATCTCAAGTTTTCTTCATTTTATTACGTTACCTCAAGTGATTTATACACAATGTCTTTTTATGTTGCAGGAATATTGAAGTCAAACACTAACAAATTCTTTTAAAGTTGTAAGAAACAAAGTGTGGGATTATCGCTAGCCACAAGTCATGATCGAAGTTATAATTAGACTCATCGTAGCCTAATCTCGATAAGTCAAATAACCTAATCTAGTTCTTTATCTTTACTTTTATTCTTTACTTCATCGTCAATACTGACGTTTGGTGTCGAGCTTTGCAGGTGATAGTATGGATAAAGCCAGTATCGTATGTGAAATCAATATCAGATCTGAAGATGATTAAAAGTAACACTATCTTAGAAGTGTTTCAAGGAATCAACGAGTTTATCACATCACAAAGATGTTGGTGACCGCAATATTTCCTTGATAGCCAGAGTTATCAGATTGTTACAAGTTTTTGTGAACAATTAGAAACGTCAAAAACAAACTTAAGTTTTGTTGAGTTTGTCATGGAAGGCAAAAGTGTCTTTAATCTTCATGTGAATGAATTAAGTCATTCACCTCGATAATTCTGTCTTTTAAAGAGAGAATCGTAGTCTCGACGTGCATATACGTCAATTTAGTATGTTCATCGCGTAGCAATTTAGGCGTACGTGTTTCTTGATAAGTGTCAGAGTCAAAATTATAATTTGTTGGGTATCCACCCCATAAGTGGATTATGTGTCTTGATTGGCCAATCAAAGACTTTGCATATAGTTTTGTTGGGCGATCCACCCCATATGTGGTTTGTATATTTGTTTTTCCATTTCAGGTTCCTATTTTTGAATTGTATTGGAATATTATCGAGCCATCCACCTCGTTACAGATGGAATATTATCGAGCCATCCACCTCGTTACAGTTGGAATATTATCGAGCCATCCACCTCGTTACAGTTGGAATATTATCGAGCATCCACCTCGTTACAGTTGGAATATTATCGAGCATCCACCTCGTTACAGTTGGAATATTATCGAGCATCCACCTCGTTACAGTTGGAATATTATCGAGCATCCACCTCGTTACAGTTGGAATATTATCGAGCATCCACCTCGTTACAGTTGGAATATTATCGAGCCATCCACCTCGTTACAGTTGGAATATTATCGAGCATCCACCTCGTTACAGTTGGAATATTATCGAGCATCCACCTCGTTACAGTTGGAATATTATCGAGCCATCCACCTCGTTACAGTTGGAATATTATCAAGACATCCACCTCGTTACAGTTGGATAATTATTGAGCTAGCTTGCTTATTGCAAAGATCACCAGAGTTTGCCATGCAAAAAACAAGCAATGATATCTCTGAATCCTCAACAAGTCAAGACTGAAGATATTTTGATATTTGCAACTGGGATAGAATTTTTGAGAGGATCTCAAAATTCCACGATTTGCTTAGCAATAGTTGAAAGATAAGCCGATACCGTTAACTGGGACAGAAATTTTGAGGATGGACTCAAAATTTCAAACATAGGTTTATTGACAAGTCTAGATTGGCTTTGAATACTTCCCATCGCATAGTCAGACTTATAATATTGCTCAGAAATCAGCAATTTCCTCTGATCAAAGAATATGGAGGAGTCAAGAGAGGAGAAATCTCTCCCAAATTAACGATGTTCCTGTAGAGGCAAGAATTATTTTATTGCTTATAGGGTCTTGGAAATATGATTTGTTTATTTCAGTCAATTTAGAACGTACAGCTGGATTCGAAGGTGAATCAAACGAAATCTCAAGGAAGAGTTTATGATTTCCGTAAAGGACGTCAGTTGCATCATAATGTCAGATTTGATATTATACACTACCCGGAGGGGTCATTTATTTTATTGTCGATCAAGACAATACACTACCCGGAGGGGTCATTTATTTTATTGTCGATCAAGACAATACACTACCCGGAGGGGTCATTTATTTTATTGTCGATCAAGACAATACACTACCCGGAGGGGTCATTTATTTTATTGTCGATCAAGACAATACACTACCCGGAGGGGTCATTTATTTTATTGTCGATCAAGACAATACACTACCTGGAGGGCTCATTTATTTTATTGTCGATCAATACAATACACTACCCGGAGGGGTCATTTATTTTATTGTCGATCAAGACAATACACTACCCAGAGGGGTCATTTATTTTATTGTCGATCAAGACAATACACTACCCGGAGGGGTCATTTATTTTATTGTCGATCAAGACAATACACTACCTAGAGGGCTCATTTATTTTATTGTCGATCAAGATAATACACTACCCGGAGGGGTCATTTATTTTATTGTCGATCAGGACAATACACTATTTGAAAGAATTATTTTATCGTTACTTTCAATTGAGACGATATGATTATCCAGAAGATCACTGTGTTGCTCGACTTAAGCACTATCTTCATTTGGCACCAAGGATGACATCATGCATCACAAGTTAATCGCGAGAAGATTTCATACCTCGCTGAAATTTATGCATCGCAAGAAGATTTCATACCTTGCAGAATTTATGCATTGCGGGAAGATATTCATGCCCCGCAGAAGATCATGCATCACGAGTTAATATTTATGCATCACAAGTTAATCGCGAGAAGATATTCATGCCTCGCAGAAAATTATACATCGCGAGAAGATTTCATACCTCGCTGAAATTTATGCATCGCAAGAAGATTTCATACCTTGCGAAATTTATGCATTGCGGGAAGATATTCATGCCCCAAAGAAGATCATGCATTGAGAGTCAATATTCATGCATCGAGGAAGATCATGCATCGCGAGTCAATATTCATGCATTGCGAAAGATCGTCCATCGCGAGTCAAAATTCATGCATCGCGGAAGATTCATGCATCGCGAGTTAATATTTATGCATCACAAGTTAATTGCGAGAAGATATTCATGCCTCGCAGAAAATTATACATCGCGAGAAGATTTCATACCTCGCTGAAATTTATGCATCGCAAGAAGATTTCATACCTTGCAGAATTTATGCATTGCGGGAAGATATTCATGCCCCGAAGAAGATCATGCATTGAGAGTCAATATTCATGCATCGCGGAAGATCATGCATCGCGAGTCAATATTCATGCATTGCGAAAGATCGTGCATCGCGAGTCAAAATTCATGCATCGCGGAAGATTCATGCATCGCGAGTTAATATTTATGCATCACAAGTTAATCGCGAGAAGATATTCATGCCTCGCAAAAAATTATACATCGCAAGAAGATTTCATACCTCACTGAAATTTATGAATCGCAAGAAGATTTCATACCTTGCGGACTTTATGCATTGCGGGAAGATATTCATGCCCCGAAGAAGATCATGCATTGAGAGTCAATATTCATGCATCACGGAAGATCATGCATCGCAAGTCAATATTCATGCATTGCGAAAGATCGTGCATCGCGAGTCAAAATTCATGCATCGCGGAAGATTCATGTATCGCGAGTTAATATTTATGCATCATAAGTTAATCGCGAGAAGATATTCATGCCTCGCAGAAAATTATACATCGCGAGAAGATTTCATACCTCGCCGAAATTTATGCATCGCAAGAAGATTTCATACCTTGCGGAATTTTTGCATTGTGGGAAGATATTCATGCCCCGAAGAAGATCATGCATCGCGAGTTAATATTCATATATTGAAGAAGATCATGCATCGCGAGTCAATATTCATGCATTGCGGAAGATCATGCATCGCGAGTTAATATTCATACATCGAGGGAAGATACCCACGCCTCGCAAGAAATCATGCACTGCCAGAAAGGGAATCGTGCATCTGAAGAAAATATTTACTCATCGGCATCAACTTCATCATTTTATTAAACATCAAGAAGAACATCAAAGACGACATCAAGATAAATATCAACACTGTATCAGCATTTATTTATTTCAACATCAAACGAAGAATACATTGAAGATTGCATTACATACATAAGACATAAGCTCTATTTGCTTTACGTCAAACCAATCGAGTTGACGTCAAATGTCGAGGAGAAAAATTAAGTGTCGACATGGTAAAAGACACTGTCTCCCTTTTTAATTGAGTTTTTATGCTGACGAGTTTTATCTCAGTCTTTGTCGAGAGCATCCGAAAGGATGAATTCTCCAAAAACAAACCACAGGTGCGGACGACATCAAAAAGGATGCAGCACAACGTGGAACTTTTTCTTAGCAGCGAACTGGGACATAGTCCAAAGAGTAGTGTCAAACTCTTAGGACGCGAGCAGAGGGACGACTTCCACCACAATCAAACCACACCCCTATCAGAAGGCATGTGGGTTTTTCTTTAGTTTTTGTCAGTTTCGATCTCGCATTCGGAAATTTTGGTCTACCGGAAGCAAGTTTCTAATCTGAGTGACAATGCACCGAGAGCTTTGGAAATTATGTCCATGTGAGTTCTTAGTTATGGGTGTGAAGTGCACCACATTCATGGCTAAGAGGTTACAAGCCTCCTTTTCATACTCGTTTAATTTTGTCACTTGTCCAGAACCAAAGGTTATCTAGCATAATAGATTTCCTTTTCAACCGATTGAGTCGAACTACAAACAGCCTGATTCCTATGGTTTAAGGATATGTAGGCGGGCTCGATGTTGAAAACTCGGCTGTATTCTTAACATTCCACTCGAATTTATTCCCAAGCATCCCGATTCCCTCATAACTCGGTATCGAGATGACTTTTGATTTCTTTCAAAATCGTGCGTTAAATCTAGCGTATCGAACTACAAGTGGCCTAAATTCTCATATAGCCTGAGATATGTAGGAAACCCATTTTCAGGGCTCGGCCATAATTTCTAAAGTCCGTACCAGATCCCTTTTCTTAAAAGATGAATATGTGGTCGGTCAAAATTGGCTTAGTCAATTTCATTTTCCTCGAATTTCTTGCATCAATCCAAGTAAAATGAGGGACAGCTGTTGACACCCAATTTTGACCCTCCCCGGTAGGAATTAATTCACGAGCTTCTTAAATTCTCAAACAATTTAAAATAATTGGTTTTTATAAATTTGGGAAGTTTACGATTAAATTAATTATTTTATTTTTTGTTAAGATTAAGAAGCTCGCTAAATTAATTTATGAGAATTCATCATATTAATCAAATTACTCTAAACCATTCAAATAGACAAATTTTGGCCTTTTGCATTTTGTCCCACATTGCTTCCCACGTCTTTTTTGAATCCAAATTTGGTCCTATATAAGCCTCTCTTCATTACACCAAAGAGAAGGGAAAAAAGAGGAGACCAAAGAGTACCCAGAAATTTTCGGGAATTCTTGGTTCCATAGTTTAATATTTATAAAATATTTTTTGCGGTTGTTTGAGTTTGGAGAGGTGGTGGAATCGTCTCCGTCAAACTCGTAGTCTCGGTTCGCTGCCCAGAATCAGGTAATTTTTTAATTTTTTGTTTATTTATTTATTTATTTATTCATTATTTATTTATTTATTTATTTATTTTTATTTATTTATTTATTTATTTATTTATTTATTTTTATTTATTTATTTATTTATATAAAAAAAATTTATGCATATATATATGTATACATATATATAATTTGTCAATTACCCAGTTTGCTAACTATTTGGATCTTAAGTTTAATTAGTATTAACGTTTAGTTGCTATTACTGTCATACTTCTATGTGTGTATTAATTTGCCGTAGCAAATAGATTTCGTTTTACATCATGGTCTAAAATATTTATTTAGTTATTCATGCATCATTGTTATGTTTAATTCTAAGATTATTACATATTTTGGATATTACTGCTTCTCTATTATGTGTACTTTTAGATAAAATTAACGGAATCATTGCCTTCTCTTATCCAATCTAATTATTTATTTACTCATTTTGGCTTTAGATGTTAAGTTGCAATCTGCTTAGGTACATTCATTACTTTGAAATCGTTTAATCTTCTTTAAGATATGATTTAGAGATATTATTTTCAAGTGCTAATTTTTATTTTTGCTTTTCATTGCATGTAAAATTTGTCCGAGTTTCAACGTGAACTCTCACCCTCTCCTTTGCATTACATGAGAAGAGCCGTAAAGGCTCAAAGTTCCTCTTTTCCAGTCAACCTATTAAGCCGATGGAAGGGTCACCGTATTTAAAGAATTGAAGAAAGTCGGAGAAGATGAATTAGAAGACCCGTTTTATATTTTGCATTTTCGTATTGTATCTATTTTAAGGCATTAGCCCTTGTCGTCTTTTACTTTACTGTATTTATTTAGTATTAATTATTTGCTTAGTCTAGGACAGGTACGAAAGGAAATGGGTCAAAAACCCAAAACAGGTGGGTCCAAAAATCGGTCAAGGCGGACAGAGAACCCGATTTTGGATCCAATTCTCTTTCCCTCTCTCTCTTTATTTCTCTCTTTTACTTTATTTGCTTATTTGTTTGCATACTTGTCGTTAATTTTAAAAGTTAGATAAATCCGAATCCCCGCGAATGCCGTAAATGTTTTATCGACTCAAAATTAAAATAATTTTGCAAAATGAAATGACCTAAAAAATAAGTTAGTATTTCAACTCTCTACTTCCAAATATTTTATTCAAGTCAAGTTAAAAGCGAAGTTTTAGCCAAATTTGTTAGTTGCTGGAAAACCGTTTTAGACGGATGTTTTAGGTGTCTAACACCTTCCTAAAACATTAATTTGAATCCCCGAACCCTTTAAATGTTTTCAAGCAATTTTCTCTGTTAAGTTATTTGAAAACAATAGTTTTCTTGATTTTTCTTCAAAAATTAAGTGGCGACTCTAAAAAAGTCAAAATTCTTACAAAAGGTTAAATTTTCGATAAAACAATATGCATTAAAGTTGGTTTATAGTTGAAAAATCCAGGTATGACTCCCCAAAGACCAACCAAAGAGTCCTTGAGGAGGACCCTTCCATGTTGGCTAAAAAGCTATCATGGACATTGTCTACCAAGAGGGCCAACGACGGGGCGTGGTCCAATCGACGAGGCGTTGATGGCCACCGTCGTTGGACATTTATCCATTTTGTCAAAGGAGGGCATTTGACAAGTCTCTGACTAAAACGACGGACCTGCAGGATGGTTGGTCCCAAGGTCCGTCAACTGACCTACGACCCGTAGGTCCTGGTCTCGTAGGTCAGGGTCCCTGTTTGCTGCCACGTTTTAGGTTAGTCCAATTAATTAATTAGGTGGTTAGTTAATTATTTAGGGGTTAAGAGAGGTCTAATTAAGTTAGTTAATGATTTATATAAAGACTCAATCCTAATTAAACTAACCCAACCCTCATATTTCCCAAAATCCAAATTGTTCTTCCTTCTCTCTTCTTTCTCTCTCCCAAATAGAAGAACTCCATTGAAGGGCTAGGTCAGGGTATAAGGGCAGCACGAAGGGGGAATTTTCTCCATCATTATTCATCAATTAATAAGTTATGGGATTTCTTTCACCTTTGGGATTCCTTTCCTCAAAGGGTTCCTTCAAATTGATTTCAATAAGATGAGTTTCAACTGGGTTTTCCTCTATTATAAATTTGACCTTCTAAATTGTATTGTCTATGGTTTCTTTTGGTTATATGATTATATTATGATTTATTATGATTCAATTATGCTATTTGTTGATGAAGTAACCTAGGTTGTGAAGTAGATCATGAATTTGACCCAAGTCTCTATCCCTAGGCTATCAACTAGTTATGAATTGTTATGTAGTGATTCAATTGACTTCAGTATTGTGTTTATTACTATTGTGTGATGATATTACGCCCATTGTTGGGTTGAATTGGATGGTTGATTGTAAAACCTTGATGATGGCTTGTGGAGGAGATTGGGGTAAGTCTTGTGATCTCAATCCTTTACTTCAATTATGATTACTTGTGCTTAGTGATGAAGTTATATTGAAGTATACCTTATGATAAGATTGATTAGGGTTGGTATGATGTTGAATTGGAATTTCTTGAATTATGGCTTGGGAGTTGTTAGCTAAGATGTAATGATATAAGGATGGTGATGACTTACCTATGTGCCTTATAATAATGTGATTATGTAAATGTGTTAACCTCACATGTGTGAATTGTAATGAAAGGACAATACTCATGCAATTCCTATTGAGCTATAATGATGACTATATAAGGGGTAGACCCTATGATCTAAACTAAGTTATGATTTTTAATGAAAGACATTTCAAAAGGGACTCTAGCTTAGTACCGAGTGAACTAGAAGTGAGGAGTGTCCCTTCCCACATAGGGAAGGTAGGATCACTAATGTACTCATGAGATTGGAGACTACAATGCATGTAGCATAAAGAGGGTACCAACTACATCTCCTAGTTCTTGAACTATGTTGCCCTCATAGGAATACTAGCTAGTGGATCCACATAGATGCTATGTACATTTTTTTGGTACTACCTTGGCAAGTATTCCGCCTTTTTTCGGTGTAGGGTTCCATGACACCGTATTCCACATTAGCTCATGTGGTCTATGTCGTTTAAGGCAAGATGTTCTCAAAAAGGTAAAATGAAGTAATGAAGTGAACTCTAACTAGGATGACCTAAGGAGTTTGGCTTAGTCTAGGTAGGGGTATGGGACTCTACCTATACATTGCACTAGTTAACCTTGAGGGAAGTCTTAGAGGGATGTTCTTATATGTTTATACGTTTATGCATGTATATGATATGAATATGTTGATCGTACATGTTAATGACACTATGTGATATTGGTTTCACTTATGAACATGTGGTTGGTCTCTATTGCTAAAGTATGATGATGTTTACTCTTAATGATATTGTATGCGAAGTTGGGCATGCTTATAGTTCTTATTAAGTTAACTTTGTTGAGTGAGGTTATGGGGCCTTACTTAATCATTGCACTAGTGGACTTAATGGGGGTTCATGAGTAAT
The DNA here is from genome assembly GCA_016801875.1 of Solanum sitiens. Lineage (NCBI taxonomy): Eukaryota > Viridiplantae > Streptophyta > Magnoliopsida > Solanales > Solanaceae > Solanum > Solanum sitiens. Next base: position 710,980 of record JABWTJ010000062.1, on the reverse strand, counting down.
GGTCTTGCTTAGGTTATGATGTTATGAACTCTTATACATGCTTGTTAATATTATAGCTTGATGTTAAGAGTTGTTTTGATTATGTTCTCTGTTTTACAAAAAAAGATATGGTAAAAGGAAAAAGAAAAATCAATTAATCTTATGATTTAAGATAAATCAATTGTCCGAATTAACAGAGTGCCACTTGATTTTTTAGTAAAAATCAAGAAAACTTAAAATTAATTTTCAAAAGATTTAAAACAGATAAAAATCAGTTGAAAATGGTTCGAAGTTCAAATGTACATTCCCAGAAGGTGTTAGGCCCTCGGAATGCCCGCTAACTCGCGGTTGACCGGCGATTTGACTATAAATGACCTTTTAAATAATTTTTTAATATTTACTAAAGTAAAGGAAATTCGAAATTTTTATTTATTTATTTACTTATTATTATTATTATTATTATTTGTGAAAGCTAATTGTATTTAAAAGGAAGTAAGGTAAAAGGGAGTCATTCTAATGGGGGTATTTTAAACATTGACAAGACTAACAAGTAAAGCAAAGGCTAAATAAAAAAATATGTACTATGTATATATATACGAATTTTGAATATATAAAAATAAAGAGAAATGTCTATCGTTGAGAATTAATTAAATTGGAACCAAAATGTTAGTCGATAATAAATAAACAAGGAGGTAAGGAAATAAGAAATTTGAACTTGGGTCATTTGCCCCAAATTCAACTAAGTTTGGCCTACTGAAATTCCTTGGGCTTTTGACCCTACTTTCCTTCAAAATATCCTGTGTATACACTTTATGTATATTCTGGTATATAGACCGTATATGATTCATTTTGGATCTCCCGAGACCATATTTTCGTAGCACATTATAACCTATATTTTTTGCTGCATTTTTACACTTTTACACCTGCATTTCGTATATTTCGATCGTATATCGATTTTTACAGCATGTATATCAACCTGCTTTGACCTTTCGGGGGCTGGAAAATTAAATTTTCAGCAGCACGCTATTGCTTTCAACCTGTACCATCATTTTGAGGGGGCTGACCGACTCGTGATAAAGGTTTGAGCCTTTACGGCTCAACAAGAGAACGCAAATGAATGAAGTAAAGTCCACAAGGACCCAAACGGAACTTTTTACATGTAATAAAATAGAAATGGATTAGCATATGTAATAATATAATAAACAAGATATATCTTGAACGAAAGCAGATTTTACTAAAATGGAAAAACTACTATGGGGATTTGAATTAGACCGGAATACATGACTCTAAATCATCAAGTGAACCAAAATAACATTAACAAAAACCTTCAAAAAGACTTTGGACAGTAGCACGTGTAGCATGTGTGTACACTACCAAACAAATCATATGCATGGGAATAACAATGACTCTGCATACATGTAGAAAATAAATTGATATCTTGAGGAAACAAATACTAAATGAACACCAAACTAAGGAACATGTACAATATAAGAGTGGAAATATATCAAAGGAGGGGCATAAATAAGACAAAATACCAACCAAACCATGCTATATCAAATATAAATAAAATAAAATAAAGAAAAAAATAAAAACTTAAACAAGGCAGTGTCTAACATTGATAATGGAAAACTCTTAAGTTTGACCGAGTAGTAATAAGCATGCTTACTAACAAGATTCTAATTAGTTTTGTTTATTTATTTATTTATTTATTTTTGGCTACAGACTACAATTACTATCCACAAAAAGCTCTAATCTAACTAAAGGAATATAAACTCAAGCTTAAGAGACCATTTAAAATTTTGATAAAATCATGACAAAAACAAAAACAAAAACAAAAAAACAGGCCTCTATAAATCATATCGTTCATAATATGAAGCAATCATCAAAAAAATTTATTTGTTTATTTATTTATTTGAAGAAACTACCAGCCCAATACAATATTAAGCATTCAAGACAAGAGAAAGAAAACAATGAACAAATAAGGACAGTATTCAGCTTTGCAGGAGACAACAAAGCTCATATTTTACTCTTGACATGATAGTAAACTAAAATTGGCAAAAATCTGTAGCTGCGAGTCCAAACAGAGAAGCACCCAAAAATCAAAACTTCATAGAAAACAAAACTTACAATGATAATTCAGGTCGTACAACATATAAGCCTAATATTGAAATCCGAACAAGTTTTAAACCATTTCGAGTAGAACAAAGCACAAAATTAGTTGTTTCCGAAATAGAATAGGCCCATATCGAGACCAACTCACGCAAATAAACAGAACAATAAACTCCACACTAAAAACAACATCAAACCCTAGGTAACCCAGCAACAAACATCCACGAGACAAGGTTCGCTAATCATCAAAAACATCACTTTAAGATAAACGAAGATTCGAGAGGGACATTATGAGGGAGAGGGTGTTACCTTTCGAAGTGCAGCAACTGGAGACGAGGAAGAACAGTGCAACAACTTCACCACTAACCTCGACCAGTGAACAAATGAACTGGAGCAGAAATCTCAATTCTGACTACAATTAGAGTGAGTGCGTGCAACGAGATGGATGTAACTTTCCAGAAAATGTACTTTTCTAGTGAAGAGTCTATTAGGTTTTAAGAATATGTATTGGGGTACATAGGTATCCCAATGCCCAATATTTATTAATATTGGCTTAAGTGTGTTAGTCAATTTCTATGTATTAACAAGTAACTTAAAATACACTTTGATGTTCAAATGCTCCAATCCAAGCTTGTTTAAGAATTGTACCTGCAATTAAGACCCTAAGCTAAAATTCTTAATTTCATAGCTTACACACATTAGGTACGAGGCATCCAAGTTTCAAGCCTAGGTACCATAGCACATGATCATTTAAAATGATCATGTAGATTAAGCAGTGCGCAAGGACATAGTGAGGATCCTTGGGACAAGAAGTGCACTTTCCAAGTGCAACTACAGATTGCATGGTTAGGAAAGTGAACGGAAACACATCTGCAACCAAATGTGCTACCGGCCGAGAGACCAAGCGACCAATCCCAACCGATTCGGTTAGGGCGGTTAGGGGGCCGGCACGCGTTAGGTCAAGCCACGTGGGGCCGAGCTTCCTAACCAATCCTAGGCTCTAACTAACTTACCTAACTAGATAACTAACCTAGGACTAACTAAAATTAACTAACTAGTGTGCCCAAAATCCTAAGACCTAACCGGGTGACACTAGCCGAGTAGCTAACTAAAGAAACATCCTAGTATCTAACCTAGGATAGTCCAAAGGGGTTGGTTATGGTCCTAGTGACTTAGGGGTACTTTAGTAATTACCCTATGTCACTTAATTAATTAAATTAGCAACTTAATTAATTAATTTAAATTCATGGTCAAACCCGAGACCCTTAGCAAATTTTCAGAATTTGGCTAAGTCAAATGCTCTCCTATTTTTAGTCAATTTAGGAGGTAAGTTTTGGTAATTAGCTAATTGATTTATTTAATTAAGTTAATTAGCCTAAGTTGAATTAGTCAATATTAAGTTCCTAAGACTTAATATCACGTTTATCCAGTAGAAACTCACGATTGAAAAACAGTGAACAAACGTAAGAAAAATAGAAAAATACTCTCGGTTCTCCTTAGGTGATTTCAATGCAATTCTTCAAGATTTTTGTGCAAAAAACAGGGTGATCTTCGTAGATTCAATTCTACAGTAAGGTATGGGTTTCTCTCTTGGATTCCTTTCCCCAGGAGGATTTTCAAACGTTTTGAATTCAAGAACACCAAACTAGGGTTGTTCCCAATGAAATTGTGAAATGTTCATCTCCCTAGTTCTCTCTATTTCCGATTCTAGTAATATGTATAATGCAAATATCGAGCATGTTGTTGGTATGTGGTGCTAACTGATCATTATGTGTAGGTTTCTGTGATTTGATAATGTCGAATGAGACCTATAGGTTAGATTCGTATGATTAGAGTATCATTTACATGAGATAAGAAATGTTGTAATGCCTAATTGTGTTCGAGAAGATGAAATTGTTATAAGTCGTTTATGTAATTCAGTTTATTGTTGAAAGAAATGAACTTTTCGATTTCTGTGTGTGTTTATAGTAGATATGTTTGTAAGTGTTTGGAATGCAATGTTTCCAAGAAGAAATAAGAATGAGAATCAAAGCTAGTTAATGAATCTTCAATGCCAAATCAACTTTATAGCTTGGCCAAACTAAGCACTGAATTGTTCTTATAAGCTAATCAAATGTTAAAAGTTGTCTTGCTTAAAATGATGAGATTACTATAGTATATACATGAAGTTAATTGACTTGGCTAGTGATAATATCATGACAATTGTTTAGTGAAGTTTGGTTTATGCCAATAAATTGGCCAGCAATATTATTTCCAAAATATGTAATAGAATTGGTCAATGAATAAGTCATACCAATCTTATATGGCCAATGTAAATTATGATGTTTCTTGTAAGGCCAAATACATGTTAAAGGTTGACTTGACAAGATGTAACTCAATGAACTCATAACCTAGGGTATGCCAATGATTGGGACAAGTCCTAACATACCCTATCTAAATGAACTTGTGAACATAGTAGCACATTGAATAAGTCCTTATAACTTTCATAAAGAATGGTACAAGACTACCAAATAACATTGAACAAGATAAGGTGAGTAATGAAAAAACTAAAAGCTTATGAGTTATGAAATTGACCTAGAATGGGGTGTTAAAGAAAGTGAGACAAGTCTCACTTTCACCTAAACAATTATGTTAAAAATACTCACATAAGAGGTTGTTAGAAATCTTGAGACACATCTCATTCACACCATGATGATAATGTAAGATTTAAGTTCACATTCATCAAGTATAGAAAGGGATGACAAGTCATCCATTGAGCAAAGCATACCCTATACTAGAAGAAAGCTTAGTGTGTATGAGTCAACTCTAAAAGTTGTAAAGTATAATAAATTGAGCTAAGCACCGATAGACTAGTAATGATCTTGTGCAAACACATGTAAGCCTCATGAGATGAGACTACCACCAAGGTGGCTAAGGTCTCCAAATTCTCCTAGTCTTTGAACTATGTCGCCAGCATAGGTTATTATCTTGTGGATCCACCTAAGAAAGCTAGGAAGTATTTTGTTTTACTTTGGCCGGTGAACCACCTCTTTTCAGTGTGGGGAAGACACTGAATTTCATGTTAGCTCACATAATCTATGTCGGTTAAATGCTAAAGATTTATTTAATAAAGAAAGAAAGAAAGAAAGAAAGAACTAGGAAGATGAGGGGTGTTCGAATAGGATGACCAAAGGGTGAGGTTAGACTATGTAATGATGTAAGTCATTCTTAGTCATTGCACAGAAAGATCCCAATGGAAGTCCTAAAAGAATATCCTAAGTCAACCTAGCATGTTAAAAGTGAACATGAGATCAAAGAAGAAGAAATGTAAGTTCAAAGTGAACTAAGTAAGCAAAAGCATAAGAATATCAAATCATCAGAGTTTGATAAGAATGAAGTCTTAACAGTTATTGGTTTATGCCAATAAAGGGAGCAAAACATAATGACTCATCAATTGGAGTATGAATATATGCCCCAACATCTTTACATTATGCAAATGATCAAAGAATGGGCATAGCCAATAAAGATTTGCTTATAAAGACTTCATGCCCAATTTAACAATAATGGAAAGAACAACTTGTGAGTAGGGTAGTCAAATCATTTCCTTAGTCTTTTGGATTACTTACTTGATTCATTGTAGAAATGGGACTACAATGAATCATTTTACTCGTAAGTAAAACATAGGATCAAAGGAGATCATTGAACTACACAACAAAAAGAATAAAAGACTTAAAATAAACTAAGTCTGGGAGAGGGAGCTCTCGGCCTAAGGGGAGCAAAAATATTAAATTTTGCTTGAGTTGTTCTAAAATTATGTTCATGATTCCAAGGTCTTATGTACATATAGAAAATGAGTTGTGTGCTTTAAATGCATGAAAATATGTCATATTCATAGCATGATTCATAAATAACGAATTAGGAAAGTGAAGTGACTTCACTTTCCAAAAATGGCATGTTGCTATAGGAAGAGCTTTCCTTGATCTTGCATAGTCCTTATGTGTTTATGTGCATACACCCATACTTAGTACAAGTGTGTACTAACCCATATGCAATTACTATTTTTATAGGTGCAGGTCCTTGAAGAAGATTGAAGATCAGTTGAAGTTGTTCGGACTAGTACCTCCAGACTTTGGTAGGTCCTCTTGAGTCGAGGATGCCTACGCTTTATTTTCTAGCTTTAGTAGATTAGACATAGCTATTGGATGTTGTCCCTAGCGTTTCCTTTCAAACATTTGTTCAAGCTTTTGTATTAAGGCCGATTTGGCAACTATTAATGATATTATGAATTCATCATTTCAATTGTTCAATCTGTTAATAGATGGTTGTTTATTTTGAGCTGTTAGTATATCGCTCTTATGCAAGAATTATATGAAGTCTAAGTACATTTCAGTAAATTTAAAAAGTTTTAAATTTTCCGCTAAATTTAACTGTATGATTGTGATGAAAGCTAAGAAGAGGCTTGTCTGCGACCTCTGAGAGGTTAACGATGCCGGTCTTATCTAGGGTCTAGGACCCGGGAGTGACAAACTTGGTATCAGAGCATGAGGTTAAATTACCTAGGAACTAAGGCTCAAAACAACCACGTTGCATAGTTTCTAGCTTATGGTTGTGAAGTGCACCACAACCATGACTTATAGACTTAGTGATGTTAAGAATCTTCCCTTCTTCTACTCTTTATCGTGCTGTGTAGAGTTTTGACATTTGTGTCATTCCAGCATCTAACTTCCTTATTGTGTGTGCGTGCAAAAAAATGAACACAAGAAGAAACGCAGGCAGGAAAGTTGGAGAAGCAGTTGCTGGGGGAAACCAAGCTCCTCCTCAATCCCCAGCTGCTGGAGTGCAAGCGCCTGTCAACCAAGCTGCTTCAGATGGCCTAAGCCATCATTGCTCAGGCACAGGCTATCACAGCCCAGGCCACTAGAGAGGGTGCTCCAGGGAGAACCCAGATGCTAGCACCATGGCTAGCAGACTAAGAGATTTCACCAGGATGAATCCTCCAGTCTACTTCGGGTCCAGAACCAATGAGGATCCCCAGGAGTTTGTGGACGAGGTCCATAAGATTCTCTGTGCTATAGGTGTTAATGAAGAGGAGAAGGCTGAGTTAGCTGCATACCAGCTCAAGGATGTGGCTCAGGTACGGTACAAGATGTGGGTAGATGGCCGAGCACCAGGAGAAGTCCCTAGCACTTGGGACATTCTCAAGACTGCATTCCTGGAGAGGTTCTTTCCCAGAGATCAGAGAGAGGCTAAGGTTGAGGAGTTCATCAACCTACGTCAGGGAGGTATGTCAGTCAAGGAATACTCCTTGAAGTTTGTTAAACTTTCCAAATATGCTTCTTCTCTGGTGTCCTGTAGCAGGGATGAGATGAGAAGGTTTGTGACTGGTGTATCGGAGGATCTGGAGGAGGAATGTTGGGCATCTATGTTGCATGATAACATGGACCTTGCTAGGTTGATGGTACATGCACAGCAGGTGGAGGAGATTCGTCGGAGGAAAAGAGACCGAGAAGGCAAGAAGCCTAGGCCCTCAGATCAGTCTGGTTCTAGCACTGGTAGGAGTTTGTTTGGAGTCCAGGACAGGCCCAAGTTCAAGAAGAGTCACCAGCACTCAGGTAATCCTACTCCTTCCAGGAACACTAATGCCAAAAAGGGAAAGTCTGGCCCCAAGAAGGGCAATGATAGAAATGCCCAGCGTGACAAAAAGTTGTGTGGTAAGTGTGGTCGTTTTCATGGAGGTTAGTGCATGATAGGTTCTAATGCCTGCTATGGGTGCGGCAAGAGTGGGCATATTATCAGGGACTGCCCACATGTGACGAATCAAGAAAAGGAAAATACTCAACCTCGGCCTAATCCTACTGCTGCAACCGAGCCTCCTAAGAGGAACAGGTTATATGCTTTGAAAGGTAGAGAGGAGCGGGAGAAGTCGGCTGATGTGGTCACTGGTACCTTGCATGTCTTCTCTTTTCCTGTGTATGCATTGTTAGATCTAGGATCCACCTTGTCTTTTGTTACTCCTTTAGTAGCTAGTAAATTTGACTTGCTTCCTGAGATCTTGCATGAACCTTTTCTAGTTAGTACTCCCATAGGAGACAACATTAGAGTTGAAAGAGTATATAGAGATTACCCAATAACTGTTCTTGATAGAGTTACCTATGCTGACCTAATAGAATTGACCATGCTTGACTTTGATATAATTTTGGGTATGGATTGGCTCCATAAATGCTATGCTACCATAGACTGTCGAAACAGGGTAGTAAGGTTTCAGTTTTCTAATGAGTTAGAGCTGGAGTGGGAAGGGCGTATTTCAAATCCAACAGGCCAAATAGTTTCCCATCTTAAAGCCAATAAGATGTTATCTAAGGGGTATTTATACCACTTAGTCAGAGTCAATGACTTAGAACATGAAGTTCATTCCATAGACTCTGTGTCCATAGTGAATAAGTTTCAAGATGTCTTTCCGGAGGATTTACCAGGAATCCCTCCTGAACGCAAAATTGACTTTGGTGTTGACTTAGATCCCAACACCAAACCAATTTCCATTCCTCCCTATAGAATGCTCAGCCGAACTCAAAGAGTTGAAGTTGCAGTTAAAAGATCTACTTGATAAGGGCTTCATCCAGTCGATCATATCTCCATGGGGTGCTCCAGTGTTGTTCATTAAGAAAAAGGATGGAACCCTTAGAATGTGTATCGATTATCGGCAACTCAACAGTGTCACTATAAAGAACAAATACCCTCTTCCCAGAATTGATGATCTATTTGATCAGCTCCAAGGTTTAAGTTTCTTTTATAAAATAGATCTCCGGTCAGGGTATCACTTGCTTAGAGTGAGACAAGAGGACATTCCTAAGACTGCCTTCCGTACTGGGTATGGTCGTTACGAGTTTCTTGTCATGTCATTTGGTCTCACTAACGCACCAGTCGTGTTTATGGACCTTATGAATAGGGTCTTCCGTGAATACCTTGATTCTTTTGTCATAGTATCCATTGATGACATCCTCATATACTCTAAGACCAGAGAAGAGCATGAACAACATTTGAGAATGACATTTCAAGTATTCAGGGAACATCAGTTGTATGCAAAATTCAGCAAATGTGAGTTTTGGCTGAGATCAGTGACCTTCCTTGGTCATGTTGTGTCCGACCAGGGTGTAGAGGTTGATCCGAAAAAGATTGAGTCAGTAAAGAACTGGACGAGAGCCCTTACTCCTATAGTCATCCGGAGTTTCTTGGGTTCGGCTCGTTACTATTGCAGATTTGTTGAGGGATTTTCCACTTTTGCTGCTCCATTGACAGCTTTAACAAAGAAGAAGGCAAAGTTTGAGTAGTCTGAAACTTGTGAAAAGAGCTTCCAAGATCTCAAAGACCGACTCACTTCAGCCTGAGTTCTCACATTGACGAGGAGTGGTGAAGGGTATGTGGTGTACTGTGATGCTTCCCGAGTAGGTTTGGGATGTGTTCTTATGCAGGATGGCAAGTTGATTGCATGTGCATCAAGACAGTTGAAAATCCACAAGAAGAATTACCCTACCCATGATCTTGAGTTAGCTGTTGTGGTATTTGCGTTCAAACTTTGGAGACATTACTTATATGGTGTACATGTTGATGTATTTACTGACCATAAAAGTCTTCAGTATGTTTTTACACAAAGATAATTGAATATTTTTCAGAAAAGATGGCTAGAGTTGCTCAAGGATTATGACATTAGTGTCCGATATCACCCAGGTAAGGACAATATAGTGGACAATGCTTTGAGCCGATTGAGCATGGGCAGTGTGTCTCATATTGATGATGAGAAGAAGGAGCTGGTTAAAGAGGTACACCGATTGGCTAGGTTAGCTGTACGGCTGGTACATACACCAAGTGGGGTTGTTTCAGTTCATTCCAGTTCTGAATCCTCATTTATTGTAGATGTTAAAGCTAAGCAGCATCTCAACCTAGTACTCATGGATTTGAAAGACTCAATGTTGAGTAAGCTGAATGAATCATTCTCCCTATGGAGGATGGTGTGCTTAGATACCAGGGCAGATTGTGTGTGCCCAATATTGATAATATGAGACCTAATATTATTGCAGAGGCTCATGGCTCCAGGTATTCCATTCATCCAGGTTCCACCAAGATGTATCATGATCTCAAGGAGATTTATTGGTGGGAAGGTATGAAGCGAGATATTTCTAAGTTTATGGAGGAGTTCCCCAATTGCCAACAGGTTAAGGCCGAACACCTTAAACCTGGAGGTCTTACCCAGTCAATTTGAGATCCCAACATGGAAGTGGGAGGCTATTAATATGGACTTTTTGGTTGGTCTGCCCAGGACCAGGAAACTGCATAATTCCATTTGGGTCATTGTTGACAGGATAACTAAGTCTGCTCACTTCATTCCTCACTTCATTCCTGTGAAGTCTACTTACAAGGCTGAAGATTATGCAAGCTGTATATTGATGAGATAGCGAGGTGGCATGGGATCCCTTTATCTATCATTTCGGATAGGGGAGCCCAGTTCACTTCTTACTTTTGGAGATCTTTCCAAAAGGGCTTGGGTATACATGTCTTACTGCTTTTCATCCTCAAACGGATGGACAAGCAGAGCGTACCATTCAGACCCGTGAAGACATGCTGAGAGCATGTGTTATTGACTTCAAGGTGAGTTGGGATGATCACTTGCCACTGATTGAGTTCTCTTATAATAATAGCTACCATTCCAGTATTGGGATGACACCTTTTGAAGCACTGTATGGCAGAAGATGTAGGTCCTCAGTTGGGTGGTTTGAGGTAGGAGAGTCTTCCATCCTTGTCTTTGAGATCATACATGAGGCTATGGAAAAGGTGAGAATGATCAGGGATAGATTGGCTACTGCTTACAGTCGTCAAAAATCCTATGTTGATAACAGGAAGAGGGCTCTTGAATTCGACATAGGTGATCAAGTCTACCTGAAGATATCACCCATGAAAGGGGTGATGAGGTTTGGTAAGAAAGGAAAGTTGAGTCCGAGGTATATAGGTCCTTATGAGGTCTTACAGCGAGTAGGAAATGTTGCCTATGAACTGAAGTTACCAAATGACTTGGTTTCTGTTCATCCAGTGTTTCATGTTTCAATGTTTAAAAAGTGTCTAGGTGATCCAGCATCCATCCTTCTTGTTAAGGGGTTAGGAGTCGATGAGAACCTTTCTTATGAAGAGGTTCTAGTTGAAATTTTAGATCGCCAAGTGAAGCGATTGAGGAACAAGGAGGTTGCCACGGTAAAGGTGTTATGGAGGAACCACCTTGTTGAGGGAGCAACATGGGAGGCCGAGGCCGACATGAGATCCCGTTACCCTCACTTTTTCAGTTCTTGAGGTTAGATATACTCTTCCTAAGTCTGATTTTGTTTATGAAACTCTAAATTTTAGTACATTAGTCGGTTTTGGTGTTTTAAGTCCATGATTGTGTGTGTTATACTTGCACTATATGAGTTAATATGAGTTCGTGCTTGCATTCATGTTGCTGTTTTTGTATAGCGTTGACATGATTTTTGTGTCGCATGAGTTGTGATGTGCATTGAGTTAAAGTGAGATTGAGAAGGAAGTTCCTCAATCTCAGATATGAAGCTTCAGATAATCTTTGAGTGATGTGCATCATCTAGAGTAAGTTATGAATCAGATATTCACAAAGAGTAAAGTTTCAAGTATGTTGATATATTTTTTTGAAAATACCCTCTTTGATTCAAAATGATGTGTAGTGTCATTCGGGGATGAATGTTCTGCAACAACCCGAAAATAACTATGCGAAGTAATGCCTAAACGTACCTAGAATGTCTAGAGCGGGTTCACACTTCTAGATGCGTGTGGAACCAGACCTCAGAACCCATGTACCAGCCAAGCCAACTAACTTGGTGAGTTAGTTGAGCTAGGCAAGGTTGGGTCCATACATGTAGGGCACTCGAATATTAAGATTCACCCGGATGAGTCTTAACCGGACTTGAAAAGGGTAATCTTAGGTTTGGAGGGTCTAGGGGTAAAATGATCTTTTCCAGGCTAGGTGTAGTATTGTAATTACCCTAAGTATTTAATTAATTAATTATTAATATAGAAAGGTGGGCAATTCAAGTAGGGTTGGCCGAATTTGACCCTTTTCGCAAGTTAAGCTTCACCCGGGTTCGATCCTTGGTGGAAGCAATGTTAAATTGAACTAATTAATATTAATTATCTGATTTAAGTAAGGGCATGATGAATCATTTCACCTAAACCTTAAAAAAAATCAGATTTTTCATTAATAAATAACAAGGAGTCCTAGTGTGACTAAGTCTTCAACTAAAACTCCCACACTTACTCTCATCTCTCTCCACTCTCTTTCTCACGCCTATCCACTCTCTTTCTCACGTTCATTATCAGTAAAAGAGCAAAGTCAAAATTTCATCACTCTTGAAGAACTTGAATGCTAAAACTCAAAAGAAAAACTAAACTAAAAATGAAAAGCAAAAACATTGTTCTTGACGGGTTGTGCTTGAAGTTTGGTGGTGAGGCTTTGGTGTCGTGGAGTGGGCTGCCATTGGAGAAGATTTGGAGGGTGTTCATCGACAAAAGGTATGGGTTTTCTTCCTCTTGGTCCCATTCCCAAGAGACCCCTAAGTTCTAGTCAAATTCTAATCCGACAACTAGGAATGTTCCCCTTTGCATGTCCCTGTCACTAGCTCCCATCGATTGTTGTAGGTTGGGTATGTTTGCTGGTAGAATTTAGGGATGTAACGTTTTTTCATGATGATTATATACATGTATTTATGTTTGGATTTATGTGATGATGAAAATGTGTGCAATGTGTGTGTAGCCGTGTTCTTGAGCATAGTTTGGAGCATGAAAATGGCATGTTTAAATCCTTGTGTTTTCGTATAAAATTACTTGGAAACAATGCATATAATAATGTACGAAATGACTAACGAATTTTCCATAAAAATAAATCGTATAAATGTTGAAAAAGGGGTATTGAAAAGATAACCATATTTCTATAAATCTGGAAATTTGGCTCGGGTTGGGCAGTGTTGAGGGAGGTGCATTTCAATTATTTTTTTAATGTGAGGTCATCAGGGATTGAACCCAAGACCTCACCATATGCAAGCTATAAAAAAATTCAGTAATAAAAATGAGGTAAGGGGGATTCGAAATGGGGTAAGGCTCAAGTGAAGAGTATTGAGAAAAATGAAAGAAAAATAAAATGAGTGACGTGGGGATCGAACCCACAACCTCTCGGATAGGTGAGGGAGAGAGGAGAAAAATGAAAGAAAAATAAAATGAGGTGTGTGGGTATCGAACCCACAACCTCTCGGATAGGTGAGGGAGTTAGGAGAAAGAAATTTAAAGAATAATAAAATGAGGTTGTGGTGGATCGATCCCACATGCTCTTGGTCTCAAACGAAAAAGGAGAGAGGAAAGAAAAGAAATAAAAAGAAGTATAGGCGTTGGGGCTCGACCTCGGGCCTCCAAGATGGAATTTTTAAATCAAAATTCAATATAAGACTAAGTGTTTCTCAAGTGATTTGAAATCGGGTTCCCTTGCCCAATTCCGTATTGATGCATGAGTCTTACATGAATAAATAATTAATGAATGCTGCCTATAGGAATCGAACTCGAAACCTTGGCATACCTACAAGATGCATAAGTCTTGTACCATATAATCTTGGGTAAGTATGAATCATTTAAATGAATTATGAACGAAGCCTCATGGCTTGTACGTATGGATGCATAAGTCCAGCGTACGTTTAAAAATAAGTGAACCTAAGATGTGTATGATGAAATGATGTGACCCCCGGAGGTTTAAGTAAGAATGTGAAACACACTAGAAGGCCAAGTGCAATGGCATATGACGAAATGTACATTCACGTAATAAGGTGAGTAATTATGTTATACTATGATGCTAATGAAAATATTGACAACATGATAAGAGGCTAGTGCAAGTGAGACAAGTTTCATCTACGCCTAAAAATCAATGTCACTAAATGAAATTTCTAAGAGAGTATATTTATGCTAAACGATGAATAAATCAAGAAAGAGTGGCTACATGAGGATAGGCTAGTACAAGTGAGACAAGTTGTATCTACGCCTAGAATCGATGTCCCTCAATGTAAATTCCAAGAGAGCATATGTATGTTATACGATGAACAAATAATGAAAGGTGAGTAAAGATGAAATGAAAAGATGTTAATAAATAACAGGGTGGCATCATAATATGAGGCTAGTGCAAGTGAGACAAGCTGTACCTACGCCAATATAAGGTCACCAAAAGTAGTCACCTAAGAGAGTGTTGAATATTAAGAGACAAGTCTCAATCACACTCTATATGTAAGTGTATGGACAATTCACACTTAATACGTAAAGAAGAGATGATAAATCATCTAATGAGCTCTAACTACCTCATGCTAGAAACAAGCTTCGACGATGTATGAGTTGAATGTAAATAGGAACTTTAAATGGAGCACCTATAGGCTAGCTATGAGTGGTGATGCCTTCTTTCGGGAAGGGCGGAGGTTCATGTAATTCTCATGAGATGAGACTGTCCACCAAGGTGGGTATGTGTCTCCCTAAATCTCCTAGTCTTTGAACTATCCTACCAACATAAGGAACTAGCCAGTGGTTTTCCACCTAAGCGAGCTAGGGATGTTTTGGTTTCACCTTGGCCAGTGACTCCATCTCTTTTCGGTGTGAGGAAGACACCGGATTTCATGATGCTCACATGATCTATGTCGGTTAAAGTTAAAGTTCCTCAAAGTATGAAAGATAATGAAAGGAATGATACCAAAGGTGTTTGGATAGGATAATCAAGAGGTGAACTATACTCAAGTATTGATACTAGGTCATTCTTGGTCATTGTATAGTGAACCCGATGAGAGTCTTAAACAATATCCTAGGTATAGCTGGTGTTCACACCAGCCTACGAACGAATGAAAATGAAGTAAGTATGAATGAATGAAGCAGGCTCTGTGTTTGCTGAAGAAGGCTCCCTAGTTGAGGTCCCATATGTTGAGCCCTCATTTTGGGAAGTCCTAATGTTAAGTCCGTGATTCCAAGGTCTCACGGCATATGAAAGAATGATATGTAATATATGTATGTGCTATATGAAATATGTTATGTGATGTGTGCAATATGAAAAGAATGATGATGCATGTTACTCTCATAGCATGACTTTCCTAATCTGATTTGGCAAGTCCAACTGACTTGGCTTTCCACAATTCATATCGTTAGGAGAGAGATCTTCTTAATCATGCATGTCCTTGGTGTGTACTTGCATACACCCATACTTAGTACAAGTGTGTACTAATCCCATACGTTATACTATTTTAGGTGCAGGTTCAGGAGGGTGTTGAAGATATTCATTGCAGCTGTTCGGACATTAGAGCTTTTCATCCGGACTTGGTAGGTTCTCATGCATTCGAGGATGCCTGCCGTTATGTTTCTAGATTAGTGATAGGTTTAGGCTAGTGGAGCATGTTCCACTAGTATTTCTTTCCTATGTTGTTCAGACTTATGTAATGGTGCCATTTTGGCAATTGTTACTTATGCTATAAGACTATTTATTTCCAGATTGAATGATTCTTTATTAGATGGTTCATACACATGAGCCATGAACTTCTTTATACGCATATGCATGTTATAACTATGAAGTCTATGTACACTTCAAACAAAACAAAAAGTTTCAAATTTTCCGCTAAAATTGACCTAACAAATGTAATGACGACGTAAGTAGGCTTGTCTGCGACCTTTGAGAGGTCAACGACGCCGGTTTCGGCTAGGGTCTAGACCCCGGTCGTGACAAACTTGGTATCTGAGCATTAGGTTAAATATCTAAGACATCAGGCTCAAATCAACCACGTTAAGTAGTTTCTAAGTTATGGTAGTGAAGTGCACCACTATCATGAATTAGAGACTGCACAATGCTTAGGAAAATTCCCTTCTTTTGATCTTATCATGCCTTCTCTAATGTCTGCTTACTTGGTGTTATGAGCGTATCTATCATCAATTCTTATATTTCATAAATTGAACACAAGGAGGAACGCTGGTTGGGGAAGAGGAGGATCAGCTGCTGGGGGCAACCAAGTTCCACCCAGGCCCCAGCAACTGGAATAGAGATGCTTGTTAACCCAGCTGGATTGACAGATGGAGAAGTGAGGACAGCACTGGCACAGATTGCCCAAGCCATCACATTATAAGCTCAGGCTATGACAGCCCAGGCGGAGCAACGAGGTGTTCCCAGAGAGAACCCACCTGCCAGCACCATGGCTAGAAGGTTAAGGGACTTCACGAGGATGAATCCTCCCATTTACACTGGATCTAAGACTGCGGAGGATCCCCAGGAGTTTGTAGATGAGATCCACTAGATACTGTGAGCAATGGGTTTGACTGAGGTGGAGAAGGCTGAGCTGGCATCCTACAGATAAAGGATGTAGCTCAATCCTTGTATAAGATGTGACAGTATAGCAGGGCCTTAGGAGGAGGTCCTATGACTTGGGATCTTTTCAAGACGGCTTTTCTAGAGCGGTTCTTTCCCAGAGAAATGAAAGAGTTTAGGGCTGAGGAATTCATCAACCTTAAGCAGGTCTCGATGTCAATCAGGGATTACTCCCTGAAGTTCGTAAAACTTTCCAGTTATGCCACTTCTCTTGTGTCTAACAGCAGAGACGAGATGAGTAGATTCTTGGCAGGGATTGCTGAGGATCTCGAGGAGGAGTGTAGGGCATCTATGCTGCATGACAGCATGGACCTTTCCAGGCTTATGGTCCATGTCCAACAAGTGGAGGAAAGCAGGAAGAGGAAGCACACTAGGGCAGGGAGCAGGTCAAGGCAAGCTTAGGAGAATTTTTTCAAGGAAGAGTAATACTGAAATCAGTGATAAGCCCAGGTTTAAGAAGGGACTCTCCCACCAAAGGGAGTCAAGTTCATCCAAGGGTTGCTATGATAGGGATTCCGAGTCCAGAGTTAACAGAAACAATGAAGTAGATACACCTTAGGAGAGGCCACCTTGTAGTAAATATGGCAAACTGCATGTAGGAGAGTGTATGATGGGCTCTAACGCTTGTTACAGTTGTGGCAAACCGGGTCACATAATGAAGGATTGTATGAATAGGATAGGTCAAGAAAAAGGGAAAGAGAGAGTTCAGCCAAATGGTCCAAGTTAAGAGGCTCCAAGGAGGCAATGATTCTTCGCACTCAAGTCTAGGGGTGCAGGGGAAGACACTCTTGGTGATGTATCGGGTTCGTAGCCTTAATTAGTCTTTCATGTGTTTGACTGTGTATGGTTTTATGCACTAGTATGAAGTTAATATGTTTGAGTCATCATGTTGGTTGCTGATTTGTGTTACTTATGTGTTTACTTATGTTGTATGCTTTGATGAGACTAGTTTAGGAAAGAGTTCCTTAGTCTAATAATGTGAAGCTGCTAGTAGGTTTCAAGGATGTGCACCATCATGTTAATATGTGAATCATATATTCACCAATGAGGAGTATTGAATTGCCTATGTATGCATATGTTCTATAGATGACTTACTTGTTGCTAGTAAAGAGTAGTGTCATTCGGGGATGAATGTTCCTAAGGGGGGTGTAATGTAACAACCCGAAAATAACTATGTGAAGTAATGCCTAAACGTACCTAGAATGCCTAGATTAGACCGGGTTCACAGTCTTGATGCGCGTGGAACCAGACCTCAAGACCCATGTACCAGCCAAGCCAACCAACTTGGTGAGTTACTTGAGCTAGGCAAGGTTGGTCCATCCATGTAGGGCACCCGAATATTAAGATTCACCCGGATGAGTCTTAACCGGACTTGAAAAGGGTAATCTTAGGTTTGGAGGGTCTAGGGGTAGTATTTCAATTACCCTAAGTATTTAATTAATTAATTAATTATTAATATAGTAAGGTGGGCAATTCAGGTAGGGTTGGCCAAATTTGACCCTTTTCGCAAGTTAAGCTTCACCCGGGTTCGATCCTTGGTGGAAGCAATGTTAAATTGAATTAATTAATATTAATTATCTGATTTAAGTAAGGGCATGATGATTCATTTCACCTAAACCTTAAAAAAATCAGATTTTTGATTAATAAATAACAAGGAGTCCTAGTTTGACTAAGTCTTCAACTAAAACTCCTACAATTACTCTCATCTCTCTCCACTCTCTTTCTCATGCCTATCCACTCTCTTTCTCATGTTCAATATCAGTTAAAGAGCAAAGTCAAAATTTCATCACTCTTGAAGAACTTGAATGCTAAAACTCAAAAAAAAAACTAAACTAAAAATGAAAAGCAAAAACATTGTTCTTGACGGGTTGTGCTTGAAGTTTGGTGGTGAGGCTTTGGTGTCGTGGAGTGGGATGCCATTGGAGAAGATTTGGAGGGTGTTGATCGACAAAAGGTATGGGTTTTCTTCCTCTTGGTCCCATTCCCAAGAGACCCCTAAGTTCCAGTCAAATTCTAATCTGACAACTAGGAATGTTCCCCTTTGCATGTCCCTGTCACTAGCTCCCATCGATTGTTGTAGGTTGGGTATGTTTGCTGGTAGAATTTAGGGATGTAACGTTTTTTCATGATGATTATATACATGTATTTATGTTTGGATTTATATGATGATGAAAATGTGTGCAATGTGTGTGTAGCCGTGTTCTTGAGCATAGTTTGGAGCATGAAAATGGCATGTTTAAATCCTTGTGTTTTCGTATAAAATTACTTGGAAACGATGCATATAATAATGTACGAAATGACTAACGAATTTTCCATAAAAATCTATCGTATAAATGTTGAAAAAGGGGTATTGAAAAGATGACCATATTTCCAGAAATCTGGAAATTTGGCTCGGGTTGGGCAGTGTTGAGGGAGGTGCATTTCAATTATTTTTTTAATGTGAGGTCATTAGGGATTGAACCCAAGACCTCACCATATGCAAGCTATAAAAAAATTCAATAATAAAAATGAGGTAAGGGGGATTCGAAATGGGGTAAGGCTCAAGTGAAGAGTTATGAGAAAAATGAAAGAAAAATAAAATGAGTGGTGTGGGGATCGAACCCACAACCTCTCGGATAGGTGAGGGAGAGAGGACAAAAATGAAAGAAAAATAAAATGAGGTATGTGGGGATCGAACCCAAAACCTCTCGGATAGGTGAGGGAGTTAGAAGAAAGAAATTTAAAGAATAATAAAATGAGATTGTGGGGGATCGATCCCACATGCTCTTGGTCTCAAACGAAAAAGGAGAGAGGAAAGAAAAGAAAGAAAAAGAAGTATAGGCATTGCGGATCGACCTCGGGTCCCCAAGCTGGAATTTTTAAATCAAAATTCAATATAAGACTAAGTGTTTCTCAAGGGATTTGAAATCGGGTTCCCTTGCCCAATTCCAAATTGATGCATGAGTCTTACATGAATAAATAATTAATGAATGCTGCCTATAGGAATCAAACTCGAAACCTTGGCATACCTACAAGATGCATAAGTCTTGTACCATATAATCTTGGGTAAGTATGAATCACTTAAATGAATTATGAACAATGCCTCATGGCTTGTACGTATGGATGCATAAGTCCAGCGTACGTTTAAAAATAAGTGAACCTAAGATGTGTGTGATGAAATGATGTGACCCCCAGAGGTTTAAGTAAGAATGTGAAACACACTAAAAGGCCAAGTGCAATGGCATATGACGAAATGAACATTCACGTAATAAGGTGAGTAATTATATTATACTATGATGCTATTGAAAATATTGACAACATGATAAGAGGCTAGTGCAAGTGAGACAAGTTTCATCTACGCCTAAAAATCAATGTCACTAAATGAAATTTCTAAGAGAGTATATTTATGCTAAACGATGAATAAATCAAGAAAGAATGGCTACATGAGGATAGGATAGTACAAGTGAGACAAGTTGTATCTACGCCTAGAATCAATGTCCCTCAATGTAAATCCAAGAGAGCATATGTATGTTATACTATGAACAAATAATGAAAGGTGAGTAAAGATGAAATGAAAAGATGTTAAGAAATAACAGGGTGGCATCACAATATGAGGCTAGTGCAAGTGAGACAAGCTGTACCTACGCCAATATAAGGTCACCAACAGTAATCACCTAAGAGAGTGTTGAATATTAAGAGACAAGTCTCAATCACACTCTATATGTAAGTGTAAGGACAATTCACACTTAATACGTAAAGAAGAGATGATAAATCATCTGATAAGCTATGACTACCTCATGCTAGAAGCAAGCTTCGATGATGTATGAGTTGAATGTAAATAGGAACTTTAAACGGAGCACCAATAGGATAGATATGAGTGGTGATGCCTTCTTTCGGGAAGGGCGGAGGTTCACGTAATTCTCATGAGATTAGACTGTCCACCAAGGTGCGTATGGGTATCCCTAAATCTCCTAGTCTTTGAACTATGCTGCGATGTATGAGTTGAATGTAAATAGGAAGTTTAAACGGAGCACCGATAGGCTAGCTATGAGTGGTGATGCCTTCTTTCGGGAAGGGCAGAGGTTCACGTAATTCTCATGAGATTAGACTGTCCACCAAGGTGTGTATGGGTCTCCCTAAATCTCCTAGTCTTTGAACTATGCTCCCAACATAGGGAACTAGCCAGTGGTTTTCCACCTAAGCGAGCTAGGGATGTTTTGATTTCACCTTGGTCAGTGACTCCACCTCTTTTCGGTGTAGGGAAGACACCTGATTTCATGATGCTCACATGATCAATGTCGGTTATATTTGAAGTTCCTCAAAGTTTGAAAGATAATGAAATGAATGATACCAAAGGTGTTTGGATAGGATAATCAAGAGGTGAACTAGACTCAAGTAATGACACTAGGTCATTCTTGGTCATTGCACAGTGAACCCAATGAGAGTCTTAAACAATATCCTAGGTATAGCTGGTGTTCACACCAGCCTACGAACGAATGAAAATGAAGTAAGTATGAATAAATGAAGCAGACTCAATGTTTGCTAAAGAAGGTTCCCTTGTTGAGGTCACATATGTTGATCCCCCATTTTGGGAAGTCCTAATGTTAAGTCCGTGATTCCAAGGTCTCACGGTATATGAACGAATGATATGTAATATATGTATTTGCTATATGAAATATGTTATGTGATATGTGCAATATGAAAAAAATGATGATGCATGTTACTCTCATAGCATGACTTTCCTAATCTGATTTGGCAAGTCCAACTGGCTTGGCTTTCCACAATTCATATCGTTAGGAGAGAGCTCTTCTTAATCATGCATGTGCTTGGTGTGTACTTGTATACACCCATACTTAGTACAAGTGTGTACTAATCTCATACATTATACTATTTTAGGTGCAGGTTCAGGAGGGTGTTGAAGACATTCATTGCAGCTGTTCGGACATCAGAGCTTTTCATCCGGACTTGGTAGGTTCTCATGCATTCGAGGATGCCTGCCGTTATGTTTCTAGATTAGTATTAGGTTTAGGCTAGTGGAGCATGTTCCACTAGTATTTCTTTCCTATTTTGTTCAGACTTATGTAATGGTGCCATTTTGGCAATTGTTACTTATGCTATAGGACTATTTATTTCCAGATTGAATGATTCTTTATTAGATGGTTGATACACATGAGCCATGAACTTCTTTATACGCATATGCATGTTATAACTATGAAGTCTATGTACACTTCAAACAAAACAAAAAAGTTTCAAATTTTCTGCTAAAATTAACCTAACGAATGTAATGACGATGTAAGTAGGCTTGTCTGCGACCTCTGAGAGGTCAACGACGCCGGTTTCGGCTAAGGTCTAGACCCCAGTTGTGACATGTTCCTAAGGGGGGATAATGTAACATTCCAGAAAATGTACTTGTTTAGTGAAGAGTCTATTAGGTTTTAAGAATATGTATTGGGGTACATAGGTATCCCAATGCCCACTATTGAGTAATATTGGGCATGTTAGAGAATATTGGCTTAAGGGTGTTAGCCGATTTCTATGTATTAACAAGTAACTTAAAATACACTTTGGTGTTCAAATGCTCCAATCCAAGCTTGTTTAGGAATTGTACCTGCAATTAAGACCCTAAGCTAAAATTCTTAATTTCATCGCTTACACACATTAGGTACGAGGCATCCAAGTTTCAAGCCTAGGTACCATAGCACATGATCATTTTAGATTAAGTAGTGCCCAAGGACATGTGAGGATCCTTGGGACAAGAAGTGCACTTTGCAAGTGCAACTATAGAGTGCACAGTTAGGAAAGTGCACGGCAACACATGAGCAAGCACATGTGCTACCGGCCGAGAGACCAAGCGACCAATCCCAACCGATTCGGTTAGGGCGTTTAGGGGCCGGCATGCGTCAGGTGAAGCCATGTGGGGCCGAGCTTCCTAACCAATCCTAGGCTCTAACTAACTTACCTAACTAGCTAACTAACCTAGGACTAACTAAAATAAACTAACTAGTGTGCACGAAATCCTAAGACCTAACTGGGTGACACTAGCCGAGTAGCTAACTAAAGAAACATCATAGTACCTAACCTAGGATGATCCAAAGGGGTTTGTTATGGTCCTACTGACTTAGGGGTACTTTAGTAATTACCCTAGGTCACTTAATTAAT
Organism: Solanum sitiens; assembly: GCA_016801875.1. NCBI lineage: Eukaryota > Viridiplantae > Streptophyta > Magnoliopsida > Solanales > Solanaceae > Solanum > Solanum sitiens. The sequence goes on along the minus strand of JABWTJ010000062.1, from coordinate 688,359 downwards.
TAAATAAGCAACTTAATTAATTAATTTAAATTCATGGTCAAACCCGAAACTCTTAGCAAATTTTCATAATTTGGCTAAGTCAAATGCTCTCCTATTTTTAGTCAATTTAGGAGGTGCATTTTGGTAATTAGTTAATTGATTTATTTAATTAAGTTAATTATTTAATTAGTCAATATTCAGTTCCTAAGACTTAGACTCACGTTTATCTAGTAGAAACTCACGACTGAAAAACAGTGAGCAAACGTAAGAAAAATAGAAAAATACTTTCGGTTCTCCTTAGTTTCTCTCTTTGATTCCTTTCCCCATGTGGATTTTCAAACGTTTTGAATTCAAGAAAACCGAAACTAGGGTTGTTCCCAATGAAATTGTCGAATGTTCATTTCCCTAGTTCTCCCTATTTCCAATTCTAGTAGTATGAATAATGCAAATATCGAGCCTGTTGTCGGTATGTGGTGCTAACTAATCATTATGTGTAGGTTTTTGTGATTTGATAATGTTGAATGAGACCTATAGGTGTGATCCGTATGATTAGAGTATCATTTACATGAGATAAGAAATGTTGTAATGTCTAATTGTGTTCGAGAAGATGAAATTGTTATAAGTCGTTTATGAAATTCAATTTATTATTGAAAGGAATGAAGTTTTTGATTACTGTGTGTTTACAGTAGATATGTTTGTAAGTGTTTGGAATGCAATGTTTCCAAGAAGAAATAAGAATGAGAATCAAAGCTAGTTAATGAATCTTCAATGCCAAATCAGCTTTATAGCTTGGCCAAACTAAGCACTGAATTGTTCTTATAAGCTAATCAAATGTTAAAAGTTGGCTTGCTTAAAATGATGAGATTGCTATTGTATATACATGAAGTTAATTGCCTTGGCTAGTGATAATATCATGATAAGTTTTTAGTGAAAGTTTGGTTTATGCCAATAAATTGGCCAGCAATGTTATTTCCAAAATATGTAATAGAATTGGCCAATGACTAAGTGATACCAATCTTATATGGCCAATGTAAATTATGATGTTTCTTGTAAGGCCAAATACATGTTAAAGATTGACTTGACAAGATGTAACTCAATGAACTCATAACCTAAGGTATGCCAATGATTGGGACAAGTCCCAACATACCCTATCTAAATGAACTTGTGAACATAGTAGCACATTGAATAAGTCCTTATAACTTTCATAAAGAATGGTAAAAGACTAACAAATAACATTGAACATGATAAGGTGAGTAATGAAATAACAAAAAGCTTATGAGTTATGAAATTGACCTAGAATGGGGTGTTAAAGGAAGTGAGACAAGTCTCACTTGCACCTAAACAATTATGTTAAATATACTCACATAAGAGGTTGTTATAAATCTTGAGACACATCTCATTCACACCTTGATGATAATGTAAGATTTAAGTTCACATTCATCAAGTATATAAAGGGATGACAAGTCATCCATTGAGCAAAGCATACCTCATACTAGAAGAAAGCTTAGTGTATGAGTCAACTCTAAAAGTTGTAAAGTATAATAAATTGAGCTAAGCACCGATAGACTAGTAATGAGTTTGTGCAAACACATGTAAGCCTCATGAGATGAGACTACCACCAAGGTGGATAAGGTCTCCAAATACTCCTAGTCTTTGAACTATGTGGCCAGCATAGGTTACTAGCTAGTGGATCCACCTAAGAAAGCTAGGAAGTATGCAGTTTCACTTTGGCCGGTGAACCACCTCTTTTCAGTATGGGGAAGACACTGGATTTCATGTTAGCTCACATGATCTTTGTTGGTTAAATGCTATAGATTTTTTTAAGAAAATAAGAAAGAAAGAAAGAAATAACTAGGAAGATGAGGGGTGTTCGGATAGGATGACCAAAGGGTGAGGTTAGACTAAGTAATGATGTAAGTCATTCTTAGTCATTGCACAGAAAGATCCCAATGGAAGTCTTAAAAGAATATCCTAAGTCAACCTAGCATGTTCAAAGTGAACATGAGATCAAAGAAGAAGAAATGTAAGTTCAAAGTAAACTAAATAAGCAAAAGCATAAGAATATCAAATCATCAGTGTTTGATAAGAATGAAGTTTTAACAGTTATTGGTTTATGCCAATAAAGGGAGCAAAACATAATGACTCATCAATTGGAGTATGAATATATGCCCTAGCATCTTTATATTATGCAAATGATCAAAGAATGGGCATAGACAATAAAGATTTGCTTATAAAGACTTCATGCCCAATTTAACAATCATGGAAAGAACAACTTGTGAGTAGGGTAGTCAAATCATTTCCTTAGTCTTTTGGATTACTTACTTGATTCATTGTAGCAATGGGACTACAATTAATCATTTTACTCGTAAGTAAAACATAGGATCAAAGGATATCATTGAACTACACAACAAAAAGAATAAAAGACTTAAAATAAACTAAGTCTGGGAGAGGGAGCTCTCGGCCTAAGGGGAGCAAAAATATTAAATTTTGCTTGAGTTGTTTAAAATTATGTTCATGATTCCAAGGTCTTATGTACATATAGAAAATGAGTTGTGTGCTTTAAATGCATGAAAATATGTCATATTCATAGCATGATTCATAAATAACGAATTAGGAAAGTGAAGTGACTTCACTTTCCAAAAATGGCATGTTGCTATAGGAAGAGCTTTCCTTGATCATGCATAGTCCTTATGTGTTTATGTGCATACACCCATACTTAGTACAAGTGTGTACTAACCCATATGCAATTACTATTTTTATAGGTGCAGGTCCTTGAAGAAGATTGAAGATCAGTTGAAGTTGTTCGGACTAGTACCTCAAGACTTTGGTAGGTCCTCTTGAGTCGAGGACGCCTACGCTTTATTTTCTAGCTTTAGTAGATTAGACATAGCTATTGGATGTTGTCCCTAGCGTTTCCTTTCAAACATTTGTTCAAGCTTTTGTATTAAGGCCGATTTGGCAAATATTAATGATATTATGAATTCTTCATTTCAATTGTTCAATCTGTTAATAGATGGTTGTTTATTTTGAGCTGTTAGTATATCGCTATTATGCAAGAATTATATGAAGTCTAAGTATATTTCAGTAAATTTAAAAAGTTTTAAGTTTTTCGCTAAATTTAACTGTATGATTGTGATGAAAGCTAAGAAGAGGCTTGTCTGCGACCTCTGAGAGGTTAACGACGCCGGTCTTATCTAGGGTCTAGGACCCGGGTGTGACAAACTTGGTATCAGAGCATGAGGTTAAATTACCTAGGAACTAAGGCTCAAAACAACGACGTTGCGTAGTTTCTAGCTTATGGTTGTGAAGTGCACCACAACCATGACTTATAGACTTAGTGATGTTAAGAATCTTCCCTTCTTCTACTCTTTATCGTGCTGTGTAGAGTTTTGACATTTGTGTCATTCTAGCATCTAACTTCCTTATTGTGTGTGCGTGTAGAAAAATGAACACAAGAAGAAACGCAGGCAGGAGAGTTGGAGAAGCAGCTGCTGGGGGAAACCAAGCTCCTCCTCAATCCCCAGTGCTGGAGTGCAAGTGCCTGTCAACCCAGCTGCGTTGACAGATGGAGAAGTGAGAGCAGCACTGGTTCAGATGTCCCAAGCCATCACTTCTCAGGCACAGGCTATCACAGCCTAAGCCACTAGAGAGGGTGCTCCCAGGGAGAACCCACATGCTAGCACCATGGCTAGCAGACTAAGAGATTTCACCAGGATGAATCCTTCAGTCTACTTTGGGTCCAGAACCAATGAGGATCCCCAGGAGTTTATGGACGAGGTCACAAGATTCTCTGTGCTATGGGTGTTAATGAAGAGGAGAAGGTTGAGTTGGCTGCATACCAGCTCAAGGATGTGGCTCAGGTATGGTACAAGATGCGAGTAGATGGCCGAGCACCAGGAGAAGTCCCCATCACTTTGGACATTCTCAAGACTGCATTCCTGGAGAGGTTCTTTCCCAGAGAGCAGAGAGAGGCTAAGGTTGAGGAGTTCATCAACCCACGTGAGGGAGGTATGTCAGTCAAGGAATACTCCTTGAAGTTTATTAAACTTTCCAAATATGCTTCTTCTCTGGTGTCCTGTAGCAGGGATGAGATGAGCAGGTTTGTGACTGGTGTATCGGAGGATCTGGAGGAGAAATTTCGGGCAGCCATGTTGCATGATAACATGGACCTTTCTAGGTTGATGGTACATGCATAGCAGGTGGAGGAGAGTCGTCGGAGGAAGAGAGACCGAGAAGGCAATAAACCTAGGCCCTCGGATCAGTCTGGTTCTAGCACTGGTAGGAGTTCGTTTGGAGTCCAGGACAGGCCTAAGTTCAAACATTTGTTCAAGCTTTTATTTTAAGGCCGGTTTGGCAACTAGTAATGATATTATGAATTCTTCATTTCAATTGTTCAATTTGTTAATAGATGGTTGTTTATTTTGAGCTATTAGTATATCACTCTTATGCAAGAATTATATGAAGTCTAAGTACACTTCACTAAATTTAAAAAGTTTTAAATTTTCCGCTAAATTAAACTGTATGATTGTGATGAAAGCTAAAAAAAGGCTTGTCACCTCTGAGAGGTTAACGACGCCGGTCTCATCTAGGGTCTACGACCCTGGTGTGACAATGGAGCAGAAAGATTTTGTCTAGGATTAACTATGTTCTAAACCTTGGTATATCTTTTGACCACTTTCTCTAAGTATTTTGTATATACTTTGATTTCGATCAAGATTCCCAGCTAAAAAAAAATCTCTAACAACTTCCCCCAACTAGAAATATCCAACAAACTTTTGTCTAAGAAATCTCTAACTCAAGCTCTTCAAACAGGTTTTCCCTACTCTTTTTTTTCTCAAAGAAAAAAAAATCCCCAAAAATCCTCCTCAAACGATGAACACTAAGAGAATATATATAGAAGGGAATTAGGGTTTGCAAAATGGGGGGGAACATATGATAAAAATCGGTTCCAGGCCCATGAATTCAAAATTCAAAATCCAAATCTTCACCAATTTCGGACCGACCACTTTTTCTGAAAAAATTCAGCTCATTCCAAAAGAAAGAATGGTGCGATCAATGCTTGAGATCGACTCACCCGTCCTTGGAAGGGCGACATGGAGCAATCTTATCGTCTCCAGGATGATTCTCACGTGTTTTTAGTGCAGTTGTGACCATACAAATGAAATGGCCGTTGAGGATGAGAACAACGAAACTCGGATCACTGTCTCACGTGTTGTTACTTTCAGCAATTTCACTTGAACTTCAGGCTGCTGCGCGTGGCTATCGATGTTGGGTCGCTATCCTCGTTCTCTCTTTGGGGATTCTGGGTTCTTGCTTAAACGGGGTGCATATGGGTTGTTTGGGATGAAAAAAGGGGCCGGGTCAGTTCTGTTTTCTATACGTATAGATGTTGGGTAATTTTGTGAAGAAAAATGGGATGGGAATTGTGTTGTGTGTTGGTATTATTAGTGGGCTGCTGACTTAGAAATATGTGGAACTGGAATTGGAATATAAAATAGGCCCAATTTTGAATCTTAGATGGTTTTAAGGTGAGGTAAGGATAGAGTTTAGAGTTTAAGCAAAAATGGGTTAAGTTAACCAATTCGACTAAATTCTAAATAAGACGAATTAATATTAATTAATTTACAAACTTCTTAATCTTAACGAAATTAAATAATCAAATCAAAAATTCAAAATTATAACCTTAATTTAAACTAAGCTAATTTAACAAAATAATTACTAAAATTAAAAAAATTTAGATGACTTTCGAAATGTTTATAAAATATACTAATTATGTAAAACATATAGATATACATATATATATATATATATATATATATATATAAAACTAAAAAATGGTAAAATTAATTCAAAATAACTTGAAAAATATTTCAAACTTTATAAAAACTAATTGTTTCAAATCGTTTGAAATTTAAGAAGCTCGATGATTAATATATATTATGGAGGTCCAAAATTGGGTGTCAACAACTGTCCCTCATTTTACTTGGATTGATGCAAGAAATTTGAGGAAAATGAAATCGATCAAACCAATTTTGACCGACCACATGTTCGTCTTTAGGAAAGGATTTGGTACGGACCTCAGGAATTATGGCCGAACCCTGGCAACGGTTTTCCTACATATCTCAGGCTATATGAGAGTTCAGGACACTTGTAGTTCGGTAAGCTTGATTTAACGCCGACTTTGAAAGAATTCAAAAGTCATCTCGATACTAGATTATGAAGGGATCGAAATGCTCGAGAATGGATTTAAGAGTGAATGTTGGAATACAGCCGAGTTTTCAACACTGAGCCCGCCTACATATCCTAAGTAGAAGGAATCAGGCTGCTTGTAGTTCGACTCAATCGGTTGAGAAGAAAATCTATTATGCTAGATAGCCTTCAGTTCTGGAAGAGTGACAAATAAATTGACTATGAAAAAGAGGCTTGTAACCTCTCAGTCATGAATGTGGTGAACTTCACACCCATAATTAAGAACTTACACGGACATAATTTTTAAAGATCTTGGTGCATAGCCACTCGGATTGGAAAGTGCCTTCGGTGGATACCAGAATTTCCGGATGCAAAACTGAAACTGAGGAACCTAAAGAAAAACCCACATGCCTTCTTATAGGGGTGTGGTTTGATTGTGGTGGAAGTCGCTCCTCTGCTCGCGTCCTAAGAGTTTGACACTCTTCTTTGGACTATGTCCCAGTTCACTGCTAAGAAAAAGTTCCACGTTGTGTTGTATCCTTTTTTATGTCGTCCACACCTGTGATTTGATTTGAGAATTCATCCTCTTGGATGTTCTCGACAAAGACTGAAACAACTTGTTAGTAGAAAATATAACCGAAAAAGTGATAGTATCTCTTACGATGCTTTTCAGTTACTCTCTATGTGAAAGATGTCACATAAGTATATTCAGTATATGTCTGCTTACTCAAAGTAAATAATTAGTAGACATAATTCTGCTTTATCTAGCGGTTTGAGTGAAAAAATTAAGAAAGGTCATTCTTATAACAAATGAGTATCTCTTAATGGATGAGTGTAAACATCTTTTTCAATTAAATGAGAAAATAAAGAAGCATTGAGAATGAAAGATAATGAATACCGCTTTCGAACGCATTATGTCCATTACAGTTCATGATTTGCTGAGGATTCGGAGATGTCATTGCTTTTTTTCTTCATGGCAAACTCTGGTGATCTTTGCGACGAGCTAAGTGGCTCAATGATTATCCAACTGTAACCAGGTGGATGGCTCGATTATTATCCAACTGTAACGAGGTGGATGACTCGATAATTATCCAACTGTAACGAGGTGGATGACTCAATAATAGTCCAACTGTAACGAGGTGGATGACTCGGAGATTTTCCACTGTTACAAGGTGGATGGCTCGATGATTGTCCAACTATAACGAGGTGGATGACTCGATGATTGTCCACTGTAACGAGGTGGATTACTCGATGATATTTGCTTCAAAAAAAATTCCACGTCGTGCTGCATCTTTTCTTTGATGTCGTCTGCACCTGTGGTTTGGTTTGAGAATTCATCCTCGTGGATGATCTCGACAAAGAATGAAATAAACTTGTTAGCAGAAACTGCAATTTAAATAGAGAAGTAATATGTTTTACCGTACTCGGCAGATGTTCTAACGTCAGCCTCTGTCAGTTTTGAAAAAGTAGATGATGACTTGATATGATGTGAAAAATGATGCTTCATTGATTGAAAGATGATGATCCATTAGTAGCATAATGCTGCTACATGATAGGATGATGATGTTGATGCTCCATTGATAGGGTAGTGATTGATGGTCCAACGTCGGGATGATGTTGACGCTCCATTGATAGGATGATAATACTTCATTGATGATCCATTGGTAGGATGATTTTGATGCTCCATTGATAGGATGATGGGATGATGATGCTTCGTTGGTAGGATTATGAGATGATGATGCTTCTTTGATGATCCATTGATAGGATGACAGTGACATCCTTTTGGATGGTAGTATTATTTCTTGTGATAATATTGTAAAAATGTCCCTCTAGGGGGTCTCACATTACAACACATGTTGAGAGTGATTCTTTCACTTGTTCATATTTGAAAATTTGCATTCAATTATAGCTCATGCTCTGCTGGAAATATGAACGAGGTGTTGTTGCTTGTATTCTGAACTCTTCTTTTTTCTTTTTCTGAAAAACTTTAATGACTTTCCTGCATCCACAGAAAAAGATCACTGCCAAGTATCATGTCACGTCAAGCTTGATAAACTCCTTTGGGGTTGATATGTCGAGATCTATCAGACAACTTGTCGGAGAGATTCTGAAGAATGTTAAAGTTTTGACGATATGAATCTTGACATGTCAAAGATTTGTTAAAGTTTACTTCTGATCTTAAAAAACAACGTTTGGGGATCACTTAAAGTTACTTCTAACCGCCTGATCATGCTAGAGTTATTCACAACTATTTTAAACCTCTAATGCAACCAAGACGAAAATGTTTGAGGTCGTCCTCAAAAATTTCTGTCCCAGTTAACTGTCTTGGCGTATCTTGAACTGTTGGTGAGAAAAATCATGGAATTTTTTAGATCCTCTCAAAGATTTTGTCCCATTTACGATTCTCAATGTAACTTCAGTCTTGTCTTGTTGGGGAGATCTTCTTCTTGAGAATTTTTAAGTCCCACTCAAAAATTCTGTGTCAGTTTCTATTGTAAAGGAAAATAGAAATCTTAAGGGAGATATGACCGAGCCGTTGTGGCACCTACATATCCTGTTGAGGCAGGAATCAGGTCAAGCGTAGTTCCCTCTCAAAGGTTAACAATAAAGAAATTTACAAAGAAACGACTGAGACCGACATAGGCCGCCTACGTATCTCGTTCTTGAGAATTCAGGTCGAACGTAGTTCAAGGTACAAAAAGGAAACATTGAAAATATATGAAAGGGTGACCGAAGCCGACATAGGCCACCTACATATCTCATTCTTAAGAATTCAGGTCAAACATAGTTCATTACAAGGAAATATTAAAAGAAATAAATGGGGTGTCCGAGGCCGACACAGGCGGCCTACGTATCTCATTCTTGAGAATTCAGGTCAGACGTAGTTTATTACAAGGAAATATTAAAAGAAATAAATGGGGTGACCGAGGCCGACACAGGCTGCCTACGTATCTCATTATTGAGAATTCAGGTCAAACGTAGTTCATTATAAAAAATAATAATTTTTCTAACCACATAACATAAGACGATTACAAATAAACGATGCGATTACAAGGATAGAAATAAAAGACACTCTAAATCTTCAAATATAGAATCTTTTGATAGAATCTGAGTCGATTGATAACTTGAGATGAATATCTATGTTCCACCACGACTTGTGATCAAGCAAATACATTCGATGTATTTTCTAAGTAATTTGTTGAGTTCTCTTTTCTGAGCTTCTCTCATATGGATCCTGATTCTGACTTCTTTGACATACTCATCCTTTTCCATATTCACAATATCTGTATTATCCAAATTCAACTTACCCTGAGTCTTAAACTGTTTAAATTCTTTGACAAGTCGTTTGAATATCATAACCTCATCATCATACTCTTAGAACTCATCTTCGTCTATCCCATTTTGTTCATTCAGCTTGTGACATGATATGATATTGACAAGTTTAAAACTTATTTTTACTGAAACAATGATAAAGATGGTTAGATTAAAACAAACAGAATAAATTTTCGCAATAAAAGAGGCTTTCATTGAAAATAAGGAAATGCGAACTTTGGCCATGACCATGATCCATTTTGCCTTTTTCAAAACATTACGAGGACTTAAAACATAAACAAGTAAAATTGGATAAAGGGCGAGTTTCGAGACTCATTCAAACTACCATCGATTTTGAAAATATTATAAGATTCATCTTTGTCTATCAAGTTGAGAGAGAGATAAAGCACGGAGTGGAAGTCCAGTTAAGAACTTTCTTTATTGTCTGGGCGTCTCGTATGCCTGGTGCCTCAATCATCTTCTTGGGCGCAACCTCGCCTTCTTCCAAAAGCTTCCCCATTCCTTCTCCAAGATTGTAATCATTGGCATATTCCTCTACCACAAAAGATTGACATGAATGAGGCAAAGACTTTAGTGGAACATTATTAATCCCCTTCTTGTTCTGACCCTCTTGACACAAAAGCAAACGCTTGATGGAGTTTCATGTTTGTAAAATTGAGTTTCTCAATTATGCTCGGAGAAGCTGCAACTTTCTCAAGGTCGTCAGGACCAGTCGGAACTATCGCCTTTACTATGCCCCACTAATCCTCCGTCTCTATCATATTGATATTTGTACCTCCATAGTTCAACCAATGATTACTGTTGACGTTAGGTACAACAGTCTTGACCACATTCTGGTCAATCAAGTCATGGATCTTGTGGTTTAAATTGATACAATCTTCAGTATCATGCCCAACACTGTTGGAATGATATGCACACATTCGATCAGCTTGGTAAAATCGAGATCTAGTATCAACATGTTTGAGCCTAACTGGATGAATAATACCTGTCGATCTCAATTGCTCAAATAACTTCGTCCAACTTTCTATAAGCGGCGTGAAATTCCGAGCAGGCTTCTTCTCGAATCTCAAACGAGGAGGATCATAATGGCCTTGTTGAGGTGGAGGCATTTGATGATAATTTGGGGCGTTTTGACGGGAAGGTGCTTGAGACTTTGGGTCAATCATGTTAATAGTGAATCCTCCACGATTCAACAGTGAATCACCATCGGCATTGGAAGTCACAGTTTGAAGAGTGACAATTCTTTGATCAATAAAGTCTTGAATTTTATGCTTTAAGTTGATGCAATCTTCAGTGGTATGTCCAGTAGCTCCAGAATGGTAAGCACAATGAAGATCAGGCCTGTAAAGTCTGGAATTGACATTGACATTTTTCGAATCGATAGTTTGTATTAGACTAGCCAACTTCAATCTCTCAAAGAGTTGGTCGACTTTCAACCAAAGGAGTAAATACTCGAGCAGACTTCTTCAAAAATTTCTGACAAGAAAGATTATAATTATTTTGTGAAAATAGAGGTATTTCGCGGTAATTTGGAGGATTTTGGTAAGTAAGTGTTGGTGTTTGAAAACTTTGGTATTGTAGAGCTTGGTAGCTATGAGGGGCATTTGGGTAATTTTGTAATGGAGCTTGGTAATTTGGATGATTTAGTGGTGGATCTTGGTAATTTGGTTGGACGGTGTAACGATTTTGTTGAGCTTAAGGGTATGTTTTGGATGGTAAAGACTTTCAAACATTAAGACCAGCATGTCTCTTTGATTTGTGTCTCGATTCAAATGAGACAGAAGAAACATCTTCCCTTTTCCTCCTTAACGGTACTGGGCGGGGAGTCATTTGGAGGATTTTTCCGGTCCTAAGACCATCTTCAATATCTTCACCAATTTTGACTATCTCACTGAACTTCCCTCTTAAAATAAGTAACATCATGTTGTAGTACTCAGGCTCTTGAATGTGCACGAAGACTTCAATAATTTCTTTCTCGGTCATGGGAGGCCTAACCCTTGTGGCCTCTCTTCTTCAAAGGTAGGCATACTCACGATAGCTTTCAGTAGAATTATGTCTGATTCTCTCCAAAGAGTATCGATCAAGAAATAATTCCACATTGTAACCAAACCTTTCAACGATGTTTTTGGCCAAAGCATTCCAACTTGTTCGTTGCTTGATTTCTTTAGAAATAAACCATTCCAATGCTTCTCCTTTTAGACTTTGACTAAAGAGTCGCATTAACAGAGCCTCATCTTTCCCAACTCCAATGAGTTGATCACAATAAGCCCTCAAATGAGTCAAAGAATTCTCAACTCCACTAAATGTATCAAACTTTGATACTTTAAAACCTTTCGGAAGCTGCAAATGTGGATGACGACACAAATCTTCATAATTGAACCCAACAATGTCTGGAGTGTGTTAAAAGTCCTTCATTGCATTCATGACTTCCTCTCTGATGCTTTGCTCAGCCTTTCCTTTCTTGACCATCCACTCATTTTCCTTCTTCTCAGAATCTTCGGGTTCAAAATGTGTGGTAAAAGAAGGGTACAATTCAGGTGATATTGGAAGATGAAATGTGATTTTTAGAGGTTTGGGTTGAGTGGCAGGTGGGTTTTGGACAATTTGAGTAGGAATTTTATGATTGAGAGGAAAAATCTGGGGAATGTTGGTATCTAGATTTTGAGAAGTAGGTGACTTTTGGTGTGAGAAACTAGCATGATGTGGGTTAGGGGTGGTTAAGTCAATGATGGAAGGTTTTGGAATTGTAGAGGTGGTTGAATTGTTTGGGAAATGTTCGGATGTTGGATCTGAATTAGTATAATGGAGTGCAGGCCTCTCGTTGTCTAGAGTAGGAGTGTTGGCAATAATAACCAGATTCATTAAATCTCGGGTTTTATCCATCTCCGCCCTCATTTTAGCAATCTCATGGAATAACTGTGCAATCAATTTGACATGTTCATCAATGATAGGGTCATTCACATTAACTTCATTCAAATTAGTATTCTCAACATTTTCCACCATTTTAGCCTTGCCTTTTGACAAACATTGGTCGGAGAAGGAATCTTTGGGGTCTTTGGATTTAAAGCATATTTTTCTTTTCTTTTTTTAGTTTGTAACACCCCGTATGCTAGAAAGATCAAAGTGCAGATTTCCAAAAGTTGCAGGTGTCACCGACGGAGGCCACCTACGGATCATAGGCTGACCCATGGGTCGTAGGTGGGGTCCATGATTGGCCACCTGCAACCTGCCTAGAATTCTCAGAAAAAGGCACGACCTACGGCCAAACTGTCGGTTACACCATGAACTGTGGTCCAGGTATGTATGTCGTGACCCTCAGCCCCAGTTTATGAAGCCTAACAACGGACTGAGAGGATGGACCGTCGATCATCCACGGACCATCGGTTAGGCCCATCGATAGCCCCGTCAAATTTTAAGTTAAGGTTGTTTTATTCTTTTCTTCTATACATTAGACACCTAAACTACATCGTTTAATCCCTAAACTATGTCGTTTCGGTTTGTTTAAGCCTAGTAGCTAAATTAGAACATACCCTTATCGATTCATTCTCCAAATATTGACCAAACCAGAGCAAATGGGGGAAGAAACAGTTGACCAAAACTCTTCCTAGAGCAAAAAAAGTTCTCTTTAGTTCCAAACCCCCAAATCAAAATATTTATCCGTGAAATTCTTCAACAGGTATGTGTGATTTCACTAGTGGGTTCCTTTAAACCATTAGATCGTTAGAATTTAGTCAGATCCTTGATTCCCTACATATTGTTTAGACCTAGGGTTATATTGGACTTTAGAGAATTGTTGTGATTAAGATGTTGTAGTGCTCTATTCATATTATAATGTTTTTCATAACAATGTTTCATAGTTCCTCGCATGAAATTCAGAACCCTAGTTGTGTAGATTTGTTTAGTTCATAAATTACACTAACTAGGACATATAGACATATATATATGCCTCACTTTTCAAATGTTTGATTATCAGTACTTTAATGTTGCATTTTCAATTAACATGTGAGAAATTGAGCTATCCATTATATTTCAGTTATGTTATATTGTACACATTTCCAGTTGGGAGTAGGCTTAGTATCGAGATGGATTAAGGTCAGTCACCCTCATAGTCCTAGAACTACGTGTCCCCGTAGGTTTATAAGTTTTAGTGATCATGCCAATCATGATTTTATACCCCTAGCAAGGTATATTGGATCCTCTCGATGGGGCGTGTATATCAGACTCCACGTTTAGCTCACGTGGTTTACTATTTCTTATTAGTAGCTCCCACAGGCAGACTCAAGTGCATTTGGCTAGGTTTCTAATATATTTTAGTGTTCAACTTTAACATGTTATGTACTTGGTCATTGCATTCAACTAAGTTCATATTTAGTATATTTCAGTATCCTCATCATGTTCAGATTATATTATTGCTCATTATGTTTTGTTCAGTCATATGTTTGTTCAATTTTATTTCATCATGCATGCTTAGTACCTTCAAAATTCTGACACATACTCTATGCTACATCTTTTCATGATGTAGGTATAGGTCCTCAGCATTCACATCACGTGTAGATGAGTTCCCAATCTGTATTCAGCAGCATCAGTGGTGAGTCCTCATACTTCGAGGACAATAAACATGTTTTCTATTTCAGTCTTTCATTTTAGTTTCAATTTTTTTTGTAGAGCTAGTTGGGGGGATGTCCCAACATCTCTAGTAAGAGGCTTATTTGAGACATAGACAAATTCAACTTTGGTATTTTGAGTTATAGTGTAGTATCATTAACTCTGATTTAGTATTTATGTATACAAACAAGTTTTGGGTATTCCCCACCATTATTTATCTCATGTTTTAGCTTTTGCACAATATCTCTTTAATCCAGTAAATTATAGTATGCTTATGATATGTCAACTCAAGGTTATCTTGGTGTCACTCGTGATCGTAGGTCACCGTGTTTATGTCAAAGGGGTATCTCGGGGCGTGAACACTTATACAAATTATAAAAATACAAATTACTAGATGTACCTTTTATACATATCATCAAAATTCTAGGAATACAGATATATTTCGATAAAAAAAAAATTCAATCAGATCTTTGTGTACTATAGAAACACAAAAAATACAAATAGAAAATCAAACTATACAAATACAAATTAATTTGATCTAAGTGTAATTTTGAAATACCAACAGCGACATAAACAAAAAGAAATAGGAAAGCGACCATAAGCCCTCTGATCGAGTAGTAAAGACAAAGGGAAAGTTTGAACAAAACTGTGAGTTCCAAAACCTAATTGAGAAAAAGCGTTAATTGTTGTGTGTTGTACAGGGAATCAAGTTTGTAGACCCATGTTGTCGATACAACCAAAGGGGCTTTACTTTCACTCGTTTTTCATCTCATTTCAGCTTTCAACCGCATTTCCACTTTTCTCCAAACGAGAAGCTTTGGCTAGCCGTTCACTCACTCTCGATAGTCTGTCATTTATTTCATTCGTTGTAGTAGAGCGAATAATGTACCGATGAAAGGTAACTACATAGAACATAATATAAAAGAGATTGACATATGACAACTCCTTGTCCTTTCCATTCGGAGGTGGCAGTGTACTTAGGACTTGAGGATTTCTTTTCGTTGTCTGTGAATTGATTGGGCTGAAGCGAGAGAGAGATTTTCGATAGAGGTAGTCAAGACAAGATCTAGAAATTTATAATACGGTTAAAAGTCAGTAGCACGATAGTTGTTTCTCGGTCTAAGCTTCCACCTTGACTCGCGGAAACCAATCCGTTGAGAGTTCTCCCAAGGAGCAAAAAGATAAATTAGAGTTTCTATCAGAAAACCATTAGAAGTTTTGGGTAGATTTATGCCACCAGCTGCAACAGTTGTTGATTGATAAGCGAATCTCTCTCTATGCAGAAGGAGGAGTGGTAATCGAATAAGGTTTCCTTTCCTATACTTCTTTGTTTTAATTTCCCTATTTGATCTAGTAAGGGAACGACATACCACTTACCATAAACAAAAGATCGATATCACACAGAGGACCTGATATAAGGACCGACAACTAAAGATCTTGAATAAAGCATTGATAGATATGCAGAGGAGAAAAACTTTGATTCTTCCCAAATGTGTTTTTTTCATGCTGAAGTGAACTGGGCGATACCAACTAGGATTAAAAAGCGGTCACTCCTGTCAATGAATATCATTCATGGTTGTCTATGTTAGTAACATATCCATAACGACTTTGTTTTACTGCTTGATTTGGTGATAGCAAAAAAAATACAAACAGAAAATAAATAGATACAAATAGAATTCAATCTCATCTTCATGTAATTTTGAACAAAAATATCAACACAAAATATCAATTGGTACAAAAAAATGGGTGATTTGTGTGATTTTTTCCGTAATTCGTGGGTTTATTTTTCAAAATTGCAACGTAGCTCATTATAAAAAATTAAATTGAGAATCCTATTTGTATAAATGTTTAATAGTCATGTGAGATATACAAATCGTAATATGGATAATCACTAAAACTATAGATTTTTTATGTTATTACCCGAACATTAGCTAAGAAGTCTCATTATATTTCTACTCTTAACTATTTATGAAATTTCCTCAAAATTAAATGCCAAAACAAGCCGATAATAAATCCATTATTTGTCACCTACAGTAAAATCATTTTCTTATCAGAGTTTTATGGTCAAATATTTGCGAGGTAAGTTACGAGTTACAATTTTACAATGTAAGTTAGAAATTGTATTTTTCTAAATTTATCTCATTTATATATTTGGTTGGTAAAATTTTTTAGGGGTGTTCATGGCTCAGGTTGCATCGGTTATTGGTTAAAGTCAAAATCAAATTAATTTAATCGATTTTAAAATTTCTAAAACCTAACCAAATGAAAAAAGTAACCGCTGGCTTGGTTGTCGTCGGTTTGATTCTGTTTTTTTTTTGTTTTTTTTTTCATTTTGAAAGTAATAAATTAAATTTATTGAGAGTATACGCGTCTCGATAGACACAATCACCTAATACATGAACAATCCACAAGAGAGTTATTATATAATCAATTAAACAACTCTAGAGCTATCATTATACGAATACACTAATTTAATTAGGAGAAAATGTGACTATCCAATGTGACGTAGGGTAGGTAAAAATAAAAGTAATAGATTTTGATGACTTCGTCTTAGGGTTTTAATAGGTGGGCTAAAATTTAACTATTGGTCTTCAGAAAATGATGATATTAAGAATTAAGTTAATTTAAATTTAACAAAGTCCGCCTATGTGGCGCCACCTCTAACCAAAATTTCTTTTTATGTTTTTTTTGGAAGAACCCTAGGTCCACCTACGTGGTGCCACCACAAACCAGGATTTTTTTTAAATGTATTTATTTCTAAAACTAGTCTTCCTCTTTCATTAAATGTTGTGACTTTTATGAAGGGTTTCGACTTTAATGAAAAATTGAGACTTTTATGAAGAGGTTGCGACTTCAATGAAAAGTTGTGACTTTTATGAAGAGGTGATTTTTATAAAGATTGTTACCTTTCTAAAGGATTGTAACTTTTCCAAAGAGTTATGACGTTTTCAATAAAACACAATAAACATTTGTTTGACACTACCCATTGTTGTATATAAATAGAGAGATTGCCTCGCATTTTTAAAAAAAAATAAATAATTATGAACTTCTTCTGCACAAATAAGTATTTGTGTACTTTGCTTCTTTATTACACCACTGTATTTGTACCAGTACACTAGTGAATATAATCATTCTATCTTGAGAGGATCTATTCTTATAAACCTCGGGCACTAGATGATAATAGTTTTCTTAAAGGAACATTGTCCATTCAGTGGGCTCAATCTTTCCTTAATGTTTCATTCTATTTTTACAAATCTTGGTATGTTCTTTTACAATCAATTTATGCTTATGTTATTAATATAACACTTTAAGATTTCAGAGGAACGCTTTGCCTTAACATAAAATATTATTGACAATGTAGTGTATGTATCGAATATACAGATATTACTGAATAATCATACGCAATCTTAAGAAAAGAGTTCAATCGGGTGCGAAGCATAGATGATTTACCTAGTATATAAATAATATTATAAAATTTATATATAATTTGAGAATTCGGTTTGATTGTTTTTGCAAGTTCTTTAGTAAAACCCAAACAAAACCAATTAGTATCGATTTTCAAAATTTAGAACAAAACCTAACAAAACTACACCAACTATCGTATTTTTTAATCGATTTTATTCAAATTGCGGTTCGATTTGATTTAACTATAAGTATGAACAACTCTAAAAAAAAATTAAAAAGAAATTTTAGGAAAATAAGTTCATGAAAAATTAGAAGAAAATGACCTCTCTAATGGAAAAGGAAAATGAAGTTTCACTTTGGCATTTTATATTGATTGTACCCTCCTTATTTCAACTTCACCCTACCCCTGTAGCCCCGTCCCCACTTCTCATATTATTTTTCTAACGGAAAAGGACCTAAAATATCCTTTAACTATGTGAATTGATACAAAATTACCCTTCTTCTACCTTTCGGGCCTAAAATGCCCCTGATGTCAATCTTTTGGTTCTATTTTGCCCTTATCTTTAACAACTTAAATTCATTAATGACGTGTCATTATTTTATTAATTACCCTAATTATTAATTTAACTAATAAAAAACTCATATACCCATCCAAAAAAGCCCCACCCGTTTTAACCCAAATCTTTCCACCCAACTTGGAGAAATATTTGCATAACCTATGGAGATATATCTGCATAAATCAAAGTATTTTTCGCTCGCTGCCTATCCGTCCCTCTCAGCATACTTCCTCGACCCCCTTTAAGAAATTGAAAAAATTTCTCTATGACAATGTCAGTGGCGGAATCATGTGTATTTATCGGGAAAAAAATTCAGGCTATAAATCAGGCAACTATGCCTCAGGATGTTGAAGAGAAGCAAATATGTTGCAAGAGGCGGATTTTTTCATCAGCCTCTTGTAGCAACGGTGAGGACAATGAGGAGTTTTCTATTGATTTGAATCAAGAACCAAAAGAAGATGTCAACTTTTATCGTCATCAAGAATGTGATGATCATGATAAAGTTCAAGATGATGCTTTTCTAGAATTGGAAGAATCATTTGTTGATTTCGAAGAAGAGAGGATGTCCATTCTTGAACATTTAAAGATGTTGGAAGAAAAGCTTATATCTATGGATGATGAAGATGCAAAAGAATTTGAGAATGTTAGACCAATGGACAATTCGTATAGAGAGACAATGGAGATCATACATAGGAAAATTCCAGTTTAGATGGAGATATAACTGAACATGCCAATGGGTTTTTGAGTGAAATGAATGGAAAACTAATTATCAATGCAAAAGGAAAGGGACTTCTTCCACTTTTTGATGAATTGAGTTACGAAAACAGAGATGTTATGATAAATGGCCATGAATAGGCTTCCATTCCAATGGCGTTGATGAGGAAAACAAGAAGCTAGATGTTATGAAAGCCGGGTAAAAGATATGAGTTAAATCGGGTGGGGCTCTTTTGGGAGGGTGTATGAATTTTTAATTAGTTAAATTAGTTATTAGGGTAGCCAATAAAATAATGACACGTCATTAATGAATTTGAGCTGTTTAAGATGAGGGTAAAATAGAGCCAAAAGATTGACGTCAACGATATTTTAGACTCGAAAGATAGACGAAGGATAATTTTGTACCAATTCACATAGTTGAGGGGTATTTAGGCCCTTTTCCGTTTTTCTAAATTTTACACATACGTTTAAAATAATATTTTCATACTTATATACTAAACATAAGAAAATAAAATTTAAAGGAAATACCTATTTTCCTTATTTTTATTTGTTCTTACCAATCACACCGATAGATAGTGTTTTAAATTTTGGAGATAAAGTTGGGGGATGTAATGATTTTCCCCCAACACAAAGCATCACTCATTTGACTTGGTTTGATGAAAATGAGAATTATTAATTAGTTCCCACTCCAAGTAGTTTAGCTCTCACCA
Source organism: Solanum sitiens (assembly GCA_016801875.1). Taxonomy (NCBI): domain Eukaryota; kingdom Viridiplantae; phylum Streptophyta; class Magnoliopsida; order Solanales; family Solanaceae; genus Solanum; species Solanum sitiens. Next base: position 668,867 of record JABWTJ010000062.1, on the reverse strand, counting down.
ATTTTTTGTGCAAAAAAAGTAGTATAATAATAAAAATAGTCTTTATCTTGAAGCATACATAACATGCAAGGAACTTTGCCAACTTTTTGGGACAATTACTTATCATTTCTAAATTAGGCAACACGTTATGGGTAGCTTTCTACAGATTTTGGTGGGCTCAAAAGCCCAAACACGCAAATTTCATTAAGTGAGTTCTCTAAAAAAATAATTTATAAGTATCTTTTTAGAAAATAAATTTTGGAAATTATCTAATTTCTATAGAATGTTTTTTAGGGATTAAGTGAGTTTCTTATTTATTTTCTAGTGTTTGATACTATATAGAGGAAAATATTATGGAGACGAAATAAAATGAGCAACGGGTATTCAAAGGGTGACAGGAGTGCGATGATCAAGAGGTGGGGGTTGGGGAATTGAGTGGGTGGTAGAAGACAATAAATCTGAAATATCACTTATATAACTTTTATCGCTATTTCCATTAGAAAAATTATTTTCTTTATTTTTAAGGAACTTGTTTTTTTAAAGAACATATTTTCCAAATATTTGCATTAATCAGAGATAGAAAACTTGAATAATATGATAAGGTTGCTGGGAAATGATTTGTGCATTTTTTGAATCAGTCTACAAATGCATTGATATATAGGTGTAAAATTATGGTTAATGAAGAGCTACGGTTATTTCATATTAGAGTGTGTTTGGTATGGAAAATGTTTTCCAATTTTCCCATGTTTGGTTGGGACAAAAGTTTTGGAAAATGTTTTTCAAATCAACTCATTTTCCTCAAAATTAAGGAAAATGACTTCCCTTCAAAAATTAAGGAAAACATTTTCCAAAACTCTCCTTTAATTTCAAATTATATTTTTCTTTTGAGAAAAACATCCATTTTAAAAAAATATTTTCAATTTCAAAATTTTATTTTTTCACCCGATCACTGACCCTACCCTACCCTACCCCCTCCGACTGGCCAGCCCCCCCCAACCCCAGCCCCTCCCCATAAAATTAATTTTGCTTTATTTAAATATTTTCAACTTAAAAAATTTATTTTTAAACTCCTCCCCCCACCCCCTTCCCCCCTCCTCTCAACTCCCAAAAAAATCAATTTTATTTTTTAAAAATACTATCAACCTTTTAAAAAAAAATTCACACTCCTAACCCCTCCCCCCACCCACTACCCCCCACCCCACCACCAACACCACCCCAAAACAATAATAATTTTATTTTCAATTTTTTTTTCTAATTTTATAAATTTTTTTTTACTCTAGTAAAAATAAAATATGTCTCTCAAAAATATCTCTCATTCATAAATCAAACACAAAATCATTTTCGGAAAATATTTTCTACTCACCAACCAAACATGAGAAAATAAGTCCAAAATCTACTTGTTTTCCAGGAAAACATTTTCCATGGAAAACATTTTCCTCCATACCAAACACACCCTTAATGGAGACTTAGGTAAAATTATGATATACTAAAATTTTTTAGACTTGTCAGATAACTGTTGTTGCTCTGATAGCCAAGCCTTATTTTATTTTTTGCTATTCAAATATAAGAAATATATATAATAGGAGATAATCACTCCAATTTAATTTGCTATTTCTCTCTACATATCAATATTCTTTTCACTACTCAATATTATATTATTATCTCTATTTTATTATTAATTTTATTTTATAATATAAATTCATTTTTTGGTAATTAAGATTATATATATATATATATATATATATATATATATATATATATATATATATATAAGATTTTAGTTAGTAGATATAAAGACACATTTTTTCACAAAAATACCTTCTTTATCTGCTTCTAGCTTCTGAAGCATAGTTGGAGTTGGTGTTGTCAAAATATAAGAATTATTTAAGATTGGTAGATTGCATCCCTGGTTTGCCAAAAAGTCCGCCCCTTTATTTCCTTGATGAAAATTTCCCCAACTTCCTCAATTGTTGTCTGCAGGATAAGACAGCTGACTGAAAAACTGTTGGAAAACTATATATTTACAGCGAAAGCATATTATGGATCTTTACTACTTACATGAATAATAGACAACCAATATCGGTTGTGCTAAAACACATTAATCATGCTAGAACACATAAACAAACTAAAAAAGTTAATTCGATAAATACCTCTTGAAGCGTGAGCGGATACCTTCAAGCGAATCTCCAAGTTAAACGGATCTTCAAGCGAATCTACAAGATAGCTATGGTCTTCTACAGTGATCCCAAGTCACATCCGAACTCTCTCAATACTTGGGTGGGCAAGTATCGAATAGAATACTAATCATCCATTTTTCTAGGTTAGGAGAATCCCTATTTATAGAGATGTCTTCCTAATCCAAAAAGGACTAGAAAACCTAGTTTTTCTAGAAGACTAGAAAAACTCATATTATTCTTCCTTTTTGCATAGAAATAGGATTCTGAGTTCTAGTTAAATATGGGCACTATAGGGACCACAGAATTAATTACCGAGGTTTCTTATTATGGAAATAATTCCAAACAATTAATTTGAATTATTCTTACCATAATAAATTACAAATCATTCCACTAGAAATTCGTAATTGCACTCCTCTATTTCGTAATTCCCCATTAAACACTTATGTAATTCCCCATGTTAAGATTTCAGATACTAATCAATAAATTAAATTACTGACGAATTTAACTTAATGATTAATTTCCTTTAGAGCGCTACTTAACTTATTTCATGTGTCGGATTCATAAATCCACTTGCAAGATTTGACACAATGAAAACTTATAAGTTTCTCAAAAAGGCATATCAATCAATCTCTATAATGAGACATGGATTCCATCAACTAACTTATTATTTCACCAATATATATTATTATCATCCAACTTACCAGGCATATTGACCCATCTCAGAATCTCACCTTTTAATAAATCAAAACGACAATTAATATATACAGATCATAATAGTTATATCAGGATTAAGAATATAAGTACATTTAATAGTTTAGAGAATATATTTTTGTCAGTCAGTCTAAAACAACTATCTCTACTCGGTCCCGTTCAATACATACAAAATGTACTAGCACAAGAAGTTGGAACTATACCGTTTCCATAATCAGGACAAATTACATATAATCTTGTGCTACAATCGTACCAGATGACATGTCCAATTTCCATCCTAGATTGTGAACCAAAACTTTATACTTATAAGAACCGATGATTTAATCCTCTGTGTATAAGCTAAAACTCTACACACTAAATCATCTACTATATAAGTAAATAGACACAATAAACGAATATATGATCTATTGAAATTGAGCAAATATTTATTCTCTAATAAATATTATTTCTTAACACATGGTTAATAGTATATATCCCAACAATCTCCCACTTAGACTTTTAACCATCACAATTGTTATAATGTACTATATCCAAATGCATGGTTAATAGTATATACCCTAACAATCTCCCACTTAGATGTTTAATCTTGAAAATTGTTAAGATACTATGTCAAAACACATGATTAATAGTATATACCCTAACAATCTCCCACTTAGACTCTTAATTATGCATTTACAACTTTCGCAGGTATTCCTTTATTTCTTATCGACAGAAAATTTACCAAGCTATTTTCTCATGCAATTTTGTCTAGTAGTGCTTCGTCGTAACAAATCGATTTTGTACTAGATCTTTAGAGACCTTATCATGAAACTCTCCAAGAGTGTACTTCTTTTCAGGAGCTCTATCATAAAAGTTCTCTCAAGCATACAAAACAACTCAATCTTCGTTATGATTCTCCCACTACGACTAAGTACTACTATTATAATCACACTTTCATGTTCTTAATATTTTCTTCAAAATATTTCGATAATGTAACATTAACAACTTCTCATGAAGTGTTCTTTTAATTTGCTCAACATCACTCCAACTACTTGAGATAGTAGTTTTCTTATGTCTAGTAACGTTTCTCCCATTACTTAAGTGCAATGGGACGTCAATTCTGACATACCCACTAGATGTTCTTGAGCGTATGAATTTACAATTGACTTATTTATTATTATTTTTGTTCAATTTCCGTAAAGATAATTTACTTATAGGAACATGGTTTACTAAAATTATCCTTTTCTAGAAATCAGAAAGTTGTGTTATAAATTGACTTATTTTCTTTAGGACATTATATAGTTTCATTCTTTAGGATATCCAATTAAACCACACATTACGTTCTTAATTTCAATTTTTCTTATTGTCCCACTCAGCACATGTGCTGGACAATCCTATATCTGAACATGTCACAGATTAGACTTACGTCAAAACCAACTAGTTCTATAGTTGCTCAAGGTACTAATATGAAAGAAACTGAATTCAGAATGTAATATGTAGTTATTAGAACCTATCCCAAAAGAAAGAAATAACTAATAATAAGTCAATAATTAATCTCATCATCTTCATAAGCGTCTAATTCTTTTCTCTTCTACACCAATCTATTATAGAGTGTCTAGTGTAGACAATTGAAAGACAATTATTCTATAAGATAAGTGACTTATGAGCTAAGAGGTTTACGTCACTACAATCAGATTGTAGTGACTTTATATATTTTTCATGATGATACTTTCATGTGTTTTAAATATCTTGAGTTTATCAAGACATTTAGACTTATAAAATATCAAAAAATATATTCATATCACGAGTAATTTTCTTGAAAACTCAAAAAACTCAAATTCACCTCTTGCCTATGTGCTCATTTATTACACAAATCAAAATAGATTAATTATAACTTATCACTACCTCTTAAATTCTTTTTAAGAGGAAAACTAAGGTCTCTTAGTCATTTTTCCTTCTAAACAAAACGTACATGTTGGTAGTGACTTCACTTTCAATGAACAGTTATGTCCATCCATTAACCAACCTCAAAATTCTATTCAGAATAAATGACTTAGACCCTAATGTACAGATAAGTCTCATTCAATTTAAAAGATATTTTTCCTTATGAGACAGATTAGTATAATTTAATTCTCTCATACTTATAAAATAATCATGCATCAATATACCACAAGAAATAAAATATTTATTAAACTCAATGGTAGAAGAGTTACAAAAATATATTATATACTCATCTCTTATCTGGTTAGAAACTGAAAAAATAATTTCTTCTAACATAAGGTACATACACAATGCATTCATTAAGTTAATATCTTATCTCTACCAAGAGAAAATCTTAAGTAGTACTAAGTGGGTGTGTAAAGTCTATTGAGAATATGAGACACAATACTTTAAATAGATCATAATATTTCGAATAATCCCGAATAACGAAATTCAGGGCTCATTTATATATATATACCATGCATCTCGAATAGCCAATCGTTGGGATTGGAGAACTACTCATGCAATACACATGTACAATGACCGATTATTCACTCCATAAACTTATACAGACCTAATTCAGTTGGAGAATCTACTGTTAGTTTAAGTCAAGTGAAAATCCTCTAGCTACATTGATCCAATCTTATATTACTCAGTTTAGGAGAGTTAATATAGATTATCAAAACTAGACAATTAAATACATAGTGACTTGTATCAATTTCATCCGTTAGGGAGGAAGGTCTAAGCCAGCACATAAAACTAATACTTCACTACTATTTAATCAATTATGACCAAAAAATCATATAACGATCCAAAAAAAAATTAATTTCTTACTAGGTCGTTCTTATAAATATACCAAATTTCAGATCAATCAGAGTTCTTTTTTTTTTCGAATTCCAAAACTATGATCAATTTGGTTGAAAACGTTGTTTGGTCATAATAGAATTTAAGATTTTCCCGCTCAGTAATTCTTATCATATATCATCATTTTGTGAAATAGATAAATGAATTAAGAATAAAGAACAAAATTCTAAAATTCCAAAAGGTAAGCATGTTTATGTACACATTGAATATTAAAATTCAAAACACGCCTTTTAGATATCTATGCATCTTGAACAATAAATTTTGATAAAAAAAATGACTACTCATGCAACACATATATATGGTGTCAGATATTCACTTCAACAAATTTAGAACAAAAGCCAACTCAGATGGAGAGTATATGTTAGTTTAAGTCAAGTGAATATCATTATTCCTAGATCCATTGATCCAATCAAATATTACTCAGTTTAGTAGAGTCAATACAGATAATCAAAACTAGAGATTTAAACTTTAATGACTTGTATTAATTTCATCCGTTATGGAGGAAGGTCTAAGCCAACACATGAACTTAATACTTCACTAAAATTTAGTCATCAAGACCATAGAGAACAAACTCTATCACCACTATATTATAGTCGAGTAATTTTTCGATAAAATTAATTTTTCAAGATACAAAAATTATCTAAAATCATCATATAAATGATCTCAAATTACCAAATCACTACATAACAATGAGTATTTTAAATTTGATAGTTTCTGATGAACCTACTGAGTTTCTGATCAATTGGAGTTCAAAAATAATATTTATCTCCAAACTATGATCAAATTCAGATTCAAACGATTTAAGAAAAAATGAATAGATCTACATCCTTATCATATATCAATTTATGTTAACTCATCATCTGTGATCATGTACCACATATAACATAAATAAAACCAATATAAAGGATGTCATTCATACTAAATCACATTTTAATTCCAAAGAACAACTTTAAAATCATTCTAATGACCTCAAAGAAAAATATAATCACATAGCAATGACTACTCTTTACTAGGCCTTTATTAATGAACTTACCAAATTTCAGGTCAATTGGAGTCTATACAAATATTTATTTCCAAATCTATGACCAAATTCAAATTCAAGTGATTTAAGTATCTTTATGAATTAAAACAATATGACTTACATTCTTATATCAATTCATGTTAAATAACCATATGCAACCATGTTCCAAATTTAACATAAACATAATTGGTATAAATAATGATCTTATCAAATATTCAAATTACATTTTAATCTGACAAACTACCTAAACCCATCCAAACGATTTTTAATGGAACAATCAAATTTCAAGTCAACCAGAGATCAAAAAATAATAATCATGACCACCTTAACTATGACCAAATTTGAAAAAATAATCGTTTCACACATAGTTAAAGATTAAAATAACTTGATTCACATTTTTATTCTCTTTTTAATAATTATCTCATGAGCATAAGGCATATTATGTGTCTTTCCTTTAGCTAAGACACACAACACCTCCTTCTATCAAAATTGTTCCTTCAATTAATACACTTGAGAATTCAAGATATTACGTTTTCTACCAACCTTTAATATCTCTTCTCATGGATTAATTAAGTGTTATTAGTATCTAATGGTGAATCTCCATTTAAGTACATAAATATTCACCACTAGTATTCACTTAGGACAATTTATACATGATACATTGAGAATATTCTAATGACTTAGATAAATAGACCATGAATTCTATTTATTAATCATAACTCTCAATCCATGTATTGATATAATCTCGCATATATATAACTATAAGAATTTTCAATGAGTCCATAAAAATAATCCACAATAATAATTATTTACTAATCATAAATTCTTAAGTGGTCAAAAATTATATTATGCGAGAAACCAAAAAATTGCCTATATAATTAGATCATAAATGAACGAATATTTAAGCAGTGGATTTGTTACTCTTAAAACAAATGACTATAAAGTCAACTGTAGCCTATGAGAATGAATTAGTGAATAAACTTTGACATGTGATAATTAGGCCAAAAAAATTCCCATTCAATTTGCCAAAACAAATAAACTGCCAACCACCATTAATTTTTTTTTTTTTTTTATAACATTAGGATTATGGTGTATCCAACTGAGACAAGAAATCAAACGAAGCAGTTCTGCTTCTTTGAAACAACTTGCTCAAGCCCTAAGTTATTGTTTTCTTAGCTCATAAGTCACTTATCTTATAGAATAATTGTCTTTCAATTGTCTACACTAGACACTCTATGATAGATTGGTGTAGAAGAGAAAAGAATTAAACGCTTATGAAGATGATGAGATTAATTATTGACTTATTATTAGTTATTTTGTTTCTTTTGGGATAGGTTCTAATAACTACATATTGCATTCTGAATTCAGTTTCTTTCATATTAGTACCTTGAGCAACTATAGAACTAGTTGGATTTGACGTAAGTCTAATCTGTGACATGTTCAGATTTAGGATTGTCTAGCACATGTGCTGAGTGGGAGAATAAGAAAAATTGGAATTAAGAACTGAATGTATGTGTTAATTGGATATCCTAAAAAATGAAGCAAGGTTTATTATAATGTCCTAAAGAAAATAAGTAAATTGTTAACACAACTTTCTGATTTCTAGAAAAGGATAATTTTAGTAAACCATGTTCTTAGAAGTAAATTATCTTTAGGGGAATTAAAAATAAATAAATAAATAAAATAACAAATAAGTCAATTGTAAATTCATACGCTCAAGAACATCTAATGGGTATGTCAGAATTGACGTCCCATTGCACTTAAGTAGTGGGAGAAACGTTACTAGACATAAGAAAACTACTATCTCAAGTAGTTGGAGTGATGTTGAGCAAATTAAAAGAACACTTCATGAGAAGTTGTTAATGTTACATTATCGAAAGATTTTGAAGAAAATATTAAGAACATGAAAGTGTGATTATAATAGTAGTACTTAGTCGTAGTGGGAGAATCATAACGAAGATTGAGTTGTTTTGTATGCTTGAGAGAACTTTTATGATAGAGCTCCTGAAAAGAAGTACACTCTTGGAGAGTTTCATGATAAGGTCTCTAAATATCTAGTACAAAATCAATTTGTTACGACGAAGCACTACTAGACAAAATTGCATGAGAAAATAGCTTGGTAATTTTCTTTCGATAAGAAATAAAGGAATGCCTGCGAAAGTTTTTAATGCATAGTTAAGAGTCTAAGTGGGAGATTGTTAGGGTATATACTATTAATCATGTGTTTTGACATAGTATTCTAACAATTTTCAAGATTAAACATCTAAGTGGGAGATTGTTAGGGTATATACTATTAACCATGCATTTAGATATAGTACATTATAACAATTGTGATGGTTAAAAGTCTAAGTGGGAGATTGTTGGGATATATACTATTAACCATGTGTTAACAAATAATATTTATTAGAGAATAAATATTTGCTCAATTTCAATAGATCATATATTCGTTTATGGTGTCTATTTACTTATATAGTAGATGATTTAGTGTGTAGAGTTTTAGCTTATACACAGAGGATTAAATCATCGGTTCTTATAAGTATAAAGTTTTGGTTCACAATCTAGGATGGAAATTGGACATGCCATCGGGTACGATTGTAGCACAAGATTATATGTAATTTGTCCTAATTATGGGAACGGTATAGTTCCAACTTCTTGTGCTAGTACATTTTGTATGTATTGAACGGGACCGAGTAGAGATAGTTGTTTTAGACTGACTGACAAAAACATATTCTCTAAACTATTAAATGTACTTATATTCTTAATCCTGATATAACTATTATGATTTGTATATATTAATTGTCGTTTTGATTTATTAAAAGGTGAGATTCTGAGATGGGTCAATATGCCTGGTAAGTTGGATGATAATAATATATATTGGTGAAATAATAAGTTAGTTGATGGAATCCATGTCTCGTTATAGAGATTGATTGATATGCCTTTTTGAGAAACTTATAAGTTTTCATTGTGTCAAATCTTGCAAGTGGATTTATGAATCCGACACATGAAATAAGTTAAGTAGTGCTCTAAAGGAAATTAATCATTAAGTTAAATTCGTCAGTAATTTAATTTATTGATTAGTATCTGAAATCTTAACATGGGGAATTACATAAGTGTTTAATGGGGAATTACGAAATAGAGGAGTGCAATTACGAATTTCTAGTGGAATGATTTGTAATTTATTATGGTAAGAATAATTCAAATTAATTATTTGGAATTATTTCCATAATAGAAAGCCTCGGTAATTAATTCTGTGGTCCCTATAGTGCCCATATTTAACTAGAACTCAGAATCTTATTTCTACGCAAAAAGGAAGAATAATAAGGGTTTTTCTAGTCTTCTAGAAAAACTAAGTTTTCTAGTCCTTTTTGGATTAGGAAGACATCTCTATAAATAGGGATTCTCCTAACCTAGAAAAGGGATGATTAGTATTCTATTCGATACTTGCCCACCCAAGTATTGAGAGAGTTCGGATGTGACTTGGGATCACTGTAGAAGACCATAGCTATCTTGTAGATTCGCTTGAAGATCCGTTTAACTTGGAGATTCGCTTGAAGGTATCCGCTCACGCTTCAAGAGGTATTTATCGAATTAACTTTTTTAGTTTGTTTATGTGTGCTCGCATGATTAATGTGTTCTAGCATAACCGATATTGGTTGTCTATTATTCATGTAAGCATTAAAGATCCTTGATATGCTTCCGCGGTGAATATATATTTTTCCAACAATTGGTATCAGAGCCGCGCTTACATCTATAATAAATAATCACCCAAGTATTTGAGATCGTTTATATGATGATTTTAGATAATTTTTGTATCTTGAAAAAATAATTTTACCAAAAAATTACTCGACTATAATATCTCCCACTTAGACTCTTAACTATGCATTTACAACTTTCGTAGGCATTCCTTTATTTCTTATCGAAAGAAAATTTATCAAGCTATTTTCTCATGCAATTTTGTCTAGTAGTGCTTCGTCGTAACAAATCGATTTTGTACTAGATCTTTAGAGACCTTATCATGAAATTCTCCAAGAGTGTACTTCTTTTCAGGAGCTCTATCATAAAAGTTCTCTCAAGCATACAAAACAACTCAATCTTCGTTATGATTCTCCCACTACGACTAAGTACTACTGTTATAATCACACTTTCATGTTCTTAATATTTTCTTCAAAATCTTTCGATAATGAAACATTAACAACTTCTCATGAAGTGTTCTTTTAATTTGCTCAACATCACTCCAACTACTTGAGATAGTAGTTTTCTTATGTCTAGTAACGTTTCTCCCACTACTTAAGTGCAATGGGACGTCAATTCTGACATACCCATTAGATGTTCTTGAGCGTATGAATTTACAATTGACTTATTTGTTATTTTTTTTGTTCAATTCCCGTAAAGATAATTTACTTCTAGGAACATGGTTTACTAAAATTATCCTTTTCTAGAAATCAGAAAGTTGTGTTAACATTATTTTCTTTAGGACATTATAATAAACCTTGTTTCATTCTTTAGGATATCCAATTAACACACACATTCCGTTCTTAATTTCAATTTTTCTTATTCTCCCACTCAGCACATGTGCTGGACAATCCTATATCTGAACATGTCACAGATTAGACTTACGTCAAAACCAACTAGTTCTATAGTTGCTCAAGGTACTAATATGAAAGAAACTGAATTCAGAATGTAATATGTAGTTATTAGAACCTATCCCAAAAGAAATAAAATAACTAATAATAAGTCAATAATTAATCTCATCATCTTTATAAGCGTCTAATTCTTTTCTCTTCTACACCAATCTATTATAGAGTGTCTAGTGTAGACAATTGAAAGACAATTATTCTATAAGATAAGTGACTTATGAGCTTAGAGGTTTACGTCACTACAATCAGATTGTAGTGACTTTATATATTTTTCATGATGATACTTTCATGTGTTTTAAATATCTTGAGTTTATCAAGACATTTAGACTTATAAAACATCAAAAAATATATTCATATCACGAGTAATTTTCTTGAAAACTCAAATTCACCTCTTGCCCATGTGCTCATTTATTACACAAATCAGAATAGATTAATTATAACTTATCACTACCTCTTACCTTTTTAAGAGGAAAACTAAGGTCTCTTAGTCATTTTTCCTTCTAAACAAAACGTACATGTTGGTAGTGACTTCATTTTCAATGAACAGTTATGTCCATCCATTAACCAACCTCAAAATTCTATTCAGAATAAATGACTTAGACCCTAATATACAGATAAGTCTTATTCAATTTAAAAGATATTTTCCCTTATGAGACAGATTAGTATAATTTAATTCTCTCATACTTATAAAATAATCATGCATCAATATACCACAAGAAATAAAATATTTATCAAACTCAATGGTAGAAGAGTTACAAAAATATATTATATACTCATCTCTTATCTGGTTAGAAACTGAAAAAATAATTTCTTCTAACATAAGGTACATACACAATGCATTCATTAAGTTAATATCTTATCTTTACCAAGAGAAAATCTTAAGTAGTACTAAGTGGGTGTGTAAAGTCTATTGAGAATATGAGACACAATACTTTAAATAGATCATAATATTTTGAATAATCCCGAATAACGAAATTCAGGGCTCATTTATACATATATATCCATGCATCTCGAATAGCCAATCATTGGGATTGGAGAACTACTCATGCAATACACATGTACAATGACCGATTATTCACTCCATAAACTTATACAGACCTAATTCAGTTGGAGAATCTACTGATAGTTTAAGTCAAGTGAAAATCCTCTAGCTACATTGATCCAATCTTATATTACTCAGTTTAGGAGAGTTAATATAGATTATCAAAACTAGACAATTAAATACATAGTGACTTGTATTAATTTCATCCGTTAGGGAGGAAGGTCTAAGCCAGCACATAAAACTAATACTTCACTACAATTTAATCAATTATGACCAAAAAATCATATAACGATCCAAAAAAAATTAATTTCTTACTAGGTCGTTCTTATGATCAACCAATATTTCAGATCAATCAGAGTTCTTTTTTTTTTTCGAATTCCAAAACTATGATCAATTTGGTTGAAAACGTTGTTTGGCCAAAATAGAATTTAAGATTTTCCCGTTCAGTAATTCTTATCATATATCATCATTTTGTGAAATAGATACACGAATCAAGAATAAAGAACGAAATTCTAAAATTCCAAAAGAAAAACATGTTTATGTATACATTGAATATTGAAATTCAAAACACACCTCATAGATATCCATGCATCTTGAACAAAAAAAATTTGATGAAAAAATGACTACTCATGCAACATACATATGTGGTGTCAGATATTCACTTTAACAAATTTAAAACAAAAGTCAACTCAGATGGAGAGTATATGTTAATTTAAGTTAAGTGAATATCATTATCCCTAGATCCATTGATCCAATCAAATATTACTCGGTTTAAGAGAGTCAATACAGATAATCAAAACTAGAGATTAAACTTTAATGACTTGTATTAATTTCATCCGTTATGGAGGAAGGTCTAAGCCAACACATGAACTTAATACTTCACTAAAATTTAGTCATCAAGACCATAGACAACAAACTCTATCACCACTATATTATAGTCGAGTAATTTTTTGGTAAAATTATTTTTTCAAGATACAAAAATTATCTAAAATCATCATATAAACGATCTCAAATTACCAAATCACTACATAACAATGGGTATTTTAAATTTGATAGTTTCTGATTAACCTACTGAATTTCTGATCAATTGGAGTTCAAAAACAATATTTATCTCCAAATCTATGATCAAATTCAGATTCAAACGATTTAAGAAAAAATGAATAGATCTACATCCTTATCATATATCAATTTATGTTAACTCATCATCTGTGATCATGTACCACATATAACATAAATAAAATCAATATAAAGGATGTCATTCATACTAAATCACATTTTAATTCCAAAGAACAACTTTAAAATCAATCTAACGACCTCAAAGAAAAATATAATCACATAGCAATGACTACTTTTTACTAGGCCTTTATTAATGAATTACCAAATTTCAGGTCAATTGGAGTCTATAAAAATATTTATTTTCAAATCTATGACCAAATTCAAATTCAAGTGATTTAAGCATCTTTAGAAAATATAATAATATGACCAACATTTCTTATATCAATTCATGTTAAATAACCATGTGTAATCATGTTCCAAATTTAACATAAACATAATTGACATAAAGAATGATCTTATCATATTTTCAAATCAAATTTTAATCTGACAAACTACCTAAACCCATTTAAACGAGTTTCGATGGGACCATCAAATTTCAAGTCAATCAGAGATCATAAAAATTCATGACCACCTAAACTATGACCAAATTTGAAAAAATAATTATTTTAGGCATAGTTAAAGATTAAAATAACTTGATTCAAAATTTTCGTTCTCTTTTAATAATTAAATCATGAGCACAATGTATACGTCGTGTCCTGTCTTTTGGGTAAGATACACAACTAACCTCCTTAGAACAAATTGTTGTCTTAATTAATACACTTGAGAATTCAAGATATTATATTTCTCCCTGTAAGACCGGTGGAAATCTTTCATATCTTTCTCATGAATTAATTAGGCATTACTAGCATCTTAAGGTAAATCTCCATTCAAGAAAATAAATATTTACCACTAGTAATCACTTAGAACAATTTATACACCACATATTGAAAATATTCTAATGACTCAAATAAATAGATTACTTTCATAAATCCATTTATTAATCATAATTTTCAATTCATAAACTAATACAATTTCACATGTATAAAGTTTTAAGAATTTTTCTTGATTCCGAATAAACACTCCATCTTGAAGGTATCTATATATCAATTATAAATTCTTAATTTACATGGACTAAAGTCTAATAATGTTAAGCTCATGTAATTAGTCAATAAAGAGAAAAACAATGCTAAAATTAATTTATGATTCCTACTGGACCAACATAAAAACAAATAGCATAAAAATGTTGTACGACCTAATGTTTATCCATAAACACAATAACACCTTTTGATATTAAAAAAGATTGGATGTCGCTCTTTCGGAAACACAATTAAACATCTTTCTATGTAATTAATCAATATAGTTGTAATTTCAATTGAAGAACAAAGCGCTTATGCCTTATGCACAGTCGTCGTTTGTTTAATGCCAATGTGATCCCCCTTTTTTTTTTTTTATTAAAAAAGATTCCAGTCGATCACAAAAATCATGGTTAAAATTTCTGGCAATTTGACCCATTAAAAACAAAGAAAAGGACAAAACTTGCCATCAAGATGGCAACCTTAATTTAATTAAAAAAATTAGTGCTTCCCCACCAACACAATTTAGCTTGCACTCTTTTTTGAATTTAAATTAAAGTAAGAACATGTCACACTTCAGCAAGAGTTGTTCTGCATTGTTATCCTAGGTACCACACATCGACCATAAAAAGGTAAGACCCAAATTCTGTACAAGACGCATGAAACCAGAAGATTGAATCCTATCTTTGTCCTTACACTAATTCATCTTACCCGTATATTTTTCTCATGCTTCAAACATTAAAGCAAACTTAAAATTAACATATTCATGCATATAATCACACATGTATACCAATATGTTAGAAGTTATCTATTTAGATGTAAGTTTGGCTCTGATACCAATTGTTGGAAAACATACATGCACAGCGGAAGCATATTAAGGATCTTTACTACTTATATGAATAATAGACAACCAATACCGTTTATGCTAAAACACATAAATAAACTAAAAGTTAATTCGATAAATACCTCTTGAAGCGTGATCGGATACCTTCAAGCGAATCTCCAAGTTAAACGGATCTTCAAGCGAATCTACAAGATAGCTATGGTCTTCTATAGTGATCCCAAGTCACATCTGAACTCTCTCAATACTTGGGTGGGCAAGCATTGAATAGAATACTAATCATCACTTTTCTAGGTTAGGATAATCCCTATTTATAGAGATGTCTTCCTAATCCAAAAAGGACTAGAAAACCTAGTTTTTCTAGAAGACTAGAAAAACCCATATTATTCTTCCTTTTTGCATAGAAATAGGATTCTGAGTTCTAGTTAAATATGGGCACTATAGGGACCACAGAATTAATTACCAAGGCTTCCTATTATGGAAATAATTCCAAATAATTAATTTGAATTATTCTTACCATAATAAATTACAAATCATTCCACTAGAAATTCGTAATTGCACTCCTCTATTTCGTAATTCCCCATTAAACACTTATGTAATTCCCCATGTTAAGATTTCAGATACTAATCAATAAATTAAATTACTGACGAATTTAACTTAATGATTAATTTCCTTTAGAGCACTACTTAACTTATTTCATGTGTCGGATTCATAAATCCACTTGCAAGATTTGACATAATGAAAACTTATAAGTTTCTCAAAAAAGCATATCAATCAATCTCTATAACGAGACATGGATTCCATCAACTAACTTATTATTTCACCAATATATATTACTATCATCCAACTTACCAGGCATATTGACCCATCTCAGAATCTCACCTTTTAATAAATCAAAACGACAATTAATATATACAGATCATAATAGTTATATCAGGATTAAGAATATAAGTACATTTAATAGTTTAGAGAATATGTTTTTGTCAGTCAGTCTAAAACAACTATCTCTATACGGTCCCGTTCAATACATACAAAATGTACTAGCACAAGAAGTTGGAACTATACCGTTCCCATAATCAGGAAAAATTACATATAATCTTGTGCTACAATCGTACCCGATGGCATGTCCAATTTCCATCCTAGATTGTGAACCAAAACTTTATACTTATAAAAACCGATTATTTAATCCTCTGTGTATAAGCTAAAACTCTACACACTAAATCATCTACTATATAAGTAAATAGACACCATAAACGAATATATGATCTATTGAAATTGAGCAAATATTTATTCTCTAATAAATATTATTTCTTAACACATGGTTAATAATATATGATCTATTGAAATTGAGCAAATATTTATTCTCTAATAAATATTATTTGTTAACACATGGTTAATAGTATATATCCCAACAATCTCCCACTTAGACTTTTAACCATCACAATTGTTATGATCTATTGAAATTGAGCAAATATTTATTCTCTAATAAATATTATTTGTTAACACATGGTTAATAGTATATATCCCAACAATCTCCCACTTAGACTTTTAACCATCACAATTGTTATAATGTACTATATCTAAATGCATGGTTAATAGTATATACCCTAACAATCTCCCACTTAGATGTTTAATCTTGAAAATTGTTAGAATACTATGTCAAAACACATGATTAATAGTATATACCCTAACAATCTCCCACTTAGACTCTTAACTATGCATTAAAAACTTTCGCAGGCATTCCTTTATTTCTTATCGAAAGAAAATTACCAAGCTATTTTCTCATGCAATTTTGTCTAGTAGTGCTTCGTCGTAACAAATTGATTTTGTACTAGATCTTTAGAGACCTTATCATGAAACTCTCCAAGAGTGTACTTCTTTTCAGGAGCTCTATCATAAAAGTTCTCTCAAGCATACAAAACAACTCAATCTTCGTTATGATTCTCCCACTACGACTAAGTACTACTGTTATAATCACACTTTCATGTTCTTAATATTTTCTTCAAAATCTTTCGATAATGAAACATTAACAACTTCTCATGAAGTGTTCTTTTAATTTGCTCAACATCACTCCAACTACTTGAGATAGTAGTTTTCTTATGTCTAGTAACGTTTCTCCCACTACTTAAGTGCAATGGGACGTCAATTCTG
This sequence comes from Solanum sitiens, assembly GCA_016801875.1. NCBI lineage: Eukaryota > Viridiplantae > Streptophyta > Magnoliopsida > Solanales > Solanaceae > Solanum > Solanum sitiens. The sequence goes on along the minus strand of JABWTJ010000062.1, from coordinate 651,317 downwards.
ACATACCCATTATGGGCACTATAGGGACCACAGAATTAATTACCAAGGCTTCCTATTATGGAAATAATTCCAAATAATTAATTTGAATTATTCTTACCATAATAAATTACAAATCATTCCACTAGAAATTCGTAATTGCACTCCTCTATTTCGTAATTCCCCATTAAACACTTATGTAATTCCCCATGTTAAGATTTCAGATACTAATCAATAAATTAAATTACTGACAAATTTAACTTAATGATTAATATAAGAAATCTTTCATTATTAACCATGTGTTAAGAAATAATATTTATTAGATAATAAATATTTGCTCAATTTCAATAGATCATATATTCGTTTATGGTGTCTATTTACTTATATAGTAGATGATTTAGTGTGTAGAGTTTTAGCTTATACACAGAGGATTAAATCATCGGTTCTTATAAGTATAAAGTTTTGGTTCACAATCTAGGATGAAAATTGGACATGCCATCGGGTACGATTGTAGCACAAGATTATATGTAATTTGTCCTAATTATGGGAACGGTATAGTTCCAACTTCTTGTGCTAGTACATTTTGTATGTATTGAACGGGACCGAGTAGAGATAGTTGTTTTAGACTGACTGACAAAAACATATTCTCTAAACTATTAAATGTACTTATATTCTTAATCCTGATATAACTATTATGATCTGTATATATTAATTGTCGTTTTGATTTATTAAAAGGTGAGATTCTGAGATGGGTCAATATGCCTGGTAAGTTGGATGATAATAATATATATTGGTGAAATAATAAGTTAGTTGATGGAATCCATGTCTCGTTATAGAGATTGATTGATATGCCTTTTTGAGAAACTTATAAGTTTTCATTGTGTCAAATCTTGCAAGTGGATTTATGAATCCGACACATGAAATAAGTTAAGTAGTGCTCTAAAGGAAATTAATCATTAAGTTAAATTCGTCAGTAATTTAATTTATTGATTAGTATCTGAAATCTTAACATGGGGAATTACATAAGTGTTTAATGGGGAATTACGAAATAGAGGAGTGCAATTACGAATTTCTAGTGGAATGATTTGTAATTTATTATGGTAAGAATAACTCAAATTAATTATTTGGAATTATTTCCATAATAGGAAGCCTCGGTAATTAATTCTGTGGTCCCTATAGTGCCCATATTTAACTAGAACTCAGAATCCTATTTTTACGCAAAAAGGAAGAATAATAAGGGTTTTTCTAGTCTTCTAGAAAAACTAGGTTTTCTAGTCCTTTTTGAATTAGGAAGACATCTCTATAAATAGGGATTCTCCTAACCTAGAAAAGGGATGATTAGTATTCTATTCGATACTTGCCCACCCAAGTATTGAGAGAGTTCGGATGTGACTTGAGATCACTGTAGAAGACCATAGCTATCTTGTAGATTCGCTTGAAGATCTGTTTAACTTGGAGATTCGCTTAAAGGTATCCGCTTACGCTTCAAGAGGTATTTATCGAATTAACTTTTAATTTGTTTATGTGTTCTAGCATAAACGGTATTGGTTGTCTATTATTCATGTAAGTAGTAAAGATCCATGATATGCTTCCGCTGTGAATAAAGTTTTCCAACAATTGGTATCAGAGCCGCGCTTACATCTACAATAAATAATCAGTGTGCCTGCAAATTAAGTTCCACGAATTGTAAATACATTACGGGGGCGATAAGTTTTTGTTGGCGTTGGTTGAAAACCTATCTTGTGAAAACTTATTTGTTTGATTTTATTGTGGCAAAGCTAAAATTTCAGGCGGTGCATGATTATTGGCAAAACTGCCTTGTTGGCTGATTTTTGGTCTCGTCTTTGTCATCAACGATTTCATGCTATTGTATTAATTAAAATATTTGTTTGACTTGGTTGAGCAAAATTTAATTATATTAATTGGAAAAAGAAAATTAATTGGGAAAAGAGTAGGTCTTAGTATACAGTGATTCAGTTCTCTGTATAGACGGCTACTCGTAATTTTTTTTCTTCTTATTGATCTAGTAACTTTGCTGACTTGATTTCAACTTAAAAGAATAAAAAAAAAAAAAAAAAAGAAAGAAATTTTGATGACAATGATATTGCTCAAGTTTTTTTTTTCTTTGGCTTGTTTTGATTGGCTGATTAAAATAAAGAGTTAGATAGTTGTTAGTCTATTAATAGCTTTTGCTAGGTACTAACAGTGAGTTAAATTCATGGGTATGACTTTTCTTACATGTATAATATATAATAAATAGTAATCATGAACCGTGATTATTTATTTGGAGTCACTATTTTTTTTGTTTTATACATGTGGGTTCATATAAATACATGAATTAAAGATTTTGATTAATAAATAGGACTACGAAAATAATTATTTATTTGAGTCATTAGAATATTCTCAATGTATCATGTATAAATTGTCCTAAGTGAATACTAGTGGTGAATATTTATTTTCTTAAATGGAGATTTACCATTAAATACTAGTAACACTTGATTAATTAATGAGAAGAGGTATTAAAGGGTTTCACCGGTCTAAAAGGGAGAAACCATAATATCTTGAAATCTCAAGTGTATTAATTGAAGGAACAATTTTGATATAAGGAGGTGTTGTGTGTCTTAGGTAAAGGAAAGACACATGGTAGGCCTTATGCTCATGAGAAAATAATTAGAATAAAATCGAAATATGAATCAAGTTATTTTAATCTTTAACTATGCCTAAAATAATTACTTTTTCAAATTTGATCATAGTTTAGGTGGTCATGAATTTTATGATCTCTGATTGACTTGAAATTTGATGGTCCCATAAAAAATCGTTTAGATGGGTTTAGGTAGTTTGTCAGATTAAAATTTGATTTGAATATTTGATAAGATCATTCTTTATACCAATTATGTTTATGTTAAATTTGGAACATGGTTGCATATGATTATTTAACATGAATTGATATAAGAATGTGAGTCATATTGTTTTAATTCCTAAAAATGCTTAAATCACTTGAATTTGAATTTGGTCATAGATTTGGAAATTAATGTTTTATAGACTTCAATTGACCTGAAATTTGGTAAGTTCATTGGTTACGGCCTAGTAAGTAGTAGTCATTGCTATGTGATTATATTTTTCTTTGAGGTCGTTAGAATGATTTTAAAGTTGTTCTTTGAAATTAAAATGTGATTTAGTATGAATGACATCCTTTATATTGATTTTATTTATGTTATATGTGGTACATGATCACAGATGACGAGTTAACATAAATTGATATATGATAAGGATGTAGATCTATTCATTTTTTTAAATCGTTTGAATCTGAATTTGATCATAGATTTGGAGATAAATATTATTTTTGAACTCCAATTGATCAGAAATTCAGTAGGTTCATCAGAAACTATCAAATTTAAAATCCCCATTGTTATGTAGTGATTTGGTAATTTGAGATCATTTATATGATGATTTTAGATAATTTTTGTATCTTGAAAAATTAATTTTACCGAAAAATTACTCGACTATAATATAGTGGTGATAGAGTTTGTTCTCTATGGTCTTGATGACTAAATTTTAGTGAAGTATTAAGTTCATGTGTTGGCTTAGACCTTCCTCCATAACGGATGAAATTAATACAAGTCATTAAAGTTTAATATCTAGTTTTGATTATCTGTATTGACTCTACTAAACTGAGTAATATTTGATTGGATCAATGGATCTAGGGATAATGATATTCACTTGACTTAAACTAACATATACTCTCCATCTGAGTTGGCTTTTGTTCTAAATTTGTTGAAGTGAATATCTGACACTATATATATGTGTTGCATGAGTAGTCATTTTTTTTTATCAAAATTTATTGTACAAGATGCATAGATATCTAAAAGGCGTGTTTTGAATTTTAATATTCAATGTATACATAAACATGCTTACCTTTTGGAATTTTAGAATTTTGTTCTTTATTCTTAATTCATTTATCTATTTCACAAAATGATGATTTATGATAAGAATTATTGAGCGGTAAAATCTTAAATTCTATTATGATCAAACAACGTTTTCAACCAAATTGATCATATTTTAGGAATTCGAAAAAAAAAAAGAACTCTGATTGATCTGAACTTTGGTAGATTTATAAGAACGTCCTAGTAAGAAATTAATTTTTTTTTGGTCATAATTGATTAAATAGTAGTGAAGTATTAGTTTTATGTGCTGGCTTAGACCTTCCTCCCTAACGGATGAAATTGATACAAGTCACTATGTATTTAATTGTCTAGTTTTGATAATCTATATTAACTCTCCTAAACTGAGTAATATAAGATTGGATCAATGTAGCTAGAGGATTTTCACTTGACTTAAACTAACAGTAGATTCTCCAACTGAATTAGGTCTGTATAAGTTTATGGAGTGAATAATCGGTCATTGTACATGTGTATTGCATGAGTAGTTCTCCAATCCCAACGATTGGCTATTCGAGATGCATGGATATATATGTATAAATGAGCCCTGAATTTCGTTATTCGGGATTATTCGAAATATTATGATCTATTTAAAGTATTGTGTCTCATATTCTCAATAGACTTTACACATCCACTTAGTACTACTTAAGATTTTCTCTTGGTAGAGATAAGATATTAACTTAATGAATGCATTGTGTATGTACCTTATGTTAGAAGAAATTATTTTTTTCAGTTTCTAACCAAATAAGAGATGAGTATATAATATATTTTTGTAACTCTTCTACCATTGAGTTTAATAAATATTTTATTTCTTGTGGTATATTGATGCATAATTATTTTATAAGTATGAGAGAATTAAATTATACTAATCTGTCTCATAAGGGAAAATATCTTTTAAATTGAATGAGACTTATCTGTACATTAGGGTCTAAGTCATTTATTCTGAATAGAATTTTGAGGTTGGTTAATGGATGGACATAACTGTTCATTGAAAGTGAAGTCACTACCAACATGTACGTTTTGTTTAGAAGGAAAAATGACTAAGAGATCTTAGTTTTCCTCTTAAAAAGGATTTAAGAGGTAGTGATAAGTTATAATTAATCTATTCTGATTTGTGTAATAAATGAGCACATGGGCAATAGGTGAATTTGAGTTTTTGAGTTTTTATGAAAATTAGTCGTGATATGAATATAATTTTTGATGTTTTATAAGTCTAAATGTCTTGATAAACTCAAGAAATTTAAAACAAATGAAAGTATCATCATGAAAAATATATAAAGTCACTACAATCTGATTGTAGTGACGTAAACCTCTTAGCTCATAAGTCACTTATCTTATAGAATAATTGTCTTTCAATTGTCTACACTAGACACTCTATGATAGATTGGTGTAGAAGAGAAAAGAATTAAACGCTTATGAAGATGATGAGATTAATTATTGACTTATTATTAGTTATTTTGTTTCTTTTGGGATAGGTTCTAATAACTACATATTGCATTCTGAATTCAGTTTCTTTCATATTAGTACCTTGAGCAACTATAGAACTAGTTGGATTTGACGTAAGTCTAATCTGTGACATGTTCAGATTTAGGATTGTCTAGCACATGTGCTGAGTGGGAGAATAAGAAAAATTGGAATTAAGAACTGAATGTATGTGTTAATTGGATATCCTAAAAAATGAAACAAGGTTTATTATAATGTCCTAAAGAAAATAAGTAAATTGTTAACACAACTTTCTGATTTCTAGAAAAGGATAATTTTAGTAAACCATGTTCTTAGAAGTAAATTATCTTTAGGGGAATTAAAAATAAATAAATAAATAAAATAACAAATAAGTCAATTGTAAATTCATACGCTCAAGAACATCTAATGGGTATGTCAGAATTGACGTCCCATTGCACTTAAGTAGTGGGAGAAACGTTACTAGACATAAGAAAACTACTATCTCAAGTAGTTGGAGTGATGTTGAGCAAATTAAAAGAACACTTCATGAGAAGTTGTTAATGTTACATTATCGAAAGATTTTGAAGAAAATATTAAGAACATGAAAGTGTGATTATAATAGTAGTACTTAGTCGTAGTGGGAGAATCATAACGAAGATTGAGTTGTTTTGTATGCTTGAGAGAACTTTTATGATAGAGCTCCTGAAAAGAAGTACACTCTTGGAGAGTTTCATGATAAGGTCTCTAAAGATCTAGTACAAAATCAATTTGTTACGACGAAGCACTACTAGACAAAATTGCATGAGAAAATAGCTTGGTAATTTTCTTTCGATAAGAAATAAAGGAATGCCTGCGAAAGTTTTTAATGCATAGTTAAGAGTCTAAGTGGGAGATTGTTAGGGTATATACTATTAATCATGTGTTTTGACATAGTATTCTAACAATTTTCAAGATTAAACATCTAAGTGGGAGATTGTTAGGGTATATACTATTAACCATGCATTTAGATATAGTACATTATAACAATTGTGATGGTTAAAAGTCTAAGTGGGAGATTGTTGGGATATATACTATTAACCATGTGTTAACAAATAATATTTATTAGAGAATAAATATTTGCTCAATTTCAATAGATCATATATTCGTTTATGGTGTCTATTTACTTATATAGTAGATGATTTAGTGTGTAGAGTTTTAGCTTATACACAGAGGATTAAATCATCGGTTCTTATAAGTATAAAGTTTTGGTTCACAATCTAGGATGAAAATTGGACATGCCATCGGGTACGATTGTAGCACAAGATTATATGTAATTTGTCCTAATTATGGGAACGGTATAGTTCCAACTTCTTGTGCTAGTACATTTTGTATGTATTGAACGGGACCGAGTAGAGATAGTTGTTTTAGACTGACTGACAAAAACATATTCTCTAAACTATTAAATGTACTTATATTCTTAATCCTGATATAACTATTATGATCTGTATATATTAATTGTCGTTTTGATTTATTAAAAGGTGAGATTCTGAGATGGGTCAATATGCCTGGTAAGTTGGATGATAATAATATATATTGGTGAAATAATAAGTTAGTTGATGGAATCCATGTCTCGTTATAGAGATTGATTGATATGCCTTTTTGAGAAACTTATAAGTTTTCATTGTGTCAAATCTTGCAAGTGGATTTATGAATCCGACACATGAAATAAGTTAAGTAGTGCTCTAAAGGAAATTAATCATTAAGTTAAATTCGTCAGTAATTTAATTTATTGATTAGTATCTGAAATCTTAACATGGGGAATTACATAAGTGTTTAATGGGGAATTACGAAATAGAGGAGTGCAATTACGAATTTCTAGTGGAATGATTTGTAATTTATTATGGTAAGAATAATTCAAATTAATTATTTGGAATTATTTCCATAATAGGAAGCCTCGGTAATTAATTCTGTGGTCCCTATAGTGCCCATATTTAACTAGAACTCAGAATCCTATTTTTACGCAAAAAGGAAGAATAATAAGGGTTTTTCTAGTCTTCTAGAAAAACTAGGTTTTCTAGTCCTTTTTGAATTAGGAAGACATCTCTATAAATAGGGATTCTCCTAACCTAGAAAAGGGATGATTAGTATTCTATTCGATACTTGCCCACCCAAGTATTGAGAGAGTTCGGATGTGACTTGAGATCACTGTAGAAGACCATAGCTATCTTGTAGATTCGCTTGAAGATCTGTTTAACTTGGAGATTCGCTTGAAGGTATCCGATCACGCTTCAAGAGGTATTTATCGAATTAACTTTTAGTTTATTTATGTGTTTTAGCATAAACGGTATTGGTTGTCTATTATTCATGTAAGTAGTAAAGATCCTTAATATGCTTCCGCTGTGCATGTATGTTTTCCAACAATTGGTATCAGAGCCATGCTTGCATCTTTATAGATAACTTTGAATTATATATGTGTTTTGAATGTATACACAATTGGTGGCAGATCAGGCATAAACTTAAAAAAAAAAAAAAAAATTAATTATATTGTAAGTGGCGGCAGAAGTGGGTTTAACTCCACTAGCTAATACACCAACTTCTTTTTATCAAGTTTTGAGTTTAAAGATTTGCCCAGGTCAATACTGGTAGCCAATATTTTTTTTCATAACTGCTTAGCACCAAATTGATAAATAACGTTTGCACGTAGATTATTTTGAGTTTTGACGGGGATTGACTAGGGCTAATTTGATTTTTGTGACTTTTGAAATATAAGGTTAACAAAAATATGTTTTGTCGATCCAAGTAAGTCGGAAAGCTTTTGTTAATCGCAAAGATTAGTATCAATGTGTTGTTGATTTAATTATATATTTTTATTTTTTTTTAAAAAAAATGTATGAATGTTGCAATCTGCTGGAGTTTTTTTTTTTTTCAACCCATTGTTCTTTAAAGTGCTTGTTTATGTATATAAAGATAAAAACAATTAAGGAGCTGTAGTTGTAGATTAGTCGGTGACTATTTTGATAATCCAAGTGTCGACGGCAGCGGTGTACTATGTTTTGGCAAACTGAATATTTAATTATTTGCCAAATAATTGATGCTATATATAAGCATGCGTTCGTTCTTTTGGATTGGCCAAGTTTTTTTTAATTATTTGGGCATTGTCTTTGTTATACGATACCAAAATTTTCTCATACCTGCATAATGTTACATATAAACTTAGAGTTTGTGATTAATAAATAGTGCTATCCTTAAATGGTGTATTTATTTGAGATCAGTTATTAAAAAAAAAAAAAAACTCTCAAGGTTTTATGCATGTGAGATTATATATATTGTAATACATGAATTGAGAATCGTGATTAATAAATAGGATTACTTGAAGTTATCTATTTATTTGAGTCACGGAATACACTCAATGTATCATGTATAAGAAGGTATCGTGTGTCTTAAACAAAGGAAGGACTCGATGTATGTCTTGTGCTCATGAGATAATCATTAAAAGAGAATGAAGAACAAAATTAAGTTATTTTAATCTTTAACTATGCCTAAAACGATTAATTTTTTCAAATTTGGTCATAGTTTAGGTGGTCATGAATTTTATGATCTCTGATTGACTTGAAATTTGATGGTCCCATAAAAAATCGTTTAGATGGGTTTAGGTAGTTTGTCAGATTAAAATTTGATTTGAATATTTGATAAGATCATTCTTTATACCAATTATGTTTATGTTAAATTTGGAACATGGTTGCATATGGTTATTTAACATGAATTGATAAAAGAATGTAAGTCATATTGTTTTAATTCATAAAGATGCTTAAATCACTTGAATTTGAATTTGGTCATAGATTTGAAAATAAATATTTTTATAGACTCCAATTGAACCTGAAATTTGGTAAATTCATTAATAAAGGCCTAGTAAAAAGTAGTCATTGCTATGTGATTATATTTTTCTTTGAGGTTGTTAGAATGATTTTAAAGTTGTTCTTTGGAATTAAATGTGATTTAGTATGAATGACATCCTTTATATTGATTTTATTTATGTTATATGTGGTACATGATCACAGATTATGAGTTAACATAAATTGATATATGATAAGGATGTAGATCTATTCATTTTTTTCTTAAATCGTTTGAATCTGAATTTGATCATAGATTTGGAGATAAATATTGTTTTTGAACTCCAATTGATCAGAAATTCAGTAGGTTCATCAGAAACTATCAAATTTAAAATACTCGTTGTTATGTAGTGATTTGATAATTTGAGATCGTTTATATGATTATTTTAGATAATTATTGTAGCTTGAAAAATTAATTTTACCAAAAAAATTACTCGACTATAATATAGTGGTGATAGAGTTTGTTCTCTATGGTCTTGATGACTAAATTTTAGTGAAGTATTAAGTTCATGTGTTGGCTTAGACCTTCCTCCATAACGGATGAAATTAATACAAGTAATTAAAGTTTAATCTCTAGTTTTGATTATCTGTATTGACTCTACTAAACTGAGTAATATTTGATTGGATCTAGGGATAATGATATTCACTTGACTTAAACTAACATATACTCTCCATCTGAGTTGGCTTTTGTTCTAAATTTGTTGAAGTGAATATCTGACACCATATATATGTGTTGCATGAGTAGTCATTTTTTTTTATCAAAATTTATTGTTCAAGATGCATAGATATCTAAAAGGCGTGTTTTGAATTTTAATATTCAATGTATACATAAACATGCTTACCTTTTGGAATTTTAGAATTTTGTTCTTTATTCTTAATTCATTTATCTATTTCACAAAATAATGATATATGATAAGAATTACTGAGCGGGAAAATCTTAAATTCTATTATGACCAAACAACGTTTTCAACCAAATTGATCATAGTTTTGGAATTCGAAAAAAAAAAAGAACTCTGATTGATCTGAAATTTGTAGATTTATAAGAACGACCTAGTAAGAAATTTATTTTTTTTTGGATCGTTATATGATTTTTTGGTCATAATTGATTAAATAGTAGTGAAGTATTAGTTTTATGTGTTGGCTTAGACCTTCCTCCCTAACGGATGAAATTGATACAAGTCACTATGTATTTAATTGTCTAGTTTTGATAATCTAAATTAACTCTCCTAAACTGAGTAATATAAGATTGGATCAATGTAGCTAGAGGATTTTCACTTGACTTAAACTAACAGTAGATTCTCCAACTGAATTAGGTCTGTATAAGTTTATGGAGTGAATAATCGGTCATTGTACATGTGTATTGCATGAGTAGTTCTCCAATCCCAACGATTGGCTAATCGAGATGCATGGATATATATGTATAAATGAGCCCTGAATTTCGTTATTCGGGATTATTCGAAATATTATGATCTATTTAAAGTATTGTGTCTCATATTCTCAATAGACTTTCCACACCCACTTAGTACTACTTAAGATTTTCTCTTGGTAGAGATAAGATATTAGCTTAATGAATGCATTGTGTATGTACCTTATGTTAGAAGAAATTATTTTTTCAGTTTCTAACCAGATAAGAGATGAGTATATAATATATTTTTGTAACTCTTCTACCATTGAGTTTAATAAATATTTTATTTCTTGTGGTATATTGATGCATGATTATTTTATAAGTATGAGAGAATTAAATTATACTAATCTGTCTCATAAGGGAAAATATCTTTTAAATTGAATGAGACTTATCTGTACATTAGGGTCTAAGTCATTTATTCTGAATAGAATTTTGAGGTTGGTTAAAAGATGGACATAACTGTTCATTGAAAGTGAAGTCACTACCAACATGTACGTTTTGTTTAGAAGGAAAAATGACTAAGAGACCTTAGTTTTCCTCTTAAAAAGGATTTAAGAGGTAGTGATAAGTTATAATTAATCTATTCTGATTTGTGTAATAAATGAGCACATGGGCAAGAGGCGAATTTGAGTTTTTGAGTTTTCAAGAAAATTACTCGTGATATGAATATATTTTTTGATGTTTTATAAGTCTAAATGTCTTGATAAACTCAAGATATTTAAAACACATGAAAGTATCATCATGATAAATATATAAAGTCACTACAATCTGATTGTAGTGACGTAAACCTCTAAGCTCATAAGTCACTTATCTTATAGAATAATTGTCTTTCAATTGTCTACACTAGACACTCTATAATAGATTGGTGTAGAAGAGAAAAGAATTAGACGCTTATGAAGATGATGAGATTAATTATTGACTTATTATTAGTTATTTTATTTTTTTGGGATAGGTTCTAATAACTACATATTACATTCTGAATTCAGTTTCTTTCATATTAGTACCTTGAGCAACTATAGAACTATTTGCTTTTGACGTAAGTCTAATCTGTGGCATGTTCAGATATAGGATTGTCCAGCACATGTGCTGAGTGGGAGAATAAGAAAAATTGAAATTAAGAACAGAATGTGTGTTAATTGGATATCCTAAAGAATGAAACAAGGTTTATTATAATGTCCTAAAGAAAATAAGTCAATTGTTAACACAACTTTCTGATTTCTAGAAAAGGATAATTTTAGTAAACCATGTTCCTAGAAGTAAATTATCTTTACGGGAATTGAACAAAAAAATAACAAATAAGTCAATTGTAAATTCATACGCTCAAGAACATCTAATGGGTATGTCAGAATTGACGTCCCATTGCACTTAAGTAGTGGGAGAAACGTTACTAGACATAAGAAAACTACTATCTCAAGTAGTTGGAGTGATGTTGAGTAAATTAAAAGAACACTTCATGAGAAGTTGTTAATGTTTCATTATCGAAAGATTTTGAAGAAAATATTAAAACTCAAGAACATGAAAGTGTGATTATAATAGTAGTACTTAGTCGTACTGGGAGAATCATAACGAAGATTGAGTTGTTTTGTATGCTTGAGAGAACTTTTATGATAGACCTCCTGAAAAGAAGTACACTCTTGGAGAGTTTCATGATAAGGTCTCTAAAGATCTAGTACAAAATCGATTTGTTACGACGAAGCACTACTAGACAAAATTGCATGAGAAAATAGCTTGGTAAATTTTCTTTCGATAAGAAATAAAGGAATGCCTGCGAAAGTTGTAAATGCATAGTTAAGAGTCTAAGTGGGAGATTGTTAGGGTATATACTATTAATCATGTGTTTTGACATAGTATTCTAACAATTTTCAAGATTAAACATCTAAGTGGGAGATTGTTAGGGTATATACTATTAACCATGCATTTGGATATAGTACATTATAACAATTGTGATGGTTAAAAGTCTAAGTGGGAGATTGTTGGAATATATACTATTAACCATGTGTTAAGAAATAATATTTATTAGAGAATAAATATTTGCTCAATTTCAATAGATCATATATTCGTTTATGGTGTCTATTTACTTATATAGTAGATGATTTAGTGTGTAGAGTTTTAGCTTATACACAGAGGATTAAATCATCGATTCTTATAAGTATAAAGTTTTGGTTCACAATCTAGGATGGAAATTGGACATTCCATCGGGTACGATTGTAGCACAAGATTATATGTAATTTGTCCTGATTATGGGAACGGTATAGTTCCAACTTCTTGTGCTAGTACATTTTGTATGTATTGAACGGGATCGAGTAGAGATAGTTGTTTTAGACTGACTGACAAAAACATATTCTCTAAACTATTAAATGTACTTATATTCTTAATCCTGATATAACTATTATGATCTGTATAGATTAATTGTCGTTTTGATTTATTAAAAGGTGAGATTCTGAGATGGGTCAATATGCCTGGTAAGTTGGATGATAATAATATATATTGGTGAAATAATAAGTTAGTTGATGGAATCCATGTCTCGTTATAGAGATTGATTGATATGCCTTTTTGAGAAACTTATAAGTTTTCATTATGTCAAATCTTGCAAGTGAATTTATGAATCCGACACATGAAAAAAGTTAAGTAGTGCTCTAAAGGAAATTAATCATTAAGTTAAATTCGTCAGTAATTTAATTTATTGATTAGTATCTGAAATCTTAACATGGGGAATTACATAAGTGTTTAATGGGGAATTACGAAATAGAGGAGTGCAATTACGAATTTCTAGTGGAATGATTTGTAATTTATTATGGTAAGAATAAATTCAAATTAATTATTTGGAATTATTTCCATAATAGGAAGCCTCGGTAATTAATTCTGTGGTCCCTATAGTGCCCATACTTAACTAGAACTCAGAATCCTATTTCTATGCAAAAAGGAAGAATAATATGGGTTTTTCTAGTCTTCTAGAAAAACTAGGTTCTCTAGTCCTTTTTGGATTAGGAAGACATCTCTATAAATAGGGATTCTCCTAACCTAGAATTAGGATGATTAGTATTCTATTCGATACTTGTCCACCCAAGTATTGAGAGAGTTTAGATGTGACTTGGGATCACTGTAGAAGACCATAGCTATCTTGTAGATTCGCTTGAAGATCCGTTTAACTTGGAGATTCGCTTGAAGGTATCCGCTCACGCTTCAAGAGGTATTTATCGAATTAACTTTTAGTTTGTTTATGTGTTCTAGCATGATTAATGTGTTCTAGCATAAACGGTATTTGTTGTCTATTATTCATGCAAGTAGTAAAGATCCTTGATATGCTTCCGCTGTGCATATATGTTTTCCAACAATCATTGTTGGAAAAACATATATATTCACAGCGGAAGCATATCAAGGATCTTTACTACTTAATGAATAATAGATAACCAATACCGTTTATGCTAGAACACATTAATCATTCTAGAACACATAAACAAACTAAAAATTAATTCGATAAATACCTCTTGAAGCGTGAGCGGATACCTTCAAGCGAATCTCCAAGTTAAACGGATCTTCAAGCGAATCTACAAGATAGCTATGGTCTTCTACAGTGATCCCAAGTCACATCTGAACTCTCTCAATACTTGGGTGGGCAAGCATTGAATAGAATACTAATCATCCCTTTTCTAGGTTAGGATAATCCCTATTTATAGAGATGTCTTCCTAATCCAAAAAGGACTAGAAAACCTAGTTTTTCTAGAAGACTAGAAAAACCCATATTATTCTTCCTTTTTGCATAGAAATAGGATTCAGAGTTCTAGTTAAATATGGGCACTATAGGGACCACAGAATTAATTACCAAGGCTTCCTATTATGGAAATAATTCCAAATAATTAATTTGAATTATTCTTACCATAATAAATTACAAATCATTCCACTAGAAATTCGTAATTGCACTCCTCTATTTCGTAATTCCCCATTAAACACTTATGTAATTCCCCATGTTAAGATTTCAGATACTAATCAATAAATTAAATTACTGACGAATTTAACTTAATGATTAATTTCCTTTAGAGCACTACTTAACTTATTTCATGTGTCGGATTCATAAATCCACTTGCAAGATTTGACACAATGAAAACTTATAAGTTTCTCAAAAAAGCATATCAATCAATCTCTATAACGAGACATGGATTCCATCAACTAACTTATTATTTCACCAATATATATTATTATCATCCAACTTACCAGGCATATTGACCCATCTCAGAATCTCACCTTTTAATAAATCAAAACGACAATTAATATATACAGATCATAATAGTTATATCAGGATTAAGAATATAAGTACATTTAATAGTTTAGAGAATATGTTTTTGTCAGTCAGTCTAAAACAACTATCTCTACTCGGTCCCGTTCAATACATACAAAATGTACTAGCACAAGAAGTTGGAACTATACCGTTCCCATAATTAGGACAAATTACATATAATCTTGTGCTACAATCGTACCCGATGGCATGTCCAATTTTCATCCTAGATTGTGAACCAAAACTTTATACTTATAAGAACCGATGATTTAATCCTCTGTGTATAAGCTAAAACTCTACACACTAAATCATCTACTATATAAGTAAATAGACACCATAAACGAATATATGATCTATTGAAATTGAGCAAATATTTATTCTCTAATAAATATTATTTGTTAACACATGGTTAATAGTATATATCCCAACAATCTCCCACTTAGACTTTTAACCATCACAATTGTTATAATGTACTATATCTAAATGCATGGTTAATAGTATATACCCTAACAATCTCCCACTCAGATGTTTAATCTTGAAATTGTTAGAATACTATGTCAAAACACATGATTAATAGTATATACCCTAACAATCTCCCACTTAGACTCTTAACTATGCATTTACAACTTTCGCAGGCATTCCTTTATTTCTTATCGAAAGAAAATTACCAAGCTATTTTCTCATGCAATTTTGTCTAGTAGTGCTTCGTCGTAACAAATCGATTTTGTACTAGATCTTTAGAGACCTTATCATGAAACTCTCCAAGAGTGTACTTCTTTTCAGGAGCTCTATCATAAAAGTTCTCTCAAGCATACAAAACAACTCAAT
The DNA here is from genome assembly GCA_016801875.1 of Solanum sitiens. Taxonomy (NCBI): domain Eukaryota; kingdom Viridiplantae; phylum Streptophyta; class Magnoliopsida; order Solanales; family Solanaceae; genus Solanum; species Solanum sitiens. The sequence goes on along the minus strand of JABWTJ010000062.1, from coordinate 635,585 downwards.
CTTCGTTATGATTCTCCCACTACGACTAAGTACTACTATTATAATCACACTTTCATGTTCTTAATATTTTCTTCAAAATCTTTCGATAATGAAACATTAACAACTTCTCATGAAGTGTTCTTTTAATTTGCTCAACATCACTCCAACTACTTGAGATAGTAGTTTTCTTATGTCTAGTAACGTTTCTCCCACTACTTAAGTGCAATGGGACGTCAATTCTGACATACCCATTAGATGTTCTTGAGCGTATGAATTTACAATTGACTTATTTGTTATTTTTTTTGTTCAATTCCCGTAAAGATAATTTACTTCTAGGAACATGGTTTACTAAAATTATCCTTTTCTAGAAATCAGAAAGTTGTGTTAACATTATTTTCTTTAGGACATTATAATAAACCTTGTTTCATTCTTTAGGATATCCAATTAACACACACATTCCGTTCTTAATTTCAATTTTTCTTATTCTCCCACTCAGCACATGTGCTGGACAATCCTATATCTGAACATGTCACAGATTAGACTTACGTCAAAACCAACTAGTTCTATAGTTGCTCAAGGTACTAATATGAAAGAAACTGAATTCAGAATGTAATATGTAGTTATTAGAACCTATGCCAAAAGAAATAAAATAACTAATAATAAGTCAATAATTAATCTCATCATCTTCATAAGCGTCTAATTCTTTTCTCTTCTACACCAATCTATTATAGAGTGTCTAGTGTAGACAATTGAAAGACAATTATTCTATAAGATAAGTGACTTATGAGCTTAGAGGTTTACGTCACTACAATCAGATTGTAGTGACTTTATATATTTTTCATGATGATACTTTCATGTGTTTTAAATATCTTGAGTTTATCAAGACATTTAGACTTATAAAACATCAAAAAATATATTCATATCACGAGTAATTTTCTTGAAAACTCAAAAAACTCAAATTCACCTTTTGCCCATGTGCTCATTTATTACACAAATCAGAATAGATTAATTATAACTTACCATCACTACCTCTTAAATCCTTTTTAAGAGGAAAACTAAGGTCTCTTAGTCATTTTTCCTTCTAAACAAAACGTACATGTTGGTAGTGACTTCACTTTCAATGAACAGTTTCGTCCATCCATTAACCAACCTCAAAATTCTATTCAGAATAAATGACTTAGACCCTAACGTACAGATAAGTCTCATTCAATTTAAAAGATATTTTCCCTTATGAGACAGATTAGTATAATTTAATTCTCTCATACTTATGAAATAATCATGCATCAATATACCACAAGAAATAAAATATTTATCAAACTCAATGGTAGAAGAGTTACAAAAATATATTATATACTCATCTCTTATCTGGTTAGAAACTGAAAAAATAATTTCTTCTAACATAAGGTACATACACAATGCATTCATTAAGTTAATATCTTATCTCTACCAAGAGAAAATCTTAAGTAGTACTAAGTGGGTGTGTAAAGTCTATTGAGAATATGAGACACAATACTTTAAATAGATCATAATATTTCGAATAATCCCGAATAATGAAATTCAGGGCTCATTTATACATATATATCCATGCATCTCGAATAGCCAATCGTTGGGATTGGAGAACTACTCATGCAATACACATGTACAATGACCGATTATTCACTCCATAAACTTATACAGACCTAATTCAGTTGGAGAATCTACTGTTAGTTTAAGTCAAGTGAAAATCCTCTAGCTACATTGATCCAATCTTATATTACTCAGTTTAGGAGAGTTCATATAGATTATCAAAACTAGACAATTAAATACATAGTGACTTGTATCAATTTCATCCGTTAGGGAGGAAGGTCTAAGCCAGCACATAAAACTAATACTTCACTACTATTTAATCAATTATGACCAAAAATCATATAACGATCCAAAAAAATTAATTTCTTACTAGGTCATTTTTATAAATCTACCAAATTTCAGATCAATCAGAGTTCTTTTTTTTTTTTTTTTGAATTCCAAAACTATGATCAATTTGGTTGAAAACATTGTTTGGTCATAATAGAATTTAAGATTTTCCCGCTCAGTAATTCTTATCATATATCATCATTTTGTCAAATAGATAATGAATTAAGAATAAAGAACAAAATTCTAAAATTCCAAAAGGTAAGCATGTTTATGTATACATTGAATATTAAAATTCAAAACACGCCTTTTAGATATCTATGCATCTTGAACAATAAATTTTGATAAAAAAAAATGACTACTCATGCAACACATATATATGGTGTCAGATATTCACTTCAACAAATTTAGAACAAAAGCCAACTCAGATGGAGAGTATATGTTAGTTTAAGTCAAGTGAATATCATTATCCCTAGATCCAATCAAATATTACTCAGTTTAGTAGAGTCAATACAGATAATCAAAACTAGAGATTAAACTTTAATGACTTGTATTAATTTCATCCGTTATGGAGGAAGGTCTAAGCCAACACATGAACTTAATACTTCACTAAAATTTAGTCATCAAGACCATAGAGAACAAACTCTATCACCACTATATTATAGTCAAGTAATTTTTCGGTAAAATTAAGTTTTCAAGATACAAAAATTATCTAAAATCATCATCTAAACGATCTCAAATTACTAAATCACTACATGACAATGAGTATTTTAAATTTGATAATTTCTGATGAACCTACTGAATTTCTGATCAATTGGAGTTCAAAAACAATATTTATCTCCAAATCTATGATCAAATTCAGATTCAAACGATTTAAGAAAAAATGAATAGATCTACATCCTTATCATATATCAATTTATGTTAACTCATCATCTGTGATCATGTACCACATATAACATAAATAAAACCAATATAAAGAATGTCATTCATACTAAATCACATTTTAATTCCAAAGAACAACTTTAAAATCATTCTAACGACCTCAAAGAAAACTATAATCACATAGCAATGACTACTTTTTACTAGGCCTTTATTAATGAACTTACCAAATTTCAGATCAATTGGAGTCTATAAAATTATTTATTTTCAAATCTATGACCAAATTCAAATTCAAGTGATTTAAGCATTTTTATGAATTAAAACAATATGACTTACATTCTTATATCAATTCATGTTAAATAACCATATGCAATCATGTTCCAAATCTAACATAAACATAATTGGTATAAAGAATCTCAAAAAAAAATAACCACATAGCAATGAGTACTTTTCTTACTAGGCCGTTATCAATGAACTTTCCAAATTTCAGATCAATTGGAGTCTATAAAATTATTTATTTCCAAATCTATGACCAAATTTAAATTCAAGTGATTTAAGCATCTTTATGAATTAAAACAATATGACTTACATTCTTATATCAATTCATGTTAAATAACCATGTGCAACCATGTTCCAAATTTATCATAAACATAATTGGTATAAAGAATGATCTTATCATATATTCAAATCAAATTTTAATCTGACAAACTATCTAAAATCATCTAAACGATTTTTTTTTATGGGACCATCAAATTTCAAGTCAATCAGAGATCATAAAATTCATGACCACCTAAACTATGACCAAATTTGAAAAAATAATTGTTTTAGGCATATTTAAAGATTAAAATAACTTGATTCATATATTATTCTCTTCTAATTATTATTTCATGAGCATAAGGCATATGTTGTGTCCTTTCTTTTACTAAGACACACAACACCTTCTTATATCAAATTGTTCTCTTAATTAATACACTTGAGAATTCAAGATATTATGTTTTCTCCTTTTATACCGGTGAAAACATTAATATCTTTTCTCATGAATTAATAGGATATTACTAGCATCTTAAGGTAAATCTCTATTCATATAAATAAATTCACCACTAGTATTCTCTTAGAACAATTTATACATGATACATTGAGAAAATTCTAATGACTCAAATAAATAAACCACTTGCGTAGATCCTATTTATCTATCATAATTCTCAATTCACATGTTGAAATATCAAATATATATATAGTGCTCATATAATAATAATCTTTAGAATAGAATCATGTTGCTGGTGCATACTTAACAATTAGAAATATTGATAATTCGTATTAACCACTAATAAAATGAAATAGACAACAAAACTATAAGAGAAACAAACATTGCATGCCAAGTGCCAGGTGCCGTCACCTTCACCAAAGCAATATAATAGGATTAAAAAGGTTCCCTTTTAATTTGTTCTATTATTTTATTTTAATTACCAAAAACAAAGATTCTGAACAGAGAATTCTTTAACTAATCAAATTTAGAAAATTTACAATTCAACTAACCTTTCTAAACGAGAAAATAAATTCTCACGTACGGCTCATTCTTTGTTTTTAATTTGAATTTTATTATTTTTTCAAACGTTAAAACGAATTCCGGAAAAATAGGGTAACCATACATAATTACATATATGTAAATTTAGGTTATCTATTTAGATGCAAGCAAGGCTCTTGATTCCAATTGTTGGAAAAACATATATATTCACAGCGGAAGCATATCAAGGATCTTTACTACTTACATGAATAATAGATAACCAATACTGTTTATGCTAGAACACATTAATCATGCTAGAACACATAAACAAATTAAAAGTTAATTCGATAAATACCTCTTGAAGCGTGAGCGGATACCTTCAAGCGAATCTCCAAGTTAAACGGATCTTCAAGCGAATCTACGAGATAGCTATGGTCTTCTACAGTGATCCCAAGTCACATCTGAACTCTCTCAATACTTGGGTGGGCAAGCATTGAATAGAATACCAATCTTCCCTTTTCTAGGTTAGGATAATCCCTATTTATAGAGATGTCTTCCTAATCCAAAAAGGACTAGAAAACCTAGTTTTTCTAGAAGACTAGAAAAACCCATATTATTCTTCCTTTTTGCATAGAAATAGGATTCTGAGTTCTAGTTAAATATGGGCACTATAGGGACCACAGAATTAATTACCAAGGCTTCCTATTATGGAAATAATTCCAAATAATTAATTTGAATTATTCTTACCATAATAAATTACAAATCATTCCACTAGAAATTCGTAATTGCACTCCTCTATTTCGTAATTCCCCATTAAACACTTATGTAATTCCCCATGTTAAGATTTCAGATACTAATCAATAAATTAAATTACTGACGAATTTAACTTAATGATTAATTTCCTTTAGAGCACTACTTAACTTATTTCATGTGTCGGATTCATAAATCCACTTGCAAGATTTGACACAATGAAAACTTATAAGTTTCTCAAAAAGGCATATCAATCAATCTCTATAATGAGACATGGATTCCATCAACTAACTTATTATTTCACCAATATATATTATTATCATCCAACTTACCAGGCATATTGACCCATCTCAGAATCTCACCTTTTAATAAATCAAAACGACAATTAATATATACAGATCATAATAGTTATATCAGGATTAAGAATATAAGTACATTTAATAGTTTAGAGAATATATTTTTGTCAGTCAGTCTAAAACAACTATCTCTACTCGGTCCCGTTCAATACATACAAAATGTACTAGCACAAGAAGTTGGAACTATACCGTTTCCATAATCAGGACAAATTACATATAATCTTGTGCTACAATCGTACCAGATGACATGTCCAATTTCCATCCTAGATTGTGAACCAAAACTTTATACTTATAAGAACCGATGATTTAATCCTCTGTGTATAAGCTAAAACTCTACACACTAAATCATCTACTATATAAGTAAATAGACACAATAAACGAATATATGATCTATTGAAATTGAGCAAATATTTATTCTCTAATAAATATTATTTCTTAACACATGGTTAATAGTATATATCCCAACAATCTCCCACTTAGACTTTTAACCATCACAATTGTTATAATGTACTATATCCAAATGCATGGTTAATAGTATATACCCTAACAATCTCCCACTTAGATGTTTAATCTTGAAAATTGTTAAGATACTATGTCAAAACACATGATTAATAGTATATACCCTAACAAAAACAAGTTGAGGTTTATCCAAAAGAGAAAATACCTTGTTGCATCGATTTCTACTTCAACAGGAATGAAGTTGTTTGAATCACTCAAGAGCAGGCCCTCGTGAAAAGCTATAAGCTCTCCCATAGTGTGACTAATAGCATGATTACTATTAACCCAATTTCCATCCGAGTTCCTTATAATTCCTCCTATGCCTCCACAATTAGATGATTTTTTAAAGTACCATCAATGTTTAATTTGTAGTAGTTAGGAGGGGGTTTATACCATTTACTATTAATTTCTTTATAAGTTATCGTTTCCCAACTAACGTAAGTAGAAAGTGTATACTCTTGGGCTCTCATAGATATGACGTCAAATTTGATAGGTATATTGGAGTGGTTAAAGGTGTTGTGGTTCCTCGTAATCCAGATGTGGCAGAGGGCGAATGGGTAAAACTCAGCCAATTTATATGTTTGATAGGAAGAGGGATATTAAGCTTGTTGATAATGTGGAGCCAGTGTTCATGGTGACTACTTATAAAATGGAGGTTGAGACCCAAGTCTAGACAAAATTTCTTTGCAATACTACAATCAAAGAAAATGTGAGTACGAGAGTCTACAATCTGGTGACAAACGGAGCAATTGATGTCAATTGGAATGCCGGCGCGATGGAGATAAGCTTTACAGGGAAGCTTATATGAGACCATAACAAGAGGAAAAATTCAATTTTGTTAAGAGTTTTTAAAGACCAGATCCAAGAAAATTTATAACTAGAGGTAGGATTTCTTATGGGCTTTAAAAGCTGGTAATTGATTTACTGGTAAAAAGACCACTAGAATTAGGGTCCCAGTAGGTAATATCTGGGCTTGATTGGTAGGTAGAAGGGTAGATTAAGCTAGCCATGGATATGATATTGTCATCGAAAGTACGAGAGAGTCTGCTCCAGTCCCATGAGTGCCCATTCCAGCAACCATGAGCTTACTATCGTGAAAAGGAAGGGGGCCTTGAACGAAGGTTCGAAGTGGTGGTGGTGGTGGTGGGGGGGAGGTAGGAATCCATCGAGTAGTCCAAAGATTGAGAAATTTTCCCGTACCCAGTTTCCAGGCTAAATCTAGAGAACAAATAGAACTACCTTTCAGGATATTTTTCCAAAAAAAAGAATGAGTAGATATGGTAACATTAGGCTTGTATTTATCAGAAAAAGTTTTGTCTCTCTTTATTTCTTCAAATAACTCCTCTATATAATCTTTATGTAATATAATTTTTTATTCTTTTCAAACTATTTATTTAATACAAAATTATAGTTATTCTAAATTTCTAAATAATATAAATTACAAGCAAATATTATATATTATACACACTAATGGACAACTCAAATAAAATTATAATCATTAGTGAAATACAATTACATAAACATTACTCCCTTTTCCCTTTAATAATTGTTTCATTATTGACTTGACATACCTCTTAAGAACAATAAATAATATGAATAATATAACTATATTATCCTTTGATTTTTATTAAATTTAATGTTTTATGAAATGTGTTATATGATAAATAACGGAATATTTAATATCAAGGGTAAAATAGACAAAAAAGGTACATTATCTTTTGATTTTCTAAACTAGACAAATATTGTTGGACAAATATTTTTAGTATAGAAGTCAACTATTGTTGAACGAAGAGAGTATATAAATACTCAACTTTCAAGATTATTAATTTGCTCTCATAAATGTTCTATTAATGCATTATGGAGTTCAACATGAGCATTTATGTCCTTAATTTTTTTCAGTCTAGCTAAAAATTGTTCAAATATGAAATTATCATCTAACACCATTGGTGAATCTGGAGCCAACCTATCGAATTACTAAATTATTGTCGTGATTTTTTAAATTATTATGATATGTATTATAATGTTATCTTGTATGTAAATTATTATGTTACGTATTATATGTTTAATATTACAATTTTCAACGTATCATTTAAATATTGTGCATTCTTCAAAGTGAAAATAATAATAATTTTTAATTAAATATTTGATGTGATAAAAATTAAACAAAAATGAAATATTCTTAAATATGGATGAAAATAGTATCCTCCAAATAATAAGAACTTTTTTTTTTTACTTACTTTTATGCACTTTCTATTTCCTGTATATCAAAACCAAAAAAGACCACCTCTATTTATAGTTGAGGAAGTCTTTCTAGCAATGAATAGAAAGATAACGAATAGAAAATAAAGAAGATAAATGACTTAGAGGTTACATATCTTACGGGATATGATGGAGAAACAAACAATAAAATTAAAGTGAGGGCAACCAATATACAACGTGTAAATGAAGATGCCGCCGCAATGTTCTATGCAGATGATGACAATTAAGCCTCGCTGACCAAGGAGGAAATGCACCATAAAGAAAGTATTGTAACTTCGGAAAATACATGCCACATCCTCACATATAGGGGCGTCAAATTGGCGGATTGGGTTGAAATAGGAATCGGCTTGGATCTTGACCTGCCCAAGTTTGCTTTGTGTTCAAATGGGTTGGGCTCATATGGGCTAAAAATGGGTTGGGTCTTGACCCGCACGATTTAACCCGCTTAATCTCAACATAGTAATATTTGACTTTTATAATCCCAATTTGAATTTCAACTCAAGTTTTTTTTTTTTTAAAAAAGTTACAAATTGATAGATGAACCTTAGAAGATATTAAATAGATAATTATTCATACCTTCAATATAGGAACATATCTTAATAAAGAGTTTTAAAACGGATTGAACTTGGATATTGAATTGGGCTCAATTGAGGATTCTCTTAAAATGGGTTAGGCTTAAATGAGTTGAGATTGAACCCAATTCAAATAATCTTGAGCTCAACCCTTCAAATTCTTGGCGGATTGGTTTGACTACCTATGTTTGGGTTCATTTTTGACATCCCTACTCACATAACATAGTATGTAAAGAAACTGTCTGACGAACATATGGTGACAATGCAAATGATGCATATTTTCAATATTAATGTGAAAAATCAACAATACCCTACTCATATTAAAAATTAAATAAGATAGCATATGTCGCGTTCCGAGCTTATATTCTGAACATGGTCAGCACTCGAGAATAACTGATGGTCCCTAAGCGAACTCTTGGCCTGACTCAATAGTTAGCCAAAGACTTACTCAGCAATATATTACATCAATACACAACTTCAACTCATAAGAATATCATATATAATAGTTTAACTCAATATAATCAAATGAACATAACTCTCAGTCTTTAAAACATCAACAAGTGAAATGAGAAAAAGACTCCTCAACTACTACTGTCTGTGAAACCGCTAAAATATTGTGATGGAAGTCGAGACAAGACTCACGACATCCTAACAAAACTAGAATTAAATGTGGAATCCTCCGAAAGTAAGGATGTTCACCAAAGCTAACTGGAGTGCAAGTGGTATTAATGGAGCGCTTGTTGATGACCCTAAATACCTGTATATGCATAATGAAAAGATACAGGCCAAATGGCGTCAGTATATTGAATGTACAAGCATGCAAGGGGAACTCTAAAACATAAACATAAGCTTGAACTGATAAAAAGGAAGAACATACTCACCTCATCTCAACTCAACTCAACTCAACTCAAGGATACACAACTCAACTCAAGGATATTCAACTCAAGGATACTCAATTCAATTCGAGGATACTCAACTCAAGTCAATATAAAAGCAACAATAAAAATTCACTATAAAGAAAGATTTTAAAACGGTAGATAATATCTCAATGTATATAAAAATACAATAATAAATCTTTAATCTTAATTGGGAGATTCTCTAATGGACAACCATTACTATGAGCTATGTGATTATACAACGTCTTGTCCACGTTGCCAGAACTATGCTATACATTGCCGGAATATAAGACATCATCAAATAAGTGGACCCACTAAGTTATGCTTAAAAGTAATAAGGAATCATCTAAAACGTATGATATTTTACTCATGTTGACATATATGGTTTATGAGAATTATGAATTGTGTGAACTCATCCTCATATCAGTGTTCAATACTACTCTCAATAAGATATGTGTGTGTATATATATTTATATATATATATATATATATATATAACTTGAATGTTGAATTATTATAATATCCCTAACTTAGGTTGTGTCTTTTTCGATGAGTTGTGACTTTTTTGATAAGTTGTGACTTTTCTGATAAGTCGTGACTTTTTTCAAAGGGTTGTGATTTTTCGATTAGTTGTGACTTTTCCAAAGAGTTGTGACTTTTTTCAATAAGTTGTGAATTTACAAAGGGCAGTGACTTCTTTGAAAGGTCATGAATATTCAGATAAGACAAAAAAAACTTGTTCAAACTACCCTTAGTTTACTATAAATAGAGGAATTTCCTCTCATTTTTCTTTCATCCTCTCCTCTCATTTGGTTATCTTCATCAATCATCATTGTCACAAACCACATGTATACCCTAGAAGTTAGGATATTCTTAGGTCGTGGCATGGCGTACTTGACCTGTCGGAGGTCTTGTATAAGACCTTTCGTATCATTCATCACATGTACATATATGAAAATAGTGCAGAATTAAAACTTTTCACAACATTATAGTCTTTCAAAATCTCTTTCATATAAAAACCATAGGAAATACTAAGTCTCATATCATCAAATCTTAGACTCAAAATACACTTGGGACACGGCCCATATAATCGAAATATAGTACTACTAAGTCTATTACAATGCTTTAATAAAAGAACTCTAAGATAGTGATGCCCTCGAGTAAAATGAGGACATACTTCAACCTTGCTTGAAAGATCCTATAATCCGCTTCGCTCCCAAAAGCACCTTCACCTATGAATCACTTTAGAGATAGATAAAAGTATGGAATTAGTACAAGCACATGTACTAAGTATGACATAATGCATAAAATCATGATAACAAACATTTAATTATATATACTCTTTTTGATTAAAACATCATAGTATAAGCATAAGAACAACATTTAACACCTTAGAAACATATAAGATATCACATAAGCATTTTTATCAAATATTAAGGAATATTACAGTGAACTAAGTCATCTTAAAGTGAACTAAATCAAACATTACAGTAAACCCATTTAGCGTGCAACCTTCTCACTAAAAGTTATCCTAAGACTCACTTAAGTAAGACAAAGAGAGACCAACCATACACCCTCTCTAAGCACACCTAAATGATCCTTAGGACTTGATATAAATACACTTACAATACACCAAAACACATAACATGATATCCTCCTAGCAAAAGTGAATCTAAGGCTCACTTGAGTGAGTTGTGAAGCGACCGCCCATACAATCCCTTCACACACACCTAAGAGATCCTTTAGACTACCTAATATAAGATCATTCTCACTTCATTAATCAACTCTCCTATCTAGATTCATTCTTAAGACTTCCCTAGGTAAGATATGAAGATACCATCCTTTATGCCCATTTGTCATTTTAACTAGGCAATCCTTAAACTACTCTAGATAAGTACTTATTCATTTACATGCTTTTTAACTTAAGTGATTATCTTAATTATTTCATTCAGGAGACATTCATCAGATAAGGACATTCAAGTAATGGTCTTGGAGAAGACCTAGGGACTCACTCACTAATATCTTCAAAGCCTATTTGTGCAATGTCTAGATAACGTCCCATACCACCACCTAAACTTCATAGAACTTCTCCAACACTAGTGGGTATCCCATATGATGATAATAAACAATAACCAACATAGACCATGGTAGCTAAGCATGGAATCCGGATTTGTAATCTACTCCGACGGAGTATGTTCTACTTGCCAATGGTAGAACTTGGACACATCCCATGTAGGCACATAGTTCGGGAATATGAAGGGTTTCTTTGTACTCTAGCTATCTATTTATCTAGAGCTACTGCCCAAACTACTCACTCGGTGCTAGCCTTTGTTCTCATAGAGTAATTCACATAAAGGATCACATGAAGAGGTTCCATATCTAGGTCATAACCTAATCACATTCACCTTACCAAAGAGGTCCCCTAGGGTTGCTTTGCAATGGTTAAGAGGATAGCTCTATGATTTTCCTAAGGATGATTTCATGTCGTTCCATCCAACCAACCTTAAGTCCACCATTCACACAAGAAGGATACCATTACGACTTTCGACTTCAAGGATATCATAACCTAACATCTAGGATGAAGGTTCCACATAAAGGACCTTATTAGCAATGTTTAAAGTCACATGTCATTCATACATACAAGTCTAAGAGGCTTTAGCATCCTAATTCAAGAAGTCATATTCACAATGTACATGTATCAAGTAAGGGACACAAGTCTACAAAAAATAAGACACACACATACTTCACATATAGCAATATCATTCTAGAAGCACATAAGCATAACCAACATCATCTATAGGTCACCCTATTCACTACTATAATATAATCAATATAACTATCATAAGACTCACATAACCAAGCAGGAAGAATCATGCATCAACTCTAAGACTAAACATATAAGGACATAGTCATAGTCTAACATGATCACCTAACAACATCAATAGAAGAACACATACTTCACCTTAATCACAAGTAGATAGATATGATCATACTTCACATAAATCATCTACACAAACAATCATAATATATCAATTAGTGCCGACAAGGCCATGATCATCATAATTCATAAAGTAACGCCAGGCTACATAATTCACAAGTAAATCACTAACACCGCCATCATAAATGGACTATACCAATCACAACATAATAAAGAACTAAATTACATAATATAAAGTGAATTAGGGCAGCGTACCACCAATCCATTCTCACCACTTCAATCCACAGCTAAATCATACAACACAGTACCTAAAGGCCCTTACCCATGACCATGATCATTAATTCAATACAAAAATCATAATACTCAATAAATCTAGATCAATTAAATATAGATTCATAAATCCAAGAAAACCTATACATCAATCCAATACAATTCTTATATCATTCAATAGCCCAAAGAAAAATACACTAGAATTCATTAGCATTGAGACATGATCACTTAACCCAAACTATAGCCAAATTGAAGAGTTTATGTTTTGCATGGGTTAATGAAGATTTTAGGTTAAACCATCAAACTAACATCAATTCAATAAATATTTAATGATTCAAATCGTTTTATGCAAGAACTCATGGCTAGATCACAAGTTAGAAATCTATCTTTTTAGAAAGTCTTTGAAAATCACTTTGAAGTTTGGCTCCTTGATGATATAAGATTCAAGGATGAAAACCATACCTTAACTGATGTTAATCCACGAAAAGTGAGAGAAATTAGTGGAGAAATCAACCTTCAAGTTCAATGAAGTTCTAGAGAACTTCTTTAGAGGTTTTGGGTTTTGATTTTAGAATAATGAATTCATCTAGGTAGTTAGGACTTATAAACCCACTTAAAATACCTATAATACCCTTAGGAAACCGTCCAAATAATTATTTAGACATGAGGTAAATTTACCAATTCACCCTTACATTTAACAGTACGCTGCGCAGGAAAATAGACCCATCGACGCCTGCCCAACGATGGGGCATTAGTCCAACGACGGGCCGTCCTAGCTGGCCGTCGTTTGGATCAGAGACCTGCCTATGGGATATTAAGCTCCCTAGGCTAAGTATTGATCCACTCCCACCATCTACGTGGCATCGACTAGCCTACTGGCCGTTGATTGCCTCAGTTGTTTGGGGCTGGTCTAGACAGTCTTAGGCTCTTGTGAAGGGTCCTTCCTCAAGAACCCTTGGTTAGTTCTTGGGGAGTTTTTCCTGGACGTTTCCAACTCAAATATGATCGTATATGAGTTTAGGACTTCCCAAATCAATTTCATCTAAAACGAGCACATAAAACTCGACGAAACATGCTAAGACACACAAGGTCGTTTCAAGGCAAACCTTTCGAACATCATGGACGTTCTTGGATGTTTGACCTCCAAACTTCATGAAACTTGAAACACTGCCTATAAACACTATTATTACTCATATAAGGACCTCATAATCTCATGACACATACACATAAGCACATAAAAACACATGAGACATATAGGTGACTAGTCGTCGAACGTCTTGATCGTCCCTTGACGTTTGACTTCCAATTCACCTAAATGTTTAGACACTGCCTCATTACTACATTATAAACCATTTTAGGAACTTGTACTCTCATGAAAAACATGTTAGACTCTAGTTTCACCTAAGTCATTTTAGAGGTGTCACAATCATTATTCACATATTTTCTACACTTGAATTATCACATAGAAGTTTCTTCATGTGTTTCTATAGATAATTTTTTTTTCTTTTTCATTTCGCATTATTTTGAATTTAAAGTTTCACAATTTGATAAAAATTTCCATCTAATTAGCATATCATTTCTCAATTTTAGGTTTGGATATACTTTCTTGATGAACTTTTCTTTAAATTTATGTTTTTAATTTGCATGTGTCTAAAAAAAAAGAATTGGAAGCATTTTATCTCTCTCTTCAAAAAGAATTGGGAAGCATTGCATTTCTCTCTTCAATTTCTCTTTTTCTTTTTAAATTTAAAATTTTATTAATCATGATGTGCAAAAAGTTACAGTTTGAGCTTGACATCCCAAACATTGTACGGATCATAGACATGAAACTAACACTGCTCCTACTCATAATAAGTGATAATTGGTATTCCCCTTATGTATTTGCATTTTCAGAAATTTCTGTTGCAGGGGTATTTTGCATTTAATTAAGATTTTAGAAGAACGACGAGTGAATACAATTTTCAGGGTGATATAAGTGAAGATTATGGTACTTTTTACTTTAGTCCAATTTGATTTAATTTAATTTTCATTCTTAGTCCATATTTGTTCTCCTAAACTACATTGCCCCTTTCTTCTCCTTCGATTTTTCAGTTTGCTCCTTTATTCTATTAAATTTTTTACTTTTGAATACTTACAGGTAAGCATTTTTTCATTTTTTTAAAATCATTTCTTGTCAATTTTTTTATATTTGCAGATACATATTAGGTTGAATACCACGTGTGAAATTTAGGATATTTGATGAACAATTTTTTTTGTTTTTTTCAGTAATAAAACCTGGAAAAAAATAATTCCTCTTCAATTATAAAATTGCATCAAATTATCTGATTTTTCATGATGTTCTAGCCAACTGAATTTCTGCATGTTCCTGATATTGGTCGAGTCTAAGCAGTAACTTATCTTTTCTAAATAATAAAGAAAATGAATATTTTCTAATGATGTCTTTATGTTGTGATTTTGAATTGATTGTGATAAAAATATATAAAAGTTACCAAAATGTAACATAACTGCTGATATTTGTCCCTTTCTTAATTTACCAAAGTGTCTAAATTTCTTTTTTTTTGTAGTCCTTTATTTCAATTAGTAGGGAGTCACAAGCTAATTAGTAGAAAAATCATCCTAGATTATAGAACATGAACATAGGAAGTCTCAAGGACTAATCTCTTTTTACCAAGAGGTTGGTTGGCCAAATCTCAAACTCTAGCTAATTAAATTTTATAATAATGGGTGAATATTAATTAGGATGACATTAGATATATGATAGGTGTTGATTTATTATGCTGAAAATACTATTTGCTTGATTGTTCATATCGTTATCGTATTGAATCACACAATAAGAATTTTTGATCCTTTTCGAAGAGTTTTGTTTTATAGAGATTAATGGTGATTACTCAAAAGATGTTGATTTGGAAGGAGATAGGCCAATAGAGGATGTTGCACCTAAGGAAAGTGAGGTAATGGAGCGTAAATATATTTGGATTTACAAAATTCCTTTTAGTGAAAAGTTAGCTTACAAATCAGAAAAAGGGAAGTGGTTTGAAGGAAGAAGATAAAGAAACTGAATACCAAAATCTGACCTTCAAATTTCACCTCGCTTTATTAATTAAATTTGTTTATATATTGTGTTATTCAACTTGATAAGAACCATACTTCACTTGGGGAATTACATTGAGTATAATATTATTGTTGTTGTTGTGATTTGATAAGATTGTTTTCTAAAATAAAAATACATATTTATTGCATTCACATCTATCGTTTGGAGTGAGGTTTTTGTTTTTATAATATTGTTTAGTATTTTTGATGAGAAGAAGAAAAGTAACCACTATTATAAGTCTTTCATGCATAGTCGTTATATTTGAATCATTAAAACTTGTTAGTCATCACACTTGAGTATGAATGTAGGTTAAATTCCAATAATGTGTTGATGTCTTGAATTTTCTTTAATGTTTTTGTTTATTTTCATTTACTTTTTATCGTTATTTTATATTTTTGAATGAGTTGTGATAAAAATATATAAACTTTTCAGTAATATGGAATAAACATTTTGATGTTGTTCCTACACTAAATTAAAATCTAATAACTATTAAAAATGGAAACATTAATTAAAAGTCCTATTTATTTATATAGGTATAAAATTCATTAAAAATTCAGCTATTGCACATTAATTCTTTAATTATAACATTATAAATTCTCTTAGTTGTTACTAATTATTGCAAACGTTATTCCCAATCTTTTACATTCTTTAGTTATAATATTACGAATTCTCATAGTCAGTGTTTTAAAAGGCGAGGGCGTGAGGCGATGCGTTTTATACAGTATGGGTCGAGGTGTAAGTCCATGGATCTACGGGGCGTAGTCACATCTATATTCAATTTTATAGTTTTATTACTAATTAAATAAGCAAAAGTAAATTTTTCAATAAATTATGATTTTTATGTGAGATAAAGTGTTAATATTCAATAATGAAGAAAAAAGGATTATCATTAGTATTTGAAAAATATCATTACACCAATAATAAAAATATGATTTAAAGCAAAAAAAAATCAAAAATATACATTAAAACGCCCGGGCGTACGTTTTTACGCCCAGAACCTACGTTTTATGTTCAAGGCTTACGCCTCAAATTTTAGAACTTACGTCTTATGGATCTACGTTTTTAATTTATGCCCCAGAGCATTTTTGGTACACCCCGCCCTAAAACTCGCCCCAAAAATGTTTTTGAAAACACTACTCATAGTTATTACATTAATTATATTTATCTTTCATCTTTCCTTATATTAATCTTTGACAAATAGTTTATCATATTATTATATCACCCCTATATATGTTATAACACAATGTTGAAGTATATGAATTATATCTTTTGGGATGTAAGATAAACATGTTATTATATATATGATTTCATAGATTAGCTATGGACAGTCAGATAAATACGTTTGATTTATGTAAAAGTGTTACATACTCATTTAGAAATCAAGGTTTATTCTCGTTTAAATGTAAAAGTGTTACATACTTGGGAATGCTTAGTATCCTCATACTCATTTTGAAAAATGAACTCAATTTTACTTATCGTTGTACCCATATACTCAAGTATTAAAACGAGTTATAAATAATTGTAGAAGACTGCTCAAAAGGACTCAAAAGACTTTCTCGAATTCTACTCTCAATCTTTACTTGAATTAGAAATGCGAATTCAAGATTTATGATTAGGATATATAGGATCACTTGATGGTTAGCAAATAATTAGATAGTTGGAAATAAGAAACGAACGAAGACAAACATTGTGAATACTAGCACGATCGGAGGAGGGTTTAATTTTTTATCGTGAAATAATTTCTGAGGCAAAGGACTCTGTATCCTCCCCGCGTTGTAGAGTGGGGGTGACTATCTGAAGACTGAAAATCTTAAGCGTCTCCACATTCTGAGCTAGGCGCAATTATTTTCCCGATCTTTTCTTCCTCTCCCAAATTCGACTCAACTCATACCCAAAGTAGTTTCATCGTCCAGATTCATGAATTTTCACACACCCAAAACAATTTTGATGAAACCGATATAATAATCTATCTAGGGACTCAACTCGTTTGCATAACCCTCACCTCAAGAACTCAAAGACTTCAATTTATCAACTTAACTCAAGAACTCAATAATAAATTTCAAGAATGAATTCATGGGTAAAATTTACATGATTGGCATGAGGAAGAACAAACCTAACACTATAAAATTTTACATACCTCGAAAGAACTAAGTTTTTGGTGATTTCCCTGAAATCTTGAATAAATTCTTCAAAACTTTCTCATTTCTCCTCTTGAGCTTTGCCCTACTTTCTTGAACGCTTTAGACTTGAGTAAAACTGATTTTTATCATCTTTGACTCCTAATTGGGTGAAAAATGTGTAGGCCTAGAGGAATAAGGAAAACACCAAAATACCCCTCCTTAAAACGGATGACTTTCCTTAACTAGACAGACTATACTCAAACGACCTTATCTCCCTCAACCGAACACAGAATTTAGCAAACTCGTCGTTGGAAAGAGGACTCCACGATCTTCCATTTATTATCTCATGGGTTACCTAACTCATCATGTGTTGAATGTTATGGTCATTTTAAGTTGTCTCAAAACTCACTATTAAAGAGTAACTTGAACCAAATCTCAATTTAGCTCTTTTCCATTTCGTTCTTTCTAGATTTATCTCTTTCTAACACCGAGGTGTTACAGTATGTCAGTTGAAAGAAGATTACTATGCATAATGAATGTGTGCTCTGCACTAAACCTCCACTTAGTGAAACATTAACTTTTACTCCAGATTCGTAGTAGTTTCATACTTGAACTATGACTGCTTGAGGGAAATAAAATACCACTGCTCACACACAAAAATCAAGATGTTGACATGAGATTTAATAACGAGCACGTTATGGTCTTGTATTATCCCGATTTTATGAGTGCCTTTGAGAATAAGCCTAGTTATCATAGGAAGTGACCTACTAATACATTATACCACTTGGACCATGTTTATTAAATTAAAATAAGTTAATGGAGTTTGTCACTTTTTAGTAAACAATAATTCTATTAATAAAAGAAAAAAGAAATAGTAAAGAAATCGATAAAAGCAATCGCGGTAACAAGCCCTAAGGGTCTCGTTCAGGGAATAGGTTCAAGTACTAAATTACCTCTTCCCATTTTCTAGCAATTAATAGTTGTATGTTAATGGATAGAAATTCAAATGACTAGCCAATCACTGTAGGTAATGATTGCTAATCTATAGGGGTAGTAGGCTTGAAGGAAATTGTAAGTTTTAAGTCGTTCTTTTAAATTTCTTTCTTCTATAAATAAATTTCATACTTATAATATTGTAAGGGGTCGTTTGGTAAAGAGTATTAGCAAAAATAATTCATGCATTAATTAAATGTATTAGTCATCCCTTGTTTGGTGCATTTTTTCAATGTATGTATAACTAATGCTTGCATTAGATCTAATACTTGCATTAAGTATACACTCTATTGTGTATTGAGGCGTGTATTACTGATACCTAAAAATCCATGGTATTAGTAACGAAAAAGATTTAATATATGCATTTATATGGTCACAGACCCAATTACCCCTCAAAAGTACTTTTACATCTTTTCCACCTAATTGTGAAGGATACTTTTGTAAAAAAAATATTTTTATACAATGGATATTATTTTTAATACACCAAAGCAAACAATGCATAAGAAATAATCTATGCATAACTAATAAAAGTATAACTAATACACATATTACTAATTCTTGCATTACTAATACGCTCTATATAGTAATATTTTTATACACTCTACCAAACGACCCCTAAGCTCATCCTGTTAATGTCATCAACATCACATGATTAGGGAAATTTTGGGTTCATAATTGTTGTCACTTGTTTCATCATTAGTGACTTCAATTTTAAATATTATTATTTTGTTATCATTTATAAATTAAGTTGGTATTTGAAATAGGTAAATAAATATGCGATGTATTATATATATGAATACCACTAAAGTTATGCTAATTGAAATGAATTGAGACTTACTTATGGGCTTGAAGTTTAGGAACTTGAGTATAAGGTTGGTGAGTTTTTGGGTCTAGATTAGATATATAGTAATATGAATGTTTATGGACCCGTTTACTTCAAAATTATGCATATTTGATAGATTAGAAATGCATTAATGAAAGGAAAAAAATTGGTGAATTAGCTTGCTTGACTTCTGTTCTTCGGTTGAGATATGTTATGTGACGGAGAGACTCTTAATAGTGATTGATACTCATGGCGTCATACTGTGAAATTTTCTATGTATTTAATTGTTGTGATTTGGATGATTTATGTGTTGTTGGTCAATAATCTCAAGACCGCGAAATTCATACTCTTGAACTTGTTCTATTAAGTGATCCCTTGAATAAGGAAGATTTGATGAAATACTGTTAAGGAAGTTGAAAGAGATGAAAAAGAGTGACAATTAACTATATTATTGGATCGATGCCACGAGTTGACACATTATATTTGTCATACCCCATTTTAACTTGCGCCAAATAGTATACGGCGAAACAATTAAATTTAGGAGTCACAACCAACTTATTTTAAAGGTAAATTAGGATACCAAAATTATAAACTAAGTAATACTAAAATGAACTACAATTAAGGTTTACTAGCTTACATGATTCTAGGCAAAGGTTCTAATGTATTAAGAAAACAATTACCGAAATTTTAGTTGATAAAAATAACTTGATTAGATAAAAAAAGATTTGTGAGTATTTTATAAGTTTGAATGAAACACTAACTTTTCAAAAAACAAGGAATAGGGCAATGAGCTTGTATATAAATAAACTAAAGTAATCATATATTATTATAAGTGGGAAGAGTTTAACCCAAAGTTGATTTACCGTTTTAATAAATATTACACCATCCCTTTAAAAAAGAATGACCTCATTTCCTTTTTAGTCTGTTTTAAAAAAATGACCTCCTTCCTTTTTTGGTAACATTTTAATTTCAGTTTGCCACGTGACATGTTTAAATACACAAGATTGAAGTGCAATTTAGTACATTTGACATAACGTTAATTTAGGACCACAAAATTCAAAGTCTTCTTTATCTTCTAAACATCGTGCCAAGTCAAACCAGATCACCCTCTTTGAACGGTGGGAGTAATTTATTATAAAGTAAATTTGCTCATAATCTTTGAACTAATTTAATTCTCCAAAAATGCCTCATGGATCACTGTAACAGTTATTGCTCAAGCGATAAACCTTTTTTGACGCTCAAGTTCATCTGATCGTAAACCTTTTCAGATACTTCACTCATCAATATAAATCTCTCCAACAACATGTTATTGTCCATTAATCGATTACTCTTTTCTGTGCATCAATTAGGTAAAAAAAATTTCTCCTATTTATTTATGAAGAGCTGCTCTATTTTTTTGTTTACTCATGTGTATGTCTTTATCTAGCTTATGTCATTTCATTATCTTTATCATGAGTCGCTATTGTTGTGGAGAAATTGTCTGAATGCACTTTTTATTGAATATTTCATATAGTAGTTTAAATAGGATATGTAATGGTTGAATATGTGTAAGACAATATTAATATTTTCCCCGTAAGTCTAAATAGATAAAATGATATTGTTTATAGCAAACATGGATTCTTATAGAGATAAATTTTAGGAGTATGAGTCAAGTGTGTAATACTGTGTAGCTTTGCTTTATATATTCCATTTTCTATGGTTGATGGGAAATTTTAGATCCTATTACTTTGTTTGAACCAGTAACGACTACAATAGTGTAATATAACCACCATCTGAAAATCATCTGACGTCTATTAGTGTAATGCTCACAAACAACATCCTAAAGTAAACAAATTTTAACCAGATGAAAACATATTCCATCTCAATAGTTATGCTGTTGAAATGGTGATTACATTTTCCATTTTCTATGGTATTGTCGTGGCAGAAGAAATACTCATTGAGTATATTTTTAATCAGATAATTTAACTGGTCATAATTGGTCAATTTTTGGAGCATGGAATGATGAACATTTAGAATTTCATAAGTATTCTCTATTGCTCAGAAATGTCAGTTTGTTGGTGAGAAAAGGGAATTGAAAGTAAATGGTCTATTATCTTCCTCCCACTACAGATTGAATATATGTTTTATGTGTTGAAATAGTTGACATTGTGAGTGGTCTAATAAAAAAATTGATTGCAATTTTGCTCTATGATTAGTTGGATATCTACCCTAGATCTCACTTGTGGGACTACACTAGATATGTTATTGTCGATTAGTTAGATATATAGAAGATCCTTCCTTTTTATCATTTTTTGGTTTTGTGGGTGATCGAAATACGTTTTTATGTTGGTTATCGATGAGTAACATAAGCAAAGAATGTGAAAGATCATTCTTTTTTTTGCCTGTTGTATAAATATTGCTCATTTTTTGTTTTTATTTATGCTTTTGTTTAGTTTTTTGATGTATGAATTGGAGATTTCAGAATTTGAGTTCTGCAGTCATCCTTTTGAAGTGATTAGACCTTGCTACTTCCTTTTTTTGGTATAAGTTTCGCTTAAGTATATAAGCTAATAAGCCAAAGATGTGTAACGACCCGGGATCACTCCCAAGTCGCCACACGGCGTACTCGACCTCTCGGAGGCCTTATACAAACCCTTAGACATTTTTCATCGCATTTGTCATAGAAATAGTACATAAATTTAAAACTTTTCACAATAAAGTCGATAAGGAGAACTCCTTTATAAAACATAAGAAAACTAAGTTTCATCATAAGCCATTTTAGACACATAGAATTATCATAGGGCCACAACCCTTACATTAAAAGAAATTTATAGTCTAATACAAAGTCTTTAATGAAACAAAACCAAAAACATAGTCCATATCCTCGATCATATGAGGACATACCAATCTTGAGAGAAATATACTTTCCAAGCTTCAACTTCTAAGAATCCTCTATTTACACCACCTATACTTGTAGACATAGAGAAACATATGGAATTAGCACAATTAATGCACTAAGTATGTTGAACATGCAAGAAAACCATGCAAAAAGGAACATTTACTTAAAGATATGCTTGCATGCTATTTTGATAGAAACCTTCATAATAAGAGTTTAAGAGACATAAAAGAAGTCAACAATCACATATAAGACATATTTCCATATTCAACAAGTAATCATTTTCGTCATTAGACTCTCCACCTAAAGTTACTCTAAGACCCACTTAACTAAGACATGATGAGACCGCCCATACACCCTCTTTAAGCACACCTAAGTGATCCTCAAAGCTACCCTAGATAAGGAACTTTCTATACAACATACCTCTACTAGGTGAACATTACTCAATAAAACCATTTAAGATACCACTAAGCAATTAGGGGCTTCACATAATGGTCTTGGAAGACCTAAGGAACTGATCCTAGTATCATCAGAGCCTACTCATGCTATGTGTAGATAGCGTCCCATTCTATTACCTACATGTTGTAGAACCTATCCAATAACTAGAATTCACATCCCCCATGGTGATAATAGACATTAAATGACATAGACCATACAATCTAGGTATGGAATCCGGTGTCATTAGACCCCACCGTGGAAAGTGTTCTACTTACCAAGGGTAGAACTAGGGCACATCCCATGTAGGCACATGGTTTAGGGGATATCAAAAGGATTCTTTGTAGTCTAGCATCATACTCAACTAGAGCTACTCCTTTAAGCATATACACTCATTGAATTGCCTTAGTTCTCATAGAGTAATTTTATTCACATAAGTGTATTAGATAAGGTACCATCACTAAGTCCTACCAACTCATAATACCATTTCCAAGGATGGGTCCACTAGGGCTGCCAACAAAGGTCTATTTGGATAACTGTTATGACTTCCTTATAGATGGTTTCATGCCGTTCTGGCTAACCTATCTCTAAGTCCATCATTCCACTCGAGAAGGAGACACCATTTAGGTCTATCCCTTCAAGGCTTCTTAATTATCCTTCTTTTCATATTCAAGGTTTCACATTCTTAAAATTCTTTTCATATTCAAGGTTTTACATTAGTCATTCATAGAAGGGTACCTACTTTAGGTCTACCGATCCTAGACTTTCATTCATACACTCATTCAATACAATTTAAGTACCAAGTAAGGGACAACTAAGTCTACCAACACAAGTTACAACATCATTCTATAAAGACTCTCCTTAGTCTTTCATCATCATATAGCAACAACTAGAGATGAAGTACTTTCAATTATATCATTATAGCACCCATACAAGATCATATAGAAATCACATGAGCACCTTCACCTTATAAATTCACTCATACTATATCGTGATAATACAATAATTTATATAATAATGTCGACAAGGCCATGTTCATAATATTCATAACGATTAAACATCGCCACCATAAGTGGACCATACCAATCAATAGCAATTCGATATCAATTCTACATTAAATAAAAAAAATTAGGTCAACTTACCACATTCCAATAGCCACAATCATTATTCCTTAACATCTACAACAATTTCACGCATTAATAGAACTTACCAAAAATCTCATAAGATTAGACCATCAATTCATCCATTTCAATGAATAAACAAAACCCAATATAGATATCAATACCATAAAGCAAAACTATGAACGATTCCAATAATTATCAACATATAATTCAATATCCCATAACTTTCAAACATGAATTCAACATAGTTAGATCATAATCAATATACCCACTTTAGAGCAAAAATTAAGAATTCAAGGAATACATGGGTTCATGGAATATTTTATCATAAAATCATTAATTAACATTGAATACTTCATAAATAATCAATTAAAACCTTTTGATGCAAGAACCCATGCTTAGAATTCGAAATAGGGTTTTAGGGTTTTTGAGATCTTTTGAAAAACCTTTGAAATTGACTCTTTGAATGAGAGAAGAATCAAGGATGAAATCACCGTACCTTATTAGTAGAAATCCCTTGAAATTAGGATTGAAACTTTGGAGAATTTGACCTTCTTCCTTGGAACTTGAAGGTTCTTCAATGGAGGATCTTGACTAGAGAGAGAATCTAGAGAGATGGGAGAGCTTATAAGTTTCTTTATTCTAATTGAGGGTTGGGGTTTTTCATTAGGGTAATGGGTGTATAATGACTTAAAATTAATATATAATACACCCCCAAAATACCCAAAACACCCCTACATTAATTGGACCTTTTTAAACAAGTCAAACTTAACTTAAATTTTTGGAATTATCATCGGGAAATAAGTCCGTGTCGCGGAACTGTTCCCTCAAGATTTTTGAAAATAATTTTTGGTACAGTAGAGTCCGCGGTATGTACGCAACAAGGACCAAAATTTTGGCCCATGGGGGAGCTAGTCTGCGACGCGGACATGCTCCTTGCATGACAAAAGTTTGCTGCCTTGGGCTACTTGTTGGCCAATGATTTGGGTCCTCCTCAAGGATCCTTAGGTTGGTCCTTGGGGATTTGTAATCTAATTTTTTGACCCTAAACATGTCCTTGTAGGTGATAGGGTAATCCCCACTTATTTTAGACTCTAAACAACACGTAAAAACACATATAACATATAGGGACACACTAGCACACACAAGACTAGTTTCCGAACGTCTTGGTCATCCTTTGACGTTTGACTTCCAAATCTTTAAAACTGACTTCTAAAGCTATTACTCACTATTTAAACAAGTTATTAAATCATTAAACCATGTGAGGCTCTAGTTCACCCTAGTTCATTTTGAAGGTTGTTACAAGATGCAATCACTAATGCTTGCATTAGGATAAATTAACATCAAACTTCTTGCGGTGTGGAAAGCCATATCTGAAGCAAAATGTATAAAATACCTCATATGAAAACACATCATATAATCCTTGCAATGCTTCTGCAAAGTTGGATATATCTACCTGGAAAATAATTTAAGATTCTGTAGGCTTTACTAAAATAAATATATAGACATTGCTTCGTAAATCAAGGACAAGTAGATTTTTTTGCATAAATTTTGTTGTTTATGAAATTCAAAAGATCCAGCTCTTGTCAGGCTTTCAACAAATTAAACGAACCAACTGTTTTGGTTGGTTGGTTGTGAGTGCTTAAATTTATGCATGAAACTAGAGGACTACTGAAGATAATACAACATAAATCCAAATATTCAATGCGATGTTATGTGGAGCTTATTGCATGCTTAAAACCTAAAACAATACAACACTGAATCCATGGATGACATTATCATAAGAATAAAGAAGTTTTGGAACTGGATGGTGGCCATTTTGTGTAGTGGGAGCTTCAATCTTGATGATATCTATAATGGAAGAATGTCGATTTTGGTGAGTAGCAAGGATTTTAGGAATAAAAGACTTGTCCAAATGGACAATGTAAGTAGACCTCTCTGCTAGGTTTCTATGTAATAATAAAGAAGGGCAAAAAGAAACCAAGTAAAGTGAAGAAAAGGTACTACTAACATAGTTTATTTCTCTACACTTTGTGTCATTCCTTCTATAACACAACCTTAGGGAATTAAAAGAATATGAATTGTTGAAAATATATGTTAATTTCTTTTGAAAGATATGATTAATGACTAATTATCTTTCATATTTAGAATTGTTATTTATTGTGAAAATTGTGTTGCTTAAAAGAATACAATAGTGATGGTAATTGAAGAAACATGTAGGTACCTCCACTGTTACAAGTCATTTTCTCATTTCTTTGGGTCTCACATTTTTTTATTGGCATTACTATAGTGGGATTTCAATAAAATGAGCTTCATTTTTAGCTTCGTATTACCTACGGAGTCCGACTGCCATTAACATTTCATGAGCTTTATCCTCTTTTATTTATATATTGCCCATTGATAAATCTAAGAGATCGCTGAGAGAAATTGATATTACATAAAAGGAATGGTTAAGTATAAAGCCATATTTAGTTAAGGCAGTAGATATGGATTCACATGTTTCTCCAATTTGATCTACATTGTTTCCATTGATGAGAATGTCATCAACATATACCAAGACTAGGTGGATGTTTGCCTCTTGTAGACTTTTTTTATACTGCAACTCACAGCTCTTAAGAAGTTCTCTTTTGATATTGGTTGGGTATATTTCCATTTAACCTAAGACTTTTAACTAACATTTTATTTGATTTGTCAAATAATTTATCTTGCATGTGAAAGGGAAATAAGTTTTTTTGGCGCTTAATTAATTAAAGAAAAAAATATAAATAATTATAGTTGGTAAGTTCCTCCATTGTTTCTCTACGTCACTCATTTTCTTGTCAGTATCTTCCTTACTTTTGCGAGATAAATATTTGTAATAGTAATTTATAAATGCAGAGGAACAAATTAATTTTTCCTCTGTCATAATAGTTTCATCACCCTTTATATTTTTCTTTTTCTTTTATTCGCATATTGCCCTTTTAGATGCATTTATTTATTGCACCATATAACTTTTTGTTTAATTATTTTCTACAATACTGTTAATATCTCACAAATGATTGTGCTGTATTTCATAATTCAATTATATGTATATAACTTGACAAAAATTTCTTTTGTCAAAATTTACAGATGGCAGAGTTAATAACTTTGAATGAGCCAAAGAAGATTCAGGGTACATATAATTGTAATTATTATTTATTAATGTCAATTAAATATTTAAACAATGATCATTTCATAACAAATAAATACTATTATTTTGTAGGTGTAGACTATGAAATTGATAGTGATCTACTAGTACTTAAATAAATGCTTATAAAAAATCAATTTACTTTAAAATCACATGGGTCTTAGCCTTGAAAAATCAAAGTTCTGATAAATCAATAGCTTAATGCTTCAAATTTTGGGCCAAAAAGGAAATAAGTTTTCTTAAACAAAATCTTATCAATGCACTCATTCTGTTAGAAAATTTATAGAGTTCTTGAAAAGGTTCAAAATTATTCTTAAAACTATACATATGAATATTTATTTCCATTTTGAGTTGGACGATGTTATCTACTCAATACATATCTTCATGTACTGATCCGTACTTGTATTGTCTTCATTTCCTTTTGTGGAGTGCAACGAGTGTACCAATGACTTTGACTCACCCTCATCTCTAGCCAGTCTCCAGCACATCAGAATCCAGGATAATTTATTCTCTCCAACTCGCATTGGGTTCTCTCAATCATGACATGTTGTCCTTAGTTTTGGGACACAAGCTATTTTATTTATTTATTTTGGTGTCCTTATACTCTCACATTTGATATTTTGGGATTAGATGTTCTTGATGTGATAACTTTTGGATTTTTGGAAATGTTATGTAATAGACCTTAGTAGATCCCTATTTCTCACTTTCATAAGATTTGAGTTTGTCACAACCCGCAAGTACACCCTAGAAGTTAGGGCAACCCTTGAGTCGCAAGACGAAGTACTCGACCTCTCAGAGGTCTTATACAAACCACTTGACTTCATTACATAACATCATGCATAAATGGAGGGAATTAAAAAAACTTTCTTTAAACATATACCAAAAGGTATTTCATAAAAGCGGAAGCATCTCTAATAACATTGTCTCAAAAACCATCTAACTTTGACATGAATGAAAATCTTGGAACGCAGCCCACATAAAGTCTAAAATATAAAGAAAGACATAAACGAACATAAAGGTTCGTCCTCGAAGCTATGATGACTCACCACTTCTTCTCTTATCGAAAGCCTTGGAAACTCTACCCTTCAAGCAACTAAATATTCTCAAGACCCTACATGGACAACATGTAGGCAATATACGTTAGTACGACATGTACTAAGTATGGAAACTATCACACCTAACATAAGACATCTCAAAGGGTTTGTCCATTATAGACATAATCATAAGAGATAAAGTCATAAGCATGACATGAATATCATAACATAATAAAGCATCATAAATCATATAAGAGTTCATACTTAGTACTTGTCCTTCTTACTCAACTGAACTATACCACAAGCTACCTCCAAGTATACTTGTGCAAGGCTAAGGTATCATTCCATACTACTACCAATGCTAAGTACCTCTCTTTGGTCATTCTTGATCATAATTCACTATCATAATTAAGACCTATATTCTTCGTACTAAAGAGTACTATACTTTTATGGTCATCTCAAAACATGCTTGTGCAATGTACATAAGGCAGCTCATACTACCCTACATACTAAGCCTATCTTGAAAACCATCCTTAACATGTTCACCCTCCATAACCTCTTTATTACTTAACTTCATCTAATAAGATTCTCTCATTTTTAGTCTACTATACTTGGAAAAGCAACTCTAGTCCAATCCTATCTTCAACCTCTTCTTCTTTAATGACCCTAGGTTATACCTTGTGCAATGCACTTATGATGTCCCATACCACCATTCATGCAAGGTACTACTTTGGATCCTTTCTCTATTCATTCTTACTATGGAGCCTAGCCCCTATCTTTATCTTTTGAACACTATGAGATACTTCTTTAAGTATGTCTAAGTTCCTTAATCATATGGATCCTACAAGATAGTTTTTATAGTATGACTTTATCCCTTAATCATGAACACTACGAGATACCCTTTGGGCATGTCTAAGTTCATTCACACATTATGAACACTACGAGATACCCCTTAGGCATGTCTAAGTTCATCTTTTGCTTTGAACACTACGAGATGCTTCTCAAGCATGTCTAAGTTCATAGGACATGGAGATATCTACTAGGATACCTTGACTCTACTACGTGAAGGACTCCCACCTCATGAGACCTAATGGAATAGTCATCACAACTGCTAGGTGTGGCTCTCCTTTCTACTTGGAGTCTAGACCCTTGCTAGACTATTCGTCTCACTTTGCATATCCACTTGGAGTCAAGCATATACTCCAAGGTTTACTTTCTCAACCTTCTCTCATGAAGGGTTGTCCTAGACAATCTCTCCATGCTCAAGTGAATTCTATCACTTTCAATCAATCATCCTAAATCTACAGCCAACACAACCATCCTAAGGTTCATTATTTATCTATTCATTCTATCTTCATTCATAAGTAGATTATAGAGCCTTTTAGCCTTAACTTTCTTCTCACATTCTTTAATACTAGGTGAGTATAGTCATAATTCCTTCTTTAGGGTTCAATTTGATCAATACCAATCTTAATTCATCAAATCTAGTTCAGTTTATACTTAGGTGATTCAATCATGATCAATTAATATAGAATAAAATCAATTTAAGAAGAATCAATACAAAACCTTCATCTAGTCTCTAATGGCCTAAGATCACTATGATCACCCTCAAACTCAATTATCATAATTCACCATGAAAACTCCATAAAACAGTATATAATAATCATATAAACATCATTGAATGCTACTCACTAGATTGGGATCACAATCAAGCCTTACCCACAATGCAATCACAACTCTCTCTTGAATGGGGTTTTTTGGATTCAGAAATTGAAGGGAAACTAGGGGGGATTCATGGATGGAAGAATCCATGAATGAATTAGATTCACATACCTTATATTAGGAAATTAAACCCATCTTGAAACCTTGATCAATTCTTCCTAAAAGCTACTGCAATTTGTCTTCTTCTTCAATGGTGGTTTTGGGAGAACTTTGGGAGAGAAAGGTTTAGATTTCTTACTTTTTATTGGGTATTGGGGTTTTGTCTTGGTTAAGGGGTTATATAGTACCTAAAACCGTTTTTAACTGACATCCCTAGTACCTAAATTACCCCTATATCAATTGGACACTTTTAGACAAGTCTAACTTAACTTCAATTTTTGGAATTTTCATTGGGAAACAAATCCGCGATGCGGAGCTTCTACCGCATGACTTTTGAAAATAAATTCCATGACAGTGGAGTCCAACTTGTGCCCGCGACGCAAAGGCATAATTTGGCCTTGATAGTAACAAGTCCGCGATGTGGACATGTTCCTTTCATGTAGAAATTCTGCTTCCTTGGGCATCTTCATCTTCCCATGTATGGGTTATCCTCAAGGACCGTTTGGCTGGACCTCGGGGCGTCATTCTCGGACGTTTCTACCCTTCACATGTCAGGCTATCCGTAGGAACCATCGATACTCAATTTCACCCACAAACAATTCCCAAAATCCACTACAATACACTACGATACACTAGTTCAACTTCGACTAGTTTCTGAACGTCTTGGACGTTTCACCTCCAAACTCTATAAAACTTTACACACTGCCTCTAAACACTATTATTAGTCATTTTAGGACTTAATAAACTCATAACCAACAGTTTAGACTCTAATTAAACCTAGCTCATTTTGAGTGTGTAACAGAGTTTCCACATTATTGTCATATTTCATAAGCTAAATAACTATATCAAACTAGAGCAACAACTGTGACTAACACAAGCAATAGAGTATGCGATCCAACCAACCGTTAGGGTTTTACCTGAGGGGGAGTAGTCACGAGAGGACGTGGTAGAGGCCGCGGAAGAAAGACCACCTTGGGGGGGGGGAAAGATATGTATGAATGGTGACTGTATGGGAACAGTGGTTCTGAAGAGTCCATATTGGTCATGAACCAAGAAAAAATGGGAATAATCTTGTGATGGAAGTTATGTGATGATATGAGAGTGATTAATTATGTATTGTTGGGTATGATCCCGAAGGTTATGTGGAGTCTATGGTTCATCAAATATCTGTGATACTTGTGTCTGGGAGTGATCTTGGGGTTTGTTATTAATTTTATGTGTTTTAAGAGTTAGCATATATTTGGGTATACGAAGTGTACCATATATTTGGGTATAGGAAGTGCCACTGATTTTAAGAAACTCCAAGCCGAAGATCTTTGGGGTCGCCATAGCAAAATTATGCTACCATAAATCTCCCACTATGAAAAAACTTTCCTCTTCATAACAGTGCTCAGGGTCTATAGTGGGCATAAAGAATCATAGACTACATTGTGTCTTTCCCTGCTTTCCCTTACTTTCCCAACCAATTTTATCTTCTGCTTCGGTTCATAACAACGCAGAAGAACATAAATTAATTGTAAACAATCCTAACATAGAATATGGGGATTAAGCATCCTAAAAATCAACATCTACATGTTTAAAAAAAAAGAGAGTTACAAAAATGTCGTATGCACAAATAGGGACAACCAAAAATAAGTATCAACATGTCAAAAAAAAAAAAAAAAAGGGGGGGGGGGGTCCTAACTATGCACTTTATCACCATCATGGGGAGCGCTCTCCTGCCTCGGCCTCACTCATGAAAGGGAACTCTTGTAAGTCTTCTAGATTAGCTGTGGTAAGATCTTGTTCAGGAGCAATATATATGAGTGTCAACTTTATGGTCTTCCACATGCGTGCAAGTAGACATTCTCGATAGCACCCTCTCCTCCGCCTAGCATCAATCTCCCTATGAGGCACGACTATATCTTGGGAAGGAGCAAGTGAGGATAAGGTTTCACCAGGATAAGCCTCTATAAACCTCTTGAATTATTCCATATCCTCCTCAAAGAGGCTAATAGATATCGGGGATGGGACTGGGTAGTAGGGGTGAAAGGGTCGTCAACATCATCCTTTGTTGAACCTGTTGCCGGTTAGCTGCTTCCCGCCTCACCTTTGTTTTTCTTCTTTGGAACTTGGGTGCGATTATTCTTTCCTAATATAGGTATGAATGGAAAACCATTCTCTGTCTCAAAATCTTTGTCATCCACGAGCATCCCTTCTTGTCTAGAAAGTGAAGATAATAGGCTAGGAAGAAAGGAGGATTTCTTGTTAGAAATCCATCCAATCAGTCTTTATGGCACATTTTGCCACTAGTGCTAAGGGATAAGTCACACATGACAGGTTTCTTGATGGGCAGATACTCGAAACAACTAATGCTAGATACATTTGAGTATGAGGAGAATAATATTGACTAGTAAGACCTCCCCTTACTACTTTTCATTTACTAGCATGTTCTACAACCATGCGATGTTCATTTCCAACATTTTTGGCTTCGTAGGCCTCATGAGGAACCTCCAAAATTCCAATAGCTTATTTATAGACAAGGTATCCATGGGGATGTCAACTCACTGAATGCAAATGGTAGGGTTGGGTTAACCCTAGAGAAAGGTAAGAAGTAAAACATAGAACTCTTACACCCACCCAACTTGTGAAAAACAAAGGGACTTTACCAAAGGACCCTAATGGTGATCATATGATCAAAAAATCCCCTCATCTTAAAATCCCTTTCCAAACAAAAACCCATCCTCAAAATTTCCTGGAACATCTCCTTGCTTGTTACATCGAGGAAGCTCTCATAGACGTAGTCTGGCACCTCAATTCAAACCACGAGATAACTAGTAATGTTATAAACAATGTTTAGAAAACCAAAAAATTAT
The DNA here is from genome assembly GCA_016801875.1 of Solanum sitiens. Classification (NCBI taxonomy): domain Eukaryota; kingdom Viridiplantae; phylum Streptophyta; class Magnoliopsida; order Solanales; family Solanaceae; genus Solanum; species Solanum sitiens. The sequence continues at coordinate 602,460 of JABWTJ010000062.1, read as the reverse complement.
AAAAGGATTGAATTTAATAGAAAATCATGTGTTGAGACAGGACTAGGAGGCTGTAAATTTTGTTCATCTCGCTACAGCGGTCGTGTGGGAGGTATAGAGTAAGAAGGTCACCATAGCAGCAACCTATCCGTTATAGCAAGGTGCAAGGTTGTGATGGTGGTTTTTATCATATGAGACATCCAAGGGGTGAATCTATGGTCCGCCTTAGCATAAAAACCCCAATTTCATAAATATATCTAGAAATTAGTGTTCTTAAAGATTCAACTACCTAAATACGCAAATTTTTTGGAATTTTAACTATTAAATCATGTCTAAAACTAGGTTTTCCACCAAGAACAATCCTAAAGATTTCTCCACAATTTCAAACCCATTTTCAGCCATGTTCCTTATGTCCTCATGTCCAAAATGATATAGTACCATTTGCAACGTAAAAAGAAACCCCATCAATTGACTATTTCCATAGTCAAGCCTAAAATCCAATTGAGACAAGTAGGCACACGATGCCCTAAAATCCTGGGCGACAAACATATAACATGTGCTTACCAAGCATATAACTATGACAATTATAAAACTGTGACAAGTTCCGACACGCTGAAGTGGTAAATGATAAACATAGACAGGCTCAAAACTAAATACATAACTTGCCATTGAGGCCACAACTTTAAGTAAACCAAACATAACTCAACAACAAACATTAGTCTACAAAGACTTTATAAAATAGAAATACATAGTCTAGGTCGGGACATGCACTGCCTTACCCTTAACTTATCACGACTGGGAACACCCCTTTGAAGTAACATGGCATACTTGACCTCTCAGAGGTCTTGTACAAGACATAGACATCATTCATCGCATTGTCATAGGTAAATTTATCAGAAAATTTAAAACTTTCATTGCACATTAATGTAACACTCCGGAAGTTCCATGACTTAGACTAGAGCTTAGCCTATTGAAAAATGGTTAAAATGATGTTTCCAGACCTATATTAATGTAATGAACTCAATTATAAAAGCTTAGATCCAAAACGACAAAGAATGACCTTGACGTCTGGAAACTAGCTAATTTGAACTAGTAGACGTCTCTATATTTGGTGAAGGTTTGGGAGTGTCAAATAAAGTCCAAAACTTGTAAAAAGACTTTAATTAGGTAGAATGTATTAAAAGGGTCCAAACTTCCAGTAACAACTCCCGAAGGACCGCCCAAAGGGTCCTTGAGGAGGACCCTAACCTTGGCGAACAAGCTGCCAAGGCAGCTTGCAGCAGCCTAGATTTGAAGGCCACTGCGCGACGCACAACTGTCACTTGGAGTGGAAAAATGATCCTTGCGACTCGGGGCCTCCACGAGTTCCATTGCCTCAACCCTTATTTCAAAAATAAAATATGAAATTGACCCCGCGATGCGCAGCCACTTCCTAGATTCGTTAAAGTCGTATTTTAAGCAATTTAACTTCACAAAAAGATCCATTTAAATGAGGGGTCTTTTGGGTATTTTAGGGAAAGAGTTTATAATAATTTTAGGTCAGTTTTAGACCTCTTTCACGCACTTCAAATCAGATTAAACAAATCCCTCTCATCTCTCTCAATTACTCTATCTTTTCAAACTCCATTAATAAACAAGAAAAGCTTAAGGAAGAAGACGAAGACTTCAAGATTTTCATTCGAAATTGTGGATATTTGTCAATAAGGTATGAGTTCTTCACTCTTGGGATTCCTTTACCCAAGAGGTCATTTCAAAGATGATTTATCAAGAATTCAACTTCTAGGGTTTTTACTCTACAAAATGGGTTTTCTTCCTAACTCAAGATTTATGACTAATGATGAACGATTTTCTATGGTTAATTACGTATGTATTATGGTGTAATTGATTTGTAAAGTTTGATTTTCATGTAAAGCATGTTCCTTCTCTAAATAATTGTTTTGATTGGGTTATATCTATCACTTGATAACATGTAAACGTTGGGATTGGAACTATAGTTTGAATGAACTCTTTAATGACCCTTTCCCTTATCCTTAATTACGAATTGGTCTTGTATATGACTTGAAGGGTTGGTATTGGTTATGTTATTGATTATTTCACTATGGTTTTGCATGATTATTGTAAATTGAACGTAAGTTCTTGATTAAGGTTCTTGGAAGCAATAGGTAAGTCTTCTAAAGTCGTGAGTACTCTATTATGTTTATGTTAGCCTATAAATGATGTTTCTATGCAAATGAAGTATGTATGATGTTGCTATGTATATATATTGGGTTATGAATATGTTAAATGTGGGATCATGGTAAGGATATGATAATGCAAGTTGATGATGTTTATCTTGTATGCCTTACACACTATGATTATGATATGTTAATCTCACAAATGAAGGGTTGTGATGAAAGGAAATTCTCATTCTAATCCTAAAAATCTTATGATCATGTTTATACAAGGAGTTAATCTACTATGACCTATGATAAGATTTATGAATAAATGATGACTTAAAAGTTATTCACAATGGGACTTTAGCTTAGAAAAGATGAACTAGTTATGAGAGGTGTCCCTTCCCTAGTTGGAAGGTAGGCTCACAATGACTCTCACGAGATAGAGGCTGCCATGTAATATGGAACTATGGGTCTCTAATATATCTCCTAGTTCTTGAACTATGTTGCTACCATAGGGATACTAGCTAGTGTATCCACCTAGAATGCTATGTTCATGTTTTGATTCTACTTAGGCAGGTAGACCACCTTCTTTCGGTGTGGGGTTTCATGACACCAGATTCCATGTTTAGCTCACATGGTCTAATGTCAGTATAGGTGATTTTTCCCTCAAGTAAAATGAAACGCAAGTAAATGGACATTGACTAGGGTAACTTGAAGAGTCTACTTAGTATAGGTAGGGGTATGGGACTCTACCTAGACATTGCACAAGTTGACTATAAGGGAAGTCCTAGGAGATTGTTCTTATGTAATATGATAACCTGAAATGTATAATGCTTATGATATATGATGTTACTATTATATGATGTTGATTATGTTGATGAACATGTTATTGGTCAGTATTGCTATATGTGGTGATGACTACCTATGATTTATGTTGTATGAAGCAAAACTTTACTTATGGTCTCCTATCTTGTTTACTTGATTATGTGGGGTTATGGGGCTTCACTTGGTCATTGCACTTGTAAGCTTGGGATGGAATTATTGGTAAGTGTCTCGTATGTTATGTTATATGATCTAATGAACATGAAATGTTAATATGATTTTATGATGTTATGAATTTGGTTATGATCATGCTTTATGTTGTTGTGATCCTTATCTTGTATATGCTCTATTGTTTGTGCATTAAAGGTTTTCAAATGACATAGCATGCTTTCTAAAGAAATGGTCCTTTTGATGCATGTCCTTAGATGTTATTTGAATATACCCATACTTAGTACATGTAGAGTACTAATCCCTTACTTTATATAACTACAAATGTAGGGTCCGACCGTTGAAGATTAAGAAGGTCAATTGAAGAAGCTTGAAACTTTTTCTCCAAGTGTTGGTAGGCCCTCATGTTCGGGGATGCTATCTTTTTCATAATTCTAGCTTATGAAGACTTTAGTAGTCTTTAAGAACTCTCATTCTTCCGTTTTATGTTCTTTGAATTCTGTTTTAGTAAGGACTATGTGGCATATCTACATTTTACTGGCTAAGACCAACTTATACTCTTTAGATGACTTTTATGTGAGACAAGTTTTAGAATAACGTATGTATGTTAACGTTTTGGTATAAGTAAAGCCTAAGTAAGATTCTTATGTGAGAGGTCTAAGTATACGTCAATATGTACATAAGTATGAAAGTTTTTAATTTTTCCGCAAATTTTTACTGATGACATGTTATGACAAACTAAGGGCTTGTCTGAGTCCTCTGAGGCCGACGTCGGTCGCATCTGGGGTTGTTCTCCGGGTGTGACAATTATATGCTAGAATCATCACTTCATATTAACATAAAATATAAGTCATAATACATATTTAGACTCTAAGTCTCTTTTACCGTCTTAGACTCAACGTCAATAGAGTAGAATAGGGACCGTCCCTTATCAACATATATCAATAACTAAGCTATTACATATACATTAATTGAGAACATAATATAGGAAATCCTTGAAACATAAGGACCCCTTTCCTTGAACTTGGGGAAGCTATCCAAGCCTTCACTTTAAGAGACAACCTTTAAGTATCCATAACCTACTTTTTGTGTAAAAAGGTGATGAAGAATGGTGTTAGTACAAGAATCCACTAAGTATGGCAACCACGCAAACATGCATTTAAAGAGGACATTTTCTTAGAAATCATGCAACATGCCTTTTTAAAGAACATTTATAAACATTGGCACAATTACACAATACCATTCATATAATTCATACAGGCATAGAAACTATTCATGACTACACATCATACCACATAATTCATTTAAGGCTCATTTAGAATTTCATGACTTTATTCATTCTTTTACCTTAATTAATTTACCCCTAAGTAACCCTCTAGTAACACTTGGTGCAATGCATGAAGATTGTCCCATTCCACTACCCACACTAAAGCATCACCTTAAGGTGAGCAAGGTGAACATTGACATAACCTGCATTAACTCAAATCTAGACATTCATGGAAACATAGCCTATCATAAGACACATATTTCATACATGACTCAATATGCTTTATAGACCACATCAGAGACTCATTCCAAGACAACATACAAGTCAAGACTACACCCAACATCATAGTAAGGCAATAGTCAACATATACATGCTTGGACTTCATTTCATCAAACATCATAAGACCATACTCATAACCCCTATCTATGTCTACTAGTGAAATGTACATGTGAAGTCCCATAACCTCACACATACTTAGTAAACTCACAAGGAGACTACAAGCATACAATATTTTTCATACCTCAACATGAAAAGTATAGACAACTTCATACATACCAAGTAAGAACTTCATCATAAAGTCAACAAGACCAACATCATGCATATTCAAGGTAAAACCTTTAACATATAGTCAATAAGACCAACATTATACATCCAAAGTAAGAGATCATCATATAGACACTAGCATATTATCATGCAAGTAAGTCAATGCCATTGAATCATGCATAAGAAACATATACATATAGAATACCTTCCTAGAACTCCCTTCAAGAACTACTTGTGCAATGCATAGGTAAACTCCCATACCCTTACCTATACTAAGCAACTTCCCTTAGGTTATCCTAGTTGGGGCTCATTACATTACTTCCATTGTCCCTTTTACTTTAGGGAAATCCTAGCCTTAACCGATAATAAGACAATGTGACTAATCATTGAATCCAGGGTTGTAGAACCCCACACTGAAAGGAAGTGCTCTACTTGACAAAGAAGAACATTAACATCATGCTAGCATCTAGGTGGATCCTCTTGCTAGGTCCTATGGAGTAAACGTAGTTATGTAACTAAGATATGTATATTGAAACTCTCTTTATGCCCTTAGGCATTATAGTTTCCACGTGATGAGAAACCATGGGTGAATCTCCCTCTGACAGAAGTCAACACCTCATGTGGATCCATAGGTGAATCTTCCTCCAAGGAAAGTCAAAACCTTATGAGAAACCAATGGTGAATCTTCCTCCAAGGGAATTTAACACCTCTCATTGTCAAGATCACTCGGTGCTAAGCTAAGTTCCCTTTATTGAAAAGTCTTTATTGGGATTATTTCATTAAAATAGGCTTTAGGAGAATTAACCCCTCATTTGCTTAGCTCATAGGTTATAGATGAGAATTGTCCTTTCATAAACCTAAATCATGTGAGGAAACCTTTCACATGGACATAGAATATTCAAGCATAGTCTAGTATACAGTACAATTGAAAATACCTTTCAAGAGACCCTACTTTACTAGAATTTCATAAAGTCTTCATTATGCATTCATTTATGTGTGTGGACATTTTCATATATGATCAAACCTTTCATATACCACACTTAGACACTACACATTTGCATACTTCATCATATTATATACTTTCATGTATCTAATTCATGCATTCATATTCATATACATAGAGTTATCACCCTAGGAATATTCTTTCAAGGTACATATGTGCAATTTATAGTCAAAGGCCCATACCCTTGCCTACACTAGTACACCTATCAAGTCATCCTAGTTAAGATAAATATCATACTTTATGGACATATACATTGCATACATAGTAGTAGACATTAGTGCATACGAGAATTATCCTTTCATTAGACACCATGAACCTATACTACTCATAAGCATGCATGAGGTGTGTGTACATTGGTCAACACGATCACATAATGGAACTTAACATATTAGTGAGGCAGCCACACTCCAAGGATCACAATCCACTTTCATGCATAAAGTACACACCACATTATAGCATAGGAGACAAGACAACTTCAACATTTGCATTCTAGACTCCTTACATTAGCTAAGATCATATATTCATATAGGGGTACATAGGTAGAGGTCATTCACCATTATCACTTCATCAATCGTAGCACCTAAACCAAACCTAACCATAACAACTTCATTCAAATATAGAAGACATCTCAATACCTAGAACATGATGCTAGATTAAGAGACTAGGCATGCTATTTCACAGATGTGATCATCATAACCACACTTCATAATTCACAGATTTGCCTTCAAGTCAATGATCAACACATATAGAGGTTTAAAATAAAGTAAACACCACCACCATAAGTGGAACATACCACACAATGCCATTCAAGGCCAATTCGACCATCAATTGTATAGAAAAGTATAGTAATAGGGCAATCTTACCAAATATCCATTACTTTAATCATCATTGATCAATTACCAATAATTAAACATCAATTCACATATAAAACAATGTCAACAATCAATTTGACATAATCAAAAAATGCTACAATCAACCTAACATCAAGATCACAATGCCCACATTATAGGCTAATTTGAGAAATTGGGAGGATAATGAGTTCATCATGAAATTGGAATGAAAATATACATAAAAATGGTAGCTAATCCTCAATTCATCATACTCATGCTTTTGAAATCATTTTTAGAAGGAACCCATGGCTAGATTGAAAGTTGGACAATTTGATCATGAAAATTCTTTGAAAACATTGGAAGGAACTCCTTAGATGAATGGATAACTAAAGATGAAGGATCACCATACCTTATTATAGGAGAAAACCACGAAATATTGATGAAGAAACCAAAACAATCGATCAACCAAGCTGTTCTTGAGCTTCATCTCCAATGGAGGTTTCTAGAGAGGTTTTGTTTTGGAGGGAAAGGTGAAATTTGAAGAATGAATTAGGAATTGGGTTTTCATGTTTTTAACTAACTTAATATACCTAAAAATAGATAAATTAGCCGAATACGGTATATTTAGGATGTGTGGTGAATTTGCCATTCACCCTTTAGCATGGCATCGTGCATGCTGCAGAGTTGGAGGTCCCATCTCTATGGGGACTGAGGGACCGTCGTATGAACGACGAAACGTACTGTCCTTCCGTAGTTGGTCACAGAGGCTGAATTTTGGGGGCTTAAACTCCCAGAAACTAAGTTTGGAGCAATGGTCCCCATTGATGGGGCGTAGACTGAGGTACGGGGTGTAGACTGCTAAGCGCAGATTGACACTGCCAAGGTAGTGTCTAGGCAGCGTTTGGGTCATCTTCAAGAACCCCTTGGGTGGTCCTTGGGAAGTCTTTCGCGGACGTTTCAAACGTAAATATGGTCACATACAAGTTAAGGACCTTCCATATCAATTTGAGCATCAAACAACACTTAAAACATACCAAGGCACTCTAGAACATACTAGCACGTCTCAAAGCTAACTTTCAAACGTCATCAGATGTTCTTGGACGTTTGACCTCGAAATCACTTCAAATGAAGTATGCATACTATAAAATGCTTATTTAGCATATTTTAAACCTTTTTAGTCACATGTGAGGCTCTAGACACCTTAATTCTTTTTGAGAGACCATACAATATCCCCCACTTGGGAATATTCGTCATCGAATGACATTAGGGACACTTAAAACGCTTTCAAGGAATCAATGAACCATAGAGCAACTCATAAAATTCATCACATCATTACATAAAAGTCAATGCACCAAACTTACAAGGATTACCAACTTCAAATACTTTGGCACTCAATACAACACAAGCAAGATCTTTATTCACTCACTCTTTAATGCATCAAATAGATAGGCTCTTGTGATGTTCATAAGACGAACATCCTTCTCCTGATCATAACATGGTCTTTACATCTCATTTATTTAAGAGCTAATGATTAAACAACCTTTAAGCCACACATAGGCAGATTCAACACCACTCAAAAAGCAATACGCAACTCACACCTAGATGCACATAGATAATGAGTAATGTATATCAATAAAGATCGTCATCTATTAGTCATAGTACCATTAAGGCCAATCTTTCATTACCATGTTTTGTTATGTTTAAGGAGGAATGTCCTTCTCCTTAACATACTCATATGTTATCATAGGTGTCACATCCGTGAGCACCCCCTAGAAGTGACATGGCGTACTTGACCTCTCGGAGGTCTTATACAAGCGCATAGTTATCATTCATCGCATTGACATAGTAAATTTAGCAGAAAATTTAAAATTTTTCATAGCACATCATATGCAAGAAACTTTACTTCATATATAGATAAAACGTAAGTCATAATACACATTTAGACCTTAAGTATCTTTGCCATCTTAGACTCAACTACATTAGAGTACATTAGGGACACGACCCATAAGACACATTACATAACTATACAATATTTAAAGACTTTACAATAAAGACATAAGTAGGAGATCCTTGAACTTAAGGATTCCTTTCATTGAGCTTGAGAATCATCTATCAAGCTCATCACCATTCAATACATCCTTTAAGAATCCATAACCTACACTTTGTGTAAAAAGTAGAGAAGAATGGGATTAACACAAGAATGTACTAAGTATGACAACCACGCATTTAAAAGGGACATTTTTCTTGAAATCATACTTCATGTCATTTTGAGTAAATCATCATAAAACCTTAATACAATAACATTTATATCATTCACATACTTCATATAAACATATTCAAACGCCAAACATTACATAAGATCACATATAGAATTTATGACATTTTTTAGTCACATTACAGTGAGCTCTCTTTCCCTTAACAGTGAGCTTTATTTCCTCTTATTCATTAACTTCCCAAGTAACCCTCTAGTGATACTTGGTGCAATGTATCACCTTAAGATCACAAAGAAATCATACAGACAACCTACATAAACCAACACATATCCTAATATAAGCATAATACATCAAAAACACATTTAAGTCAAAACCTTAGGACATTACAGTAAACTACCTTTAACTTGCACGTATACCAACTCCACTTCACATCAATGCATTAGAAGACCTTACTCATAATCCTACTCTAAATCTACTAGTGCAATGTATATGTGAAGCCCCATAACCTCACACATACTTACTAAACCTATCATAAGACCACAAGCCTTACCATCCAATTCATACATCAACAAGTAAGTGAATATAACTTCATTCATGTCAATACAAGACCTTTACCATGTAGTCAATAATATAAACATCATACATATACACTCATACCATGCACATCTTCATAACAAGTAGACCAATACTACAATGTTACGCATAAAGACATAATCATAATCATATACATTAGGTCACCTCTCTAGGACTTCCTATGGAGCTACTTGTGCAATGTATAGATGGGTTCATTACTTCCACCTATCCTAAGTAACCTCCCTTAAGTCATCCTAGTTAGGATCCTAGTCATTTACTTCCATTGTCCATTTTAATTTAGGGAAACTATAGCCTTAACCGACACTAAGGCCATGGGTGCTAAACGTGGAATTTGGTGTCATCCCCTCACGCCAAAAAGAGGGCATCTTACTTGCCAAGGTAAGACATATATCATGCTAGCATATTAGGTGATATCACTTTCTAGATCCTATGTGGCAAGCATAGTTTATGGAACTTGGGGGCAATCATGGAAATATCACTCTACACCCTTTTTGGGTTATGAGGCTATCCACCCCATGAGATTTATAGTAGACCTACCTTTCCACATTGGAAAGGGACACACACTCATATACAAGTTCACTCGATGCTAAGCTAAGTTCCCTTTATTAAAAAAGCCTTTATTAACATTTATTTATAAAACATAGGCTTAGGAGAGTCATCCCCTCATATGCTTAGCTCATAGGTCATAGATGAGAGTTCATCAACCTAATTCATGTGAGAAATCCTTTCACATGGACATAACATATGCATTAGCACTATCTAATTAAGGATACACTTGAGCACAACTTTCAAGGTTCCATTATTGACTAGATCATTATTCATGTATGTGTGTGTATAAATATATGTGAGCAAACCTTTCACATAACACATTAAGACAACACATGACCATCCATTCATATTCATGCACATAAAAACCAAAACTAGAACTATCCTATCAAGGTACACATATGCAATGCATAGGCAGAGTCCCATACCCTTTCCCATACTAGTACACATATCAAGTCATCCTAGCTAAGTAAATACATATCATACTTTCATAAACATCATCTTAACATACATAGTAGTAGACACTAGTGAATATGAGAACTACCTTTTATTTAGACACCATGACCTATACTACTTATAACATGCATGTAAAGTGAGTGTGTGTGTACATTGGTCAACATGATCACATAATGGCTATCAACAACACATTGAGGCAGCCACCTTCTTAGACCATAATACTCTTTCAAGCATAGACAACACAACACACAATAGCATAGGCAACAAGTCAAATTCATATTACACTTAAGACTCCTAACTTGTACTACTCATGCATTCACATAGGGGTACATATGTAAGAGATTATTAACCATTTTAACACATCAATGGCAGCACCTATACTTTACCCTAACATGGATATACACATGCTTATACAATAGCCATACAACCTAGATCACAACTAGAATAGGAAAGTAGGCATAAACTTCTCATGGTATCATCATAAGCACATGTTCATATGTTCATCAATTTGCCTTCAAGGACATGGTCAACACATATATAATGACAATAAAGTAAACACCGCCACCATAAGTGGACCATACCACACAATGCCATACAAGGCTTTATCAACTACAATACTATAAGAAAAGTAGATGAGATAAGCATTCTTACCAATTTCTCACCCTTTGATCATCATTGATCAATACACATTTTTATAAACAATTAATATGGATATGTTAGTAGCTATATGTACTTTAATCATCAAATAGACCATGTACAAGTCGTCACAAGATCATGATTCAACTAGTGCACTATATCACATATATGGCAGAAAGTAGAGAGTCATAAATCACTCATTAATATACTTTACTTTGTTCATCATGATAAACATTCATAATATACCAATAATACCAACCTAGGGAAGTAGCTATAGCCATAGAAATCAAGACTATATCATGCTTCATCTACCCTAAATTGATATCACATTATGTTCATAGCATTAACAACTTTAAGGTTAAAACATGTAGATCAATCCTTATCAAGGTTCTTTTGATTTGATCATTAAGGGTTTATACCCATAATTCATTCATAACATCAACCTAAAACAGTAGCTATAAGAACCACAACATAATCGAAATTCACTTTTATTCATTAAAAGGCCAATGTTACAGTGAATCATAGAAACCTAAGCTAAACATGTTCAAATCTTCATACATTGATCCACATGGATCCTTCATCCTCAATTCAACATTAATCCACGTAAATAACAGTAGATATAATGACTTCAATGTAATAGAATCACAATTCAATCGATAACAAGTCAAGATCAGAAAGCCCATGCAAATAATAAATCAAGTTTGGAAGGGACATGGGTTCATCATGCAATTGGAGTCAAATTCACGTTAAAACCACTGTATTAACTTCAATTCATCATGATTTAATCTTTCAAAAATTTTTTAGAAAGATCCCATGGATAGATCGAAGAAGAAGAACTTTGATCATATTTTTCTCTTTGAAATCTTTGAGATTAACTCTCTAGATGGAAGGATAACTAGAGATGAAGATCACCATACCTTTATCTGCATGAAGACCTCTAAAACTTGGTGAAGAAATCATGAAATTCCAAGATCCAAGCTGTTCTTGCGCTTCAACAACAATGGAGGTTTCTAGGGAGAAGATGTTTTTGGAGGGAAAGGTTTCTTACGTGTGTATGGGATTGGGAATGGGAGGTTCACGTGTTGGATGACTTATATACACCCAAAATTAGGCAAATAACTCAATTAGCGTCGGTTTAGAACGTGGGGTGAATTTCCCATTCACCCCTTTAATAAAACAGTACGCAGGCAGCAGGTTGCAGGCCACCATCGATGGAACCATCTACTGGCCGTTGGTCAGTCGACGGGCCGTGCATTGTCTTCCGTCGATTGGTACTTGGCAAACTTTTGGCTTGAGACCTTCCCAAGCTAAGTGTAAAACGATGATACCTAACCTACGGGACGTTGGTTGACCAATTGGATGTCGTTTGGTCAATCGATTGACACTGCCAAGGCAGTGTCTCGACCAGCCTTGGGTCCTTCTTGTGGGCCCTTTTGCGTGGCCCTTTTGAAATCGTACCCGGATGTTTCCCACGTAAATACAAACCTTAACAAGTTTTAGACCTTCCACATAAGTTTCACCCAAGACAAACACTTTCAACACGTCCAAACATGCAAGGCCCCATCAAGACACACACATGCATGTCTCGAGGCTATCTTTCAAACGTCTTGGGCGTTCTTGGACGTTTGACCTCTAAACTTCTCGAAACATCATATAATACCATATAACATAATTATAACTCATTTTAATACTTCATAAGCTCATTCATACACATATAAGTACGCATAAACACATGAGGCACATAAGTGACTAGTCGTCGAACATTTTGGCCGCCCCTTGACGTTTGACTTCCAATTCACCTCAAACTTTATACACTGCCTCTAAACCATATTATAAGACATTTTAGGACATTAGAACCTTAAGACAAACATGTTAGTCTCTAGACACCCTAACTCATTTTGGGGGTCTTACAATATCCCCAACATGGGAACATTCGTCCTCGAATGACACTTAGAATATTTTTAATCACAACAAGGACTTCAAAGAATCATAGAGCAGTTCATAACATTTATAACATAATCAAATCATTTTAGCACCCAATGCACACAAGCAAGAAAACATTCCATTCACTCACTCTTTAATTCATCAAACACAAAGACTATTATCATGCTTATAGGAGGTACATACTTCTCCAAATCACAACATGGACATTACACTTCAATTCATTAAGAGATAATCTTGAAAGACCACACATAGGCAGATTTTCAACATATACTCAAAAGCTATTTAAGCACTCATACTCCAATGCACATAGTCTTGAGTTAATTGAATCAACAAATATCTTTATTAGTTATACCTAGTTCCATGAAGGTCATACTCAACCATACCATGCTTAGTTGTGTCAATGGAGGAATATCCCTTTTCTTAACACACTTACATGTATCATGAGTTCACACCTTAGCAAAGTACAAGGTCGATTTCTTTTAAAATGAGAGATCCTCAACTTTTAAACCAAGACATGCTCATGTTTCTTCCCTAGTGAAGTCCAAATGGTAAGTCACACCAAGCGCATCACAACAATAGGAAGCCATTTCACAAAATTTCAAATTCTAACATAGCACTAGCCTTTACAGTAAGCCTCATTTGGGAAAACAACACAAATTATAGGCACACATATGAACACTTAGCTAAACGTGCTTTCACTTTTCAAGAGTGAGCCTAAAATCATGCTTTCCAAACCATAAAAGTCACAAATTTTTCAAGAGAATCAACATATTTCATTTTAAAGAGAATCAACTATTTATTATAAGGCTAAACATTACACCTCACAAGTGACTAAAACCAAGTTTCTTACCTTATCTCATGAAGTCAAATTCACAATTAGCATATTAAGATGCACCATACACATGAGGAAACGTGGACTTCATCAAAATTTTCTTTCATGCACCTTGGAATCTTAAAAATACCCTTAAGGTAATGTCAATCAATACATACCAACCGTATAAAGTTCATACTTTATGCAAGACTATATTCATGGACAAGTTCATCAAGACTTCATTAGATTCAAGTTCAAGAAAATAGACGGACAAAGTAGAAATATCTACAACCTTACTATTTCATCACCATCCCCCACTTAGGGTAAACCCAATTAAGAGCGACTTAACCCAACCTTAAGAGGATCTTAACTTAACAACATTCATATTTCAACAATTACAAGTGAATACCATTTAAAAGGATTTTACAGTAAGTCAACATAGTAACACCAAGGTATTCTAAACCTTATCATTTTAGGCAAATCATCCTCAATCATCAAGTTATATCATACCATTCAACCACATAAGGTTTTCATACCATACAATAGACACCAATGGTCATACAATATTAGGGGAAGACAACAAGGGGACTTAGCCATAAGGACTCTTTCTTTTATTTCAACATTAAAGTAAGGTAACTGCTAGGTCAATCAAACCCACATCATCACCCTATAAAGATAAGAATACTACCCTCAATTCCAGGGAAACATCAATTCCACAACATCAAGGAACTCACAACACAATAAGAAGTTAGAAACAACTCTACGACTCATCATGCCATCAGACTCTCATTCTTCATTCCAAATAGTAAATCTCCTTTTTACATTCTTTATCATGCTCATATGCATCAATTCTATACACATTTCAACAACTTCCAATCAAAGAACAATTTAGTTGATTTCTTAAAAAACTTACAATAAGCTGCCTAACATTACAGTGAGCATGCTTTCAAATTCCAAAAATGCAATATTTAGGCAATCGATGGGAAAAGCATGACAATATGAGATACCAAGCTTCACCAAGACAAGCATACTATCATCACACCTAGGATCAAGTTTATACAAAGAACTCTAATCCATACTAGGAAACTTATCAAGGACCATATATATACAAAGGGAAATATTGAACACTTTTAAGCACATATTCTTAGGGTAGCATGCTTCCATAGGTAGTCACTAAGCATTTCAAGTTCAAATCATAATAGTAAGCCACCAACATGTAAAACCATATAGTAACACATAATTTAAAAAGAAACTCATGTCAACCATAATAACTTCTAACATGTTTTAACTACATCTTGACATACATTTCTCAACATAACATTCTTATTCACATAAATCTCATACATAGTCATAAATGGCATCAAATCATCAAAACATGCCTCAATTCGCCTTCACACATACTCATTCAACCATAAAACAATGATAAGCATTTAAACTCACCTTTTATCCCTCAAGCATAGAGCTACAATCTCATCTAAGCAATCACATCTAAAGGACCACCGGACAAGAAAACATAAGACAGAGATCTTGTAGAGTTAAGTTTTATGGCACAATATGAGAATGATGAAGAAGGGAAACTCTATCGTCCTATAGCCTCTCATACCATTTGATGTGTCACGACTCACCACCAATGCTACGAGACTCTACTAGATGTGGCAATATGAGACTTTTAGAACCTAAAACCACTTTATAAACCTCATGCTCTAATACCACGTTTGTCATATCCGGGAGCACCCCCTAGAAGTAACATAGCGTACTTGACCTCTCGGAGGTCTTATACAAGCCCATAGTTATCATTCAGCGCATTGACATAGTAAATTTAGCGGAAAATTTAAAACTTTTCATAGCACATCATATGCTAGAAACCTTACTTCATATATATATAAAACGTAAGTCATAATACATATTTAGACCTTAAGTCTCTTTGACATGTTAGACTCAACAACATTAGAGTACATTAGGGACACGGTCCATAAGACACATTACGTAACTATACAATATTTAAAGACTTTACAATAAAGACATAAGTAGGAGATCCTTGAACTTAAGGATTCCATTCATTGAGCTTGGGAATCATCTATCAATCTCTTCACCATTCAAGACATCCTTTAAGCATCCATAACCTACACTTTGTGTAAAAAGTAGAGAAGAATGGGATTAGCACAAGAATGTACTAAGTATGATAACCATGCAAAAATATGCATTTAAAAGGGACATTTTTCTTGAAATCATACTTCATGCCATTTTGAGTAAATCATCATAAAACCTTAATTCAATAACATTTATATCATTCACATACTTCATATAAACATATTTAAACGCCAAACATTACATAAGATCACATATAGAATTTATGACATTTTGAGTCACATTACAGTGAGCTCTCTTTCCCTTAACAATGAGCTTTATTTCCTTTTATTCATTAACTTCCCAAGTAACCCTTTAGTGATACTTGGTGCGATGTATCACCTTAAGATCACAATGAAAGCATATATACAACCTACATAAACCAACACATATCCTCATATAAGCATAATACATCAAAAACTCATTTAAGTCAAAACCTTAGGACATTACAGTAAACTACCTTTAACTTGCACATATACCAACTCCACTTCACATCAATGCATTAGAAGACCTTACTCATAATCCTACTCTAAACCTACTAGTTCAATGTATATGTGAAGCCCCATAACCTCACACATAATTAGTAAACCTATCATAAGACCACAAGCCTTACCATCCAACTCATTCATCAACAAGTAAGTGTATATAACTTCATTCATGTCAATACAAGACCTTTACCATGAAGTCAATAATATCAACATCATACATATTGACTCATACCATGCACATCTTCATAACAAGTATACCAATACTACAATGTTATGCATAAAGACATAATCATAATCATACATTAGGTCACCTCTCTAGGACTTCCTAAGGAGCTACTTGTGCAATGTCTAGATGGGTTCATTACTTCCACCTATCCTAAGTAACCTCCCTTAAGTCATCCTAGTTAGGATCCTAGTCATTTACTTTCATTGTCCATTTTACTTTAGGGAAACTATAGCCTTAACCAACACTAAGACCATGGGTGCTAAAGATGGAATTTGGTGTCATCCCCTCACACCAAAAAGAGGGCATCTTACTTGCCAAGGTAAGACATATATCATGCTAGCATATTAGGTGATATCAGTTTCTAGATCCTACGTGGCAAGCATAATTTATGGAACTTGGGGGCAATCATGGAAATATCACTCTACACCCTTTTTGGGTTATGAGGCTATCCACCCCATGAGATTTATAGTAGACCTACCTTTCCACATTGGAAAGGGACACACACTCATATACAATTTCACTCGGTGCTAAGCTAAGTTCCCTTTATTGAAAAAGCCTTTATTAACATTTATTTATAAAACATAGGCTTAGAAGAGTCATCCCCTCATATGCTTAGCTCATAGGTCATAGATGAGAGTTCATCAACCTAATTCATTTGTTTCATATGGACATAACATATGCATTAGCACTATCTAGTTAAGGATACACTTGAGCACAGCTTTCAAGGTTCCATTATTGACTAGATCATTATTCATGTATGTGTGTGTATAAATATATGTGAGCAAACCTTTCACATAACACATTAAGACAACACATGACCATCCATTCATATTCATGCACATAAAAACCAAAACTAGAACTATCCTATCAAGGTACACATGTGCAATGCATAGGCAGATTCCCATGCCCTTTCCCATACTAGTACACCTATCAAGTCATCCTAGCTAAGTAAATACATATCATACTTTCATAAACATCATCTTAACATACATAGTAGTAGACACTAGTGAATATGAGAACTACCTTTCATTTAGACACCATGACCTATACTACTTATAACATGCATGTAAAGTGAGTGTGTGTGTACATTGGTCAACATGATTACATAATGGCTATCAACAACACATTGAGGCATCCACCCTCTTAGACCATAATACTCTTTCAAGCATAGACCACACAACACACAATAGCATAGGCGACAAGTCAAATTCATATTACACTTAAGACTCCTAACTTGTACTACTCATGCATTCACATAAGGGTACATATGTAAGAGATTATTAACCATTTTAACACATCAATGGCAGCACCTATACTTTACCCTAACATGGATATACACATGCTTATACAATAGCCATACAACCTAGATCACAACTAGAATAGGAAAGTAGGCATAAACTTCTCATAGTATCATCATAAGCACATGTTCATATGTTCATCAATTTTCCTTCAAGGCCATGGTCAACACATATATAATGACAATAAAGTAAACACCGTCACCATAAGTGGACCATACCACACAATGCCATACAAGGCTTTATCAACTACAATACTACAAGAAAAGTAGAGGAGATAAGCATTCTTACCAATTTCTCACCCTTTGATCATCATTGATCAATACACCTTTTTATAAGCAATTAATATGGATATGTTAGTAGCTATATGTACTTTAATCATCAAAGAAACCATGTACAAGTCGTCACAAGAGCATGATTCAACTAGTGCACTATATCACATATATGGTAGAAAGTAGAGAGTCATAGATCACTCATTAATATACTGTACTATGTTTATCATGATTAAAATTCACAATATACCAATAATACCAACCTAGGTCAGTATCTATAGCCATAGAAATCAAGACTAAATCATGCTTCATCTACCCTAAATCGATATCACATTATGTTCATAACATTAGAAACATTAACGTTAAAACATGTACATCAATCCTTATCAAGGTTCCTTTGATTTGATCATTAAGGTTTTATACCCATAATTCATTCATAACATCAACCTAAAACAGTAGCTATAAGAACCACAACATAATCGAAATTCACTTTTATTCATTAAAAGGCCAATGTTACAGTGAATCATAGAAACCTAAGGTAAACATGTTCAAATCTTCATACATTGATCCACATGGATCCTTTATACTCAATTCAACATTAATCCACGTAAATAACAGTAGATATAACCACTTTAACGTAATAGAATCACAATTCAATCGATAACAAGTCAAGATCACAAAGCCCATGCAAAGACTAAATCAATTTTGGAAGGGACATGTGTTCATCATGCAATTGGAGTCAAATTCACGTTAAAACCACTGTATTAACTTCAATTCATCATCATTTAATCTATCAAAACACTTTTAGAAAGAATCCATGGATAGATTGAAGAAGAAGAACTTTGATCATATTTTTCTCTTTGAAATCTTTGAGATTAACTCTCTAGATGGAAGGATAACTAGAGATGAAGATCACCATACCTTTATCTACATGAACACCTCTAAAACTTGGTGAAGAAATCATGCAATTCCAAGCTCCAATCTGTTCTTGCGCTTCAACAACAATGGAGGTTTCTAGGGAGAAGAGTTTTTTGGAGGGAAAGGTTTCTTACGTGTGTATGTGATTGCGAATGGGACGTTCACGTGATGGATGACTTATATACACCCAAAATAAGGGAAATAACTCAACTAGATTCGGTTTAAGACATGTGGTGAATTTTCCATTCACCCCTTTAATAAAAGAGTACGCAGGCAATAGGTTGCAGGCCACCATCGATGGAACCATCTACTGGCCGTTGGTCAGTCGACGGGCCATGCATTGGCTTCTGTCGATTGGTACTTGGCCAATTTTTGGCTTGAGACTTGATCAAGCTAAGTTTCAAACGACGAGACCTTACCTACGGGCCGTTGGTTGACCAACTGGCCGTCGTTTGGTCCGTCGATTGGCAGTGTCTCGACCAGCCTTGGGTCCTTCTTATGGGCCTTTTTGCAGGGCCCTTTTGAAGTTGTACCCAGACGTTTCCCACGTAAATACAAACCTTAACAAGTTGTAGACCTTCTAAATCAGTTTTACCCAAAACAAACACCTGCAACACGTCCAAACACGCAAGGCCCCATCAAGACACACACATGCATGTATCGAGGCTATCTTTCAAACGCCTTGGGCGTTCTTAGACGTTTGACCTCCAAACTTCTTTAAACTTCATATAATACCATTTAACATCATTATAACTCATTTAAGACTTCATAAGCTCATTCATACACATATAAGCACACATAAATACATGAGGCACATAGGTGACTAGTCGTTGAACGTTTTGGTCGACCCTTGACGTTTGACTTCCAATTCACCTCAAACTTTATACACTATCTCTAGACCTTATTATAAGATATTTTAGGAAATTAGAACCTTTATACAAAAATGTTAGGATCTATACACCCTAACTCATTTTGGGGGTCTTACAATAGAGATCATACACAAGCAATACAGAGAGGTCAATTCATTTTAAGGAAAATTTTTCAACTTTAAATCAAAGCATGCTCATACTCTCTTCCTCATGAAGTCAACATGGTAATTCACACCACATCATCAAAAAAATAGGAAGTCACTTCACATAAGTTTCAAGTCCTAGCATGACACTTGCTTTCATATACTTGCATCAATTAGGAAAATTCTTGCAAATTATAGGCACACATCAAGAACATTGGCTAGACATACTATCACTTCTCAAGAGTGAGCCAACAATAGCACTTCCCAAGTCATAAAAGTCACATATTTTTAAGAGACTTATCATTTTTTTTCATTTAATTGAGACTCAAATTCTCATTGTGGTCTAAAATATCATACTTCAAAAGTAACGTTAAGCATGCCCTTTATATTATCTCATAAAGCTAATGCACAATTATCATATCAAGATGCATAATCAACATGAGAAAACATGACTTTGACCAAAAATCCTTCTTCATGCAATTTCGAATCTTCAAAACATGCATAACATAGTGTCAATTAATACATACATAACATATGGAGAACGTGCAACTTATACTTTTATGCAAGACTCCTATCATGAAAAAGCTACTCGAAACTCTTTTGTTTAAAGCTTAAGTAAGAATAGAGGGACAAGATAGGGATATCTACAACCTTACTTCTCACATCATCATCCCCCACTTAGGGTAAACCCATTTAATAGCAACTTATCTTTATCTTAAGAGAACCTTAGCTTACCAACCTTAGCAACTAAGCACATCATCCCTCCCTTGGGATCCAAGCTTATGCACACCCTTCATCAATATCACCCAAAAGTGATTCTAAACTTAAAGAAGTTTCAAGGGAGCTCAACCTAGGGACATCAAGGGCATTCAAAATTTACCATCTAGGCACATTATCCCCCACTTAGGTTAAGCCTAATCACATCATACCCTTTAACACGAAGGTCAAAGCAAGTCAAGACCAAACCTTCATACTGTCACAAAAGAAGGTTTAACATCCTTGAGGGTTTTCACTCTTATTTTCATATGAAGGAGCCTACCAACTGTCTCATCAAGAGATAGCACCTCAAGTCTCATTATTCCTCTAAGCTCAACACCTAAAGGAAATCCATATCAATCATGTTAGGTCATAGTACCCAACCACATAAGGTCTCAACTATACCATGAATGCCAAGGGTCATGAAAACCTTAGGGGAAACAATAGAGGAGACTTAGCCATAAAGGCCTCTTTCTTTTCTTTCAACATTTAGGCAAGGTAACTTCTAGGTCATTTCAACCCACATAACCTAGGTACAACCCAAGCACATCTTCTAATGGTCATACTTAAGGTCAATTCTTAAAAGTAAAATAACCACCTCATAATAAGTCAACATCAATTTCTCTCCTCCCCTTTAAGGTTTAAGGGATACATACTACTCCCCTAAGTCAACCTTAAGCCATAACATAGTTTAAACCTATGGAACAAAACCCTTTCTCCCCTTTTCCCCACTCTTACAAATAGGTTCATAAGGAAACTAATCAACTAATCATAAGGGTTCTCCCATCAACTAACTTACTTCACAATCACCTTACAAGGTAAGAACACTACCTTTACTTTTGGGATCAAGCTTATACAAAAGACTCCAATCCACACAAGGGCAACTATGAAGAATCACACATAAAAGGGCAACATTTGAACCATTACACATATATAAAGGCAACATGCATCTTTAGTTATTTACTAAGAATTTCAAGCTCAAACCATAACATTAGACTATCATCATACAAAACCATATAGCAACTTATCATCCCATGAGGGAACTCATTCAACTATAACAACTATTAGCAAGTTATAACCATATCATGACATAAATTCTCATATAACATGTCATTTCACATAAATAACACATATAGCAATAAATGGCATCACATCAACACATGTCAAAATTCACCTTTACACATACTCATCAAACTATAAAGCCAATACAAGCATCAAAACTCACTTTTTCTCCCTCAAGCATAGAGATATCATCTCATCCAAACAATCACATCTAAAAGACCACCAGACAAGAAAACATAGGAGAGAGATCATATAAAGTTAATTTCTATTGCACGACATGAGAATAGTGAAGTAGGAAAACTCTATCGTCCTATAGCCTCTCGCTCATAGATGTGTCGCGACTCATTACCGATGAACGTAACTCTACTAGACATGGCAATATGAGACTTTTGGACCATAAAACCACTTTTATAACCTAATACTCTGATACCACGATTATCACGACTGAAGAGCATACCCTAGAAGTAATATGTCATACTTCACCTTTCGAAGGTCTTGCACAAGACCATAGACATCATTCATCGCTTTGTCATAGGTAAATTTAGCAGAAAAATTAAAACTATCATAACACATTATATGCTAGAATTATAACTTCATATTAACATAAAATATAAGTCATAATGTATAGTTAAACTCTAAGTGCCTTTTGCCATATGAGACTCAATATCAATAGATTAGAATAGGGACACGACCCTTATCAAAATATATCGATAACTAAGCTATTACATATACTTAATTGAGAACATAACATAGGAAATCCTTGAAACATAATGACCTTTTTCCTTGAACTCGGGGAAGTTATCAAAGCCTTTCACTTTAAGAGACATCCTTGAAGCATTCATAACCTACACTCTGTGTTAAAAGGTTAAGAAGAATGGTGTTAGTCAAGAATACACTAAATATGGCAACAATGGAGAAACATGCATTTAAAGAGGACATTTTCTTAAAAATCATGCAACATGCCTTTTTAAAGAACATTTATAAACAATGGCACAATTACACAATACCATTCATATAGTTCATATAGGCATATACACTATTCATGACTACACATCATACCACATACTTCATTTAAGGCTCATTTAGCATTTCATGACTTTTTTCATTCATTTACCTTAAGTCCTTTACCCCTAAGTAACCCTCTAGTAACACCTGGTGCAATGCATTAATAGTATCCCATTCCACTACCCACACTCAAGCGTTACCTTAAAGTCACCAAAGTGCATTCACATAACCTTCATTAACTCAAACCTAGACATTCATGGAAACATATCATATCATAAGACAAATATCTCATACATGACTCAATATGCTTTATTGACCACATAGGAGACTCATTCCAAGACAACATACAAGTCAAGACTACCAATAACATCATAGTAAGGCAATAGTCAACATATACATGCTTGGACTTCATCTCATCAAACATCATAAGACCTTACTCATATCCCCAATCTAAACATACTAGTGCAATGTACTTGTGAAGTCCCATAACCTCACACATACTTAGTAAACTCACAAGGAGACTACAAGCATACCATTTACATCATAGTTCAACATGAAAAGTATAGAAATCTCCATACATACCAAGTAAGAACTTCATCATAAAGTCAGAAAGACCAACATCATGCATATTCAAGGTAAGACCTTTATCATTTAGTCAATAAGACCAACATTATACATCCAAAGTAAGACCTCATCATATAGACACTACAAGACTCATGCAATTCATATTTTCATGCAAGTAAGTCAATGCCATAGGATCATGCATAAGAAACATATAAATATACATATACATATAGAACACCTTCCTAGAACTCCCTTCAAGAGATACTTATGCAATGCATAGGTAATGTCCCATACCCTCACCTATACTAAGCAACTTCCCTTCAGTTATCCTAGTTAGGGATCATTACATTAATTCCATTGTCAATTTTACATTAGGGAAATCCTAGCCTTAACCGACAATAAAACCATATGACTAAACATGGAATCTGTTGTTGTAGAACCCCACACTGAAAAGAGGTGCTCAACTTGCCAAAGAAGAACACTAGCATCATGCTAGCATCTAGGTGGATCCACTTGCTAGGTCCTATGGGGGCAACATAGTTATAGAACTAGGAGATGTATATTGAAACTCTCTTTATGCCCTTAGGCATTATTGTTTTCACCTGATGAGAAACCATGGGTGAATCTCCCTCCAAGGGAAGTCAACACCTCATGTGGATCCATAGGTGAATCTTCCTCCAAGGGAAGTCAACACCTTATGAGAAACCAATGGTGAATCTTCCTACAAGGAAAGTCAACAACTCTCATTTTCAAGTTCACTCGGTGCAAAACTAAGTTCCCTTTATTGAAAAGTCTTTAGTTACATTATTTCATAAAAATAGGCTTTAAGAGAATTAACCCCTCATATGCTTAGCTCATAGGTTATAAATGAAGATTGTCCTTTTATCAACCTAAATCTTGTATGGAAACCTTTTAAATGGACATAGCACATTCAAGCATAGTCTAGTTTATAGTATAGTTGAGAATACCTTTCAAGAGACCCTACTTTACTAGATTGTCATACATTCTTCATTATGTACTCATTTATGCGTGTGTACATGTTCATATATGAGGAAACCTTTCACATACCACATTTAGACACAACACATATGCATACTTCATCATATCATATACTTTCATGTTCATAGCTAATTCATGCATTCATATTCATATACATAGAGTAATCACCCTAGGACTATTCTATCATGGTAGACATGTGCAATATATAGTCAGAGGCCCATACCCTTTCCTACACTAGTACACCTATCAAGTCATCCTAGTTAAGATACATATCATACTTTATGGACCTATACTTTGCATGCATAATAATAGACATTAGTGCATATGAGAATTATCCTTTCATTAGAAACCATGTACCTATACTACTCATAAGCATGCATGAGGTGTGTGTACATTGATCAACAAGATCACATAAAGACACTTAACATATTAGTGAGGCAGCCACACTCCAAGGATCACAATCCACATTCATGCATAGAGCACAAACCACATTATAGCATAGAAGACTAGATAACTTCAACATTTGTATTCTACACTTCTAACATTGGCTAAGATCACACATTCATATAGGGGTACATAGGTAGGGGTCATTCACCATTATCACTTCATCAATGGAAGCACATAAATCAAACCTAACCCTAAAAACTTCATTCAAATATAGAAGGCATCATCAATATCTAGAACATGATACTAGATTAAGAGACTAGGCATGCTATTTCATAGATGTGATCACCATAACCACACTTCATAATTCTCACACATACTTTCAAGTCCATGATAAGAACATATAGAGGTTGACAATAAATTAAACACCGCCATGATAAGTGGACCATACCACACAATGCCATTCAAGGCCAATTCGACCATCAATTCTATATAAAAGTAGAGGAATAGGGCAATTTTACCATATCTCCATTGCTTTGATCATCATTTATCAATTTCAAATAATTTTACATCAATTCACATAGAAAACAGTGGTTATAATCAATTTTACATAATCAAAACATGCTACAATCAACCAAACATCAAGATCACAATGCCTACATTATGGGCTTATTTGATAAATTGGGAGGATCATGAATCATCATGAATTTGAATGAGAATCAACACAAAAGCAGTAGCTAATCCTCAATTAATCATAACATGCTTTTGGAATCATTTTGAGAATGAACCCATGGCTAGATTGATAGATGGACAGTTTGATCATGAAAGTTCTTTGAAAACATTGGAAGGAACTCCTTAGATGAATGGATAACTAAGGATGAAGTATCACCATACCTCATTATAAGATAAAACCACGAAAATTTGATGACGAAACCATCTCAATCCATCAACCAAGCTGTTCTTGAGCTTCATCTCCAATGGAGGTTTCTAGAGAGATTTTGTTTTGAGAGGGAAGGGTGAAATTTGAATAATGAATTGGGAATTGGGTTTTCATGTTTTTAACTAACTTAATATACCTAAAAATAGAGAAATTAACTAAATAGGGCATATTTAATACGTGAGGTGAATTTCCCATTCACCCCTTAGCATGGCAGTGTGCATGCTGCAGAGTTGCAGGTCCCATCTACATGGGGACTGACGGACCGTCGTTTGAATGACCGGAACATAGTGTCCTTCGTAGTTGGTGAATGAGGCTGCATTTTGGGGGCTTAAGCTCCAAAAAGTAAGGGTGGAGAAAAGACCCCCATTGACGGGGCGTAGACTGCCAAGCGTAGATTGAGGTAGCATTTAGGTCCTCCTTAAGGACCCCTTGGGTGGTCCTTGGGGATTCGTACCTGGACATTTCTAAAGTAAATACGATCATATACAAGGTAAGAACCTTCCATATCAATTTTATGATCAAACAACTTGTAAAACATACCAACGCACATTAGAACATACTAGCACGACTAAAGGCTAACTTCCGAACGTCATCGAACGTTTGACCCCCAAATCACTTCAAATCAGGTACTGTAAAACACTTATTTAACATATTTTAAACCTTTTTAGGCACATGTGAGACTCTAGATACCTTACTTCATTTTGAGAGACCTTACATAACTACCATATAATACAAAAATCAATTTACTAAAGATTTAGTACAGCCCCGAATAAACATGGAGCTCACCAAAAGGAGATGAGTGTTGAGTGCTATCATGAGGAGGTCTTCTGGCCGAAGCACATGCACGTGTGGAATGAATACACCATCCCCCATGAGGGACTTCAACACGAATATATGTACTGGATATGTAAGGCATAAGCTAATTATACATAAAGAAAGAGCTCAAATGAAATCAGGTATAATTGCATGAATGTGTAAATAAAAATGAAAGACAGCCTTTGCTTACATTTTTAGGATAATGTACATTACATTCTTTTATTTTGTTTTTCATTACTTTACTTAATGAATTTGTAAGGAATCTGATACAAATGACCCTATGATCAGTGTTGGAAGAGGATGACTCATGCTAGGAATTTTAACACCTATATGGTGTCCTCATAATTACCCAAATTACGATCGGCCCATGCTAGGATTTGATCCCTAAGTTGCCACCATTCTATACAAATTGGGATCGACCTATGCTAGGCATATGCTTCTGGGCTTACACTCGTAAATGTTTAGATTGCTTCACTTAATTTCTATAACCTTTGAGATTGTTGTTTCGGTGGTCATGATTATTTTTGAGCTATGAAACTATGATTCAGTAGTATTAACATGAGAATATCCTTTAAGGTCGTAACAATGACATAATGAGGGAATGTAATGCAAATGTAATATTTAGGAGTTCAAATGATACAATTAACTAAAAAGATACCTAATGAAGCTTGTTGGTGAATGTACCTTTTAATACTACTTCTTGGAAGAGTAAAATTGCAAATATAATGCTAATGACATATCTATGTACTTTAACATATGAGGGAGTAGGGAAACATCGTTAGCTATATTGGATATTGTACACTACCACTATGCATCCTTTAATAGGAAGAACACTTAGGAAACTCACTTGTTGGTACTAATACAAGTAGCAAATTCCATGCCAAATATATAGAATAGAATAGCCTACATACCTTGTTTCCAGACCAATACAACTACCACATTTCAGCCTCACCATTAAGGTTCTAATCTACAATATAACTCACGATTAAACTAAAGTTAGCAGCTAATAAAATTGGGAGCCTCATAAATACAGTAGCTAAACACTTCAGGGACAATCGGTCCATACAACCCTTACACAAATAGTGAATAACCACACCTTTCCTCTATACATCAATACAATTCACATATCCTTAACCAAGATCACCCAAGATGCCGTCACCAACAATACACATAAAGCAACCATTATCAATCCCAAAAATTCTTCAGCATAATAGGAGAATATTGAACTTAAGGACTCACCACCATGCACGACTTTTTGACAAATACATACAAATTCTCCCCCAAAACTTGTATTTTAGGAGATACAAACATGAGCAGAACCCTTACCTTATTCTTTTGGAAATTTATCCACTAAACTTGTACATTAAGAACTTACAATCTCCTTAAAACATTAACAAAATATAAGAAAATATTTCTTGGAAGGTTTCAAATAGATTGGACAGATTGTGAGAACCTGCAGTCTATAATTCCAAAAGATTCTGTGGAAGGAATAAGCTAAACCCATAAGTATTTTCACTTACCTTTCACTTGAAAAGGGGGATAATATTCAATAACCCTAAGGTATTTTAGGGATTCTGTATGAAGCCAAGAAGGACCAAGAGAGGAACTTTATGAATCTAAAATATTTTCAAGTTAAAAATGAAGCAAATGAAAAGATCTTCATCTCTTTAATGGGAGCCTGCACTGGCTGACTTTCTTGGATAATTTTGGTCCATAAATTTTCAAGGAGGTGATGCTCCTAATTGGCCTTTTTACTTTTGCCTTTGTGGACTTCATTTTATTGGGCTTTGCTGCCAATTCTTCCTATATTTTACTCAACTTGGGCAAGAATTAATGCAACTAGGTGGTAGTGCACTTGGCTCTATAATCTGGTCAAAAGAGTCTTAGTAGGTGATCCATCTCTTGGTTTTTAGTCAGTTCAATAAGACTAAATAGGTGATGCACCTACTTGTCACCTACTAGCTTAGTTAAGTCAAGAAAGCATCTCAGTTATTTAATTTTCTTAATTTTAATCCCTTTTGCTTTAAATTAATACTTTAATTGAACTTTACTCTCAAATACTACCTTACTATCTCAAGTGTAAGTACTTCCATCGAGGTTAACTTGAACGTATACCTGCTGAAACATGTGGGGCATCAAACCATCATCTGATTTAAGTCAAATCATCACTGGTCATATAAGAAACTTTGTCCTTCACCTATATGGGAAGCCTATGTTAAGTGCCATATGAATAGCACTAGCATACGAAGAATAAGGGTGTTACATTCTCCCTTCCTTAGGAACATTCGTCCTCTAATGTTATCATAGTTAGCCAACCCCCAAAATATTAAAGCCTAAGTTAACTTTTATTATTAGCCACATAATCCATTTAAACTTATACTTTCTTTTTAATGAGTCAATACTACACATTGACCTTCTTGTTAAGATTGAAATAAATGAGGATACATTGACTTCACTGTTTCTTCTACTTCCGATATAACCTCTTCTTCTTGCTGGTTTATCCATGATACTTTAATTGAAGTTACTTCTTTATTTTTTAACTTCCTAACTTTTTGATCCAGAATAACGATGATTACTTCTTTCTAAGTGACATCTCCCTTTATTTTCACCTCTTCGATAGGAGCAATACAAGATGGGTCTGTAAAGACCTATTTCCGTCATTATAGAAAAGCCAAGGGGGGAAATTTGGAGTCAAAAAATCTTTTCGTAATAACCTGAATTTCCTAACAGATTTAGACAAAATTGGAGTCACTAAGGTGTAGGGAAATTCTATATCAATCGGGTGAATTATTTATGATTTTGATTATATGAGTGGACAGATAACTCGTTATGGAATTCGTTTGACTTTACAAGATTGAATTCGGGCAAGTAGAACTCCAAAAATTGATCTTAGCTTGAAAGGTATTTTTTGAATATCATTGGTTAGAGTTGTGTTGTAAAATAGGGGTCTTGGAATTATTAAAACAAGTCACCGGTCCCATGCAAGCCTCCGGGGAGGGATCTTTGCCTTTAGGGTGGGGCCTCTATTGCGGGATGAGGGTTGTTGTTGTGGGTTCTACGCGACTTAAAGTCGTGAATAAATCCCAAAATGACTTATTATGCACATTCAAATTTTAGAGCTAAAGAATGAACCCTAGGAGACTCATGACAGTTTTTCGCCATTCTTGAGACAAAAGGTAAGCTTCTCACTCCCCGAATATGTTTTTCGATCCATACAATGTAATAGATTAGGTAATTATCGATAGGAGGTGGTTTTGATCTACATTCTATGGTGGAAACCACTATATTTTGGATACTTGGGATCATGTGTATGATCTAGGGTTCATATAATAGTTATGGATTTGGTTGATTAGCGATTAAATTTAACTCATGTGTTATTATTATTATTTGTACACTAAGAACAAGTGGAACAAATCTTGAAAGGGAAGGATCAAGTTTCTTAGGGTTTCAAGCTTGTCTCGAGGTTGGTGATTGTTGTGATTCTATGATTGTGGGATGTATGTTTGTTCTTGATTCATTATGAAACATGTATTTATACGAATGTTGCATTATTGATCACACTTGTTGTAAATGAGATATATGAGTTATGGTGGCCATGAAATCATAACTTAGAGTATGATCTTGAGGATATACTTGTAATTGTGATTGTGGTGTGCTGAATAGATCGGTTGCCACGTTCCGACATAACTAACTTAATCGGTTGCCACGTTCCGGCATAACTATGGGGTTGGTTGCCACATTTTGACATAATAATTAGATCGGGTACCACGTTTTGATATGCTAACAGTTTGGGTTTGGGTTTCATGAGAGGACCAATGATTTTCTATAATTGCGTATCTTGAGAACTTTAAAACTATACCTTGTTCATAAATGTTGATTATATTGTACATGATCGATATATGCATGGGTTTATATTGTTGTGTTGACCTCTATATGTTTCACTTAGTTGAATAATTGTTCGATTGTACTAGTACGCTGTGGTTATGTACTCATACTGCATTTGCTCTTATTTTTGTTGAGTACATGACATCTTCAGGCGGCTATTGACAGACCTCATTTAGAAGATCAGTGATCGCCGATCGAATTCTAGGGTGAGCCAATTCTTCCAGGTTGCCATGAGTTCTCTTTCTGTCTATGTCCACATTTTGGGCTTAGACTTGTGCTAGTTAGTATTTGTTCATTTGTTTGGGTTTGTATCCCTTCTTGTTTAAACTTGTTGAACTTTAGATGTTTTGGTACATTGATTTTTAGGTTATTGATAATAATTACGCATTGATTAGTTGATTAGATATTTTATTGAAGTTTATCGGAACTTCAGTTTTAGTTATCGAAATTGCTTTCATAAATTAAATGACATAATTTTTAGAGTAGTTACTTGGTTCGGATTGTAGTAGTGTTTCTCCCACTAGAGGGGTTAGTGTGGGTACCCATCACAATTGTCTATGTAAGATCCCAAAAATGACTTAGGGTAACTAGAGCCTAACATTGTTGTCATCATGATATAAGGTCCTAAAATGGTCTATATAGTGTTATAGATGCAGTAGCTAAAGTATTAGGTGCATTGGAAGTCAAACGTTAAGGGAAAGCCAAGACGTTCGACGACTAAGTCACCTAAGTGCTTCGTATGTGTTTCTATGTGTTTATGTGTGATTCATGATGTTTTAAAGTCCTTAAATGAGATATATGATGTATAAAGTCAGTGTGTCAAGTTTCATGAATTTTGGAGGTCAAACGTCCAAGAACGTTTATGACGTTAGAAAAATGTGCCTTGAAATGACCTTGTGTGTCTAGGCATGTTTCTTCGAATTTTACGTGTTCGTTTTAGGTGAAATTCATGTGAGAGGTCCTAAACTCGTATAAGATAATGTTTGGGTTGGAAACGTCCAGGAAAACATCCCCAAGGACCACCCAAAGGTCCTTGAGGAAGGACCCAAAACTTTGTGGCAAGACTGTCCCACGCAGCCCCAAACGACGGAGGCATCAACGGATCGTGGGACAATAGACGCCCCTTCGATGGGTGCCGTTGGTAGGGAATTAGTCTTGGGATAGAGTAGAACCATGGCAAGTCTCTGAACCAACCAACGTAAGTACATGACGGTCCGTTTTTGGACAAACGGTCCGTCGACTGCCAATCATTGGTGGACTGTTTTTCCTGCGCAGCCTCACTGTTAAGTGAGCGGTGAAACCCACTTCAAAATAGGAGTATTGGCATTTCCCTAAGGGTCTTTTGGGTATTTTAAGTGTGTATATAAGTCTTAAATACATTGAAGACTTCATTCTTCAAAATCAAAACCCCAAAATCCGTTAAGAATTCCCAAAGACTCCATTAAAGCTAAAACTCAAGGAAGAGATTAGATTGGTGTTTTGAGTGGAGTTTCTTCATCAAATTGAAGGATTATCATTGTTAAGGTATGGTTTTTTATCCTTGAAACTTGTTTCATCAAGGAGCCCAACTTCAAAGATGTTTTTCTAAAGTTTTCAAAGATGAATTGTCCAATTTCATGATTCTACAATGGGTTCTTGCATTAAAGGTTTTTAATCATTGAATAGTGATTGAATTGTTGTTATTTAGATTATTTTAACTCAAACTACCTATGAACCCATGTAATTGATGAACCCTAGTTTTTGACTAATTTATGGGTTACTTGATATTGATGTAATATTTATGAATTCATATGTTGTTTCCTAGGAGCTTTCTAATGATATAAGAATTGCATTCAATTAATGTTTAATTGGTCTTAGATTGTTGAATCTATATTGAATTGGTTTATATTTTATTGATTATTATCGTTTATGTGTTCAATTGATGTTCATGGCCATGGGTAAGGGCCTTATGAGGTTGAGTTGGATGATTTGGTATTGGCTTGAAGTGTTGAGGACGAAGGGTGGTATGCTTCCTTATTTCTTTTTATTTAATATTATTTTAGATTTCAATTATGTCGTGATTGGTTTGGTCCACTTAAGGTGGCGGTGTTATGTGAATTGATGTGGTCTTGTCGGTGTTATTTTATGTACATTGATGATCATGACCTTGTTGGCATTACTTGAAGTTATATGGCTATTTGTGTAGTTGATTTGGTGATGTATGAGTATATCTACCTATATGTGAAAGTATGTGTTAGTCTATTGATGATATTAGGTAATCATGTTATGCTATGGCTATGTGTTAAAAGTGTAGTCTTAGAGTTGATACATGGTTGTTCCTAACTTAGCTATATGAGTCTATAATGGTTATGTTGATGATGTTAAGGTAATGAATTTGTTAACTAAATGATGTTAAGGGTTATTATTAAGTGTCTAAAGAATGTATGTTATATGTGCTAAATTGATGTAATGTTGTGTCGTGTTTAGGTAGACTTGTGTCCCTTACTTGATGCTTGTATGAATATGAATATGTGATGTCTTGACTTAGGAACTTAAAGAGTCTTAGTATTGAATGAATGAATATTAGGTGAGACCTTGAATGATGATAAGAGGGTCCTTTATGTGTAACCTTGAACCAAGTGGTAAGGTTATGAAACTTGAAGTCGAAAGGCGTAATGGTATCCTTCATATAATGAATGATGGACTTAAGATTGATTGGCTGGAATGGCATAATATCAATCCTTAGGAAAGTCATGATGAGCTTCTTGTCGCCATAGTGAGATAGCCCTAGTTGACCTTGCTTTGGTAGGGTAAATGTAATTGGGTCATGAACATGATATGGGACCCATTTGTATGAGCCTTAGTGTGACTAAATAAATGAGAACGAAGGCTAGCACCGAGTGAGTATGGTAAGGGAAGTAGTTCTAAAGTATGAGACTAGATTACAAAGCATGCCCTTCATATTCCTTAACCATGTGCCTACATGGGATGTGTCTATGTTCTACCATTGGCAAGTAGGACAACCTCGTCGGAGTAGGATAGAACTCCGGATTTGATGCTTTGATACCATGGTCTATGTTGGTTATTGCCTATTCTCATCATATGGGATACCTATTAGCATTAGAGAAGTTCAATGAGGTTTAGGTGGTGGTATGGGACGCTATCTAGACATTGCACAATAGGATTTGAAGGTGTTAGTAAGAGTCCCTAGGTCTTGTTCAAGACCATTATTTGAATGTCCTTTATGTGATGTATGTCTCTTAAATGAACTAATGAACTAATGACTTAAATAATATAAAGTATGTAAATGAATAAGTACCTAATCTATAGTGACTTAAGGATTCCATAGTTAAAGTGTGAAGAGGGCATAAAGGATGATCTGTTCATGTCTTACCCAGGGAAGTCTTGAGAATGACTCTAGTTAGGGAAGATGTTTGGTGTTGTAGACATGATCTAATCCTTAGGTAGTCTTAAGGACTATTTAGGTAATCTAGAAAAGGGCAATCATGGACGCTATCTTCTTGATTTACTTAGGTAGGTCTTTTGATTGACTTTGGAAGGAGAATGTCATATCATCTATGTGTTGGTGTGTTTAGTGAGAATGATGCTATTCTAGGGTGTCTATAGGCTCACTTGAGTGTGTGTGTAAGAGATTTTATGGGCGGTTGCTTTACAACTCACTCAAGTCAGACTTAGAATTCACCTTTGATAGAAGAATCTTACATTTATGTTTATGATGCTTGTAAGTGTGTATGTGACTAATTATAGGTAATATTGAGGGTCGTTTAGGCACATATAGAGAGGGTGTATGGGCTGCCTCTCTTTGTGTCACTTAAGTGAATCTTAGCATAACTTTTAGTGAGGGAATTACATGCTAGGAAGTGTTAAAAGGGAAGACAAGAGAATTCACTGTAACAATGAAGAACTTCACTGTACAGTGAATTGAACTCACTGTAATGTGAGTTCTAAAAATGTAATTTTTGGTTAAATGTTATCTTTTGTGTTTCTAAGTTGATAAATGTTTTTCTTATGATTATAATATGATTTCCAAATGAAAAGATGCATATTTTCAATAAATGTCCGTTTTCATGATTTTTATGCATAAGCCATACTTAGTACATGTGATTGTACTAATCCATGCTTTTATATATATAGTGCTTGGTAGGTGAAGAGCTTTTGGGAAGAAGACTTGGACTTAGAAGATCGTTCAAGAGAAGTTGAAGTATGTCCTCACTTGACTCGAGGACATATATTTCTTTTATGTTTCTAATGAAGTTTTGTAATATACTTATTAGTACTATGTTTTCTATATTTGTATGGGCCATGTCCCAAGTACTTTTGTGTTTAAGATGATGAGATTTAGACTTAGTATTTCCTATTACTTTAATATGAATGAGATTTTCTAAGACTATGTTATGTTTTGTGAAATTTTTTAATTCCGCACTACTTTTCACTATGTATATGCAATGAATGATATGAAAGGGCTTGTATAAGACCTCCGAGAGGTCGAGTACGCCGGTCTCAATCCAAGATTGTGCCCTAACTTCTAGGGTATGGTCTCGGGTCGTGACAAATCTTGGTATCAGAGCATAGGTTGGTGAAATTATTCTTAGGAATCTAAAAGTCTCATCAAGTCACGTCTAGTAGAGTCTTGACCATCGGTGTGAGTCGCGACACATCTTTGGGCGAGAGGCTATAGGACGATAGTGTTTCCCTTCTTTTCTACTCCTATGTCGTGCGGTAGAGTAATGTTATGAGTATCCTTCTAAATGTGTTTCCTTGTGTTTCTAGGAGATGAATACTAGAAGGATGGCCGCTAGAAGGTTGGAAGAGGGAAGGGTGAATGAGGAAGCTCCTCCTCAAGTTGAGCAAGTTGAGAAAGTTGAGCAAGTTTTTCAAGGTGGGCAAGGTATCCAAGGTGCTCAAGGTGCTCAAGTGCCTCCTCAAGGTGATCATGTCCCTAATGTGGAAGGAGATAATGAGGTTCCAGTGGTTCCCTCGGAATTGACTAATCAAGAGATTAGAGAGGCTTTGCTTGCTTTAGCCCGAGCCGTAACTACTCAAGTGAATTTGAGTATGGTGCCTAGGGTTGTGGAGAGCACTATGACCTCTAGGTTTAGAGACTTTGTGAGGTTTAATCCTCCAATCTTTCTTGGCTCTAAGGTAGATGAGGATCCCCAAGAGTTCCTTGATGGTGTGTACAAGGTATTGAGTGCTATGGGGGTTACATCTAGGTAGAAGGCGGAGTTGGCTTCGTATCAATTGAGAGATGTGTCTCAAATTTGGTACACTCAATGGAAGGATAATAGGCCGGTGGAGTCGGATCCTATTAAGTGGGAAGAATTTAAGGAAGATTTTCTTGGTAAGTACTTTTCCCGTGACAGGAGAGAGGTAAAAGTAGAGGAGTTTATCAATCTCAAGCAAGGCAATATGAGTGTTAAGGAATACTCTTTGAATTTCTCAACTTTGTCAAGATATGCACCATCTCTAGTGTCTAACCCAAGGCATGAAATGAGTCGCTTTGTGAAGGGTGTAGCCGACTTAGTGAGGGAAGAATGTCGTACGGCTTTGCTACATGATGATATGACTTTGGCTATGCTCATGGTGTATGCACAATCAATTCAAGAGTCTAAACTTAAGAGGATGTCAAGAAATTTGAAAAGGAGTGTTGCTAGTGATCAAGTGCAACCTAGGTTCAAAAAGAGGGCTCAAACTCAAGAAGAATCTAGGGGTGCTAAGTTCAAGGTTGAGAAAGGAGGTAGTTCCAAAGATGGCAAACCAACATGTGCCACCTGTGGTAAGAAACATTATGGTTAGTGTATATTGGGTACCGGTAGTTGCTTTGTATGTGGAAAAGATTGACACAAAGTGAGAGATTGTCCTAACATTGCTTCTAGAGGAAATGAGGGTAAGAAAGTTGATCCTAGTGTTCCAAAGGATGATGCTCCAACAAGGAGGTGTTTCTACGCACTCCGGGCTAGAGGTAAGAAGCCGGATGAGAATGAGTATGATATTGGTAAGTCCTTGTCTTTCTCTTATTGTGATATGGATTCCTTCTAAGTCGGGGAATATGGCTAGATGGGTGTGCTAGAAGTTGTTGCATGTGCATGATGTTTAGGAGTTTGGTTGAAATTGAATTTCATTTAATGCTTGCATCGTGTATTTTATTGAGCTTTAAGCATGTTGTAAAATATGTCTATATGATGTTACCTTGAATATTAGCATGTCTATATCATGAATTTCCTAAAATTGCACTTTTGAAAAATTGGCCTAAATCACTGTAGCCTGGAAAACTGCTCACTGTTAAAATTTGCAAAATTTGATTAATTGTTTCTTTGGTATAAAATTGTTGTAATGTGGTTATAACTTATGTGTATGAGTATAATAATGGATATAAATGAGTTTTTGCTATTTGGAATGAAGAATGTGAGTTTTGTAGCATGAAGAGTTATATAATTGTCTTCTAGTTTCTTGTTGTGTTGTGAATCTCTTGACTATGTGAAATTATTTTTTTCTTCTTGATAATCTATTATATGGTTTGGTTATGTGCTGCTAGTTTTTTCTCTATTCTTGGGAGTGTTCGGAGAGTGACAAGTGTCATTCGAGGACGAATGTTGTCCAAGTGGGGGAGAATGTAAGATCCCAAAAATGACTTAGGGTAACTAGAGACTAACATTGTCAACATCATGATCTAAGGTCCTAAAATGGTCTGTATGGTGTTATAGAGGTAGTAGCTAAAGTATTAGGTGCATTGGAAGTCAAACGTCAAGGGACGACCAAGATGTTCGACGACTAAGTCACCTAAGTGCCTCGTATGTGGTTCTATGTGTTTATGTGTGATTCATTATGTTTTGAAGTCCTTAAATGAGTTAATATGATTTATAAAGTCAGTGTGTCAAGTTTCGTGAAGTTTAGAAGTCAAACATCCAAGAACGTTCATGACGTTCGAAAGATGTGCCTTGACACCTTGTGTGTCTAGACATGTTTCGTCGAGTTTTACGTGTTCGTTTTAGGTGAAATTCATGTGAGAGGTCCTATAATCGTATAAGATCATTTTTGGGTTGGAAACGTCCATGAAAACATCCCCAAGGACCATCCAAGTGTCCTTGAGGAAGGACCCAAAACTTGGTGTCAAGACTGTCCCAGGCAGCCCCAAACGACGGAGGCATCAATGGCTCATGTGCCAATCGACACCCCTTCGATGGGTGACGTTGGTAGGGACTTAGTCTTGGGAGAGAGGAGAACCATGGCAAGTCTCTGAACCAACCAACGTAAGGACAGTACGGTCCGTTTGTGGACAAATGGTCCGTCGACTGCCAACCGTTGGTGGACTTTTTTTCCTGTGCAGCCTCACTGTTAAGTGAGGGGTGAAATGGGAATTTCACCCCACTTCAAAATAGGATTATTGGCAGTTCCCTAAGGGTATTTTGGGTATTTTAAGTGTGTATATAAGTCTTAAACAAATTGAAGACTTCATTCTTCAAAATCAAAACCCCAAAATCCCTTAAGAATTCCCAAAGACTCCATTAAAGCTAAAACTCAAGGAAGAGATTGGATTGGTGTTTTGATTTTCTTCATCAAATTGAAGGATTAGAATTGTTAAGGTATGGTTTTTGATCCTTGAAACTCGTTTCATCAAGGAGCCCAACTTCAAAGATGTTTTCTAAAGTTTTCAAAGATGAATTGTCCAATTTCATGATTCTACAATGGGTTCTTGCATTAAAGATTTTTAATCATTGAGTAGTGATTGAATTGTTGTTATTTAGATTATTTTAACTCAAACTACCTATGAACCCATGTAATTGATGAACCCTAGTTTTTGACTAATTTATGTGTTACTTGATATTGGTCTAATGTTTATGGATTCATATGTAGTTTCTTATGGTCTTTCTAATGATATAAGAATTGCATTCAATTAAATTTTAATTGGTCTTAGATTGTTGGATCTATATTGAATTGGTTTATATTTCATTGATTATTATAGTTTATGTATTGTTGATGTTCATGGCCATGGGTAAGGGCCTTAAGAGGTTGACTTGAATGATTTGGTATTGGCTTGAAGTGTTGAGGACGAAGAGGTGATATGCTTCCCTATTTCTTCTTATTTAATGTTATTTTATATTTCAATTATGTTGTGATTGGTTTGGTTCACTTATGGTGGCGGTTTTATGTGAATTGATGTGGCCTTGTCGGCGTTATTTTAGGTATATTGATGATCATGGCCTTGTCAGCACTACTTGAAGTTATATGGCTATTTGTGTAGTTGATTTGGTGATGTATTATTATATCTACCTATATGTGAAAGTATGTGTTAGTCTATTGATGATATTAGGTAATCATGTTATGCTATGGCTATGTGTTAAGTGTGTAGTCTTAGATTTGATACATGGTTGTTCCTAACTTAGTTATATGAGTCTATAATGGTTATTTTGATGATGCTAAGGTAATTAATAGGTTGACTAAATGATGTTAAGGGTTATTATTAAGTGTCTAAAGAATGTATGTTATATATGCTAAATTGATGTAATGTTGTGTCTTGTTTAGGTAGACTTGTGTCCCTTACTTGATGCTTGTATGAATATGAATATGTGATGTCTTGACTTAGGAACTTAAAGAGTCTTAGTGTTGAATGAGTGAATATTAGGTGATACCTTGAATGATGATAAGAGGGTCCTTTATGTGAAACCTTGAACCAAGTGGTAAGGTTTTGGAACTTGAAGTCGAAAGCCGTAATGGTATCCTTCATGTAATAAATGATGAACTTAAGGTTGATTGGCTGGAATGGCATCATATCATTCCTTAGGAAAGACATGATGAGCTTCTTGTCACCATAGTGAGATAGCCCTAGTGGACCTTGCTTTGGTAGGGTAAATGTAATTGTGTCATGAACATGATATGGGACCCATTTGTATGTGCCTTAGTGTGTTAAATATATGAGAACGAAGGCTAGCACCGAGTGAGTATGGTAAGGGAAGTAGTTCTAGTTAAAGTATGAGACTAGATTACAAAGCATGCCCTTCATATTCCTTAACCATGTGCCTACATGGTATGTGTCTATGTTCTACCATTGGCAAGTACGACAATCTCATCGGAGTAGGATAGAACTCCGGATTCCATGCTTTGCTAACATAGTCTATGTCGGTTATTGCCTATTCTCATCATATGGGATACCTATTAGCATTAGAAGTTCTATGAGGTTTAGGTGGTGGTATAGGACGCTATCTAGACATTGCACAATAGGCTTTGAAGGTGTTAGTAAGAGTCCCTAGGTCATGTCCAAGACCATTGTTTGAATGTCCTTTATGTGATGTATGTCTCTTAAATGAACTAATGAACTAATGACTTAATGATATAAATTATGTAACTGAATAAGTACCTAATCTATAGTGACTTAAGGATTCCTTATTTAAAGTGTGAAGAGGGCATAAAGGATGATCTCTTCATGTCTTACCTAGGGAAGGCTTGAGAATGACTCTAGTTAGGGAAGATGTTTGGTGTTGTAGACATGATCTAAGCCTTAGGTAGTCTTAAGGACTATTTAGGTAATATAGAAAAAGGAAATCATGGACGCTATCTTCTTGATTTAATTAGGTAGGTCTTTTGATAGCCTTTGGAAGGAGAATGTCATATCATCTATGTGTTGGTGTGTTTAGTGAGAATGATGCTATTCTAGGGTGTCTATAGGCTCGCTTGAGTGTGTGTGTAAGAGATTTTATGGGTGGTTGCTTCACAACTCACTCAACTGAGACTTAGAATTCACCTTTGGTAGAAGAATCTTACATTTATGTTTATGATGCTTGTAAGTGTGTATGTCACTCATTATAGGTAATATTGAGGGTCGTTTAGGCACATCTAGAGAGGGTGTATGGGCTGTCTCTCTTTGTGTGAATTAAGTGAATCTTAGCATAACTTTTAGTGAGGGAATTACATGCTAGGAAGTGTTAAATGGGAAGACAAGAGAATTCACTGTAACAATGAAGAACTTCACTATACAGTGAATTGAACTCACTGTAATGTGAGTTCTAAAAATGTAATTTTTGGTTAAATGTTATCTTATGTGTTTCTAAGTTGATAAATGTTTTTCTTATGATTATAATATGATTTCCAAATGAAAAGATGCATATTTTCAATAAATGTCCGTTTTCATGATTTTTATGCATAAGCCATACTTAGTACATGTGATTGTACTAATCCATGCTTTTATATATATATAGTGCTTGGTAGGTGAAGAGCTTTTGGGAAGAAGACTTGGACTTAGAAGATCATTCAAGAGAAGTTGAAGTATGTCCTCACTTGACTCGAGGACATATATGTCTTTTATGTTTCTAATGAAGTTTTGTAATAGACTTATTAGTACTATATTTTCTATATTTGTATGGGCCGTGTCCAAGTACTCTTGTGTCTAAGATGATGAGATTGAGACTTAGTATTTCCTATTACTTTTATATGAAAGAGATTTTCTAAGACTATGTTATGTTTTGTGAAAAGTTTTAATTCCGCACTACTTTTCACTATGTATATGCAGTGAATGATATGAAAGAGCTTGTATAATACCTCCGAGAGGTCGAGTACGCCGGTCTCAATCCAAGATTGTACCCTAACTTCTAGGGTATGGTCTCGGGTCGTGACAGTCTAGGTCGTGAAAAAGTTGTTATTAGAGTTTAGGTTTCTTGATCTCGATGTACCAAAATAGATCATGTACAGTCTCACAGAACGATACGAGAAAGCCTTTGTTTATTTTTGGAGAGGCTATATGACTTTAAGAAATCTCTCTATTTTCTCTTGTCTCTTTTCGTGCTGTAACTTTATCACAATTGGTATCTGTTGATTCAAATTGGTATTTAACCTCCTTCACTCTTCTCTCCACATATGGTTAATACTAGATATAATAGTGTTAAGCCCGTAGCTCTCGTCAATGCTCCAACCGACGAATCTACAACAAGAGGTCGCAGTTGTGGCAGGGGTATATTATGATATAGGGTAGAGGCCATGGAATAGTAGCGCCTACTAGAGATTGGGTACTGATTGAAAATGTTCCCAAAATGCGGCCCCTTTCGTATATCATGAAGAGATAGAGGAGAATGTTGATGTTGAGAATTTTGATTAGGTAAGACAAGAGGGAGAGGTGCAGGCTAAGACTACCAGTGTTCCTCCCATAGACCCAATGTTAGCTTATCAAATTATGTCATTCTTGAAAGGTTGGATAGTCTTGGGTGCTTCTTTGTGCTCAAGAAACTCAAGCTCCCGTCCATCCCCCTATTGCTATCACTACTCCCAATATGGGTGGAAACCTAGTTACTGATGCTTTATTCTGTCCTTTGTTGGGTTGTGTTGTAATTTGTAATGAACATGAAATGTTGACTAAGTTTTTGAAGATAAAGCCTTTGATATTTCTTGGTTTTGAGAGTGAGGATGCGTATGAGTTCATTCTAGATTTCTATGACAGGCTTCATAAGTTAGGAATTGTTCATCAGCATAGGGTTGAGTTTGTGACTTTTTAGCTTCAAGGTGAGGCCAAGCAGTGGTGGAGAGCTTACATGGAATGCAAATATTCAGTTTTACCTCCACATACTTGTACCTAGTTTCATGATTTGTTTTTGGAGAAATATTTGCCCAAGACTTTGGGAGATCATAAGAAAGATAAATTTATGGCTTTGGAAGAAGGTGGTATGTCTGTGGCTGCTTATGAGACAAAATTTCTTGCATTGTCTAGATATGCTACACAATGGGTGACTACCAAAGAGGAGAGGATCCGTTTATTTATGAAGGGACTAAATCTAAGTTGCAGGTATTATCTGTTCACATGACCTCTGCAGGGAGAAGCATTAATGAGGCGGAAAACTATGTTAAGAAAGTAGAGGGGGTGAGGCGAGACGGTCAAGCTAAGGCGTTGGTATATAGGGCTAAGAACTCGGGTAACTTTCAAGGTTCTTACTACAGAAGATCAAGGAGGCCAACACTTGAAGCTAGGTTAATTCAATCCACTATGGCCGCCTCTAAATGTAATTACTCGGGAACTCAATCTCATAATATTCAGGATAGCCAGGGAGTCGCGCCTTCGACAGGCGGCAAACCATCTTTTGATCATACTTGCTACAATTGTGGAGAACCCGGGTGTATGTGGAGAGATTATCCCT
Source organism: Solanum sitiens (assembly GCA_016801875.1). Lineage (NCBI taxonomy): Eukaryota > Viridiplantae > Streptophyta > Magnoliopsida > Solanales > Solanaceae > Solanum > Solanum sitiens. The sequence continues at coordinate 559,627 of JABWTJ010000062.1, read as the reverse complement.
ACCCACGTGTGTTAGATTCCACGCAAAAGCCTTCTAGAGCAGTGGTACCTGCAGAAAATAGTAATAATTGTAGAGGACGTTCACAAGGTAGGCAAGGAGGTAATCAACGAGGCCCTAGAAGTAGAGGAAATAGTAATGCAGGAAGGGATAACGTGCAACAGAAAGTGTCTCATCAAGATATTTGGGCTGAATGTTATGCTTTTTCGGGCAAGAATGATGCATAGGCGTCTGACGCGCTGATCACATGTACTATTCTTGTCTTTGAATGGATGTCTAATGCATCGTTTGATACAGGTTCTAATTATTCATATTCGTTCATGGGATTTACCTCCGAATTTGATATGAATTATTATATACTTGATGCCCCTAGTTGGTGAGTATGTTATTGTAACCCATGTCTATCATGTTTAAGCTATTTTGTTTATAGGTTTTTAGACTTCGGCTGATTTGGTGATTTTTGATATGAGTGACTTTGACATAATCTTAGGAATGACTTGGTTGTCCTCGTATTATGTTGTGCTTAACTGTAATACTAAGTCTATAATTTAGAAATTCCGGGAAGGGAAGAATTAGAGTGGGAAAGAGTGATTATATCCTCCATTCAGGCTAGCATACTGGTAGAGCAGGGTTGTTTGTCTTATTAGGCTCATATTAGAGATGTTGAGGTTGAGATTCCATCTATTGAGTCCATTCCTGTGGTGTCTGAATTTAGAGAAGTTTTTCCTAATGACTTGCCTGGTATGCCTCAAGATATGCATATAGACTTATGCATTGATTTAGAATCTGGTACTCATCTCATTTCTATACCTCCATATTGAAAGGCTCCAACAAAATTAAGAGAGCTTAAGGCTCAAATCAAAGAACTTCTTGATAAGGGATTTATCCATCATAGTGGTTCCCTGTGAGGTTCTCCAGTTTTGTTTGTTAATTAAAGGATGGTAGTATGAAAATGTTTATACATTAGCCACAATTTAATAGAGTCACTATTCGAAACATTTACCCTCTTCCTCAAATAAATTATCGTTTTGAAAAATTACAATGTGTAACAGTTTTCTCTAAGATTGATCTAAGATCCAGTTACAATAAATTGAAAATTAGGCTGAGGATGTTCCTAAGACGGAGTTTAGAACTCACAAGGTAACTATGAGTTTTGGTTATGTCTTTTGTTTTGACAATGCTCCTGCAACTTTTATGAGTTTAATGAAATGGCTGTTCAAACCATTTCTTGGTTCTATTGTCATAGTCTTTATTGATGATATTATGGTCTATTCAAAAAGTGAGGAAGAACATGCCAACCATATTTGTATTGTTCTGGATGTTCTTGGGAAATACAAGTTGTATGCTAAATTTTCTATGTCCGAGATTTTGTTGGCTTCGGACGCATTTTGGGGAATGTAGTCTCAACAGAAGGAGTAATGGTCGATCCTCAAAAGATTGAGGTGGTTTATAATTGGGTTCAGCCTAGCTCTGTGATGGAAGTTACGATTTTTGTGGGGTTCGCTAGTTATTATCGTCGGTTTGTAAAAAAACATTGATTCTATTTCTAGTCACTTGACAAATTTGACCAAAAAGGAGATACCATTTGATTGGACTTAGAAATGTGAGGAGACCTTTCAAAAGCTCAATACTCTTTTGACCACCTCACCCGTCCTAGCATTACCGGTTGAAGGTAAAGATCTTACTGTTTATTGCAATGCCACATTTTGGTTTGGGTGTTGTGTTGATGTAGGATAAAAATGTTTTAACTTATGACTTACGTCAATTCAAGGTGAATGAGAGGAATTATCCAATACATGATTTAGAGTTGGCAGCGGTAGTGTTTGCTCTTAAGATTTTGTAACACTACCTATATGGTTTTAAGTGTTAGGTATTTACTGATCATCATAGTTTACAACATGAATATGAGACAAATAAGGTGTATGGACTTACTTAAACATTATGATGACACCATTCAATAACATTCGGGAAAGGGTAAAGTAGTGGCATTTGCTTTGAGTCAGAAATTACTAAGTATGTGTAGTTTAGCTTGCTTGAGTGTAGCCAAGCGACCTTTGGCTAAGGAAATTTAGACCTTGGAGTCTAAATTCATGTATTTGGGCATCTTAGAAAAAGGTGGGGTGTTATCTAGCTGTAACATCTCTCAACTAGAAACGAGTAGAAAAGAGGTTAAAATTTGAAAATATTTATTTTTGGAAAGAATAAGAAATATGTGGAAAATTGTTTGTGTTTGGAAAGTGAGTTTTGGTCATTTTCAAACGATCATAACTCCTAGATCAGGATGATTTAGGAGTAGTTCCAAATATGGTTAGAAAGACCTTAGAAGGATCGTTCTAACACCACCTAGTTTGTGAAATTTCAATATCGTATGAGTGAGTTATGCCTTTTGGAGGTTGGACTGTTAGATTAAGAAAAGTTCAATTCGGATTTTGGAAGGGAGAAATTGTCTTTTCCTTACATAATCAAATTAATTCATTTTTAGGGATTAATTGGGGTAAAATATGACTTCATTCAGTTTACAAAGAATTAGAATTCACGCAAGGTCTTGGAGAAAGGAGAAAAGAGGAAAAAACCAAGAATTTGCGAAGAACATTCAAGCTTTGCATGTGGAATTCATCGGGGTAATCCCTAAAAAGGTATGTGATAATAATATAGTGTTGAGTTTATTCATATAACGACCCGAGAGCACCCCTATGTTGAGACACGGCGTACTCGACCTCTCGGAGGTATTATACAAGCCCTTAGAATTCATTCATCGCATTGTTATAGAAATAGTGCGTAAATTTAAAATATTTTAAAAGAAAATCATAAGGCTTGAAGACAACACTTTTAAAATAAATCTTTATAAGGATATGGAAATCTAGTATCACATAAGCCATCATAGACTTAAACGTTAAGAAATTCAAACTAGGGCACGACCCTGTCAATGAAATAAAACTTATCTTTAATACAAAGTCTTAAATGAAAGAAAACTATAAATAACATCCAGGTCCTCGAACATATGAGGACATACCACGAGTCTTGAGAGAACAACCTAAGTCCCAAGCTTCAACTCTAGGAGTCGTCACTTTCCACCACCTACACTTGTATAAGTAGAGGAAAATATGGAATTTGTACAATTAAGAACTAAGTATGTTAAACATGTAGGAAATCATGCACAAAGGGACACTTTAGTTGAAATATACTTCTTATGCGCTTTTTGGTAATAATCTCATAAGACAAGTATAAGAAACATCTTCAAGACAATATTCACATATAAGGCAACACCACAATCATTAAGTAACCATTTAACCATTTAGACCCTCTACCTAAGGTTATCTTAAGACCCACCTAGGTAAGACATGAAGAAGTTGCCCAAACAACCTCTTCAAGCACACCTAAATGTTTCTTAAGGCCACCCTAGATGATAACCTTTCTAATTCAATATACATTTACTAAGTGAACATTATTCATTTACGACATTTATAAGACAACTAATCAAAGAGGGTACTTCAGATAATGGTCTTGGAAGACCTAGGTCACTCACTTTAGCATCTTTAAGGCCTACTCGTGCCATGTGTAGGTAACATCCATTCTACTACCCACACGTTACAAAACCTACCAAAATACTACAACGCAGATCCCACATGATGAGAATAGGAATTAATCGATATAGACCACACTAGCTAGGTATGGAATCCAGTGTCATAAGACCCCACACCGTGGAAGGTGGTCTACTTTCTAAGGGTAGAAATAGGACACATTCCATATTGTCACATGGTTTAACGGATTTTAAAATGCTTCTTTTTACTCTAGTATAGTACTTCAACTAAAGCTACAACCTTAATAATATCCACTCGGTGCTTTGCCTTGATTTTCATATATTAAGTTCATTCACATAGGTGTATTAAAGAGGGTGCCATTTTTAAGCCTACCGACTCACAATACCATTACCAAGAAGCGCAAAACAAGGATCTACCGATCAAGGTTCATAAGGATAACTCTTATGACTTTATTAGAGATGGTTTCTTGGCGTTCCAACCAAGTTACCTCTAAGTCCATCATTCAACTCAAGAAGAAGGCACCATTACGGTCTACCACTTTAACAACCCTCTAAATGAACTAGGATAATCTAGAGCCTCACATGTTCCTTAAGATTTTATAACTTTTTTTATAAGGTGTGTCACAACTTTAAATGTTTGGTTTGAAGAGGTTTGAGGTCAAACATCAAAGGACGACCAAGACTTCCGGAAACTACTCGTGGGTATGTGCTAGTGTGCCTTTGCATGTTTTATATGTTGTTTGGTGTCTAAAATGATAGGAGAGGACCCTAAAATATACATGGTCGTATTTAGGGTAAAAACTTTTGGGAACGACTCCCCAAGGACCATCCTAAGGGTCCTTGAGGAGGACCTAAAGGTTGGAAATAATTTGTCAAGGCAGTGTCTAACCACGCCTATGATCAACGACTAGTGGTCTGATTGACGCCTTATCAAATTGCGATGTGGCTCCACACTTCGCTGTTGAATATTATCTCCCAAATGAGGGAGTGTCAGGCACAAATGACGGAGTGCAGGGAGACCCCGTCATTGGGGCCATCATTTGGACCTGCAACTCAATCTCTAAACACGGCCAACCATGGTGAATTGGGAAATTCACCCCACGTCCCAATTAAAGCATGGACAATTATTTTACCTATTTTTGGGTATTTTAAGTTATTTAAAATCATGAAAGCCCATTTAGAAGTTTTTTCTTCAAATCAAACCTTTCCTCTCAAAATAAACTCTCTAGAACCTCCATTGAAGACCAAACTCAAGATCAATCTAGGGGATGGATTCCAAGTGGTTTGTTCCCTAAATATTCATGGATATTCTTATATTAAGTTATGATAACCCTTCATACTCATTTAACTTTTCATCTCAGGAGTTCTTTCAAAGGTTTTTCCAATGTGATTCTAAGGTCAAATTTTCTATCTTCAATCTAGCCATGGGTTCATTGTCGAATTATTTTCAAAGTCATTCTAATGATGGATTTATGATTAATGAATGATTTTAAGATGAATTTAAATCTAATTTAATAAAGAACTGATTGAGGTCTTATTAGACTGTAATGTATTGTTTAAATCCTATTCTTATCTATATAAATTTATTATGAATTTTTGAGTATGTTTTAGTCTCCTATGATGTAATGTGGGTGTGTGGTCTATAATCCCTAATGCTCTATATGTGAGTTTTTCATAACTTAAGGGATATTGTATATGTGTTATGGTCAATGAAAGGTGGTTTCCCGAACACCAATAAGGATGATATTATGTAATTATGAGGCCACTATGTACACGCACACACATCTCATGCATAACTATGAGTAGGATAGATTCATGATGTCAATTGAAAGGATAGTTCTCATATGCACCATTACCTATTACTATGCATGTAAAGTATATGATTAATGAATTATGAGCATGTGTTGTCTAAATGTGTTTATGTGAAAGTCTTTCTCATATATGTAAACATACACTCACATTAAAGTATGAATGAAGCATATTAATGATGATCTAGTGAAAAAGATTCTCTTGGATGATTTCCTTAATTGTACTCTAAACTAGAGTATGTTAGGATTATGTGAAAAGACATTCTCACATAATGTAGATTCTTTGATGAAAGTTCATTCTCATCTTAGAAACCTTTGATCTATATGATGTATGAGAGAGCAAGTCCCTGAAGCCTACTTTTTGAATTAATGATATGTAAAGGCTTAAATATATTAATGCGGGAGTTTAAGAATAGCACCGAGTGGATATCTACAATAAGGAAAAGATCCCTTCGCTAATGCAATAGGTTGGTTCATCCAAGTGATACTCATGAGATGGAAGCCTCTTCGCTAATGCAATAGTTCGGGTTTTTAGAAGCAATCTCATTATCTCTTAATTATGTGCCCCCGTAGGTTGTATCTAGTGGATCCACCTAGATAGCTATTATGTATTATTCTACCTTGGAAAGTAGAACACCTTTTTTTTTTAGGCCTGGGATTATATGAAACCGGATTCCATGTAGCTCACACGGTCTATCTCGGTTATGGCTAAGTCTCCCTAAAGTTAAGAAATGAACTAAGATAAGATTATGGATATTAGTCATTATTCCTTGAAGGACTACTTAGTGTATGTAGGACTATGGACCCTACTTATAAATTGCACAAGTGGACTCTAACGGAAGTTATGATTAGGTTCCTCTATGAAATAAGGATTATGGTTCATGTATGTAAATATGAATATATGTTAAGGTTGATTTTACTTACGTCAAGACATGAATTATGATGATACATGTGAATTACACTTATAGCTTTGGTTTGCTTGGCATATGTAGGGTATGAGACTCCATGTGTACATTACACAAGTAAGCTTGTGAAGTGGTTGTGAGGGTGGTTTACCTTTGATATGAACTAAATGAGTTATAACTAAGATGAAATGAATGAAAGAGTTCTTATGTGACCATTAATGAAGTATGTTGGTCTTATGTCTAAGGTTAAATGCATGTGTGGTATGTTATTGAATTAGATGTGCCAAAGTCCAGGGTGACTTACTAGGATCACTTGGTGTGAGTAGTATTATGGGATGCTACTTGTACATTGCACTAGTGAGATTTGGAGGTTGTCTTAGGTGATGGTTCCTATTTTTAGATTGTGCCTTAATGAATGTGCCTTAAATGTGATAAAATGGATTCAAGCATTGTTATGAGTGACATACATGTCTATATGATGTATGTGACCTATATTGTGCTTATTGTATCAATGTTCATGAAGTTTTACAATAAAGACATGATGCATGGTTTCTAACTAAATATCCTCTTTAAATCATGTTTTTGCATGTATCATAACTTAGTGCATTCTTTTACTAATACCTTTGTTCTTCATTTTTTTACACAAAGTGTAGGTGGTGATGGCTAGAGGATCATTACTATAATGAAGATCTTGGATAACTATTCCCAAGTTCAAGTGTGTCCTTATGAATCAAGGACCTTCATGTCAAGATGTTATTCAAGTTAATGTAATAGTATAAACTATTCATTTATGTTGTTAAATATCGTGTTCCTATTCTATTCTATTGATGTTGAGTCTAAGATGACAAATGAGACTTAGTGTCTAAACTATGTACTTATGATTTTTTTTTTAAATGAAGTGATGTTCTAGAATGAATGAATGCTAAGAGTCTTCTCCAAGACCTCCGAGAGGTCGACGACGCCGTGTAACTTCTAGGGTATACCCTTGGGTTGTTACAAACTTAGTATCATAGTATAAGGTTTTGTAATTAGTCTTTAGGTTTCAAAGTCTCGTAATGCCACGTCTAGTAGAGCTTGTTCATCGGTGTAAGTCGGGACACATCTATAGGCGAGAGTCTATAGGACGATAGAAGTTTCACTTTCTTCACTACTCTTTGTGTCATGTCGTAGAGCTTAACTCTATTTGATCTCTCTCTTATGTTTCCTTTTCTGGTTGTCTTTTAGATGTGATTGCTTGAAAGGATGATGTCTCAAGGCTTGAGGGAGAAAAGGTGAATTTTGATGCTTATTATGGTTCTGTGACTTGATGAGTATATGTGAAGGTGAATTTTGAATATTTGTATGTGATACCATTTATGACCATATGTGACCTATGAGAATTGAGGTTATATCTTGAGAAGTTATGTTATAAAATAGTTCTAGCTTGTTAAGAATTGTTATAGTTGCATAGATCCCTCTTTGGGATAATGAGCTACGTTATGGTTATGTATAATGATATTACACTGTTACGGTATAGGCTTGAAAAGTTTTGGAGAAATGTGGTAAATAGTGAAAGATGGATATTGCCTTTTTATACGAGTAATGCTTCATAGTTCTCCTTGTGTGGATTGGAGTCTTTTGTGTAGGTTTGCTCCTAAGAAGGGAAATGTAACATCATGGAAGTTCCATAACATAGACTAGAGCCTCATAAAGTGATTAATGACAATTCAAGACCTAAACTAATGTATTCAACCATCTTAGGAGGTATTAAGACCTAAACGTCAATGGACGACCACGACGTCCGGAGAATTTCGAAATGAAATAGTGTGCCTTTAGATGTTTTAAGGGGTTTAAAGAGTCGGATAAAGGTCAAACTTGGTAAAACTCTTAGTATATATATATATATTAGAGTGTGTTTAAGGTTTAATCATCTGGGTATGACTCCCCAAGGACCACCTTTAGGGCCTTCGAGGAGGACCGTAACATTTGACCCTAACAGAAATTGAAATCATAGTGTGCAACCACGGGAGGAATGACAAACCGTCAATGGGACTACGAAATGTTTTTCTGTATCGTTGGCCCACATTTAGACTCTGCACAAAATTCCCCCTATAACAAGTCTCTGAACAAAACCACGAGTGACCAGGACGGTCCGTGGTTTAGTCAACGGCCCGTCGACGAAGAGTCATCATTTAAGACTCAACTTCACTGTCTTAAGTCGGTCAAGTTAAGGGTGGTTAGGTAACTAGTTAATTAATTAATTAAGGGTTAGGTACGGTTGTAATTAGTTAGTTTAGGACTATAAAAGGGTTCTAAGTCATTAAACTAACCTAACACTTCATAATTCCCAAAATCCAAAAAATTCCCACGTCTCTCTTCTTTCACTCACTACCCCAAAGACCCCATTGAAGAACACGTTAAAGCTTCATTAGGTCTTCAATATCAAGGCTTTATTCTAAATTTCTCTTAGAATTAACAAGGTATGGAAGCTATTCACTCCTGGGACTCCTTTCCCTAATAGGTTCTTTAATGTTTGGGTTTTCAATGTTCTTGAAAAGTATTGTTTTCATCCAATTTTGTGGGTTATCTTTCAATTTGGTTTAATGTGATATTGATTTGATTTATATTTATGGATTATGATTGTTTATTGGTGGATTTTTGTTGTTTCTTAGACTTTGATCTAATTTCTCTAAAACATTCATTAATGACCCTTTTCCCTAACCCTAACTATGAATCAAGTATACAAGACATCATACAAGTTATCATGAACATACAAAGTAATACTACCATAATTCTCAACATAAAACCATATCCATTAAGTAACCACCCATACAACCTCTTCAATACACACCTAAGTGATCCTTAAGATTACCAAAGATAAGGATATTCCATCTCAACTCAACAAGTCAACATTCATTACTAGAGATATTAGAGGAAACATTCATACAATTAAGAACATCACATAAAGACAATCCCCTAAGATAACTCCGAGTTACATTAGTGCAATGTGAAAGCAACATCCTGTTCTACTACTCCCACTTTGTGGTCCTTAGGAACTACCCTAGACTAGGCACATCACATTAAACGATTTACATATCCTTCACTAACATTAGACATAAGACCAACATATTTCATTAACATATGACATAAAGTCAACTTACTTCATTTACATCATACAGAAATCATTCATTCAATAACATTACAAGGACAAACCAAAACTCCCTCCAACTGTTACTTGTGCAATTCATAGATGGAGTCCCATTCCACCACCTACACTAAGTAGTACACCCATAAGAAGACCTAGTTCGTTATATTCATTTGTGGAGGCTCGCTTTGTAAGGACCACAAAATGAATTAGGTCCAAATAAAGCCTAAAATGTGTGTCATGAGATTATAAGGTCAAAAAATGGTGAATTATGGCATTAGAAGTTAGTTTGAGGATTTTGGATGTCAAACATCCAAGACGTTCGAAAGTTAGCCTGAGACGTGCTGTGTGTTCTGGGGTGCCTTAGCTTGTTTTACGTGCGGTTTGGAGTTTGAATTCAGAAGAAACGTTCCTAACACCTATATGGACGCATTTAGGGTTGACACGTTTGGGAATGTCTCCCCAAGGACCACCCTAAGGGTTCTTGAGGAGGACCCCAAAAGAAGGTTGTACACTGCCTTGACAGTCCCTAACCACGACCCTAACACGACGCCCCGTACTTCAGGTTATGCCGCGTAGATTGGGGGCGTCACTCCCACTTAGACATGGTAAATAATCCTCTAAAGTTTGACTCTCTGTCATAAATGACGGACCTGCAGGACGGTGCCGTCATTCCATCAATGTTCCATTGCTTGCAAGGCGTCGTTTGAGCATGCATTTTTCAGTAGAGATTTGGCCAAGGGTGGGGCAATTCGGTAAATTCCTTCCATGTCCAAATAAATGCATGGGCGGTTATTTTATGTTGTTTTAGATTTCTTATGAGTATTTAAGCAATAGACGAACCATTTAGACTATAGATTCAAAATCAAATCTTCTCCCTATCAAAAACTCTCTCAAGAACACTATTGAAGAAGAAGAGAAATTGGGGGTTGCTCATAGGAAGAATTTAACCAAGGTTTCAAACTGGGTTTAAGGCTCTAATCTAAGGAATGTGAAGTTTATTCAGTCATGGATTCTTCCATCCATGAAGTCCCCACAGTTCCCTCAATTGTGAATAAAAAAAAAACCAATCTAGGAAGGATTGTGATTGCATTGTGGGTAAGGCTTGATTGTGATCCCAATATAGTGGGTAGCATTCAATTATGTTCATATGATGATTATGTGATGTTTTCATTAGGCTTTCATGGTAAATTGTAGTACTTGATGTTGAAGGGGATCATGGTGATTTTAGGCCATTAGAGGCAAGAAGAAGGTTCTAAGTTGATCTTCTTAATTCAATTGTATTGTATGCTATTTGATAAAGATTGAATCACCTAGCTATTAATTGACCTAGGTATAATTGATTAAGGATGATATTGACTTGTAAAGTTGGAATTGAGCCTATGTAGTCATGCATGCCAAGATTTACCTTCTAATGATCTAATTGATTAAATTAACTTGTAATTGAACATGAATCATGATGGATTGAAGGTAGTAGTCGATTGTAGGGCTTGCATGCCACTTTGGGGGTAAAGCCATTATGAAGAGATTGTGATGATATTTTATTTCTCTTTTAGACTTAGACATGAACAAGCTAGGAGAAACAAATTCTCTCACATAGATGGATTCTAGGTTGACCTAAGAACCTAAAATGAATCAAGACATGATTAACTAGAATAAGTTGAAGTTGAATTGGATAGCCTATTCTTGTGTTATAAACTTGGTTAAAAAATACCAAGGTATGATAGATTGAGATGGTAGATCACAAGGGTTGCTTGAGATAGTAAATCTCAAGAAGGCTTGAGTTAAAATACTCATGGTAGCTTGAGATGTTGAATCTCATGGAAGCTTGAGTTGAATTACTCATGGTAGCTTGAGGTTATGAATATCATGATAGCTTGGGATGGAGGAAGTAAGCTCTGTCAAATTTAGCTTGGACATGTGTTGCAAGGATGCTTGATCATGGTAGCTTGGGGATGGTGGTTCCCATGGTAGATTGGGATTGAGTAAATAAGCTTTCTTAAGAATAAATTGAAGTAAACTACAGTGCCTTCATGATAGCTTGAATTGGTTAGGCCAAAACCATTTCATGGTAGCTTTAGGGGAAAGGCCTATACTCTCCTAAATGTTAGCTTGACTTGCATGCAAGGTGCAATTTGTTGTAGCTTGATTTGCATGCAAAGTGCATTTCATGGAATAACTTGAGATTCCTTTCTCATGGTAGCTTAGGGTTGAGGATTCATGGTCCCCTAAGGATTAACTTGCATCTACATGATTGGTTGCATAGTTGTTAGGATGGTACTCTTGTATCCTTCCTTTGTTAGATTGGTTGGTATATTGAGACGTTTCCCATGGTAGTAGGTATATTATGATAGTATGTTGAGCTGAATAGACAAGTATGCAAGATAAGTTATCTTGGAGTAGGATAGCCAAGAGAATTACTTAGTATGGATGGTAGTATGGGATGCAATTCATACATGGAAAAATTATGACTTGAAGCTACCTATGACATGACCCCTACATGATGTATGCTTAGCTTAAATAGTTGCTATAGTTTATTTCCGTGACATGATTGACTTAAGATGATAGTTCCTTCTCAATATGCAATAGGCATACAAGATACTCCTAAACTAAAATGAAAGGGAATAGGGTGACTTTAAGATATGCTAAGTAGTGAGGTAGAATAGGATGCCTCACATACATTGCTCAAGTGTGTTTTGAGGTGGCCTAGGGGCATAGTGCATATATGTTATGATGGATCTAAGTCTTAATTATGAGAGTGGATTATTATTAGGAATGACCAAAGAGAGGCACTTAGCTTTGGAAGTAGTATGGGATGGTACCTTAGCCTTGCACAAGTATGCTTGGAGGTAGCTTGTGAAGTAGTTCATTTGAGTAAGAACGACAATGAGTTAAGTATGAACTCTTATATGATTTATTATTATTTATTATACTTATGTCTTTATCTCTTATGATTATATCTATTGTTGACTAACCCTTTGAGATATCTTATGTTTGGTATAATAGTTTCCATACTTGGTACATTTCGTTCTAACGCATATTTTGCCTACATTCTAATCAAATGTAGGGTCTTGAGGATATTGAGTTGCTTTGATGGGAAAAGTTTCCAAGGCTTTCTAGAAGTTAATATCGGTGAGTCCTCATAGCATCCGAGGACATCACCACTATGTTGTCTTTTATGTTATTTTCTACGTTTAGACTTTTTATGGGGTGTGACCCAAGACATTTGTTCTCATGTTGTCATATATGGTTTTTGAGACATATGTTAGAATTTTTATGAAATGACTTCGCAAATTTTTTTTGAAGAAAAAAGTTTTAATTCCTTGCTACTTTTCATATATATGCAATGTAAGATGCCAAGGGATTGTACAAGACCTCCGAGAGGTCAAGTACACCGTGTTACTTGTAGGGGGTGCTCCCCGGTTGTGAAAAGATTTAACGTACATAGACTATGAGAGATTAACATGGAATCCCGGTATTAACCCCTAACGGATGAGGGATCCTCACTTGCCTAAGGTAGGGTCATTCTTTTAGCCATTACGAACACCACTAGCTAGTCCTATGCGGGTGCATAATTAAGGGATAAAAAGATTGGTTCTATGTACTACGTTTCAACTCACGTAGAGTTCCCATTTCAAGAGGTTATATTTGGATACTAAATTTCTACTCACGAAGAGTATCCACCCCTTTGTAACATCCTCTCGGGTCTGAGCGTTAATCTTCACAGAGTTTTAGACATTCATTAGCTATAGGTTAAGAGATCGCTATTAAGTGCTACATCTCAACTCACGAAGAATACTCATCCCAACATATCACTCATTCATTGAAAAGGTATTAGGAATATTGAGGTTGCAACTAGACACTACATCTCTACTCATAAAGAGTGTCCACCCGAAAATCCCCCATTCACTCATTAGAGTTCTATTGAGGAAACCTTTCAATAAACTCTGCTTCATTATATTTTCATTAGCTTCATACATTCATTCATTGTGTATGTATATGTAAGAAAGACTTCCATGTAACCACCATCATTCATGACATTGTCTTCTAAACATGATCATACTACATTAGTCATAATCCACAAAAAATAATACTTGACATTCACATCCTACTACAATTAGTCATGCTATCTTCAAAATACAATTAATAACTTCATAAGACATCTCTATATGTATACTTCATAACATCACTTTACTTCACATTCAATTCCTTCAAGGACATAATCACAATTCACATATACATCCATATACATTAAGTAAACCCCGCCACCATAAGTGGACCATACAACACAAGATCAATTCAATAAGAACTAGAACAATTAAGGTCAACTTACCCTTCATCCAAGCCATGATAACCTTTTCTGAATTCTCCAAAAATTCATCATTATAAGGCATGGATGTAAGCAGATAACCATAATACAACATAATAAAACACAATTCTAACAATATCCAATCACATTCATCAACCCACTTCATAATCCAAAATTAGAGAATTAGGATGTTCATGTGTCCATGAAGATTTTTTTTTATCATAAATAATCAAGTAAAACTGAAAACATGTTAATTCATCCATTAAAACCTTTTAATGCAACAACTGATGCTTAGAATTTGAAATAGGAACTTTGAAGACTTTGAAATCTTTTGAAAAGCCTTTGGATTGGCTCCTTGATTTATAGAATATTCAAGGATGAAATCACCATACCTTATTAGTAGAAAGCCCACGAAATTGTAGAAGAAATCAATGGAAATCTTCAATCCTAGCTGTAATTTTACTTCAAGAATCCATGAACTTCTTTTGAACATGGGGTTTTGATTTTGAAGAATGAAGTCTAAGTCTAGGTATAGGTGTTTAAACTAACTTAAAATACATTAAAACACTTAAAATAACCGTCTACCATTTAATTAGAATGTGTGTTGAATTTACCAATTCATCCCTAGGCTGGCCATAACTCTGCAGAATTTGAAGGTGTCAAACGACGACCCCCATTGACTGAACGACGAGATGTTCTGATAATCTGTCGTTTGGGTCAGAGACTCCCTCATTTGGGGGTTAAGCTCCCACAACTAAGTGTGGAGACACTCCCCCATTTGATTGGGCATCAACTGATTAACGGAGGGTCGATTGGGGACCGTCAACGAGGCAATTTTTTTGGCACCATCTTGGCAAATGTTTGGGTCCTCCTCAAAGACCCTTAGGTTGGTCCTTGGGGAGTCGTACCCAGAATGTTCAACCATAAAAATTAACATATATAATCTAGGGTCCCTTCAAGTCATTTTAGACTCCACACGATACATCAAAACACATAAAACATACAAAGGAACACTAGCACACACAAGACTAGTTTCTGAACGTCTTGGTAGTTCCTTGACGTTTGACTTCCAAACTCATTAAAACTGACTTCTAAAGATATTCTTCATTATTTTACAAGTTATTAACAAGAGGAACACATGTGAAGCTCTAGCTTGTCCTGTTTCACTTTGAGAGCTGTCACACTCTTCCCCACTTGGAAAACATTCATCCTCGAATGACACTAAAACACTTTCAAGGATTAAAAGACTCAACTAGCAGCTCAAGACACACATAATCATAAATATAACATCATAATTAATGCACCAAGATTACAAGGAACACCAAATTCACATCATTATGCACTTTAACCAACACATCAATTCAGAACAATTTCCACAATTTATAATGCACACATAATTCACATTGTAGTTTCAACCTCATGAGAAAATCTGGTGAACCTCCCTTCCTTTGTGAAGGAACACCTCTCATTGGAAAGTTCATTAGGTGGTAAGATAACTTCCCTTTATAAAGAACCTTTAAGTCTTTATTAAACATTAATTTATAAGATAGGCTTTAGGAGATTAACCCCTTATATAACATGTACATATCTCATAGGTTATACGATGATAATGTCCTTTCATCAAAATCAACATCATGTGAGAATGTCCTTTCACATAATCATAAAATAGTCTAGTTTAGAGTACAATTAAGGAAACCATTCAAGAGACCCTCATTAACTAGATTATCATTAACATCTTTCATTCATACATTCATGTGTGTGTATACATATGAGAAAGCCTTTCACATAAACACCTTTAGACAACACAAATTCATACTTCATTATTCATATAATTTTCATGCATAATAAGATATAAAGGTGCACATGAGACTTATCCTTTCAATTGACACCATGAACATATCATCCACATATTTATGCATGGCGTGTGTGTTTGTTTATATAAGTCATCATGATCACATAATAGCAACAACATTGTTATTGAGGAGACCACCCTCCAACGGATCACACATTCACATAGTGTTACATAGGTAGGGGTTATTCTACAATAGTACTTATCACAATCAAGCATGTAGACCATACCTTACCCTAACATCTTTATTCACATTATTAATACACCTTAGTCATGATACTAGCATTCATGAATACACACATAACCTTTATACTCATGAGAATCATAATATCAATTCACTTTGAATTATTGCCCTCAAGGATCAATATATACATAACCTTCATAGTCATTATCACAACATGTACAGATATACAAAAATTTAAACACCGCCACCATAAGTGGACCATACCATACAACATCAACTCCAATACTATAGACTAGAATTTAGGTCAACTCACCAATTCTCCAAACCATGATCATCATAGATGAATCCTCTAAAATTCATAGTCAATTGATATAGATAGCAATTGTATTCAACAATACACCACAATCTAAACGTAATTCCATTATTATCTAATCAAGATCATAAAAATTACTTTATAGGCTAAATTGAGAGATTATGGAGTCATGGGTTCTTCAAGAAATTACTGTGAAATTCATCGTAAATTGTTTTATGAAACATCAATTTATCATTACAATGACTTTGAAAACCATTTTACAATGAACCCACGTTTAGATTGTCAATTGGGAATTTTGATCTTAGAGACACATAAGGGAATAATTAATAGAACTCCTTCCATGAAAGCTTATCCAAGGATCAAGAGTTACCATACCTTGAGAAGAAAGCACTTGAAAATCCATCTTCTAGCTTGATCTTGAGCTTGGTCTCCGAAAGAGTTCTAGAGAGAATCTTATATGAGAGGGAAAGGTTTGATTTGAAGAATGAATTCCAATTTGGGGTTTGAATATTTTAACTAACTTAAAATACCCTAAGTAACCCAAAATAAGAGTCCATCAATTTATTAGAATGTGGGGTAAATTTACCGATTCACCCCTTGGCTGGCCGCACCATTGGACAAATTGCAGGCGCCATTCGACGGCCCCCATTTGATGGGGCATCAAGTGAATGACGGACCGTCCTGCTGGTCATCATTTGTGACTGAGGATACTCATTTGGGGGCTAAGTTCCCATTACTAAGTGTGGATCCACGCCCCCTAGGGGCGTGGATCCACACTTAGTCGTGGGATATTAGCCCCCAAATGAGGAGCCTCAGTGACGAACGACGACCAGCTGGACATTCCGTCATTCACTTGATGCCCCATTAATGGGGGTCAATCAAACGACACCTACAATCTGTCAAATGGTGCGGCCACCCAAGGGGTGAATTTGAAATTCACCCAACGTTCTAATAAATTTGTTCATGGTTATTTTTTATATTTAGGGTATTTTAAGTTAGTTAAAATACTGAAACCCCAAATTAGAATTCATTCTTCAAATCAAACCCTTCCCTCCCAAATAAGATTCTCTCTAAAACTCCATTGGAGAACAAGTTCAAAATCAAGTTAGGGGATGGATTTCCCACTGATTTCTTCTTCAACTTTCGTGGGATTTTATTCTATTAAGGTATGGTAACTCTTGACCATTGGATAACCTTTCATCTAAGGAGTTCTATCAAAGATTTTCCAATGTGTTTCTAAGATCAAAATTCCCAATTTCCAATCTGAATATGGATTCATTGTCAAATACTTTTCAAAGTCATTATAATGATAAATTGATGATTAGTCCCCTCTAATTCCTTGTAGAACCCATGATGTCCTTAATCTCTCAATTTAGCCTATAAAGTGGGTTTTGTGATCTTGATTAGATGTTAATTGAATTATGCTTAGATTGTGATGTATTGTTGAATGATATTTCTATATAATATATATATATATATATATATATATTTGAGGATTGATCTATGATGATCATGGCATGGAGAATTTCTGAGTTGACGTAACTTTTTGTCTATAGTATTGGAATTTACTTGTATGGTATGGTCCACTTATGGTGGTGGCGTTCACATTCTTGTCTATATATACATGTTGTGATCATGTACTTGAGGGAATTAGATGTAAAGTGAATTGATAGTATGATTATCATGAGTATGAAGGTTATGTGTGTAGTCCTCAATTCTAGTATCATGATTAAACTGTATTGATCATGTGAAGTATAATGTTAGGGTAAGGTAAGGTCTACATGCCTTGTTGTGAGAAGTATTATTGTAGAATGACACCTACCTATGTAACCCTATATGAATGTGTGATCATTTACATGTTAGGATTATTCTATTCAATGTTGAATGTGCTCTTGTCTCCTATGATGAAATGTTGGTGTGTGGTCGATAGTCCCTATGTGTTCAATATGTGAGTTGTTCATTACTTGAGGGATATTGTATAAGTGTTGTGATACATTGAGGTGAGGTTTCCTCAATAACTAGGTTGTTTCTCTTATGTGATCATGATAACCAATATGTACACACACACTCTCCATGCATAACTATGAGTATAATTGTCACATCCCGAGACTACACACTAGAAGATATGACACTCTCGGAGTGCAACCAGCGTACTCGACCTCTTGGAGGTCTTATACAAGCCCTTTTGTATGGTTCACCGCATATACATAGTGAAAAGTAGTGCGGAATTAAAATTTTCACAAACATTTTTCATAGTCTTTAAAATCTCTTTCATATAAAACTTATAGGAAATACTAAGTCTCAATCTCATCAAATTTTAGAAACAAGAGTACTTGGGACACGGCCCATACAAAATAGAAATATATTACTACTAAGTCTATTACAATACTTCAATAAGAGAAATAAAAGACATCTATGATCTCGAGTGAAATGACTCTAGTTAGGGAAGTTGGATGATTCTTTAGGCATGATATAAACTTAGGAAGTCTCAAGTGAAGTTGAAGTATGTCCTAGGTTTATATCATGCCTAAAGAATCATCCAACTTCCCTAACTAGAGTCATTCTCAAGACTTCTCTAGATAAGACATGAAGAGATCATCCCTTATGCCCCTTTCACACTTCAACTAAGGAATCCTTAAGTCACTCTAGATTAGGTACTCATTCATTCACAAGCTTTTGAACATAATTCATTATTTCATTAGTTCATTAAGAAACATTCATCACATAGAGGATATTCAAGTAATGGTCTTGGAGAAGACCTAGGGACTCCAACTAACATCTTCAAAGCCTATTGTGCAATGTCTAGATAGCGTGTCATACCACCACCTAAACTTCATAGAACTTGTCTAATGCTAATAGGTATTTCACATATGAGAATAGGTAACACATGGAATCCGGAGTTGTAACATACTCCGATGGATAGTGTTCTACTTTCCAATGGTAGAAGTTGGACACATCCCATGTAGGTACATGATTAAGGAATATGAAGGGATTACTTTGTATTCTAGCCTCATCCTTTAACTAGAACTACTTCCCTTACCATACTCACTCAATGATAGCCTTAGTTCTCATAGAGTAATTCACATTAAAGGTTCATACAAAGGGTTCCATATCATGTTCACAAACCAATTACATTTACCCTACCAAAGAGGTCCCCTAGGGCTGACTTAGAATGGAGACAATAAGCTCATAATGACTTTTCTAAGGATTGATATGATGTCGTTCCATCCAATCAACTTTAAGTCCATCATTCATTACAAGAAGAATACCATTACGACTTCCGATTTCAAGTTTTTAAACCTTTCCACCAGGTTCAAGGTTTCACATAAAAGACCTTCTTATCATCATTATAGGTATCACATATCATTCATACATACAATACTAAGAGGCTTTAGCATCTTAAGTCGAGACATCTCATATGCACATTCATACATGCATCAAGTAAGGGACACAAGTCTACCAAAACAAGACCCAACATACTTCACTTTAGCAGATTTTACATGTCATTCTAGAAGCACATAGGAATAACCATTATCATCTTTAAGTAATCCTATACACTAATATATCATCATCAATATAACCATCATACACTCATATAGTCAAGTAGGAACAATCATGCATCAACTCTAAGACAACACACATGAACACATAGTCATAGTTTAACATGATCACCTGAATAACATCAATAGAAGAAACCACATACTTTCACATTACTTCACATGTAGGTAGATTTTATCATACTTCACATAATCAACTACACATCATATTACTTCAAGTAGTTTTCCGACAAGGCCATGATTATCATAATACATAAAGTAACACCGACAAGGCCACATCATTCACATAACACTGCCACCATAAGTGGGCCATACCAATCACAACATAATTCGAAAGATATAATAATTAAAATAAAGAGAATTAGGGCAGCGTACCACCAATCCATTCTCTCCACTTCAATCCATGTCTAAATCATCCAATTCAATACCATAAGGCCCTTACCCATGGCCATGAACATCAATTCAATACATAAATCATAATATTCAATGAAACTAGGTCAATTCAACATAGATTTATCAATATAATACAACATATATATCAATTGAATACAATTCTTACACCATTCAATAGCCCATAGAAAACTACACTAGAATTCATAAGCATTAAGACAATATCACTTAACCCATAAAGTAGTCAAAAACTAGGGTTCATATATTACATGGGTTCATATGTTAATTGATTTAAAATCACCTAATTAACAAAATTTAATCAATATACAATGATTAAAAATCGTTAATACAAGAACCCATGGATAGATCATAAAATTGCATGAGTTCATATTTGAAAACTTTAGAAGACTTCTTTGAATTTGGGCTCCTTGATTAATAGAGTTTCAAGGATCAAAAACCATACCGCAATGATGTTAATACTCTAATTTGATGAATAATCACCACTCAAATCTCCAATCCAAGCTCTTTCTTGAGTTTTGGCTTCAATGGAGTTCTAAGGGATTTCGGGTTTTGATTTGGAAGAATGAATTTTTCTAAGTTTTAATGAATTATATACTAGTCTAAAATACCCAAAAGTCCGCCAAACTTCTTATTTGGACGTTGGGTGAGTTTACCATTTCACCCTTTACTTAACAGTGAACCTGCGCAGGAAGGCAGTCTCACTGACTGAAGACCATCGACGGCCCATCCCTTGAGCAACGGACTGTTCTATTGGTCCGTGGTTTGGGAATGAGCCTGGTATTTGGCTTCTACTTCCCCAAGCCTAAGTTTCCAATAATGACCCCTAACCTACGGGGCGTCGACTGACCCACTGGGCATCTATTGCCTCCGTAGGTTGGGCTGTCTTGGGCAGTCCTTGCTCAATGAAAGGGTCCTTCTTCAAGGACCCTTGGATTGTCCTTGGGAATGTTTTACCAAGCGTTTCAACCCCAAACATTCTTGTATACGAGTTTAGGACCTCTCACATGAATTTCACCCAAAACAAACACGTAAAACTCAACTAAACATGCTTAGACACACAAGGTCATTTCAAGTCAAACCTTTCAAACGTCATGGACATTCTTGGGCGTTTGACCTCCAAACTTCACAAAACTTGACACACTACCTATATACACCATAATAACTCATTTATGGACCTTATAAACTCATGAATCACAAATAAACACATATAAATACATATGAGGCACATAGGTGACTTAGTCGTCGAACATCTTAGTCGTCCCTTGACGTTTGACTTCCAATGCACCTAAACTCTTAGAAACTGCCTCAATAACACATTATAGATTATTTTAGGAACTTAGACCATCATGAAAACCACGTTAGATTCTATTTCACCTAAGTAATTTTGAAGATCTTACAATAATATGTTTATGGTGTCAATTGAAAGGATAGTTCTCATATACACCTTTATCTCTTATTATACATGAAAAGTATATGAATAATGAAGTAGGAACATGTGTTGTCTAAATGTGTTAATAGGAAAGGCTTTCTCACATCTGTATACACACACATGAATGTATGAATGAAGGATGTTAATGATAATCTATTTGTCACATTCGAGAAGCACCCCCTAGACGTTACGGGCATCGTCGTCCTCGAAGAGGACTAAGACTAGCCTCTTAACTTACATCATAACATTCGTAAGTTAAAATAAGAAAAATTTAAAACTTTTTATTCTACATTGAAGTTTATATAGACCTCTGCATGCACATAATATATTCGTATCGAGTATACATAGACCCTTCGTATAAGAAGATTACATGGTCTTCTACTTTTATTGCACATACATAGTATAAGATAGTCTCATAAGATTTCTATAACATTGTCTCATATTAAACCATCTACATAAGAGTATCACAATTTGGGCATATCCCTTACATCAATGATTATAGCCACATATAGTCTTTACAATTATAGTACCGAAATGAAAGAGAATTAACAAATTGTCTTTAAGACTAAACAACATCCAATAGGTGATAATGGCATCGTCCTCGAAAAGTGAGGACCTACCGAAACTTGGAAGATAAGAATCCAAGTAGTCTTCAAAGCCTTCTCTAATATAAACAGCCGGATCCTACATTTGTAGTAAACATCAAACATGGGTTGGTACACACTTGTACTAAGTATGGGTATATGCACATACAACAAGTGAAATCATGATAAAGAGGATATTTGATCAAACCATGCTAAAGTACTTTTGCAAAGCCTTATGCACAATCAATAACCCATGTAAGCCAATATTCACATAATCCATAAGTCAAACCCACGTACAACCCAAGACCAACATCAACAAGTAATAGTCAAGTTAACATATCCAAGAGTTCATAACATCATAACATATGCAAGACCCTTACTCACAACCCACCATTTAGCCTACAAGTGCAATGACCAAGCAAAGCCCCATAACCTTACTCAATCAAGTAACAAATAAAGGATGAAAAATAATACCTAACCTAACATAACATAGCATAAATAATAACCATCATCATATTTGGCAATATAAACCAATAGCATGTTCATAAATGAAACTAACATCATATAGGATCATCAACATGTAAAATCATCATCTTCATAGCATATACCTTATAAGAACACAAGAACAACCTCCTAAGGATTCCGTCAAGGTAAACTAGTGCAAGACATAGGTAGAGTCCCATACCCCTACCTAAGCTAAGTCAAACCTCTCAAGTCACCCTAGTTAGTGTATAGTGCATTACTTAATTTTACTTTAGGGAACACTTCCCTTAACTGACATAGACCACAAGAGCTAAGTGTGGAATCCGGTCTTGTAAAACCTTACACGATGGATGGCGGACTACCGGCCAAAGTAGTACTTAACATGAACATAACATCTAGGTGGATCCACTAGCTAATATTCCTATGGTGGCAACATAGTTTATGGATCTTGGGGGTTGTCATGGAAACATCACTCTATGCCCTTTTTGTACTATGAGGCTATCCACCCCGTGTGAACTATTGTGAACCCTACCTTCCTTCCTTGGGAAGGCGGTACTCCTCTTCTACAAGTTCACTCAATGCTAAGCTAGAGTCCCTTTTGAAATGTCTTTCTTTATTAATCATTACTTAGTTAGGTCATAGGGTCTAATCCCTTATATAGTCATTGTCATCTAGCTCAATAGGTATTTGATGAGAATATCCTTTCATGGAAACCCTCACATGTGAGATTAACATATCATCATCATCATTTCATAATAAGGCACATAAGCAAGTCATCACCAACCTTGTATCATTTCATCTTAAGCATAATCTCACAATCACATAGTCAAGACATTTAAATTCAACATCATACCAACATCTATGTAGGCTATTCATAAGGTATACTTCAATTGAACTACATCACCAATCACAAGCCATCATACTTAAAGTAAAGGTTAGGATCATGAAGACTTACCAAATCTCCTTCAAAAGCCATCATCATGGTCTTCCCATCAACCAACCAATTTCATCCATTAATAGGTGTATCAACATCAATCAATAGTAATTAACTGAAGAACTAGGCCAACTGCATCATCACTATCCCAATTAAAATCAATTCATAACCTAGGTTTAGGGTAATCAGGGTTCATCATGAATTTGATCCAACCCCAACAATACATTACCCTAGTCAATCCATACATGAATTAGAGTAGATAAAACAACTCTAATTATCAATTCATTATTCAATTCCCATCAATTTATAACCAAGATCAAAGATTTGGGAATTTGTGAAGGGAACATGATCACCATGAAATTGCATCAATTAACATCAATTAATCAACAATCTATAGTCAATTAGTCATAGTAAATCACAATTTATCATCAGTTTGAAGTTTAGAAGAAAACCCATTAGAATTGGAAAACCACATGGAATTGGGTAATTTAAAAATATACTTTGAAAGAAACTCTTGGGGATAGGAATCCCAAAAGTGAATAACCCATACCTTATTGAATATTAATCCACGAAATTGAAGTGAAATCCTATTGAACTTGACCTTGTTCAAGCTTTCTTCCTTCTTAGATGGAGGAATTGGGGAGAGAGAAAGTAGAGAGAGGTGAGAGCTTTTGGGTTTTGTTTTGGGAATTGGCTTTGGATGAGTGAATAATGACTTAAAATTACCCTTAGGCTATATGTAATCACCCCCTAAATTACCCAAAACACCCCTCACTTAAATGAGTCATTTTCGCGGGGCCATCACATATTTTATTTGTCAAAAATAATTTGAGGCACTGAGGTCCATTTTGGTTGCGCGTCTCACAGAAGCCCTCCGATTCTTGACTTTCACAGGCTGCTTTGGCAGCTTGCCCACCCATGTCAGGGTCCTCCTCGTTGACCCTTCAGGTGGTCCTTGGGGTATCGTTATTGGACGTTTAGACCATCTATACAAAAATATACCTAATAAAAGTCTTTTGACAAGTTTTAGACTTCATTTGACCCTCCAAAACCATCCCCAAACATAGCGACGTCAACTAGTTCAATTAAGCTAGTTTTCGGACGTCATGGACGTCTTAGCTCTAAAACTTCTTGGATGACTTATATACATTATTTTAGGTCTTAAAACAGTATTTAAACCATTATAAACTCATGTTAAGATCTAGATTAGGTCTTGACTTTTCGTAGTGTTACATTATTCCCCCCTTAGGAACATTCATCCACGAACGACACTAAACTTTTAAAAGGAAAAGGATAGACTCAAGACTAGCAGCCCAACCAACAATGTACATCACCAATATTAGTTATAACTCAAATCAACATAACAATATGGCATTCACACAATGACTCCAAAACATCAATTTTGACACATAAGGCTCAAAGTCACAACATGAGGAATTTCCTTCTCATAACAACAACACGAGCTCAACATATAACGAAAGAGTCAATTATGCCAAAGTTCCTTTCTCAACATATAAACATGCTCACTATCACATCATGAAGGCAACGATATACCAAATACACGAATAAGTGCAATTCGAGCAAAAGAGCATTTATCTATGAAACTCATTTTAGCACAAACATCTTTACTAGAATTATGCATAATTTTGCAACACAAGTCAAAATCAGATTAACTCATTTTTTTCGTTGTTATTAGTAATAACTAACCTTAATTAGCAAAGAAATTAGGATAACGAGACTTCATGTTGGCCTCGGCCTCCCATGTCGCCCCTTCAACTAGGTGGTTTCTCCATAGAACCTTCGCGGAGGCCACCTCTTTGTCCTCAACTTCTTCACTTGTTGATCAAGGATTTGAACCGGAACCTCCTCATAGGATAGGTTCACATCCACTCTGACACCTTCAATAGGAATAATGGACTCGGGGTCACCAATGTACTTCTTAAGCATGTATACATGGAAAACCAGGTGAACCTAAGATAGCTCACTAGGTAATCTCAACTTTTAAGCAACCTTGCCCAATCTTTTCAAAATTTCATAGGGACCCACATTACGAGGACTCAACTTCCCTTTCTTGCAAAACCTCATCACCCCTTTCATAGGTGAAACTTTCAAATACACTTTATCACCTTTTTCAAACTCTAGCTCTCTTCTTCTATTGTCGGCATAAGACTTTTGCAAGCTCTAGGCTATTTTCAATTGGTCCCTTATCAAATGGACACTATTCAAAGCATCATAAACCAAACCGGGACCAAAAAGTGAAAACTCACAAACTTTGAACCATCCTACCGGAGATCTACATCTCCTAATGCTTCAAAAGGAGGCATTGATATGGATGAATGGTAACTATTGTTATAAGAGAACTCCACCAAAGGCAAGTTCTCATCCCAACTTCCCTTGAAGTCGATGACACAAGCTCTAAGCATATCCTCAAGAGTTTGAATAGTACCTTCGCTTGACCATCCATTTGGGGATGAAAAGCGGTGCTCAACTTTACTCTTGTACCCACCCCTTTTTGAAATGATCTCCAAAACCTAGATGTGAATTGTGCTCCCTATCTGATATGATGGATAATGGAATACCATGAAGACTCACAATGTCATCTATGTAGATCTTTGCATAATCCTCCGCTGAGTAAGTGGACTTAACGGGAATAAAGTGAGCGGATTTGGTCAATCTATCCACTACTACCCATATCGAGTTATGCTTTCTTCGAGTCTTAGGAAAACCCACTATAAATTCCATGTTAATGTCTTCCCACTTCCAAGTAGGAATTTTGATCTCTTGAAGTAAACCACTTTACTTTAAGTGTTCGGCTTTCACTTGTTTGAAATTTGGACACTTTGCAACAAAATCCGCTATGTCCTTTTTCAAGCCATCCCACCAAAAAGACTCCTCTAAGGTAATGATACATCTTAGTAGAACCTGTATGAATAGAGTAACGGGATCCATGAGCTTCTTCAAGGTTCCTACTCATCAAATCATCCACATTAGGCACACACAATCTCCATTGGTACCTAAGAACACCATCCCTCCCTTGGGAAAATGACTCATTCATTTTACCAAGAACTGATTCTTTCAACTCCATCAATAATGGATCAAGGTGTTGCGTAGACTTAACCTCAACCACCAAATATGATTTGGAGTTATGCTGTACCACCATACCAACATTTGGAGAACTTTCAATTTGAACCCCTAAACGAGCTAACCTATGAACATCTTTTACTAGGTTTCTCTTTGATTCTTCTACATTAGACACACACACCATGGAAAATCTACTTAGAGCATCCGCTACCACATTAGCATTGACGGGGTGATAGAGAACACTCATATAATAGTCTTTCAACAACTCTAACCATCTCCGTTGCCGGAGATTTAAATTATTTTGATTGAATACATATTGGAGACTTTTATGGTCCGTATACACATCAATATGAACCCCATAAAGATAATGCCTTCATATTTTCAAGGCAAATACCACAGCCGCTAACTCAAGGTCAAAAGTCGGATAATTCTTCTCATGAACTTTTAGTTGCCTAGAAGCATAGGCTTTAAATTTGACATGTTACATAAGCACACACCCCAAACTAACTCGGGATGCATCACAATATACCACAAAACCCTTAGTACCCTCCGGTAGAGTCAATACCAGAGCGGAAGTAAGCCTATCGTTCAACATTTGGAAGCTCTTTTCACATGACTCCGACCACTCAAATTTTGCATTCTTTTGAGTCATGGTTGTCAATGGGGAAGCAATGGATGCAAATCTATCGACAAACCTTCTATAATAACCGGCCAGGCCTAAGAAACTCTTAATATCCGTAGGAGCCAAAGGTCTAGGACAATTTTTCACCGCTTCGGTCTTCATTGGATCAACCTCAACACCTTCACTAGACATTATATGACCAAGAAACGCTACAGACCTCAACCAAAACTCACATTTTCTATACATGGCAAACAATTGGTGTTCTTTAAGTACTTGCAACACCACTCTGAAATGATCTATGTGTTCACCCTCATTCTTCGAATATACCAAGATGTCGTCAATGAAGACAATGACAATTGAATCTAGGTAACTTCGAAAGACCCTATTCATTAGGTCCATAAATGCCGCTGGAGCATTTGTGAGACCAAAGGACATTACTAAGAACTCATAGTGACCATATCTAGTAAAAAATGCCATCTTAGGAATATCTTCACCTCTCACCCTAGGTTGGTGATATCTCGATCTCACGTCAATCTTGAAAAAGTAACTCGCACCTTGGAGTTGATCAAATAAATAGTCAATCCGAGGGAGAGGATACTTGTATTGGTTGTGACTTTGTTTAGTTGATTGAAATCGGTACACATTCTAAGGGACCCATCCTTCTTTTTCACAAATAATACCGGAGCACCTCATTGGAGAAATAATAGGCCGAATAAAGCCCTTGTCTAGTAAGTCTTTGAGTTGAGCCTTCAATTCTTTCGATTCTGCCGGAGCCATCCTATAAGGAGGAATTGAAATGGTATTTGTATCCGGTAGCAAGTCGATACCAAAATCAGTTTCCCATTCGGGAGGAATACCGGGAAGATCATTAGGAAAGACCTCTGGAAGTTCTCTCACTACGGGGACCGACTCAATAGGAGGAATCTTCGAGTCTAAATCTCAGACTCTGACAATATGGTATTAACATCCTTTAGATATCATCTTACAAGCATTCAAACAAGAAATGATACGACCTCTAGGAATAGAATTTCCCCCTTCTATTCTAAAACGAGTTCATTTGGAAAGTTAAACTTCACCACCCTTGTTCTACAATATATTGAAGCGAAACAAGAATACAACCAATCCATACCCAAGATAACATTAAAATCAATCGTATTGAGTTCTACTAACTCCACATGAGTAACTCTATTGGGCAACATTATAGGAAAATTTCTATATACTCGCTTAGCAATAACCGACTCACCCACCGGGGTAGTAACCATAAAAGGTTGATTCAAGATATCCAGCAAAATGTCAAACTTTTTAGCTACTAGAGGAATAAGAAATGACAAATTATCACCGGGATCAAGTAAAGGATATACATAAATAGAAAAGAATTTCAACATACCGGTCACCACATCGGGAGAAGTCTCTTGCTCACCCCTAGACCGGAGAGCATAGAAGCGGTTTTCATCAGAGCATCTACATTAGAACCACTTGCTTGTCCACTCCCCTTATCTTGACCATTCAAATTTGGGCAATCTCAAACTTTGTGCCCACTTTTACCACAACTAAAGTAATTGTCCGTTCCAATGAGGCAATCACCATAATGCTTCTTGCCACACTTTCCACAAGTTGGCTTCTTACTTGGTGAACTAGTACCTCTTCCATTTTGAGGCTTAGGGTAAGACACCCTATCATCACGATCCTTAGGGAACTTTGAAGGAACATTATTGGAGAACCTCTTTTTGAACCTAGGCTTGTATTGGATATCAATCCTACCCTTTTAAGAACCACCATCAAAAGACTTGGCCCTATTTGCTTCCCTTCTCTTCCTTTTCACCCTAGTCTCTTCCACTTGTTGAGCATGCACCATGACACGAGAAATGTTCATATTATCATTTAGCATAGCCGAATGGCATTCTTCTTTCAAGTCATCCGACACTCTCGTCACAAAGCGGCTCATTTCATCTCTAGGGTCGGAAACCAAAGAAGGAGCATATCTTGACAATTTAGTGAATTTCAAGCAGTAGTCAAGTACACTCATACCTCCGTGATAAAGGTTGATGAATTCTTACACTTTGGCTTCCCTTTTGTCTCTAGGAAAGAACAGATCAAGAAAATCCTTCTTGAAAATCTCTCATGTCACCGGTCTACCCCTTAGAGGCCTATTGTCCCTCCATTGGACGTACCAAGTTTGGGCCATATCTTTGAGTTGGTAAGTGGATAACTCGGCCTTCTCACTAGTAGTCAACCCCATGGCATAGAGAATCATGTATATTAATGAACTCTTAGGGGTCTTCCTCAACTTTTAAACCATAGAAAGAAGGAGGATTCATCCTAGTGAAATCCCTCAAACAAGAGGCTATGGTGCTAACTTGTTGGTTTCCTCGGGGTACCACCTCGCGATTAGCTTGGGACGTCATAGCTTATGCTTGAGTAGTGACGACTTGTTCTTGGGTTGTAATGGCTTGGGCCATTTGGAGAAAAGCAGCCCTTATATCCCCATCCGCCATGGGAGGAGGAGCAACCAGAACTTGATCACCCATAGCAACTGTCTTGTGCTCCCGCATTAGCAATGACTTCCTCGGCCCTTCTTGCGGATGCTCTTCGGGTATTCATACCTATAACCACCATACAAGGTTTAGGTCAAATCACACATATAGTAGACTCTAGAGGCACAACATAGATTACAAGAAGATGAGAGTTTCCTAAGCATCACATAGTTCCTCATTCATAAGTGTGGCGCGCTTCACAAGTATGAATAGGAATATATGTAGACGTTGTTTAATGAGACAACAATCCTAAAGGTATTCATCCTCATGCTCTGATACCAAGTTTGTCACATCCGGGAAGCACCCCCTAGACGTAACCAGCGTTGTCTTCCTCGAAGAGGACTAAGACTAGACTCTTAGCTTACATCATTACACTCATAGGTTAAAATGCGGAAAATTTAGAACTTTTTATTCTACATTGAGGCTTACATAAACCTCTATATACACATAATATATTTGTATCGAGCATACATAGACCCTTCGTATAAGAATATTACATAGTCTTCTACTTTTATTGCACATAAATAGTATAAGATAGTCTCATAAGAAGTCTATAACATTGTCTCAGATTAAACCATCTAGATAAAAGTATCACAATTTGAGCGTAGACCTTACATCAATGATTATAGCCATATATTGTCTTTACAATTATAGTAACGAAATGAATTAGAATGAACAAAGTGTCTTTAAGACTAAACAACATCCAATAGGTAGATAATGGCATCATCCTCGGAAAGTGACGACCTACCGAAACGTGGAAGATAAGAATCTAAGTAGTCTTCGAAGCCTTCTCTAATATCAACGGCCGGATCCTATATTTGTAGTAAACATCAAACATTGGTTAGTACACACTTGTACTAAGTATGGGTATATGCACATACAACAAGTGAAATAATGATAAAGAGGAAATTTGATCAAACCATGCTAAAGTACTTTTGAAAATCCTTATGCACAATCAATAACCTATATAAGCCAATTATCACATAATCCATAAGTCAAACCCATGTACAACACAAGACCAATATCAACAAGTAATAGTTAAGTCAACATATCCAAGAGTTCATAACATCATAATATAAGCAAGACCCTTACTCACAACCCACCATTTAGCCTACAAGTGCAATGACCAAGCAAAGCCCCATAACCTTACTCAACCAAGTAAACCAAACAAAGGATCACAAATAATGCCTAACCTAACATAACATAGCATCAATAATAACCATCATCATATATGGCAATATAAACCAATGGCATGTTCATAAATGAAACTAACATCATATAAGATCATCAACATGTAAAATCAACATCTTCATAGAATATACATTATAAGAACACAAGAACAACCTCCTAAGGATTCCCTCAAGACAAACTAGTGCAAGGCATAGGTAGAGTCCCATACCCCTACCTAGGCTAAGTCAAACCTCTTAAGTCACCCTAGTTAGTGTATAGTCCATTACTTAATTTTACTTTAGGGAACACTTGCCTTAACCAAAATAGACCACAAAAGCTATGTGTGGAATCCGGTGTTTTAAAACCTTACACCGATGGAAGGAGGACTACCTGCCAAAGTAGTACCAAAAATGAACATAGCATCTGGGTGGATCTACTAGCTAGTATTTATATGGTGACAACATAGTTTATGGAGCTTGGGGGCTGTCATGGAAACATCACTCTATGCCCTTTTTGGACTATGAGGTTATCCACCCCGTGAGGACTATGGTGAACCTTACCTTCCCTCCTTGTGAAGGCGCCACCCCTCATCTACAAGTTCACTCTGTGCTTAGCTAGTGTACCTTTTGAAATGTCTTTCTTTATTAATAATTACTTAGTTAAGGTCATAGGGTCTAATCCTTTATATATTCATTGTTCTCTAGCTCAATAGGTATTGCATGAGAATATCCTTTAATGGTAACCCTCATATGTGAGATTAACATATCATCATCATCATTTCATAATAAGGGACATAAGGAAGTCATCACCAACCTTATATCATTTCATCTTAAGCATAATCTCACAATCATATAGTCAAGACATTTCAATTCAACATCATACGAACATCTATGTAGGCTATTCACAAGGTATACATCAATTGACCTACATCACCAATCACAAGCCATCATACTTAAAGTAAAGGTTAGGATCATGAAGACATACCAAATCTCCTTCAAAATCCATCATCATGATCTTATCATCAACCAACCAATTTCATCCATTAATAGGTGTAGTAACATAAATAAATAGTAATTAACTCAAGAACTAGGTCAATTGCATCATCACTATCCCAATTAACATTAATTCATAACCTAGGATTAGGGGATTTAGGTTTCATCATGAATTTTATCCAATCCAAATAATACATTACCCCAGTCAATCCATACATGAATTAGAATAGATAAAACAAGTCAAATAATCAATTCATGATTCAATTCCCATAAATTTATAACCAAGATCCAAGATTTGGGAATTTGGGAAGGGAACATGATAAACATGAAATTGTATCAATTAACATCAATTAATGAACAATCTTTACTCAATTAGTCATAGGAAATCACAATTTATCATCAATTTGAAGTTTAGACGAAAACCCATTAGAATTGGAAAACCCCATGGAATTAGGTAATTTGAAAATCAACTTTGAAAGGAACTCTTGGGGAAAAGAAATCCCAAGAGTCAATAACTCATATCTTAATGAAATTAATCCACGAAATTGAACTGAAACCCTATAGAACTTGACCTTCTTTTTCAAGTTT
Source organism: Solanum sitiens (assembly GCA_016801875.1). Classification (NCBI taxonomy): domain Eukaryota; kingdom Viridiplantae; phylum Streptophyta; class Magnoliopsida; order Solanales; family Solanaceae; genus Solanum; species Solanum sitiens. The sequence continues at coordinate 527,212 of JABWTJ010000062.1, read as the reverse complement.
TCTTCCTTCTTCAATGGAGGAATTAGGGAGAGAGAAAGTCAAGAGAGGTGAGATATTTTGGGTTTTGTTTTTGGGAATTGGATTTGATGAGTGAATAATTACTTAAAATGACCCTTAGGCTATATATAATCACCCCTTAAATTACCCAAAACACCCGTCAATTAAATGGGTCTTTTTGTGAATTCAAAATGTCAAAATTTTGATTTCACCTAATCTGGGAAATGGCTCTGCATCGCGGGGCCATCACACATTTTATTTCTCAAAAATAATGTGAGGAAGTAAGGTCCGTGTTGGCTGCGCTTCGCACAGAAGCCCTCCGGTTCTTAACTTTTGCAGGCTGCTTATGCAGCCTGCCTACCCATGTTGGGGTCCTCTTCCTTAACCCTTCTGTTGGTCCTTGGGGCATATTTATTGGACATTTAGACCCTCTATACTACACTCTACCTAACCAAACTGTTTTTACAAGTTTTAGACTTCATTTGACCCTCCAAAACCATCCCCAAACATAGTGACATCAACTAGTTCAATTAAGCTAATTTTCGGAAGTCATGGACATTCTTTGACGTCTTGGCTCTAAAACTTCTTGGATGACTTATATACATTATTTTAGGTCTTAAAACAGTATTTAAACCTTTAAAAACTCATGTTAGGCTCTATATTAGGTCTTGACTTTTCAGAGTGTTACACTATTGAATGAGAGTCTCTTGGATGGTTTTCTTATTTGTACTCTAAACTAGACTATGTTATGATTATGTGAAAGAACATTCTCACATGGTAGCTGTTTTGATGAAAGGACATTCTTATCATATAACCTATGAGATATGTACATGTATATAAGGGGTTAATCTCCTAAGGCATATCTTATGACCTAATATTTAATAAAGACTTAAAGGCTCTTCAAAAAGGGGAGTTAGCTTAGCACCAAGTGAACTTGACAATGAGAGGTGTCCCTTCCGAAAAGGAAGGTGTGTCCACCTGATGTTCTCTTGAGATGGAAGCTACAATACAAATTAGCAGAAAGAGGGTTTCTAGTAAAAGCCTCGTAGTTCTTTAACTGTGTGAACCCATAGGAACCTTAACAAGTGGATCCACCTAAATGTTATTATCATGCATATGTCCTATCTTGGCAAGTAGGATGCCCTCTTTTCATTGTGAGAGGTTCACACCAGATTCCATGTTTAACTCACATGGTCTAATGTATGTTATGGAAAACTTTACCGAATGTAAAATAAATAATGGAAGTAAGAAAATGAACACTAACTAGGACTACCTAAGAGATGTTGCTTAGTGTAGGTAAGGGAATGAGACTTTACCTATACATTAAACAAGTAGGTCTTGAAGGTAATTCTAGGGTGAGTTCCATATCAATTTCAACCAAAACGAACACATAAAACATGCCAAGACACACCAGGCCACACATGAACATCTCAATGATATCTTTCGAACGTCATCAGACATTCTTGGACGTTTGACCTCGAAATCACTTCAAATAAAGTATGCATACTGTAAAACACTTATTTAGCATATTTTAAACCTTTTTAAGCACATATGAGGCTCTAAGCACCTTAATTCATTTTGAGGGACCTTACAACAATCATGGATCCTTTATAGAATCTAGGTCAAAATCTAAGGAATCACAACAATTAACCAATAAACAGTCATAATTTATAAATAATACTCAATACAATATAACATTAAGTCCATTTGAAAAGGAACCCACGAAATTGGATGAGAACCCAAGTTTTAAACATCTTTGGAAACCAATTTTGAAGAGCCGCTTGGGGAAAGAGATCCCAAGAGTGAATAGCTTCCATACCTTAAGATTCCTTGAGGAATGATGTAGAAAAACATGAGTGTATGAACCCTAATCAATTTTGAACCTTGGTCTTCAATGGGGGTGTTTGAGTAGTGAGAGAAAGTAAAGAGAAGTTGGAGAGATTTGGGTTTGGGAAATAATGAGGTGTTGAGTTAGTTTAATGAGGTTTAATTCTTTTATAGTCCCCAACTAACATAATTTAAAACACCTTAACCATTAATTAATTTATTAACTAATTAAAAAACTAGCCTATCCTTGCCAAAACATGGTAGTGAACCAAGCCTTTAATCGACGATTCCACGTCGACGGTCTGTTGACCAAACCACGGACCGTCCTGGTAATTCGTGGTTTGTTGCAAAGACCTGGTTTTTGAACCATTTTGGAAAATCTCTAAGTCCCCACCAACGAGTACCATCAATGGTCCATCGACACATCGACTATTCATCATTTGGGTCGTTGTTTGCCCATTGTTAATTGAGAACTTTGGGGTCAAAATGTTGGGTCCTCTTCAAGGATCCTGTGGGTGGTCCTTGGGGATTCGTACCTACAATTTTCGAACCTAAAATCCCTCTAATATATATTTTAAACATTCTCACTAAATTTGACTTAATTCCAACTCCTAAAACCCCTTGAAACACACCAATGCACAATAGTTCATTTTTTACAAATCTTTGGACGTGTCATTTCTTGACGTTTTGGTTCTAATGCTTCCTAATTGATATTATTACCTTTATTTAATCTTAGAAACATTATTTTAAGACTTAGTTCATGTCACTACCGGGGAGCACCCCCAAGACGTAACCGGCGTCGTCATCCTCGAAGAGGACTAAGCTTAGCCGCTTAGTATTCATCATTACATTTCATAGGTCAAAGAGTGCGGAAACATTAGAACTTTTCATACATATTGAGGTTTACATAGACCTCTCGCTTACTTTAGTTATATACATATGGATTTTACTTAGACTCCTCGCATATAAAGCTTCCATAGGCTTCTCGTTTAGTTAACATAATCAACATATAAGGAGTTAGTCTAATAATACCGTCTCACATTGAACCATCTAAACGAAGTATAATATTTGGGCATAGCCCTTACACAAGTACATATTTCCACATAGGACTTACAACAATGTCTTCAAGAATAAGGAAGAACGAATGTCTTTAGACAATATCAATACTACTAGGGTAGATAAAATGGCACCATCCTCGAACTTGGAGGACTCACCAACTACTTTGAGGAAGAAGTACAAGTATCCTTGAAAAGTGGCCTAGAAGCTATTTAATTGCCGAAACCTACAATGTTTGGGGAAAAGAGAAGAAATATAGGTTAGTACAAAACACATGTATTAAGTATGGCTCCGATGCATAAAATCATTAATGCATGAGAAAAAGACACAATTTAGTCAAAACCATGCTTTATGTTCAATAACACAACATATACATATATAGAACATTATAAGTCAACCCAACATGATATTTACCCAACAAATAAGCAACCTAAAGCAATACTTTTGCAATGCCAAGAATAAAACCCAATAACCATATCCAAAGCTAAGCATCACATTAACTCACTTACAATATGCATACAACATACTCTCATACATTATCATCACATGCTTGATTCATAAGTTCATATGAAGCTTAACATACATAACATGCAACAAACTTAATCATACAAATCACTACTAGAGTAATTCCTTAGGATCCCACATGTGCAATGATTAAGAAAAGTCACATACCCTCCCTAACCCAATGTAGTAACCTTTAAGACAAACTATAATAGTAAATCACATACTTGACGTATTCATTTACCTTGTTACATTAGGGAAGAAAATGCAATAACCGACATGAGACCATGTGAGCTACATGGAATCAAGTGTTCTCCTCCCACACCGAAAAGAGAGACTTAACACTTGCATAAGGTGTAAACAATCTTACATAGTTATCTAGGTGGAGCCACTAAGCTATAGTCCTATGTGGGCAGATAGTTAAGGGTCAAGTAGATTGTTACTAGAAACCTTTACTGACTAATGTAGAGGTTTCCATCTCATGAGACAACACATCTCATGGGAATCTAGACTTACTAAACGTGAAGAAACCCATGTGGGAGGCATGACTTACTAAACGTGAGACCTCCATCTCATTTACATGGACTTTTGGTGCTAAACATCTATTCTATGTAGTAGTCATCATAGTCTTTATTCAAGATCACATTAGTCTCTTCTAGATCCCTATGTGAACAATTCATCATAATAGCTAATAGGTAACCATAAGTGAGAACTACCCTTTCACTTTGGAAGACCACATACAAGTGAGCAAACCTTTCATTGAACACTTTATCATAATCACAAGAAGGTACGTTCAATCATATAATGATCATATCTTAACATACTTGCATACTTCATAGCGAATTCAATAGTCTAGGGTTAGGGATGAGAAATACTTGCTATCAACATCACAATCAAATATTAGACATAGAATAATTACAATCTAAGTAAATCATGCTTCATAATCGAATTCAAGAAGAAGAAATCTTCATATTTTATTTCCCTTTCATTGACTTCATAGTTTAATTTCAAAGAATTACAAAACCAATGCATAAACAAGGTAAATTCAAGAATTAATACATAGAAATTACATTCTACACATTCATTTAGTCATCATCTCTCACAGTTACTATAGAATTACATGACATAATGAGTGTAGGGAAGACCAATGGTTCAAAGGGGCGACCTTGATTGATTAACAACAATTGATCATTAATACTTAGTTAAACAATGATAAAATACTACAATTCATCACTATTGATTAGCAATTTCATTTTTAAAAGAGAATCCATGTCTAGATTGAAACCCTAGTTTTGGGGAATTTGAAAATCATCTTTGGAAGGGCCTCTTGGGGAAAGGAATCCCAAGAGTGAAAGAAACAATACCATAGTGATGATCTTGCCACGCATTTGAGATGAAAACCTTGGGATTTCGTCCTTGAATTTGAGATCTAGTTTTCTCCTATGGAGGTTGAAGTTTGGGGAAGAGACAGACTAGAGAGATATTAGAGAGATGCGAGTTTGGGAGTTGTGGGGTGTTGGGTTCTTTTAATGAGGGTTAGGTGTTATATAGTCCCTAAAATAACTTAATTAACAACCATTTAACCCCTAATTAAACCCCTAACTAACTAACTAATTAAATTACGAAGTAGGAAACTTAATAGTGAACAAACCGCTTAAACGACGACTCTTCGACCTATGGACGGAAGGTCCATCGATGGCCCGTGTCAGCAAGTCGTCGTTTGTGACAGAGACTTGGTTTTGGAGCTTTCTTTGAATTTGACTAAGTCTTTACCTATGGAGACGTCGATGACCCTTCGTTTGGCTTGTAGGTGGACATTGTCATTTGACAATTTTTGGGTCAATTTGGAAGGGTCCTCCTCAAGGACCCTTAGGGTGGTCCTTGGCGAGTCGTAACCTGACGTTTTGACCTTAAACACACTCTAATACTTGTTTAACACATTTATACCAATTTTTATTAATTTTCAACTTATAAGACCCAATGAAACATGCCAAGGAACACTAGTGCACATTTCACAATTCACCAGACGTCATGGACGTTCATTGACGTTTTTACTCTAACACTTCCTAATTTGTGTAAATACATTATTTTAGGCCCTAAAATAGTATTCTATGAATTTTCCCCTCATATGAGGCTCTAGATTAAGTTTTGTACTTCCGGAGTGTTACATTATCCCACCCTTAGGAACATTCGTCCCCGAATGACACTAAAATCTTTTTATAGGGAGAGGATGAGTCAAGACTAGCAGCCCAACCAACAATAAAACATTATAACATGAGTTATAACTTAAATCAACCTATCAACATGACATTTACACATAGAAACTCAAAACTCCAGTTACCACATATAAGATCTCAATTTCACAACATGAGGAACTACTTCTCATTGTCAACATGAACTCAATATAACATCAAGATTCACTTATGCAAAAACTTCTTTCAACGCAGATTAAACATGCTCAATACCGTTTTATGAAAGCAACTATCCATAACCTCACAATTAAGTGCAAGTAAAGCAATTGAGCATATTTATATGAAAACCCATTCTAGGATGAACATTTATCATAATTATGCACATATTAGCAAGTCAAGCCAAATTAAAAATTATTAATTAGTTAATTTTAAGAGGATTACTAACCTTAACTTCGGCTAGAATTTTTAGGAAAGAGATGAAGATAGCGGGACTTCATGTCGGCCTCGCCCTCCCATGTTTCTCCCTCAACTAGTTGATTTCTCCATAGGACCTTTAAGGAGACAACCTCCTTGTTCCTCAACTTCTTGACTTGGCTATCTAGAATTTCCACTGGAACCTCTTCATAGAAAAGGTTCTCATCTACACCTAACCCCTCAATAGGGAGAATGTATACGGGATCACAAATATACTTCTTAAACATGGAGACATGAAATAAAGGGTGAAGCAGGGCTAGTTCTCCTGGTAACTCAAACTCATAAGCCACCTTCCCGACCAGTTTCACTATCTCATAGGGTCCCACATACCGGGGGCTAAGATTCCCCTTTTTGCCAAATCTCATCACCCCTTTCATTGGGGAAATTTGTAAGTATACCTTATCCCCTACCTAAAATTAAAGATCTCCCTTTCTATTGTCGGCATAAGACTTTTTCCTGTAGGATACCTTATCCCCTACCTAAAATTAAAGATCTCCCTTTCTATTGTCGGCATAAGACTTTTTCCTGTAGGTTGTTTTCAACCTATCCCTTATCATAAGAACCTTCTCTAAGGCTTCATAAATCATATCGAGACCAAGGAGAGACTACTCCCCTACCTCAAACAACCCCATCGAAGAATGACACCTCCTACCATAAAGTGATCCAAAATAAGCCATGGAAATACTCGAATTGTAGCTATTATTATAGGAGAACTCAATCAACGTTAAGTGATAGTCTCAATTTCCTTTCAAATCTATCACACAAGCTCTTAACATGTCCTCTAGGGTTTCAATGGTACGCTTTGCTTGACTATCCGTTTGAGGATGAAAAGCGGTGCTAAGCTTCACTTGAGTACCCAACCCCTTTTGGAAAGATCTACAAAAACGAGAAGTGAATATGGCACCTCTATCTGAAATGATGGACAAAGGGATGACATGCAAACTCGTAATCTCGTCAAGATACAACTTTTCATACTCTTCCGCCAAATAAGTAAACTTAACGGAATAAAGTGAGTAGATGTCATTAATCTATCCACAGCAACCCATATGGAGTAATTTTGCCTACGTGTTCTAGTCAAACCCACTACGAAGTCCATATTAATGTCTTCCCACTTCCAAGTAGGAACATTCATTACTTGAGTCAAACCACTCGACTTTTGATGCTCGACCTTTACTACTAGGAATCTGGACACCTAGCCAAAAACTTTGCTATGTCCCTTTTTAAATCTTACCACTAATGTCACACACGGAGAGCATACCCCAGATGAGACCGGCATCGTCGTCCTCTCAGAGGACACAGGCAATGCCTTAGCATTCATCATAACATGTGATCAGTAAAAATTGCGGAAAATTTAAAACTTATATAGTATGTGAAGTATACTTAGACTTCATACTTAACATTCATAATGACATACGATATTTTAAAAATCTGTCTCACATATGTATAACTATCTAAAGAGTGCAAATATGGACTTAGCCAATATATAGTCCATATGCCATATAGGCATTAATATAAAAGAATCCAAAGAACATAAATGGAAATCAAATATTCTTAAAATCTACTAATGTCTTCATAAGATGGAATATGAAGCATCCCTGAACATGAGGATCTACCGAGACTTGGAGAACGAGTTCCAAGCTTCTACAAATCGACCTCCTTAACTTCAATGACCAGAACCTACAGTTGTAGTAATATAAAGTAATGGGGTTAGTACGCCACATGTACTAAGTATGGGTATATGCACATAACACTTAAGGAAATGCTTGGAAAAGGATCATTTATCATTCCTTTGGAAAACGTGCTAAGTTATGTGAATGTCTTCAATACACATACCATAGAACATATACAAGTTAAGGATTCCATCAGCATAAAGCATGATCGTAATCAAAGACATATTATCATAGAGTCCTGTTAACATTTCATATTCAAGAGATCATATAAACATAACGTACAAAATACTTACCAATGATCCTATCCCCAACCTACAAGTGCAATGGTCATGTGAATTCCCATAACCCCCTACAACCAAGTAGATAAGACAGTAGACTACGAGTAAAACATTGCTTCATATAACTTGTAACATAAGTAGACATCACTTCATACAACAATATAACCCAATAACATATTCACCATAATGACTAACATTATATAAGGGTAACATCATGTATCATCAACATATATCTTTCATGTTATCATATTACATAAGAACAATTTCCTAGGACTTCCCTTAGAGTCAACTTGTGGAATGTCTAGGTAGAGTCTCATACCCCTACCTATACTAAGTAGACTCCTCAAGTCACCCTAGTCAATGTTCATTTACTTCTCTTTCATTTTACATGAGGTAACATTCGCCTTAACCGACATAGACCATGTGAGCTAAACATGGAATCCGGTGTCATAAAACCCCACACCAAAAGAAGGTGGTCTACCGGCCAAAGTAAAACCTTACATGACATAGCTTTCTAGGTGGATCCACTAGCTAGTATCCTATGGTGTCAATATAGTTCAATAACTAGGAGATGTATTACAGACTCATAGTTCCACAGTACATGGCAGCCTCAATCTCATGAGAGTCATTGTAACCTACCTTCCAACTAGGGAAGGGACACCTCTCATATATAGTTCATCGGTGCTTAGCTTAAGTCCCTTTCTTGAATAACCTTTAAGTTGTCTTTTATCATAAACTTTTCATAGGTCATAGGAGATTAACTTCTTGTATAAACATGATCATGAGCTCTTTTGGATTAGATGAGAATTTCCTTTCATTCTAACCCTTCGTTTGTGAGATTAACATGTCACATCCGGGGAGCACCCCCTAGAAATTAACATGTCGTACTTGACCTCTCGGAGGTCTTATACAAGCCCATAGTTATCATTCATCGCATTGACATAGTAAATTTAGCGGAAAATGTAAAACTTTTCATAGCACATCATATGCTAGAAACTTCATCTCATATATAGATAAAACATAAGTCATAATACATTTATAGACCTTAAGTCTCTTTGACATCTTAGACTCAACAACATAGAGTACATTATGTACACGGCCCATACGACACATTACATAAATATACAATATTTAAAGAACTTTACATTAAAGACATAAGTAGGTAATTCTTGAACTTAAGGATTCCTTTCATTGAGCTTGAGAATAATCTATCAAGCTGTTCACCATTCAAGACATCTTTTAAGCATCCATAACCTACACTTTGTGTAAAAAATAGAGAAGAATGGGATTAGCACAAGAATGTACTAAGTATGGCAACGATGCAAAAACATGCATTTAAAAAGGACATTTTCTTGAAATCATACTTCATACCTTTTTGAGTAAATCTTCATAAAACCTTTAAAAATAGCATTTATATCATTCACATACATCATATAAACATATTCAAAGGCCAAAAATTTCATAAGATCACATATAGGATTTATTACATTTTTGAGTCACATTACAGTGAGCTCTTGTTCCCTTAACAGTGAGCTTTATTTCCTTTTATTCATTAACTTCCCAAGTAACCCTCTAGTGATACTTGGTGCAATGCATCACCTTAAGGTCACAAGGAAACATACATACACTTACACAAGTCAACACATATACCCATAGAAGTATAGCCCATTACAAGACACATTCAAGTCAAGCATATATGATATTACAGTAAGCTACATCAACTTGCACATACTTTTACTTCTTTTCATATTCATCACTATAAGACATTGTTCATGACCCCAATCTTAGCCTACTAATGCAACGTACATGTGAAGCCCCATAGCCACACATACATAGTAAACTCTTCATGAGACCATAAACCTTAACATTCAATTCATACATCAATATAACAAGTAAAGACAACTTCATTCATGTCAATACAATACCTTCATCATATAGTCATTTAGACCAACATCATGCATATAGAATTATACCATGTGCACCATCATAACAAGTAGACCAATACTACAAAGTCATGCATAAAGAACATATACATAGTGACATGCATTAGAACACCTTCCTAAGACTTCCTAAGGAGCTACTTGTGAAATGTCTAGATGGGTTAATTACATCCACCTATCCTAAGTAACCTCCCTTAAGTCATCTTAGTTAGGGTCCTAGTCATTTACTTCCATTGTCCATTTTAATTTAGGGAAAACTGTAGCCTTAACCGACATAGACCATGTGATGCTAAATAATAAATCCGGTGTCATGAAACCCCACACCGAAAGAAGGTGGTCTACCGGGTAAAGTGGAACCAAATGTGACATAGCTTTCAAGGTTGATCCACTAGCTAGTATCCTATGGTGGCAACATAGTTATGGAACTTAGAGGATATCTTGGAAACATCCCTCTATGCCCTTGGTATATGAGGCTTTCCACCTCATGAGATTTATGGTAGACCTACCTTTCCACATTGGAAAGGGACACACACTCATATACAAGTTCACTAGGTGCTAAGCTAAGTTCCCTTTATTGAAAAAGCCTTTATTATCATTTCTTTATAAAAAGATAGGTTTAGGAGAGTCATCCCCTCATAGGCTTAGCTCATAGGTCATAGATGAAAGTTCATCAACCTAATTCATGTGAGAAACACTTTCACATGGACATAGCATATGTATTAGCACTATCTAGTTAAGGATACACTTGAGAACACCTTTCGAGGCTCCTCTATTGACTAGATCATCATTCATGTGTGTGTGTGTATACATATATGTGAGCAAACCATTCACATAACACATGAAGACCACACATGACCATGCATTCATATTCATGCACATAGAAACCAAACCTAGGAACTATCCTATCAAGGTACACATGTGCAATGCATAGACAAGGTCCCATACCTTTGCCCATACTAGTACATCTATAAAGTCATCCTAGTAAGGAAATACATAACATACTTCACATACATATACTTTACTTGCATAGTAGTAGACACTAGTGAATATCAGAACAACCTTTCATTTAGACACCATAAACCTTTACTACTTTCAAGCATGCATCAGGTGTGAGTGTGTGTGTACATTGGTCAACATGATCACATAATGACTATCAACAACTTATTGAGGCAGCCACCCTCTTAGACCACATTACACTTTCAAGTATAGACCACACAACATAATTTAGCGTAGGAGACAAGACAACTTCATAGTATACTTTAAGGCTCCTAACATTAGCTATTCACAACTTCACATAGGGTTACATGGGTAGGGGTCATCAATCTTCAATAAGTCATTAATGGCAGCACCTACACATGATATTACCTAACCGTTTATATGCTCATAACCATAGCAACATAACCTAGATTCACAACTCAAGTAGAAGACTAGGCACAAGTTACACATAAAGTGATCATCATACCCGTTCATTAATATAATCATCAATTTGCCTTCAAGGCCATGGTCAACACATATATAATGACATAAAGTAAACACCGCTACCATAAGTGGACCATACCACACAATGCCATACAAGGCTTCATCAACATTATTATAGAAGAATAAAGAAGTAGAATAGTAGAGCAATTTTTACCAATCCTTTAGCCTTTGGTCATCTTTGACCATTACTACTCTTTCGTAAATAAATCAAGTATAGGGCAGTATCTTAAGTTCCATAATTATAGATGAATCCAATTACAAGATACTACAAGGTCATACTACAACTAGCACAACACCTTAGCACACTAGAAGGTAGAAGAACATAGACCATTAGCCAATTTCACTTACATGGATTATAGATCATATTTCATCAATAATATCAATCTAAGGTAGTATCTAATCATACACTTAATCATAATGAAATCATGCTTAAAGCACTTCAAGATCAAACTTCCAACATAGGCATTAGGCTTATTAATTCGCTAGGATAGATAAGTATTAGACAATACTATTAATTCTCTAAGGCCTTGATCATCAATCATATTTTAACAATAATGTACATGCTAGGCAGTAGCTAAATAGATCACTACATCAAAGGAATCATGCTTCATCAATCCACAATTCGACATCACATCATATACATAGTATTATTAATCGATAGACTAGAAGATACTAGATCAATTCATACCAATTCTTCTTTACTTTAATCATACGAGATTCCTATCCATAATTCAATCATGATATTAACCTAAAACAGTGGCTACAAACAACTTAACATGATTCAAGTCTTACAACAATCTTCACAAAACCAACTTTACAGTGAATGCATAGATCATATAGTAGTCATGTTGAATTCTTCATACATTGATACATATGGATCCTTCAACGTCAATTCAACATTAATTCATGTAAATAACAGTAGATATAACCACTTCAACGTAGTAGAATCACAATTCAATAGATAACAAATCAAGATCACAAAGCCCATGCAAAGACTAAATCAAGTTTGGAAGGGACGTGGGTTCATCATGCAATTGGAGTCAAATTCACGTTAAAACCACTGTATTAAATTCAATTCATCATGCTTTATTCGTTCAAATATTTTTAGAAAGAACCCATGGCAGATTGAAGAAGAAGATGTTTGATCATATTTTTCTCTTTTCAAAATTTGCGATTTAACTCTCTAGATGGAAGGATAACTAGAGTTGAAGATCACCATACCTTTATCTACATGAAGACCTCTAAAACATGGTGAAGAAATCATGCCATTCCAAGTTCCAAGCTGTTCTTGAGCTTCAACAACAATGGAGGTTTCTAGGGAGAAGATTTTTGGAGGGAAAGGTTTCTTACATGTGTATGGGATTGGGAATGGGAGGTTCACGTGTTTAATGAAATATATACACCCAAAATTAGGTAACTAACTCAATTAGAGTCGCTGTAGGACGTGGGGTGAATTTCCCAGTCACCCCTTTAATGAAACAGACGCAGGCACCAGTTGACAGGCCACCATCGACGGAACCATCTATTGGCCGTAGGTCAGTCGACGGGCTGTGCATTGGCTTCTGTCGATTCGTCCTTTGCCAATTTTTGGCTTGAGAACTGACCAAGTTCAGTACCAATCGAGGAGACCTCACCTACGGGCCGTTGGTTGACCAACTGGCCGTCGTTTGGACCGTCGATTGACACTGCCAAGGCAGTGTCTCGACCATCCTTGGGTCCTTCTTGGGGGTACTTTTGTGGGCCCTTTTGAAGTTGTACCTAGACGTTTCAAACGTAAATACTACCCTAACCAATTTGTATACATTCCACATAAGTTTCACCCAAAACAAACACCTTCAACAGGTCCAAACATGCATGTCCCCATCAAGACGTACATGAATGTCTCAAGGGCTAACTTTCGAACGTCTTGGACGTTCTTGGACGTTTGACCTCCAAACTTCTCGAAACTTCATATAATACCATTTAACATCATTATAACTCATTTTAATACTCTTTAGTCTCATTTCATACGAATTTAAGCATGCATAGACATATGAGGCACAAAACTGACTAGTCGTCGGACGTTTTGGTCGACCCTTGACGTTTGACTTCCAATTCACCTCAAACTTTATACACTGACTCTAAACAATATTATAATTCATTTTAGGACCTTAAAACCTTAAGACAACCATGTTAGGCTCTAGGCACCCTAACTCATTTTGGGGGTCTTACAATATCCCCCACTTGGGAACATTCATCCTCGAATGACACTTAGAACATTTCAATCACAACAAGGACTTCAATGCATCATAGATCAGTTTATCTTAATCATAACATCATCACATAGAAGTTAATGCATCAAAATTACAAGGAACACAACTTCACATTATTTAGAACTCAATGCACACAAGCAAGCAAAACTTCATTTTACTAAGAGTTCATCTTACAATCATTTCTAAGTAGCACTTAGGCATATTTCAACAATGCTCAAAAGCTAGTAGGCACTCATACTTCTATGCACATAGTCTTGAGTTAATTGAATCAATAAAGATCTTTATTAGTTAGTCCTACTGCCATGAAGGTCACACTCAACCATACCATGCTTACTAGTGTCCATGGAGGAATGTCCTCCTCAACACACTTACATGTATCATGAGTTCATACCCAAGCAAATGCACAAAGGCCATCTTTACTGTAATATGAGAAATTCTCAACTTTTCTATAAAGACATGTTCATGATTTCTTCCTAGTGAATACTAAATGGTAGATCACACCAAATGCATCACAACAAATAGGAAGACATTTCACAAAATTTCAAATTCTAACATAGCACTAGCCTTTACAGTAAGCCTCATTTGGGAAAACCAATACAAATTATAGGCACACACATGAACACTTAGCTAAACATGCTTTCACTTTTCAAGAGTGGGCCTAAAATCATACTTTCTAAGGCATACAAGTCACATAATTTTTAAGAGACTCCACATATTTCATTTAAAGAGACTCAACTTTTCATTATAAAGCTAAACATTACACCTCACAAGTGATTACAACCAAGTTCTTACCTTATCTCATGAAGTCTAATGTACCATTAGCATTTTAGGATGTACAATACTCATGAGAAAACATGTTTTTAATCAAAATTTCCATTTATGCACCTTGGAATCTTAAAAAAATACCTTTAAGGTAATGTCAATCAATACATACCAAATATATAAAGTTCATGCAATTCACACTTTATGCAAGACTCAATTCATGAACAAGCTCTTCAAGACTTCATTAAATTCAAGATCAAGCAAAAATAGAAGGTCAAGGTAGACAATACTTATAACCTTACTATTCCATCACCATCCCTTTCTTAGGTTAAACCCAATTAAGAGAAACTTAACCCAACCTTAAGAGGATCTTAACTTAACAACATTCATATTTTAACAATTACAAGTGATGACTACTTAAAAGGAATTTACACTAAGTCAACATAGTAACACCAAGGTATTCTAAACCTTATCATTTTAGGCAAAATCATCCTCAATCATCAAGTTAGATCATACCATTCAACCTCATAAGGTTTTCATACCATACAATAGACACCAATAGTCATACAATATTAGGGGAAGATAAAAAGGAGACTTAGCCGTAAACTTTCTTATTTTCCCTAGAACATTACAGTAAGGTGACTTCTAGGTTACTAAAACCCACATCATCACCCTACCAAGTCATGCATACTACCTTTACACTTAGGATCAAGTATATACAAAGGACTCCAATCCATATTAGGTAATCAAGAATTTTCACACATACCAACTAAGGCAACTTTTGAAACATTATGCATATATTCAAGGGAAATATTGAACACCTTAAAACACGTATTCTTAAGGTAGCATGCTTTCATAGGTAGTCACTAAGCATTTCAAGTTCAAATCATATCATTAGGCTACCAACATAGAAAACCCTATAGTAACACATGATTCCAAAAGAACTCATGTCAACCATAACAACTTCTAGCATGCTTTAACCATATTATGACACACATTCTTCAACATAACATGTTAATTCACATAAATATCATACATAGCCATAAATGGCATCATATCATCAATACATGTAAAAATTCACCTTCAAACATACTCATTCAACCATCAAACCAAGTTAAGCATTAACTCACCTTTTCTCCCTCAAGCATAGAGATACAATCTCATCCAAGCAATCACATCTAAAAGACCACCGGACAAGAAAACATGAGAGAGAGATCTTATAGAGTTAAGTTTTATGGCACGATATGAGAATGATGAAGAAGGGAAACTCTATCATCCTATAGCCTCCCGTACCATTTGATGTGTCGCGATTCACCACCAATGCTACGAGACTCTACTAGACGTGGCAATATGAGACTTTTAGAACCTAAATCCACTTTATAAACCTCATGCTATGATACCACGTTTGTCACGTCCGGGGAGCACCCCCTAGAAGTAACATGGCGTACTTGACCTCTCGGAGGTCTTATACAAGCCCATAGTTATCATTCATCGCATTTACAGAGTAAATTTAGCGGAAAATTTAAGACTTTTCATAGCACATCATATGCTAGAAACTTCATCTCATATATAGATAAAACATAAGTCATAATACATTTATAGACCTTAAGTCTCTTTGCCATCTTAGACTCAACAAAATAGAGTACATTAGGGACACGACCCATAAGACACATTACATAACTATATAATATTTAAAGAACTTTACATTAAAGACATAAGTAGGAGATCCTTGAACTTAAGGATTCCTTTCATTGAGCTTGAGAATAATCTATCAAGCTATTCACCATTCAAGACATCCTTTAAGCATCCATAACCTACAATTTGTGTAAAAAGTAGTGAACAATGGGATTAGCAAAAGAATGTACTAAGTATGGCAACGATGCAAAAACATGCATTTAAAAAGGACATTTTCTTGAAATCATACTATATGCCTTTTTAAGTAAATCATCATAAAACCTTTAAACAGTAGAATTTATATCATTCACATACATCATATAAACATATTCAAAGGCCAAACATTTCATAAGATCACATATAGGATTTATTACATGTTAGAGTCACATTACAGTGAGCTCTTGTTCCCTTAACAGTGAGCTTTATTTCCTTTTATTAATTAACTTCCCAAGTAACCCGCTAGTGGTACTTGGTGCAATACATCACCTTAAGGTCACAAGGAAACATACATACACTTACACAAGTCAACACATATCCCCATAGAAGTATAGCCCATTACAAGACACATTCAAGTCAAGCATATATGATATTACAGTAAGCTACATAAGCTTGCACATACTTTTACTTCTTTTCATATTCATCACTATAAGACATTGTTCATGACCCCAATCTTAGCCTACTAGTGCAATGTACATGTGAAACCCCATAACCACACACATACTTAGTAAACTCTACATGAGACCATAAATCTTAACATTCAATTCATACATCAATATAACAAGTAAAGACAACTTCATTCATGTTAATACAAGACCTTCATCATATAGTCATTTAGACCAACATCATGCATATAGACTTATACCATGTGCACCATCATAACAAGTAGACCAATACTACAAAGTCATGCATAAAGAACATGTACATAGAGACAAGCATTAGAACACCTTCCTAAGACTTCCTAAGGAGCTACTTGTGCAATGTCTAGATGGGTTCATTACTTCCACCTATCCTAAGTAACCTCCCTTAAGTCATCTTTGTTAGGGTCCTAGTCATTTACTTCCATTGTCCATTTTACTTTAGGGAAAACTATAGCCTTAACCAACATAGACCATGTGATGTTAAACATTGAATTTGGTGTCATGAAACCCCACACCGAAATAAGGTGGTCTATCGGCCAAAGTAGAACCAAACGTGATAGCTTTCTAGGTGGATCCACTAGCTAGTATCCTATGGTGGCAACATAGTTATGGAACTTAGAGGATATGTTGGGAACATCCCTCTATGACCTTGGCCTATTAGGCTTTCCACCTCATGAGATTTATGGTAGACCTACCTTTCCACATTGGAAAGGGACACACACTCATATACAAGTTCACTCGGTGCTAAGCTAAGTTCCCTTTATTGATAAAGCCTTTATTATCATTTCTTTATAAAAACATAGGTTTAGGAGAGTCATCCCCTCATAGGCTTATCTCATAGGTCATAGATGAAAGTTCATCAACCTAATTCATGTGAGAAACCCTTTCACATGGACATAGCATATGTATTAGCACTATCTAGTTACGGATACACTTGAGAACACCTTTCAAGGATCCTCTATTGACTAGATCATCATTCATGTGTGTGTGTGTATACATATATGTGAGCAAACCTTTCACATAACACATTAAGACCACACATGACCATATACTCATATTCATGCACATAGAAACCAAACCTAGGAAATATCCTATCAAGGTACACATGTACAATGCATAGACAAGGTCCCATACCCTTGACCATACTAGTACCTATCAAGTCATCCTAGTAAGGAAATACATATCATACTTCATATACATATAATTTACATGCATAGTAGTAGACACTAGTTAATATGAGAACAACCTTTCATTTAGACACCATAAACCTTTACTACTTTTAAGCATGCATGAGGTGTGAGTGTGTGTGTACACTGGTCAACATGATTACATAATGGCTATCAACAACTTATTGAGGCAGCCACCCTCTTAGACCACATTACACTTTCAAGTATAGACCACACAACATAATTTAGCATAGGAGACAAGACAACTTCATAATATACTTTAAGGCTCCTAACATTAGCTATTCACACCTTCACATAGGGTTACATGGGTAGGTTTCATCAATATTTAATAAGTCATTAATGGAAGCACTTAAAAATGATATTACCTAACCCTTTACATGCTCATAACCATAGCAACATAACCTAGATTCACAACTCAAGTAGAAGACTAGGAACAAGTTACACATAAAGTGATCATCATATCCATTCATTCATATAATCATCAATTTGACTTCAAGGCCATGGTTAACACATAATAATGATATAAAGTAAACACCGCCACCATAAGTGGACCATACCACACAATGCCATACAAGGCTTCATCAACATTATTATAGAAGAATAGAGAAGTAGAAGAGTAGAGCAATTCTTACCAATCCTTTAGCCTTTGGTCATCTTTGATCATTACTACTCTTTCATAAATAAATCAAGTATAGGGCAGTAGCTTAAGTTCCATAATCATACATGAATTCAATTACAAGCTACTACAAGGTCATACTACTACTAGCACAACACCTTAGCATACTAGAAGGTAGAAGAATATAGACCATTAGCCAATTTCACTTACGTGGATTATAGATCATATTTCATCAATAATATCAATCTAAGGCAGTAGCTAATCATACACTTAATCATAATGAAATCATGCTTAAAGCACTTCAAGATCAAACTTCCAACATAGGCATTAGGCTTATTAATTCGCTAGGATAGAGAGGAATTAACCAATACTAATAATTCTATAAGGCCTTGATCATCAATCATATTTTAACAATAATGTACATGCTAGGCAGTAGCTAAATAGATCACTACATCAAAGGAATTATGCTTCATCTATACACTATTCGAGATCACATCATATACACAGTATTATTAATCGATAGACTAGAAGATACTAGATCAATTCATATCAATTCTTCCTTACTTTAATCATACGAGATTCCTATCCATAATTCAATCATGATATTAACCTAAAACAGTGGCTACAAACGAATTAGCATTATTCAAGTCTTACAACAATCTTCACAAAACCAACTTTACAGTGAATGCATAGATCATATAGTAGTCATGTTGAATTCTTCATACATTGATACATATGGATACTTCAACGTTAGTTCAAAATTAATTCATATAAATAACAGTAGATATAACCACTTCAACGTAGTATAATCACAATTCAATAGATAACAAATGAAGATCACAAAGCCCATGCAAAGACTAAATCAAGTTTTGAAGGGACATGGGTTCATCATGCAATTGGAGTCAAATTCACGTTAAAACCATTATATTAATTTCAATTCAGCATGCTTTAATCGTTCAAAATATTTTTAAAAAGAACCCATGGCAGATTGAAGAAGAAGATGTTTGATCATATTTTTATCTTTAGACTTTGAGATTTAACTCTCTAGATGAAAGGATAACTAAAGATGAAGATCACCATACCTTTATCTACATGAATACATATAAAACTTGTTGAATAAATCATGCCATTCCAATCTCCAAGTTGTTCTTGAGTTTGAACAACAATGGAGGTTTCTAAGGAGAAGATTTTTGGAGGGAAAGATTTCTTACGTGTGTATGGGATTGGGAATGGGAGGTTCACGTGTTTGATGACTTATATACTCAAAATTAGGTAAATAACTCAATTAGAGTCGGTTTAGGTCGTGGGGTGAATTGCCCATTCACCCCTTTAATGAAACAGACGCAGGCACCAATTGACATGCCACCATCGACGGAACCATCAACTGGCCGTAGGTCAGTCGACGGGCTGTGCATTGGCTTCCGTTAATTGGTCTTTGGCCAATTTTTGGCTTGAGACCTGCCCAAGATAAGTACCAATCGACGAGACCTCCCTACGGGCCATTGGTTGACCAACTTGCCTTTGTTTGGTCCGTCGATTGACACTACCAAGGCAGTGTCTCGACCAACCTTGGGTCCTTCTTGTGGGTCCTTTTGCAGGGCCCTTTTGAAGTTGTACCTGTACGTTTCTAACGTAAATACAACCCTTAACAAGTTTTAGACATTCCACATAAGTTTCACCCAAAAAAAACACCTGCAAAACGTCCAAACATGAATGGCCCCATCAAGACGTACATGAATGTCTCAAGGGCTAACTTTTGAACGTCTTGGACGTTCTTAGATGTTTGACCTCGAAACTTCTCGAAACTTTATATAATACCAATTAAAATCATTATAACTAATTTTAATACTCTTTATTCTTATTTCATACAATTTTTTGCATGCATAGACATATGAGGCACATAGGTAACTAGTCGTCGGACGTTTTGGTCGACCCTTGACGTTTGACTTCCAATTCACCTCAAACTTTATACACTGACTCTAAACAATATTATAATTCATTTTAGGACCTTCTAACATTAGGACAACCATGTTAGTCTCTAGACACCCTAACTAATTTTGAGGGTCTTACATAACATAACATAGTTATCTTGTGTAAAACATACAAGAGAATATCGTAACTTGCATTTATCGGTCCTTATCATGATCTCATAAGTAACATGTTCATATCCCAACATATCCACATAGCATCATCATACATACTTTCATAACATAGCATAATGATTTATAGGCTAACATAAACATTGGAGAGTAATCACAACTTTAGAAGACTTACCTCTTGCTTCCAAGAACCTTATTCAAGAACTTAGTTCAACTTACAACATTCATAACCATAACATAGTGAAATACTCAATAGCATAAGCAATAACAACTCTTCAAATCATGTAAAAGACCAATCTGTAATGTAGGATAAGGGAAGGGGTCATTTAAGCGTACTATAAAATAGTAGGTATAACCCATTCGAAACCATCAAAATTGATAATAAACATGATTCACATGAAAATCTATCAGTACAAGTCAAACACTCAACAATACATGCATAAATATCCATAGAAAACAATTGCTTTTCATCGAGAATCATAATTCTAGAGTTAGGAAGAAAATCTGTCTTGTAGAGTAAAAACCCTAGTATTTGAAGTTCTTGAAAACTTATCTTTGAAGGGACCTCTTGGGGAAAGGAATCCCAAGAGTGAAGAACCCATACCTTATAAATGAGGAATCCACAAAAATTGGATAAAAAGCTTGAAGTATTCGTCTTCTTCCTTAAGCTCTTCTTTTTCTTCAATGGGGTTTTGGAAAAGAGAGCGTTTCTTGAGAGATGAGAGAAAACTTGTTTGAATCTGATTTGGTCGTGTAAAAGTGGTCTAAAACTGACCTAATATCCATATATAGTCGTCCTATAAATTTCCAAAACGACCCTCCACTTAAATGGGTCTTTTTAAGAAGTTAAATTACCAAAAATACAACTTTAACGATTCTGAGAAGTGGCTGCGCGTCGCGGGGCCAAATCCCACCACTTTTCTGAGATCTTGGGCTGAGACAGTGAGGTGCGTGTTATTCTAGCATCGTGAGTCTTCCCCTCACATCTTGAGGTAGAACACCTCGTGAGGAACGCACATCGTGCACCTGTTCCTCCAAATCTTCCTGTTCGCAAGCTGCCAGGCAGCCTGCACACCCATGTTTGGGTCCTCCCCAAGGACCCTTCGGGTGGTCCTTGGGGTATCGTTACCAGACGTTTGGAACCTTTGTACTACATACTACCTATACAAGGTCTCTTTACAAGTTTTGTACTTCATTTGACACCTCAAAACCTTTACCAAACATAGGGACATCAACTAGTTCGAATTAGCTAGTTTCCGGACGTCAAGGTCTTTCTTTGTTGTTTTGGCTCTAAACTTTTCCAAATAAGTTTATTACAGTAATATAGGTATGGAAATATCATTTTAAAAATTATTTAATAGATTAAGCTCTAGTCTAAGTCATGGCATTTCCGTAGTGTTACAACTAATATACTTCTTGAAGATCACGATACATTTTGGTGGCACCCGGATGAATAAAATATAGGGACCCATGAGCTTCTTCTTTTACCCCTCAAGTTGTCAACATCAGGTACAAACAATCTACCTTGGTAACTAAGTACACCATCCCCCCTTGGGAGAATGACTCATTAAACTTGCCAAGTACCTACGTCTTCAACTCCATCAATAGAGGATCAAGATGTTGCTTAGACTTCACCTTAACCACTAAAGACGATTATGTGTTAAGATGGACCACAAAACCACCATTTGGAGAATCTTCCAACTAACCACCCAACCAAGCCAACCTATGAACATATTTTATTATCTCTTTCTTATCCTCTTCCACATGAGACACACTTCCTATGGTCATACGACTTAGATTAACCGCAACCATATTTGCCTTGTTGGGGTGGTAGAGAACACTCATGTCATAATCCTTCAAAAGTTTCAACCATCTTCTTTGTAGGAGATTTAACTTCTCTTGGGTGAACACATATTGAAGGCTTTTGTGATCGATAAATACATCCACATGGATCCATACAAGTATTGCCTCCATATTTTCATGGAAAACACTACGACCACTAATTCAAGGTCATAAGTTGGGTAATGCTTCTCATGCACCTTGAGTTGTCTAAAGGCATAGGATACTACCTACCCATGTTGCATAAGAACACAACCCAAACCCACTCGAGAAGTGTCACAATATTCCGCAAAACCCTTGGTACCCTCCGGTAAAGTCAACACCAGAGCCAAGGTAAGCCTATCTTTCAATATTTGGAAACTTCTTTCACATGCCTCCGACCACTCAAATTTAACACTCTTTTGGGTCAATGTAGTCAAAGGAGAAGTAATGGTTGCAAACACATCCAAAAACCTCCTATAGTACCCGGTTAGACCCAAGAAACTTCTAATGTCGATCGGAGTCAAAGGTTTAGGCCAATTCTTAACTGCCTCGGTTTTCTTGGGATCGACCTCTATACCCTGACTTGAGATAATATGAGCAAGAAATACCACAGATCTCAACCAAAACACACACTTACTATACTTTGAAAATAGTTGGTGTTCCTTAAGGACTTGCAACACTACCCCAAAATGATGGAGATCTTCATCTTCACTCTTGTAGTACACAAAAATGTCATCAATAAAGACAATCATAAATGAGTCAAGGTAATATCGGAACACCCTATCATTAGGTCAATGAAAGCTATCGAGGCATTGGTTGGACGAAAATACATGACTAGGAACTTATAGTGACCATACCTAGTTTTGAAAGCCGTTTTAGGTATGTCCTACCCTCTCACCCTAAGTTGGTGATAACATGACCTCAAGTCAATGCTAGAAAAATAGCTTGCCCCTGGTAATTGATAAAACAAATCTTCGATACTAGGATGAGGATACTTGTTCTTTATGATAACCTTATTTAGTTAACGATAGTCGATGCACATCCTAAGGGACGCATACTTCTTCTTTACAAACAACACCGGAGCACCCCAAGGAGAAATACTAGGTCTTATGAAACCTTTGTCAAGTAAATATTTGAGTTGAAGCTTATGTTCTTGAAACTCGGCCGGAGCCATTTTGTAAGGAGGGATTGAGATAGGTTTTGTATCAGGCAACAAGTCTATGCCGAAGTCTATTTCTTGTTCGGGAGGAACTCCGTGCAAGTCATCGGGAAAGACTTCCGGAAAATCCCTCACTACGGGCACTGACTCAAATGGAGGAATTTCGGATTCAAGGTCCTTGACTCTTATAACATGATAAAGACACCCTTTAGAGATCATTTTGTAAGATTTAGACACGAAATAATTCGACCTCTAAGGATTGAAATACCCCCCTTCAATTCTAAGACGATTTCATTTGGGAATTGCAACTTGACTACCCTTGTTCTACAATCTATGGAAGCAAAACAAGCATGCAACCAATCCATACCAAAGATGACATCAAAAACCATATCAAGTTCTACCACGTCAACTAAAGTAACTCTATTGGGCAATGATATAGGACAACACTTAAAGACTATTCTAGCCACAAC
The DNA here is from genome assembly GCA_016801875.1 of Solanum sitiens. Taxonomy (NCBI): domain Eukaryota; kingdom Viridiplantae; phylum Streptophyta; class Magnoliopsida; order Solanales; family Solanaceae; genus Solanum; species Solanum sitiens. Next base: position 503,120 of record JABWTJ010000062.1, on the reverse strand, counting down.
AAAGTCACCCTCGGGGTTGTAACCAAAAAAGGTTCTATTAGAACATCAAGTAAAACATTAATAGCTACTAAGGGAGTTCCAAATGATAAAGTAGCACCTGGATCTAGTGAAGTATTAAAAATTAATAGAGAACACTTGTAACATACCGGTGACGAATCAGGAGACTCTTCTTGTTCACCTCTAGAGAGCAGAGGATAAAAGTGATTTTTCTTAGGAACATCGGGATTGGGAGCACTTGCTTGTGCTTGAGCATTTTCTCTCCCTTGAGCCTTTATCATAGGACAATCCCTCTTCATGTGATCACTCTTTCCATAACCATAACTATTTCTCGTGCAAACTAGACACTCGCCTTCATGTTTTCTACCACATTTAGCACAACTGGACTTCTCAACATAAGGAATACTAACTTTTCCCTCTTTAGACTTAGGTGTAGACCCTTTAACTTTGTGGATCCTTGGAGTGGTAGAATAGCTTTAACTGGGGAACCTTTTCTTGCACCTTGGCTTATCTTGCACCTCAAATCTAGTCTGAGAAGAATTTCCATCTTCGGCCCTTGTCCTCTTCAATTCTCTACCAACTTGCTTAGGGCTTTTTCTCCTCAATTTGTTCGGCATGAACCATGAGACGAGCGATTTACATGCTAGGATTCAACATAACCGACCTACATTCATTCACCACAAGGTCGTATACCCCCATAACAAATTTGTTCATCTTAGCTCTAGAATCCGCCACAATAGTAGGAGAATACTTGGATAGTTGAGTGAACTTGAGACTATACTATTTTACACTCATACCCCTTTGGGTAAGTTGATGAATTCTTCCATTTTCCTCTCCTTTAGTTATAAGGTAAATAACCTATCAAGGAAGGCCGTCTTGAAAGCTCCCCAAGTAATCCAGCCTTCTCTAACTGGCCTCTCATCCTTCGATTTCTCATACCAAACTTGTAGCACATCTTTAGGTTGGTAGGCGGCTAGTTCTGCCTTTTCTTGTGAAGACACCCCCATAGCATCTAGTACCTTTAACATTTCATAAATGAACCCTTGAGGGTCCTCCTCCACCTTGGAGCCAAAGAAAGTGAGAGGATTCATCCTAGTGAAATCCATTATCCTTGATTCGGTGGTGCTAACATTGGGGTTCACTTTGAACCTAGTATCCCTAGAAACTTCAGTAGCCAACACATGGGTAATGCTATGAATGGCCACCCTTATCTCAACATTAGACCTAGCCCCTTCTTCAATAGGAACTTGAGGGTTTTGAGGAGCCGGAGGGGGAATTGCCTTATCCACAATCTCCTCTTCGACCCTTCGAGCATTGTTCATTCTTGTATTCATTGACTATAAGAACAAGAAAGAGATTAGAAGATAAGGACATGTAGAATTAAGACTCTGGAGATACGATTTAAAGAATACCAACAAAGTGAGACTTTCCTAGGTATCACATAGGCTCTCATTCATAATTTTAGCGCACTTCACAATCATGAAAAAAGCTCCACTTGATGTGGTTTAGTGAGACATCAATCCTAAGATTATTTCAACCTCATGATCTGATGCCGTGTTTTTCACGACCGGGGAGCACCCCCTAGACGTAATCATCGTCGTCCTCGAAGATGACTAAGACTATCCTCTTGGCATTCATCATTACATTCATAGGTCAAAAAGTGCAGAATATTTAAAAATTTCTTAAATTGATGTTGACATAGACCTCTCGCTTACTTTAGATATATACATATGGAGTTTACTTAGACTCCTCGCATAGGAAGCCTACACATGTTTCTTTATTAGTTAACATAACCAACATATAAGGAGTTAGTCAAATAATACCATCTCACATTGAACCATCTAAACGAAGTACAATATTTGGGCATAGCCCTTACACAAGTACATATTGCCACATAGGGATTACAACAATGTGTTCAAGAATAAGAAAGAAATGAATGTCTTTAGACAATATCAATACTACTAGGGTAGATAAAATGGCACCATACTCAAACTTGGAGGACTCACCAACTACTTTGACGAAGAAGTACAAGTATCCTTGCAAAGTGGCCTAGAAGCTCATCAATGTCTGGAACATACAATGTTTGGGGATAAAGGGAAGAATTATGGGTCAGTACAAAACACATGTACTAAGTATGGGTCCTATGCATAATATCATTAGTGCATAAGAAAAAGGCACAATTTAGTAAAAACAATGCTTTGTGTTCAATAACTCAACATATACATATATAGAGCATTATAAGTCAACCCAACATGATATTAACCCAATTCATAAGCAACCTAAAGCAATACTTGTGCAATGCCAAGAACAGAACCCCGTAACCCTATCCTAAACTAAGCATCAAATTAAGTCACTTACAATATGAATACAACATATTATCATAATTTATCATAAAATATTTGATTCATAAGTTCATATGAAGCCTATCATAGATAACATGCAACCAACTTGATCATATAACTCACTACTAGAGTTATCCCTTAGGATCCCACATGTGCAATGAGAAAGAGATGTCACATACCCTCCATCACCCTATGTAGTAACCTTTAAGACAAACCCTAATAGTAGTTCACATATTTGACTTATTCATTTACCTTGTTTCATTAGAGAAGATAGTCTAATAACAACCATGAGACCATGTGAGCTACATGGAATCCGGTGTTCTCCTCCCATACCGAAAAGAGAGGGTTAACACTTGCCTAAGGTATAACCAATCTTACATAGCTATCTAGGTGGACCCACTAAGCTATAGTCCTATGTGGGAACATAGTTAAGGGTCAAGTAGATTGTTGCTAGAACCCTTGACACACTGACGTTGAGGTTTCTATCTTATGAGAAAACATGTATCTTAGGAATCCAGACTTACTAAACGTGAAAAAACCCATGGTGAGGCCGGACTTACTAAACGTGAGACCTCAATCTCATTTACATGCACTTCGGTGCTAAACATCCATTTCCTTACGTATTCATCATACTCTTCATTCAGGATCACATTAGTCTCTTCTAAACCCCCATGTGAATAATTCATTATAATGTCTCATAAGTAACCATAAGTGAGAACTACCCTTTCACTTTAGAAGACCATATACAAGTTAAATCTTTCACTCAACAATTTATCATAATCACAAGAAGTTACTTTCAATTATATAATGATCATATCTTAACATACTTGAATGCTTCGTAGCTAATTCAATAGTCTAGGGTTAAGCATGAGAAATCCTTGCTATCAACATCACAACCAAACATTAGGAATAAAATTATTTCAATCTAAGTAAATCATGATTCGTAATCGAATTCAAGAAGAATCAATCTTCATACCTTATTTCCCTTTCATTGCCTTCAAACATTAATTACCAAGAATTACATAAACAATGCATAAACAAGGTAAATTAAATAAGTAATACATACCAATTACTATTCTAAATATTCATATAGTCACCATCTTTCACAATTACTATAGAATTACAAGACATAATAAGTGTAGGGAAGAACAAGGGTCCAAAGGGGAAACCTTGATTGATTAACAACAACTGACCATTAATACTAAGTAAAACAATGATAAAAGACTACAATTCATCACAATTGATTAACAATATCATTTTGAAAAGAGAAACCATGTTTAGATTGAAAATGTAATACTCCGAAAGTCTAAAACCTTATCTAGAGCCTAACATGAGTGTTTAAGGTTTGTAGCACTTTATTAGGCATAAAATAATGAATATAAATCATTTAGAAGGTGTTGGATTAAAACGTCAAGGAACGTCCACGACGTCCAGTGAATTTGTTACTTGGACTAGTGTTGTGCCTTGATGGTGTTAAGAAAGTAACTAAGAGTTAATCATGGTGACATGATGAGATGAAATAAGGTGCCAATGAGGGGCTTATAGAAGCAAGGACAAGTGAGGAGTTCCAGTCTTCAAGGGCAAGCCAAAGCCAAAAGGCTAAGGCTACCCAAGAAGGGAGGATACTGACTCACTCTTCACGAGCACGACCACGGCTTGTGGTCATGACCACGGCCAAGGTGGGGAGGTCATGAAGGTTACTTTTCCATGGGGGAATGGAGGTCTTATGACCTAGCTGCTGTCCAAGATACCACGAGTCACTTCACAACTCGTGGTGCACTTGACGAAAGGAGAGGTTGGGTCGTGAAAGTGCCTTAGCCAAATGAGTAGAATTTTGTGAGTTATTGTGGATCTACTGCCTAAGAACACCAAGATCCACTTGACGGGCCATGGTTCATCTTCATGGAAGAGGGCTAGGGTGCTCGTGAAAGTGACCTAGTTGGAGAAATGGAGGAGGCTCCTTTGGAGGAGCTACTGCCGCACCACTCCACGACCACGACCATGGTTCGTTATGCATTTCACAGACCGTGAAGTTGCGCGTGGTGATGGATGGGGGCTTCACAGTGAAGTTAAGTTGGACTTCACTTTTGTAGGTCCAACTTAATGAGGGGTGTTTGGGTATTTTTGTGGTGGAATATATATTGACTTTACGTCAAAAATCATTAATTTACCACTCCAAATCAGAAACTCAAATTTAAACCCAAATTGCTCCAACTTCTCTCTACTTTCTCTCTCTCCATTCATCCTTCATTGAAGAACAAGAAGCTTGAGAAAGACACAAAGTATCGAAGGTTTTCACTCAATTTTCGTATGCAAAGCTTCACTAAGGTATGGGTTCTTCACTCTTGGGATTCCTTTCCCCAAGATGTCCTCTCAAAGTTGAATTTCAATTACCCAAATTCTTAGTTTTTTCTTCTAAAGTCGAAATTTATGATTCATTATGTTGAATTATGAGTGTCTATGACTAATATATTGTAGATTGTTGTGTAATTCATGTTAATTGTGGGAATTTTGTATGGATCATGGTCTTTCCCCCAATTTCCCCAAATCTTGGTCCTTACTTGTTAATTGAAGGGGAATTGTGAATGTGTTGATTGTTGTATCTATCTTGTTCTATATATGGACTGCCTAGGGACATGTATTGTTGGGATTAGACCTAGTTCTTCAAGAATTCATGATGAACCCTTTTCCCTTAAACCCTAGGTCATGAATTGAAGTTGATTGGGATAGTGAGGATTCAATTGACTTCATTATTGTATTAATTACCTTAGTGTGATGATATTACACCAATTGTTGGGTTGAATTGGATGGTTGATGGTGTCACGTCTCGAGCTACCCCCGATACGCGGACACGAGACATTGGACCACAAGTGATCCCATGCTAACCCTGCTGGCATGATCATGAGCATACTAAAGAAGTATAAACTAATGCGGAAGCTAAATCATAGTTTATAATGATAACATGGGCAATACCTATATGCGAAAACTAAGATAATATGAAAACTGATGAGTTTAATACAAAGAAGTTATTTACTCAATACTAAGATGAAAATAACTATGTCTGAAAATAGCCTCTAAACTAGACTAGAAATAATGGGACAAGCCCCAGCTAAATCTAGCAAAAACTGAAACAAAATGACTAAAACACTCAAATGAAACTCATGACTGTTGTCCTCGAGAATGAGGACTCACCAATGAATCTGCTGAACTGGAGATTGGAAATCGATCTAAGCGCCATCTGTATGCTGAGAACCTGAACCTACATCACGAGAAGATATAGCGCACGTATGCGTCAATACTTGAAGGTACTGAGCATGTAGGATAGATTAAAGCTTAAATAAGCATAACTGAACAAGCACAAAAGCAAGTATAGAAAGTTGAACATGATATACTGAATTCTGAGCTAATTGGAAGCAATGACCAATTTATAACATGCTTAAATTGAATACTGAATATACTGATAAATGGTCAATGAAAGAGAGTCTAACTGAACTGTGGGAGGTACTAATAACCGATAATAAAACCACATGAGCTAAATGTGAAGTTCAATGTATACGCCCCCTCGAGAGGACCCAATATACCCTGACAGAGGTATAAAGGCATGACGGCGTTATCACTAAACTGATACCCACAAAGGGGACTTACAGCCTACTTGGCTAGTAGTTTTGGGACTAATTGGGTACGCTGAATCCTATTCCAACTCGGTATTATGCAACTCCCATTGATTTATGTAGTTAACTGATTATGTCTGAATTTCTGTAAATACTAGATAGATCACAACTGAACATGAAAACAGAGAATGGAACATTTAATCTGATAATGATGCATTAAAACTGAGGCATGTATAACTGAATAACTGAAATATCTGACCTAGCATATGTAATTCAAGAACTAAAGAAATACAAAGAAAGGGTTTTGAAATTCATGCGATAAACTGAGTAATAACATGATGATCCAATTTGGAACATATATTTTAACTAAGTCATGAAGTTCTGTTGTAATTCTAGAAACCCTAGGTTAAATCATGATAAGAGAATCAAGAACAGACTAAAAACTAGGGACCCAATGGGTGAAAGGAACGCACTAGTGAAATCCCACATACCTGGTGATGAAATTCATGGAGAAACACTTAGGTTTCGGGGCTGGAACTGCTGGAACCTTGATGCTTTCCTAAACTAGGGTGCTTGACCTTTTTCTCCTTTCTTGCTTCTAATTTTCTAACTTTTGATTTATGTTTTTGACTTAGGTAAGATGTTTCTAGGCTTAAACTGACTAAAATCTGATGATTTAGGGTCAAAACGACGTATCTTAGAGTTTAAACGAAGTGGGAAAAGACAAAAAGACCCCTAAGTTAATTTCCATCGGACCAAACGACGACCTGGACAGACGTTCCTTCGTTCAATCGACGGTCCATAGGTTGGGTCTGTTCGACAGGCCTTTACTAAAATGGGCATAACTTTTTACTCGGAGGTTTGATTTTAGGAAGGTTGGTGGATATGTAAAGCTAATTCAATTATATATCTTTTGGTATGTCATGGGACACCTACTTCATTTTTTCCTAAGATTTATAATTATTTGAAGTTGACCTAACTACATTACCACCCTAATTGTCTGCTAATTCCCACCTACGGTCCGTCCGTTGTTTGACACTGAGTCAAATTTTTATGGGCTGAGATTTTGGGGATTTATGACTCAATCGACGGATGTGCAGGACGGATCGTGGGTTAGGCTACGGTCCGTCAATGTAAACCATCGATTGCACCTGCAGATTTTCTGAAAAATTGGTTTATGGTCTATTTTGGATATGGGGTGTTACATTATCTCCCCCTTGGGAACATTCGTCCTCGAATGAAGACTAAACTAGCTGAAATAGAGGGAGAGGGATTCAAACCCTACTACTAAACACTGAGAACTGAGTTTCTGACTAAATTGAGTTCTGAGAACATGCAAATACACTGATAATGCAAGTATAAACTGAGGGAACATGATTCTAAGACTGAATTCACGCATGAATGACTGGAAAGGTGAAGAGGAACTATTACCTCAAGCTGGAGTGGAATCGAAATGAAAGAGGTGAGGATACTTGGCTTTCATGGCTGCTTCTGCTTCCTAAGTAGCTCCCTCTACGGACTGACTCCTCCACAAGACTTTGACTGAAGTGACTTCTTTGTTTCTCAACCTCCTAACCTGACGGTCAAGAATCTCAACTGGTACATCCTCATAAGAAAGACTATCTTTCACCGCCATACTCTCTAATGGCAATATAGAGGCTGGATCACCCACACACTTCTTCAAGAGTGAGATGTGGAACACCGGATGCACTGCTCCTAATTCTGCTGGCAACTCTAACTCATATACCACCTTGCCAACCCTTTTAAAGATCCTGTAAGGGCCTATACATCTAGGACTAAGCTTACCTTTCTTGCCAAATCTCATCACCTCTTTCATAGCGAGACTTTCAGGAAAACCCAATCATCAACTTGGAACTCTAGTTCCCTTCTCCTTACATCTGAATAACATTTCTGACGACTTTGGGCTGTCTTAAGTCTTATCTCTAATGAGTTGAACTTTCTCTCACTACACCATTTTAGGCCTATGGCCACCCTAGTAAAGTGTAGCCTAAACTAGTAAAAAGTGTGGCCTTTGATAAAAGGCTACACTTTTGAACTTTAAGCAACACTTTTCCAGGGGAAGCCAAAAGAAGCGTAACCATAGATCTTAGGCAACACTTTTTAAGTGTTGCATTATCAGCTACGCTTAAAAGCGTAGCCTAAAAGGCAAAACGGCAACGCTTGGATGTACCTCATATAGCAACATTTTTATCACATACAACTACACTTTCAAGCGTGCCCTTTGCTTCCTTATTGCCCACGATTTTAAAGTGTTGCCTTTTCCATCTAATGTATGACAACAATTTAAAGTGTTGCTTTTTCTATCTAATGTATGCCAACACTTTGAATTGTAGTCCTTGCCAATGTACATACCACAATTTAAAGCCCTATGGCTACACTTTTAAGTGTGGTAATACTATTTTGTCTAAAAAATATTTTTATGCGACAATTTCTAATTAAAAAACACCAATATTGTTTTTCAATAAATAACCTCAAACATTAAATTGGCTAATAAATAATTCAAATATATAAATTTACAATAACTTCAAACGATAATATGTCTTGTGTACATACACATACTTATAAAGCAATATTCTAAATATGTCTACACAATAGTTCAAAAATTACTATTACAATAATTCTATTCATTCTAGCAATGAATATATATCACAAAATCAAACGTAATGTATTCAAACTTTTACAATAGTTCAAAAACTCTTCATCATCCACTTCAATGAGATCAAATTGACTTGTGGCAACCCTTCAAATTTGATCACCTCCATTTTCCTACACATTTAAAATGTACAACAAAATCATAATGCAACAGTTATAAAAGAGGCAAGAAGTTCCAGATTAATTCCAGATTGCAGCAATTTAAAATTGCAGACTGCAGATTTTTTTAGTTCACTTTGCAGATTCTGAGGCAAATTGAAACCAAATTGCAGACGGAAGATTACAGTTACAGTTCCGTAATAATTCCAGATTGCAGCTTTCAGTTACACATCAAATAGTTTAAAAAAAGTTGAAAAACACTCAGATGGACTGGATTGGCATCTTTAATTTCTCATGTTTTATCAAATGTAGTTACACAACTAAATTGTTTTTCACCTATGCTTAATATAATTATGAAAAGTTAAATAGATTCAGGAAAGACCATGAACTAGATTTGTGCATTTAGAAGTTAGAATGTATTATATTTCTTTACGATTGCTAATAAGAATCCAACAACATCATAAGGTAGAAGGTAGAAAAAAATAAAGAGATTAATAACATACTAGGCTAGTAGAAATAAAAAAAAATTATATTTGAGAACGTAAGTAATAAGGCAGAAGGAGTAGACAAAAGTAGTGTGACCTTATTCTGACAATAGTACCAGAAGAAAAATGTTGTAGTTTTTAACACACACAAACTGACACTTAGAATTTTCATGGCTCTCCACTCAATCACTTCACTATTTGCTAAAGTGAATTCAAAACAAACTTAATATGTCGAAAGCCAGGTGACCATGAACATACAGATAAAAATAACCAATTCAAAAGCATAGAATAAATAAATATGTTTAAGGTTAAAAGATTTGTTCTCTAATTTTTTACATCTCAACTTACACTAGAAATAAGTACATTACCTCAAAATGTACAGAAAGTACAATGAGATGTCTTGTCATCCTTCTCCAATTTTGGTATTGCTTATCGACTTTGTATTTTCTACATTATCAGTAGATGATGCCACAGGTTAAGTGTCAGTAACATCAACATGTTATTTTGTAGGCTCAGCAACCATTTCCTACAAGTTAAAGAGTATATATATTCAAATGAATGAAGGAGAAAGACAACAAATGAGTGAAAAAAACAATAACCCTGTAGAAGAATTTAAGTTAACTGAGAAGTTTGTAACATTAAACTAGATAAATCTGTAAATACAAATACCAATTCTTCAATTGATTGTCCATTATTAAACATGAATATCCAACAATCTACATGAACTAATCATACAATACCAATTCTCCAAGTGTTAACCCTTAACGAAGCTCACACACAACAAAATTAACACCAAGTTTGAACAAACAGAACCACCATTGCATCAGAATGCAATTTGACTGACAAATGAAACCAAATTAAACACTGTAACACTATATAGCCACATAGCCAACAAAAAAAATAAGTTAAGGGAAGCTTGTCAAGAGTTAACTGAAAATAGCCACATAGCTGAAGGAGAACTTCTATTTTCTAGGCAAAGCTTCTTTGCTACAAAAAATTCAACCAAACCATAATGAGTAGCTGATACTTCCATCTGTGTACACAGTATATAACTTTTATGAACTTTAAAAAGTGGAAAAAGAGAAGTTATGATTTAGGGATATCATGGAACTGTCATCATGTGATTAAATGTATGAGACATTGAAACTTAACTTATAATCTCCAACTTAACTTATGTACAAGTATAAGAGGTCCCAACCTAGAAAATAGAAAGATTGCAGTATGTGGGCATTTGAAGTATGATGAATCCATTGAATACTTAGCTAGGATAAATCCACAAATTCTGGTGTCCATAGGATTCACCATTTTCTGCAACACCAATATGTACACAACCCTATATATTAACCCATATAGATATCGAGAAATGTGAAAGCATTTGCAGTAGTTTCGTACATACGTACAACCAGCCTCTATATGAAAGCTACCTGTGATAATACCTGTAGAAAGAAAATACCATCACAAACCAGCAAAGGATTCATACATAGAAATTGCATGCTAGCACTTTCATCACAGTAATAAAGACAAAATGATTGTAAATAACTAAATACTACTAGATACACTATATGCAAATGTATATAAGCACTCCAACAATTCATATAAAAAATGGTTGCATGTGTTTTAGTGAAATCTTTCAAACACAGGAGCTCACATTTCAACAATCAGTAAGGAACTAGTTAAAATTCATAGACATACATAATTTCAGATTGGCTGGTAGTTATAGTTACCGGTTGAAACAAAAGATAGACTAGGTCAAAGGTCCATTTCTGCTTGCAACATCAAGTTCATCTTCTTCATTTGTACACTTCCGAGGAATGGGCCGAGCAGGCTGCTTCCCTGCAGGAACATGGACTGGAGAAGCAGGAGCTGTAGTTGTAGGTTGAAGCAGCTACTCTTCTAATTCAGGACCTTCTTCAAGTTTTGCCTCCAATTCATCCTGCAACAATATGTCAAAACTAGCCGAAATACATACACATTTTATGTGAAAAAGTACTCTTGCATATAATATAAACTGTCCAACAAATGAAGTTCATTGAGCTAATAGGGAAAGCTAATATAGCGTTAGATCGGGAACCTCATTAAAATTAGTTGCTGCACCAATTGGAATAGCCAAAGCCTCCTGTATTTGTTTCATATTCTCTGTCTATTCATTTATTTCATTTATTGTCTTGTCCACGTCATCCATATTTCTATAAATAATATGCATTGTGTAATCAGAGAAAAGAAACAATAATAACCGAAATACTCCAGACATCATGTGAATGAAGTATAGCGTAAGAGCAAATGATACGATAAAATAGTAGACATGTGCTTCAGTAATTTGACGTTAACTAGATAGAGTGACTTTGTTACCTACGTTGCATTCTGCACTGCTTTCATTCCAGAAGCTCCAGTTTGTACTTGTACTTATCATGATCATTTAAAGTTTTCCTTCGAAAATGATTGTTAGCTATGACTAATCACAAACTAAATCATTATATAGCTTTCTGATTTTGTTGTTTGCAGTTCAAAAGCCTCTTAAAATAGCAAATACCAATGATGATACACTTCTAGTAGTTTTTTTAAAATAAAACACACTAATAATCACCTAAAATTAGCATGAGTGAAGCAAAAAGTACTCGAGTAAGCCAACGACGCATGCAAATTAGAAAAAAAGGTTAAAAAGATGGAGGTTCATACCAGAAATCAGCCAAGAGCATGGTGAGATACGCATCAAAATCCTTGCTAGACCTATTAGAGCACTAGAGAGAACAACATATACACCAACATTCCAAATAAAATACGATAACCAACATTAGACAAATATAAGCCACAACCCATTAGTACGAGAGTAATGGATTGCGGTTACTTTCTGGGAACAGAAAAACAAGAATGAAAGAGGAAGAGCATAAAGAAAACAAAGAGTTTTATTGATTACTTCTAAACACAAACAACCCCAAACTAATCAATTACTTCTAAACACAAACAACCCCAAACTAATCAATTACTTCTAAACACAAAACAAAAATTCAATTAATTGACTATTTTTAGTACTAGATGATTAGAAGCGAGTGAAAAGGAATTTTAGTTGTACGATATTGGTACTTACGCTTGATGAAATTGATTTTCAACTTCAGTTCCTCGATCGATCTCGAGTTCGTAAACATCATCTCAGCTCAATTCAGCTATTCCGATTTTGGAGAAGAGAATCAACTCATCTCTTCGATTTTCAGCTCATCTCTTCCGTCTTCAGCTTCCTCTCTTCGATCTTCAGCTTTTACTCTTCGATATAAAGTTTTGGAGAAGAGAAATTGTGTGCTTTTTCATATAGGAAAGAACCTGCGTTGTGTTCTAAGCCCCAATTTGTTTTCTAATTCCCAGATAGAAAGGTTTTTAATAATGTTTTATTATTATTTTTTTTGGCCAAAATAATTGGAGGGAGAGTTGAAAATGTTGGAGGGAATCTAATATTTTAGTAAAAAATTTTAGGCCACACTTCTAAAGTGCTGTTTTTACAATTATAAAAATAGTTCCCTTTAAAAGTGTGGCCATATGTATACATAATTGTTGCCATTTATTTTATATTATGACAACGCTTATAAAGTGTAGTCTATATCATTTAAGGGTACACTTTATAAGTGTTGTCCATATTATCGTTGCCAAAAGTTAAAAAATTAGGCTACATTTAAAAAGTGTTTCCAAAAATATTTTAGGCAACACTTTTCAAGCGTTGCTCAGATTTAGTGTAGCCGTAGCCCTAAAATGGTGTAGTGTCTATAGCATCAAGGATTGAATCTGGCCCTATCAAAGCTGCTTCACCTACTTCATACTAACAAACATGAGATCTACATGTATGTCTATACAAAGACTCATAAGGGGCCATCTGAATGCTGGAATGGTAGTTATTTGTCATGACCAAATTTCTCGAGTCATGAAGGCACCTACTATAACCCACTAGTAGGTAAGCCAACCCCTAACCCGGAACAACACGTAATACGTGTGAGTGTAGAAACTAAACAAGAGTAAGCAAAACTATTATAACAACTTAATCAAACCAAAACATATATACATATAAGGATCCCTCCCATAACCTTGAAATCACTAGTACAGAGCTACTAACAAAATGAGTACAAGTCCCAACAATGGACCACCGAAACTAGACTATCTCGAAAGTAAAAGACAAGTCTTTTTATATACAGATGGAGACTGAAATAGTAAAAAATGCCTTGTGCTCACCCCGTCTTCAGACCAGACTGCTCCAAACTCGATTAACGCTGGCTACTGGTGCTCGGACCTGCATTACGAAAATAGATGCAGAGCGTAGCATGAGTACCAAACAACAGGTACCCAGTAGGAATCATAGGCCGACTGAACTTAAAAAGTAAATCAATATGAAAAGACAGAATCACATAACTAGAGGTCAAGAACGGAAGGCTAAGTAACAATGCAATGCACACGAGTGTATAAAGATCTAACTAAATTAATATATAATCTAACTACACCTAACTGGATCCCCATAAGCCCAGAAGGTACACTCACGCGCAAGTTTAAATAAAAACCCAAACCGACCCCCATAAGCCCAACGAGTACACAGAATAACTATAATTAGGAGAATAGAACTCAAGGACAAAGAACATCGAACCAGATGCTCCGAACCAATTAGTAGAATCTGATGGTACGGAGGTCGGGCCTCGAACCGGACGCTCTCCTGAATTACACAAGTAGTCAATCATAAATATAAGTAATTGAGGCCGGACCTCTAACCGTATGCTCTACATACTTGAGTTCGGACCTGTAACCGGATGATCTACATACGCATGTAGATGGTCGAGGCCGGACCTTAAATTAGGATACCCGACAAAGATGTCGATAGAGCCGCTAAAAGAGTCTCTATCTATCCATAATCATAAATTTCCGTCGAACACCATCCACACTTAGCTAATCAATATAAGTCCATCAAGCTTAATCGAAAATCAACTTTGAATCGCGGAGCGGAATTCATTGTCGTCGACGTAACTCGTGAAGCCGTAACATCGAAGAAATAAGGATAACTATCACCGGAGCGAGCTCATCGTCTATTTAAGGACCAAACTATCAAACTCAAGTCTGCTACACCAGTCTACAAGGATTTAAGCCGGCCGAACGACGTCGGGGCTAAACTAAGTCCTACTGACTTCGAATCATGCATTTTTAAGGAAAGCTCTTATCAAACCTAAACTAAGGCCCAACATACTTCCGATAACCAGTATTCAAGCATACAAGTACTCCATATAACAATGAAGGTCAATTAATAACATAAAACATGCTCACAATTACCTAATAATTCTTAAAAATATATCGAAAACATAATTTCTAACACCTATTCATGATTAAATAACTACCCAACCCAAATCCCAACTAATCAACATGCATTCACATGTTCGAGTTCAATCTAAGAAAAGGAAACCGTAGCCTACCTGCACGCAGATCACATGCGCTCCAAAATCACTTCTCTGAAGCTTTCCCTTTATGAATGGCCTTGAAACATTGATACACTATCAAAAATAGAGTCACAACGTTATTACGGTCATTTAGACAATAAAATCGCAAGAAACAGAGACGGGCCAATTTCACGGTCAAAATGGAAAAAGTGGGACCCGCGTTGTATATTTCAAAATTAACCCAAATAAAGGTTCTAAACAGCTATCAAAACTTGTGTTCCAAAATAAAACATAATTCGGGACTCGAAACAGTCACAACACGAACATGCAACCAAAAACCCAAATACTACGCTAAAACTCAACAACAATGGCAAAAACTATTTACAAGAATTTACAAGAAATGAAGGTCCAAATGCTGAAACCGATCACACCACGACGATCCTCACGAAAAACATCACAATCTAGGCTCTTGAATCACCAAATTCGGACCTAAAATGGCCAGAAAGTCATCTTCTAAAATCTTCCAAAAGTTGAGCTCGAAAATGAGCTATAACAGCAGCTAAAACACAATTTTTTTACCTTCAACAAAAACATCAAATACGAATTCCAACACGCCAACACGTTCTCCTTGAAAAACCACTCAAGATAGCCTCAAGAATCACTAAAATCGAACCCTAAATGGCTGAGAAAACAAGTCTCAAAACTTCCAAAATCAAGCTCACAAACGAAAGGGTCATGACAGCAGATATCTTACGAAATTTACCTCTAAAGGGGACCCCAAATCAGATTCCAAGATCATCAATGCGTTGGCCTTGAAAAATCTCACAAATTAGCTTTTTGAATCGCCCAATTTGGAGTTCTGTAGCTCAAGATATGGCACTTTAAAGAAGAGGGCTGAAGCTGAAATGGGAATTTTATGAAAGAGGAATTTGGTCGCTAATAACCCCAAAAAGCTGGTCGTTAAAACCCAAATTCTGGTCGCTATAGGGCTGCACCAGATTTCAACTTTAGCCAATTTCTTCAAAGTCTCCAACGGATGCTCGGAATTCATTTGGAACCCAATTAAAATAAACCAGATATGCTACCCTACCAAAGTCGACATTCCAGTCTCAACGGCGCAGTCGAAATTTCCATCAGAGGTCATCTCGATAAAATGTTGGTCCCACTTCCATCGGTCATTTTAAGTCAAACCACTAAAGGGCTCGAAAAAATATCAAAAACCTCAGGACACAAAAGAAGAGTCAAACTAGACCAAATTCAACATTCCAGAGCAAGTCGCGCTGACAGATTTCTCATCCGAGCGCGTTTACTCAGAATGTTGACTAAAGTCAAACTTAGCCTTAAACTTAAAGTTAAAACGCCTAATCGCACCATCTCACACTGAAAACTTCGGGAGTCGTGTCGACCAAGCTACCAGCCTAAAATGACCCTTCCAAAGCTGATGGAATCTTCAGAATTGGATTCTGATGTCATCTTCTTGAACTTTTGATCGAAAATGATCGTTCAACGTTCATAAGCTCCAAAAACACTAAAACTCACACAATAACCAAACGAACGACCAGGTGACCAAGCTGCCAGTCCCAGCAAGTCATAAATCACTTGGGATCGCTATAGGAACGCTCTAAACGATGCACAAAAGATAAAACATAGAAATGACCAAGGGGTCATTAGAATATCCACTACTAAAAGGGACTTTCGTCCGCAAAAGTAAGTGTCAAGAAGTACCTAAAGGCTCAAATAAGCTGGGAAAATGCTCTCGCATATCTTGCTCGGTCTCCCAGGTAGCCTCCTTGACTGAACGATGCCTCCAACGAACCTTAACAATAGGAATGACTCTCGAGCGCTCTCTCCTTACATCTCTGGCTAGGATGGCAACTTGCTCCTCTACAAATGTCAAACGGTCATCCAACTCAACTGCATCATACTGGAACACATGGGACTCATCAAGAATATATCAGCGTAGCATCGAGACATGGAAAACTGGGTGGATGGCTGAAAATGCTGGAGGTAGGGGCGACTCATAAGCAACCTCTCCAACTGTCCGGAGTATCCCAAAAGGCCCAATGTACGTGGGACTAAGCTTACCCCGCCTCTCAAATCTCATCACGCCTATCATGGGAGACACACGGAGGAATACCCGATCACCAACAGAGAGACTCAAAGGTCGACGCCTCCGATCCGCATAACTTTGGTGCCTACTCTAAGCTATCCTGAGTCTATCTTGAATCACCCTCACTTGCTCCAAAGACTCCTGAATTAAATCCGTACCTCGCGGCCTAGGCTCTGTAGACTCAAACCAGCCCACCGGAGAGCGACAACGCCTTCCATGCAAGGCCTTGAACGGGGACATCTGAATGCTTGAATGGTAGTTGTTGTTATACGAAAACTCCGCCAAAGGCAAGAACTGGTCCTAATGACCACCAAACTCCAAAACAGAAGCCCGTAGCATGTCCTCAAGGACCTGAATAGTACGCTCTGACTGACCATCAGTCTGCGGGTGGAAAGCAGTGCTAAGGTCAACCCGGGTGCCCAACTCATTCTGAAAGGTCCTCCAAAAACTAGACGTGAACTGAAAACCCCGATCTGATATAATAAAAACTGGCACCCCATGAAGTCAAACCACCTCCCGAATGTATATACGAGCCAACCTCTCGGCGCTAAATTAAGACTGAATGGGAAGGAAATGTGCTGACTTGGTCAATTGATCAACAATGACCCAAATGCTATCAACTCCTCTAGAAGTCCGCGGTAAGCCAACCACAAAATCCATAGTAATGCGGTCCCACTTCCACTCCGGAATGGGTAACCTCTGAAATTCACCACCAGGCCTCAAATGCTCGACCTTTACCTGCTGGCAACACAAGCAATAGGAAACAAAGTCAGCAATATCTTGTCTCATTCCATTCCACCAGTAATGCTACCTTAAATCACGATACATCTTCGCTGTACCCGTATGGATAGAATATCTAGACTCATGGGCCTTAGAAAGTATCAACTGTATCAAATCCCCAACTCTCGGGACACAGATGCAATCGGAGAATCTCAACACTCTATCAAAATCTAAGGTAGAGTGATCACCATCACCCGCTAACACTCGATCTCTAAGGTCCACCAAGGCTTCATCCTCAAACTGACAACCACGAATCCTATCATGCAAAGAAGAATGAACTCCCATATAAGACAAGACGCGTCTAGAATCAGAGATATCTAATCGAACCATGCTATAGGCTAAGAACTGAATGTCCAAAGCTAAGGGTCTCTCCCCCAAAGATAAGAAGGCTAGACTACCCATACTCACTGCCTTTCGGCTTAAGGCGTCCGCTACCACGTTCGCCTTTCCCGGATGATAGAGTATAGAGAGGTCGTAGTCCTTCAGGAGCTCAATCCAACGACGCTGCCTTGAATTAAGGTCCCTCTAACTAATGATGTACTGAAGACTCCTGTGATCGGTATAGATATCATATCAAACTCCATACAAGTAGTGCCTCCAAATCTTAAGCGCGAAACTACCGCCGCCAACTCCAAGTCATGGGTGGGGTAGTTGCGCTCATGGACCTTAAGCTGCCTCAACGCGTAAGCAATAACCCAGCCCTGCTGCATCAATACACAACCAACACCAACACCAGACGCGTCACAATAAATCATGAAGCCCTCGCCCTCAACCGGAAGAGTCAATATAGGAGCGGTAGTAAGCAACTCCTTAAGCTTCTAAAAGCTCACCTCACACTCCTCTAACCACACAAAGGGAACATCCTGGCGAGTCAACAGAGTCAAAGGAGCTGTAATAGTAGAAAAACCCTCGACAAAGCGCCTATAGTAACTCGCTAACCCAACGAAACTATGAAACTCAGTAACAGAAGTGGGTCTGTCCCAACCACGAATAACCTCAATCTTCGTCGGATAAACCCTAATACCCTTCTTGGACACCACGTGCCCCAAGAATGCTACAGACTCAAGCCAAATCTCGCACTTTGAGAACTTGGCATAAAGCCGCTGATCTCTCAAAGTTTGGAGCACTATCCTCAAATGCTGCTCATGCTCACTCCGGCTCCGCGAGTATACCAGTATGTCATCAATGAAGATGATAACAAATGAATCAAGGTATGGCCTGAACACACGTGTCATCAATTCAATGAAGGCGGCTGGGGCATTAGTCAACCCAAAAGACATCACACAGAACTCATAATGGCCGTAACGAGTCCTAAATACGGTCTTAGGGATGTCCGTTGCTCTAATCCTCAGCTGATGGTACCTAGACCTCAAATCAATCTTAGAAAATACGATGGCAGCATAAAGCTGATCAAACAAATCATCTATACGAGGCATAGGGTAATGGTTCTTCACCATCACCATGTTCAGCTGCTTATAGTCAATGCACATCCTCATAGTTCCATCCTTTTTTTTTCACAAACAGAACAGGATAACCCCAAAATGACACACTCGGATGGATGAACCCCTTTCCTAAGAGGTCCTCTAACTGAACACTAAGCTCTCTGAGCTCTGCAGGAGCTATCCGTTAAAGAGGAATAGAAATAGGACGGGTGCCGGGCTCCAAATCTATAGCAAAATCAATGTCACGCTCTGTGGGTAGGCCAGGTAGATCTGTAGGGAACACATCTGCATACTCTCTAACCACAGGAACTTAGTCAACTAAAGGGCCCTCCCTACTCACATATCTGACATGGGACAAATAAGCTAAACACCCAGAAGCAACCAACCGCCTAGCCCATATAAAAGAGATGATCTCCGTCGGTGTGTGACTATAAACACCCTACCACAACACCTGGGGAATGCCAAGCATGGATAAGGTAACAATCTTGGCGTAACAATCAGAGACCACATGGTAGGGTGATAACCAGTCCATGCCCGAAATCACATCAAAATCAATCATATCTAGCATAATAAAATAATCTCTAGTATCATAACCCTTTATAGTCACTAAGCAAGATCGCAACACCTGATCCACTACTAAGGACTTACCCACCGGGGCCGAAACATGAACCGGCTCTGCCAAATACTCAGAACTCATACCCAACCGGGTAAGAAAATAAATAGATACATACGAGAATGTGGAGCCGGGATCAAATAATATTTTAGCAGGCTGATGGCATAATAAGAGCATACCTGAGATGACATCATTAGATGCCTCAGCCGCTGCCCTCGTCGGGGCTGCGTAGAAATGGCCCTGAGCACCTTTGCCTGGTGCACCCGATCTACCACCTGACCTGCCTCCCCGAGATCCACCCCTGGTACCCTGTCGGCTGTCCCGACATTCCTGGTCCTGACCACCATCTTTAGCCAGAGAAGACATTGCTGAAACTGGTCTAGGTGCAACTGGAGCTGGTACATCGCCCCCCGACCTCGCTGGGGGCATTCTCTAGACCAATGGTCAAGAGCACCACAATCATAAGACCCCGGAGCTGAACGCCCTATAGTAACCCGACCGCGGCATGAAGGAAGGGAATCTGATCCCCTCAAACTTTGGCGTGTACTAGGACCACTCTGCTGATACTGGTCTCCCTCAGAAGCAGGTAATGACGCCTGAACAGGACGACTGGACTGAACCTGCTGGAACCTCTAACGGGTCCTATCATATGAGTCCCTCCCCCTAGTCTGGGACCTGCTATAGCTGCCCTGGTAGTGTTCCCTCTTATCGCTGCCCCCTTGGGCCTCACGATGAATATGCTCCATGGATCGGGCATGATCGACCACATCGATAAAAGAAAGTCCAGCTGAAACCATATGCTCTGTATCGATCCTCAAATAGTATCGCAACCCACGTACAAAACAACGAACTCTCTCTCCTTTTGTGGGTAGGATCATAGTAGCATGGCGAGACAACTCATGGAACCTCCCTTCATACACTGAAACGGTCATAGAGCCCTGCTCCAATCTAGAGAACTGATCACGAAGCCTATCTCTGACGCTCCATGGCATGAACCGGGCCAAGAAAGCCTCTGAGAACTGACTCCAAGATATAGGAGGAGATCCAACTATCCTGGACTCTCGATATATGCGCCACTACTGCCTGGCTGGCCCACGGAACTGATGAGCGGTAAAGTCAGCTCCTCTCAACTCTAAGAGGCCTAATGACTGTAACTGCTCCTGGCAAGTGAGATGGAACTCCTGGGGCTGGTGCCTGTCGCATATCCCCAATAGCTGCTAGTGTCTAAGTAAAGATGTCATGAAGATCAGGTGCTGCAACTGGTGCGGGTGGTGGCTGGGCTGGCCCCGGCCCTATTGGCTGTGGTGGTACATGCGCTGCATGAGGCTCTTCCTCCCTATCCCGGGCCGGTGCTGCAACCCTACCTCGACCTCGGGGTCGGCATCTACCCCAAGATGGGGCTCCGGGTGCATCACCCCTAAACGCACCACCTCGTGTGTGAGACATCCTGTAATAGAGTGAAACAACTGAGATTTTATGAAACCAACAAGACACACACGACACGAATTTGAAACAAAATGGAAATCTTCCTAAACACATCCTATAGCCTCCCGAAGATAAGTTACGGACATCTTCGCACAGATCCGCGGGACTCTACTAAACATTAGCTCTGTAAAAGTTATACCGTTGAACATGGGGCTCTGATACCAGCTTGTCACGACTTGATTTCTTGATTCATGAAGGCACCTACTATAACCCACCAGTAGGTAAGCCAATCCCTAACCCGGAACAACACGTAATGGGTGTGAGGTTAGAAATTAAACAAGAGTAAGCAAAATTACTATAACAACATAAGCAAACAAAAACATATATACAAATAAGGATCCCTCCCAGAACCTTGAAGTCAGTAGTACAGAGCTACCAATAAAACTAGTACAAGTCCCAACAGTGGACCACCGAAACAAGACTATCTCGAAAAGTAAAAAACAAGTCTTTATATATAGAGATGGAGACTGAAATAGTACAAAATGTCGTGTGCTCACCCCTGTCTCCAGACCAGACAGCTCCAAACTCGATCGACACTGGCTACTGGTGCTCAGACCTTAATTACGAAAATAAATGCAAAGCGTAGCATGAGTACCAAACAACAGGTACCCAGTAGGCATCATAGGCCGAATGAACTTGAAAAGTAAAGCAATATGAAAAGAGAAAATCACATAACTAGAGGTCAAGAACGGAAGGCTAAGTAACAATGGAATGCACACGAGTGTATAAAGATCTAACTAAATTAATATATAAGCTAACTACACCTAACTGGACCCCCATAAGCCCAGAAGGTACACTCGTGCGCAAGTTTAAATAAAAACCCGAACGGACTCCCATAAGCTCGATGAGTACACAGAATAACTATAACTAAGGAGAATAGAACTCAAGTCCAAAGAACATCGAACCAGATGCTCCAAACCAAATAGTAGAATCTGACAGTATGAAGGTCGGCCCTCGAACCGGACGCTCTCTTGAATTACACAAGTAGTCAATCACAAATATAAGTAACTGAGGCCGGACCTCTAATCGGATGCTCTACATAAGTATGTGGATGGTCGAGGCCGGACCTTAAATCCGGATACCTGAAAAAAAATTCGATATAACCGCTTAAATAGTCTCTATCTATCCATAATCATAAATACCCGTGGAACACCATCCACACTTAGCTAATCAATGTAAGTCCTTGAAGCCAAATTGAAAATCAACTTGGAATCGCCGAGCGGAATTTATTGTCACCAACGTAACTCATGAAGCCGTATCATCAAAGAAATAAGGATAACTATCACCGGAGCGAGCTCATCATCTAGTTAAGGACAAAACTATCATACTCAAGTCTGCTACACCAGTCTACAAGGATTTAAGCCGGCCGAACGACATCGGGGATAAACTAAGTCCTACCGACTTTGAATCATGAATTTTAAAGCAAGCACTAGTCAAACCTAAACTAAGGCCCAACATACTTCCGATAACCAGTATTCAAGCATACAAGTACTCCATATAGCAATGAAGGTAAATTAATAACATAAAACATCCTCACAGTTACCTAATATTTCTTAGAAATATATCGAAAACATGATTTCTAACACCTATGCATGATTCAATAACTACCCAAACCAAATCCCAACTAATCAACATGCATTCACATGTTCGAGTTCAATCTAAGAAAAGGAAACCATAGCCTACCTACACGCAGATCAGGCGCACTCCAGAATCACTTCTCCAAAGCTTTCCATTTCTGAATGGCATTGAAACATTGATACACTATCAAAAATTGAGTCACAACGTTATTACAGTCATTTAGACACTAAAATCGCAAGAAACGAAGAAGGGCCAATTTTGCGGTCAAAATGGAAAAAGTGGGACCCGCGTTGAAAATTCAATAATTAACCCAAATAAGGTCCTAAACAGCTATCAAAACTTGTGTTCCAATTTGGAACACAATTCGGGACTCGAAACAGTCACAACACGAACATGCAACAAAAAACCCAAATACTACGCTAAAACTCAACAACAATGAGAGAAACTATTTACAAGAATTTACAAGAAATGAAGGTCCAACTTCTGAAACTGATCACACCATGACGATCCTCACAAAAAACCCCACAATCTAGGCACTTGAATCACCAAATTCGGACATAAAATGACCAGAAAATCATCTTCTAAAATCTTCCAAAAGTTGAGCTCGAAAATGAGCTATAACAGCAGCTAAAACTCAATTTTTTTACCTTCAACAAAAACTTCAAATACAAACTCCAACCATGACAACACGTTCTCCTCTAAAAACCACTCAAGATAGCCTCAAGAATCACTAAAATCGAACCTTAAATGGCTGAGAAAACAAGTCTCAAAACTTCCAAAATCAAGCTCACAAACAAAAGGGTCATGACAGCATGTATCTTACGAAATTTGCCTCTAAAGGGGACCCCAAATCAGATTCTAAGCTCACCAATGCATTTCCGTCGAAAAATCTCACAAATTTGCTTTTTCAAACTTAGCCTTAAACTTAAAGTTAAAATGCCTAATCGCACCAACTCACACTAAAAACTTCGGGAGTCGTGTCGACCAAGCAACTAGCCTAAAATGACCCTTCTGCAGCTGATGGAATCGTCAGAATTGGATTATGATGTCATCTTCTTGAACTTTTGATCAAAAATGATCGTTCAACGTTCATAAGCTCCAAAAATACTAAAACTCACAGAATAACCAAATGAACGACCAGGTGACTGAACTGTCAGTCCAGCAAGTCATAAATGACTTGGGATCGCTATAGAAATGCACTAAACGATGCACACAAGATAAAACACATAAATGACAAAGGGGGTCATTGCATTATTCTTGTAGGCGAATTAAATCAGAGAAAGGTGATCATCCCAACTACCCTTGAAATCGATCACACAAGATTTTAACATATCTTCTAGGGTTTGAATGGTACGCTCTGTCTCTCTATCCGTCTGCGGGTGAAATGTTGTGCTAAGGTTAACTTGAGTACCAAGACCCTTCTGAAATGACTTGCAGAAAAGAAAGGTAAACTGAGGACCTCTATCTGAGATGATAGACAAAGGATCCCCATGCAACCTCACAATTTCATTAAGGTAAAGCTTGGCATAGTCCTCTGCCAAATCTGTAGTCTTGACCACCAAAAAGTGAGAAAACTTAGTCATCCTATCAACTATCACCCAAATGGAATCATGATGTCTGCGAGTACGCGGTAACCCTTTGATGAAATCCATATTGATCACTTCCCACTTCCAAGTAGGAATGTCGATCTCTTGAGTAATACCCCCTGGTTTCTGATGTTCTACCTTAACTTGCTGGTAATTGGGGCACTTACTCACAAAATCTGCTATATCCCTCTTCATGTCATTCCACCAATAGACTTCCCGCAGATCGCTGATCTACCGTGGTTTCACGGTATTTCTAATGCTTTTTCCTTAAGTTTAGTGTGTGTTGAAAGCCTTTTTGTGTTGATTTTTATGTAAGTTTCTCTTTGTTTGCAGAAAATCTGTCCAAGGATGAACGCGGGAGTTTTTGAGAAAGAAATACAGAAGAGACCACCTACGGAATCCATGACGTTCCGTCGAGGCTGTGACGGTCCGTAGGTGGCATCGTAGTGAAGGGAGAAGTTGCTGAAGGAAAAAAGGGAAGTCTAACCAAGTGTGGGATTACGGAAGTCCATGACGGACCGTCATAGCCACAACGGTCCATCCTGCTTGTTCGTCGTGATGATCAGAGAAGTAGTCCTAGTACCCAAATTCCAAGAAGTTCAAGTATTTTGGAACGAAGACCCTCGACGGACCGTCGTGCTTGAAATGGTCTGTCATACCTGTCCGTCGAGGGGATTGAAGAAAGCAACAGAAGAATGTGTGAAGTATGGGACGACGAAGGCTATGACGGTCCGTCGTGTCTATGACGGTCCGTCACGTGGTCCGTCGACCCAAACGTGTTTGGACAGATTTTTAGTAAATAGAATCTTTATTTGATTAGATTTTGTTTTTATTATAAATAGTTGGAAAAACCTCGTTTTTTGGGTTAGACTTTCTGGATAATTTTTATTTTTTTAGTTCTTCTATTATAGTATTGAATTCTCGATTTGGGGAATTAAGATACTTTTTCGGGAATTAATTGTTGGTGATTTTGTGATTATTCAAGTTGAATTTTGGGAAACTATTCGTTTTCATAAAAGTAAGTGGATGAATTCTTCCATTAACAATATGAATTGTGTAATTATGAACATGGGTAACTAAACTTCATAGCTAGGGTTATGGGAACCATGGGTGAATAACAAGGTAAAAATCAAACTTAAATAACAATTCTAGAGTAGTGTCTTGCATGTATTGACACTTCTTCGGATCGCCAACGTTAGAACTCGCCTTAATGCTACTTGCCGGACCAAGGAGGTAGATAATAGGAAAAGCATTATCAACATAGATTTATTGTAGACTATCTAATAGGCTAGTATTGGTTGGTACGAGTTAATAACTTAGTCAAATACCGAATACGATGTTTAATATTAGGTAAAGATAAGGGTTAGTATAGCAACACACGTAGCCGGACCAAGGTGCGGAGTGAAATTCTCTAGATGCCGGACCAAGGATTTAGAGATACATAACTTATCACTTTACATGCAAGATATTAGGATAGAATTGTTATAGTTAGATTTATCAAGTTAGAAACCTGTGGGGAACACTTAAGCCCTAGTTAATTTTATAATTTGATTTAACTCCGAAAGCTGAATCTGTTAGTTGTTCTTTTTTATTTAGTTAATCAGTTTCATTAATTTAGAAATAAAACCCCCCTTTTTGTCTTTTGTTTTCTCAGAAAATAGTTGGCTAAATAATAGTAATAATAGAATAAAGTTAAGTCTGAACTATTTTCCTTGTGGGATCGATCTCAACCTCATTAGTTGGGTTCTTTACTTGATACGACCGCTTTACTTCTTATTTGAGAAGTAAATTTGAGCGTATCAAATTTTGGCGCCGCTGCCGGGGAAAGTAGCTTTTAGATTAACTTAAACTTATTACCAAAGTTTAGTCAATATTTTCCTGATTTTACTTTTTCTGTTGTTTTTGATTTTTTTTCCAGAAATAACGTCCTTGTATGCCAAATACACGGAGAGGAAGAGAACCCTTGTTTCCCTACGATCACGAGTTAGAGCGTACACTACGCAATATGAATCGAAACTTGTGTATAAATGATGATGATCCAAACCAGAACATCCCAGCTCCGGTTGATGCTCATGGTCGATTATTACCTGAGAATCCTGGTCAAGGTGCACAAAGGGGACAAAATCCTGCTCCACGTCCTCAAGAATACTACAGAGGTTATGATAATATTGCAGATTCTGATGGGCCACTTGTCTTACCCCCTCTACCAGAAGGTCACACCTTTGTAGTCACTAGTAGTCTAATGCAAATGCTCACGGCTAGAGGTTTGTTTTCAGGACTACCGTCTGAGGACCCACATGCCCATATAGCTAAGGTGAGGGCAGTGTGTAAAAGCTATGTAGGGAGGCCTAATTTGAATTTGGATGTAATAGGGCTAAAAGTATTTCCTCTCTCACTGACGGGAGAGGCTGCTATTTGGTTCACTGAGCTCCCTTATAACTCAATTTTCACTTGGAACAAACTAAGGGACGTTTTCTTAGCACGTTACTACCCGGTCTCCAAGAAACTAAATCACAAAGACAGAGTGAACAACTTTGTGGCACTACCAGGAGAGTCAGTTAGCAGTTCTTGGGATAGGTTCACTTCATTTTTGAGAAGTGTCCCCAATCACCGCATAGATGATGAGTCAATGAAAGAATATTTCTACCGGGGACAGGATGATAATAATAAAGCGGTATTGGATACTATAGCAGGTGGTTCTTATGGGGAGTGTCCTTATGCTGAAATTGCCGAAACATTAGAGAAAATCTCCCGGAATAATAAAGCATGGAGTACTAGGAAATCAGATACTGGGAGAAATACTTTTGCAGTGCAATCCACACACAACCCAGCCACAAATGAGATTCGTGAAGAGATGTCACAGATGAGAACTGAGCTTGGGTTGGTGTTAAAACATGTCACTGGGGGTGCAGAAAAGATAAACGCAGTGAACTACTTGTCTAAACCACCACCACCGACTGATGAATATTATTATGAGGAAGATTCCTATGTAGTAAATGATCAGACGGGGGGTTTCCGACCGAATGCCCAAGGCTCCAATCAGGAGAATTGGCGCCAAGGTCAAGGGAATCAAGGTCGGAACTATGGTAACTACAACCGTGAGGGTAATTATGTCTGTGATGGAAATAACAACCGCGACAACAACTTCAACAGGGGTAACTATGGTAACAGAAATGATAGGAGTGGGCCCTATGTTCCTCCTCAAAATCGTGAAGTTACTCCTAGGGATGGTGGAGGTAGTATGGCGCGAGTTGAGGATATGTTGCACAAGATGAGGAGGAGGTTCGATGCGAGCGATGAGCACACCAAAGAGTTAAGGAGTGATGTAGCGGGTATTGGACAGAAAGTCGATACACATGCCATATCAATTAAGCAGCTTGAATTGCAAATGGCTCAATTATCTGCGACTGTGAACACACGGCAACCGGGCACTCTTCCTAGCAACACTGTCCAAAATCCAAAAATTGATGGACACTGTATGGCACTTACTACTCGTGGTGGTAAACAAACTATTGACCCACCTATGCCGTCTATTGTGGAAAAGGTGATGAGAGATAATGACAAAGTGATAGAGGTTAGTGATGAAGTAGAAGATAACACTGAAAAAGATACTGAAGCGCCTAAAAAGGTAACTCCCATGCCTAGACCACCAACCCCCTTTCCTCAAAGATTAGTGAAAAAGACTGAGGATGGTAAATATAGGCATTTTATAAAAATGTTGAAGCAACTTTCTATCAATGTCCCTTTGGTAGAAGCTCTTGAACAAATGCCCGGTTATGCCAAGTTTATGAAAGATTTGGTTACAAAGAAAAGATCTGTCACTTTTGAGGATGATGACAGAATGTAGCATTGTAGTGCTATTGCTACAAGGTCTTTAGTGCAAAAGAAAGAAGATCCGGGTGCATTCACTATTCCTTGTACAATCGGGTTATTACATTTTGCGAAAGCATTATGTGATCTGGGGGCAAGCATAAATCTCATGCCCCTCTCGATTTACAAGAAGTTGGGTTTGGGTGACCCAAAGCCCACCGCGATGCGGCTACTGATGGCCGATAGAACAGTAAAAAGGTCTATAGGGATACTCCATGATGTGCTAGTAAAAGTGGAGTCGTTCATATTTCCGGCAGATTTTGTTATTCTTGATTGTGAAGTCGATTTTGAGGTGACTATTATTCTGGGGAGGCCATTCCTTGCTACGGGTAGAGCTTTAGTTGATATGGAAAAGGGACAGATGAAATTTTGGTTGAACAATGAAGAAGTGACTTTCAATATTTATAGGTCCATGCGGCAGAGTAGTGAGCTCCAATCGGTATCTGCCATATCCTACAAAGTTGGTGAATCACCCGAGACACAAATAGAAGAACGTCTAGGGGTAGAAGCACTGGCGGCAGTGATAATGAATTTTGATAATGAATGCATTGAAGAATATGGGTCATTAGTCGCTGCTCTGGATCGTGGTAATGTTCGGTTTAAACCGAAGAAATATGAGCTAGACATGAAGAATCGCGAGTCTCCACCCGCTAAACCATCTATAGAGGAGGCTCCAAAGCTAGAACTAGAAGCTCTCCCACCTCATCTCAGGTATGAATTCTTAGGAAACGGTGACACATTGCCGGTAATCATTGCATCAGATCTGAATGAACAACAAGTTGAGAGTTTGGTCAAAGTGCTAAAAAGGTTCAAAAGAGCTATTGGGTGGACCATTGCGGATATTATTGGGATCCCACCTGGTATTTGTTCTCATAAATCCAACTCATGCCCGATCATAAGCCAAGTATTGAGTACCAGAGACGCTTAAATCCACCTATGCAAGAGGTCGTGAAGAAGGAAATCATAAAATGGTTGGATGCTGGAGTAATATATCCGATCGCCGATAGTAGTTGGGTCTGCCCTGTTCAGTGTGTACCTAAGAAAGGGGGAATGACTGTGGTCCCCAATGAAAAAATGAACTTGTTCCAATGAGTCCGGTGACTGGATGGAGGGTGTGTATGGATTACCGGAAATTAAATGCATGGACCGAAAAGGACCATTTTCCCATGCCCTTCATGGATCAGATGTTGGATAGACTCGCTGGAAAAGGGTGGTACTGTTTTCTTGATGGTTATTCAGGGTATAATCAGATTTCTATTGCACCAGAAGATCAAGAGAAGACCACTTTTACTTGTCCATATGGGACCTTTGCGTTCAAGAGAATGCCGTTTGGGTTGTGCAATGCACCCGCCACATTTCAGAGATGTATGATGTCAATATTCTCCGACATGGTAGAAGATACTATTGAGGTTTTTATGGATGATTTTTCTATGGTTGGTGAATCATTCGAGCGATGTTTGAGCCATTTATCTGAGGTTCTTAAGAGATGTGAAGACTGCAATTTAGTACTCAATTGGGAGAAATGCCACTTCATGGTCAAAAAAGGTATTGTTTTGGGCCATCGCATTTCAGAAAATGGCATAGAAGTTGATCGAGCCAAAGTCGAGGTGATAGAGAGACTTCCTTCACCTATCTCTGTAAAAGGTATGAGAAGATTTCTTGGACATGCAGGTTTTTACAGGAGATTCATCAAAGATTTCTCAAAAATTACACATCCATTGTGCAAACTGCTGGAGAAAGATTGTAAATTTTATTTTGATGAATCCTGTCTTAAAGCATTCGGCGATCTAAAAGAAAAATTTGTATCAGCACCTATCATTATTTCTCCGGATAGGAGCAGTCCATTTGAGGTGATGTGTGATGCGAGTGGGGTTGCCCTTGGTGTGGTATTGGGACAAATAAGGGACAAAATCCTTCATCCCATTTACTATGCTAGTAAAGCCCTCAATGAAGCTCAGAAGAACTATACAGTAACTGAACAAGAGCTCCTTGCAGTAGTATTTGCTTTTGAAAAATTTCGCTCCTATTTGATAGGTACTAGAGTTATAGTGCATACTGACCATTCAGCCCTGAGATATTTGATGGCAAAGAAGGATACGAAACCGAGGTTAATTCGTTGGGTATTACTACTGCAAGAATTTGACTTTGAGGTAAGGGATATAAAAGGGACCGAAAATCAAGTTGCTGATCACTTGTCCCATCTAGAAGATGAAGCTATGAGAGAGTTGGTGGATAAGACTGATATTGATGACACGTTCCCCGATGAGCATGTATTGGCTGCCTCACAAGACCTGATTCCATGGTTCGCAGATTTTGCGAACTACTTAGCTAGTGATATTGTTCCATCGGACTTGTCTTTTCATCAAAGGAAAAAGTTCATGTACGATGTGAAGAAGTTCTTTTGGGATGAACCATACTTATACAGGAGCTGTGCTGATGGGCTCATTCGGCGTTGTGTGCCAGAAGTTGAGATGTTGAGTGTTTTAGAGACATTCCATTCCTCACCCCTTGGTGGACATCATAGTGGTGTCCGGACTGCTCATAAGATCTTACAATGTGGTTACTATTGGCCAACTATTCATCAAGATGGTCATGAGTTCACCAAAGCATGTGATAGATGCCAAAGAGATGGCGGCATTTCAAGAAAGCAAGAGCTCCCTCTAAACCCCATTCTTGTGATTGAGTTATTTGATGTTTGGGGTATTGAATTTATGGGTCCGTTTGTGAGTTCTCATGGAATGAAGTATATTTTAGTAGCAGTTGATTATGTATCTAAGTGGGTGGAAGCCATCGCCCTCACAAACAATGAGGGGAAGAGTGTCACTGCATTCTTGAAAAGAATATATTCTCTCGATTTGGTACCCCACGGGCAATTATTAGTGATGGGGGATCCCACTTTTGCAACAAATTGTTCAAGGGATTATTGGAGAAATATGGGGTTTGCCATAATGTGGCCACTCCTTACCATCCTCAAACTAGTGGGCAAGTTGAAGTATCAAATAGGGAGATCAAACAGATTTTGTCAAAAACAGTGAACGCTAGTAGAACAGATTGGTCAAGGAGGCTTTATGATGCTCTTTGGGCTTACCGGACAGCGTATAAGACTCCCATAGGTATGTCCCCATACCAACTAGTATATGGGAAAGCATGTCATCTTCCGGTTGAATTAGAGCATAAAGCCATGTGGGCTATGAAGAAGTTAAAAATGGACTGGAACGAAGCTGCAGAACAACGGTTAAATGGGTTAAATGAACTTGATGAATTTCGCCTAAAGGCTTATGAAAGCTCAGCCCTCTACAAAGAAAAGATGAAGAAGTACCATGACCTAAAAATCGAGAAATGAGAGTTTATGATTGGGGATTCAGTGCTTTTATTCAACTCTAGATTGCGCTTATTTCAGGGCAAGCTAAAGTCCAAATGGACTGGCCCTTACTTGATCACCCAACTATTCCCTCATGGAGCGGTTGAGTTGGAGAACAACGAAGGTGTTCGGTTTAAGGTGAACGGACAACGTCTCAAAATCTATATAGGTCATGTGGAATCGGCGAATGAGGTGATTGAGGTATATCATCTTGATGAAGTCTGAGTAATCGAGTGTCCTCAGTCGTGCCGCGACGTTAAATCAGGCAGTGGTTGGGAGGCAACCCAATATTTATCATCTAACCACTTTATAGTTTTTCTTTCCAGTAACGGTAGCATTTTCTATTAATGGGTTATAAATTTTGAGGTAGCACATCTCCAGGAAGTTCTGCAGAAAAATTACTCTGCCACATTCACTGACGGATACATCGACGGACCGTCACATGACTCCGTCGTGCCAGGTACGCTCTTTAGTTTTTTTAAGAATTAGGGCACATGCAACGGACCCTATGACGGACCATCACATCTTTGGCGGACCGTCATCGGGGTTTCGTCACTTCATTACCCGGCTACCCGACCCGACCCGGCTAAAGAATTTTAAAAGTTTTTAAACGTTTTTAACCCCTCACCCCTTCATTAATCAGTTTTCTTTCCCTCTTTCCCCCATTTCCTCCCCTTTCAACTTCTTTCTCTTCCCAAATTCCCCACATTCTCCCATTTTCCATACCAAATCTCCCTTCTTGGTCGGAGTCTGCTGCTGTGCCTCTCAGTTTTCTCAATTGGGTGTCATCACTTTCGTATTATTTTCTCCTCTTCCTAGGTATGTGTTTCTGAAACTCTACCCATTTACTCTTCTTTTTTTTTTTTTCTTTACTATTAACATATGGGCCTTTGCTCTTTGAATAGATATTGTCTAACTTAGGTTATTACTCCACAAAATACCTGGATAAGACTAGAGTAATTATGGCTTTATACTTATAAATTTGATAGGTATTTAGGTTAAAGAGCATTAGATAAATGCTGGGTCTTTGGTATGAATCACATGGGGTGAATATGGCATCCCCAGTTCTGTCTCTGAATGACAGCACGAAAACCCGATGACGGACCATTGTACCCATGACGGTCCGTCCTGCACAACCGTCGTGACGGTCAGAGACCCCTATCCTAAGGGTCTCAACACTTTTTCTAAGTGTCCACTGACGGACACATGTGACAGACCGTCATACCCATGACGGTCCGTCCTGCACAACCGTCGTGACAGTCAGAGACCCCTATCCTAATGGTCTCAACATTTTTTCTAAGTGTCCACTGACGGACACATGTGACGGACCGTTATACCCACGACGGTCCGTCCTGCACAACCCTCGTATCGGTCAGAGACCCCTGTCCTAAGGGTCTCCACACTTTTTCTAAGTGTCCACTGACTGACACATGTGACGGACCGTCATGCCCACGACGGTCCATCCTGCACAACCGTCGTATCGGTCAGAGACCCCTGTCCTAAGGGTCTCCACACTTTTTCTAAGTGTTCACTGACGGACACATGTGACGGACCATCATACCGACGACGGTCCGTCCTGCACAACCGTCGTATCGGTTAGAGACCCCTGTCTTAAGGGTCTCCACACTTTTACTAAGTGTCCACTAACGGACACATATGACGAACCGTCATACCCACGATGTCCCGTCCTAAACAACAATCGTATCAGTCAGAGACCTTCCTTCTGATACTTTATATTGCTAAGTATTACATGACGGACAGCAGGACGGTCCGTCATACGCACGATGGGCCGTCACCAGGTCCGTCTTGCCTTACTGCTACTTCAGAGCTGTTATCACTGGTTTGAATTTCTGTGTATTATTGTCTCATTTTTTTCTTGTCATGTTTCATCCTTCTAGTACTAATGATGATTCGTTACAGGTACTACCTCTCATGGAACCTAAACAAGATCACGTTTACGCACGTGGGCGTTCTAAATCAGTCGCCCCGTCTGCCTGATTAGTGCTAAGCTCTGATGATGAGCATGATCAAGAGTACGTGCCCTCAGGCACTGCTACTACAGCACGAGCTCCACGTGTACCGAGCGCCACACCCAAGAAGGTGGCGCCCGGCATAGTCACTGCCTCCTAGTCTGATGAGGAGCGCACACTGACCGGCACACCTTCTGGGTCAGCTTCCCAAGACGAAGGAGCATCTGGCTCCTTAGGAGTTTCGTGGTCAGAGGAAGCCTCCGGGTCCACAGAAGCCTCTGCCCCCGCCACAGCTACACAGTCTGCCTCGGATGATGAGGCTGACAGCACTGACTCCACCCCTGGCTCACCAACTGGAGTCCCTGCCCCGGTCATTGATCAGCCCAACCGGTGGTGTGTCAATGGGTAGTACAAAGTATACTTAGACGCCAAGGTTCTAAATGACAGAGGCATCATGACACGGACCCTTACACTGGAGAGGCGGGTCCTCACGGGGAGTCTCCCCACCATGCCAGATATTCACACTCTTTTCACCAGACACCGGCTGGAGTGGACGGCTCGTTCTTTGGGCTGCTACAGTAAGGAGTTAGTCTGAGAGTTCTATGCCTCTTATGTGGCCACTCTCCAATCACAGATTGATAGGCGGTCTGCCCCCGCCAAATAGGCCCCACTTGAGCACGTCCGAGTACGCGGCATACAGGTTGACATCTCCCTACCAGCCATCTGCCGATATCTGTACGGCACGGATGTTGACATAACCAGGACACCTCTCACCGCCGAGTTCGACTACCGGTGGCAAATTGTTAAAGAGGAATGGTTCTTACGCGAGCCTTTGCTGAGAGAGACCACCAAGAGGTGGATGGCACAGCACTTGTCTATTGATGGAGAGGCTGCGGATTGGGTGATGGAGCCGAAGGGAGCCATCAGGAAGGCCAACTTGACCTTTACGGCCAAGTTTCTTTGGTTGATAGTCCGCCATTGTCTCTCCCCCACTGCTGCTGATAATATATTCACATGGGATCGTGCTGTTCTGATGGCCGCCATGATGGCAGGGTTCGAGGTCGATTTCGCTTGGCTTCTCCAAACGGTCATGCATGAGAGGGCTTTCAAGATCACCACCACTTACCCTTTTCCTTGCATGATTTTCTCTTTGTGCAGATCTGTAGGTGTGCCCATTTGGCACATTGACCAGCTCAGGACCCCGCAAGGAAATGTTGACATCGGCCTCATCAGGGATGAGGCCAATGAGTTGGCCTCACGTAGAGGGCCCCGCCCAGAGGTGGTCCCACTCGATGAGAACCTGGCCGATACCATAGAGCATGCTCATGCGGCTTCCCAGGCTGCTTCTGCACACACTGACGCTACCCCAGTCGAGTCTATCCTGGGTAGTAGCACTGCCCCGAGCTCCTCTCGCTCGGCTCCTTCCGCCACTCTGGTCCCACTTGCTAGGGTCCAGAAAATCGAGGCACAGATGGCTACAGTTCTGCATCACATCCAGCCTTGGATGCAGAGGACTATTGCTGAGGCAGAGGAGCGCATGGAGCGCAAGATGGCACAGCACACAGAGAGGAAGATCGCAGAAGTACATCAGCGTTTAGACGCTTTTGAGTTGCGAGTGCTAGCCCGACCAGCACCTCCGGCGGACATGTCGACCCTTCAGGCTGCGGTTGAGAGTCTGTGGGCTGATCTTGATACGATCCTAGAGGCGAGGGTACCTGAGTCTGAGGCCCCTTCTGCAGAGCCTGCTGATGACACAGTGATGGCTGCTCTTTTTGCCACTTCTGATGTTCCACCACCTCCCCCACGAGAGCATGCCAAGAGACGCATGGGTCGAGAGGAGGATGAGGCTAGGGCAAGGAAGAAGGAGCGCCGTGCGATGGAGGCTGCGAGGAGAGCCTCGATTGCTGCTGAGGAGGCCCGTAAGTTGAGGGTTGTAGAGTTAGCTGCCGGGGCGTCTAGCTCCAAAATTGTCGATTTTGTGGGAGGCACTACTGATGGTGCAGTTGATGCTGAGGACATTACTGAGGATGTACAGACTACGCAGGGAGTTGGTTCTAGTGAACCGGACCAACCAGCTTGCTGATCGCCGACGCTTAGCACCTCAGGTTTGCTTCACTTACCTTTTGAGTAGTTTAGCTTTTCTATGCATTGGGGACAATTGCATATATTTTTGTTGGGGGTGGGGTAAACGGAACGTGAGTACTTGGGTGAATTCTGAGTAGCCCAAGTTCATGATCCTCTTTGGGGGTTTTCTTGCCTGTGTTCTTTTTCCCCACGAGACTGATTACTTTTATTGTTGAACCGGCATGTCATATTTTATGTACATAGTATAAATCTGAAGCATGATGGCTAAAATAAATATGATATCTCGATAATCAAAATGATGCATGACTATGATATCTCGATAATCAAAATGATGCATGACTAGGCATAATAAGTGATAATTGTGTGGTTTGAAACATGAAATAAAGATACACTACTGCATGATCTTGAATCTAAGACTTGAACTAGGTGTCTAATTATCTGGGAATGCAAGGAATGTCAAGTGAGTGTGAGGTGAATTCGAATGTCCACCATCAATACTGAGCTAGAACTTGCCTGGTTAGTCCTGCTAAAAGTGAGTCAAAATAATCAATTAGGAAAGGATCATAGGCCCTTGTTCGAAATAGTCAATCTTGAGCCTAAAAATAACAGAAAACCAAATGAAGTTAATCCATTTTTGATCCAAATGAATTGAGCTTAAAATAGATCTTTCTTTTTCACCCCAAATGATCTTCTCTGGGAATAATGTGTTGGCCGTGGTCCCTCCTTGGACATGTGCACCTCAGTCTATGCCAAAAGCATAAGTTGAGGGTGGCTAATGCAGAAAGCAACCTTGTTTTGGCCCTGACCCAACCATGGGTATTGTGAACCTTGACTCATGGCAAAATCATGAGTTAAGGGTGTCTGTTATAAGGAAAACCCCGGAAAGTGGGGTTGAAAGAATGAAGAGAAAGAAAGAATAAAACAGAAGTGACTAAAAATAAACAAATAAAATATATGAATAAAAAGCAAAATAAACACAAGAAAAGAGAAAAGTCACTTACACATAAGGATAAGAAAGGGAAAACAGCAAAGTGAAAACAAAATTGAGTAATAGGGTGAAATAAAATGATAACAAGGTGGTTCGCTTAGCCGATATGTCAAGGAGGGCAACAAGTCACTAAAGTATACCTAAATGCACCCTCCTGACCCTGAGCCTATGTTACAATCTAAAAAAGTCCTATTGTGATCCTAAGAGTTGTATGGCGAACTTGAAATAGTGAAAATAAGGGCAAGCCTATGGCAATATGTATAAATGAGTTGTGAATTTGTTCTGAGAGTGAGTGTCGAAAATTGATCCTTATACTCAAACTAAAATCATTGTGTGAAAAATGAGGATGTTATTTGAAGTGAGGACAGGAGTTGCAATACCAGAAATATTAGCATCTGGGTGAGAAATTGAAGAGGATAGGTATCATTGCGTAGTGAGTCTGGGTCATGGTTTGATTCTACACAACTCAATGCCTAATAGTGATACCATGCATGAACATAATGAGAATAATCGAGATTGATAACCAAATGATTGCGGAAGTTAAAATATGGATACTTTTGTACAAAGATTTTGTAGTGAGTCAGAGTGCGTCACTTGAGGACAAACAACGAATTTAAGTTGAGGGTGTTGATGTACCGTGGTTTCACGGTATTTCTAATGCTTTTTCCTCAAGTTTAGTGTGTGTCGAAAGCCTTTTTGTGTTGATTTTTATGTAAGTTTCTCTTTGTTTGCAGAAAATCTGTCCAAGGATGAACGCGGGAGTTTTTGAGAAAGAAATACAAAAGAGACCACCTACGAAATCCATGACGGTCTGTTGAGGCTGTGACGGTCCGTAGGTGGCATCGTAGTGAAGGGAGAAGTTGCTAAAGGAAAATGGGGAAGTCTAACCAAGTGTGGGATTACGAAAGTCCATGACGGACCGTCATAGCCACGATGGTCCATCCTGCTTGTTCGTCGTGATGATCAGAGAAGTAGTCCTAGTACCCAAATTCCAAGAAGTTCAAGTATTTTGGAACGAAGACCCTCGATAGACCGTCGTGCTTGAAACGGTCCGTCATACCTGTCCGTCAAGGGGATTGAAGAAAGCAACAGAAGAATGTGTGAAGTATGGGACCACAAAGGCTATGACGGTCCGTCGTGTCCATGACGGTCCATCACGTGGTCCGTTGACCCAGACGCGTTTGGACAGATTTTTAGTAAATAGAATCCTTATTTGATTAGATTTTGTTTTTATTATAAATAGTTGGAAAAACCTCGTTTTTGGGGTTAGACTTTCTGGATAATTTTTAGTTTTTTTAGTTCTTCTATTATAGTATTGAATTCTCGATTTGGGGAATCAAGATACTTTTTCGGGAATTGATTGTTGGTGATTTTGTTGATTATTCAAGTTAAATTCTGGGAAACTATTCGTTTTCATAAAAGTAAGTGCATGAATTCTTTCATTAACAATATGAATTGTGTAATTATGAACATGGGTAACTAAACCTCATAGCTAGGGTTGTGGGAACCATGGGTGAATAACAAGGTAAAAATCTAACTTAAATAACAATTCTAGAGAAGTGTCTTGCATGTATTGATAATTCTTTCGTATAGAAGTCTTTTTAACGGATGGCCAACTTTAGAACTCGCCTTAATGCTACTTGCCAGACCAAGGAGGTAGATAATAGGAAAATAATTATCAACATAGATTTAGTGTAGACTATCTAATAGGCTAGTATTGGTTGGTACGAGTTAATAACTTAGTCAAATACCGAATACGATGTTTAATATTAGGTAAAGATAAGGGTTAGTATAGCAACACACGTAGCCGGACCAAGGTGCGGAGTGAAATTCTCTAGATGCCGGACCAAGGATTTATAGATACATAACTTATCACTTTAGATGCAAGATATTAGGATAGAATTGTTATAGTTAGATTTATCAAGTTAGAAACCTGTGGGGAACACTTAAGCCCTAGTTACTTTTATAATTTGATTTAACTCCGAAAGTTGAATCTGTTAGTTGTTCATTTTTATTTAGTTAATCAGTTTCATTAATTTAGAAATAAAACCCCCCTTTTTGTCTTTTGTTTTCTCGGAAATTAGTTGGCTAAATAATAGTAATAATAGAATAAAGTTAAGTCTGAACTATTTTCCTTGTGGGATCGATTTCAACCTCATTAGTTGGGTTCTTTACTTGATATGACCGCTTTACTTCTTATTTGAGAAGTAAATTTGAGTGTATCAATCCCGGTACATCTGATTGGCACCTGGATGAATAGAATATCTGGAGTTATGGGCTACTGCAAGAATATGCTGTCTCAACTCCCCCACATCAGGAACACACAATCTACCTTGGTAGCGAAGTACACTATTTCCCCCTTGGGAGAAAACCTTCACTCTCTGATTATGGACTGCACCCTTAAGTTCAAGCAAGATTGGATCACGGTCTTGCTTTTCCTTAACCTCCACTACCAAAGAAGATTCTGCCCCATTTTGAACTGTTACATCACTATCTGATTTGCTCATAAGGCGAACTCCTAAGCGAGCAAGCCTGTGAACATCCTTCACTAGCTCCTTCCTTTCTTCCACAACATGGGCTACACTACCCATAGATAGTCTACCAAGAGCGTCTGCTACTACATTCGCCTTACCAGGATGATAATGCACACTCATATCATAATCCTTAAGGAACTCAAGCCATCTCCTCTGGCGAAGATTCAACTCTTTCTGGGTGAACATATACTGAAGGCTCTTATGGTCAGTGAACACATCTACATGAACACCATACAAGTAGTGTCTCTATATCTTGAGTGCAAACACCACTGCTGCAAGCTCGAGGTCATGAGTTGGATAGTTTTTCTCATGCACCTTAAGTTGTATAGAAGCATAAGCTATGACCTTATCTTGTTGCATAAACACGCAACCAAGGCCAACTCTGGACGCATCATAATAGATCATATAACCATCTGAACCCTCTGGTAGAGTCAAGACAGGATCTGTAGTGAATTTAGTTTTTGATTCTGCAAAGCTTTTCTCACAATTATCTGACCATTGAAACTTGACCATCTTCTGAGTCAACCTAGTCAATGGTGAGGCTATGGATGAAAATCCTTCCACTATCCTTCTATATTAACCGGCTAGACCTATGAAACTTCTGATATATCTTGCAGAGGTAGGTTTGAGCCATTGTTTCACTGCTTGT
This sequence comes from Solanum sitiens, assembly GCA_016801875.1. Classification (NCBI taxonomy): domain Eukaryota; kingdom Viridiplantae; phylum Streptophyta; class Magnoliopsida; order Solanales; family Solanaceae; genus Solanum; species Solanum sitiens. Next base: position 463,466 of record JABWTJ010000062.1, on the reverse strand, counting down.
ATATTCTGTGAATCCACTCGGATCCCCTCCCTAGATACAATGTGACCAAGTAAAGCAACATATTGCAACCAGAACTCACATTTTCTAAACTTAGCGAATAACTGACGATCTTTTAGAGTCTGCAGAACAACTCTCAAATGACTTGCATGTTCTTCCACATTCCCAGAGTAAACGAGGATATCATCAATAAAGACGATAATGAACAAGTCCAAGTACCGTTTGAACACTCTGTTCATCAGATACGTAAAAGCTGCAGGAGCATTGGCTATTCCAAATGAAATAACTACAAATTCATAATGACCATATCGAGTTCTGAATGCTGTATTCGACATGTCACTATCTTTGATTTTGAGATGATGATAACCCGATCTGAGGTCTATCTTTGAGAAATGTCTAGCACCCTAAAGTTGGTCAAACAAGTCATTAATCCTGGGTATAGGATACTTATTCTTAATTGTGACCCTGTTCAACTGCCTATAGTCAATGCACATTGTGAGAGAACGTTCTTTCTTCTTTACGAACAACACTGGTGCACCCCATTGAAAAATACTAGGTCTGATGAAACTCTTATCTAGAATGTCTTTTGACTTCTCTTTAAATTCCTTAAGCTCTGGTGGAGACATTCTATAAGGAGGAATAGAAATAGGCTGGGTATCTGGAAGGAGATCAATTCCAAAGTTGATATTCCTTTAGGGAGGAACTCCGGGAAGATCTTCTGGAAACACTTATGGAAACTGACTGACTACAGGAACTGACTCAAGAGTTGGGGTTTCAGAGATCGAATCCTTAACCCAAACTAGATGATAGAGGTAACCCTTAGAGATCATCTTTTTGGCCTTAAGGTAAGAAATAAATCGACCAGAGGCGCTAAGCTACTACCCTTGCATTATAAGATTGGTTCGTCTGGAAACTAATAACGAACAATCCTAGTTTTACAATCGACTGAGGCATAACATGAATGTAACCAATCCATGGATAGAATGACATAGAAGTCTACCATTTCTAACTCTACAAGATCTGCTGAGGTGACTTTCTGAGAGACTGTGACAGGGCAATTTCTGTATGCCCGTCTAGCTATAACTGGGTCACCGACTAGAGTAGAGACTAAGAAATGTTCTGAGAGAGTTTCTGGACTAACACTTAATTGGACTGCTATGTAAGGAGTTACAAAATAAAGAGTAGCCCCTGGATCTAACAATGCATAAATATCAAGGTCAAAGACTCGTAATGTACAAATGACTACATCAGGAGAACCTTTCTGATCCTAGCGAGCCTGAAGAGCATACAAACTGTTTTGGCGCTTACCACCACCTGTAACAGATGAGTTACCTTGCTGAGTCGAGCGACTTGCTGGTGCTGATGAAGTTGTAGATTGAGATCTACCATTTCCACCTCCTTGACCTTGTCTAGAAGGACAATCCCTCAACCTGTGACCAGACTGCACCAGACTGCCCGCACCTAAAACACTCTTCCTTTCCTGCAAGGCACTCGTATGGATGGTTCTTACTGCACTTATGGGAAGTGGAATAAGTCTTGGTGCCTGAAACAATTCCCTGAGACTTAGAGCCTGGTACCCTAACCTTCTGGTCATACCTGTTCTAGGAGGATGGACACTAGCTGATGAAACGACTGGAGCAAAAAACTTTTGCTGACTTTGTGAGCGATTTCCACCACCTGATTCTGCTGAGAATAGTCATAGTTCCAGTCCTATCCTTCTTATTCTCCTTATCATGTTCCCTAAACTTATCACCCTCAACATGCTGAGCATGAGTCATAATCCTAGAGATGTTCATATCTCCCAGTAACATAGCATTTCTGCACTCAATTTTCACCAAATATGACACTCCATAAAAAAACTTATTCATCTGAGCCCTAGAGTCAACAACCATGTGAGGAGCATACCTGGAGAGTTGGTTAAACTTCATCCCATACTCTTGGACCGTCATGTTTCCCTGCCTTAAGTTCATGAATTCCTGAGCCTTTGCTTCTCTCAAGTCTATTGGGAAATACCTATCGAGAAAAGAGTCGCTAAAGTAATACCAAGTGATAGGAGCTGCATTTTCTCCCCTATTCTCCTTCCACTGAGTGTAGCAGATATGAGAAACATCTTTCAGCTGGTATGATACCAAGTCGACCCGATCATTCCCAGTACCCTGCATAACCTCAAAGATCTTATTCATCTCATCTCGGAAATTCTGAAGGTTCTCACTAGTATGTGATCATAAGAACTCAGGCGGATTCATCCTAACAAATTCACGGACCCTGGCTGCTGCTGATCCACCATTTACATTCATAGGATCTTGAACCCGCTGATTGTCCTTGTTTGTGACACTCTTAGCCAACTTATGAATGGTACTTCTGAATTCAGTAGAGGAGACTTCTTGATTTGGGAGTGGAGGAGCTGCATTTGCGTTCCTTGCATTCACATTAATGGCGTTCACATTCCTGGCGTTAGCTCTACGAGGAGGCATGATCTGAAACGTAGAACGTCAAGTTAGAGTGGAATAAGATCATACCTTACGCACGATAAGAGTAACAAGAAAGTGAAGTTTTTCGAAAAACACTTTGTAGCCTCCCTCTCATTAGATGTGGTGCACTTCACACCCATGAAAAGGACTCTACTTAGTGTGGCTTTTCAGACATCCTAGGACTCTTTACGTAAGAAATAAATTGACCCAGAGGCGCTAAGCTACTACCCTTTCATTCTAAGATTGGTTCTTCTGGGAACTGAAAACAAACAATCCTAGTTCTATAATCGACTCAGGAATAACATTAATGTAACCAATACATTACTAGAATGACATCGAAGTCTACCATTTCTAACTCTACAATATCTGCTGAGGTGACTTTTTGAGAGAATGTGAAAGAGCAATTTCTTTATACCAGTCTATCTATAATTGGGTCACCGACTAGAATAGAGACTAAGAAAGGTTCTGAGAGAGTTAATGGACTGACACTGAATTGGACTGCTATGTAAGGAGTTACAAAAGAAAGAGTAGCCCCTGGATCTAACAACGCATAAATATCAAGGTCAAAGACTCGTAACGTACCAGTGACTACATCAGGAGAACCTTTGTGATCCTTGCGAGCCTGAAGAGCATACAACGTGTTCTGGCACTGACCACCACCTGTAACAGATGAGTTACCCATCTGAGTTGGGTGACTTGTTGGTGCTGATGAAGTTGTAGACTGAGCTCTACCATTTCCACCTCCTTGACCTTGTCTAGAAGGACAATCCCTCAACCTTTGACCTGACTACACTAGACTGCACCCAAAACACTCTTCCTTTCCTGCAAGGTACTCACCTGGATGGTTTTTACTATACTTATGGGAAGTGGGGTAAGTCTTGGTGCCTGAAACACTTCCTTGAGACTTAAAGCCTGGTACCCTAACCTTCTGGTTATACATGTTCTAGGAGGATGGAACAGTAGCTGATGAAAGGGCTGGAGCTGAAAACTTTTGCTAACTATGTGAGAGATTTCTAACACCCGATTTCTGCTGAGAATAGTCATAGTTCCCAGTCCTATCCTTCTTATTCTCCTTATCCTGTTCCCTAAACTTATCACCCTCAACCTGCTGAGCATGAGACATAATCCTAGAGATGTTCATATCTCCCAGTAACATAGCATTTCTGCACTCAATTTTCACCAAATATGACACTCCATAAAAAAACTTATTCATCTGAGCCCTAGAGTCAACAACCATGTGAGGAGCATACCTGGAGAGTTGGTCAAACTTCATCCCATACTCTTGGACCGTCATGTTTCCCTGCCTTAAGTTCATGAATTCCTGAGCCTTTGCTTCTCTCAAGTCTATTGGGAAAAACCTATCGAGAAAAGTCTCGCTAAAGTAATCCCAATTTATAGGAGCTGCATTTTCTCCCCTATTCTCCTTCCACTGAGTGTACCAGATATGAGAAACATCGTTCAGCTGGTATGATACCAAGTCGACCCGATCATTCCCAGTAACCTGCATAACCTCAAAGATCTTCTTGATCTCATCTAGGAAATTCTAAAGGTTCTCACTAGTATGTGATCATAAGAACTCAGGCGGATTCATCCTAACAAATTCACGGACCCTGGCTGCTGCTGATCCACCATTTACATTCATAGGATCTTGAACCCGCTGATTGTCCTGGTTTGTGACACTCTTAGCCAACATCTGAATGGTACTTCTGAATTCAGCAGTGGAGAATTCTTAATTTGGGACTGGAGGAGCTGCATTTGCGTTCCTTGCATTCACATTAATGGCGTTCACATTCCTGGCGTTAGCTCTACGAGGAGGCATGATCTGAAACGTAGAACGTCAAGTTAGAGTGGAATAAGATCATACCTTACGCACGATAAAAGTAACAAGAAAGTGAAGTTTTTCGAAAAACACTTTGTAGCCTCCCTCTCATTAGATGTGGTGCACTTCACAGCCATGAAAAGGACTCTACTTAGTGTGGCTTTTCAGACATCCTAGGACTCTTTACGTAAGAAATAAATCGACCCAGAGGCGCTAAGCTACTACCCTTTCATTCTAAGATTGGTTCTTCTGGGAACTGAAAACGAACAATCCTAGTTCTATAATCGACTCAGGAATAACATTAATGTAACCAATACAGGACTAGAATGACATCGAAGTCTACCATTTCTAACTCTACAAGATCTCCTGAGGTGACTTTTTGAGAGAATGTGAAAGAGCAATTTCTTTATACCAGTCTATCCATAATTGGGTCACCGACTAGAATAGAGACTAAGAAAGGTTCTGAGAGAGTTTCTGGACTGACACTGAATTGGACTGCTATGTAAGGAGTTACAAAAGAAAGAGTAGCCCCTGGATCTAACAATGCATAAATATCAAGGTCAAAGACTCGTAACGTACCAGTGACTACATCAGGAGAACCTTTGTGATCCTTGCGAGCCTGAAGAGCATACAACGTGTTCTGGCACTGACCACCACCTGTAACAGATGAGTTACCCAGCTGAGTTGGGTGACTTGTTGGTGCTGATGAAGTTGTAGACTGAGCTCTACCATTTCCACCTCCTTGACCTTGTCTAGAAGGACAATCCCTCAACCTTTGACCTGACTACACTAGACTGCACCCAAAACACTCTTCCTTTCCTGCAAGGTACTCACCTGGATGGTTTTTACTATACTTATGGGAAGTGGGGTAAGTCTTGGTGCCTGAAACACTTCCTTGAGACTTAAAGCCTGGTACCCTAACCTTCTAGTTATACATGTTCTAGGAGGATGGAACAGTAGCTGATGAAAGGGCTGGAGCTGAAAACTTTTGCTAACTATGTGAGAGATTTCTAACACCCGATTTCTGCTGAGAATAGTCATAGTTCCCAGTCCTATCCTTCTTATTCTCCTTATCCTGTTCCCTAAACTTATCACCCTCAAACTGCTGAGCATGAGTCATAATCCTAGAGATGTTCATATCTCCCAGTAACATAGCATTTCTGCACTCAATTTTCACCAAATATGACACTCCATAAAAAAACTTATTCATCTGAGCCCTAGAGTCAACAACCATGTGAGGAGCATACCTGGAGAGTTGGTCAAACTTTATCCCATACTCTTGGACCGTCATGTTTCCCTGCCTTAAGTTCATGAATTCCTGAGCCTTTGCTTCTCTCAAGTCTATTGGGAAAAACCTATCGAGAAAAGTCTCGCTAAAGTAATCCCAATTTATAGGAGCTGCATTTTCTCCCCTATTCTCCTTCCACTGAGTGTACCAGATATGAGAAACATCGTTCAGCTGGTATGATACCAAGTCGACCCGATCATTCCCAGTAACCTGCATAACCTCAAAGATCTTCTTGATCTCATCTAGGAAATTCTGAAGGTTCTCACTAGTATGTGATCATAAGAACTCAGGCGGATTCATCCTAACAAATTCACGGACCCTGGCTGCTGCTGATCCACCATTTAAATTCATAGGATCTTGAACCCGCTGATTGTCCTGGTTTGTGACACTCTTAGCCAACATCTGAATGGTACTTCTGAATTCAGCAGTGGAGAATTCTTAATTTGGGACTGGAGGAGCTGCATTTGCGTTCCTTGCATTCACATTAATGGCGTTCACATTCCTGGCGTTAGCTCTACGAGGAGGCATGATCTGAAACGTAGAACGTCAAGTTAGAGTGGAATAAGATCATACCTTACGCACGATAAAAGTAACAAGAAAGTGAAGTTTTTCGAAAAACACTTTGTAGCCTCCCTCTCATTAGAGGTGGTGCACTTCACAGCCATGAAAAGGACTCTACTTAGTGTGGCTTTTCAGACATCCTAGGACTCTTTACGTAAGAAATAAATTGACCCAGAGGCGCTAAGCTACTACCCTTTCATTCTAAGATTGGTTCTTCTGGGAACTGAAAACGAACAATCCTAGTTCTATAATCGACTCAGGAATAACATTAATGTAACCAATACAGGACTAGAATGACATCGAAGTCTACCATTTCTAACTCTACAAGATCTCCTGAGGTGACTTTTTGAGAGAATGTGAAAGAGCAATTTCTTTATACCAGTCTATCCATAATTGGGTCACCGACTAGAATAGAGACTAAGAAAGGTTCTGAGAGAGTTTCTGGACTGACACTGAATTGGACTGCTATGTAAGGAGTTACAAAAGAAAGAGTAGCCCCTGGATCTAACAATGCATAAATATCAAGGTCAAAGACTCGTAATGTACCAGTGACTACATCAGGAGAACCTTTGTGATCCTTGCGAGCCTGAAGAGCATACAACGTGTTCTGGCGCTGACCACCACCTGTAACAGATGAGTTACCCAGCTGAGTTGGGTGACTTGTTGGTGCTGATGAAGTTGTAGACTGAGCTCTACCATTTCCACCTCCTTGACCTTGTCTAGAAGGACAATCCCTCAACCTTTGACCTGACTACACTAGACTGCACCCAAAACACTCTTCCTTTCCTGCAAGGTACTCACCTGGATGGTTTTTACTATACTTATGGGAAGTGGGGTAAGTCTTGGTGCCTGAAACACTTCCTTGAGACTTAAAGCCTGGTACCCTAACCTTCTAGTTATACATGTTCTAGGAGGATGGAACAGTAGCTGATGAAAGGGCTGGAGCTGAAAACTTTTGCTAACTATGTGAGAGATTTCTAACACCCGATTTCTGCTGAGAATAGTCATAGTTCCCAGTCCTATCCTTCTTATTCTCCTTATCCTATTCCCTAAACTTATCACCCTCAAACTGCTGAGCATGAGTCATAATCCTAGAGATGTTCATATCTCCCAGTAACATAGCATTTCTGCACTCAATTTTCACCAAATATGACACTCCATAAAAAAACTTATTCATCTGAGCCCTAGAGTCAACAACCATGTGAGGAGCATACCTGGAGAGTTGGTTAAACTTCATCCCATACTCTTGGACCGTCATGTTTCCCTGCCTTAAGTTCATGAATTTCTGAGCCTTTGCTTCTCTCAAGTCTATTGGGAAAAACCTATCGAGAAAAGTCTCGTTAAAGTAATCCCAAGTGATTGGAGCTGTATTTTCTCCCCTATTCTCCTTTCACTGAGTGTACCAGATATGAGAAACATCTTTCAGCTGGTATGATACCAAGTCGACCCGATCATTCCCAGTAACCTGTATAACCTCAAAGATCTTCTTGATCTCATCTACGAAATTCTGAAGGTTCTCACTAGTATGTGATCATAAGAACTCAGGCGGATTCATCCTAACAAATTCATGGACCCTGGCTGCTGCTGATCCACCATTTACATTCATAGGATCTTGAACCCGCTGATTGTCCTGGTTTGTGACACTCTTAGCCAACATCTGAATGGTACTTCTGAATTCAGCAGTGGAGACTTCTTAATTTGGGAGTAGAGGAGCTGCATTTGCGTTCCTCGCATTCACATTAATGGCGTTCGCATTCCTGGCGTTATCTCTACGAGGAGGCATGATCTTAGACGTAAAACGTCAAGTTAGAGTGGAATAAGATCATACCTTACGCACGATAAGAGTAACAAGAAAGTGAAGTTTTTCCAAAAACACTTTGTAGCCTCCCTCTCATTAGATGTGGTGCACTTCACACCCATGAAAAGGACTCTACTTAGTGTGGCTTTTCAGACATCCTAGGACTCTTTACGTAAGAAATAGATCGACCCAGAGGCGCTAAGCTACTACCCTTTCATTCTAAGATTGGTTCTTCTGGGAACTGAAAACGAACAATCCTAGTTCTATAATCGACTCAGGAATAACATTAATGTAACCAATACAGGACTAGAATGACATCGAAGTCTACCATTTCTAACTCTACAAGATCTCCTGAGGTGACTTTTTGAGAGAATGTGAAAGAGCAATTTCTTTATACCAGTCTATCCATAATTGGGTCACCGACTAGAATAGAGACTAAGAAAGGTTCTGAGAGAGTTTCTGGACTGACACTGAATTGGACTGCTATGTAAAGAGTTACAAAAGAAAGAGTAGTCCCTGGATCTAACAATGCATAAATATCAAGGTCAAAGACTCGTAACGTACCAGTGACTACATCAGGAGAACCTTTGTGATCCTGGCGAGCCTGAAGAGCATACAACGTGTTCTGGCGCTGACCACCACCTGTAACAGATGAGTTACCCAGCTGAGTTGGGTGACTTGTTGGTGCTGATGAAGTTGTAGACTGAGCTCTACCATTTCCACCTCCTTGACCTTGTCTAGAAGGACAATCCCTCAACCTTTGACCTGACTACACCAGACTGCACCCAAAACACTCTTCCTTTCCTGCAAGGTACTCACCTGGATGGTTTTTACTATACTTACGGGAAGTGGGGTAAGTCTTGGTGCCTGAAACACTTCCTTGAGACTTAAAGCGTGGTACCCTAACCTTCTGGTCATACCTGTTCTAGGAGGATGGAACAGTAGCTGATGAAAGGGCTGGAGCTGAAAACTTTTGCTAACTATGTGAGAGATTTCTAACACCCGATTTCTGCTGAGAATAGTCATAGTTCCCAGTCCTATACTTCTTATTCTCCTTATCCTGTTCCCTAAACTTATCACCCTCAAACTGCTGAGCATGAATCATAATCCTAGAGATGTTCATATCTCCCAGTAACATAGCATTTCGGCACTCAATTTTCACCAAATATGACACTCCATAAAAAAACTTATTCATCTGAGCCCTAGAGTCAACAACCATGTGAGGAGCATACCTGGAGAGTTGGTTAAACTTCATCCCATACTCTTGGACCGTCATGTTTCCCTTCCTTAAGTTCATGAATTCCTGAGCCTTTGCTTCTCTCAAGTCTATTGGGAAAAACCTATCGAGAAAAGTCTCGTTAAAGTAATCCCAAGTGATTGGAGCTGTATTTTCTCCCCTATTCTCCTTCCACTGAGTGTACCAGATATGAGAAACATCTTTCAGCTGGTATGATACCAAGTCGACACGATCATTCCCAGTAACCTGCATAACCTCAAAGATCTTCTTGATCTCATCTACGAAATTCTGAAGGTTCTCACTAGTATGTGATCATAAGAACTCAGGCGGATTCATCCTAACAAATTCACGGACCCTGGCTGCTGCTGATCCACCATTTACATTCATAGGATCTTGAACCCGCTGATTGTCCTGGTTTGTGACACTCTTAGCCAACATCTGAATGGTACTTCTGAATTCAGCAGTGGAGACTTCTTAATTTGGGACTGGAGGAGCTGCATTTGCGTTCCTCGCATTCACATTAATGGCGTTCGCATTCCTGGCGTTATCTCTACGAGGAGGCATGATCTTAAACGTAAAACGTCAAGTTAGAGTGGAATAAGATCATACCTTACGCACGATAAGAGTAACAAGAAAGTGAAGTTTTTCCAAAAACACTTTGTAGCCTCCCTCTCATTAGATGTGGTGCACTTCACACCCATGAAAAGGACTCTACTTAGTGTGGCTTTTCAGACATCCTAGGACTCTTTACGTAAGAAATAAATCGACCCAGAGGCGCTAAGCTACTACCCTTTCATTCTAAGATTGGTTCTTCTGGGAACTGAAAACGAACAATCCTAGTTCTATAATCGACTCAGGAATAACATTAATGTAACCAATACAGGACTAGAATGACATCGAAGTCTACCATTTCTAACTCTACAAGATCTCCTGAGGTGATTTTTTGAGAGAATGTGAAAGAGCAATTTCTTTATACCAGTCTATCCATAATTGGGTCACCGACTAGAATAGAGACTAAGAAAGGTTCTGAGAGAGTTTCTGGACTGACACTGAATTGGACTGCTATGTAAGGAGTTACAAAAGAAAGAGTAGCCCCTGGATCTAACAATGCATAAATATCAAGGTCAAAGACTCGTAACGTACCAGTGACTACATCAGGAGAACCTTTGTGATCCTGGCGAGCCTGAAGAGCATACAACGTGTTCTGGCGCTGACCACCACCTGTAACAGATGAGTTACCCAGCTGAGTTAGGTGACTTGTTGGTGCTGATGAAGTTGTAGACTGAGCTCTACCATTTCCACCTCCTTGACCTTGTCTAGAAGGACAATCCCTCAACCTTTGACCTGACTACACCAGACTGCACCCAAAACACTCTTCCTTTCCTGCAAGGTACTCACCTGGATGGTTTTTACTATACTTACGGGAAGTGGGGTAAGTCTTGGTGCCTGAAACACTTCCTTGAGACTTAAAGCGTGGTACCCTAACCTTCTGGTCATACCTGTTCTAGGAGGATGGAACAGTAGCTGATGAAAGGGCTGGAGCTGAAAACTTTTGCTAACTATGTGAGAGATTTCTAACACCCGATTTCTGCTGAGAATAGTCATAGTTCCCAGTCCTATACTTCTTATTCTCCTTATCCTGTTCCCTAAACTTATCACCCTCAAACTGCTGAGCATGAGTCATAATCCTAGAGATGTTCATATCTCCCAGTAACATAGCATTTCTGCACTCAATTTTCACCAAATATGACACTCCATAAAAAAACTTATTCATCTGAGCCCTAGAGTCAACAACCATGTGAGGAGCATACCTGGAGAGTTGGTTAAACTTCATCCCATACTCTTGGACCGTCATGTTTCCCTGCCTTAAGTTCATGAATTCCTGAGCCTTTGCTTCTCTCAAGTCTATTGGGAAAAACCTATCGAGAAAAGTCTTGCTAAAGTAATCCCAAGTCATTGGAGCTGTATTTTCTCTCCTATTCTCCTTCCACTGAGTGTACCAGATATGAGAAACATCTTTCAGCTGGTATGATACCATAGTCGACCCGATCATTCCCAGTAACCTGCATAACCTCAAAGATCTTCTTGATCTCATCTACGAAATTCTGAAGGTTCTCACTAGTATGTGATCATAAGAACTCAGGCGAATTCATCCTAACAAATTCACGGACCCTGGCTGCTGCTGATCCACCATTTACATTCATAGGATCTTGAACCCGCTGATTGTCCTGGTTTGTGACACTCTTAGCCAACATCTGAATGGTACTTCTGAATTCAGCAGTGGAGACTTCTTAATTTGGGACTGGAGGAGCTGCATTTGTGTTCCTTGCATTCACATTAATGGCGTTCACATTCCTGGCGTTAGCTCTACGAGGAGGCATGATCTGAAACGTAGAACGTCAAGTTAGAGTGGAATAAGATCATACCTTACGCACGATAAGAGTAACAAGAAAGTGAAGTTTTTCGAAAAACACTTTGTAGCCTCCCTCTCATTAGATGTGGTGCACTTCACACCCATGAAAAGGACTCTACTTAGTGTGGCTTTTCAGACATCCTAAGACTCTTTACGTAAGAAATAAATCGACCCAGAGGCGCTAAGCTACTACCCTTTCATTCTAAGATTGGTTCTTCTGGGAACTGAAAACGAACAATCCTAGTTCTATAATCGACTCAGGAATAACATTAATGTAACCAATACAGGACTAGAATGACATCGAAGTCTACCATTTCTAACTCTACAAGATCTCCTGAGGTGACTTTTTGAGAGAATGTGAAAGAGCAATTTCTTTATACCAGTCTATCCATAATTGGGTCACCGACTAGAATAGAGACTAAGAAAGGTTCTGAGAGTTTCTGGACTGACACTGGATTGGACTGCTATGTAAGGAGTTACAAAAGAAAGAGTAGCCCCTGGATCTAACAATGCGTAAATATCAAGGTCAAAGACTCGTAACGTACTAGTGACTACATCAGGAGAACCTTTGTGATCCTGGCGAGCCTGAAGAGCATACAACGTGTTCTGGCGCTAACCACCACCTGTAACAGATGAGTTACCCAGCTGAGTTGGGTGACTTGTTGGTGCTGATGAAGTTGTAGACTGAGCTCTACCATTTCCACCTCCTTGACCTTGTCTATAAGGACAATCCCTCAACCTTTGACCTGACTACACCAGACTGCACCCAAAACACTCTTCCTTTCCTGCAAGGTACTCACCTGGATGGTTTTTACTATACTTACGGGAAGTGGGGTAAGTCTTGGTGCCTGAAACACTTCCTTGAGACTTAAAGCCTGGTACCCTAACCTTCTGGTCATACCTGTTCTAGGAGGATGGAATAGTAGCTGATGAAAGGGCTGGAGCTGAAAACTTTTGCTAACTATGTGAGAGATTTCTAACACCCGATTTCTGCTGAGAATAGTCATAGTTCCCAGTCCTATACTTCTTATTCTCCTTGTCCTGTTCCCTAAACTTATCACCCTCAAACTGCTGAGCATGAGTCATAATCCTAGAGATGTTCATATCTCCCAGTAACATAGCATTTCTGCACTCAATTTTCACCAAATATGACACTCCATAAAAAAACTTATTCATCTGAGCCCTAGAGTCAACAACCATGTGAGGAGCATACCTGGAGAGTTGGTTAAACTTCATCCCATACTCTTGGACCATCATGTTTCCCTGCCTTAAGTTCATGAATTCCTGAGCCTTTGCTTCTCTCAAGTCTATTGGGAAAAACCTATCGAGAAAAGTCTCGCTAATGTAATCCCAAGTGATTGGAGCTGTATTTTCTCCCCTATTCTCCTTCCACTGAGTGTACCAGATATGAGAAACATCTTTCAGCTGGTATGATACCAAGTCGACCCGATCATTCCCAGTAACCTGCATAACCTCAAAGATCTTCTTGATCTCATCTACGAAATTCTGAAGGTTCTCACTAGTATGTGATCATAAGAACTCAGGCGGATTCATCCTAACAAATTCACGGACCCTGGCTGCTGCTGATCCACCATTTACATTCATAGGATCTTGAACCCGCTGATTGTCCTGGTTTGTGACACTCTTAGCCAACATCTGAATGGTACTTCTGAATTCAGCAGTGGAGACTTCTTAATTTGGGACTGGAGGAGCTGCATTTGCGTTCCTTGCATTCACATTAATGGCGTTCGCATTCCTGGCGTTATCTCTACGAGGAGGCATGATCTTAAACGTAAAACGTCAAGTTAGAATGGAATAAGATCATACCTTACGCACGATAAGAGTAACAAGAAAGTGAAGTTTTTCCAAAAACACTTTGTAGCCTCCCTATCATTAGATGTGGTGCACTTCACACCCATAAAAAGGACTCTACTTAGTGTGGCTTTTCAGACATCCTAGGACTCTTTACGTAAGAAATAAATCGACCCAGAGGCGCTAAGCTACTACCCTTTCATTCTAAGATTGGTTCTTCTGGGAACTGAAAACGAACAATCCTAGTTCTATAATCGACTGAGGAATGACATTAATGTAACCAATACATGACTAGAATGACATCGAAGTCTACCATTTCTAACTCTACAAGATCTGCTGAGGTGACTTTTTGAGAGAATGTGAAAGAGCAATTTCTTTATACCAGTCTATCTATAATTGGGTCACCGACTAGAAGAGAGACTAAGAAAGGTTCTGAGAGAGTTTCTGGACTGACACTGAATTGGACTGCTATGTAAGGAGTTACAAAAGAAAGAGTAGCCCCTGGATCTAACAATGCATAAATATCAAGGTCAAAGACTCGTAACGTACCAGTGACTACATCAGGAGAACCTTTGTGATCCTGGCGAGCCTAAAGAGCATACAACGTGTTCTGGCACTGACCACCACCTGTAACAGATGAGTTACCCAGCTGAGTTGGGTGACTTGTTGGTGCTGATGAAGTTGTAGACTGAGCTCTACCATTTCCACCTCCTTGACCTTGTCTAGAAGGACAATCCCTCAACCTTTGACCTGACTACACCAGACTGCACCCAAAACACTCTTCCTTTCCTGCAAGGTACTCACCTGGATGGTTTTTACTATACTTACGGGAAGTGGGGTAAGTCTTGGTGCCTGAAACACTTCCTTGAGACTTAAAGCGTGGTACCCTAACCTTCTGGTCATACCTGTTCTAGGAGGATGGAACAGTAGCTGATGAAAGGGCTGGAGCTGAAAACTTTTGCTAACTATATGAGCGATTTCTAACACCCGATTTCTGCTGAGAATAGTCATAGTTCCCAGTCCTATCCTTCTTATTCTCCTTATCCTGTTCCCTAAACTTATCACCCTCAACCTGCTGAGCATGTGTCATAATCTTAGAGATGTTCATATCTCCCAGTAACATAGCATTTCTGCACTCAATTTTCACCAAATATGACACTCCATAAAAAAACTTATTCATCTGAGCCCTGGAGTCAACAACCATGTGAGGAGCATACCTGGAGAGTTGGTTAAACTTCATCCCATACTCTTGGACCGTCATGTTTCCCTGCCTTAAGTTCATGAATTCCTGAGCCTTTGCTTCTCTCAAGTCTATTGGGAAAAACCTATCGAGAAAAGTCTCGCTAAAGTAATCCCAAGTGATTGGAGCTGTATTTTCTCCCCTATTCTCCTTCCACTGAGTGTACCAGATATGAGAAACATCTTTCAGCTGGTATGATACCAAGTTGACCCGATCATTCCCAGTAACCTGCATAACCTCAAAGATCTTCTTGATCTCATCTACGAAATTCTGAAGGTTCTCACTAGTATGTGATCATAAGAACTCAGGCGGATTCATCCTAACAAATTCACGGACCCTGGCTGCTGCTGATCCACCATTTACATTCATAGGATCTTGAACCCGCTGATTGTCCTGGTTTGTGACACTCTTAGCCAACATCTGAATGGTACTTCTGAATTCAGCAGTGGAGACTTCTTAATTTGGGACTGGAGGAGCTGCATTTGCGTTCCTTGCATTCACATTAATGGCGTTTGCATTCCTGGCGTTATCTCTACGAGGAGGCATGATCTTAAACGTAAAACGTCAAGTTAGAGTGGAATAAGATCATACCTTACGCACGATAAGAGTAACAAGAAAGTGAAGTTTTTCCAAAAACACTTTGTAGCCTCCCTCTCATTAGATGTGGTGCACTTCACACCTATGAAAAGGACTCTACTTAGTGTGGCTTTTCAGACATCCTAGGACTCTTTACGTAAGAAATAAATCGACCCAGAGGCGCTAAGCTACTACCCTTTCATTCTAAGATTGGTTCTTCTGGGAACTGAAAACGAACAATCCTAGTTCTATAATCGACTGAGGAATGACATTAATGTAACCAATACATGACTAGAATGACATCGAAGTCTAGCATTTCTAACTCTACAAGATCCGCTGAGGTGACTTTTTGAGAGAATGTGAAAGAGCAATTTCTTTATACCAGTCTATCAATAATTGGGTCACCGACTAGAATAGAGACTAAGAAAGGTTCTGAGAGAGTTTCTGGACTGACACTGAATTGGACTGCTATGTAAGGAGTTACAAAAGAAAGAGTAGCCCCTGGATCTAACAATGCATAAATATCAAGGTCAAAGACTCGTAACGTACCACTGACTACATCAGGAGAACCTTTGTGATCCTGGCGAGCCTGAAGAGCATACAACGTGTTCTGGCGCTGACCACCACCTGTAACAGATGAGTTACCCAGCTGAGTCGGGTGAATTATTGGTGCTGATGAAGTTGTAGACTGAGCTCTACCATTTCCACCTCGTTGACCTTGTCTAGAAGGACAATCCCTCAACCTGTGACAAGACTGCACCAGACTTCCCGCACACAAAACACTCTTCCTTTCCTGTAAGGCACTCGCCTAGATGGTTCTTACTACACTTATGGGAAGTGGGGTAAGTATTGGTGCCAGAAACACTTCCCTCAGACTTAGAGCCTGGTACCCTAACCTTCTGGTCATACCTGTTCTTGGAGGATGGAACACTAGCTGATGAAAGGGCTAAATTTGAAAACTTTTGCTGACTCTATGAGCGATTTCCACCACCCAATTTCTGCTGAGAATAGTCATAGTTCCTAGTCCTATCCTTCTTATTCTTCTTATCTTGTTCCCTAAACTTATCACCCTCAAGCTTTGCGCATGAGTCATAATTCTAGAGATCTTAATATCTCCAAGTAACATAGCATTTCTGCACTCAGTTTTCACCTAATCTGACACTCCATAAAAAAACTTATTCATTTGAGCCCTAGAGTCAACAACCATGTGAGGAGCATACCTGGAGAGTTGGTTAAACTTCATCCCATACTCTTGGACCGTCATGTTTCCCATCCTTAAGTTCATGAATTCCTGAGCCTTTGCTTCTCTTAAGTCTATTGGGAAAAACCTATCGAGAAAAGTCTCGCTAAAGTAGTCCCAAGTGATAGGAGCTGCATTTGCTCCCCTATTCTCCTTCCACTGAGTGTACCAGATATGATAAACATCTTTCTGCTGGTATGATACCAAGTCAACCAGATCATTCCCAGTAACCTGCATAACCTCAAAGATCTTATTGATCTCATCTAGGTAATTCTAAGGGTTCTCAATAGTATGTGATCATAAGAACTCAGGCGAATTCATCCTAATAAAGTCACGGACCCTTGTTGCTGCTGATCCACCATTTACATTCATAGGATCTTGAACCCACTGATTGTTCTGGTTGGTGACACTCAGAGCCAACATCTGAATGTCACTTCTGAATTCAGCATTGGAGACTTCCTAATTTGGGACTGGAGGAGCTGCATTTGCATTCCTTGAATTCACATTAATGGCGTTCGCATTACTGGTGTTAGCTCTACGAGGAGGCATGATCTGAAACGTAGAACGTCAAGTTAGAGTGGAATAAAATCATACCTTACGCACGATAAAAGTAACAAGAAAGTGAAGTTTTTCCAAAAACACTTTGTAGCCTCCCTCTCATTAGATGTGGTGCGCTTCACACCCATGAAAAGGACTCTACTTAGTGTGGCTTTTCATACATCCTAGAACTCTTTACGAAAGAAATAAATCGACCTAGAGGCGCTAAGATACTACCGTTGCATTTTAAGATTGGTTCATCGGGAAACTGAAAACGAACAATCCTAGTTCTACAATCGACTGAGGCATAATATGAATGTAACTAATACATGCCTAGAATGACATCGAAGTCTACCATTTCAAACTCTACAAGATCTGCTGAGGTGACATTCTGAGAGACTGTGAAAGGGAAATTTCTTTATACCCATCTATCATAATTGGGTCACCGACTAGAGTTGAGACTAAGAAAGGTTCTGAGAGAGTTTCTGGACTAACACTGAATTGGACTTCTATGTAAGGAGTTACAAAAGAAAGAGTAGCCCCTGGATCTAACAATGAATAAACATCAAGGTCAAAGACTCGTAACGTACTAGTGACTACATCAGGAGAACCTTTCTGATTCTGGCGAGCCTAAAGAGCATAAAACCTATTCTGGCGCTGACCACCACTTGTAATAGATGAGTTACCATGCTGAGTCGGGCGATTTGCTGGTGCTGATGAAGTTTTAGACTGAGCTCTACCATTTCCACCTACTTGACTTTGTCTAGAAAGACAATCCCTCAACCTGTGACAAGACTGCACCAAACTTCCCGCACCCAAAACACTCTTCCTTTCCTAAAAGGCACTTGCCTGGATGGTTCTTACTACACTTACGGGAAGTGGGGTAAGTCTTGGTGCCTGAAACACATCCCTGAGACTTAGAGTTTCTTACCCTAACCTTTTGGTCATACCTGTTGTAGAAGGATGGAACACTAGCTGATGAAAGGGCTAGAGTTGAAAACTTTTGCTGACTCTATGAGCGATTTCCACCACCCAATTTCTGCTGAGAATAGTCATAGTTCCTAGTCGTATCCTTCTTATTCTCCTTATCCTGTTCCCTAAACTTATCACCCTCAACCTGCTGCGCATGAGTCATAATTCTAGAGATCTTAATATCTCCCAGTAACATAGCATTTCTGCACTCAGTTTTCACCAAATCAGACACTCCATAAAAAAAACTTATTCATTTGAGCCCTAGAGTCAACAACCATGTGAGGAGCATACCAGGAGAGTTGGTTAAACTTCATCCCATTCTCTTGGACCGTCATGTTTCCCTGCCTTAGGTTCATGAATTCCTAAGCCTTTGCTTCTCTTAAGTCTATTTGGAAAAACCTATCGAGAAAGTCTCGCTAAAGTAATCCCAAGTGATAGGAGCTGCATTGCTCCCCTATTCTCCTTCCACTGAGTGTACCAGATATGAGAAACATCTTTCTGCAGGTATGATACCAAGTCAACCCGATCATTCCCAGTAACCTGCATAACCTCAAAGATCTTATTCATCTCATCTAGGTAATTCTGAGGGTTCTCACTAGTCTGTGATCATAAGAACTCAGGCGGATTCATCCTAACAAAGACACGGACCCTGGGTGATGCTAATCCACCATTTACATTCATAGGATCTTGAACCCGCTAATTGTTCTGGTTGGTGACACTTAGAGCCAACATCTGAATGTCACTTCTGAATTCAGCATTGGAGACTTTCTGATTTGGGATTGGAGGAGCTGCATTTGCATTCCTTGCATTCACATTAATGGCGTTCGCATTCCTGGCATTAGCTCTATGAGGAGGCATGATCTGAAACGTAGAACGTCAAGTTATAGTGGAATAAGATCATACCTTACGCACGATAAAAGTAACAAAAAAGTGAAGTTTTTCCAAAAACACTTTGTAGGCTCCCTCTCATTAGATGTGGTGCACTTCACACCCATGAAAAGGACTCTACTTAGTGTGGCTTTTCATATATCCGAGGACTCTATACGTAAGAAATAAATCGACCCAAAGGCGCTAAGCTACTACCCTTGCATTCTAACATTGGTTCTTCTGGGAACTAAAAATGAACAATCCTAGTTTTATAATCGACTGAGGAATAACATGAATGTAACCAATACATGACTAGAATGACATCGAAGTCTACCATTTCTAACTCTACAAGATCTGCTGAGGTGACTTTTTGAGAGAATGTGAAAGAGCAATTTCTTTATACCGGTCTATCTATAATTGGGTCACCGACTTGAATAGAGACTAAGAAAGGTTCTGAGAGAGTTTCTGGACTGACACTGAA
The DNA here is from genome assembly GCA_016801875.1 of Solanum sitiens. Classification (NCBI taxonomy): domain Eukaryota; kingdom Viridiplantae; phylum Streptophyta; class Magnoliopsida; order Solanales; family Solanaceae; genus Solanum; species Solanum sitiens. Next base: position 444,157 of record JABWTJ010000062.1, on the reverse strand, counting down.
TTGGACTGTTATGTAAGGAGTTACAAAAGAAAGAGTAGCCCCTGGATCTAACAATGCATAAATATCAAGGTCAAAGACTCGTAACGTACTAGTGACTACATTAGGAGAACCTTTGTGATCCTGGCGAGCCTGAAGAGCATACAACGTGTTCTGGCGCTGACCACCACCTGTAACAGATGAGTTACCCAGCTGAGTCGGGTGACTTGTTGGTGCTAATAAAGTTGTAGACTGAGCTCTACCATTTCTACCTCCTTGACTTTGTCTAGAAGGACAATCCCTTAACCTTTGACCAGACTACACCAGACTGCACCCAAAACACTCTTCCTTTCCTGCAAGGTACTCACCTGGATGGTTTTTACTATACTTATAGGAAGTGGGGTAAGTCTTGGTGCCTGAAACACTTCCCTGAGACTTAAAGCCTGGTACCCTAACCTTCTCGTCATACCTGTTCTAGGAGGATGGAACAGTAGCTGATGAAAGGGTTGGAGCTGAAAACTTTTGCTAACTATGTGAGCGATTTCTAACACCCGATTTCTGCAGATAATAGTCATAGTTCCCAGTCGTATCATTCTTATTCTCCTTATCCTGTTCCCTAAACTTATCACCGTCAACCTACTGAGCATGAGTCATAATCCTAGAGATGTTCATATCTCAAAATAACATAGCATTTCTGCACTCAGTTTTCACCAAATCTGACACTCCATAAAAAAACTTATTCATTTGAGCCCTAGAGTCAACAACCATGTGAGGAGCATACCTGGAGAGTTGGTTAAACTTCATCCCGTACTCTTGGACCGTCATGTTTCCCTTCCTTAAGTTCATGAATTCCTGGGCCTTTGCTTCTCTCAAGTTTATGGGGAAAAACGTATCGAGAAAAGTCTCGCTAAAGTAATCCCAAGTGATAGGAGCTGCATTTGCTCCCCTATTCTCCTTCCACTGAGTGTACCAGATATGAGAAACATCTTTATACCCGTCTATCTATAATTGGGTCACTGACTAGAGTTGAGACTAAGAAAGTTTCTGAGAGATTTTCTGGACTAACACTGAATTGGACTGCTATGTAAGGAGTTACAAAAGAAAGAGTAGCCCCTGGATCTAACAATGAATAAACATCAAGGTCAAAGACTCGTAACGTACTAGTGACTACATCAGGAGAACCTTTCTGATTCTGGCGAGCCTAAAGAGCATACAACCTGTTCTGGCGCTGACCACCACTTGTAATAGATGAGTTACCCTGCTGAGTCGGGCAACTTGCTGGTGCTGATGAAGTTGTAGACTGAGCTCTACCATTTCCACCTACTTGACTTTGTCTAGAAGGACAATCCCTCAACCTGTGACAAGACTGCACCAAACTTCCCGCACCCAAAACACTCTTCCTTTCCTGGAAGGCACTCGTCTGGATGGTTCTTACTACATTTACGGGAAGTGGGGTAAGTCTTGGTGCCTAAAACACATCCCTGAGACTTAGAGCCTCGTACCCTAACCTTCTGGTCATACCTGTTCTAGAAGGATGGAACACTAGCTGATGAAAGGGCTAGAGTTGAAAACTTTTGCTGACTCTATGAGCGATTTCCACCACCCAATTTCTGCTGAGAATAGTCATAGTTCCTAGTCCTATCCTTCTTATTCTTCTTATCCTGTTCCCTAAACTTATCACCCTCAAGATGCTGCGCATGAGTCATAATTCTAGAGATCTTCATATCTCCAGTAACATAGCATTTCTGCACTCAGTTTTCACCAAATCTGACAATCCATAAAAAAAACTTATTCATTTGATCCCTAGAGTCAACAACCATGTGAGGAGCATACCAGGAGAGTTGGTTAAACTTCATCCCATTCTCTTGGACCGTCATGTTTCCCTGCCTTAGGTTCATGAATTCCTAAGCCTTTGCTTCTCTTAAGTCTATTTGGAAAAACCTATAGAGAAAGTCTTGCTAAAGTAATCCCAAGTGATAGGAGCTGCATTTGCTCCCCTATTCTCCTTCCACTGAGTGTACCAGATATGAGAAACATCTTCCAGTTGGTATGATACCAAGTCAACCCGATCATTCCCAGTAACCTGCATAACCTCAAAGATCTTATTCATCTCATCTAGGTAATTCTGAGGGTTCTCACTAGTCTATGATCATAAGAACTCAGGCGGATTCATCCTAAAAAAGACACGGACCCTGGCTGCTTCTAATCCACCATTTACATTCATAGGATCTTGAACCCGCTGATTGTTCTGGTTGGTGACACTCAGAGCCAACATATGAATGTCACTTCTGAATTTAGCATTGGAGACTTCCTAATTTGGGACTGGAGGAGCTGCATTTTCATTCCTTGCATTCACATTAATGGCGTTCGCATTCCTGGCATTAGCTCTACGAGGAGGCATGATCTGAAACGTAGAACTTCAAGTTAGAGTGGAATAAGATCATACCTTACGCACGATAAAAGTAACAAGAAAGTGAAGTTTTTCCAAAAACACTTTGTAGCCTCCCTCTCATTAGATATGGTGCACTTCACACCCATGAAAAGGACTTCTACTTAGTGTGGATTTTCATACATCCTAGGACTCTTTACGTAACAAATAAATCGACCCAGAGGTGCTAAGCTACTACCCTTGCATTCTAAGATTAGTTCATCTAGAAACTGAAAACGAACAATCCTAGTTCTACAATTGACTGAGGCATAACATGAATGTAACTAATACATGACTAGAACGACATCGAAGTCTACCATTTCAAACTCTACAAGATCTGCTGAGGTGATATTCTGAGAGACTGTGAAAGGGAAATTTCTTTATACCCGTCTATCTATAATTGGGTCACCGACTAGAGTTGAGACTAAGAAAGGTTCTGAGAGAGTTTCTGGACTAACACTGAATTGTACTGCTATGTAAGGAGTTACAAAAGAAAGATTAGCCCCTGGATCTAACAATGAATAAACATCAAGGTCAAAGACTCGTAACGTACTAGTGACTACATCAGGAGAACCTTTCTGATTCTGGCGAGCCTAAAGAGCATACAACCTGTTCTGGCGCCTACCTCCACTTGTAATAGAAGAGTTACCCTGCTAAGTTGGGAGACTTGCTGGTGCTGATGAAGTTGTAGACTGAGCTCTACTATTTCCACCGACTTGACCTTGTCTAGAAGGACAATCCCTCAACCTCTGAAAAGACTGCACCAGACTTCCCGCATACAAAACACTCTTTCTTTCCTGCAAGGCACTCGCCTGGATGGTTCTTACTACACTTGAGGGAAGTGGGATAAGTCTTGGTGCCTGAAACACTTCCCTGAGACTTAGATCCTGGTACCCTAAACTTCTGGTCATACCTGTTCTAAGAGGATGGAACACTAACTGATGAAAGGGATAGAGCTGAAAACTTTTACTGATTTTTTGAGCGATTTCCACCACCCAATTTCTGCTGAGAATAGTCATAGTTCCTAGTCCTATCCTTCTTATTCTCCTTATCCTGTTCCCTAAAATTATCACCCTCAACCTGCTGCGCATGAGTCATAATTATAGAGATGTTAATATATCCAAGTAACATAGCATTTCTGCACTCAAATTTCACCAAATTTGACACTCCATAAAAAAACTTATTCATTAGAGCCCTAGAGTCAACAACCATGTGAGGAGCATACATGGAGAGTTGGTTAAACTTCATCACATACTCTTGGACCGTCATGTTTCCCTGCCTTAAGTTCATGAATTCCTGAGCCTTTGCTTCTCTTAAGTCTATTGGGAAAAACCTATCGAGAAAAGTCTGGCTAAAGTAATCCCAAGTGATAGGAGCTGCATTTGATCCCCTATTCTCCTTCCACTGAGTGTACCAGATATGAGAAACATCTTTCTGCTGCTATGATACCAAGTCAACCCGATCATTCCCAGTAACCTACATAACCTCAAAGATCTTCTTGATCTCATCTAGGTAATTCTGAGGGTTCTTACTATTCTGTGATCATAAGAACTCAGGCGGATTCATCCTAACAAAGTCACGGACCCTGGATGCTGCCAATCCACCATTTACATTCATAGGATCTTGAACCCGCTGATTGTTCTGGTTGGTGACACTCAGAGCCAACATCTGAATGTCACTTCTGAATTCAGCATTGGAGACTTCCTAATTTGCGACTGGAGGAGCTGCATTTGCATTCCTTGCATTCACATTAATGGCGTTCGCATTCCTGGCGTTTGCTCTACGAGGAGGCATGATATGAAACGTAGAACGTGAAGTTAGAGTGGAATAAGATCATACCTTACGCATGATAAAAGTAATAAGAAAGTGAAGTTTTTCCAAAAACACTTTGTAGCCTCCCTCTCATTAGATGTGGTGCACTTCACACCCATGAAAAGGACTCTACTTAGTGTGGCTTTTCATACATCCTAGGACTCTTTACGTAAGAAATAAATTGACCCAAAGGCGCTAAGCTACTACCCTTGCATTCTAAGATTGGTTCTTCTGGGAACTGAAAACGAACAATCCTAGTTCTATAATCGACTGAGGAATAACATGAATGTAACCAATACATGACTAGAATGACATCAAAGTCTACCATTTCTAACTCTACAAGATCTGCTGAGGTGACTTTTTGAGAGAATGTGAAAGAGCAATTTCTTTATACCGGTCTATCTATAATTGGGTCACCGACTAGAATAGAGACTAAGAAAGGTTCTAAGAGAGTTTCTGGACTAACACTGAATTGGACTGCTATGTAAGGAGCTATAAAAGAAAGAGTAGGCTCTGGATCTAACAATGCATAAATATCAAGGTCAAAGACTCGTAACGTACTAGTGACTACATCAGGAGAACCTTTCTGATTCTGGCGAGCCTAAAGAGCATACAACCTGTTCTGGCGCTGACCACCACCTGTAACATATGAGTTACCCAGCTGAGTCGGGTGACTTGTTGGTCCTGATGAAGTTGTAGACTGAGCTCTACCATTTCCACCTCCTTGACCCTTTCTAGAAGGACAATCCCTCAGCCTTTGATCAGACTGCACCCAAAACACTCTTCCTTTCCTGCAAGGTACTCACCTGGATGGTTTTTACTATACTTACGGGAAGTGGGGTATGTCTTGGTGCCTGAAACACTTCCCTGAGACTTAAAGCCTGGTACCCTAACCTTCTGGTCATACCTGTTCTAGGAGGATGGAACAGTAGCTGATGAAAGGGTTGGAGCTGAAAACTTTTGCTAACTATGTGAGCGATTTCTAACACCCGATTTCTGCAGATAATAGTCATAGTTCCCAGTCCTATCATTCTTATTCTCCTTATCCTGTTCCCTAAACTTATCATTCTCAACCTGCTGCGCATGAGTCATAATTATAGAGATGTTAATATCTCCAAGTAACATAGCATTTCTGCACTCAATTTTCACCAAATCTGACACTCCATAAAAAAACTTATTTATTTGAGCCCTAGAGTCAACAACCATGTGAGGAGCATACCTGGAGAGTTGGTTAAACTTCATCACATACTCTTGGACCGTCATGTTTCCCTGCATTAGGTTCATGAATTCCTAAGCCTTTGCTTCTCTTAAGTCTATTTGGAAAAACCTATCGAGAAAGTCTTGCTAAAGTAATCCCAAGTGATAGGAGCTGCATTTGCTCCCCTATTCTCCTTCCACTGAGTGTACCAGATATGAGAAACATCTTTTTGCTGGTATGATACCAAGTCAACCCGATCATTCCCAGTAACCTGCATAACCTCAAAGATCTTCTTGATCTCATCTAGGTAATTCTGAGGGTTCTTACTAGTCTATGATCATAAGAACTCAGGCGGATTCATCCTAAAAAAGACACGGACCCTGGCTGCTTCTAATCCACCATTTACATTCATAGGATCTTGAACCCGCTGATTGTTCTGGTTGGTGACACTCAGAGCCAACATCTGAATGTCACTTCTGAATTCAGCATTGGCGACTTCCTAATTTGGGACTGAAGGAGCTGTATTTGCATTCCTTGCATTCACATTAATGGCGTTCGCATTCGTGGCGTTAGCTCTACAAGGAGGCATGATCTGAAACGTAGAACGTCAATTTAGAGTGGAATAAGATCATACCTTACGCACGATAAGAGTAACAAGAAAGTAAAGTTTTTCCAAAAACACTTTGTAGCCTCCCTCTCATTAGATGTGGTGCACTTAACACCCATGAAAAGGACTCTACTTAGTGTGGCTTTTCAGACATCCTAGCACTCTTTACGTAAGAAATAAATCGACCTAGAGGCGCTAAGCTACTACCCTTGCATTCTAAGATTAGTTCGTCTGGAAACTGAAAACGAACAATCCTAGTTGTACAATCGACTGAGGCATAACATGAATGTAACTAATACATGCCTAGAATGACATCAAAGTCTACCATTTCAAACTCTACAAGATCTGCTGAGGTGACATTTTGAGAGACTGTGAAAGGGAAATTTCTTTATACCCGTCTATCTATAATTGGGTCACCGACTAGAGTTGAGACTAAGAAAGGTTCTGAGAGAGTTTCTGGACTGACAGTGAATTGGACTGCTATGGAAGGAGTTACAAAATAAAGAGTAGCCCCTGGATCTAACAATGAATAAACATCAAGGTCAATGACTCGTAACGTACTAGTGACTACAGCAGGAGAACCTTTCTGATTCTGGCTAGCCTAAAGAGCATACAACCTGTTCTTGCGCTGACCACCACTTGTAATAGATGAGTTACCCTGCTGAGTCGGGCAACTTGCTAGTGCTGATGAAGTTGTAGACTGAGCTCTACCATTCTACCTACTTGACTTTGTCTAGAAGGACAATCCCTCAACCTGTGACAAGACTGCACCAAACTTCCCGCACCCAAAACACTCTTTCTTTCCTGGAAGGCACTCGCCTGGATGGTTCTTACTACACTTATGGGAAGTGGGGTAAGTATTGGTGCCTGAAACACATCCCTGAGACTTAGAGCCTCGTACCCTAACCTTCTGGTCATACCTGTTCTAGAAGGATGGAACACTAGCTGATGAAAGGGCTAAAGTTGAAAACTTTTGCTGACTCTATGAGCGATTTCCACCACCCAATTTCTGCTGAGAATAGTCATAGTTCCTAGTCCTATCCTTCTTATTCTTCTTATCCTGTTCCCTAAACTTATCACCCTCAAGCTGCTGCGCATGAGTCATAATTCTAGAGATATTAATATCTTCCAGTAACATAGCATTTCTGCACTCAGTTTTCACCAAATCTGACACTCCATAAAAAAACTTATTCATTTGAGCCTTAGAGTCAACAACCATGTGAGGAGCATACCAGTAGAGTTGGTTAAACTTCATCCCATTCTCTTGGACCGTCATTTTTCCCTGCCTTAGGTTCATGAATTCCTAAGCCGTTGCTTCTCTTAAGTCTATTTGGAAAAACCTATCAAGAAAGTCTTGCTAAAGTAATCCCAAGTGATAGGAACTGCATTTGCTCCCCTATTCTCCTTCCACAGAGTGTACCAGATATGAGAAACATCTTTCTGCAGGTATGATACCAAGTCAACCCGATCATTCCCAGTAACCTGCATAACCTCAAAGATCTTATTCATATCATCTAGGTAATTCTGAAGGTTCTCACTAGTCTGTGATCATAAGAACTCAGGCAGATTCATCCTAACAAAGACACGGACCCTGGATGCTGCCAATCCACCATTTACATTCATAGGATCTTGAACCCGCTGATTGTTCTGGTTGGTGACACTCAGAGCCAACATCTGAATGTCACTTCTGAATTCAGCATTGGAGACTTCCTAATTTGGGACTGGAGGAGCTGCATTTGCATTCCTTGCATTCACATTAATGGCGTTCGCATTCCTGGCGTTTGCTCTACGAGGAGGCATGATCTAAAACGTAGAACGTGAAGTTAGAGTGGAATAAGATCATACCTTACGCACGATAAAAGTAATAAGAAAGTGAAGTTTTTCCAAAAACACTTTGTAGCCTCCCTCTCATTAGATGTGGTGCACTTCACACCCATGAAAAGGACTCTACTTAGTGTGGCTTTTCATACATCCTAGGACTCTTTACGTAAGAAATAAATTGACCCAAAGGCGCTAAGCTACTACCCTTGCATTCTAAGATTGGTTCTTCTGGGAACTGAAAACGAACAATCCTAGTTCTATAATCGACTGAGGAATAACATGTATGTAACCAATACATGACTAGAATGACATCAAAGTCTACCATTTCTAACTCTACAAGATCTGCTGAGGTGACTTTTTGAGAGAATGTGAAAGAGCAATTTCTTTATACCGGTCTATCTATAATTGGGTCACCGACTAGAATAGAGACTAAGAAAGGTTCTAAGAGAGTTTCTGGACTGACACTGAATTGGACTGCTATGTAAGGAGCTACAAAAGAAAGAGTAGCCCCTGGATCTAACAATGCATAAATATCAAGGTCAAAGACTGGTAACGTACTAGTGACTACATTAGGAGAACCTTTGTGATCCTGGCGAGCTTGAAGAGCATACAACGTGTTTTGGCGCTGACCACCACTTGTAACATATGAGTTACCCAGCAGAGTCGGGTGACTTGTTCGTGCTGATGAAGTTGTAGACTGAGCTCTACCATTTCCACCTCCTTGACCCTTTCTAGAAGGACAATCCCTCAGCCTTTGATCAGACTACACCATACTGCACCCAAAACACTCTTCCTTTCCTGCAAGGTACTCACCTGGATGGTTTTTACTATACTTACGGGAAGTTGGGTATGTCTTGGTGCCTGAAACACTTCCCTGAGACTTAAAGCCTGGTACCCTAACCTTCTGGTCATACCTGTTATAGGAGGATGGAACAGTAGCTGATGAAAGGGTTGTAGCTGAAAACTTTTGCTAACTATGTGAGCGATTTCTAACACCCGATTTCTGCAGATAATAGTCATAGTTCCCAGTCCTATCATTCTTATTCTCCTTATCATGTTCCCTAAACTTATCACCGTCAACCTGCTGAGCATGAGTCGTAATCCTAGAGATGTTCATATCTCAGACTAACATAGCATTTCTGCACTGAGTTTTCACCAAATCTTACACTCCATAAAAAAATTTATTCATCTGAGCCCTAGAGACAACAACTATGTGTGGAGGATACCTGGAGAGTTGGTTAAACTTCATCACGTACTCTTGGACTGTCATGTTTCCCTTCCTTAAGTTCATGAATTCCTGGGCCTTTGCTTCTCTCAAGTTTATGGGGAAAAACGTATCGCTCGCTAAAGTAATCCCAAGTGATAGGAGCTGCATTTGCTCCCCTATTCTCCTTCCACTGAGTGTACCAGATATGAGAAACATCTTTCAGCTGGTATGATACCAAGTCAACCCGATCATTCCGAGTAACCTGCTTAACCTCAAAGATCTTCTTGATCTCATCTAGGAAATTTTGAGGGTTCTCACTAGTCTGTGATCATAAGAACTCAGGCGGATTCATCCTAACAAAGTCACGGACCCTAGCTGCTGCTGATCCACCATTTACATTCATAGGATCTTGAACCCGCTGATTATTCTGGTTGGTGACACTCAGAGCCAACATATGAGTGTCACTTCTGAATTTAGCATTGGAGACTTCCTAATTTGGGACTGGAGGAGCTGCATTTTCATTCCTTGCATTCACATTAATGGCTTTCGCATTCCTGGCATTAGCTCTACGAGGAGGCATGATCTGAAACGTAGAACTTCAAGTTAGAGTGGAATAAGATCATACCTTACGCACGATAAAAGTAACAAGAAAGTGAAGTTTTTCCAAAAACACTTTGTAGCCTCCCTCTCATTAGATATGGTGCACTTCACACCCATGAAAAGGACTTCTACTTAGTGTGGATTTTCATAAATCCTAGGACTCTTTACGTAACAAATAAATCGACCCAGAGGTGCTAAGCTACTACCCTTGCATTCTAAGATTGGTTCATCTGGAAACTGAAAACGAACAATCCTAGTTCTACAATCGACTGAGGCATAACATGAATGTAACTAATACATGACTAGAACGACATCGAAGTCTACCATTTCAAACTCTACAAGATCTGCTGAGGTGATATTCTGAGAGACTATGAAAGGGAAATTTCTTTATACCCGTCTATCTATAATTGGGTCACCGACTATTGTTGAGACTAAGAAAGGTTCTGAGAGAGTTTGTGGACTAACACTGAATTGTACTGCTATGTAAGGATTTACAAAAGAAAGAGTAGCCCCTGGATCTAACAATGAATAAATATCAAGGTCAAAGACTCATAACGTACTAGTGACTACATCAGGAGAGCCTTTCTGATTCTGGCGAGCCTAAAGAGCATACAACCTGTTCTGGCGCTGACCACCACTTGTAATAGATGAGTTACCCTGCTGAGTCAGGTGACTTTCTGGTGCTGATGAAGTTGTAGAGTGAGCTCTACCATTTCCACCTACTTGACTTTGTCTAGAAGGACAATCCCTCAACCTGTGACAAGACTGCACCAAACTTCCCGCACCCAAAACACTCTTCCTTTCCTAGAAGGCACACGCCGGATGGTTCTTACTACACTTACGGGAATTGGGGTAAGTCTTGGTGCCTGAAACATATCCCTGAGACTTAGAGCCTAGTACCCTAACCTTCTGGTCATACCTGTTCTAGGAGGATGGAACACTAGCTCATGAAAGGGCTAGAGTTGAAAACTTTTGCTGACTCTATGAGCGATTTCCACCACCCAATTTATGCTGAGAATAGTCATAGTTCCTAGTCCTATCCTTCTTATTCTTCTTATCTTGTTCCCTAAACTTATCACCCTCAAGCTGCTGTGCATGAGTCATAATTCTAGATATCTTAATATCTCCCAGTAACATAGCATTTCTGCACTCAGTTTTCACCAAATCTGACACTCCATAAAAAAACTTATTCATTTGAGCCCTAGAGTCAACAACCATGTGAGGAGCATACCAGGAGAGTTGGTTAAACTTCATCCCATTCTCTTTGACCGTCATGTTTCCCTGCATTAGGTTCATGAATTCCTAAGCCGTTGCTTCTCTTAAGTCTATTTGGAAAAACCTATCAAGAAAGTCTTGCTAAAGTAATCCCAAGTGATAGGAACTGCATTTGCTCCCCTATTCTCCTTCCACAGAGTGTACCAGATATGAGAAACATCTTTCTGCAGGTATGATACCAAGTCAACCCGATCATTCCCAGTAACCTGCATAACCTTAAAGATCTTATTCATCTCATCTAGGTAATTTTGAGGGTTCTCACTAGTCTATCATCATAAGAACTCAGGCGGATTCATCCTAACAAAGTCACGGACCCTAGCTGCTGCTAATCCACCATTTACATTCATAGGATATTGAACCCGCTGATTGTTCTGATTGGTGACACTCTGATCCAACATCAAATGGCACTTCTGAATTCAGCATTGTAGGCTTCCTAATTTGGGACTAGAGGAGCTGCATTTGCATTCTTTGCATTCACATTAATGGTGTTCGCATTCCTGGCATTAGTCTATGAGGAGGCATGATCTGAAACGTGGAACGTCAAGTTAGAAGGGAATAAGATCATACCTTACGCACGATAAGAGTAACAACAAAGTGAAGTTTTTCCAAAAACACTTTGTAGCCTCCCTCTCATTAGATGTGGTGCACTTCACACCCACGAAAAGGACTCTACTTAGTGTGGCTTTTCAGACATCCTAGGACTGTTTACATAAGAAATAAATCAACCCAGAGGTGCTAAGCTACTACCCTTGCATTCTAAGATTGGTTCGTCTAGAAACTGAAAACAAACAATCCTAGTTCTACAATCGACTGAGGCATAACATGAATGTAACTAATACATGCCTAGAATAACATCGAGGTCTACCATTTCAAACTCTACAAGATCTACTGAGGTGACATTCTGAGACACTGTGAAAGGGAAATTTCTTTATACCCGTCTATCTATAATTGGGTCACCGACTAGAGTTGAGACTAAGAAAAGTTCTTAGAGAGTTTCTGGACTGACAGTGAATTGGACTGCTATTTAAGGAGTTGCAAAAGAAAGAGAAGCCCCCGGATGTAACAATGCATAAACATCAAGGTCAAAGACTCGTAACGTACTAGTGACTACATCAGGAGAACCTTTCTGATTCTGGTGAGCCTAAAGAGCATACAACCTGTTCTGGCGCTGACCACCACTTGTAATAGATGAGTTACCCTGCTGAGTCGGGCGACTTGCTGGTGCTGATGAAGTTGTAGACTGAGCTCTACTATTTCCACCTACTTGACCTTGTCTAGAAGGACAATCCCTCAACCTGTGACAAGACTGCACCAGACTTCCCGCACACAAAATACTCTTTCTTTCCTGCAAGGCACTCGCCTGGATGGTTCTTACTACACTTGCGGGAAGTGGGGTAAGTCTTGGTGCCTGAAACACTTCCCTGAGACTTAGATCCTGGTACCCTAAACTTCTGGTCATACCTGTTCTAGGAGGATGGAACACTAACTGATGAAAGGGATAGAGCTGAAAACTTTTGCTGATTTTTTGAGCGATTTCCACCACCCAATTTCTGCTGAGAATAGTCATAGTTCCTAGTCCTATCCTTCTTATTCTCCTTATCATGTTCCCTAAAATTATCACCCTCAACCTGCTGCGCATGAGTCATAATTATAGAGATGTTAATATCTCTAAGTAACATAGCATTTCTGCACTCAGTTTTCACCAAATCTGACACTCCATAAAAAACCTTATTTATCTGAGCCCTAGAGTCAACAACCATGTGAGGAGCATACCTGGAGAGTTGGTTAAACTTCATCACATACTCTTGTACCGTCATGTTTCCCTGCCTTAAGTTCATGAATTCCTGAGCCTTCGCTTCTCTTAAGTCTATTGGGAAAAACCTATCGAGAAAAGTCTGGCTAAAGTAATCCCAAGTGATAGGAGCTGCATTTGCTCCCCTATTCTCCTTCCACTGAGTGTACCAGATATGAGAAACATCTTTTTGCTGGTATGATACCAAGTCAACCCGATCATTCCCAGTAACCTGCATAACCTTAAAGATCTTCTTGATCTCATCTAGGTAATTCTGAGGGTTCTTACTAGTCTGTGATCATAAGAACTCAGGCGGATTCATCCTAACAAAGTCACGGACCCTGGATGCTGCTGATCCACGATTTACATTCATAGGATCTTGAACCCGCTGATTGTTATGGTTGGTGACATTCTGAGCCAACATCTGAATGTCACTTCTGAATTCAGCGTTGGAGACTTCCTAATTTGGGACTGGAGGAGCTGCATTTGCATTCCTTGCATTCACATTAATGCCATTCGCATTCCTGGCGTTAGCTCTACGAGGAGGCATGATCTGGAACGTAGAACTTCAAGTTAGAGTGGAATAAGATCATACCTTATGCACGATAAAAGTAACAAGAAAGTAAAGTTTTTCCAAAAACACTTTGTAGCCTCCCTCTCATTAGATGTGGTGCATTTCACACCCATGAAAAGGACTTCTACTTAGTGTGGCTTTTCATACATCCTAGGACTCTTTACGTAAAAAATAAATTGACCCAGAGGTGCTAAGCTACTACCCTTGCATTCTAAGATTGGTTCGTCTAGAAACTGAAAACAAACAATCCTAGTTCTACAATCGACTGAGGTATAACATGAATGTAACTAATACATGCCTAGAATGACATCGAAGTCTACCATTTCAAACTCTACAAGATCTGCTGAGGTGACATTCTGAGAGACTGTGAAAGGGAAATTTCTTTATACCCATCTATCTATAATTGGGTCACCGACTAGAGTTGAGACTAAGACAGGTTCTGAGAGAGTTTCTGGACTAACACTGAATTGGACTGCTATGTAAGAAGTTACAAAAGAAAGAGTAGCCCCTGGATCTAACAATGAATAAACATCAAGGTCAAAGACTCGTAACGTACTAGTGACTACATCAGGAGAAACTTTCTGATTCTGGCGAGCCTAAAGAGCATACAACATGTTCTGGCGCTGACCACCACTTGTAATAGATGAGTTACCCTGCTGAGTCGGGCGACTTGCTGGTGCTGATGAAGTTGTAGACTGAGCTCTACCATTTCCACCTACTTGACTTTGTCTAGAAGGACAATCCCTCAACCTGTGACAAGACTGCACCAAACTTCCCGCACCCAAAACACTCTTCCTTTCCTGGAAGGCACTCGCCTGGATGGTTCTTACTACACTTACGGGAAGTGGGGTAAGTCTTGGTGCCTGAAACACATCCCTGAGACTTAGAGCCTCGTACCCTAACCTTCTGGTCATACCTATTCTAGGAGGATGGAACACTAGCTGATGAAAGGGCTAGAGTTGAAAACTATTGCTGACTCTATGAGCGATTTCCACCACCAAATTTCTGCTAAGAATAGTCATAGTTCCTAGTCCTATCCTTCTTATTCTTCTTATCCTGTTCCCTAAACTTATCACCCTCAAGCTGCTGCGCATGAGTCATAATTCTAGAGATCTTAATATCTCCCAGTAACATAGCATTTCTGCACTCAGTTTTCACCAAATCTGACACTCCATAAAAAAACTTATTCATTTGAGCCTTAGAGTCAACAACCATGTGAGGAGCATACCAGGAGAGTTGGTTAAACTTCATCCCATTCTCTTGGACCGTCATGTTTCCCTGCATTAGGTTCATGAATTCCTAAGCCTTTGCTTCTCTTAAGTCTATTTGGAAAAACCTATCGAGAAAGTCTTGCTAAAGTAATCCCAAGTGATAGGAGCTGCATTTGCTCCCCTATTCTCCTTCCACAGAGTGTACCATATATGAGAAACATCTTTCTGCAGGTATGATACCAAGTCAACCCGATCATTCCCAGTAACCTACATAACCTCAAAGATCTTATTCATCTCATCTAGGTAATTCTGAGGGTTCTCACTAGTCTATGATCATAAGAACTCAGGCGGATTCATCCTAACAAAGACACGGACCCTGGCTGCTGCTAATCCACCATTTACATTCATAGGATCTTGAACCCGCTGATTGTTCTGATTGGTGACACTCTGATCCAACATTGAATGGCACTTCTAAATTCAGCTTTGGAGGCTTCCTAATTTGGGACTAGAGGAGCTACATTTGCATTCTTTGCGTTCACATTAATGGAGTTCGCATTCCTGGCTTTAGTTCTATGAGGAGGCATGATCTGAAACGTAGAACGTCAAGTTAGAATGGAATAAGATCATACCTTACGCACGATAAGAGTAACAAGAAAGTGAAGTTTTTCCAAAAACACTTTGTAGCCTCCCTCTCATTAGATGTGGTGCACTTCACACCCATGAAAATGACTCTACTTAGTGTGGCTTTTCAGACATCCTAGGACTCTTTACGTAAGAAATAAATCAACCCAGAGGCGCTAAGCTACTACATTTGCATTCTAAGATTGGTTCGTCTGGAAACTGAAAACGAACAATCCTAGTTCTACAATCGACTGAGGCATAACATCAATGTAACTAATACATGCCTAGAATAACATCGAAGTTTACCATTTCAAACTCTACAAGATCTACTGAGGTGACATTATGAGATACTGTGAAAGGGAAATTTCTTTATACCCGTCTATCTATAATTGGGTCACCAACTAGAGTTGAGACTAAGAAAAGTTCTTAGAGAGTTTCTGGACTGACAGTGAATTGGACTGCTATTTAAGGAGTTACAAAAGAAAGAGTAGCCCCTGGATCTAACAATGCATAAACATCAAGGTCAAAGACTCGTAACGTACTAGTGACTACATCAGGAGAACCTTTCTGATTCTGGCGAGCCTAAATAGCATACAACCTGTTCTGGCGCTGACCACCACTTGTAATAGATGAGTTACCCTACTGAGTCGGGCGACTTGCTGGTGCTGATGAAGTTGTAGACTGAGCTCTACTATTTCCACCTACTTGACCTTGTCTAGAAGGACAATCCCTCAACCTGTGACAAGACTGCACCAGACTTCCCGCACACAAAGCACTCTTTCTTTCCTGCAAGGCACTCGCCTGGATGGTTCTTACTACATTTGCGGGAAGTGGGGTAAGTCTTGGTGCCTGAAACACTTCCCTGATACTTAGATCCTGGTACCCTAAACTTCTGGTAATACCTGTTCTAGGAGGATGGAACACTAACTGATGAAAGGGCTAGAGCTGAAAACTTTTGCTAATTGTTTGAGCGATTTCCACCACCCAATTTCTGCTGAGAATAGTCATAGTTACTAGTCCTATCCTTCTTATTCTCCTTATCCTGTTCCCTAAAATTATCACCCTCAACCTGCTGCGCATGAGTCATAATTATAGAGATATTAATATCTCCAAGTAACATAGCATTTCTGCACTCAGTTTTTACCAAATCTGACACTCCATAAAAAAACTTATTCATTTGAACCCTAGAGTCAACAACCATGTGAGGAGCATACGTGGAGAGTTGGTTAAACTTCATCCCATACTCTTGGACCGTCATGTTTCCCTGCCTTAAGTTCATGAATTCCTGAGCCTTTGCTTCTCTTAAGTGTATTGGGAAAAAACTATCGAGAAAAGTCTCTCTAAAGTAATCCCAAGTGATAGGAGCTGCATTTGCTCCCCTATTCTCCTTCCACTGAGTGTACCAGATATGAGAAACATATTTCTGCAGGTATGATACCAAGTCAACCCGATCATTCCTAGTAACCTGCATAACCTCAAAGATCTTCTTGATCTCATCTAGGTAATTCTGAGGGTTCTCACTAGTCTGTGATCATAAGAACTCAGGAGGATTCATCATAACAAAGTCACGGACCCTGGCTGCTGCTGATCCACCATTAACATTCATAGGATCTTGAACCCGCTGATTGTTCTGGTTGGTGACACTCTGAGCCAACATCTAAATGGCACTTCTGAATTCAGCATTGGAGACTTCCTAATTTGGGACTGGAGGAGCTGCATTTGCATTCCTTGCATTCACATTAATGGCGTTCGCATTCCTGGCATTAGCTCTACGAGGAGGCATGATCTGAAATGTAGAATGTCAAGTTAGAGTGGAATAAGATCATACTTTACGCACGATAAGAGTAACAAGAAATTGAAGGTTTTCCAAAAACATTTTGTAGCCTCCCTCTCATTAGATGTGGTGCACTTCACACCCATGAAAAGGACTCTACTTAGTGTGGCTTTTCAGACATCCTAGGACTCTTTACGTAAGAAATAAATCAACCCAGAGGCGCTAAGCTACTACCCTTGCATTCTAAGATTAGTTCATCTGGAACCTGAAAACGAACAATCCTAGTTCTACAATCGACTGAGGCATAACATGAATGTAACTAATACATGCTAGAATGACATCGAAGTCTACCATTTCAAACTCTACAAGATCTGCTGAGGTGACATTTTGAAATACTGTGAAAGGGAAATTTCTTTATACCCGTCTATCTATAATTGGGTCACCGACTAGAGTTGAGACTAAGAAAGGTTCTGAGAGAGTTTTTGGACTGACAGTGAATTGGACTGCTATGTAAGGAGTTACAAAAGAAAAAGTAGCCACTAGATCTAACAATGCATAAACATCAAGGTCAAAGACTCGTAACGTACCATTGACTACATCAGGAGAACCTTTCTGATCCTGGCGAGCCTAAAGAGCAAACAACTTGTTCTGGCGCTGACCACCACCTGTAACATATGAGTTACCCTGCTGAGTCAGGCGACTAGCTAGTGCTGATGAAGTTGTAGACAGAGCTCTACCATTTCCACCTCTATGACCTTGTCTAGAAGGATATTCCCTCAACCTGTGACCAGACTACACCAGACTTCCGACACCCAAAACACTCTTCCTTTCCAGGAAGGCACTCGCCTGGATGGTTCTTGATACAGTTACGGTAAGTGGGGTAAGTCTTGGTGCCTGAAAAACTTTCTGTGAGACTTAGAGCCTGGTACCCTAACCTTCTGGTCATACCTGTTCTAGGAGGATGGAACACTAGCTGATGAAAGGGCTAGAGCTAAAAACTTTTGCTTACTCTGTGAGCGATTTCCACCACCCAATTTCTGCTGAGAATAGTCATAGTTCCTAGTCCTATCCTTCTTATTCTCCTTATCCTGTTCCCTAAACTTATCACCGTCAACCTGCTGCGCATGAGTCATAATTCTAGAGATGTTAATATCTACCAGTAACATAGCATTTCTGGACTCAGTTTTCACCAAATCTGACACTCCATAAAAAAACTTATTCATTTGAGCCCTAGAGTCAACAACCATGTGATAAGCATACCTGGAGTGTTGGTTAAACTTCATCACATACTCTTGGACCGTCATGTTTCCCTGCCTTAAGTTCATAAATTCCTGAGCCTTTGTGTCACGACCCGAAAGCACCCCCTAGAAGTTAGGGAAAACCTTCGAATCGTGACCGGCGTACTTGACCCCTTTGGGGTCTCGTACAAGCCCTCTAACTCGCATTCATAAAATAAAGCATGAAAAGTAGTGCGGAATTAAAACTTTTCACGATAATAATAAATAAAGGAGTCTTTTCATAATTACTAGGAAACCTTATCGTCACAAGCCAACTTAAAGACACAACTTAGAATCTTAGGGACACGCCCCTTTACAATAGAATAAATACATTTTTAAGTCTTAATAAGGAAACTAAGAAACATATAAACTATGTCCTCGAATATATGAGGACATACCCAAGTCTTGAGAGATAAAATTCCCAAGCTTCAACTTCGATCCTCCAAAGGCTTCCAACCTATACTCATAAGGTATAAAAAGTATGGGGTTAGTACAACAATGTACTAAGTATGCCATATGCAAAAACATGCAAAAAGGGACATTTTAGTAAAGATAGCTTTTATGCAATCCAAATATAACCTTCATGAATCTAGAAGCAAACCCACATAAGAATCAACAATTAATACTTTATGGCTATCTTACCAAACTTAAAGTAAGCAAAAGGAACATTTCAATTAACTTTGCTAAACTTGCAATAAAATTGAATAAAGCATCATAGTGAACATTTTGAATTCTTAGCATGAAGACCTTACAGTGAAAGGCACGGTCCAAGTCATATGAACCCTTTTTCTTTGAACTTGCCCTAACCCAAGGTTACTCTAAGACTCCCTAAGGTGAGCCAAGAAGGGACTCTCATTACACCTCCCTTCAAAGCACACCAAAGCGACCCTTAAAACTACCTAATCTTAGGCTTACTTCATTAGAAATCAAATCCACGCCCTTGGCTAACATATGCAAAACACTCATGGAAATATAGGTCATACCAAGTGCAATGTGAGAGTAGCATCCCATACTACCACTCCCACTTAGTACTCCTAATGGATTCCATTTACTCAAGTACTCCACAATAATCCTCCATAACACTACACCATAGTACTCATTCACACGGATTTCATGAAGGTACTCTTCTCCCATAGTAGGTATAGGTCACACCGAGTGCAATGTGAGAATAGCATCACATACTACTACTCCCACTCAATGCTCCTACTTGGTAACTAATGTGGATTGAGCACTTCACGACATACATACACAATTTCAACAATACAAAGATAATTAGTTTCAAAACAATTCTTTTGTGGGAGTTAGCTTAACCGACAAAGACCATGAGAGCTAGACATGGAATCCCGATATTAACCCCTATTGGATGAGGGATTCTTACTTGCCTAGAGTAAGGTCATGCTTCTTAGCGTTTACATGGCTTTTCCAATAGCTACACCTATGCGGGCACATAGTTAAGGGATAAGGAGATTGCTACTAAGTAACTCACTCTCTACTAACGAGGAGTACTCATCTCAAGAGGTACTTTGAATTACAACATCTCAACTAACGAAGTGCAATCCACCTCCCCTTCATATCCTCTCGGTGCTAGGCATAACTCCACACGGATTTCTCAACATAAAAGTCTATCATAGAAAGCTCACTAGGAAATGGAGAGGTTGTTACTAGACACTACATCTCAACTCACGAAGTGTGTCCACCTCAAGATTTCCCCTTTTTGCTCAACTTGACATAATACAAATCTTAGAAGAGTGTGTGTGTACATGTGCACACCTTGCATATAAGCATCATTTCATTTTCATCAAGTTCTACTCATACTTTAACCTTGATTCATCAAGCTACACACTCTATATACTTCTCATGATCATATACTTCATTTAGACATAACTAGGTCAAACATGCAATTCAAGCTACATCAAACACAACATAAGACCCATTTCCAATATATCTTCATTTCACATATTAGACCTTCAAGGTCACATACTCAAACCATACTAAGTAACATCAAGTTCATCAATTTGCACCGCCACCCATAAGGTGGACCATACCACTCAAATAGCAATTCATAATAAGAACTATACAATAAGAGCAACTCATCAACAAATCAAACCATCATTACCCATAAGCAATTTATCAATATTTCACCATATGAAGGCCCTTAGGGCAGTAGCTACACCAACATGACATACACAAGAAGACCCAAATTCATACCTTACTCAAATCATGCTCACATAACCCATTTTCATGCCAAAAGTTGAAGTATGCATATACAAGAGTTTCATGGAGTTTTAACATCAAAACCATCTATTCAAACCAAGATAAATACATTTAAACCATTAAAACTTAGTTAAAAGAAGACCCATAATAGAAATCAAAGTTTAGAAGAAGTTGAGTTTAAAACCCCTTTTGAAAACCATTTTGGAAGTTGGCTTCTTGAATGGAAAGGTATTCAAGAATGGATACCATACCTTTAGGAGAAAGAAACCCACGAATTTGATGAAGAAACAATTCCCAATCCGTCCTCCTATCCTTCCTTGACTTCTAGCTTCCAAGAGAGTTGAGAGAGTTTTTCTTGAGAGAAAGAGAGAGTTGGATCTTGAAGAGAAAAGGGGGCTCTTCTCTAGGTTTAGGGTGTAAGAGAGTCTTATAAGGCTTGGGGTGTATTTACATAAAACACCCTAAGCTGGCAGCCTTTAAATCGTGCACTGGCAGGCTTCGTCGACGAGACCTACTCGATGGACCGTCACATCCACAACGGACCATCACGGGGTTCCGTCGAGGAACACTTGGCTTCTAAATGGAGCCTGTCCCAATTTCACTCTCTGTCACCCACGACGCCCTGGCTCGACGGACCGTCTTGAGTATGACGGACCGTCCTGAGTACGATGGACCGTCCTGAGTACGACGGACCGTCCTGAGTACGACGGACCGTCCTGAGTACGACGGACCATCCTGAGTACGATAGACCGTCCTGAGTACGATGGACCGTCGCCATGGCCGTCGTGAGCTACTGATGGGCAGACTTGCCCAAGTCCTGGGGCCCTTCATCTAGAGTCCTTGGGGTCCTAGGTGAGGTCGTGCCCAGACGTCAACCCCCTAAACTAATTCGTCTAGGTCTAAGGAACATCCGACGCATGTTTCAAGTAAAACGAACACATAATACTCATCCAAACTCGCCAAGACATACAAGTACATTCTAAGGCATATCATCCGAACGTCATGGACGTTTTTGGTCGATTGAACTCCAAACTTAACCAAACCATGCACACTGCCTAAGGACACCAAACTAACTCCATTTAACTTAAAATTAACTCAAGAAACAACCATGAGGCTCTAGTTCACCTTAGTTCATTTTGGGGCATTATACTTTGCTTCTCTTAAGTCTATTGGGAAAGACCTATCGAGAAAACTGTCGCTAAAGTAATCCCAAGTGATAGGAGCTGCATTTGCTTGATGTACCGTGGTTTCACGGTATTTCTAATGCTTTTTCCTTAAGTTTAGTGTGTGTCGAAAGCCTTTTTGTGTGGATTTTTATGTATGTTTCTCTTTGTTTGCAGAAAATCTGTCAAAGGATGAACGCGTGAGTTTTTGAGAAAGAAATGCAGAAGAGACCACCTATGGAACCTATGACGGTTCGTCGAGGCTGTGACGGTCCGTAGGTGGCATCGTAGTGAAGGGAGAAGTTGCTGAAGGAAAAATGGGGAAGTCTGACCAAGTGTGGGATTACGGAAGTCCATGACGGACTGTCTTAGCCACGATGGTCCGTCCTGCTTGTTCGTCATGATTATCAGAGAAGTAGTCCCAGTACCCAAATTCCAAGAAGTCCAAGTATTTTGGAACGAAGACCCTCGATGGAACGTCGTGCTTGAAACGGTCCGTCATACCTGTCCGTCGAGGGTAATGAAGAAAGCAACAGAAGAATGGTGAAGTATGGGACGACGGAGTCTATGACGGTCCGTCACGTGCTTTGTCGATCCAGAAGCGTTTTGGACAGATTTTTAGTAAATAGAATCCTTATTTGATTAGACTTTGTTTTTATTATAAATAGTGGGAAAAACCTCGTTTTTGGGGTTAGTCTTTCTGGATAATTTTTAGTTTTTAGTTCTTCTATTATATTATTGAATTCTCGATTTTGGGAATTAAGATACTTTCTCGGTAATTGATTATTGCTGATTTTGTTGATTAATCAAATTAAATTGTGGGAAATTATTTGTTTTCATAAAAGTAAGTGCATGAATTCTTCCATTAACAATATGAATTGTGTAATTATGAACATGGGTAACTAAACCTCATAGCTAGGGTTGTGGGAACCATGGGTGAATAACAAGGTAAAAATCTAACTTAAATAACAATTCTAGATTGGTGTCTTGCATGTATTGATAATTATTTCATGTAGAAGTCTTTTTAACGGATGGCCAACGTTAGAACTCGCCTTAATGCTACTTGCCGTACCAAGGAGGTAGATAATAGGAAAAGAATTATCAACATAGATTTAGTGTAGACTATCTAATAGGCTAGTATTGGTTGGTACGAGTTAATAACTTAGTCAAATACCGAATACGATGTTTAATATGAGGTAAAGATAAGGGTTAGTATAGCAACACATGTAGCCGGACCAAGGTGCGGAGTGAAATTCTCTAGATGCCGGACCAAGGATTTAGAGATACGTAACTTATCACTTTACATGCAAGATATCAGGATAGAATTGTTATAGTTAGATTTACCAAGTTAGGAACCTGTGGGGAACACTAAAGCCCTAGTTACTTTTATAATTTGATTAAACTTCGAAAGCTGAATCTGTTAGTTGTCCATTTTTATTTAGTTAATCATTTTCATTAATTTAGAAATAAAATCCCCCTTTTTGTCTCTTTATTTGTCCAAAAATAGTTGGCTAAATAATAGTAATAATAGAATAAAGTTAAGTCTAAACTATTTTCCTTGTGGGATCGATCTCAACCTCATTAGTTGGGTTCTTTACTGGATACGACCGCTTTACTTCTTATTTGAGAAGTAAATTTGAGCGTATCAAATTTTGGCGCCGCTAACGGGGAAAGTAGCTTTTAGATTAACTTAAATTTTATTACTAAAGTTTAGTCATTATTTTCCTGATTTTACTTTTTCTGTTGTTTTTGATTTTGTTTAGAATTGACGTCCGTGTATGCCAAATACACGGAGAAGAAGAGAACCTTTGTTTCCCTACGATCACGAGTTAGAGCGTAAACTACGCAAAATGAATCGAAACTTGGGTATAAATGATGATGATCCAAACCAGAACATCCCAGCTTCGGTTGATGCTCATGGTCGATTATTACCTGATAATCCTGATCAAGGTGAACAAAGGGGACAAAATCCCGCTCCACGTCCTCAAGAATACTATAGAGGTTATGATAATATTGCAGATTCTGATGGGCCACTTGTCTTGCCCCCTCTACCAGAAGGTCACACCTTTGTAGTCACTAGTAGTCTAATGCAAATGCTCACGGCGAGAGGTTTGTTTTCAAGACTACCGTCTGAGGACCCACATACCCATATAGCTAAGGTGAGGGCAGTGTGTAAAAGCTGTGTAGGGAGGCCTGATTTGAATTTGGATGTAATAGGGCTAAGAGTATTCCTCTCTCACTGACGGGAGAGGCTGCTATTTGGTTCACTGAACTCCCTTATAACTCAATTTTCACTTGGAACCAACTAAGGGACGTTTTCTTAGCACGTTACTACCCGGTCTCCAAGAAACTAAATCACAAAGACAGAGTGAACAACTTTGTGGCACTACCAGGAGAGTCAGTTAGTAGTTTTTGGGATAGGTTCACTTCATTTTTGAGAAGTGTCCCCAATCACCGCATAGATGATGAGTCAGTGAAAGAATACTTCTACCGGGGACAGGATGATAATAATAAAGCGGTATTGGATACTACAGCAGGTGGTTCTTATGGGGAGTGTCCTTATGCTGAAATTGTCAAAAAATTAGAGAAAATCTCCCGGAACAATAAAGCATGGAGTACTAGGAAGTCAGATACGGGGAGAAATACTTTTGCAGTGCAATCCACACACAACCTAGCCACAGATGAGATTCGTGAAGAGATGGCACAGATGAGAACTGATCTTGGGTTGGTGTTAAAACATGTCACTGGGGGTACAGAAAAGATAAACGCAGTGAACTACTTGTCTAAACCACCACCACCAACTGATGAATATTATTATGAGGAAGATTCCTATGCAGTAAATGATGAGGCGGGGGGTTTCCGAACGAACGCCCAAGGCTCCAATCAGGAGAATTGGCGCCAAGGTAAAGGGAATCAAGGTCGAAACTATGGTAACTACAACCGTGAGGGTAATTATGTCCGTGATGGAAATTACAACCGCGACAACAACTTCAACAGGGGTAACTATGGTAATAGAAATGAGAGGAGTGGGCCCTATGTTCCTCCTCAAAATCGTGAAGTTGCTCTTAGGGATGGTGGAGGTAGTATGGCGCGAGTTGAGGATATGTTGCACAAGATCATGAGGAGGTTCGATGCTAGTGATGAGCACACCAAAGAGTTAAGGAGTGAAGTAGCGGGTATTGGACAGAAAGTCGATACACATGCCATATCAATCAAGCAGCTTGAATTGCAAATGGCTCAATTATCTACAACTGTGAACCCACGGCAACCGGGCACTCTTCCTAGCAACACTGTCCAAAATCCGAAAAATGATGGACACTGTATGGCAATTACCACTCGTGGGGGTAAACAAACTATTGACCCACCTATGCCGTCTATTGTGGAAAAGGTGATGAGAGATAATGATAAAGTGGTAGAGGTTAGTGATGAAGTAGAAGATAACACTGATAAAGATGCTGAAGTGCCTAAAAAGGTAACTCCCATGCCTAGAACACCACCACCCTTTCCTCAAAGATTAGTGAAAAAGACCTAGGATGGTAAATATCGGCGTTTTATAACAATGTTGAAGCAACTTTCTATCAATGTCCCTTTGGTAGAAGCTCTTGAACAAATGCCTGGTTATGCCAAGTTTATGAAAGATTTGGTTACAAAGAAAAGATCGGTCACATTTGAGGATGATGACAGAATGCAGCATTGTAGTGCTATTGCTACAAGGTCTTTGGTGCAAAAGAAAAAAGATCCGGGTGCATTCACTATTCCTTGTACGATCGCGTTATTACATTTTGCGAAAGCATTATGTGATCTGGGGGCAAGCATAAATCTCATGCCCCTCTCAATTTACAAGAAGTTGGGTTTGGGTGACCCAAAGCCCACTGCGATGCGGCTACTGATGGCCGATCGAACACTAAAAAGGCCTATAGGGATACTCCATGATGTGCTAGTAAAAGTGTTGTCGTTCATATTTCCGGCAGATTTTGTTATTCTTGATTGTGAAGTCAATTTTGAGGTGCCTATTATTCTTGGGAGGCCATTCCTTGCTACGGGTAGAGCCTTAGTTGATATGGAAAAGGGGCAGATGAAATTTCGATTGAACAATGAAGAAGTGACTTTCAACATTTGTAGGTCCATGCGGCAGAGTGGTGAGCTCCAATCGGTATCTTCCATATCCTACAAAGTTGGTGAATCACCCAAGACACAAATAGAAGAACATCTAGGTGTAGAAGCACTGGCGGCAGTGATAATGAATTTTGATAATGAATGCATTGAAGAATTTGGGTCATTAATCGTTGCTCTTGATCGTGGTAATGTTCAGTTTAAACCGAAGAAATATGAGCTAGATATGAAGAATCGCGAGTCTCCACCCGCTAAACCATCTATAGAGGAGGCTCCAAAGCTAGAACTAAAAGCTCTCCCACCTCATCTCAGGTATGAATTCTTAGGAAACGGTGACACATTACCGGTAATCATTGCATCAGATCTGAATAAACAACAAGTAGAGAGTTTGGTCAAAGTAATAAAAAGGTTCAAAAGAGCTATTGGGTGGACCATTGCGGACATTATTGGGATCCCTCCTGGTATTTGTTCTCATAAAATCCAACTCATGCCCGATCATAAGCCAAGTATTGAGCACCAAAGACGCTTAAATCCACCTATGCAAGAGGTCGTGAAGAAGGAAATCATAAAATAGTTGGATGCTGGAGTAATATATCCGATCGCCGATAGTAGTTGGGTATGCCCTGTTCAGTGTGTACCTAAGAAAGGGGGAATGACTGTGGTCTCCAATGAAAAGAATGAACTTGTTCCAATGAGACCGGTGACTGGATGGAGGGTGTGTATGGATTACCGGAAATTAAATGCATGGACCAAAAAGGACCATTTTCCCATGCCCTTCATGGATCAGATGTTGGATAGACTCGCTGGAAAAGGGTGGTACTGTTTTCTTGATGGTTATTTAGGGTATAATCAAATTTCTATTGCACCAGAAGATCAAGAGAAGACCACTTTCACTTGTCCATATGGGACCTTTGCGTTCAAGAGAATGCAGTTTGGGCTATGCAATGCACCCGCCACATTTCAGAGATGTATGATGTCAATATTCTCCGACATGGTCGAAGATACTATTGAGGTTTTTATGGATAATTTTTCAGTGGTTGGTGAATCATTCGAGCAATGTTTGAGCCATTTATCTGAAGTTCTTAAGAGATGTGAAGACTGCAATTTAGTTCTCAATTGGGAAAAATGCCACTTTATGGTCAAAGAAGGTATTGTTTTGGGCCATCGTATTTCAGAAAAAGGCATAGAAGTTGATCGACCCAAAGTCGAGGTGATAGAGAGACTTCTTCCACCTATCTCTGTAAAAGGTGTGAGAAGCTTTCTTGGGCATGCAGGTTTTTACAGGAGATTCATTAAAGATTTCTCTAAAATTGCACATCCATTGTGCAAACTGTTGGAGAAAGATTGTAAATTTTCTTTTGATGAATCCTGTCTTAAAGCATTCGGCGATCTCAAAGAAAAACTGGTATCTGCACCTATCATTATTTCTCCGGATTGGAGCAGTCCATTTGAGGTGATGTGTGATGCGAGTGGGGTTGCCCTTGGTGTGGTATTGGGACAAAGAAGGGACGAAATCCTTCATCCCATTTACTATGCTAGTAAAGCCCTCAATGAAGCTCAGAAGAACTATACAGTAACTGAACAAGAGCTCCTTGCCGTAGTACTTGCTTTTGAAAAATTTTGCTTTTATTTGCTAGGTACTAGAGTTATAGTGCATACTGGCCATTCAGCCCTGAGATATTTGATGGCGAAGAAGGATGCGAAACCCAGGTTAATTCGTTGGGTATTACTACTCCAAGAATTTGACTTTGAGGTAAGGGATAGTAAAGGGACCGAAAATCAAGTTGCTGATCACTTGTCCCGTTTAGAAGATGAAGCTATGAGAGAGCTGGGGGATAAGACTGATATTGATGACACGTTCCCCGATGAGCATGTATTGGCTGCCTCACAAGACCTGATTCCGTGGTTCGCTGATTTTGCGAACTACTTAGCTAGTGATATTGTTCCATCGGACCTGTCTTTTCATCAAAGTAAAAAGTTCATGTATGATGTGAAGAAGTTCTTTTGGGATGAACCATACTTATACAGGAGCTGTGCTGATGGGCTTATTCGGCGTTGTGTGCCAGAAGTTGAGATGCTGAGTATTTTAGAGGCATGCCATTCCTCACCCTTTGGTGGACATCATAGTGGTGTCCGGACTGCTCATAAGATCTTACAAAGTGGTTACTATTGGCCAACTATTCATCAAGATGCTCATGAGTTTGCCAAAGCATGTGATAGATGCCAAAGATATGGCGGCATTTCAAGAAAGGAAGAGCTCCCTCTAAACCCCATTCTTGTAATTGAGTTATTTTATGTTTGGGGTATTGACTTTATGGGTCCGTTTGTGAGTTCTCATGGAATGAAGTATATTTTAGTAGCAGTTGATTATGTATCCAAGTGGGTGGAAGCCATCGCCCTCGCTAACAATGAGGGGAAGAGTGTCACTGCATTCTTGAAGAAGAATATATTCTCTCGATTTGGTACCCCACGGGCGATTATTAGTGATAGGGGATCCCACTTTTGCAACAAATTGTTCAAGGGATTATTGGAGAAATATGGGGTTCGCCATAATGTGGCCACTCCTTACCATCCTCAAACTAGTGGGCATGTTGAAGTATCAAATAGGGAGATCAAACAGATTTTGTCAAAAACAGTGAACGCTAGTAGAACAGATTGGTCAAGGAGGCTTGATGATGCTCTTTGGGCTTACCGGACAGCGTATAAGACTCCCATAGGTATGTCTCCATACCAACTAGTATATGGGAAAGCATGTCATCTTCCAGTTGAATTAGAGCATAAAGCCATGTGGGCTATGAAGAAGCTAAAAATGGACTGGAACGAAGCTGCAGAACAACGGTTAAATGGGTTAAATGAACTTGATGAATTTTGCCTAAAGGCTTATGAAAGCTCAGCCCTCTACAAAGAAAAGATGAAGAAGTACCATGACCTAAATATCGAGAAACGAGAGTTTATGATTGGGGATTCGGTGCTTTTATTCAACTCTAGATTGCGCCTGTTTCCGGGTAAGCTCAAGTCTAAATGGACTGGCCCTTACTCGATCACCCAATTATTCCCTCATGGAGCGGTTGAGTTGGAAAACAAGGAAGGTGTGCGGTTTAAGGTGAACGGACAACGTCTAAAAATCTATATAGGTCATGCGGAATCGGCAAATGAGGTGATTGAGGCATATCATCTTGATGAAGTTTGAGTAATCGAGTGTCCTCAGTCGTGCCGCGACGTTAAATCAGGCGCTGGTTGGGAGGCAACCCAATATTTATCATCTTACCACTTTATAGTTTTTATTTCCAGTAGCGGTAGCAATTTTTCAGGTAGCACATCTACAGGAAGTTCTGCAGAAAAGTTACTCTGCCACATTCACTGATGGATACATCGATGGACCGTCACGCCTGTGACGGACCATCGCATGACTCCGTCGTTCCAGGTACGCTCTTTAGTATTTTTTAAGAATTAGGGCACATGTGACGGAACCTATGACGGACTGTCACATATGCGACGGATCTTCATCGGGGTTTCATCACTTCATTACCCGGTTACCCGACCCGATCCGACTGATGAATTTCAAAAGTTTTTAAACGTTTTAAACCCCCCCACCCCTTCATTTACCAGTTTCTTTCCCTCTTTCCCCCATTTGAGCCTTTCAACTACTTTCTCTTCCCAAATTCCCCACATTCTCCAATTTTCCCTCCCAAATCTCCCTTCTTGGTCGGAGTCTGCTGCTGTGCTTCTCAGTCTTCTCTGTTGGGTGCCATCACTTTCGTCTTATTTTCTCCTCTTCCAAGGTATGTGTTCCTGCAAACTCCACCCATTTACTTAGTTTGTTTTGTTTTTCTTTACTATTAGCATATGGGTCTTTTGCTCTTTGAATATATATTGTCAACCTAGGGTATTAATTCCACAAAATGCCTGGATAAAACTAGAGAAATTAGGGCTTTAAAACTTGTAAATTTGATAGGTATTTAGGTTCAAGAGTGTTAGAGAATTGTTGGGTCTTTGTTTTGACTCACATGGGGTGAATGTGGCATCCCCCAGTTCTGTCTCTGAATGACAGCACGACAACCCGATGACGGACCGTCGTACCCACGACGGTCCGTCCTGCACAACCGTCGTGACGGTCAGAGACCCCTGTCCTAAGGGTCTCAACACTTTTTCCAAGTGTCCACTGACGGACACATGTGACGGACCGTCATACCCACGACGGTCCGTCCTGCACAACCGTCGTGACGGTCAGAGACCCCTGTCCCAAGGGTCTCTACACTTTTTCTAAGTGTCCACTGACGGACACATATGACGGACCGTCATACCCACGACGGTCCGACCTGCACAACCGTCGTGACGGTCAGAGACCCCTGTCTTAAGGGTCTCTACACTTTTTCTACGTGTCCACTGACGGACACATGTGACGGACCGTCATACCCACGATGGTCCGTCCTGCATAACCGTCGTATCGGTCAGAGACCCCTGTCCTAAGGGTCTCCACACTTTTTCTAAGTGTCCACTGACGGACCGTCATACCCACGACGGCCCGTCCTGAACAATCGTTGTATCAGTCTGAGACCATCCTTCTGATACTCTATATTGCTGAGTATTACATGATGGACCGCAGGACGGTCCATCATACGCACGACTGGCCGTCATCAGGTCCATCGTGCCTTACTGCTACTTCAGAGCTGTTATCACTGGTTTGAGTTTCTGTGTATTATTGTCTAATTTTTTTTGTCATGTTTTATCTTTCAAGTACTAATGATGATTCGTTAGAGGTACTACCTCTCATGGAACCTAAACAAGATCGCGTCTATGCACGTGGGCGTTCTAAATTTGTCGCCCCGTCTGCCCGATTGGTGATAGGCTCTGATGATGAGCATGATCCAGAGTACATGCCCCCAGGCACTGCTACTACAACACGAGCTCCACTTGTACTGAGAGTCACGCCCAAGAAGGTGGCGCCCGGCGTAGTCACTGCCTCCCAGTCTGATGAGGAGCGCACACAGACCGGCACTACTTTTGTGTCAGCTGCCCAAGACGAAGGAGCATCTGGCTCCTTAGGAGTTTCGTGGTCAGAGGAAGCCTCCGGGTCCGCAGAAGCCTCTGCCCCCGCCACAGCTATACAGTCTACCTCGGATGATGAGGCTGACAGCACTGACTCCACCCCTGGCTCACCAACTGGAGTCCCTGCCTCGGTTTCCGATCAGCTCAACCGGTGGTGTGTCGACGGGCAATACAAAGTATACTTAGACGCCAAGGTACTCAATGACAAAGGCGTCATGACACGGACCCTCACACTGGAGAGGCGGGTCCTCACGGGAAGTCTCCCCACCATGCCAGACATTCATACTCTTTTTACCAGACACCGGCTGGAGTGGACGGCTCGTTCTTTGGGCCGCTACAGTGAGGAGTTAGTCTGAGAGTTCTATGCCTCTTATGTGGCCACTCTCCGCTCACAAATAGATTGGCGGTATGCCCCTGCCAAATAGGCCCCACTTGAGCACGTCCGAGTACGCGGCATACAGGTCGACATCTCCCTACGAGCCATCCGCCGATATCTGTACGGCACGGATAGTGACACCACCAGCACACCTCTCACCGTCGAGTTCGATTAGCGGTGGCAATTGTCAAAGAGGGCCGGTTCTTACGCGAGCCTTCACTGAGAGAGACCACCAAGAGGTGGATGGCCAAGCACTTATCTATTGATGGAGAGGCTGCGGATTGGGTGATGGAGCCGAAGGGAGCCATCAGGAAGGCCAACTTGACCTTTATGGCCAAGTTTCTTTGGTTGATAGTCCGCCATTGTCTCTCCCCCACTGCTGCTGATAATATCGTCACCTGGGATCGTGCAGTTCTTATGGCCGCAATGATGGCAGGGTTCAAGGTCGATTTCGCTTGGCTTCTCCAAGCGGTCATGCATGAGAGGGCGTTCAAGGTCACCACGACTTACCCTTTTCCTTGCATGATTTTCTCTTTGTGCAGATCCGCAGGCGTGCCCATTTGGCACATTGACCAGCTCCGGACCCCGCAAGAAAATGTTGACATCGGCCTCATCAAGGATGAGGCCAATGAGTTGGCCCCATGCAGAGGGCCCCACCCGGAGGTGGTTCCACTTGGTGAGAACCTGGCCGACACCATAGAGCATGCCCATGCGGCTTCCCAGGATGCTTCTGCACACGCTGACACTACTCCGGTCGAGTCTATCTCGGGTAGTAGCACTGCCCCGAGCTCCTCTCCCTCAGCTCCTTCCGCCACTCTGGTCCCACTTGTTAGGGTCCAGAAACTCGAGGCACAGATGGCTACACTTCTGCATCACATCCAGCCTTGGATGCAGAAGACTATTGCTGAGGCAGAGGAGCGCATGGAGCGCAAGATTGTACAGCACACAGAGAGGAAGATCGCAGAGGTACATCAGCGCTTGGACGCTTTTGAGTTACGAGTGCTAGCCCGACCAGCACCTCCGGAGGACATGTTGACCCTTCAGGCTGCGGTTGAGAGTCTGCGGGCTGATCTGCATACGATCTTAGAGGCGAGGGTGCCTGAGTCTGAGGCCCCTTCTGCAGAGCCTGCTGATGACACAGTGATTGTAAGACCTCCAAAATGAGATAAGGTGTCTAGAGCCTAATATGTTCGTCTTAATGTTATAAGGTCCTAAAATGCCTTATTATGTCATTTAGAGTCAGTGTGCAAAGTTTGAAGTGATTTGGAAGTCGAACGTCAAGGGACGTCCAAGACGTTCGACGAATAGTCGCTTATGTGCCTCATGTGTGTATGCATGCCTAAGTTGTGTGAACTGAGTCAAATAAGTCTTTAAATGATGTTAAATGATGTTTGAAGTTATTGTATGAAGTTTCGTGAAGTTTGGAGGTCAAACGCCCAAGGCGTTCGAAAGATAGCCCCTAAGACGCTCATTGTATGTCATGTTGGGGTCAAGGCTGTTTGGACGTCTTGTAGATGTTTGTTTTGGATGAAACTTATGTGGTAGGTCTATAACATGTTAAGGTTTGTAATCGCGTTGGAAACGTCCGGGTACGACTTCTAAAGGGCCCCACAAGAGGCCCCAAAAGAAGGACCTCAAGGCTGCCTAAACACTGCCTGGGCAGTGCCTCTTGACGGACCCAATGACGGACCGTTGGGCCCCCAACGGACCGTCAAGCAGGTACCGTCAAAGGAGGGTAGCCTTGGGCAGGTTGTAAGCCAAGAAATTTGCTAAGTGTCCTGCGACGGAAGGCTGCCACGGCCCGTCATGGCCATGACGCCCCGTCGAGGACCTCGTCGCAAGCTGCCTGCAAGTTGGCTGCTGCGTGCTGCCACTTAAAGGGGTGAATGGTAAATTCACCCCACGTCCTAACCTGACTATAATAGGTTTAATTAAGTAATTTTAGGTGTATATAAGTCTTTAAAAACGTGATCAACCCATTCCCAAACCCACTCACATATTTTAAGCCTTTCTCTCCAAAAATGTTCTCTCTAAAACCACCATTGTTGGTGAAGCTCAAGAACAGATTCAAGCTGGGTTTTCCATGGATGAATCATTAAGTTTTAGAGGTTTTCAACTAATAAAAGGTATGGTGATCTTCATCTCTAGTTATCTTTTCATCTAGAGAGCCATTCTCAATGTTTTTCAAAGAAAGTTTATGATCAAAGTTCTTCTTCTCCAATCTAGCCATGGGTTCTTTCTCAAAACGTTTTTAATGATTAAATCATGATGAACTGAAGTTAATACAGTGATTTGAATGTTATTTCACTCCAATTGCATGATGAACCCATGTTCCTTCCAAAATTGGTTTAGCTCTTGCATGGGCTTTGTGATCTTGACTTGTTATCGATTGAATTACGATTCCATTACGTTGAAGTGATTGTATATGCTGTTAATTACATTAATTTATGTTGAATTGATGTTGAATGATACATGAGGATCAATCTATGAAGATTTGAGCATGTTTAGCCTAGTTTTCTATAGTCACTGTAACATTGGTTTTCTTGTGATCCAAAGTGAGTTTCGATTAAGTTGTGGTTCTTGTAGCTACTGTTTTAGGTTAATACCATGGTTGAATTGTGGATATAAATCATGTGTGACAAAAGTAGAGAAGGCTTGGTTTGAATTAATCTAGGTTCTTCTTGGCTATGAAGTTGTAACTTGTGATCTTGATGTTAGGTTAGTCGCTATAAGAATTGATTATGGTTAATGTCTATAGCTGCTGCCTATAATGAAATATGAGGATGAATTATACTTAATTAATACAATATGGGTCAATTCGTGATAGATTGAATATGGTTAATCTATGTAAACATACTTTCCATGAACTCCCTATATGAAGCATGCTTGTATCGACCTAAATGGAAAATTGTAGTAGTGTCTCATCTAGATTATGATTTCATTAGCTACTGTCTTAGGGTGATATGATTCATGAAATATGACCTATAATCCATATGAATGAAATTGATTAGCGATCTATGTTCTTCTACTTTCCTAGTATGTGATATATATGTTATGGTATAATCATGTAGTGACTTGTACATGGTTTCTTATATGTTTAAAGTACATTTAGCTACTGCCATATACGTGTTTTATTGATGAATAAGGTGTATTGATCAATGATGATCAAGGGATGAGAATTGGGTAAGAATGCTTAATTCCTTTACTCTTCTACTTCTCTATTCCTTATAGTAATGTTGATGAAGCCTTGTATGGCATTGTGTGGTATGGTCCACTTATGGTGGCGGTGTTTACGTTATTGTCATTATATATGTGTTGACCTTGGCCTTGAAGGCATATTGATGAACTTATGAACATGTGTCAAAAATGATACTATGAGAAGCTTATGCCTACTTTCCTATTCTAGTTGTGAATTAGGTGGTGTGGCTATTGTATGAGCATGCGTATAATCATGTTAGGGTATTGTATAGGTGCTGCCATTGATGTGATAAAGTGGTTAATAACCTCTACTCATGAATCCCTTATATGGGAGTGTAAATAGCTAAAGTTAGGAGTCTTGATTATAATGTATATATAGTCTTGTCTTCTATGCTATTATGTGTTGTGTGCTATGTGCTTGGAAGTGTAATGTGGTCCAATAGGGTGGCTGACTTAAAGAGTTATTGATAGCCATTATGTGATCATGATGGTCAATGTACACACACTCTCACTTACATGCATATTACAAGTAGTATAAGTCATTGTGTCTAAATGAAAGGTAGTTCTCATATTCACTAGTGTCTACTACTATGCATATTAAGGTGATGTTTATGAATGTATGATTTGTATTCCCTTACTAGGATGACTTGATAGGTGTACTAGTATGGAAAAGGGTATGGGACCTTGTCTATGCATTGCACATGTATATCTTGATAGGATAGTTCCTAGGTTTGGTTCGTATGCATATGAAGGATGATTATATGAACATGTTATGAATATGATATGATGAAGTTTGAATGTGTATAGTGTCTTAGTAAGTTTATATGAAAGGATTGCTCATATAGTTATGCCTATAGACTTATGCATTGATATATGAACATGTGTGACTTGATGTGTTATGTGAAAGGTTTGCTCACATCTATATATACACTCATACACATGGATGATCTAGTTAGTGAGAAGAGGTCCAACTAGGAGGGCCCAAGAATACTCCAAAACTAGATAGGTGCTTGAATATGCTATAAGCATATGAATGATGAATATCCTAAGACTATGTTTTATAAACAAATTGTAATAAAGGATTTTCAATAAAGGGAACTTAGCTTAGCACCGAATGAACTTGACATTGAGAGGTGTTGACTTCTCTTAGAGGAATATTCACCATTTGTCCCTTATAGAGTGTTGACTTCCCTTAGAGGAAGAATCACCTATGGACCTACATATGGTGTTGACTTCCCTTAGAGGAATAATCACCTATGGACCTACATATGGTGTCGACTTCCCTTAGAGGAATACTCACCTATGTACTTACATGAAGTGTTGACTTTCCTTGAGGAATATTCACTCATGTTATCTCATGAGGTGAGGCCCCATTACCAAATGGTATATAGAGGGAATACCTATCTCTTAGTTCCATAAACTATGCTTGCCACATAGGATCTAGCAAAGTGAATTCACTTGATATGCTAGCATATGTGTTAATGTTCTACCTTGGCTAGGTAGTAACACCTTCCTTTGGTGTAAGGCTCTACAACACCAAATTCCATGATTAGCACCCATGGTCTTAGTGTCGGTTAAGGCTATGGTTTCCCTAAAGTAAAATGGACAATGGAAGTAATTGAATAGGATCCTAACTAGGAGGACTTAAGGTAAGTTACTTAGGATAGGTGGAAGTAATGAACCCATCTAGACATTGCACAAGTGACTCCTTAGGAAGTCTTAGGAAGGTTCTCTAATGCATATGATTATGTATGTGTACTTTATGTATGATGTTGTAGTCTTGGTTTGACTATGTTTATGTTGTACTATACTTCTATGATGGCATGTATTGCTTTGTGTAGATGCTATGTATGGTTTTCTCTTATGTTCCTAAGGTGATGCATTGCACCAAGTATCCCTAAAGGATTACTTAGGAGGTTAATGAATTGAAAGAAAGAGTTAAATGCTAAGAAAGGTGAGTTCACTGTAAAGTGACCTCTATTTGTACTTAAATTTTATAAGTGCTTTTCTATGATGTTTGGCCTTTGATTGTGTTTCTATTAATTATGTGGATGATATGAATGATATTGATAAAGGTTTTATGATGATTTACTCAAAATGGCATGAAGTATGATTTCAAAGAAAATGTCCCTTTTAAATGCATGTTTTCGCATGGTTGCCATACTTAGTACATTCTTGTGCTAATCCCATTCTTCTTTACTTTTTACACAAAGTGTAGGTATTGGAATGCTTAAAGGAGGTCTATCATTGAGGAGCTTGATAGGTGATTTCCCAAGCTCAAGGAAAGGAATCCTTAAGTCCAAGGATGTCCTATTAATGTCTTTAATGTAAAGTCTTTAAATATTGTATAGTTATGTAATGTGTCGTATGGGCCGTGTCCCTAATGTACTCTAAAGTTATTGAGTCTAAGATGGCAAAGGGACTTAGAGTCTAAATATGTATTATGACTTATGTTTTACATATATACGATGTGATGTTTCTAGCATATGATGTGCTATGAAAAGTTTTATATTTTCCGCTAAATTGACTATGTCAATGCAATGAATGATATGAGAGGCTTGTCTTAGACCTCCGAGAGGTCGACGACGCCGGTTACAATCCAAGACTGTACCCTATCTTCTAGGGTATGCTTTTGGGTTGTGACAAACTTGGTATCAGAGCATGAGGTTTATGAAGCGGTTTTAGGTTCTAAAAAGTCTCATATTGCCACGTCTAGTAGAGTCTCGTATCATTGGTGGTGAGTCGCGACACATTTAATGGTACGAGAGGCTATAGGACGATAGAGTTTCCCTTCTTCATCAATCTCATATCGTGCCATAGAACTTAATTCTATAAGATCTCTCTCTTATGTTTTCTTGTCCGGTGGTCTTTTAGATATGATTGCTTGGATGAGAGTTCTCTATGCTTGAGGGAGAAAAGGTGAGTTTGAAATGCTTATCTTTGTTTTATGGTTTGAATGAGTATGTGTGAAGGTGACACTTGTCTTTATTTGATGATGTATATACTAATTAAGGCAACTTGAAGGGTTAACTAGACTTAGGTAGGGGTATGGGACTCTACCTATGTCTTGCACTAGTTTTCCTTGATGGAGACCTTAAGAGGTTAATGCTATGTATGTGTATGATGATAAATGTGAATGTCCTTATGAGATGATCTCTATGCTTGTAAACGTGTAAATAGCCTAGTGAGCTGAAGAATTGGAGTTATTTATGCATGAAGGTTATAGATAAGTGGAGTATGATGCTAATTGTAGTTCTTGTTTGGGTTACTTGGTTTAGTGAAGTTATGGAGATTTACTTGATCATTGCACAAGTTAACTCTATGAGGATTATGGTTGGTCATCTTACCTTGCTTTATATGAAATATATCTTATATTGATGATGTGATGCCAATTATGGCAATATATGAAATCTATGTGAAATAGCATGTTATGTCGAATGGTATATGTCATAGTTGAAGCATGCTAGAAGTTATGGTAGTTAAAGTGATTTCTCTTAAATGGTGTATTCCTATATGGTTTTGTATGATAGTAGCCAAATATTTGGATTTGAACTAGGGTTGTTTAATAACTACCTATGGAGGTATGCTATCCTATGAGTGTATGCGATTAAAGGCGTGCATTGTTTTCCTTTGCATATAAATGGTACTTGATGAGTTGCTAGTATAAATAGGAGTCTTTTGTGGACACTTGAGTTGTAAATATAGTATGCATGCTTATGAAGAATGAGTTGGTAAAGCTTTGTTTCTTATAAATCCATACTTGTCCATCAAATGTCTAAATGTTGCACTTTTGGGTATTTGTCTATTGATCATGAAGATGTGCATGATACGATTCTATATACATGATGTTAATCTTGTTGACTATATGGAGATGGTATTAGCTGTCATAAGTGTAGTTGTCTCCTCTATGCATGTTGATATAGGACTTGAATGTAAAGGATTGTGATCACATGATAAGGTTTAGAATGCCTTAGTATTGCTAAATTGAGTTTATAAAAAAAAATTCCCTCTAAGAGTAGTAATCACTCTAAGTGATAAATATGAAGGTTTTGTATTTGAGATCCTCTACATGTTGGGTTAAGTTGCTCTTAATTGGGTTTGCCCTAAGTGGTGGATGGTGTTTGAGTAGTGAGATTTGTAGAAATTGTCTACATTGTCCTTCTATTCTTACTTGAATTAGAAAAATATGAATTCCTAGTATTCTTATTCATGAAAATAGTCTTGCATAAAGTGTGAATTGCATGATCTTTATATGATTGGTATGAATTGATTGACATCATCTTAGAAACAGGGTGAAACTTCCGAGAAGCATGAAAAGAAACTTTTGAAAAAATCCATGTTTTCTCTTGTTGACTTGCATTTTAATGTGCTAATGGCGAAGTTGACCTCATGAGGTAAGACAAGGAACTTAGTAATAGTCACTTGTAGGTTAAATTGTTTAGCCTTGTAATGGAAGTTGAGTCTCTTTTACAATGAAAAAATGTGAACTCTCTTTAAAATTAAGTGATTTGAAGATTTGTGATGCAAAATTGTAGGCTCATTCTTGAAAAGTGAAAGCATGTTTTGCTAAGTGTACATGTATGTGCCTATAATTTGTGTTTATTTTCCAAAAGGAGGCTTACTATAAGGGTAAGTATTATATTAAGAAAATAAATTGTGGAATGACTTCCTATTTTGTGGTGATGTACTTGGTGTGATTTGCTATTTAGATTTCACTGAGAATAAAATGTATGCATGTCTTTGCTTGAAAGTTGAGATTATCTCATTTTTAAAGACATTGACCTTGTGCTTTGATAAGGTGTGAACTCATAATACATGTAATGTGTTGAGAAGTAAGATATTCCTCCATGTACACCACTAAGCATGATATGGTTGAGTATGACCATTATAGTACTAGGCCTAAATAATGAAGCTCTTTTATGATTTAACTAACTCAAGTTTTGTGCATCGAGTGCTAAAATGATTTGATGATATTTTAAATGTGATGAACTGCTCTTATGTGTATTGAAGTCCTTGAAGTGATTAAAGAGTCCTAAGTGTCATTCGAGGACGAATGTTCCCAAGTGGGGGATATTGTAAGACCTCCAAAATGAGATAAGGTGTCTAGAGCCTAATATGTTTGTCTTAATGTTATAAGGTCCTAAAATGCCTTATTATGTCATATAGAGTCAGTGTGCAAAGTTTGAAGTGATTTGGAAGTCGAACGTCAAGGGACGTCCAAGACGTTCGACGAATAGTCGCTTATGTGCCTCATGTGTGTATGCATGCCTAAGTTGTGTGAACTGAGTCAAATAAGTCTTTAAATGATGTTAAATGATGTTTGAAGTTATTGTATGAAGTTTCGTGAAGTTTGGAGGTCAAACGTCCAAGGCGTTCGAAAGATAGCCCCTAAGACGCTCATTGTATGTCATGTTGGGGTCAAGGCTGTTTGGACGTCTTGTAGGTGTTTGTTTTGGATGAAACTAATGTGGTAGGTCTATAACATGTTAAGGTTTGTAATCGCGTTGGAAAAGTCCGGGTACGACTTTTAAAGGGCCCCACAAGAGGCCCCAAAAGAAGGACCTCAAGGCTGCCTAAACACTGCCTGGGCAGTGCCTCTTGACGGACCCAATGACGGACCGTTGGGCCCCCAACGGACCGTCAAGCAGGTACCGTCGAAGGAGGGTAGCCTTGGTCAGGTTGTAAGCCAAGAAATTTGCTAAGTGTCCTGCGACGGAAGGCTGCCACGGCCCGTCATGGCCATGACGCCCCGTCGAGGACCTCGTCGCAAGCTGCCTGCAAGTTGGCTGCTGCGTGCTGCCACTTAAAGGGGTGAATGGTAAATTCACCCCACGTCCTAACCTGACTATAATAGGTTTAATTAAGTAATTTTAGGTGTATATAAGTCTTTAAAAACGTGATCAACCCATTCCCAAACCCACTCACATATTTTAAGCCTTTCTCTCCAAAAATGTTCTTTCTAAAACCACCATTGTTGGTGAAGCTCAAGAACAGATTCAAGCTGGGTTTTCCATGGATGAATCATTAAGTTTTAGAGGTTTTCAACTAATAAAAGGTATGGTGATCTTCATCTCTAGTTATCTTTTCATCTAGAGAGCCATTCTCAATGTTTTTCAAAGAAAGTTTATGATCAAAGTTCTTCTTCTCCAATCTAGCCATGGGTTCTTTCTCAAAACGTTTTTAATGATTAAATCATGATGAACTGAAGTTAATACAGTGATTTGAATGTTATTTCACTCCAATTGCATGATGAACCCATGTTCCTTCCAAAATTGGTTTAGCTCTTGCATGGGCTTTGTGATCTTGACTTGTTATCGATTGAATTACGATTCCCTTACGTTGAAGTGATTGTATATGCTGTTAATTACATTAATTTATGTTGAATTGATGTTGAATGATACATGAGGATCAATCTATGAAGATTTGAGCATGTTTAGCCTAGTTTTCTATAGTCACTATAACATTGGTTTTCTTGTGATCCAAAGTGAGTTTCGATTAAGTTGTGGTTCTTGTAGCTACTGTTTTAGGTTAATACCATGGTTGAATTGTGGATATAAATCATGTGTGACAAAAGTAGAGAAGGCTTGGTTTGAATTAATCTAGGTTCTTCTTGGCTATGAAGTTGTAACTTGTGATCTTGACGTTAGGTTAGTCGCTATAAGAATTGATTATGGTTAATGTCTATAGCTGCTGCCTATAATGAAATATGAGGATGAATTATACTTAATTAATACAATATGAGTCAATTCGTGATAGATTGAATATGGTTAATCTATGTAAACATACTTTCCATGAACTCCCTATATGAAGCACGCTTGTATCGACCTAAATGGAAAATTGTAGTAGTGTCTCATCTAGATTATGATTTCATTAGCTACTGTCTTAGGGTGATATGATTCATGAAATATGACCTATAATCCATATGAATGAAATTGATTAGCGATCTATGTTCTTCTACTTTCCTAGTATGTGATATATATGTTATGGTATAATCATGTAGTGACTTGTACATGGTTTCTTATATGTTTAATGTACATTTAGCTACTGCCATATATGTGTTTTATTGATGAATAAGGTGTATTGATCAATGATGATCAAAGGATGAGAATTGGGTAAGAATGCTTAATTTCTTTACTCTTCTACTTCTCTATTCCTTATAGTAATGTTGATGAAGCCTTGTATGGCATTGTGTGGTATGGTCCACTTATGGTGGCGGTGTTTACGTTATTGTCATTATATATGTGTTGACCTTGGCCTTGAAGGCATATTGATGAACTTATGAACATGTGTCAAAAATGATACTATGAGAAGCTTATGCCTACTTTCCTATTCTAGTTGTGAATTAGGTGGTGTGGCTATTGTATGAGCATGCGTATAATCATGTTAGGGTATTGTATAGGTGCTGCTATTGATGTGATAAAGTGGTTAATAACCTCTACTCATGAATCCCTTATATGTGAGTGTAAATAGCTAAAGTTAGGAGTCTTGATTATAATGTATATATAGTCTTGTCTTCTATGCTATTATGTGTTGTGTGCTATGTGCTTGGAAGTGTAATGTGGTCCAATAGGGTGGCTGACTTAAAGAGTTATTGATAGCCATTATGTGATCATGATGGTCAATGTACACACACTCTCACTTACATGCATATTACAAGTAGTATAAGTCATTGTGTCTAAATGAAAGGTAGTTCTCATATTCACTAGTGTCTACTACTATGCATATTAAGGTGATGTTTATGAATGTATGATTTGTATTCCCTTACTAGGATGACTTGATAGGTGTACTAGTAAGGACAAGGGTATGGGACCTTGTCTATGCATTGCACATGTATATCTTGATAGGATAGTTCCTAGGTTTGGTTCTTATGCATATGAAGAATGATTATATGAACATGTTATGAATATGATATGATGAAGTTTGAATGTGTATAGTGTCTTAGTAGGTTTATATGAAAGGATTGCTTATATAGTTATGCCTATAGACTTATGCATTGATATATGAACATGTGTGACTTGATGTGTTATGTGAAAGGTTTGCTCACATCTATATATACACTCATACACATGGATGATCTAGTTAGTGAGAAGAGGTCCAACTAGGAGGGCCCAAGAATACTCCAAAACTAGATAGGTGCTTGAATATGCTATAAGCATATGAATGATGAATATCCTAAGACTATGTTTTATAAACAAATTGTAATAAAGGATTTTCAATAAAGGGAACTTAGCTTAGCACCGAGTGAACTTGACATTGAGAGGTGTTGACTTTCCTTAGAGGAATATTCACCATTTGTCCCTTATAGAGTGTTGACTTCCCTTAGAGGAATAATCACCTATGGACCTACATATGGTGTTGACTTCCCTTAGAGGAATAATCACCTATGGACCTACATATGGTGTTGACTTCCCTTAGAGGAATACTCACCTATGTACTTACATGAAGTGTTGACTTTCCTTGAGGAATATTCACTCATGTTATCTCATGAGGTGAGGCCCCATTACCAAATGGTATATAGAGGGAATACCTATCTCTTAGTTCCATAAACTATGCTTGCCACATAGGATCTAGCAAAGTGAATTCACTTGATATGCTAGCATATGTGTTAATGTTCTACCTTGGCTAGGTAGTAACACCTTCCTTTGGTGTAAGGCTCTACAACACCAAATTCCATGATTAGCACCCATGGTCTTAGTGTCGGTTAAGGCTATGGTTTCCCTAAAGTAAAATGGACAATGGAAGTAATTGAATAGGATCCTAACTAGGAGGACTTAAGGTAAGTTACTTAGGATAGGTGGAAGTAATGAACCCATCTAGACATTGCACAAGTGACTCCTTAGGAAGTCTTAGGAAGGTTCTCTAATGCATATGATTATGTATGTGTCCTTTATGTATGATGTTGTAGTCTTGGTTTGACTATGTTTATGTTGTACTATACTTCTATAATGGCATGTACTGCCTTGTGTAGATGCTATGTATGGTTTTCTCTTATGTTCCTAAGGTGATGCATTGCACCAAGTATCCCTAAAGGATTACTTAGGAGGTTAATGAATTGAAAGAAAGAGTTAAATGCTAAGAAAGGTGAGTTCACTGTAAAGTGACCTCTATTTGTACTTAAATTCTATAAGTGCTTTTCTATAATGTTTGGCCTTTGATTGGGTTTCTATTAATTATGTGGATGATATGAATGATATTGATAAAGGTTTTATGATGATTTACTCAAAATGGCATGAAGTATGATTTCAAAGAAAATGTCCCTTTTAAATGCATGTTTTCGCATGGTTGCCATACTTAGTACATTCTTGTGCTAATCCCATTCTTCTTTACTTTTTACACAAAGTGTAGGTATTGGAATGCTTAAAGGATGTCTATGATTGAGGAGCTTGATAGGTGATTTCCCAAGCTCAAGGAAAGGAATCCTTAAGTCCAAGGATGTCCTATTAATGTCTTTAATGTAAAGTCTTTAAATATTGTATAGTTATGTAATGTGTCGTATGGGCCGTGTCCCTAATGTACTCTAAAGTTATTGAGTCTAAGATGGCAAAGGGACTTAGAGTCTAAATATGTATTATGACTTATGTTTTACATATATACGATGTGATGTTTCTAGCATACGCCGTGAGATGGAGGCTGCGAGGAGAGCCTCGATTGCTGATGAGGAGGCCCGTAAGTTGAGGGCTGTAGAAGTAGCTGCCGGGGCGTCTAGCTCTAAATTTGTAGATTCTGTGGGAGGCACTACTGATGGTGTTGTTGATGCTGAGGACATTACTGAGGATGTCCAGACTACGCAGGGAGTGGGTTCCGGTGAACCAGACCCACCAGCTTGTTGATCGCCGGCGCTTAGCGCCTCATGTTTGCTTCACTTACCCTTTTGCGTTGTTTAGCTCTTTTATGCATTGGGGACTATTGCATATCTTTTGTTGGGGGTGGGGTAAATGGAAAGTGAGTACTTGGGTGAATTCTGAGTAGCCCAAGTTCACGATCCTCTTTTGGGGTTTTCTTGCCTGTGTTTTTTTTCCCAAAAAAGACTGATTACTTTTATTGTTGAACCGGCATGTCATATCTTATGTACATAGTATAAATCTGAAGCATGATGGCTAAAATAAATATGATATCTCGATAATCAATTGGATGACTAGGCTTAGTAAGTGATAAGTGTGTGGTTTGAAACATGAAATACAGATACACTACTGCATGATCCTGAATCTAAGATTTGAACTAGGTGTCTAATAATCCGGGAATGCAAGGAATGTCAAGTGAGTGTGAGGTGAATTCGAATGTCCACCATCAATACTGAGCTAGAAATTACCTGGTTAGTCCTGCTAAAAGTTAGTCAAAACAATCAATTAGGAAAGGATCATAGGCCCTTGTTCGAAATAGTCAATCTTGAGCCTAAAAAGAACAGAAAA
The DNA here is from genome assembly GCA_016801875.1 of Solanum sitiens. NCBI lineage: Eukaryota > Viridiplantae > Streptophyta > Magnoliopsida > Solanales > Solanaceae > Solanum > Solanum sitiens. Next base: position 399,462 of record JABWTJ010000062.1, on the reverse strand, counting down.
CCAAATGAAGTTAATCCCTTTTTGATACAAATGAATTGAGCTTAAAATAGATCTTTCTTTTTCACCCCAAATGATCTTCTATTGGAACAATGTGTTGGCCCTGGTCCCTCCTTGGACATGAGCGCCTCAGTTTATGCCAAAAGCATAAGTTGAGGGTGGCTAATGCATAAAGCAACCTTGTTTAGGCCCTGACCCAACCATGGGTATTGTGAACCTTAACTCATGGCAAAATCATGAGTTGAGGGTGGCTGATTATAAGGAAAACCCCGAAAAGTGGGGTTGAAAGAATGAAGAGAAAGAAAGAATAAAACAGAAGTGACTAAAAAAAAATATGAATAAAAAGCAAAATAAACACAAGAAAAGAGAAAAGTCACTTACACATAAGGATAAGAAAGGGAAAACAGCAAAGTGAAAAGAAAATTGAGTAATAGGGCGAAATAAAATAATAAAAAGGTGGTTCGCGTAGCCGATATGTCAAGGAGGGCAACAAGTCACTAAAGTATACCTAAATACACCCTACCTGACCCTGAGCCTATGTTACAATCTAAAAAAAAAAAAAGTCCTATTGTGATCCTAAGAGTTGTATGGCGAACTTGAAGTAGTAAAAAGAAGGGCAAGCCTATGGCAATATGTATAAATGAGTTGTGAATTTGTTCTGAGAGTGAGTGTCGAAAAGTGATCCTTATACTTAAACTAAAATCATTGTGTGAAAAATGAGGATGTTATTTGAAGTGAGGACAGGAGTTGCAATACCGGAAATGTTAGCATCTCGGTGAGAAGTTGAAGAGGATAGGTATCATCGCGTAGTGAGTCTGGGTCATGGTTTGATTCTACACAAGTCAATACCTAATAGTGAAACCATGCATGAATATAATGTGAATAATCAGGATTGATAGCCAAATGATTGCGGAAGTTAAAATATGGATACTTTTGTACAAAGATTTTGTAGTGAGTCATAGTGCGTCGCTTGAGGACAAAAACGAATTTAAGTTGAGGGTGTTTATGTACCGTGGTTTCACGGTATTTCTAATGCTTTTTCCTTAAGTTTAGTGTGTGTCGAAAGCCTTTTTGTGTGGATTTTTATGTAAGTTTCTCTTTGTTTGCAGAAAATCTGTCCAAGGATGAACGCGTGAGTTTTTGAGAAAGAAATGCAGAAGAGACCACCTATGGAACCTATGACGGTCCGTGGAGGCTGTGACGGTCCGTAGGTGGCATCGTAGTGAAGGGAGAAGATGCTGAAGCAAAAATGGGGAAGTCTGACCAAGTGTGGGATTACGGAAGTCCATGACGGACCGTCATAGCCACGACGGTCCATCCTGCTTGTTCGTCGTGATGATCAGAGAAGTAGTCCCAGTACCCAAATTCCAAGAAGTCCTAGTATTTTGGAACGAAGACCCTCGACGGACCGTCGTGCTTAAAACGGTCCGTCATACCTGTCCATCGAGGGGAATGAAGAAAGCAACAGAAGAATGGTGAAGTATGGGACGACGGATTCTATGACGGTCCGTCGTGTCCATGACGGTCTGTCACGTGGTCCGTCGATCCAGACGCGTTTTGGACAGATTTTTAGTAAATAGAATCCTTATTTGATTAGACTTTGTTTTTATTATAAATAGTGGGAAAAACCTCGTTTTTGGGGTTAGACTTTCTGGATAATTTTTAGTTTTTAGTTCTTCTATTATATTATTGAATTCTCAATTTTGGGAATTAAGATACTTTCTCGGTAATTGATTGTTGGTGATTTTGTTGATTAATCAAATTAAATTCTGGGAAATTATTCGTTTTCATAAAAGTAAGTGCATGAATTTTTTCATTAACAATATGAATTGTGTAATGATGAACATGGGTAACTAAACCTCATAGCTAGGGTTGTGGGAACCATGGGTGAATAACAAGGTAAAAATCTAACTTAAATAACAATTCTAGATTGGTGTCTTGCATGTATTGATAATTCTTTCGTGTAGAAGTCTTTTTAACGGATGGCCAACGTTAGAACTCGCCTTAATGCTACTTGCCGGACCAAGGAGGTAGATAATAGGAAAAGAATTATCAACATAGATTTAGTGTAGACTATCTAATAGGCTAGTATTGGTTGGTACGAGTTAATAACTTAGTCAAATACCGAATACGATGTTTGATATGAGGTAAAGATAAGGGTTAGTATAGCAACACACGTAGCCGGACCAAGGTGCGGAGTGAAATTCTTTAGATGCCGGACCAAGGATTTAGAGATACGTATCTTATCACTTTACATGCAAGATATCAGGATAGAATTGTTATAGTTAGATTTACCAAGTTAGGAACCTGTGGGGAACACTAAAGCCCTAGTTACTTTTATAATTTGATTAAACTTCGAAAGCTGAATCTGTTAGTTGTCCATTTTTATTTAGTTAATCATTTTTATTAATTTAGAAATAAAATCCCCCTTTTTGTCTCTTTATTTCTCGGAAAATAGTAGGCTAAATAATAGTAATAATAGAATAAAGTTAAGTCTGAACTATTTTCCTTGTGGGATCGATCTCAAGCTCATTAGTTGGGTTCTTTACTTGATACGACCGCTTTACTTCTTATTTGAGAAGTAAATTTGAGCGTATCATTGCTCCCCTATTCTCCTTCCACTGGGTGTACCAGATATGAGAAACATCTTTTTGCTGGTATGATACCAAGTCAACCCGATCATTCCTAGTAACCTGCATAACCTCAAAGATCTTCTTGATCTTATATAGGTAATTCTGAGGTTTCTTACTAGTCTGTGATCATAAGAACTCAGGCGGATTCATCCTAACAAAGTCACGGACCCTGGCTGCTGCTGATCCACCATTTACATTCATAGGATCTTGAACCCGCTGATTGTTATGGTTGGTGACATTCTGAGCCAACATCTGAATGAACTTCTGAATTCAGCATTGGAGACTTCCTAATTTGGGACTGGAGGAGCTGCATTTGCATTCCTTGCATTCACATTAATGGCGTTCGCATTCCTGGCGTTAGCTCTACGAGGAGGCATGATCTGAAATGTAGAACGTCAATTTAGAGTGGAATAAGATCATACCTTACGCACGATAAGAGTAACAAGAAAGTGAAGTTTTTCCAAAAACACTTCGTAGCCTCCCTCTCATTAGATGTGGTGCACTTAACACCCATGAAAAGGACTCTACTTAGTGTGGCTTTTCATACATCCTAGGACTCTTTACGTAAGAAATAAATTGACCCAGAGGCGCTAAGCTACTACCCTTGCCTTCTAAGATTGGTTCGTCTGAAAACAGAAAAACGAACAATCCTAGTTCTACAATCGACTGAGGCATAACATGAATGTAACTAATACATCCCTAGAATGACATCGAAGTCTACCATTTCAAACTCTACAAGATCTGCTGAGGTGACATTCTAAGAGACTGTGAAAGGGAAATTTCTTTACACCCGTCTATCCATAATTAGGTCACCGACTAGAGTTGAGACTAAGAAAGGTTCTGAGAGAGTTTTTGAACTGATACTGAATTGGACTGCTATGTAAGGAGTTACAAAAGAAAGAGTAGCCCATGGATCTAACAATGCATAAGCATCAAGGTCAAAGACTCGTAACATACCAGTGACTACATCAGAAAAACCTTTGTGATCCTGGCGAGCCTAAAAAGAATACAACCTGTTTAGGCGCTGACCACCCCCTATAACAGATGAGTTACCCTACTGAGTCAGGCGACTTGCTGGTGCTGATGAAGTTGTAGACTAAGCTCTACCATTTCCACCTCCTTGACGTTGTCTAGAAGGACAATCCCTCAACCTGTGAAAAGACTGCACTAGACTTCCCGCACCCAAAACACTCTTCCTTACCTGCAAGGCACTCACCTGGATCGTTCTTACTACACTTACGGGAAGTGGGGTAAGTCTTGGTGCCTGAAGAACTTTCTGTGAGACTTAGAGCCTGGTACCCTAACCTTCTGGTCATACTTGTTCTAGGAGGATGGAACACTAGCTGATGAAAGGGCTGGAGTTGAAAACTTTTGCTAACTTTGTGAGCGATTTCCACCACCAAATTTCTACTGAGAATAGTCATAGTTCCTAGTCCTATTCTTATTATTCTCCTTATCCTTTTCCCTAAGCTTATCACCCTCAACCTGCTGCGCATGAGTCATAATTCTATAGATGTTCATAATTCCAGTAACATAGCATTTCTGCACTCAGTTTTCACCATATCTGACACTCCAAAAAAAAACTTATTCATTTGAGCCCTAGAGTCAACAACCATGTGAGGAGCATACCTGGAGAGTTGGTTAAACTTAATCCCATACTCTTGGACCGTCATGTTTCCCTGCCTTAAGTTCATGAATTCCTGAGCCTTTACTTCTCTTAAGTCTATTGGGAAAAAACTTTCAAGAAAAGTCTCGCTAAAGTAATCCCAAGTGATAGGAGCTGCATTTGCTCCCCTATTCTCCTTCCACTGAGTGTACCAGATATGAGAAACATCTTTCTTCTGGTATGATACCAAGTCAGCCCGATCATTCGCAGTAACCTGCATAACCTCAAAGATCTTCTTGATCTCATCTAGGTAATTCTGTGGGTTCTCACTAGTCTGTGATCATAAGAAATCAGCCAGATTCATCCTAACAAAGTCACGGACCCTGGCTGTTGCTGATCCACCATTTACATTCATAGGATCTTGAACCAGCTGATTATTCTGGTTGGTGACACTCTGAGCCAACATCTAAATGGCACTTCTGAATTCAGCATTGGAGACTTTCTAATTTGGGACTGGAGGAGCTGCATTTGCATTCCTTGCATTCACATTAATGGTGTTCGCATTCCTGGAGTTAGCTTTACGAGGAGGCATGATCTGAAACGTAGAACGTCAAGTTAGAGTGGAATAAGATCATACCTTACGCACTATAAGAGTAACAAGAAAGTGAAGTTTTTCCAAAAACACTTTGTAGCCTCCCTCTCATTAGATGTGGTGCACTTCACACCCATGAAAAGGACTCTACTTAGTGTGGCTTTTCAGACATCCTAGGACTCTTTACATATGAAATAAATCTACCCAGAGGCGCTAAGCTACTACCCTTGCATTCTAATATTGGTTCGTCTGGAAACTGAAAATGAACAATCCTATTACTACAATCGACTGAGGCATAACATGGATGTAACTAATACATGCCTAGAATGACATCAAAGTCTACCATTTCAAACTCTACAAGATCTACTGAGGTGACATTCTGAGAGACTTTGAAAGGGAAATTTCTTTATACCGGTCTATCTATAATTGGGTCACCGATAATAGTTGAGACTAAGAAAGGTTCTGAGAGAGTTTCTGGACTGACACTTAATTGGACTTCTATGTAAAGAGTTACAAAAGAAATAGTAGCCCCTGGATCTAACAATGCATAAACATCAAGGTCAAAGACTCATAATGTAACAGTGACTACATCAAGAGAACCTTTCTGATCTTGGCGAGCCTAAAGAGCATACAACTTGTGTTGGCGCTGACCACCACCTGTAACAGATGAGTTACCCTACTGAATCAGGCGACTAGCTGGTGCTGATGAAGTTGTAGACTGAGCTCTACCATTTCCACCTCCTTGACCTTGTCTAGAAGGACAATCCCTCAACCTATGACCAGACTACACCAGACTGCCCGCACCCAAAACAGTCTTCCTTACCTGCAAGGCACTCACCTGGATGGTTCTTACTACACTTACGAGAAGTGAGGTAAGTCTTGGTGCCTGAAACACTTCCGTGAGACTTAGAGCCTGATACCCTAACCTTCTGGTCATACCTGTTCTAGGAGGATGGAACATTAGCTGATGAAAGGGCTGGAGCTGAAAACTTTTGCTAACTCTGTGAGCGATTTACACCACCCAATTTCTGCTGAGAATAGTCATAGTTCCTAGTCCTATCCTTATTATTCTCCTTATCCTGTTCCCTAAACTTATCACCTGCAACCTGTTGCGCATGAGTCATCATTCTAGAGATGTTCATATCTCCCAGTAACATAGCATTTCTGCACTCAGTTTTCACCAAATCTGACACTCCATAAAAAAACTTATTCATTTGAGCCCTAAAGTCAACAACCATGTGAAGATCATACCTGGAGAGTTGGTTAAACTTCATCCTATACGCTTGGACCGTCATGTTTCCCTGCCTTAAGTTCATGAATTTTTGAGCCTCTGCTTCTCTTAAGTCTATTGGGAAAAACCTAACGAGAAAAGTCTCGCTAAAGTAATCCCAAGTTATAGGAGCTGCATTTGCTCCCCTATTCTCCTTCCACTGAGTGTACTAGATATGAGAAACATATTTCTGCTAGTATGATACCAAGTCAACCCGATCATTCCCAGTAACCTGCATAACCTCAAAGATCTTCTTGATCTCATCTAGGTAATTCTGAGGGTTCTCACTAGTCTGTGATCATAAGAACTCAGGCGGAATCATTCTAACAAAGTCACGGACCCTGGCTGCTGCTGATCCACCATTTACATTCATAGGATCTTGAACCCGCTGATTGTTCTGGTTGGTGATATTCTGAGCCAACATCTGAATGGCACTTCTGAATTCAGCATTGGAGACTTCTTAATTTGGGACTGGAGGAGCTACATTTGCATTCCTTCTATTCACATTAATGGCGTTCGCATTCTACGAGGAGGCATGATCTGAAACGTAGAACGTCAAGTTAGAGTGGAATAAGATCATACCTTACGCACGATAAGAGTAACAAGAAAGTGAAGTTTTTCCAGAAACACTTTATAGCCTCCCTCTCATTATATGTGGTGCACTTCACACCCATTAAAAGGACTCTACTTAGTTTGTTTTTTTAGACATCCTAGGACTATTTACGTAAGAAATAAATCGACCCAGAGGCGTTAAGCTACTACCCTTGCATTCTAAGCTTGGTTCGTCTGGAAACTGAAAACGAACAATCCTAGTTCTACAAACGACTGAGGCATAACATGAATGTAACTAATACATGCTTAGAATGACATCGAAGTCTACCATTTCAAACTCTACAAGATCTGCTGAGGTGACATTCTAAGAAACTGTGAAAGGGAAATTTCTTTATACCCGTCTATCTATAATTGGGTCACCGACTAGAGTTGAGACTAAGAAAGGTTCTGAGAGAGTTTCTGGACTGACACTGAATTGGACTACTATGTAAGGAGTTTCAAAAGAAAGAGTAGCCCCTGGATCTAACAATGCATAAACATCAAGGTCAAAGACTCGTAACGTACTAGTGACTACATCAGGAGAACCTTTTTGATCCTGGCGAGCCTAAAGAGCATACAACCCGTCCAGGCGCTGACCACCACCTGTAACAGATGAGTTACCCTCCTGAGTCGGGCGACTTGCTGGTGCTTATGAAGTTGTAGACTGAGCTCTACCATTTCCATCTCCTTGACCTTGTCTAGAAGGACAATCCCTCAACCTGTGACAAGACTGCGCCGGACTGCCCGCACCCAAAACACTCTTCCTTTCCTACAAGGCACTCGCCTGGATGGTTCTTACTAAACTTACGGGAAGTGGGGTAAGTCTTGGTGCCTGAAACACTTCCCTGAGACTTAGAGTCTGGTACCCTAACCTTCTGGTCATACCTGTTCTAGGAGGATGGAACACTAGCTGATGAAAGGGCTGGAGCTGAAAACTTTTGCTGACTCTGTGAGCGATTTCCACCACCCAATTTCTACTGAGAATAGTCATAGTTCCTAGTCCTATCGTTATTATTCTCCTTATCATGTTCCCTAAACTTATCACCCTCAACCTGCAGCACATGAGTCATAATTCTAGAGATGTTCATATCTCCAAGTAACATAGCATTTCTGCACTCAGTTTTCACCAAATCTGACACTCCATAAAAAAACTTATTCATCTAAGCCCTAGAGTCAACAACCATGTGAGGAGCATACCTGGAAAGTTGGTTAAAATTTATCCCATACTCTTGGACCGTCATGTTTCCATGCATTGAGTTCATGAATTCCTGAGCCTTTGCTTCTCTCAAGTCTATTGGGAAAAACCTATCGAGAAAAGTCTCGCTAAAGTAATCCCAAGTGATAGGAGCTGCATTTGCTCCCCTATTTTGCTTCCACTGAGTGTACCAGATATGAGAAATATCTTTCTGCTGGTATGATACCAAGTCAACCCGATCATTCCTAGTAACCTGCATAACCTCAAAGATCTTCTTGATCTCATCTAGGAAATTCTGAGGGTTCTCACTAATCTGTGATCATAAGAACTCAGGCGGATTCATCCTAACAAAGTCACGGACCATGGCTGCTGCTGATCCACCATTTACATTCATAGGATCTTGAACCCGCTGATTGTTCTGGTTGATGAAACTCTAAGCCAACATCTGAATGGCACTTCTAAATTCAGCATTGGAGACTTCCTAATTTAGGACTAGAGGAGCTGCATTTGCATTCCTTGCATTCACATTAATGGCGTTCGCATTCCTGGCGTTAGCTCTATGAGGAGGCATGATCTAAAAGTAGAACATCAAGTTAGAGTGGAATACCTTACGCACGATAAGAGTAACAAGAAAGTGAAGTTTTTCCAAAAACACTTTGTAGCCTCCCTCTCATTAGATGTTGTGCACTTCACACCCATGAAAAGGACCTTACTTAGTGTGGCTTTTCAGACATCCTAGGACTCTTTACGTAAGAAATAAATTGACCCAGAGGCGCTAAGCTACTACCCTTGCATTCTAAGATTGGTTCATTTGGAAAATGAAAACGAACAATCCTAGTTCTACAATTGACTGAGGCATAACATAAATGTAACTAATACATGCCTAGAATGACATCGAAGTCTACCATTTCAAACTCTACAAGATCTACTGAGGTGACATTCTGAGAGACTGTGAAAGGGAAATTTCTTTATACCCATCTATCAATAATTGGGTCACCGACTATAGTTGAGACTAAGAAAGGGTGTGAGAGAGTTTCTGGACTGACACTTAATTGGACTTATACATAAGGAGTTACAAAAGAAAGAGTAGCCCCTGGATCTGACAATGCATAAACATCAAGGTCAAAGACTCATAACGTAACAGTGACTACATCAAGAGAACCTTTCTGATCCTGGCGAGTCTAAAGAGCATACAACTTATTTTGGCGCTGACCACCACCTGTAACAGATGAGTTACCCTACTGAATCAGGCGACTAGCTGGTGCTGATGAAGTTGTAGACTGAGCTCTATCATTTCCACCTCCTTGACCTTGTCTAGAAGGACAATCCCTCAACCTATGACCAGACTACACCAGACTGCCCGCACCCAAAACAGTCTTCCTTACCTGCAAGGCACTCACCTGGATGGTTCTTACTACACTTACGAGAAGTGAGGTAAGTCTTGGTGCCTAAAACACTTCCGTGAGACTTAGAGCCTGATACCCTAACCTTCTGGTCATCCCTGTTCTAGGAGGATGGAACATTAGCTGATGAAAGGGCTGGAGCAGAAAACTTTTGCTAACTCTGTGAGCGATTTACACCACCCAATTTCTGCTGAGAATAGTCATAGTTCCTATTCCTATCCTTATTATTCTCCTTATCCTGTTCCCTAAACTTATCACCCTCAACTTGTTGCGCATGAGTCATCATTCTAGAGATGTTCATATCTCCCAGTAACATAGCATTTCTGCACTCAGTTTTCACCAAATCTGACAATCCATAAAAAAACTTATTTATTTGAGCCCTAAAGTCAACAACCATGTGAAGAGCATACCTGGAGAGTTGGTTGAACTTCATCCCATACTCTTGGACCGTCATGTTTCCCTGCCTTAAGTTCATGAATTCCTGAGCCTCTACTTCTCTTAAGTCTATTGGGAAAAACCTATCGAGAAAAGTCTCGCTAAAGTAATCCCAAGTGATAGGAGCTGCGTTTGCTCCCCTATTCTCCTTCCACTGAGTGTACCAGATATGAGAAACATCTTTCTGCTAGTATGATACCAAGTCAACCCGATCATTCCCAGTAACCTGCATAACCTCAAAGATCTTCTTGATCTCATCTAGGTAATTCTGAGGGTTCTCACAAGTCTGTGATCATAAGAACTCAGGAGGATTCATCCTAACAATGTCAAAGACCCTGGCTGCTGCTGATCCACCATTTACATTCATAGGATCTTGAACCCGCTGATTGTTCTGGTTGGTGACACTCTGAGCCAACATCTGAATGGCACTTCTAAATTCAACATTGGAGACTTCCTAATTTGGGACTGGAGGAGCTACATTTGCATTCCTTCTATTCACATTAATCGCGTTCGCATTCCTGGCGTTAGCTCTACGAGAAGGCATGATCTGAAATGTAGAACGTGAAGTTAGAGTGGAATAAGATCATACCTTACGCACGATAAGAGTAACAAGAAAGTAAAGTTTTTCCAAAAACACTCTATAGCCTCCCTCTCATTAGATGTGGTGCACTTCACACCCATTAAAAGGACTCTACTTAGTTTGGCTTTTAAGACATCCTAGGACTCTTAACATAAGAAATAAATCGACCTAGAGGGGTTAAGCTACTACCCTTGCATTCTAAGAATCATTCATCTGGAAACTGAAAACGAACAATCCTAGTTCTACAAACGACTGAGGCATAACATGAATGTAACTAATACATGCCTAGAATGACATCGAAGTCTACCATTTCAAACTCTACAAGATCTGCTGAGGTGACATTCTAAGAGACTGTGAAAGGGAGATTTCTTTATACCCGTCTATCTATAATTGGGTCATGACCGACTAGAGTTGAGACTAAGAAAGGTTCTGAGAGAGTTTCTGGACTGACACTGAATTGGACTACTATGTAAGGAGTTACAAAAGAACGAGTAGCCCCTGGATCTAACAATGCATAAACATCAAGGTCAAAGACTCGTAACGTACTAGTGACTACATCAGGAGAACCTTTCATATTCTGGCAAGCCTAAAGAGCATACAACCTGTTCTGGCACTGACCACCACCTGTAACAGATGAGTTACCCTGCTGAGTCAGGTGACTTGCTGATGCTGATGAAGTTGTAGACTGAGCTCTACCATTTCTACCTCCTTGATCTTGTCTAGAAGGACAATCCCTCAACCTGTGACAAGACTGCACCAGACTTCCCGCACCCAAAACACTTTTTTTTCTTGCAAGGCACTCGCCTGGATGGTTCTTACTACACTTACAGGAAGTGGGGTAAGTCTTGGTGCCTGAAACACTTCGCTGAGACGTAGTGCCTGGTACCCTAACCTTCAGGTCATACCCGTTCTAGGAGGATGGAACACTACCTCATGAAAGGGCTGGAGTTGAAAACTTTTGCTGACTTTGTGAAGGATTTCCACCACCCAATTTCTGCTGAGAATAGTCATAGTTCCCAGTCCTATCCTTCTTGTTCTCCTTATCCTGTTCCCTAAACTTATCACCCTCAACCTGCTGCGCATGAGTTATAATTCTAGAGATGTTCATATGTCCTAGTAACATAGCATTTCTGCACTTAGTTTTCACCAAATCTGATACTCCATACAAAAACTTATTCATCTGAGCCCTAGAGTCAACAACCATGTCAGGAGCATACCTGGAGAATTGGTTAAACTTCATCCCATACTCTTGGACCGTCATGTTTCCCTATCTTAAGTTCATGAATTCCTCAGCCTTTGCTTCTCTCAAGTCTATTGGGAAAAAACTATCGAGAAAAGTCTCGCTAAAGTAATCCCAAGTGATAGGAGCTGCATTTGCTCCCCTATTCTCATTCCACTGAGTGTAACAGATATTAGAAACATCTTTCTAATGGTATGATACCAAGTCAACCAGATCATTCCCAGTAACCTGCATAACCTCAAAGATCTTCCTGATCTCATCTAGGAAATTCTAAGGGTTCTCACTAGTCTGTGATCATAGGCGAATTCATCCTAACAAAGTCACGGACCCTGGCTGCTGCTGATCCACCATTTACATTCATAGGATCTTGAACCCGCTGATTGTTCTGGTTGGTAACACTCTGAGCCAACATCTGAGTGGCACTTCTGAATTCAACATTGGAGACTTCCTAATTTGGGACTGAAGGAGCTGCATTTGCACTCCTTGCATTCATATTAATGGCGTTCGCATTCATGGTATTAACTCTACAAGCAGGCATGATCTGAAACGTAGAACGTCAAGTTAAGTGGAATAAGATCATACCTTATGCACGATAAGAGTAACAAGAAAGTGAAGTTTTTCCAAAAACACTTTGTAGCCTCCCTCTCATTAGATGTGGTGCACTTCACACCCATGAAAAGGACTCTACTTAGTTTTGCTTTTCAGACATCCTAGGACTATTTATGTAAGAAATAAATCGACCCAGAGGCGCTAAAATACTACCCTAGCATTCTAAGATTGGTTTGTCTGGAAAGTGAAAACGAAAAATCCTAGTTATACAATCGACTGAGGCATAACATGAACGTAACCAATACATCCCTAGAATGACATCGAAGTCTACAATTTCTAACTCTACAAGATCTATTGAGGTGACTTTCTAAGAGACTATGATAGGGCAATTTCTTTATACCCGTCTAGCTATAACTGGGTCACCGACTAAAGTAGAGACTAAGAAAGGTTCTGAGAGAGTTTCTGGACTGACACTGATTTGGACTGCTATGTAAGGAGTTATAAAATAAAGAGTAGCCCCTGGATCTAACAATGCATAAACATCAAGGTCAAAGACTCGTATTGTACCAGTGACTACATCAGGAGAACCTTTGTGATCCTGGAGAGCTTGAAGAGCATACGACCTGTTCTGGTGCTGACCACCACCTGTAACAGATGAGTAACCCTGCTGAGTCAGGCGACTTGTTGGTGCTGATGAAGTTGTAGACTGAGCTCTACCATTTCCACCTCCTTGACCTTGTCTAGAAGGACAATCCCTCAACCTCTCACAAGACTGAGCCGGACTGCCCGCACCCAAAACACTCTTCCTTTCCTGCAAGGCACTCGCCTGGATGGTTCTTACTACACTTACGGGAAGTGGGGTAAGTCTTGGTGCCTGAAACACTTCCCTAAGACTTAGAGCCTGGTACCCTAACCTTTGGTCATACCTGTTCTAGGAGGATGGAACACTAGCTGATGAAAGGGCTGGAGCTGAAAACTTTTGCTGACTCTATGAGCGATTTCCACCACCCAATTTCTGCTGAGAATAGTCATAGTTCCCAGTCCTATCCTTCTTGTTCTCCTTATCCTGTTCCCTAAACTTATCACCCTCAACCTGCTGCGCATGAGTTATAATTCTAGAGATGTTCATATGTCCTAGTAACATAGCATTTCTGCACTTAGTTTTCACCAAATCTGATACTCCATACAAAAACTTATTCATCTGAGCCCTAGAGTCAACAACCATGTCAGGAGCATACCTGGAGAATTGGTTAAACTTCATCCCATACTCTTGGACCGTCATGTTTCCCTATCTTAAGTTCATGAATTCCTCAGCCTTTGCTTCTCTCAAGTCTATTGGGAAAAAACTATCGAGAAAAGTCTCGCTAAAGTAATCCCAAGTGATAGGAGCTGCATTTGCTCCCCTATTCTCATTCCACTGAGTGTAACAGATATTAGAAACATCTTTCTAATGGTATGATACCAAGTCAACCAGATCATTCCCAGTAACCTGCATAACCTCAAAGATCTTCCTGATCTCATCTAGGAAACTCTAAGGGTTCTCACTAGTCTGTGATCATAGGCGAATTCATCCTAACAAAGTCACGGACCCTGGCTGCTGCTGATCCACCATTTACATTCATAGGATCTTGAACCCGCTGATTGTTCTGGTTGGTAACACTCTGAGCCAACATCTGAGTGGCACTTCTGAATTCAACATTGGAGACTTCCTAATTTGGGACTGAAGGAGCTGTATTTGCAAACCTTGCATTCACATTAATGGCGTTCGCATTCCCAGCGTTAGCTCTACGAGGAGGCATGATCTAAAACGTAGAACGTCAAGTTAGAGTGGAATAAAATCATACCTTACGCACGATAAGAGTAACAAGAAAGTGAAGTTTTTCCAAAAACACTTTGTAGCCTCCCTCTCATTAGATGTGGTGCACTTCACACCCATGAAAAGGACTCTACTTAGTTTTGCTTTTCAGACATCCTAGGACTATTTATGTAAGAAATAAATCGACCCAGAGGCGCTAAAATACTACCCTAGCATTCTAAGATTGGTTTGTCTGGAAAGTGAAAACGAAAAATCCTAGTTATACAATCGACTGAGGCATAACATGAACGTAACCAATACATCCCTAGAATGACATCGAAGTCTACAATTTCTAACTCTACAAGATCTATTGAGGTGACTTTCTAAGAGACTATGATAGGGCAATTTCTTTATACCCGTCTAGCTATAACTGGGTCACCGACTAAAGTAGAGACTAAGAAAGGTTCTGAGAGAGTTTCTGGACTGACACTGATTTGGACTGCTATGTAAGGAGTTATAAAATAAAGAGTAGCCCCTGGATCTAACAATGCATAAACATCAAGGTCAAATACTCGTATTGTACCAGTGACTACATCAGGAGAACCTTTGTGATCCTGGAGAGCTTGAAGAGCATACGACCTGTTCTGGTGCTGACCACCACCTGTAACAGATGAGTAACCCTGCTGAGTCAGGCGACTTGTTGGTGCTGATGAAGTTGTAGACTGAGCTCTACCATTTCCACCTCCTTGACCTTGTCTAGAAGGACAATCCCTCAACCTCTCACAAGACTGAGCCGGACTGCCCGCACCCAAAACACTCTTCCTTTCCTGCAAGGCACTCGCCTGGATGGTTCTTACTACACTTACGGGAAGTGGGGTAAGTCTTGGTGCCTGAAACACTTCCCTAAGACTTAGAGCCTGGTACCCTAACCTTTGGTCATACCTGTTCTAGGAGGATGGAACACTAGCTGATGAAAGGGCTGGAGCTGAAAACTTTTGCTGACTCTATGAGCGATTTCCACCACCCAATTTCTGCTGAGAATAATCATAGTTACAAGTCCTATTGTTCTTATTCTCCTTATCATGTTCCCTAAATTTATCACCCTCAACTTGCTGCGCATGAGTCATAATTCTAGATATGTTCATATCTCCAAGTAACATAGCATTTCTGCACTCAGTTTTCACCAAATCTGACACTCCATAAAAAAATTATTCATCTAAGCCCTAGAGTCAACAACCATGTGAGGAGCATACCTGGAGAGTTGGTTAAACTTCATCCCATACTCTTGGACCGTCATGTTTCCCTGCCTTAAGTTCATGAATTCTTGAGCCTTTGCTTCTCTTAAGTCTATTGGGAAAAACCTATTGAGAAAAGTCTCGCTAAAGTAATCCCAAGTGATAGGAGCTGCATTTGCTCCCCTATTCTCCTTCCACTAAGTGTACCAGATATGAGAAATATCTTTCAGCTGGTATGATACCAAGTCAACCCGATCATTCTTAGTAACCTGTATAACCTCAAAGATCTTCTTGATCTCATCTAGGAAATTCTGAGGGTTCTCACTAGTCTGTGATCATAATAACTCAGGCGGATTCATCCTAACAAAGTCACGGACCCTGGCTGCTGCTGATCCACCATTTACATTCATAGGATCTTGAACCCGCTAATTGTTCTGGTTGGTGACACTCTGAGCCAACATCTGAATGGTACTTCTTATTTCAGAATTGGAGACTTCCTGATTTGGGACTGGAGGAGCTGCATTTGCAAACCTTGCATTCACATTAATGGCGTTCGCATTCCCAGCGTTAGCTCTACGAGGAGGCATGATCTAAAACGTAGAACGTCAAGTTAGAGTGGAATAAAATCATACCTTACGCACGATAAGAGTAACAAGAAAGTGAAGTTTTTCCAAAAACACTTTGTAGCCTCCCTCTCATTAGATGTGGTTCACTTCACACCCATGAAAAAGACTCTACTTAGTGTGGCTTTTCAGACATCCTAGGACTCTTTACGTAAGAAATAAATTGACCTAGAGGCGCTAAGATACTACCCTTGCATTCTAAGATTGGTTCATCTGGAAACTAAAAATGGACAATCCTAGTTCTACAATCGACTCAGGTATAACATGAATGTAACCAATCCATGCCTAGAATGACATCGAAGTCTACCATTTCTAAGTCTACAAGATCTGCTGAGGTGACTTTATGAGAGACTGTGACAGGGCAATTTCTGTATACTCGTCTAGCTATAACTGGGTCATGGACTAGAGTAGAGACTAAGAAAGGTTCTGACAGAGTTTATGGACTGACACTGAATTGGACTGCTATGTAAGGAGTTATAAAAGAAAGAGTAGCCCCTGGATCTAACAATGCATAAACATCAAGGTCAAAGACTCATAACGTACCAGTGACTACATCAAGAGAACCTTTCTGATCCTGGCGAGCCTAAAGAGCATACAACCTATTCTGGCGCTAACCACCACCTGTAACAGATGAGTTACCCTGCTGAGTCAGGCGACTTGCTGGTGCTGATGAAGTTGTAGACTGAGCTCTACCATTTCCACCTCCTTGACCTTGTCTAGAAGGACAATCCCTCAACATATGACAAGACTGCACCACACTTCCCGCACCCAAAACACTCTTCCTGATCTGCAAGGCACTCACCTGGATGGTTCTTACTACTCTTAAAGGAACTGGGGTAAGTCTTGGTGCCTGAAAGACTTCCGTGAGAGTTAGAGACTTGTACCCTAACCTTTGGTCATACCTGTTCTAGGAGGATGGAACACTAGCTGATGAAAGGGCTTGAGCTAAAAACTTTTGCTGACTCTGTGAGCGATTTCCACCACCCAATTTCTGCTGAGAATAGTGATAGTTCCCAGTCCTATCGTTCTTATTCTCCTTATTCTGTTCCCCTAAACTTATCACCCTCAACTTGCTGCGCATAAGTCATAATTTTAAAGATGTTTATATCTCTAAGTAACATAGCATTTCTGCACTCAGTTTTCACCAAATCTGACACTCCATAAAAAAACTTATTCATCTAAGCCCTAGAGTCAACAACCATGTGAGGTGCATACCTGGAGAGTTGGGTAAAATTTATCCCATACACTTGGACCGTCATGTTTCCATGCCTTAAGCTCATGAATTCCTGAGCCTTTGCTTCTCTCAAGTCTATTGGGAAAAAATTATCGAGAAAAGTCTCGCTAAAGTAATCCCAAGTGATAGGAGCTGCATTTGCTCCCCTATTCTCCTTCCACTGAGTATACCAGATATAAGAAACATCTTTCTACTGGTATGATACCAAGTCAACCCGATCATTCTTAGTAACCTGCATAACCTCAAAGATCTTCTTGATCTCATCTAGGAAATTCTGAGGGTTCTCACTAGTCTGTGATCATAAGAACTCAGGCAGATTCATCCTAACAAAGTCATGGACCATGGCTGCTGCTGATCCACCATTTACATTCATAGGATCTTGAACCCGCTAATTGTTCTGGTTGATGAAACTCTGAGCCAACATCTGAATGGCACTTCTGATTTCAGCATTGGAGACTTCCTTATTTGGGACTGGAGGAGCTGCATTTGCAAACCTTGCATTCACATTAATGGCGTTCGCATTCCTAGCGTTAGCTCTACGAGGAGGCATGATCTAAAACGTAGAACGTCAAGTTAGAGTGGAATAAGATCATACCTTACGCACGATAAGAGTAACAAGAAAGTGAAGTTTTTTTCCAAAAATCACTTTTTAGCCTCCCTCTCATTAGATGTTGTGCACTTCACACCCATGAAAAGGACTCTACTTAGTGTGGCTTTTCAGACATCCTAGGACTCTTTACGTAAGAAATAAATCGACCCAGAGGCGCTAAGCTACTAACCTTGCATTCTAAGATTGGTTCATTTGGAAAATGAAAACGAACAATTCTAGTTCTACAATCGACTCAGGCATAACATGAATGTAACCAATACATGCCTAGAATGACATCGAAGTCTACAATTTCTAACTCTACAAGATCTGCTGAGGTGACTTTCTGAGAGACTGTGAAAGTGAAATTTCTTTATACCCGTCTATCTATAATTGGGTCACCGACTAGAGTAGAGACTAAGAAAGGTTCTGAGAGAGTTTCTGGACTGACACTGAATTGGACTGCAATGTAAGGAGTTACAAAAGAAAGAGTAGCCCCTGGATCTAACAATGCATAAACATCAAGGTCAAAGACTCAAAATGTACCAGATACTACATCAAGAGAACCTTTCTGATCCTGGCGAGCCTAAAGAGCATACAACCTGTTCTGGCGCTGACCACCACCTGTAACAGATGAGTTACCCCGCTGAGTCAGGCGACTTGCTGGTGCTGATGAAGTTGTAGACTGAGCTCTACCATTTCCACCTCCTTGACCATGTCTAGAAGGACAATCCCTCAACTTGTGACAAGACTGCACCACACTTCCCGCACCCAAAACACTCTTCCTGATCTGCAAGGCACTCGCCTGGATGGTTCTTACTACACTTACAGGAAGTGGGGTAAGTCTTGGTGCATGAAACGCTTCCCTGAGACTTAGAGCCTGGTACCCTAACCTTCGGGGCATACCTGTTCTAGGAGGATGGAACACTAGCTGATGAAAAGGCTAGAGCTAAAAACTTTTGCTGACTCTGTGAGCGATTTCCACAACCCAATTTCTGCTGAGAATAGTCATAGTTCCCAGTCCTATCGTTCTTATTATCCTTATCCTGTTCCCTAAACTTATCACCCTAAACTTGCTGCGCATAAGTCATAATTCTAAAGATGTTCATATCTCCAAGTAACATAGCATTTCTGCACTCAGTTTTCACCAAATCTGACACTCCATAAAAAAACTCATTCATCTAAGCCCTAGAGTCAACAACCATGTGAGGTGCATACCTGGAGAGTTGGTTAAAATTTATCCCATACACTTGGACCGTCATGTTTCCATGCCTTAAGTTCATGAATTCCTGAGCCTTTGCTTCTCTCAAGTCTATTGGGAAAAACCCATCGAGAAAAGTCTCGCTAAAGTAATCCCAAGTGATAGAAGCTGCATTTGCTCCCCTATTCTCCTTCCACTAAGTGTACCAGATATGAGAAACATCTTTCTGCTGGTATGATACCAAGTCAACCCGATCATTCTTAGTAACCTGCATAACCTCAAAGATCTTCTTGATCTCATCTAGGAAATTCTTAGTGTTCTCACTAGTCTGTGATCATAAGAACTCAGGAGAATTCATCCTAACAAAGTCACGGACCTTGGCTGCTGCTGATCCACTATTTACATTCATAGGATCTTGAACCCGCTGATTGTTCTGGTTGGTGACACTCTGAGCCAACATCTGAATGGCACTTCTGATTTCAGCATTGGAGACTTCTTGATTTGGGACTGGAGGAGCTGCATTTGCAAACCTTGCATTCACATTAATGGCGTTCGCATTCCTAGCGTTAGCTCTACGAGGAGGAATGATCTAAAACGTAGAACGTCAAGTTAGAGTATAATAAGACCATACCTTACGCACGATAAGAGTAACAAGAAAGTGAAGTTTTTCCAAAAACACTTTGTAGCCTCCCTCTCATTAGATGTTGTGCACTTCACACCCATGAAAAGGACTCTACTTAGTGTGGCTTTTCAGACATCCTAAGACTCATTACGTAAGAAATAAATTGACCCAGAGGCCCTAAGCTAGTACCCTTGCATTCTAAGAGTGGTTCGTCTAGAAAATGAAAATGAACAATCCTAGTTCTACAATCGACTGAGGCATAACATGAATGTAACCAATACATGCCTAGAATGACATCGAAGTCTACCATTTCTAACTCTACAAGATCTGCTGAGGTGACTTTCTGAGAGACTGTGAAAGGGAAATTTCTTTATACCCGTCTATCTATAATTGGGTCACCGACTAGAGTAGAGACTAAGAAAGTTTCTAAGAGAGTTTCTGGACTGACACTGAATTGGACTGCTATGTAAGGAGTTACAAAAGAAAGAGTAGCCCCTAGATGTAACAATGCATAAACATCAAGGTCAAAGACTCGTAACGTACCAGTGACTACATCAGGAGAACCTTTGTGATCCTGGCGAGCTTGAAGAGCATACAACCTATTCTGGCGCTGACCACCACCTGTAATAGATGAGTTACCCCGCTGAGTCAGGCGACTTGCTGGTGCTGATGAAGTTGTAGACTGAGCTCTACCATTTCCACCTCCTTGACCTTGTCTAGAAGGACAATCCCTCAACCTGTGACAAGACTGCACCACACTTCACGCACCCAAAACACTCTTCCTGATCTGCAAGGCACTCGCCTGGATGGTTCTTACTACACTTACGGGAAGTGGGGTAAGTCTTGGGGCCTGAAACACTTCCCTGAGACTTAGAGCCTGGTACCCTAACCTTTGGTCATACCTGTTCTAGGAGGATGGAACACTAGCTGATGAAAGGGCTAGAGCTGAAAACTTTTGTTGACTCTGTGAGCGATTTCCACCACCCAATTTCTGCTAAGAATAATCATAGTTACCAGTCCTATCGTTCTCATTCTCCTTATCCTGTTCCCTAAACTTATCACCCTCAACTTGCTGCGCATAAGTCATAATTCTAAAGATGTTCATATCTCCAAGTAACATAGCATTTCTGAACTCAGTTTTCACCAAATCTTACACTCCATAAAAAAACTTATTCATTTAAGCCCTAGATTCAACAACCATGTGAGGAGCATACCTGGAGACTTGGTTAAAATTCATCCCATACTCTTGGACCGTCATGTTTCCATGCCTTAAGTTCATGAATTCCTGAGCCTTTGCTTCTCTGAAGTCTATTGGGAAAAACCTATCGAGAAAAGTCTCGCTAAAGTAATCTCAAGTGATAGGAGCTGCATTTTCTCCCCTATTCTCTTTCCACTGAGTGTACCAGATATGAGAAACATCTTTCTGCTGGTATAATACCAAGTCAACCCGATCATTCCCAGTAACCTGCATAACCTCAAAGATCTTCTTGATCTCATCTAAGAAATTCTGAGGGTTCTCACTAGTCTGTGATCATAAGAACTTAGGAGGATTCATCCTAACAATGTCACGGACCCTGGCTGCTGATGATCAACCATTTACATTCAAAGGTTCTTGAACCCGCTGATTGTTCTGGTTAGTGACTCTCTAACCCAATATCTGAATGGCACTTCTGAATTCAGTATTGGAGACTTACTGATTTTGGACTGGAGAAGCTGCATTTGAATTCCTTGCATTTACATTCCTGGCGTTAGCTCTACGAGGAGGCATGATCTGAAACATAGAATGTCAAGTTAGAGTGGAATAAGATCATACATTACGCACGATAAGAGTAACAAGAAAGTGAAGTTTTTTCCAAAAACACTTTGTAGCCTCCCTCTCATTAGATGTGGTGCACTTCACACCCATGAAAAAGACTCTACTTAGGACGTCTTTTCAGACATCCTAGGACTCTTGAACCTAGTGCTCTGATACCAAGTTTTTTCATGCCCCGAGCTACCCATGAGACGCGGACACGGGACCTAAGACCACAAGTGATCCCAAGCTAACCCTGCTGGCATGATCATGAGCATACTAAAGAATATAAACTGATGCGGATCCTAAATCATAGTTTATAATGATAAGATGGGGAATACACATATGCTAAAACAGAGATAATATGAAAACTGATGAGTTTAATACAATGAAGTTATTTACTCAATACTAAGATGAAACTAACTATGTTTGAAAATAGCCACTAAACTCGACTAGAAATACTGCGACAAGACCCAGCTAAATATAGAAAAAACTGAAACTAAATGACTAAAAGACTGAAATGAAACTCATGACTGTTATCCTCGGAGAATGAGGACTCACCACTGAATCTGCTGAACTGGAGATCGGAAATCGATCCAAGCGCGATCTGGATACTTAGAACCTGAACCTACATCACGAGAAGATGTAGTGCACGTATGCGTCAGTACTTGAAGGTACTAAGCATGTAGGATAGAGTAAAGCTGAAATAAAACATAACTGAAGGAACACATGGACAATTTGAGAGTGGTTTTCCAAATGCTTAACGAACACCAACTATATTCCAAGTTAGCAAATGTGAGTTTCGGTTGAGGTTGGTGTAGTTTCTTGGTCATATTATCTCTAGTGAGAGAGTTGAGGTTAATCCAAGGAAAATGGAGGCGTTGAAAAATTGGCCGAGACCATTGACTCCAACGGATATTAGGAGTTTCTTAGGTCTAGGTGGTTATTATTTGAGGTTTGTGGATGGTTTTGCGTCCATTGCTTCTCCCTTGACTACCTTGACCCAAAAGAGTGTAAAATTTGAGTGGTCGAAGGCATGTGAAAGAAGCTTCCAAATTTTGAAAGATAGGCATACTTCCTCTCCGGTATTGACCCTACCAATGGGTACTATGGTTTTTGTGGTATATTGCGATGCATCCCGAGTGGACTTGGGGTGTGTTCTTATGCAATATGGGAAAGTAGTAGCCTATGCCTCTAGACAACTCAAGGTGCATGAGAAGAATTATCCAACTCATGATCTTGAGTTAGCGGTAGTGGTATTTTCCTTAAAAATATGAAGGCATTATAGTATCTATGTTGATGTGTATATCGACCACAAGAGTCTTCAATATGTGTTTACGCAAAAGGAATTAAATCTCCGAAAAAGAAGATGGTTGGAATTGTTGAAAGATTATGACGTGAGTGTACTCTATCACCCCGGCAAGGCAAATGTGGTTACGGATGCTCTACGTCGTATGACCATGGTTAGTGTTTATTATGTGGAAGAATCCAAGAAAGACATAGTGAAAGATATTCATAGGTTGGTTCATTTGGGTGTTAGGTTGGAAGATACCCCAAATGGTGGTTTTAAGGTTCATCATAACTCCGAAACGACTTTGGTGGTGGAGGTGAAGTCTAAACAACACCTTCATCAACCATTGATGGAGTTGAAGGAATCAATTCTAGGTAAGCTAAATGAG
This sequence comes from Solanum sitiens, assembly GCA_016801875.1. Lineage (NCBI taxonomy): Eukaryota > Viridiplantae > Streptophyta > Magnoliopsida > Solanales > Solanaceae > Solanum > Solanum sitiens. The sequence goes on along the minus strand of JABWTJ010000062.1, from coordinate 376,604 downwards.
TCATTCACCTTAGGGGGGATGGTGTTTTTAGGTACCAAGGAAGGTTGTGTGTTCACAATGTTGATGATTTGAGAAAGCGGATCCTTGAGGAAGATCATGGTTCCCATTATTCCATTCATACGGGTTCTAAAAATATATATCATGACCTTAGATAAATACTTTGGTGGGATGGCTTAAAGAGGTACATGGCAGAATTTGTTGCAAAATGTCCCAATTGTCAACAAGTGAAATCCGAGCACAAAAAGTCGAGTGGTTTACTTCAAGAAATCCAAGTTCCATCTTGGAAGTGGGAAGACATTAACATGGATTTCGTGGTAGGTTTGCCTTGTACTCAAAATAAACATGACTCTATATGGGTAGTAGTGGACAGGTTGACCATGTCCTCTCATTTTATTCCCATCAAGTCCACTTACTCGGTGGAGGATTATGCAAGGATCTTCATAGATGAGATTGTATGTCGCCACGATATTCCATTATCCGTCATAGGTGCGCAATTCATATCTAGGTATTGGAGGTCATTTAAAAAAGGATTGGGTACAAAGGTGAAGCTAAGCACCGCTTTTCATCCCCAAACGGATGGTCAAGCGGAGCGTACTATTCAAACCCTTGAGGATATGCTTAGAGATTGTATAATTGACTTCAAGGGAAGTTGGGATATACACTTGTCGTTGTTTGAGTTTTCATATAACAATAGTTACCATTCATCAATATCCATGGCTCCTTTTGAAGCCTTGTATGGTAGGAGATGTAGATTTGAAATTGGATGGTTTGGAGTGGGCGGGTCCTCACTTCTGGGTACCGAATTGATTTATAAGACTTTGTAGAAAGTTCATATAGTAAGGAGTCAGTTGAAAACAACCTATAGCCGTCAAAAGTGTTATGCCGACCATAGGAGGAGAGACTTATAATTTGAAGAAGATTATAAGGTGTATCTAATAATTTGCACCGATGAAAGGAGTGGTGATATTTGGAAAGAAAGGGAAGTTGAGTCCTCGTTAAGTGGGTCCTTATGATATTTTTCAAAGGGTTTGAAAGGTTGCATACGAGTTGAGATTACCTAGAGATTTGACTTCGGTTCATTCGGTATTCCATGTCTCCATGCTTAAGAAGTGTATCAGTGATCCCGAGTCCATCCTTCCTATTGAGGGTATAGGTGTGGAAGAGAACATCTCTCATTTAAGGAGGTTCCGTTTGAAATTCTTCCTAAACAAGTAAAGGAGTTAAGGAACAAGGAGGTGGCTTCCGTAAAGGTGTTATGGAAAAACCACCTAGTTGAGGGTGTAACATGGGAGGCCGAGGCCGACATGAAGTGTCGTTACCCTCACCTATTTGATAACTAAGGTTAGTTGTTCCGATAAATGATGAAAATAATGAGCTTATTTGAAGTTATCTTGATTTTTGGTAAAATATTGAAATATATGGATTGTTATAGTGAATAAGCATGCCTAAGAATGAAACTTACTTGAAAAAGGCTCTTTGCCTTGATTTGCACTTATTATGCGCTTGGTATGTTGTTGCCATTATGAAATGATATTGAGCATGTTGATAGGTTGAGTTTGGCATAATTGACTCTTTAATGATATGTTGAGCTCATGTTATTGTGAGAAGAAAATTCCTCATGTTTTGATTTTGAGCTCTTATGTGTAGTAACAGAAGTTTTGAATTGCCATGTTAAATGCCATGATTGAGTTGTAACTCATGTAAATTATGTATGTTGTTGGTTGGGCTTCTAGTATTGAGTCTATCCTTTCCATTCAAAAGATTTTAGTGTCATTCGAGGACAAATGTTCCTAAGGAGGGATAATGTAATACTCAGAAAGTCTACAACCTTATCTAGAACCTCACATGAGTGTCTATGGTTTGTAATACTGTTATTAGGCATCAAATAACGAATGTAAATCATTTAGAAGGTGTTGGAGTTAAAACGTCAAGGAACGTCAATGACGTCTGTTGACATCCAATTTTGGCCTAACATTTTAAAAATTCATAATTTTGAAGTTTTATTTATTTAATAGCTTAAAATAATTTTTTTATATAATTTTAAATAAGTTTATCGATAACTATCTTTATTTATCAAAATTTAGGATTTTTGTTTGTTAATTTTTAAATTGCATTTCACATGTCATTAGTTACGTTCATTATATTATTTTAAAATTCATTTTATTTGTTACGTTTGTTAATATTTATGTTGAATTTAGCACAGTCTAAAATTTAGTCAAATACGAAAAAAAATTAGGGATTCTATTGAGATAATTTTGGGCCACAATACTAAGCCAATCATTTGAGCCCATTTTGTGTTTTGTTATTAATGTTATTAACTAGGTTAAATAGGGGGTGGTGGATATTTTTAGGGATTATTTTTTCAGATTTCTAGACTTCAAGAAGTATTCTTTTATTGTTTGTTATTTTTTCCGGCAAGTCGCCGGAGTTCTGCCGGAACTCCGACCAGTCACCACCCAAAATGACCCCACTTGTCAGCTTATCTTCCTCACCACCCTCTCCATGGCACCAGACCAATCCGCCGCCTGAAACACATCGGAAAACCTCCAGCAACCACCAGCTCCAACAGCGAGCTTCGCCAGACCCCAACCCATTTACCCTTCTTCTTCTTTTCTCCGACCACCAGCAAACCACTCCCTCTCTTCACTTCAACCACCAAACTACCTCCTCTAAACCCACCATAAAGAACCAAAACGAAAATCCCACCACTAACTAAAACCACTAGAGAAAGCCACTTGCTCCTCCATTTTTTCAACCAACAACAACCATCGAACCAGCCCTTCCCCTTTTCCTTTACAATTTTTATTTTCGTTTTGCAGGTTCTCACACGAAGCAGCGATCTCAAAGCTCCGACTCCGGCTCCATCATCAGTATACCATAATGGTTGGTTAATCAGATCTTACACCAACTAAGCTCTTACACCATTAGAAAAATCAATAGTGCTCATAAATCATTGTTCCAGTCACAAACTCCATCTCCGATAATGTGGTACTTTTTTTTAATTTTCTTTTATTTTTCTACTGTATCTATATATATTTTGTTTATTTTATTGGGTTGATATTTATGTGTTTTTGATTTCTTTGATGATGAGTTATAAATTCACAGTGAGCATCTTAGTTGTTGATAGTTGGTAGTTTATAATTTAATATCATTTTATTAACAGCTAACTTTAATATTTATACATTTTCTCATTATGTTATTATTTTGTTTGCCTTCACTGTTGCTTTCCGATGATGTAAAAGACTAATTTTAGTATTATTTTTATTAAGTTGCTCTTTTAATTGAATGTTAAAAATTGGCTTCCAGTGATTCGTGTTTCCACATTTTTTTTTTAATTTGGTTTATCTTTAGGGTGTCGCATATTATGTTATATTATTTGTTAGTTATATTTTGTTTGTTAAATGAACAATGATAAAATCTCTCCGTCGGTTTTGGAGTCCTACTCAATATTAAAAGACAGAAATTTTTAGTTTAAGTTCATATAAATTGTTTGTTAAAATTGTTAAAATGGCCGATGAAGAAATTACCGTCGATTTCCAAGGCCTCTCATGTTAATAAGACGGGGTTTTAATTTTTAAGCTATTATTTGATTTATTCATTTTTATTCATATTTATTTATTACTAACACTTTTACTAAGTGTCTTTACAGGTACACAGGGTTGCTTCCATTGAAGCTATTCGAAGAGCTCAAATTATATTTTTTATTCATTATTATGTAAATATCGACGTTAGGCAAACCTTAGGCTGTTTCTTATGTTATTATTTTATTTTATTACTTGTGTATATATTTATATTACTTGTATATTATTATTATCTCCTCCTCAATTTGAAAAAAAAAATGAATTCAGTCGGGACCCACACTTGTGGATTTCGAAAGGGTGCCTAACCCCTTCCCTTAGAAATAATTTGAACCCCTTACCTAGAATCAATTAGTTTCGTAGATCACATAATGGTTTTCCTAGTTTTTTCCTAAAATTAGGTGGCGACTCTTTTTTTTTAAAAAAAAAAAACTCATTCTTTTTTAAAATTCATTAAAGTTGAATTAATTATTTTTTGAGTCACCGCGACGTTTCGCCCTATTTTGATAAAGTAGGGATGTAAACAGAATGGCGACTCTGCTGGGGACTATAGAAGTTTTAACCAATATGAATTTATTTATTTTTCAAATTGAGGAAATTTTTGTTTTATTATTATGTTATACCTTGTATTTTTATATTTCGCTGATTATTTGTATATTGTATTTATTCATTATTTATTTTATTCTGTGTATATTATCATTGCATTCAAGGCATGATATTTTCCGTCAAACGACAATTATTTCATTTCCACTAAAGGACGATTATGCGGGTTCGCAGTCGTTCATTAACCAAAATTTTCTCAGGGCACCCTGACGAGTGTAGTTGGCTACTTGATAGTCAACAATCGTTAACTGTCCCAGCCCAGATAGTCCGCTTGGGTTACCCTTTCCACTCTAAATACAACCCACTCTTAGTTAAACTAAGATAGAGCGAAACCAAATCCCGTATTTAGTGCATTTTTGACCTAAGATGACCCTAACACCCAAGGTGTACTGGGTACATTAGAAAGACCACCTTGAGTCCATAATGGCTTCTAGCCTAAATGGACGATCATAATTGTGTGTAATTTGAAGAATGTATACGTCGTTTGACAAACAACTGTCCATCTAAATTAGAAGGTTATTTAATAGTTTACTTTTGTCAAACACGGGTTTTCAGAAACTGTCATTCCATCCAAAAGTGTTGGCAATCGGAGATGACAAGAATTTCAAGAGGAAGACCCTTCCGCAAAGGCTTAGAATAGGATGGTACCCCTACGTGGGATTGAATATTTGTAATTTTTTTTCCTTCTTTCTTTTCCCCCTAACTTCATAATTCTATTTCATTCATTCATAAAATTGTACTAAGTGTTTTGGGGGACAATGGAAAGTTGTCAAATGGCGTAATACATCCTTCAAATCGATAGGCCTACCTTAGGCATAAAAGGGTCACATATTTGTATAGGACACGCAATAATTATTTGTATGCTATATGATATGTTTCAGTTTGTCATTAATTAAAATAGTGTTTATGTGTTTAATTCATTATTTGTGTGATATTTTGCATTATCCATTATGAACAAGAACTAACACTCTTACCTTTTGAGTTGTTCTTCTTCAAAGCGAAATGTTGATTTATGTCAGAATTCAGAAATGATTATTTGTCCAAAGTTGCAAGAGACAAGAGAATTAGCGAAATTAGAGTCCTTGCGTTTCTCAATTATATCAAGTCAAAATGATAAATTAGGGGAGTATTTGACTATGAGGTGGCACAGACTTATTTTTATTATTATTTTGCATGATGGTCCTGCTCTCACATATTTCTCATATTTTTGTAGGAATATCGTCCACGACAACAGTCGGGGATGGTCATAACAATGTCTGGATCTCGTGAAAATTGGGAGGAGACAAAGGTCCAAGAAAATATCCAAAAAGAGTACAACAAATCATTACTGTAGAAATTCGTAGGTTAATTCAACAGAGTATAAATATTGACGATTAAGAGGCTATAAAATATATTGGTGCAAAAAAAAAGGGTCAAAAAACACTTCATGACTACAAATCTTAGTGGCGCTAGACCTAGGAATTTCTTTGAGTCGTCTAAATCTTTAAATTATTATATGTCTTATCTGGACGAACTACGCGTACCTGATTCTCATTTTAATGAGATACGTAGGCAATCCTTCTTGGGTTCGGCATTATCTTCTCCAAAAGTAAAAAAAAATAGTTTGTGCATATTTTCCAAGTCATATCTGGATGAACTATGCGTACCTGATTCTCATTTTAATGAGATACGTAGGCAACCCTTCTTGGGTTCGGTATTATCTTCTTCAAAAGTAAAAAAAAAAAATAGTTTGTGCATATTTTCCAAGTCATATCTGCATGAACTACGCACACCTGGTTCTCATCTTAATGAGATACGTAGGCAGCCCTTCTCGGGTTCAGTAATCATTCTTTCAAAAAAACAATACTTGTACATACTGTAAGAGTCATGTCTTCAGCTCGGTCGGTACCTATATAGTTAAGAGCATGTAAATATATTTGATATGATGGAAAAGACTGACTTTGCGGTAAACTATAGATTATTATGGTACCTCTTATCTGTACTTTTGTGATGCTTGAAAATTCTCTTGCATGCAATCAACATAAGAATAAAACTAACCTTATGTTTCATGTGCATTGTGTGGTGAGCGTTTGATCAAAGTTCAATTGTGTTACACTGTTGATCTAGAACTTGACCTGAATGTTTTTCGAGGCGAAATCCTGAGTAATGTTTGGTTTGAGAAAGGATTGTAGGCCTTTTTTGACCCGATTGTGCCTTTTAAAGCCTACCAAAGTACATTAATCCCTAGTTTTCCCACTTTGAGCCTGAAACCTTTCTTTGGACAACCACATCTTAACCACTACCCTTTAAAGTGATTACAAGCACTATCCTCTCTTGGCCCAACCTTCTTGAGTGCACCAAGAATGTGCAAATTATAAGAGAAGATCCATGTTTGAAATTTCCGAAAGCAAATATATCAAGTCTCCCAAAGTCAAGAAAACAAAAGACTTCTAGAGAAAAAGAAATAAATAAAGAAAGAAAAGGTGAAAGAAATAAAGAAAGACAAAAATACCCTTACAAGGTCAATGAAAGGTGGGAAGGAAAATACTCCAACAAAAAGGAGAAAAATTTATAAGAAAGGAGTGAAATAAAATAAAAGCTCCAAGAAATAAGGACTCAAAAGAAGTCAAAACAAAGAGAAAAAAGAAGAAGAAGAGAAGAATGGAAAAGCTCCAAAAAATGAGAACTCAAAAGAAGTCGAAACAAAGGAATAAAAAAGAAGAAGAAGGAAAAAGAGTCAAAAATGAGAATTCAAAAGAAGTTGAAAGGAGGGAAAACAATGAAGAGGATCTAACGCAAAGGCGTACCAATCATTAAGAGCACAAATTCTGTGTGACGCTCAAGGAGAAATTAAGTCACTTTTATCCCAAATAAATATCCTACCCATCCCTAAGCCTACATTATAAGTCAATGACAAGCCCTACATGATCACATTCTAAATATTCTCACATTAGTGGAGATTTACATAAGGGTCAAGCATATGGTATCACGGTTGTGTGCATTGAACATTTTGTGAGTGTGAGTGCACTTTGAAAAATGTCCTATAATCAAAATTTTCAAATATGTGTGAAATAGGATCAGTCTTTTCGTGAGGGCACTTGAAACATAAAGACTGATACAATTCAAAATCTGTGTTTGAAGTAAGATGAACGAAAGTCGTTGATCCTTAAGTATGTTGGAGGTACCACTTGAAGCTGTAGGAATTACCTTAAACTCAATCATAAAAAAAAAAAAAAAATTACCTGCAATCTTAACTGTTGGTACCAATTGTAGTGAATGTTTGACTATCTCATCACATTATGTATTTTTCAAAAAGAAAAGAAAAAGTGAGCAAACACTCATTCTTTAATATTTTAAAACCTTTTTAAGAATCTTTCAATTTTATTAAAAAAAAAAAAAAAAGAAATTGCCTTTTGACTTGTTCATTGTAAAAAGTGTCATCGGGTTAATCTTGTATGTGTGAGAGTCCTATTTTACTTCATGGATTGTCCGTCAAAAAATGTGACTTTTTATTTTTATTTTTTTATCTCTAGACTTTGGATATCACATGGAATATTATTTTCCTATTTCATCATGTTCATATTGTACATTTTCTACTGATGATCTTCTTTCAGATTCTTTGCAGTATTCATCTTCTACAAGTTTGGAACTACATTTGACCTGATTTCTATCTCAACAGGATATGTAGGCGCCACGACGGCTCGATCATATACCCAGTGTGATTATTATTTCTCCTTACAGTAAAAACTGGGACAGAATTTTTGAAAATATCTCAAAAATTCACAATAAAGGCGTTATCGCCAACAAGTCAAGATTGAAGATCATTTTGAGATTTGCCAAAAATTCTAACTGGGACAGAATTTTTCAGGAAGACCTCAAAATTCTGATAAGTACTGCGAGAAGCTTGATAGCAACTACAAAGATCATTTAGCCTTAAAGCTCAACGTCAACGTGCAAATCTTCAGTGTCGTGATGGCAAGCCAGCAGCTCCTCGTACAAATCCTTAATAAAACTTGAGTCACGACAAACATAAAAGGGTCAAGACTAAAATGTTGATTGCTCACATGTGTTAAAGTTGTCAGGCTTTTGTACATATTCGCTTTTAAAGAATCGTTTCTCAAGGTTTCTTGACTAAGTCGCTAGCTAAGGCGATATTTTTTCTACTAATTGTTTCTTATAAGTACAGGAACAGGGGAAAGCATTGGGGAGAAGAAACTTTCAAAACAATTCCCGAGCCATCCACCTCGTTACAGTTGGACAATCATCGAGCCATCCACCTTGTAACAGTGAAAAATCATTAGATCATGCATCGCGAGTTAATATTCATGCATCGCGAGTTAATATTCATGCATCGCGAGTTAATATTCATGCATCGCGAGTTAATATTCATGCATCGCGGTAAGATGTTCATGCCCCGCAGAAAATCATGCATCGCGAGATAATATTCATGCATCGCGAGTTAATATTCATGCATCGCAAGTTAATAATCATGCATTGCGGGAAGATGTTCATGCCCCGCAGAAAATCATGCATCGCGAGTTAATATTCATGCATCGCGAGTTAATATTCATGCATCGCGAGTTAATATTCATGCATCGCGATAAGATGTTCATGCCCCGCAGAAATTCATGCATGGCAAGTTAATATTCATGCATCACGAGTTAATATTCATGAATCACGAGTTAATATTCATGTATTGCTAGTTAATATTCATGCATCGAGAGTTAATATTTATGCATCGCGAGAAGATTTCATCCCTCGCAAAATTTTATGCATCGCTAGAAGATTCCTTCCCTCGCAAAAGTTTATACATCGCAAGAAGATTTCATACCTTGCTGAATTTATACATCGCGAGAAGATTTCATCCCTCGCAAAATTTTATGCATCGCGAGAAGATTCCATCCCTCGCAAAAAATTTTATACACCGCAAGAAGATTTCATACCTTGCTGAATTTATACATCACGAGAAGATTTCATCCCTCGCAAAATTTTATGCATCGCGAGAAGATTCCGTCCCTCGCAAAAATTTTATACACCGCAAGAAGATTTCATACCATGCGGGATTTATGCATCGCGAGAAGATTTCATCCCTCGCAAAATTTTATGCATCGCGAGAAAATTCCATCCCTCGCAAAAGGTTAAACATTGCCAAGAAGATATTTGCATTTAAGTCGCATCTATTCGGAGGTGAAGGATGTGCACCATATCTTTTCAACGTTCAAGTCGGTGGAAACTTGCGTTGAAAGATATTTGCATTTAAGACGCATCTATTCGGAGGTGAAGGATGTGCACCATATCTTTTCAACGTTCAAGTCGGTGGAAACTTGTGTTGAAAGATATTTGCATTTGAGTTGCATCTATTCGGAGGTGAAGGATGTGCACCATATCTTTTCAATGTTCAAGTCGGTGGAAACTTGCGTTGAAAGTTATTTGCATTTAAGACGCATCTATTCGGAGGTGAAGGATGTGCACCATATTTTTTCTACGTTCAAGTCGATGGAAACTTGCGTTGAAAGATATTTACATTTATGACGCATCTATTCGGAGGTGAAGGATGTGAACCATATCTTTTCAACGGTCAAGTCGGTGGAAACTTGCGTTGAAAGATATTTGCATTTCAGTCGCATCTATTCGGAGGTGAAGGATGTGCACCATATCTTTTCAACGTTCAAGTCGGTGGAAACTTGCGTTGAAAGATATTTGCATTTAAGACGCATCTATTCGGAGGTGAAGGATGTGCACCATATCTTTTCAATGTTAAAGTCGGTGGAAACTTGCGTTGAAAGATATTTGCATTTAAGACGCATCTATTCGGAGGTGAAAGATGTGCACCATATCTTTTCAACGTTCAAGTCGGTGGAAACTTGCGTTGAATGATATTTGCATTTAAGACGCATCTATTCGGAGGTGAAGGATGTGCATCATATCTTTTCAACGTTCAAGTCGGTGGAAACTTGCGTTGAAAGATGTTTGCATTTTGTCTTACCGATGGACATACATTCAAAATCCTACCGATGGATAATCTTTTCTCTTGTCCTACCGATGGACATACATTCAAAATCCTATCGATGGATAATCTTTTCATTCGTCCTACCGATGGACATGCATTCAAAATCCTACCGATGGATAATATTTTCATTTCTCTTACCTATGGATATACACTGAAAATCCTATCGATGGATCATCATTTTTTCCATTCGTTCTACCGATGGACATACATTCCAAATCCTACAGATTGATTATCATCTTCATTCGTCCTACCAAGGGACCTGTATTTATCTCCATTTATCGTATCATAAGAGATGTTACCCTTTTTTCTTTTAGTTTGCCTATAATAATGAGTTTTATCTTTGTTTTTTTTTCTTAGAACATTCTAGAGGATGCACTCTCAGAGGAGCCACATGTGCGAATTACTTCAACAAAGACGCAACAAAGCGTGGAACCTTTTAAAGCCACATGTGCGAGTTCGGGATTGACTTCCACTATATTTCCACCGCACTTTTCTAGAAAGGTCATGTGTTTGGTCAAAATTGGGTTTGTCAATTTTCGTTGTCCACGATTTCTTTCATCAATCATACACAACGAAAGGGACAGCTGTTGACACCCAATTTTGGCCTAACATTTTAAAAATTCGTAATTTTGAAGTTTTATTTATTTAATAGCTTAAAATAATTTTTTTATATAATTTTAAATAAGTTTATCGATAACTATCTTTATTTATCAAAATTTAGGATTTTGTTTGTTAATTTTTAAATTGCATTTCACATGTCATTAGTTACGTTCATTATATTATTTTAAAATTCATTTTATTTGTTACGTTTGTTAATATTTATGTTGAATTTAGCACAGTCTAAAATTTAGTCAAATACGGAAAAAAATTAGGGATTCTATTGAGATAATTTTGAGCCATAATACTAAGCCATCATTTGAGCCCATTTTGTGTTTTGTTATTAATGTTATTAACTAGGTTAAAATAGGGGGTGGTGGATATTTTTAGGGATTATTTTTTCAGATTTCTAGACTTCAAGAAGTATTCTTTTATTGTTTGTTATTTTTTCCGGCAAGTCGCCGGAGTTCCGCCGGAACTCCGACCAGTCACCACCCAAAATGACCCCACTTGTCAGCTTATCTTCCTCACCACCCTCTCCATGGCACCAGACCAATCCGCCGCCTGAAACACATCGGAAAACCTCCAGCAACCACCAGCTCCAACAGCGAGCTTCGCCAGACCCCAACCCATTTACCCTTCTTCTTCTTTTCTCCGACCACCAGCAAACCACTCCCTCTCTTCACTTCAACCACCAAACTACCTCCTCTAAACCCACCATAAAGAACCAAAACGAAAATCCCACCACTAACTAAAACCACCAGAGAAAGCCACTTGCTCCTCCATTTTTTCAACCAACAACAACCATCGAACCAGCCCTTCCCCTTTTCCTTTACAATTTTTATTTTCGTTTTGCAGGTTCTCACACGAAGCAGCGATCTCAAAGCTCCGACTCCGGCTCCATCATCAGTATACCATAATGGTTGGTTAATCAGATCTTACACCAACTAAGCTCTTACACCATTAGAAAAATCAATAATGCTCATAAATCATTGTTAGAGTCACAAACTCCATCTACGATAATGTGGTACTTTTTTTTTTAATTTTCTTTTATTTTTCTACTGTAGCTATATATATTTTGTTTATTTTATTGGGTTGATTTTTATGTGTTTTTTATTTCTTTGATGATGAGTTATAAATTCACAGTGAGCATCTTAGTTGTTGATAGTTGGTAGTTTATAATTTAATATCATTTTATTAATAGCTAACTTTAAATATTTATACATTTTCTCATTATGTTATTATTTTGTTTGCCTTCACTGTTGCTTTCCGATGATGTAAAAGAATGATTTTAGTATTATTTTTATTTAGTTGCTCTTTTAATTGAATGTTAAAAATTGGCTTCCAGTGACTCGTGTTTCCACATTTTTTTTTAATTTGGTTTATCTTTAGGGTGTGGCATATTATGTTATATTATTTGTTAGTTATATTTTGTTTGTTAAATGGCCAATTATAAAATCTCTCCGTCGGTTTTGGAGTCCTACTCAATATTAAAAGACGGAAATTTTTAGTTTAAGTTCATATAAATTGTTTGTTAAAATTGTTAAAATGGGCGATGAAGAAATCACCGTCGATTTCCAAGGCCTCTCATGTTAATAAGACGGGTTTTTGATTTTTAAGCTATTATTTGATTTATTCATTTTTATTCATATTTATTTATTACTAACACTTTTACTAAGTGTCTTTACAGGTACACAGAGTTGCTTCCATTGAAGCTATTCGAAGAGCTCAAATTATATTTTTTATTCATTATTATGTAAATATCAACGTTAGGCAAACCTTAGGCCATTTCTTATGTTATTATTTTATTTTATTACTTGTGTATATTGCATATTTATATTACTTGTATATTATTATTATCTCCTCCTCAATTTGAAAAAAAAAATGAATTTAGTCGGGACCCACACTTGTGGATTTCGAAGGGTGCCTAATCCCTTCCCTTCGAAATAATTTGAACCCCTTACCTAGAATCAATTGGTTTCGTAGATCACATAATGATTTTTCTAGTTTTTTCCTAAAATTAGGTGGCGACTCTTTTTTTGAAAAAAAAACACTCATTCATTTTTAAAATTCATTAAAGTTGAATTAATTATTTTTTGAGTCACCGCGACGTTTCGCCCTATTTTGATAAAGTAGGGATGTAAACAACGTCCCGTGAATTTGTAACTTGGAAAAGTGTAGTGCCCTGATGTTTTTAAGGAAGTAACTAAGGGTTAATCATGGTGACATGATGAAGATGAATTTATCTTCCAATGAGGGTCTAAAGTAACTAAGGGTTACCCAAGGCTTCCCAAAAAGGGTGGATACTGTCACACTCTTCACGAGCATGACCACGGCTCGTGGTCATGACCACGAACAAGGTGGGGAGCTCGTGAAGGTTACTTGACCATGTGGTAATGGAGGTATTATGACCTAGCTACTGTTCAAGATACCATAAGTCACTTCACGACTCGTGGTGCACTTGACGGAAAAAGAGGTTGGGTCGTGAAAGTGCCTTAGCCAAATGAGGAGAATTTGGGGAGGCATTGTGGATCTACTGCCTATGATCACTAAGAGCCACTTGACGGGTCGTGGTGCATCTTCACAGAAGGGGCCTAGGGTGTTCGTGAAAGTGACTTGGTTGGAGAAAGGGATGAGGCTCCTTTGGAGAAGCTACTGCCTCACCACTCCAAGACCACCACCATGGTCTGTTGTGCACTTCACGGATCGTGAAATTGAGCGTGGTGGTGAAGGGGGGCTTCACAGTGAAGTTATGTTGGACTTCACTTTTGGAAGTCAAACTTAATGAGGGGTAGTTTGGGTAATTTGGGGGTGGATTATATATTGACTTTAGGTCAAAAATCATTCATTTCCCACTCTAAAACACAAACTCAGATTGAAACCCAAATTGCTCCCACTTCTCTTTACATTTTCTCTCTCCATTCATCCTCCATTGAATGGGTTATTGACTCTTGGGATTCCTTTCCCTAAGAGGTGCTCTCAATGTTGAATTTCAATTACCCAAATTCTTAGGGTTTTCATTACAAATGGGGTATCTTGTAAAGTCAAAATTGATGATTAATTATGTTGAATTATGAGTGTCTATGACTAATCTAGTGTAGATTGATGTGTAATTACTGTGATTGTGGGAATTTTGTATGGATCATGTCTATTCCCCAATTTTCCCAAATCTTGGTTCTTATTTGTTAATTAAAGGGGAATTGTGAATGTGTTGATTGTTGTATCTACCTTATTCAATCTATGTCTTCCTAGGGACATGTATTGTTGGGATTAGACATAGTTCTTAAAGAATTCATGATGAACCCTTTTCTCTTAAACCCTAGGTAATGAATTGAATTTGATTGGGATAGTAAGGATTCAATTGACTTTATTATTGTATTAATACCATTGCGTGATGATATTACACCCATTGTTGGGTTGAATAGGATGGTTGATTGTAAAACCTTGGATGATGTCTTGTGAAGGATATTGGGTAAGTCTTTGTAATTTTAACAATTATGATTACTTGTGTTTAGTGATTAAGCTATATTGAAGTATACCCTATGATAAGATTTATTAGAGTTGGTATGATGTTGAATTAAAATGTCTTGATATATGACTTGTGAGTTGTTGGATAAGATGCAAGGATATAAGGTTGGTGATGAATTGCATATGTGCCTTATTATGATATGGTGATGTAAATGTGCTAATATCACATCTGTGAATTGTATTGAAAGGACAATACTTATGAAATTTTTATTGAGCTATGACTATCACTATATAAGGGGTAGACCCTATGAACTAAATTAAGCTATGATTATTAATAAAAGACATTTCAAAAAGGACTCTAGCTTAGCACCGAGTGAACTTGAAGATGAGGGGTGGCACCTTCCCAATGTGGGAAGGTAGGGTTCACCATAGTACTGACGAGATGGATAGCCTCATGGACCAAAAGGTCATATAGTTATATTTCTGTATACGCCTCCACGTACCATAAACTATGTTGCCCTCATACGAATACTAGCTAGTGGATCCACCTTAGAATGCTATGTTCCTGTTTGGTACTACCTTGCCAAGTAGACCACCTTCCATCAGTGTAAGGTTTCACAACACCGGATTCCACACATAACTCTTGTGGTCTATGTCGTTTAAGGCAAGTGTTCCCAAAAGGTTAAATGAAATAATAAAGTGAACTCTAACTAGGATGACCTATTGGGTTAGGCTTAGTCTAGGTAGGGGTATGGGACTCTACCTATACATTCCACTAGTTAGCCTTGAGGGAAGTCTTAGAAATATGTTCTTATGTGCTTATATGCTTATAATGTAAATGATATCTATATGTTGATCTTACATGTTAATGACACTATGTGATATGGATTTCACTTCTGAACATGTGGTTGGTCTCTATTGCCAAAGTATGATGATGTCTCTTAATGATTTGGTATGTAAAGTAAGTCATTGCTTATAGTTCTTGTCGGGTTCACTTGGTTGAGTGAGGTTATGGGGACTTACTTAGTCAATGCACTCACCACAAGAAACAAATTTATTTAAGACTAATATTTAGGGGCCAGTTAATAATTCGTCTTTAAAGGTTTATATATTAGGATGAGATTTTAATCCGGTCTTTAATTTCTTGAGTTATTGTGAAGGTACTAAATATGGTCTCTAGAGAAAGTGTAAACTGGTCCTGATTTAAAATTAAGGGGTCTGAAGAAATTTTTTTAGGAGGGAAAACACTGAAATGTACAAAAAATAATCTATTTTCACCAAATCTAGGCGCCAAAATGCCTATTACTAATTAAAATTCTAAAAGGAAAACAAAAAACGAAAGAGCTCTATTTCTCAATACTTTACGTAAAATAGAACCCTAGCAACAATTTTTCTAAAAACGATCTTCATAATCCAATGATCTAAGATAATTTCTCAATGGAAGATCTTTATTTTCTCAAAATAGAAAAAGCATAGGTCTGCCAAGAAGCTGACGCAGCTATTTGTTTCCGTCATTCTTCTATGTTTTTTCAGAACAAAGAAAAAGAGGTCAACCTAGCACTGATCTCAACTCAATCTCCATCTTCTATTCGGTCGAATCTCAGGTATTACTCCACTTTTTCCGGTTTATTTGTCTTCTTTGGTTAAGCCGATTTTTTGTGTGTTTTGTTCAAGTTATTAATCTTTATGTTTAAGCTATTTTTCTTCTCTCACACGACCCTCCGATCATTATTTGTAAAAAAATATTAAGTTTTATAGTGTGTTGTGATCCCAAAAATGAAGGGGATATATCGTTACAGAACTAAGTCTTCTTAAAGTTAAGAAAACAGTAAACTAAACTTGAAAAGAAGCATTAACAACTGGACGAGCTAAACCAGTATAATCAATATCGAGAGAGTTGTGTGCAAGTTGAGAAATCCATTATGTATTACAAGTGAATTGTTTAAGCTTTTAAGCCTACCAGATCAAGTGAGAAAACTGATTGTTTTATGTTACTACTGGAAAAGTGAAAAATTGATAGTTTTGTTTGGTTCTGAAACTAATAAAAGATGTAAAACGAAATAGAGCTGAGTTCTTCTAAATGATTCTCTTATTTCTTTCTAGTTGTATCTCAGCTATATTTCCTCTTTGTGAGTTGTTTTTTTCTTCTCCAAATGTAAGAGTAACTCTTAACTGAAAATCTTTGTTTTCTGAAAATAGAGAAAGCACAGGTCTGCCCTGAAGTAGACGCAACAACTTGTTTCAGCCATTTATCTTTGTTTTTTAAGAACAAAGACAGTACATGTCTACCTAGCACCGATCTCAACTCAATCTCCATCTTTATTCTTTCGAATCAGAGTTATTACTCCACTACTTCCAGTTCATTTGTCACCTTTGATTAAGCCAATTTGTTGTGTGATTTGTTAAAGTTACTTTTTTCTCTCACACTACCTGCTGATCATTATTTGTAAAAAAGATTGAGCTTATAGTGTCTTATGATCCCAAAAATAAAGGGGATTTATCCTTCAGAACTAAGTGTTCCTAAAGGTTAAGAAAACTGTGAACTAAACTTCAAAAGAAGCATTAACAACCAGACGAGTTAATCCAATATGATCAATATCGAGAGAGTTGTAGTCAAGTTGAGAAATCAGTTATGAATAAAAAGTGAATTTTTTTTAAGCTTTTACGCCTAGCAGAGCAAGTGAGAAATCTGATTGTTGTATGTTCCTATTGGACAAGTGAAAAATTGATAATCTTGTTTGGTTCTAAAGCTAATAAAAGATGTAAAACATAATAGAGCTAGAGTTATTGTAAGTGGTTCTCTTATTTCCTTCTAGATGTATCTCATCTATTTATCCTCTTTGCGAGTTGTTTTTTTCTTCTCTAAATATAAGATTAGATGTCAACTAAAAAACTTTGTTTTCTCAAAATAGAGATGATGGACAAAGGGATCCCATGAAAACTAAAAATCTAATTAAGGTACAACCTAGCATACTTCTCCGCCGAATAAGTATATTTGATGGGTATAAAATGGGTAGATTTCATCAATCTATCAACAATCACCCATATTGAATCATTTTGCCTACGGGTTCGAGGCAAAGCCACTACAAAGTCCATATTCATATCTTCCCACTTCCAAGTAGGAATATCCATGTCACATCCAGGGAGAACCCCCTAGACGTAACCATCGTCGTCGTACTCGAAGAGGACTAAGACTAGCCTCTTAGAATACATCATCACATTCATATTAAAAATGCGGAAAATTTAAACTTTTCGGTTACTTCTACTTTGAGGTTTACTTAGACCTCTCGCTTACACATAATATATATTTATCGAGTATACATAGACCCTTCGTATAAGAAGATTACATAGTCTTCTACTTCTATTTCACATACATAGTATAAGATAGTCTCATAAGAAGTCTATAACATTGTCTCATATTAAACCATCTAGACAAGAGTATCACAATTTGGGAATATACCTTACATCAACAATTATAGCCACATATAGGCTTTAAAAATATAGTACCAAAATAAAAGAGAATGAACAAAGTGTCTTTAAGACTGAACAACATCCAATAGGTAGATAATGGCATCGTCCTCAGAAACTGAGGACCTACCAAACTTGGAAGATAAGAATCCAAGTAGTGTTCAAAGCCATCTTTGATATCAACGGTCGAATCATGCTAAAGAGGACATTTGATCAAAACCATGCTAAAGTACTTTGAAAAGCCTTATGCACAATCAATAACCCATATAAGCCAATAATCACATAATCCATAAGTCAAGCCATGTACGACACAAGACCAACATCAACAAGTAATAGTCAAGTCAACATATACAAGAGTTCAGACCATCATAATATAAGCAAGACGCTTACTCACAACCCACCATTTAGCCTACAAGTGCAATGACCAGGCAAAGCCCCATAACCTTACTCAATCAAGTAAACCAAACAAAGGATCACAAGTAATGCCCAACTCAGCATAACATAGGATCAATAGTATTCATCATCATATTTAGAAATATAGACCAATAGCATGTTCATCAATGAAACTAACATCATAAAGGATCATCAACATGTAAAGTCAACTTAAGCATAATATTTATTTTATAAGATCATTATAGCATAAGAACATCCTCCTAGGACTTCGCTCAAAGCCAACTAGTGCAATGCCTAGGTAGAGTCACATACCCCTACCTAGACTAAACCAACCTCTCAAGTAACCCTATCTAGAGTTCACATCATTACTTCATTTTACTTTAGGGAACATTTTCCTTAACCAACATAGACCACAAGAGCTAAGTATGGAATCCGGTGTTGTAAAACCTTACACCGATGGAAGGTGGTCTACCGACCAATGTATAGCCAAACATAAAGGTAGCTTTCTAGGTGTATCCACAAGCTAGTCTTCCAATGGTGGCAACATAGTTCTAGAATTAGGAGATATGTATTGAACCCTCTACATTCCTATGGCATTGGAGCCTCATGTCATGGGAATCCATTGGGTGAGTGTACCTCATAAGGGAGTCAACACCTCATATGAAACTATTGGGTGAATTTTCTTCTATGGGAAGCCAACTCCTCCCATTGTCAAGTTCACTCGGTGCTAAGCTAAGTCCCTTTTGAAATGTCTTTCTTTATAAATCATTACTTAGTTTAGGTCCTAGGGTCTTATCCCTTGTATAATTATTGTCATTTAGCACAATAGGTGTTGCATGAAAATATCCTTTCATGGCAACCCTCATATGTGAGATTTAGCACATTAACATCACCATGTCATATTAAGTCATATAGGTACTTCACAACAAACCTTATATCATTTCATCTTAAGCATAATCTCACTATCACATAGTCAAGACATTTAGATTCAACATCATACCAACACCTACATAGGCTATTCACAAGGTATACTTCAATAAAATTACATCCTCAATAACAATCCATCATAGTTGAAGTAAAAGTTAGGATCATGAACACTTAGTAAATCTCCTTTAAAATCCATCATCATGTTCTTACAATTAACCAACCAATTACATCCAATAATAGGTGAAGTAATATGGATCAATAGTAATTAATACAAGAACTAGGTCAATTGCATCATCACAATCTCAATTAACATAAATTCATAACCTAGGGTTAGGGAAATTAGGGTTACTCATGAATTTGATCCAATTCCAACAATACATTACCCTAGTCAATCCATAGATGAATTAGAATAGATAAAACTAGTCTAATAATCAATTCATAATTCAATTCCCATCAATTTATAACCAAGATCCAAGATTTGGGGAATTTGGGGAAGGGAACATGATCAACGTGAAATTGCATTAATTAACCAACAATCTATACTCAATTAGTCATAGGAAATCACAATTTATCATCAATTTGAAGTTTAGAAGAAAACCCATTAGAATTGGAAAAGCCCATGGAATTGGGTAATTTGAAAACAAATTTTGAGAGAACCTCTTGGGGAAAGAAATCCCACGAGTGAAGAATCCATACCTTAATGAAGCTTAATCCACAAAATTGAAGCGAAATCCTAGAGAAATCGACCTTCTTTTTTAAGCTTTCTTCCTTCTTCAATAAAGGAATTGGGGAGAGAGAAAGTAGAGAGAGGTGAGAGCTTTTGGGTTTTGTTTTGGGAATTGGGTTTGGATGAGTGAAAAATGACATAAAATGACCCTTAGTCTATATATAATCACCCCCTAAATTACCCAAAACACCCCTCACTTAAATGGGTCTTTTTGTGAAATCCAAATATAAAAAAAAAGGTTTTACCGAATCTGGGAAGTTGCTCCACTTCGCGGGGCCAACAAACATTTTATTTCTCAAAAATAAATTTTGGGACAATGAAGTCCGTGTGGGCTGCGCATCGCGCAGCAGCCCACTGATTCTTTGACTGTCCCACACATGTTGAGGTCATCCTCCATGACCTTTCGGGTGGTCCTTGGGGCGTCGTTATTGGACGTTTTGACCCTCTATACTACACTCCACCTAACCAAAGTATTTTTACAAGTTTTAGACTTCATTTGTCCCTCCAAAACCATACCCAAACATAGCGATGTCAACTAGTTCAATTAAGCTAGTTTTAGGACGTCACAGACGTTCTTTGTCTTGGATCTAAAACTTCTTGGATGACTTATATACATTATTTTAGGTCTTAAATCTACACCTTTAGACACTCATGTTAGGATGTAGATTAGGTCTTGACTTTTCGGAGTGTTACATTATCCCACCCTTAGGAACATTCGTCCCCGAATGACATTAAACTTTTAAAAGGAAAAGGATAGACTCAAGACTAGTAGACAAACAAAACAATATACTACAACATCATCATGAGTTACAACTGAATTCAACATAAGAATATGACATTTACATAATGACTCAAAATATCAATTTTGCACATATAATGCTCAAAGTCACAACATGACGAATTTCCTTCTCATAACAACAACATAAGCTCCACATATTCGTAAAGAGTCAATTATGTCAAAGTTCCTTTATCAACATGTCAACATGCTAAATATCACATTATGAAGACAACAACATAGAAAGTACAAAAATAACTACAAGACAAGCAAAAGAGCATATTTCCATGATAATTCATTTCACCATAAACCTTTTTATCTTAAACATGCATAATTTTGCAAAATAAGTCAAATGCAATCAACTCATTATTTTCATTATAAAGAAGAACAACGAACCTTAATTAGAAAAGAGATGAGGATAACGGGACTTCATGTTAGCCTCAGCCTCCCATGTTGCTCCCTCAACTAGGTGGTTTCTCCATAACACTTTTACGGAGACCACCTCTTTGTTACTCAACCTCTTCACTTAACGATCAAGGATTTCAACTGGAACCTCCTCATAGGAGAGGTTCTCTTTCACACCAAGACCTTCATTAGGAAGAATGGACTCGGGATTACCAATGTATTTTTTAAGCATGGATACATGAAAAACTCGATGAACCGAAGATAGTTCACTAGGGATTTCAACTCATATGCAACCTTACCAACCCTTTACAAGATTTCATAGGGACCCATATAACTAGGACTCAACTTCCCTTTCTTTACAAATCTAACCACCCATTTCATGGGAAACATTTTCAAATACACCTTATCACCCTCTTCAAATTCAAGGTCTCTTCTCCTACGATCGGCATAAGACTTTTGCCGACTATAGGCTGTTTGAAACAAGATCCTTATGATATGAATTTTCTCCAAAGTATTATAGATTAAGTCGGTAACAAGAAACGAAGATTCACCAACGTCAAACCATCCAATATAAGATCTACACGTCCTACCGTACAAGGCTTTATAAGGAGCCATAGAGAAGGATAAATAAAAACTATTGTTATATGAGAACTCCACCAAAGTCAAGTCCTCATCCCAATTTCCCTTGAAATCAATGATACAATCCTTAAGCATATCTTCAAGACTTTGAATAGTACGTTCCGCTTGACCATCCGTTTGAGGATGAAAAGCGGTGCTTAAATACACTTGAGTACCCAAACCTCGTTGAAAACATCTCCAAAATCTAGATGTAAATTGAGCACCTTCTATTCGATATAATGGACAAAGGAACCCCATGAAGACTCACTATCTTGTCAATATAGATCGTTGCATAGTCTACCGCCGAATAAGTAGACTTAACGGCAATAAAGTGAGCGGATTTGGTCAATCTATCCACTACCACCTATATGGAGTCTTATTGTTTTCCAGTTCGAGGAAAACCTACTACAAAATACATATTAACATATTCCCACATCCAAGTAGGAATTTCAATTTCTTGTAGTAGACCACTCGGCTTTTGGTGTTCGGCCTTCACTTGTTGGCAATTGGGACACTTTACAATAAACTCCGCAATATCCCTTTTTAGGCCATCCCACCAAAACACTTCTCTAAGGTCATGGTACATTTTGTAGAACCCAGATGAATAGAGTAATGGTCTCCATGAGCTTCCTCATGGATCCTAGTCCTCAAGTCATCCACATTAGGCACACACGATCTACCTTGATATCTAAGAACACCATCCCCCCTCGGGAGAATGACTCTTTCATCTTAACAAGAACTGATTCTTTCAACTCCATCAAAAATGTATCAAGTTTTTGCTTAGACTTCACCTCAACCACCAAAGATGACTCGAAGTTATGATGCACCACCATACCACCATTTGGAGGACTTTTAATTTGAACCCCTAAACGAGCCAACTTATGAACATCTTTTACTAGATTTCTCTTGGATTCTTACACATGGGACACACTTCCCATGGACAATCGACTTAGAGCATCCGCTAGCACATTAGCCTTGTCGGGGTGATAGTGAACACTCATATCATAGTCTTTCAACAACTCTAACCATCTCCATTTCCGGAGATTAAACTTTTTTAGTGAATACATATTGGAAACTCTTATGGTCCGTATACACATAAATATGAACCCCATAGAGATAATGCCTCCATATTTTCAAGGAAAATACCATGGCTGCTAACTCAAGGTCATGAGTCGGATAATTCTTCTCACGAACTTTGAGTTGCATAAAATCATAGGCTATGACTTTGCCATGTTGCATAATAACACATCCCAACCCGACTCGGTATGCATCACAATAGAACACAAAACCTGTAGTACCCTCTGTTAGAGTAAATACCGGAGCGGAAGTAAGCCTATCCTTCCACATTTGGAACCTCTTTTCACATGCCTCCGACCACTCAAATTTCACATTCTTTTGAGTCAAGGTTGTCAAAAGGGAAGCAATGGATGCATACCCATCGACAAACCTTCTATAATAACCGGCTAGGCCTAAGAAATTCCTAATATCCATAGGAGCCAAAGGTCTAGGCCAATTTTTCACCGCTTTGGTCTTTCTTGGATCAACCTTCACACCTCCACTAGAGATGATATGACCAAGAAACGCTACCTACCTCAACTAAAACTCACATTTTCTATACTTGGCAAACAATTGGTGTTCCTTAAGCACTTGTAACACCACCGTCAAGTGATCCATATGTTCACCCTCTTTCTTTGAATATACCAAGATGTCGTCAATGAACACAATGACAAATGAATCTAAGTAACTTCAAAATGCCCTGTTCATTAGGTCTATAAATGTCGCGAGAGCATTAGTGAGACCAAAGGACATTACTAAGAACTCATAGTGACCATATATAGTCTGAAATGTCGTCTTGGGAATATCTTCACCTCTCACCTTAAGTTGGTGATATCCAAATATCAAGTCAATCTTGGAAAAGTAACTCGCACTTTGGAGTTGATCAAATAAATCATCAATCCGAGGGAGAGGATACTTTTTATTGATTGTGACTTTGTTGAGTTGACGGTAATCGATACACATTCTAAGGGACCCATTCTTCTTCTACACAAACAATACTTGAGCTACCCATGGAGAAATACTGGGCCGAGTAAAGCCCTTGTCTAGTAAGTATTTGAGTTGAGCCTTCAACTCTTTCAATTCGGCTGGAGCCATCCGATAAGAAGGAATTGAAATGGGATTTTTATTAGGTAGCAAGCCGATACCAAAATCAATTTTCCGTTCGGCAGGAATATTGGGAAGATTGTTAGGAAAGACCTTCGGAAATTCCCTCACTACGGGGACCAACTCAATGGAAGGAATTCGGAGTCTAAATCATGAACTCTTACTATATGGTATAAACACCTTTTAGAGATCATCCTACAAGTTTTCAATCAAGAAATGATACGACCTCTAGGAATAGAATTCCCCCCTTTCCACTATAAAATTTATAAAGTTAAACTTCACCACCCTTGTTCTAAAATCTATGGACGCGAAACTAGCATGTAACCAATCCATACCGAATATAACATAAATATCAACCATATTGATTTCTACTAACTCCACGTGAGTAACTCTATTGGACAACATTATAGGACAATTTCTATTTACTCTCTTAGCAACAACCAACTGATCCACCGGGGTATTCTCCATAAAAGGTTCATTCAAGATATCGGGCAAAATGTCAAACTCTTTAGCTACTAGAGGAGTAACAAATGAAAAGGTAGCACCGGGATCAAGTAAAGCATATACATCAATGGAAAAGACTTTCAACATACTGGTCACCACATCGGGAGAAGTCTCATTCTCACCCCTAGAGCAGAGAGCATAAAAGCGATTTTTCATCGGAGCATCATCATTTTAACCTCTTGCTTGTGCACTACCCTTTTCTTGCCCCTTCTACTTAGGGCAATATCTCACCTTGGGACCCCTTTTCCCACTACGAAAATAATTTCCCGTTCTAACTTAGCATTCACCAAAGTGACCTTTCTGACACTTGGTACAAGTAGTCTTCTCATTAGGTGAGTTTCCACTCTTTCCCTTTTGGGACCTAGGTTTAGACACCTTATCATAAAGAGCCTTAGGGAACTTAGAAGGAACTTTATTAGAGAAACTCTTCTTGAACCTAGGCTTGTCTTGGATATCAAGTCTACCCTTTGAAGAACCACAATCAAAAGACTTTGCTCTATTTGCATCTCTACTCTTCCTCTTCACCCTAGTCTCTTCTTCTTGTTCAACATGAAACATGAGACGAGAAATGTTCATATTTTGATTTTGCATAGCCGAACAACATTCTTCTTTCAAAGTCACCTGACACTCCAGTCACAAAGCGACTCATTTCATCTCTAGGGTCGAAAATCAAAGAAGGAGCATATCTGGACAATTTAGTGAATTTCAAAGAGTAGTCAAGTACACTCATACCTCCTTGACGAAGGTTGATGAATTCTTCCACTTTGGCTTCCCTCATCTCTCTAGGAAAGAATCGATCAAGAAAAGCCTTCTTGAAAATCTCCCATTTCACTAGACCACCCTATAGAGGCCTATTGTCTCTCCACTAGACGTACCATGCATGTGCCACATCTTTGAAGAGGTAAGTGGCTAACTCAGCTTTCTCACTAGTAGTTAACCTCATATCATAGAGATTTTGTATATTTCATCAATGAACCCTTGGGGGACATCCTCAACTTTTGACCCATAGAAAGAAGGGGGATTCATCTTAGTGAAATCCCTCAAACAGGAGGCCATGGTTCTAACTTGTTGGTTTCCTTAGGGTACCACCTCCCGATTATCTTGGGCTGTCATAGCTTGTGCTTGAGTAGTGACGTCTTCTTCTTGGGTTGTAATGGCTTGGGCCATTTTGAGAAAAGTTGTCCTTATATCCCCATTCGCCATGGGAGGAGGAGCAACCAGAACTTGATCACCCATAGCAACTTCTTCAAGTCGAAGCACTTGGTTGTCTAGTGCTCCCATATTAGCAATGCCTTCCTCGGCCCTTCTTGCGGCTGCTCTTCGGGTATTTATACCTATAACCACTATACAAAGTTTCGGTGAAAGCACATATAAAGTAGACTCTAGAGGCACAACATAGGATTACAAGAAGATGAGAGTTTCCTAAGCATCACATAGTTCCTCATTCATAAGTGTGGCACGCTTCACAAGTACCGTACCCCTACCTAGACAAAGACAACCTCTCAAGTCACCCTATCTAGAGTTCACATCATTACTTCATTTTACTTCCGGGAACATTTTCCTTAACCGACATTGACCACAAGAGCTAAGTGTGGAATCCGGTATTGTAAAACCTTACACCGATGGAAGGTGGTCTACCGGCCAAAGTATAGCAAAAATAAAAGTAGCTTTCTAGGTGGATACACTAGTTAGTCTTCCTATGGTGGAAACATTGTTCTAGAACTAGGAGATATGTATTGAACCTTCTACATGCCTATGTCATTGGAGCCTCATCTCATGGGAATCCATTGGGTGAGTGTCCCTCATAGGGGAGTCAACACCTCATATGGAACTATAGGGTGAATCTTCCTCTATGGGAAGTCAACATCTCCCATTGTCAAGTTCGCTTGGTGCTAAGCTAAGTCCCTTTTGAAATGTATTTCTTTATAAATCATTACTTAGTTTAGGTCATAGGGTCTAATCCCTCGTATAATCATTCTAATTTAGCTCAATAGGTATTGCATGAGCATATCCTTTCATGGCAACCCTCATATGTGAGATTTAGCACATTAACATCATTATGTCATATTAAGGCACATAGGTACTTCACAACAAACCTTATATCATTTCATATTATGAAAAATCTCACAATCACATAGTCAAGACATTTCTATTAAACATCATACTAAAAACTACATAGGCTATTCACAAGGTATACTTCAATAAAACTACATCCTTAATAACAAGTCATCAAAGTTGAAGTAAAGGTTAGGATCAGGAAGACTTACCGAATCTCCTTCAAAAGCCATCATCACGGTATTACCATTAACCAACCAAATACATCCAATAATAGGTGTAGTAATATCAATCAATAGTAATTAATACAAGAACTAGGTAAATTGCAATCACAATCCCAATTAACATCAATTTATACCCTAGGGTTAGGGGAATTACGGTTCATCATGAATTTGATCCAATCCCAACAATACATTACCCCAGTCAATCCATTGATGAATTAGAATAGATAAAAACAAGTCTAATAATCAATTTATAATTCCATTCCCATCAATTCATAACCAATATCAAAGATTTAGGGAATTTCAGGAAGGGAACATGATCAACAAGAAATTGCATCTATTAACATCAGTTAACCAACAATATATAATCATTTAGTCATAGGAAATCACAATTTATCATCAATTTGAAGTTTAGAAAAACAACCCATTAGAATTGAGTAATTTGAAAATAAACTTTGAGAGGAACTCTTGGGGAAAGACATCCCAAGAGTGAAGAACACATACCTTAATGAAGCTTAATCCACGAAATTGAAGCTTAATCTTAGAGAAATTGACCTTCTTCTTCAAGCTTTTTTCCTTACAATGGAGGAATTGGGGAGAGAGAAAGTAGAGAGAGGAAGAGATTTTGGGTTTTCTTTTGGGAATTGGGTTTGGATGAGTGAAAAATGACTTAAAATGACCCTTAGGCTATATATAATCACCCCTTAAATTACCCAAAACAGCCCTCACTTAAATGATTATTTATGTAAAGTCAAAATGTCAAAAATACGAATTACCTAATATGGGAAGTGGATCCGCGTCACGGGTCTAACATGCATTTTAATTACCAAAAATATATTTTGGTACAGTGAGGTCCGTGTGGGCTGCGCGTCGCCCAGCAGCCTATTGATTCTTGACTTTTGCAGGCTGCTTTGGCAGCTTGCCCACCCATGTTAGGGTTCTCCTCCATGACCCTTCGGGTGGTCCTTGGAGCATCGTCATAGGACGTTTAGACCCTCTTTACTACACTCTACCTAAAAAAAGTCTTTTTACAAGTTTTAGACTTTATTTGTCCCTCCGAAACCTTCCTTAAACATAGCGACGTCAACTAGGTCAATTAAGCTAGTTTTTGGACGTAACAGACGTTCTTTAACGTCTTGGATCTAAAACTTCTTGGATGAATTATATACATTATGTTAGGTGTTAAAAAAGTATCTTAACCTTTAGACACTCATGTTAGGCTCTAGATTAGGTCTTGACTTTTCAGAGTGTTACAATCCATCACTTGAGTTGAACCTTCCGGTATTTGATGTTCGACCTTAACTTGTTGACAATTAGGACATCTAGTCACAAACTCCGCTACGTCACTTTTTAAACCATCTCACCAATAGACCTCTTGAAGATCACAATACATTTTTGTGGCACCAAGATGAATAAAATATGAGAGCCATGAGCTTTTTCCAAAAATATTCCCCTAAATAATCCACATCTGGTATACACAACCTACCTTGGTACCTTATTACCCCATCACCCCTAGGGAGAACTGATGTACCGTGGCTTCACGGTACTTTCAATGCTTTTTCCTTAAGTTTAGTGTGTGTCTAAGGCCTTTTTTGTAGTAATTTTTATATTTTTTATCTGTGTTTGCATGAAAGTTGTCCAAAATTGAAATGGAGAAGACTATGCTGAAATCAGTGCAGAAGTGATGACCTACGAAGCCATCGACGGTCTGTAGGTGGTGACCATCCACTGGAGGTTCAAGCATTTGGAAGCAACTCGGGGAAACCTTACCAAGTGTGGGGCTATGGAAGGATTGACGGTCCGTAGACTGATCGACAGACCATCCTGGCAAACAGTCATTTCTAACAAAGAGTAGACCTAGTACCCGACTTGAAGAAATCACTAAGTATGGAAGGATGGAGGCATCGACGGACTGTAAGTGAGACGACGGACCGTGCTGTTGGTCCGTCGATTGTAACAGAGAGGATGCAAAAGTGAAGGCTGAAGAAAATGTTAAGTGTGGATCGACGGAGGCAGTCGACGGTCCGTCGTTCCATCGACGGACCATCAGTTGGGTCATTGATTGAAGACACATTTTGGGACAGATTTTCCTTATTTATAACTCCTTTAATTTAGGACTTTATTATTATAAATAAGGTTAAAAACCTCATTTTTGGGGTTAGACTTTTTATTAATTTTGATACTCTTGTTATTGGAGACTTAACTTAGGATTTTGGGAATTAATTCAATATTTCTGGAATCGATTCTCAAGTGAATTTTGCTATTTCAAGTGTGATTTCTGGATTTTCTTCATACTTATCAAAGTAAGTAGATGAATTCTTATCAAACAATCGTGAATTGTGTATTTCTAAGCATGGGTAACTAAATCCACGTCTAGGGTTGTGGGAACCATGGGTCATTAATAAGATAAAACTAGCTAAATAACAATTCTAGAATAGGTTCTTGCATTTATTGATAATTCTTTCGTTTAGAAGTCTTTTTAATGAGTGCACGTGTTAGAACTTGCCCTATTTCTATTTACCGAACCAAGGGGGTAGTTAATAGGAAAAGAATTATCAACATAGATTTAGTAAATACTATCTAATAGGCTAGTTTGGATTGGTACAAAGTAATAACTAATCCATACATCGAATATGATGCTTAATATGAAGTAAAGGTAGTGTTTAGTAAGTTAGACACACGTAGTCGGATCAAGGTACGGTGTGAAATTGTCTACATGCCGGACCAAGGATTTAGAGATACATAAATTATCACTTTGCATGCAAGACACTAGGAAAGAATTGTTATAGCTAGGATTATCGCGTTATGAACCTATGGGGAACACTTACACCCTAGTTTCTCTCATCACTTGCTAAAGACCAAAATTTTAATCTGGCAACTTGTTTACTTAGAAATAATTTAACATTTTTGTTACACAAAAACCCCTTTTTAATTAACTATTTTCGGAAAGGACTTGACTAAATAGAAGTAATTGGATATTGAAGTTAAGTCTAAACCATTTTCCTCGTGGGATCGACCCTAACCTACTTGTTGGGTTCTTTACTTGATACAACCGCTTATACTTATATAAAGAAGTGTAATTTTAGCGTATCAAATTTTGGCGCCGCTGCCGAGAAAAGTGGATTTTAGATTAACTTTAAGCACATTACCGAATTTTAGTCAACAATTTCCTAATTTTACTTTTTTTTTCTTTTTGTCTCTCGCAGGTCTAGATCTAGTGTATGCCAAGTACACAGAGACGAGGAGAACAAATACTTTCACTTGATCCATAACTAAACCGTACACTTCGCAGAATGAAGAATCCACACAATCCTACTAATATTGTGATGAGATCAACCGTCAACTTCCTCTGCCTGTTGATGCTCATAATCAAGTGATGGTTAAGAACCCTGGTGAAAGTGATCTGAGGAGGCAACCTCCTGCCCCACGCCCTCAAGAGTACTATAGGGGAAATGTTAACATCACTGACTCTGACGGGCCACTTGTCCTACCTCCTCTACCACATGGTCATACTTTCGTGGTAACTAGTAGCTTGATGTAGATGCTCACCACTAGAGGTTTGTTTTTGGGGCTACCATCTAAGGATCCACATGCTCACATAACCAAACTAAGGTCGGTGTGTAAGAGTTGTGTAGGGAGGCCTGACTTGGACATGAACGTCATTGGGTTAAGAGTGTTCCCTCTCTCACTGATGGGAGAGGCTGCTATATGGTTTACTGAGATTCCCTATAACTCGATCTATAATTTGGAGCAGTTGAGGGATGTGTTCCTAGCAAGGTATTACCCGGTTTTTAAAAAACTTAACCACAAAGATAGGGTGAACAATTTTGTGGCATTGCATAAGGAGTCGATAAGTAGTTCTTGGGATAGGTTCACCTTATTTCTGAGAAGTGTCCCAAACCACCGTATTGATGATAAATCATTGAAAGAGTACTTCAATAGGGGGAAAGATGATAATAATAAGGCGGTACTTGATACTATTGCAGGTGGTTCTTATGGTGAGTGCACTTACGCAGAGATCGCGGAAAAGTTAGAGAAAATTTTACCGAAACAACAAGGCTTGGAGCACTAGGAAGTCGAACAGTGGGAGAAACAACTTTGCAGTTCAAGCTACACACAACCCGGCCGCAGATGAGATTCGTGAAGAGATGGCTCAAATGAGAACTGAGCTTGGGTTGGTATTGAAACATGTCACTTGGGGTGCAGAGAAAGTGAATGCGGTGAATTATTTGACTAAGCCACCACCGTGGGTAGATGCATTTTACTATGTGGAAGACTCTTATTCAGTGAATGAGGAGACGAGGGGTTTTCGACCGAATGCCCAAGGCTCCAATCAGGAGAATTGGCGCCAAGGTCAAGGAAATCAAGGTCGGAACTATGGGAATTACAACCGAGAGGGTCACTATGTTCGAGATGGAAACTACAACCGCGACAACAACTTCAACCGGGGTAACTATGGTAATAGAAACGCTTGAAGTGGGCCCTATATTCCACCTCAAAATTGGGAAGTTTCTCCTAGGGATGGTGGAGGTAGTATGGCAAGAGTTGAGGATATGTTGCAAAAGATTATGAGGAGGTTTGATGCTAGTGATGAGCACGCCAAAGAGTTAAGAGTTGATTTAGATAATATTGGGCAAAAGGTGGATGCACATGCAATCTCAATCAAGCATCTTGAGTTGCAAATGACCCAATTGTCTTCTACTGTGAACCCACACCAACTGGGTACTCTTCCTAGCAATACTGTCAAAAATCTGAAAAATGATGGACATTGCATGGAAGTCACTACTCGAGGTGGTAAGCAAACCATTGATCCACCTATGCCGTCTGGCGTAGAAGATGATATGAGAAAAGAAGATGAGGTAGTAGAAGCTAGTGGTGAGTTGGTAAATGAAGTGGTGAAAGAAGAAGAGATGCCCCAAAAGGTGACTCCCATTCGAAGACCACCACCACCATTCCCGCAAAGGTTGGTGAAAAAGACAAAGGATGGTAAATATCAGCGTTTTATTAATATGTTGAAACAACTTTCCATTAATGTTCCTTTGATAGAAGCTCTTGAACAAATGCCCGGTTATGCCAAGTTCATGAAAGATATGGTCACTAAGAAGAGATCGGTTAGTTTTGAGGATGATGATCAGATGCAACATTGTAGTGCTATTGCTAAAAGGTCTCTTATGCAAAAGAAAGAAGATCCGGGTGCTTTCACTATTCCATGTACAATTGGGTTATTACACTTTGCTAAAGTATTATGTGATCTTGGGGCAAGCATAAATCTCATGCCTCTCTCTATTTAGAAGAAGTTGGGTTTGGGTGACCTAAAGCCTACTGCGATGCGGTTACTGATGGCCGATCGAACAGTGAAGAGGCCTATTGGGATACTCCACGATGTGTTAGTAGAGGTGGAGTCATTCATATTTATGGCCGATTTTGTGATTCTTGATTGTGAGGTGGATTTTGAGGTGCCTATTAATCTTGGAAGGCCATTACTTGCTACCGGTCGCACCTTGGTTGACATGGAGAAAGGGATGATGAAGTTTCGGTTGAACAATGAATAAGCGACTTTCAACATTTGTAGGTCCATGAGGAAGAGTGGTGAGCTCCAGTCAGTATCTGTGATATCCTACAGAGTTGAGAGTTCGTTGGTGGTACAAATAGAAGAGCGTCTTGGTGTTGAGGCACTAGCGACAGTGATTATGAATTTTGAGAATGATGGTATTGAAGAGTATGGGTCATTCGTTGCGGAACTTGATCGAGGTGATATTCGGTTTAAACCAAAGAAGTTGGAGTTAGATATGAAGCCTCGCGAGTCTCCACCCGCGAAACCATCTATTGAGGAGGCCCCAAAATTGGAGATTAAGGCTCTACCACCTCATCTGAGGTATGTTTTCATGTGAAAAGGTGACACTTTGCCGGTAATTATTGCGTCAGATTTGAATGCGCATCAAGTAGAGTGTTTGGTGGAAGTCTTGAAGAGGTTCAAGAGTGCTATTGGGTGGACTATTGCGGATATTATTGGGATCCCTCCCTGTATTTGTTCACACAAAATCAAACTCATGCCCGATCATAAGCCAAGTATTGAGCACCAGAGACGTTTATATCCACCTATGCAAGCGGTAGTGAAGAAGGAGATTATTAAGTGGTTAGATGCCGGAGTCATATATCCAATCGCTGATAGTAGTTGGGTATGCCATGTTTAGTGTGTGCCTAAGAAAGGGGGAATGATTGTGGTCCCTAATGAGAAAAATGACCTTGTTCCAATGAGGCCGGTGACCGAATAGAGAGTGTGTATGGATTACCGGAAATTGAATGCATGGACTGAGAAAGACTATTTTCCGATGCCAAGACTATTTTCCGATGCCCTTCATGAATCAGATGTTGGATAGGCTTGCAGGAAAAGGGTGGTATTGTTTCCTTGATGGTTATTTGGGTTACAACCGAATCTCTATTGCACCGGAAGATCAAGAGAAAACCACCTTTACTTGTTCTTATGGAACTTTCGCATTCAAGAGGATGCCCTTTGGGTTGTGTAATGCACCGGCTACTTTTCAGAGATGTATGATGTCTGTATTCTCTGATATGGTGGAGGACACCATTGAGGTGTTTATGGATGATTTTACTGTTGTTGGTGACTCGTTTGATCATTGTTTAAGTCACTTTGCCGAAGTTCTCAAAAGAAGTGAAGATTGCAACCTTGTGCTAAATTGAGAAAAATGTCACTTCATGATGAAAGAGGGTATTGTATTGGGCCATCGCATCTCAGAGAAAGGTATAGAGGTTGGTCGAGCCAAAGTTGAGGTGATAGAGAGACTTCCTCCACCCAACTCTGTAAAAGGTGTAAGGATTTTTCTTGGGCATACGGGCTTCTACCGGAAGTTCATCAAGGATTTTTCAAAAATTGCACATCCTCTGTGCAGGTTACTTGAGAAAGAGTGTAAATTTTGTTTTGATGAATCCTGTCTGAAGGCATTTGGAGAGTTGAAGGAGAAGTTGTTGTTTGCGCCCATTATTATTTCCCCGGATTGGAGCAAACCATTTGAGGTGATGTGTGATGCTAGTGGGGTTGTTCTTGGTGTAGTATTGGGAAAAAGAAGGGATAAAATCATTCACCGCATTTATTATGCCAGTAAGACCCTTAATGAAGCTCAAAGAATCATACTGTGACTGAACAAGATCTCCTTGCAGTAGTATTTGCTTTCAAAAAATTTCGCTCTTATTTGCTTGGCACGAGAGTTATAGTGCATACTGATCATTCTGCCTTGAGATATTTGATGGAAAATAAGGATGCAAATCCGAGGTTGATTAGATGTGTATTAATGTTGCAAGAGTTTGATTTTGAAGTGAAATATAGAAAAGGGATCGAAAATCAAGTTGCCGATCACTTGTCCAGATTAGAAGATGAAGTTATGCGAGAATTGGGTGAAAAGGCTGAAATTGATGATACTTTTCGTGATGAGCATGTATTGGCCGCTTCCCATGACTTGATTCCATTGTTCGCCGATTTTGCGAATTTCTTGGCTATTGATATCATCCCATCGGACTTGTCCTTTCATCAAAGGAAAAAGTTCATGCATGACGTGAAAAAATTCTTTTGGGATAAGCCATATTTATATAGGAGTTGTGCCGATGGGCTTACTCACCGTTGAGTGCCGGAAGTTGAGATGCTTAGCGTTTTGGTGGCATGCCATTCCTCACCTGTGGGTGGGCATCATAGTGGTGTCCGGACTGCCCATAAGATCTTGCAATGTGGCTACTATTGGCAAACCATCCACCAAGATGGTCATGAGTTCGCCAAGGCATGTGATAGGTGCCAAAGAGATGGACGTGTTTCTAGAAGGCAAGAGCTCGCTTTAAATCCCATTCTTGTAATTTAGTTGTTTGATGTGTGGGGCATTGAATTTATGGTCCCTTTTGTTAGTTCTCATGGAATGAAGTACATTCTTGTGGCGGTTGATTATGTGTCAAAGTGGGTAGAAGCCATAGCACTTGCAAACAATGAAGGCAAGAGTGTCACCGAGTTCTTGAAAAAGAACATATTTTCCAGATTTGGCACCCCTAGGGCAATTATTAGTGATGGGGGATCCCACTTTTGCAACAAGTTGTTCAAAGGTTTATTGGAGAAATTTGGGGTTCGCCACAATGTAGCCACTCCCTATCATCCGCAGACTAGTGGGCAAGTCGAGGTGTCAAACAGAGAAATCAAGCAAATTTTGGCGAAAACGGTGAATGCTAGTAGAATGGATTGGTCAAGGAGGCTTGATGATGCTCTTTGGGCCTACTGGACAACATACAAGACTCCCATAGGTATGTCTCTTTACCAACTTGTATATGGGAAGGCTTGTAACTTACCAGTTGAGTTAGAGCCCAAGGCCATATGGGCGATCAAGAAACTGAAGATGGATTGGACTGAAGCTGCGGAACAGAGATTAAATGGGTTGAATGAGCTTGATGAGTGTCGCTTGAAGACGTATGAAAGTTCATCCCTCTATAAATAAAAGATGAAGAAGTACCATGAACAAAATATTAAAAAGCGCGAATTTGCAGTTGGGGATTTGGTGCTTTTGTTCAACTCTAGGTTGCGCTTGTTTCCGGGCAAACTCAAGTCCAAATGGACTGGTCCATTCTTGATCACTCAAGTGTTCCCTCATGGTGCGGTTGAGTTGGAGAACAAGGAGGGTGCACGGTTCAAGGTAAATGGGCAAAGAATCAAAATCTACCTACGGCATACGGAGTATAAGAATGAAGTGGTTGAGGCATACCATCTTGAGGAAGTCTGAGTAATCAAGATTCTTACGTCGTGCCGCGATGTTAAATCAAGCGCTGATAGGGAGGTAACCCAATATGTATCCTCTAGCCAACACTAGGTTTTTGTTGTCTTAGTAGGAATAGTCGCATTATTTTGATTTTTACTTATTGTCCTGTGTAAATTTTCTTTTATTTCTTTTAAGTCTGTTGGCGAGAGAGTAGTTTAGGGTTCGTGTCTAAAAAGTGTCAAGAAAACACAAAAAGAATGGCATATTGGGTGCTAAATGTGTAGTGATCAAATCACTAGAAATTTGCAAAAATTAGTCTGCTCCACTGATCGACGGACCAATCGACTGGTCGTCCTCCCATCAACGGACCGTTGATGGGGTCTGTGGATCCCAAATTTGTTTTTCAATATTTTCTAAGTTAGGGCACAATCGACAGAGCAGTCGATGGACCGTCAATTGAATTACGGTCCGTCGACGGGGAATCGTAAGTTCCCCAGATCCAAGGATCCAACCCGACCCAGCCGGCTATATAATGAATTTAAAGTCTTCAGTTACTTACCCACCTTTTAAAATTCTCCCCCCAACCGTTTCCCTCCCTATATTCCTTTACTCCCCCACTCACTCACACACTAATTCACCCTTAATCCTCTCTGATTTCATATTCTCTCATCATCTCCACATTCCCAAAACCCTCATTCCCTAAATTCCAATCCTTTTCTTTCATCTTTCCGGTCTGTGTTCGAATTCATTCTTAGTGTTGATCATTGCAAAGTTCACCCTCACAGTCAGTCCACTACATAATACTGGTATGTCCTTCTCATCTGCTCCTTAATCTCATGTCGTTTGTTTGGAAACCGAAGTCCTTGTGGGTCTTGACTTAGGGACAACTTTGCCTGATCTAACTGTAATTTGAGAGTTTCTTGTCCATAAGAATAATGGCAAATGTATGGGGTGGGGGTGAAATGAATTCTGAATGGGTTAGTTTTGTAGTTTTCTAACTTAGGACTTTTTAGTCTCTTAGAATCTACGATTACAATTGGAATAATCAAAGCACTAGGAATGACGAAATGGTGTGTTGATTGCTATAGAACATGTTGTTAATTGATGTGCTTGAATTTGTGTATGTGTGGAGTACAAAGGGTATAGAAACAAATCTGTCTCGGACCAACAGTACAAGACCCCATCTACGGACCTTCGGTCAATCGACGGACCGTCGATGGGGTCTTTCGATAGACACACCTCGACCTAGTTTAACTCTGGAACGACGGAAGTGGACTACGGTCCGTGGATTAATCGACAGACCATCCTCCACGTCCGTCGTTTCTAACAGAACCTTTGTCCCTAAAGCTTTCTAAAATCTTGTCTAAGTGTCCATAGACGAAAGTGGACTATGGTCCGTCGATTGATCGACGGACCGTCCTGGACATCCGTCGTATCTAACAGAACCTTTGTCTCTAAAGCTTTCTAAAATTTTGTCTAAGTGTCCAACGAAAGAAGTGCACTATGGTCCATCTGTTTATCGACGGGCCATCCTACACTTCCATCGTTTCTAACTGCAACTACTGTGGACTTATAACTTTTGAAATGTACTAAGTGTCCACCGACGGACCCTATCGATGGACCGTCGATAGTGCCCGTCGTTCACTTCTGCAGTTCTACACTTTAGTGTTTTTTGTGTTCCAAGTTTGGTGTTTGCTTATTTCGAGTGTGTTGAATGATTATACTGGAACTAATAACCCTCCTTTGCAGGTACAAATGGCTACCAAGCCCGATATTGTCTACTCTTGAGGACGATCTAAGTCCCTCGCCCCTTCACGCCGGTTGGTGATTGGTTCGTCAGACGATGAGACTGATTCCAAATACATGCCACGAGGCACCCGGACACCAACACCTGCTGTTAGGACCACTTTGGGCACGCCCAAGAAGGTGGCGTCCGGCGTAGTCACTGCCTCCTAGTCTGATGAGGAGCGCACACTGATCGACACACCATCTGGGTCTGCCGCGGGTCCTGAGGGGGCGTCTGTCTCAAAGGAGGCTTCCGGGTCTAAGTCGGCCCACTCTTCAGGATCATATGGTGCCACTATTCCTGCTGAATCTTCCCACTCTGCCTCGTCTGATGAGGCCAATAGTGCGGATTCTACTCTAGCATTCCAGTTTGACGTCCCTGCACCAGTTGCTGATCAACCCAATCGGTGGTGCGTAGAAGGCCAATACCAGGTTTACAGGGATGCTAAGCTGCTCAATGATAAAAGGGTCATGACTCGGACTCTGACAGTTGAGCGGCGGGTTTTTATAGAGAGTCTCCATACGGTCCCTGCTATACATGATCTCTTCACCCGCCATCAGCTCGAGTGGATTGCTAAAAGCGTGGGACGCTACAGTGAGGAGTTAGTGCGAGAGTTCTACGCTTCTTAAGTAGCGACTCTCCGGGCTTCTTTGGATAGGAGGTTGAATCCCGCCAAAAAGGCACCACTTACCCATGTTTAAGTCCGTGGCCGCAGGGTGGATATCTCTTTGCCCACCATTCGCCATTTCTTATACTGTGCTGAGACAAATGTCACTAGGGGCTCTCTCACCCCCGAGTTCGACTACCATTGGAAACTCATTAAGGAGGGTCATTTCCAGCTAGACAAGGTTGTGAGAGAGACCACCAAGAGGTGGATAGCCCAGCACATTTCCGTGGATCGTGAGGGTGCAGACTGTGTGCTGGAGACCAGAGGCCTTATCAAGAAGGCCAACCTCACATTTGCTGCCACGTTCATCTGGCTATTGGTCCTCCACTGCCTATCCCCCATAGTCGCTGACAACATTCTTACATGGGATAGAGCAGTCTTGCTTGCTTCTATGGTTGCGGGGTTCGAGGTTGATTTTTCGAGGCTGTTGCTGGCAGTCATCCATGATAGGGACTTTAAGGCCTCGACTACTTACCCCTTTCCCTGTATGCTTTTTGAGTTGTGAAGGTCTGCTGGAGTGTCCATTTGGCACATTGATGTTCTCAAGACTCCTACTGGGACAGTGGACATCGGTCTCATCCAGGATGAGGCCAATGAGGCAGCACCCAACAGAGGGCCCAGAGTAGAGGTGCAACCGCTAGGTGAGAACTTGGCGGACGCGGTTGAGCAAGCCCAAGAGGCTGATCAGGCTCTATTAGATCCTACCCACTCAACCCCGATTGAGTCTATCCTGAGCACTAGCAGAGCCCCGAGTTCCTCCCGATCTACACCATTAGTAGCACTGGTCCCGATTGCTAGGGTCCACAAGTTAGAGGCCCAGATGGGCACATTGTTGTGCAGAGGTCCATTACTGAGGCGGAGGATCGAATCTATAAGAAGATTGCCCAGCAGACTGAGAGGAAGATTCTGGCAGTCCACCAACGCCTTGATACGTTCAAGTTGAGAGTTCCTTCCCCGGCCAGCCCCTACTATTTATTTGTCTACTCTCCAGGATGCTATGACGAGTCTGAGGGCTGATGTGGATGACATTCTGGATGTGCGGGTTCCTGAGCCTGAGGCCACACCTGCGGAGCTCGCTGAGGATATGGTGCTTAGTGCACTATTCCAGACCACAGCTGCACCACCGCCTCTGCCACGTGAGCGTGCCAAGAGGCACCGACCTAGAGAGAGTGATGAGGCTCGGGATAGGAAGAAGGATCACACTGAGTTGGAGGACGCGAGGAGAGCCTCTTTGGTAGATGAGGAGGCCCGACAGATGAGGGCTCGTGAGGTTGTTGCGGGGGGGTCTAGCTCTAGGCTTGAGAATGTTGAGAGGAGCACCACTGAGGGTGCAGACATAGTTGCGGACACTACTGATGGTGTCCCTACTACTGATTGAGTGGGTTCTTGGCAACCGGACCCGTCTGCTTGTTGATCTTCGGCGCTATGCGCCTCAGGTTTGCTTCACCTACCACCTTATTATTATATTTCTTATGCATTGGGGACAATTGCATGCTTTCTTGTTGGGGTGGGGTAAATGGAAAGTGAGTGTTAGCGTGAAGTTTGAGTAGCCCAACTCACAATCCTCTCTTGGGTTTTTTTTCCTGTGTTCTTTTGCCCCAAGAGACTGGTTATTTTACTGTCGAACCGGCCTGTTTAGTATGTTGTACAAAGTATGAATGTGAAATCTGAAGCATGATGGCTAAATACAATGATATCCCGTTCTAAAGAGAATGCTTGCATGATTAGGCATAGTGAATGTAAATGTGTTGGCTATAAGCATGACATAGAGATACACCATTGCATGACCCTCAATCTAAACTCGAACTAGGTGTCCGATAATCTGGTAGGGTAATGAGGTGTTAAGAGAGTGTGAGGAAAGTAGCATAGTCCACAGTTGGTATGTAGCCAGAACTTGCCCGGTTAGTCCTTCAGAAGTAATCTTTGTTAGTCAATTAGGAAGGATCATAGGCCATTGTTCAAATTAGCAAATTCTTAGCCTAAATGAAAGAAAACCAAATGAAATTAATCCCTGTTTGATACAAATATCTTCAGCTTACAATGAACCTTTATTTTCTACCCCAACAAATCTTTTCTGAGCTTAATCTGTTAGCCCTGGTCCCTCCTTGGACATGTGCCCCTCAACTTAGGCCAAAAGCATAAGTTGAGGGTGGCTAATGTAGAAACCAATCTCGTCTTGGCCCTGACCCAACCTTGGGTATTGTGTACCTCAACTCATGGCAAAGCCATGAGTTGAGGGTGGCTATTATGAGTGATGTTCCGAAAAGTGGGGTTGAGAAGATTATTAATAAAAAAAAAAGAATGAAGAAGAGAAGTGACTCAATTAAAGCTGAAATCAAGTAAAGAATTTGAAAGAAAATAAAATAAAAATTAAAAAAAAAAGAGTCATTTGCACAAGAAATGGAAGAATAGGGCATAATAGATAATGAAAGAGGTAGGACGCTTAGCCGTAATGTCAAGGAGGGAAACAAGTCATTAAAATGTATGTATATGTACCATACCTGACCTTGAGCGTACGTTACAAGCCAAGAAAGTCCTTCGTGATCCTAAGAGTCTAATATGGTAAACTTAAAGAAGTGAAAATAAGGGCAAGCCTATGGCGACAAGTATCAATTAGGTGTGAAGTTGTTCTGAGAGTGAGTGTTGAATAATAATCCTTATACTCAAATTTGAAATCACGGTGTGAAAAAAGAGGATGTTTTTTTTGAAGTGAGGACACTAGTTGCAATATTGAAAAGTTGGTGCCTTGGTGAGAAATAAAAGAGGAGCAGTGTCGGTGCGTAGTGAGTCTGTGTCATAGTCTGATCCACATGAAGGAGCCTAGTGAGCCTAAGAGTAAAAGCATGCACTAAAAGCAATAAAAATTCGGGATTGATAGCCATATGATTGTCAAAGATTAAAAAGAGAGTACTTTTGTACAAAAGGATTGTGTTGAGTCATAGTGCGTCACTTGAGGACAAACAACGAATTTAAGTTGAGGGTGTTGATGTACCGTGGTTTCACGGTACTTTCAATGTTTTTTCTTTAAGTTTAGTGTGTGTCTAAGGCCTTTTTGTAGTAATTTTAATATATTTTTATCTGTATTTGCAGGAAAGTTGTCCAAAATGGAAATGCAGAAGACTGTGCTGAAATAAGTGCAGAAGTGATTACCTACGAAGCCATCGATGGACCGTAGGTGGTGATCGTCGACTGGAGGTTTAAGAATTTGTAAGCAACTCGGAGAAATATGACCATGTATGGGGCTACGAAAGGATCGATGGTCCGTCGAATGATCGACAGACCGTCCTGGCAAACCATCATTTCTAACAGAGAGTAGTCCCAATACCCGACTTGAAGAAATCACTAAGTATGGAAGGACGGAGGCATCGACGGACCGTAAGTGCGACAACGGACCGTGCTATTGGTCTGTCGATTGTAACAGAGAGGATGCAAAAGTGAAGGCTAAAAAAAAATTTAAGTGTGGACCGACTGAGGCAGTCGACGGTCCGTCGTTCCATCGACGGACCGTCAGTTGGGTCATTGACCGAAGACGCATTTTGGGATAGATTTTCCTTATTTATAACTCCTTTTAATTTAGGAATTTATTATTATAAATAGAGTTAAAAACCTCGTTGTTGGGGTTAGACTTTTTATTAATTTTCATACTCTTGTTATTGTAGACTTAACTTTGGATTTTGGGAATTAATTCAAATTTCCGGAATTGATTCTTAAGTGAATTTTGCTATTTCAAGTGTGATTTCTGGATTTTCTTCAAACTTATCAAAGTAAGTACATGAATTCTTAACAAACAATCATGAATTGTGTATTTCTAAGCATGGGAAGTAAATCCACAACTAGGGTTGTGGGAACCATGGGTGATTAACAAGGTAAAACTAGCTAAATAACAATTCTAGAATAGGTTCTTGCATGTATTGTTAATTCTTTTGTTTAGAAGTCTTTTTAACGAGTGCACGCGTTAGAACTTGCCCTATTTCTATTTGCCGGACCAAGGGGGTAGTTAATATGAAAAGAATTATCAAGATAGATTTAGTAAATACTATCTAATTGGCTAGTTTCGATCGGTGCAAAGTAATAACTAAGCCATACATCGAATATGATGCTTAATATGAAGTAAAGGTAGTGTTTAGTAAGTTAGACACATGTAGACGGATCAAGGTACGGGGTGAAATTGTCTACATGCCGGACCAAGGATTTAGAGATACATAAATTATCACTTTGCATGCAAGACACTAGGAAAGAATTGTTATAGCTAGGATTACCGCGTTATGAACCTATGGGAAACACTTCCACCCTACTTTCTCTCATCACTTGATAAAAACCAAAGTTTTAATCTGGAAACTTGTTTACTTAGAAATAATTGAACATTTTTGTTACACAAAACCCCCCTTTTAATTAACTGTTTTTGGAAAGGACTTGACTAATTAGAAGTAATTGGATATTGAAGTTAAGTCTAAACCATTTTCCTCGTGGGATAGACCCTAACCTACTTGTTGGGTTCTTTACTTGATACGACCGCTTATACTTCTGTAAAGAAGTGTAATTTGAGCGTATCAAGAACGACTCACTGAACTTGCTAAGAACCTATTCCTTCAACTCCATCAATAGGGGTTCAAGGTGTTTCTCAGACTTCACCTCCACCACTAAAGATGATTAGGAATTATGATGAATCATAGACCCTTCTTTTGGAGAATCTTCCGACCGAACACCCAACCGAGCCAATCTATGTACCTCTTTCACCAACTTCTTCTTATCATCAGTAACATGGGATACACTACCCATTTATATTCGACTAAGAGAGTCTGAAACCCTATTAGCATTGTTGTGGTGGTAGAGAACACTCATGTCGTAATCCTTAAAGATTTACAACCATCTTCTTTGTCGGAGAATTAACTCCATTTGAGTGAACACATATTGAAGGCTCTTGTGGTCGGTAAATACGTCCATATGGACACTGATACGCTCAAATTACACCTCCCTAAAGAAGTATTAGCGGTCAAATCAAGTAAAGAACCCAACTATTAGGTTGGGGTCTATCCCACGACGAAAATGGTTTAGACTTAACTTCAATTTACAATTACTTCTATTTAGTCAAGTTCTTTACAAAAACAGGTAATTAAAAGGGGGGGGGGGGTTGTGAAACAAACTTCTTTAATATCTCTAAGTAAAACAAGTAACAGGAGTAAAGATTTATTTTTTATCAAATTGTGAGAGAAACTGGTGTGTATGTATTCTCATAGGTTATTAACGTCGCATTCCTAGCTATAACAATTCTTCCCTAGTGTTTTGCAGTCAAAGTGATAAGTTAGGTATCTCTAAATCCTTGTTCCGACATTTAGAGAATTTTACCCCGTACCTTGGTCCGGCTACGTGTGTATAAGCTACTAACCCTTGCCTTTACTTCATATTAAGCATCATCTTCGATGTATGGCTTAAATATTACTTTGCACCAACCGAGCCTAGCTTATTAGATAGTATCCCACTAAATCTATGTTGATAATTTTTTTCTTATTACTACCT
The DNA here is from genome assembly GCA_016801875.1 of Solanum sitiens. Classification (NCBI taxonomy): domain Eukaryota; kingdom Viridiplantae; phylum Streptophyta; class Magnoliopsida; order Solanales; family Solanaceae; genus Solanum; species Solanum sitiens. The sequence goes on along the minus strand of JABWTJ010000062.1, from coordinate 333,399 downwards.
CCTTGGTATAGCAAGTAGCAACTAGTCTAGTTCTAACGCGTGCACTTGTTAAAAAGACTTCTAAACGAAAGAATTATCAATACATGCAATAAACTATTTGAGAATTGTTATTAAACTAGGTTTACTTTGTTAATCACCCATGGTTCCCACAACCCTAGTTGTAGATTTACTTACCCATGCATATAAGAACACAATTAGTCGTTGTTAAACAATAAAACATGAACTTTGACAATTCGAAGAAAATCCAGAAAACTAACTTGAAATAACAAGATACACTTGAAAACCAAATACGGAAATTGAATTATTGCTAAAGTTGCAAAACCCAATCTCCAAACACAAACTAATAACAATAATAATAATGTCTAACCCCAAAAAATGAGGTTTTACACCCTATTTATAGAAAACATTGTCCTAAATTAAAAGGAATTAAAATAAGGAAAGTTGTCCAAAAACGCGACTGTAATCGACAACCCCAACACACGGACCGTCGACTGCCTCCGTCATGCAGACCTGGAATCATTTTTCTTTCTTATGATGGCATCATCTCTGAATCAATCGACGGACCAACAACATGTCCGTCGATGCATCTACGGTTTGTCGATGCCTTCCGGTGCTCCATTATTAGAATTTTTCCAACTTCAGGTACTGGACTATCTCTGATCTCATCGATGATTCAACAGAACGGTCTTTTGATCAATCGATGGACCGTCGATCCTCTCCGTAGTCCCACACTTGGTCAAATTTCCCCGAGTTTCTCCATTTGCCTGAACTTCAATCGACGGTCATCACCTATGGACCGTCGATCGAATGACGAACCATCGATGACCTTCGTGGGTCACTTTTGCACTTTATTTCAGCTGCCTTCTGTGTTTTATTTCTGGACATCTTTCCTGCAAAACAAACATAAATATATTTTAAAACTACTACAAAAAAGGCTCTAGACACACACAATCTTAAGGAAAAAAACATTGAAAACATCGTGAAACCACACTTTGTGCAAAAGTATATTCTTTTAAGCTTTCACAATAACATGGCTTTCAATCCTGACTTTTTCTTTGGTTTAGTGCATGCTTACGCTCTTAGGTTCGACAATTTAACTCATGTGGATCAGACAATGACACAAACTCACCATGCACTGATACCTCTACTATTTTGCCTCTCACCAAGGTACCAACTTTCCGACATTGCAACTAGTGCCCTCACTTCAAAAGAAATCCTCATTTTTCGCACAGTGATTTCAACTTTGGGTACAAGGATTTGTATTCAACACTCACACTCAAAAACAAGTTCATACATAGATAGTACTTGTCACCATTGGCTTGACCTTATTTTCACTACTTAAGTTCACCACACTAGACTTCTAGGATCACGATAGGACTTTCTTGGCTTATAACGTAGGTTCAGGGTCCGGTATTGTATACATGGGTATATTTTACTGACTTTTTTCCCTCCTTGACATGACGACCAAGATTTCTACCTCTTTCATTGATTTTTATGCCCTACTTTTCTCCTCTTTTCATCTTTGTCTTGCTTTTTCCTTTCTACTTTGTGGATATGACTCTTACCTCATTTTGTTCACTTCTTTTCTTTCTTTTCTCTACTTTTTCCATTTCAACTGACTTTTGTTTTCCTTCAATTGATAAGTTTACCGAGTCACATATTTTTCTCACTTTCTCTTTTCTTTTCCACATTAAACTTTTTTCATACCCAATTTCAGGTCATCACTCATAATAGCCACCCTAAACTTATGGTTTTTCTATGAGTCGAGGTACATATTATCCAAGGTTGGGTCATGGCCACGACGATGTTAATTTATGTATTAGCCACCCTCAACTAAGGCTTTTGTCCGAAGTCCAGGTGCACATGTCCAAAGAGGGACCAGGGCTAACACATTAAACCCAGGGAAGTTAGTTGGTGAAGAAAAGAAAGGTCTATTATAGGCTCAACAAATTTGGATAAAAAAGAGATAAAACTTTCTCTTTGTTTACTTCATTTTAGGCTAGATGTTGCTAATTTGAACAAGGGCCTATGATTCATTCCTAGTCGTGTAACGCATGTTCCTTTTGCAGAACCAACCGACCAAGTTCTAGCTCGGTACAACCAGTTGAGGAATCAAACTCCTCACACTGTCTTGACACTTCATTGCCCTATCAGATTATCAAATTTCCCAGTTCAGGTGTTAGTTTGAGGGTCATGCAGTGGGTGCCTGTCTATGTCATGATTAGAGCCAACACATTTAACTCATTTTCACATATTCATGTAAGAATTTTATTTGAACGGGATATCATTCATACTTAGCAATCATGCTTCATATTTCATGCTTTTATACTTTGTACAAGTTATGACATGTTGGTTCAATGGTAAAGTAATCAGTCTCTTGGGGCAAAAGAGCATAGGCAAGAAAACCCGAAGAGAGGATCGTCAGTTGGGCTACTCAGACCTCACCCTAACACTACCTTTCCATTTACCCCATCCCCAACGAAATAGCATGCAGTTGTACCCAATGAATTAAGAAATATAAAGAAAAGGTGGTAAGTGAAGCAAACCTGAGGTGCATAGCGCCGACGATCAATAAGTAGGTGGGTCCGATTTCCCGGAACCCGCATCATCAGTAGTACGGCCATCCTTAGTGGTTTCAACATCAATCTCTGCACCATAAGTGGTGCTCCTCTCAAAGGTATCCGGTCTAGAACTAGACGCCCCAGCAGCAACCTCTCGCGCCATCATCTGACGGGTGTCCTCATCAATCAAAGAGTCTCTCCTCGCAGCCTCAAGGTCTGTCCACTCCTTCTTCCTCGCACGAGCATCCTGTCCTTAGTAGTACGGCTAGAACAGTGCCTCATGGCACAACACGTGGCTCAGGCAGCGGCCTAGTAGGGGCTATGAATAGTGAAGCAAGCACAATTTCCTCCTCAAGCTCGAAGGGTACAGTGTTGATCTCAATCCCCCTCATCTCAACAATGCTATCTACAGCTGTCCATAAACTTGCCACCGCCTACAGAAGAGTAGTCAAGTTAATGGTAGGGGTTGGGCGTGCAAGAACCCCAGCTCAAATGCATCAAGGTGCTAGTGTACGCTTGAATCTTCTGCTCCGTCTACTGGTCTACCCTCTTTTTAATCCGGTCCTCATCCTCGGTGATGGACTTTTTCATCCAAGTTTGTATGTGATGCAACAGGGTGGCCATCTGGGCCTCTAACTTCTAGACCCTCACCAAAGGGACCAGTTCTGCAGATGGTGGAGTAGACTGGGAGGAACTGGGTGCTCTACTAGCAGCATGGGCGAACACAACTGGGGTGGTTTCAGCGGGCTCTGAAGTGGCAGGGTCAGCCCTTTGTGCTAACTCTACCGTGTCGGCAAATTTCTCACTCAGCGGCCGCAACTCAACTATAGGCCCTCTCTGCGGTGCCACTACGTTAGGCTCATCCCTAATGAGACCTAGATCAAATGTGCCAACAGGAGTGCAGAGTGTATCAAAGTGCCAAACGGGCACTCCAGCAGCCCTGAATAGACGGAAGATCAGACACGTGAATGGATAAGTAGTAGAGGTCTTCAAAGCCCTCTCATGTATCACCGTGATCAACAACTTCGCAAACTCAATCTCTAAACCAGCCACCAAGGATGCTACCAATACTGCTCTATCCCATTTAAGAATATTATCTGCACTCATCGCCGATATGTGATGGCGGACTAGTTTCCAGAAAAACTTGGTTGTGCAGGTCAGGTTTGCCTTTCTGATCGGCCCTTTTGGGTCTAACACCCAATCAGCTCCGTTACCGTCGATAAAAAATGTGTTGAGCAAGCCAACTCTTACCTCCCTCTCTCTGATCTACGGTCCTCTGAAACTGGCCACATTTGAACATCTCCCACATGTAATGAAACTTTGGAGTCAGGGGGGCTCGAGTATTATTGGTGGATGATCCATACATGAAACGACGAATGGTGGCTGGAGAAATATCCACTTGACAGCCCCAAACTTGGACTGTGGTGAGCGGGTCCTGTTTGACGGGTCTCGCCCCCTATCCAAAGAGCCTGTGAGAGTCGCCACATAGGAGGCGTAGAACTCTTGAACCATCTCCTCACTATACGTCCCCATACTCCTAGCCATCCACTCAAGCCTGTGGCGGGTGAACAATCTCTACACATAAAAAAATTTGTGCAAACTTGCCGTAACAACCCTATGCTCGACCATCACCAACCAGATAATTAACCCCTTCTCATTTAGCAACTGGGTGTCCATGTATATCTGATATTGACCATCTATGGACCACCGACTTAGCTCCTTAGGAACTGGTGGTTGGACATCTGTCTGGGGTGCAGGGGTAGACTCCAAACTGTTAGCTTCATCAGACGAGGCTTGGCGGGCAGGTTCCCCCGACTGAGTTGCTCCTTGTGATCCAGAACCGGAGGCACTGGCCTCATTCGACCCCAAAGAGTGGGCCGACCCTTATACTGATGCAACTTTGGAGCCAAATACTTCTTCAGAACACGAGGCAGACCCAGACGGTGTGCCGGTTAGTGTGCACTCCTCATTAGACATGAAGGCAGTGACTACGCTAGGAACCACCTTCTGGGGGGTGCCCCGAGAGGCTCGTGCAGCTATTGTAGTAGGCATGGCACTCTGAGGTACATACTCGGTATCCCGCTCATCGTCGGACGTGACAATTATCCGTCACGATGGTGCCACGGACTTAGACTTGCCCCGGGAATAAACAATATCCTTCTTGGGCGCCATTAGTACATGTAAACCATTTGTTAGTCTCAAAGAAACCTTTCTACACACTTGAAAAAAACAAAACAAAGAAAGGAAATAAAAATTAAACACAGTGCAGGTCTACAATTTCAGGTCGACGGACACTATTAATGGTCTATCGATGAAATGATGATGCGTCAATAAGGTCCGTCGTTGAACACTCAGAATTATTTAGATTGATCAATATTTTAGACCTCTCATACTGAAACGATGGACGTGCAGAATGGCCCGTCGATCAAACGACTAACTTTAGTCCACCTCCGTCGTTGAAGACTTAGAATATTTTTTCACAATCAAGCAAAAAGGATCTCTAAAGGAAATAAGGGACGTGCAGAATGGCCCGTGGATCAATCGACGGACCGTAGTCCACTTTTGTCGTCTAAGACTTAAACTTAGATGGGGTGGTCCAATCGACGGAACCCATCGATGGCTCGTCGATCCATTGACGGTCCGTCGATGGGGTCTCTTACTGTTGGCATGAGACAGTTTTCAGGCCATGTTTCAAATTCCAAATTTTGACACTTTCAGACCCACACAAGTTTACACACACAGAGTAACAATCAAAAGACAATTTCTTCATTCCTAGAGTTTCGATTTCACAAGATTCATGCTTTAATCATCGATGTTATAATACCCTAAGTAGGAAAGTCTATACTTATTATCATAAACACATTTTAAATATATTCCACAACAACACAATAACTTTCTATCATTCCAAGGGACATTTTACACAAGTTTCAATAGGCAAAATCAAACTGTTTTGTCTCTCAATCAAGACCCACTTTCTACTTTTTGTTTCAAACAGTCTATGAACGAGAATTCATAAAAAAAAGGGAATCGAAAATACCTTATAATAATAATGGAGTGATTGTGAGTGTTATCCTTGCAACAACCAATATTCCCGACTTGAACATCTACCGAAGAAATCAATGCGAACAAAGTAGATCTTTTTTTTGAAGAAGAGGGTTTTGGGAATTTTGAGGAATTCGGGAGTTAAAAGGAATTTGATAGTTATGGAAGAGGTAAATATGATGTTTTATTATAAAGGAAGGAAATAAGGTATGAGAAATATTTGGGGAATGTGATTGAAAAGATTTTTGAGGCTAATGAACGGTTTTAACTTTTAATATTACCGTCCAGGTCGGGTTAGGTCACTAGCATTTTGGAGTGACTAAATCCCATTGACGGTCCATAAGTCAGTCGACGGACCGTCGACTAGACCATCAATTTCAACAAGACTTAGAAAATTTCGAGACATACTTTTGATCTACGGATACCATCGACGGTCCGTCGATTGAACGACGGCCCATCGATGAGGTCCATAGATCAGTGCACCAGACATTTTTCTGTAAAATTTTAATTTTGGTCCCTGCACATGTTACACCCATTAAGCTATTCTTTTTGTGTTTTTCTTGAATCTTTTGAGACACAAACCCTAAAATAGTTACTCGCCAACACTACTATATAAGTGGTCATGAAACACGAAATTGAGCAATACAAAACAAATCACAAAAATGTGACTATGCCTACAAAGAAAAGAAAAACCTATTATTGGCTAGAGTATACACTTTGGGTTGCCTCCCAAGAAGCAATTGAGTTAACGTTGTGAAACGACGCAAGATCCTTGATTACTCAGACTTCATCAAGGTGATATGCCTTAACCACTTCATGTACACTCTCTGTATGCCCCAAGTAGATCTTAATCCTTTGTCCGTTGATAGTGAAATTCACACCCTCATTGCTCTCCAACTCAACCGCTCCATGTGGAAAAACTTTAGTGATAAGGAATGGTCCCATCCACTTGGACTTGAGTTTGCTCGGAAACAAGTGTAGCCTAGAGTTGAATAGAAGCACCAAGTCCCAACCGCAAATTCTCTCTTTTCAATCTTTTGGTCATGGTACTTCTTCATCTTTTCTTTGTAGATGGATGAACTTTCATACGCTTTAAGGCGAAACTCGCAAAGCTCATTTAACCCCGTTAGTCTTTGTTCCACCACTTCGTTCCAATACATCTTCAGTTTCTTCATTGCCCATAGAGCTTTGTTCTCTAACCTGACTGGCAAGTGACAAGCCTTCCCATATACAGGTTGTTATGGAGACATACCTATGGGGTTATTGTATTCAATTTGGTAGGCCCAAAGAACATCATCAAGCCAAATTGACCAATCCGTTCTGTTAGCATTTACCATTTTTGACAGAAGTTGCTTAATCTCTCGATTGGACACCTCAACTTGCCCGCTAGTCTGTGCATGATAAGGAGTGGCCAGGTTATGGCGAACCCCATATTTCTCCAATAGCCCTTTGAACAACTTATTACAAAAATGAGAACCCCCATCACTAATAATGGCCCTTGGTGTACCAAATCTGGAGAAAATATACTTTTTCAATAACGCGGTGACACTCTTTCCTTAATTGTTAGGAAGCGCTATGGCTTACACCCATTTTCACACATAGTCAACTGCGACAAGTATATACTTCATTCCATGAGAACTCACAAAAAGGCCATAAAGTCAATGCCCCAAACATCAAATAGCTCAATGACCATAATAAGATTTAAAGGGATATATTGCCTCTTCGAAATTCCTCCATCTCTTTGGCACCTATCACATGACTTGGAAAACTCGTGAGTATCTTTGTGAATGGTTGGCCAATAGTACCCACACTGCAAAATCTTTTGTGCAGTCCAGATAACACTATGGTGCCCACCCACAGGAGAGGAGTGACGTAGCAGCAAAACACATAAAATCTCAACTTCCGGCACACAATGGGGAATAAGCCCATCCGCACGACTTCGGTATAAGTAAGGCTCATCCCAAAATAACTTTTTTACATCATACATGAACTTCTTTCTCTGATGGAAATACATGTACGATGGGACTATATCACTTGCCAAATAATTCGCAAAATCAGCGAACCATGGAATACAATCATGAGAAGAGGCCAATACATGCTCATCAAGGAAGGTATCATCAATTTCAGCCTCTTCACCCAATTCTCGCATAGCTTCATCCTCTTTTCTAGACAAGTGATCGACAACTTGATTTTCAGTCCCTTTTCTATCTTTTACCTCAAAGTCAAAGTCTTGCAATAATAGCACCCATCTAATCAGTCATGGCTTCTCATCTTTCTTTGCCATCAAGTTCCTCAAAGCGGAGTGGTAAGTATGCACTATGACCCTCGTGCGAAGCAAATAGGAGCAAAAATTTTCGAACGCAAATACCACCACAAGAAGCTCTTGTTCAGTCACATTATAGTTCTTTTGGGCTTCATTATAAGACTTACTTGCAAAATAAATGGGGTGAAGGATTTTATCCCTTCTCTGTCCTTATACCACACCAAGAGCAACCCCACTAGCATTACACGTCACCTCTAATCTGGGGAAATAATAATGGCACGGACACCAACTTCTCCTTCAACTATCTAAATGCTTTCAGACAGGATTCATCATAATAGAACTTACATTCCTTCTCGAGTAATTTGCCTAGAGGATGTGCAATTTTTGAGAAATCCTTAATAAAGCTCTGGTAGAACCCCGTATGTCCCAGAAAACTTCTCACACCTTTACAGAGATGGGTGGGGGAAGCCTCTCTATAACTTCAACTTTCGTTAGATCAGCCTCTATCCCCTAACCCCGGTCAAGTAATTCAAACACTGATCAAAGGAGTCGCGAAACACCCAAAAGATCATCCATGAACACCTCAATAGTGTCCTCCACCATATCTGAGAACATCGTCATCATACATTGCTCGAAGGTGGTCGGTGCATTACATAACCCAAAAGGCATCCACTTGAAGGCGAACGTCTCATAAGTGCAAGTAAAAGTGGTCTTCTCTTGATCCTTCACGGTAATAGAGATTTGATTGTAACCCGAATAGCCATTAAGAAAACAGTACCATCCTTTTCCTGCGAGTCTATCTAACATCTTGTCCATAAAGGGCATAGGGATATGGTCCTTCTCAGTCTATGCATTCAACTTCCGGTAATCCATACAAACACTCCATCTGGTCACCAGCCTCATTGGAACAAGATTGTTCCTCTCATTAGGAAGTACTGTCATTCCCCACTTTTAGGGCACACACTGAACAGGGCATACCCAACTACTATCTGCAATAAGATATATGACTACGGCATCCAACCACTTAATGATCTCCTTCTTCACTACCTCTTGCATAGGTGGATTCAACCGTCTTGGGTGCTCAATACTTGGTTTGTGATCGGGCATGAGCTTCATTTTGTGTGAACAAATACCGAGAGAGATCCCAATAATGTCCGCAATAGTCTAACAATTAGCTCGTTTGAATCTCTTTAGAACATCCACAGACACTCTACTTATTTCACACTCAAATTAGCTGCAATGATTACCGACATAATGCCATCTCTACCCAAGAATACATACATTATATGAGGTGGTAGAGCCTTAAGATCTAATTTTGGAGCCTCATTAATAGATGGTCTCGCGGGTGGAGACTCGTTTTGCTTTATATCTTACTCCAATTTCTTTTGTTTGGACCGATATTGACTTAATTCAAGTGCCGCAATAAAAGACCCATACTCTTCAATACCATCACTTTAAAAATTCATGATCATTGCCGCTTGTGCCTCGACACCTAGGCGTTCTTTGATTTGTACCTCAGACATACTCTCAACCCGATAGGATATAGCAGATACCATTTGGAACTCACAACACTGTTTCATGGTCCTACAAATTTTAAATGTTGCTTCTTCATTGTTCAACATAAACTTCATATGCCCTTTCTCCATATCAACCAAGGCATAACCAGTGGCAAGGAACGGACTCACAAGAATAATAGGAACCTCAAAGTCCACCTCACCATCAAGAATTACAAAATCGGATGGAAATATAAACGACTCTACTTTCACGAGCACATCATGGAGTATCCCAATGGGTTTCTTCACTGTTCGATCGGCCATCAGTAACCGCATTGCAGTAGGCTTTGGGTCACCCAAACCCAATTTATTATAAATGGAAAGAGGCATGAGGTTTATCCTTACACCTAGATCACATAGTGTTTTAGCAAAGTGTAATAATCCGATGGTACATGGAATATTGAAAGCGCCCAGATCTTCCTTTTTCTGCACAAGAGACCTTGTAGATATAACACTACAATGTTGCATTCGGTCATTATCATCAAAACATAGTGATCTCTTCTTTGTAACCATATCCTTCATAAATTTAGCGTAATCGGGCATTTGTTCAAAAGCTTCTATCAAAGGAACATAAATGGAAACCTGTTTCAACATAGTCAAAAAAATGTCGGTATTTACCATCCTCAGTCTTCTTCATCAATCTCTGAGGGAATGGTGGTGGAGGTCTAGGAATGGGGACCACTTTCTGAGGTACCTCTCCTTTTTTCGCCGTTTTGTCCACCAATACTCCACTAGTTTCAACCACCTCTTCGTCTTTTCTCATCTTATTTTCTACCACAGACGGCATAGGTGGATCAATAATTTGTTTACCTCCTCAAGTAGTGACTTCCATGCAATGTCCATCAATTTTAGGATTTTGGATGGTATTTCTAGGAAGAGTGACTGGTTGGCGTGGGTTCACAGTAGTGGATGATTGGGACATTTGTAACTCAAGATGCTTAATCGAGACCGCATGTGCATCCACCTTTTGCCCAATGTTCACTAAATTACCTCTCTATTCTTTAGCGTGCTCATCACTAGAATCAAAACTCCTCGTCATCTTCTGTAATATATCCTCAACTCGCGCCATAATACCTCCACTATCCCTAGGAGCAATGTCCCGATTTTGATGTGCAAGATAGGACCCACTCCAATCATTTCTGTTACCATAGTTACCCCGATTGAAGTTGTTGTCGCGGTTGTAGTTTCCATCTCGAACTTACTGGCCATCTTTATTGTAGTTACCATAGTTCCAACATTGATTTCCTTGACCTTGACTCCAATTCTCCTAATTGGAGCCTTGGGTGTTTGGTCGGTAACCCCTCGTCTGATCATTCACTACATAAGTATTATTTTCGTAATAGTACTCTTCCACTGGCGGTGGTGGATAAGTCAAGTAATTCACCGCATTAACCATATCTTCCCCTCCAGTGACATGTTTTAATACCAACCCAAGCTCAGTTCTCATTTGAGCCATCTCCTCATGAATCTCATCTGCAGCCGGATTGTGTGTAGCTTGCACTGCAAAGGTGTTTCTCAATGTCTGACTTTCGAATACTCCAAGCCTTATTATTGCGAGAGATTTTCTCTAACTTCTCTGCGATCTCAACTTATGTGCACTCAGCATATGAACCTCACGGAATAGTATCGAGTCTGTTTTATTGTTATCATCTTGACCTCGATAGAAGTACTCTTTCAATGACTCATCATCAATGTGGTGGTTTGGAACGCCTCTCACATGCACAATAAATTTGTCCCAAGAGCTACTTACCGACTCCTCAAGTAGTGCCACAAAGTTGTTCACTCTATCCTTGTGGTTGAGCTTCTTGGACACCGAGTAATACCGAGCTAAGAACACATCCCTCAACGGATCCTAGTATAAACGAAATTGTAGGGTAACTCAGTAAACCATATCGCGGCATCTCCAGTCAATTATAGAGGAAACACTCTCAGCCCAATGACGTTCATATCTAAGTCTGGCCTCCCCACACAACTCTTGGACACATATCTCAGTTTGTCTATGTGAGCATGTGGATCTTCTGATAGTAGCTCTGCAAACAAACCCCTCGCGGTGAGCATATGCATCAAACTAATAATTACCACAAACGTTTCCCATAGGGTAAAGGAGGTAGGATAAGACGCCCATCAGAATCAGTGATGTTGAGATTGCCCCTATAGAACTCTTGAGGGCGTGGGACGGGAGGCTGCATCCTCAAAGCATCATCAACCTTATTTTCCGCAACTACTTGATTATGAGCCTCAACCAGTGGTGGAGGCTGACAAATAATCTTATAACCTAGATTGGCTGTGTTCTGCTGGTTTTCCATTCTTCGCAATGTACGGTTAACTTCAGGATCGAATGGAATGAGCGGTTCTCCTCGACTCCATACAATTGGCATACGTTAGAGCTAGACATGAAAGAAAAATAACAAAAGAAAAGTAAAATCAGGAAATCATTTACTAAACTTCAATAGTGTTATTAAAGTTAATCTAAAAGCCAAATTCTCCGGCAGCGGCGCAAACATTTGATACGCTCAAATTACACCTCATTAGAAAAGTATAAGCAATTGTATCAAGTAAAGAACCCAACTATTAGGTTGGGGTCGATCCCACGAGGAAAATGGTTTAGACTTAACTTCAATGTATAATAATTTCTATTTAGTCAAGTTCTTTCCGAAAACAAGTAATTAAAAGGGAGAGTTTTGTGAAAAAAACTTCTTTAATATCTCTAATTAAAAAAAGTAAAAGGAGTAAAGATTTAGTTTTTATCAAGTTGTGAGAGAAACTAGGGTGTATGTGCTCCCCATAGGTTCATAACGCCGTATTCCTAGCTATAACAATTTCTCCCTAGTGTTTTGCATGCAAAGTGATAAGTTAGGTATCTCTAAATCCTTTGTCCCGCATTTAGAGAATTTCACCCCGTACCTTGGTCCGGCTACTTCTGTATAAGTTACTTACCCTTACCTTTACTTCATATTAAGCATTATCTTCGATATATGGCTTACTTATTACTTTGCACCAATCGAGTGTAGCCTATTAGATAGTATCCCAATAAATCTAAGTTGATAATTCTTTTCTTATTACTACTTCCTTGGTCTGGCAAGTAGCAACAAGTCTAGTTCTAACGGGTGCACTCGTTAAAAAGACTTCTAAATGATAGAATTATCAATACATGCAATAATTTATTTGAGAATTGTTATTAAGCTAGGTTTACTTTGTTAATCACCCATGGTTCTCACAACCCTAGTTGTGGATTTATTTACCCATTCATATAATAACACAATTCATCCTTGTTAAACAATAAAACATGAACTTACTTTGACAATTCGAAGAAAATCCAGAAAACCAACTTGAAATAACAAGATAACACTTGAAAACAAAACATGGAAATTTAATTATTGCTAAAGTTGAAAAACCCAATCTCCAAAACACAAACTAAGAACAATAATAATAATGTCTAACCCCAAAAACGAGATTTTACACCCTATTTATAGAAAACATTATCCTAAATTAAAAGGAATTAACATAAGGAAAGTAATCCAAAAACGCGGCTCTAATCGACGACCCCCATAGACGGACTGTAAATGAAACGACTAACCGTCGACTGCCTCCGTCAGTCCAGACTTGGAATCATTTTTATTCATTCAGATGGCATCATCTCTGAATCAATCTACGGACCTACAACACGGTCCGTCAATGCATCTACGGTTCGTCGATGCCTTTCGTTGCTCCATCATTAGAATTTCTCCAACTTTGGGTAATAGGACAATCTCTAATCTCATCAACAATTCAAGAGAACGGTTCGTCGATCTTCCCGTAGTCCTGCACTTGGTAAGATTTCCCCGAGTTTCTCCATATTCCTGAACTTCAATCGACTATCACCACCTACGGAACGTGGATGGAACGATAGACCGTCGATGGCCTTCGTGGGTCGCTTCTACACTTTATTTCAGCTGCCTTCTATGTTTTATTTCTGGACATCTTTCCTGCAAAACAAACATAAAGATATGTTAAAACTACTACAAAAAATAATGTAGACACACTTAACTCTTAAGTAAAAATCATTGAAAACACCGTGAAACCACGGTACATCAACACCCTCAACTTAAAAGTAATGCCTCCATATTTTCATTGCAAACACTAAGGCCGCTAATTCAATATCATGAGTTGGATAGTTTTTCTCATGCACCTTGAGTTGTCTAGAGTCATATGCTATAACCTTACCATGTTCCATGAGGACACAACCCAAACCTACTCGAGAAGCGTCACAATTCACTACAAACCCTTGAGTACCCTCCGATAAGGTCAATAACGGAGCGGATGTAGGCTTATATTTCAACTCTTGGAATCCTCTTTCATAAGATTACGACCACTCAAACTTAGCATTCTTTTGGGTTAAGGTTGTCAAAGGAGAAGCAATGGATGCAAACCCATCAACAAATCTTGTCCAAGTGGGGGAGATTGTAAGACCTCGAAAATGACTTGGGTTAACTAGAGCCTAACATGTTTATATTGATGGTCTAAGGTCCTAAATATGTTTAATATATGGTATATAGTCAGTAGCAAAAGTATAAGAGGTGCTGGAAGTCAAACGTCAAGGGACGACTAAGACGTTCGACGACTAAGTCACCTAAATGTCTCCTATGTGGGTCTATGTGTTTATGTGTGTTTAATGTTGTTTTACGATTCTTAATTGAGTTATTCTAGCATGTATAGCCAGTGTGTTGAGTTTCGAGAAGTTTGGAGGTCAAACGACCAAGAATATTCATGGCGTTCGAAAGATATGCCTTGAATCAACCTTGTGTGTCTATGCATGTTTCGTCGAGTTTTATGTGTTTGTTTTGTATGAAATTTATGTGAGAGGTGTTAAACTCATAGTCGATCGTATTTAGGTTGGAAAAGTCCGGGAAATTATCCCCACGTACCATTCAAGGGTCCTTGAGGAAGGACCCAAAATCAGTGTGCAGGCTGTCCGAGGCAGACCTTGGTGACGGAGCAGTCAACGGCCCGGTTGCCTGATGACGCCCCGTCGAGGGTCCCTTCGTGGGGGACTTAACCAAGGGTGAAGTTTGGAACTTTGGCCAGCCACTGTAGCCACCAACGGAGGGCTGTGACACTTCGTCGTGGCTGTGACGCCCCGTCAAGGCCAGGCGTCGCACGCACCTGTGTTCCTGTGCAGTCTGCTGTCCACTTAGGGGTGAATTGGTAAATTCACCCCACTTCCAAATAACAGTTTGAGAGGTTTGTTAAGGGATTTTTGGGTATTTTAAATGAGTATATAAGTGTTTAACACTTAGAATAATTCCTTCTTCCAAAAATAAAACCCCAAAGTCCCTTAGAAATCCCAAAGACGCCGTTGAAGTCCAAACTGATGAAGCAGCTTGGTGTGGCATTTTGAGTGAAAATTATTCATCAAAGTGAAGAATTATCATCCTTGAGGTATGGCTTTTGATCATTGAAACTTTTTTCATCAAGGAGCCCAACTCTCAAGATGTTTTTCAATGTTTTCTAAAGTGAATTGTCCAATTTCGGGATTCTACCATGGGTTCTTGCAAAAACGATTTCTAAACATTGAATTATGATATAATTGATATTGTATTGATGATTTAAAGATAAATTACCTATGAACCAATGTAAATTGATGGACCCTAATTTTGACTATTTTTGGGTTACTTGATATTAAGCTAATATTGTTGAATTGTTATGAAGTTTCTTATAGGCTTTCTAATGATATAAGAATTATATTCAATTGATATCTAATTTATCTTAGATTTTTAAACCTAGATTGAATTTATGTAGATTCATTGAGTCTTATGGTTATTGCTTTGAATTATTGTTCATGGCCATGGGTAAGGGCCTTGTGATGTTGAATTGGTTGATTTGGCATAGAATTGAAGTGTGGATGAGGGGATGAAGGTAGGCGTCCCCATTTTCTTTAATTTGATATTAATTGTACTTCGATTCTATTGTGCTTGGTATGGTCCACTTATGGTGGCGTTGTTATGTGTTTTACTTGCAATTGACGTGGCCTTGTCGGCGTTACTTTATGCAATATGATGAGCATGGCCTTATTGGAAACTACTTGAAGTAATGTGGCTATTTGTGTAGTTGATTATGTGAAGCATGACATTATCTATCTACATGTGAAGTCATATGTGTGTTCTTCTACTTATGTTGCCTTAAGTGATCATGTTAGACTATGACTTTGACATTATGAGTATAGTGTTAGGGTTAAGTCTTGGTTATTCCTACATGGCTTTGTGAGTCTATGTGGAGTACATTATTGATGTTATGATGATATGTAGGATGATTTGAAGATGTTAGGTTGTTTCTAGGTGTTTCTAGAATGACCTGCATTATGAGTTCAAGTGAAGTATGTGATGTCTTGTCTTGTTTGACTTGTATATCTTGCTTGATGCCTATATGAATATGATTATGTGATGATTTGACTTAGTATGTTAAGAGTCTTGAATGTATGAATTACATGTGACCTTGAATGATGAAAAGAAGGTCTTTATGTGAAACCTTGTAACTAAGGGTAAAAGTAATATAAATTGAAGTCGAACGTCGTAAGGGTATCCTTCATGTGGGATTATGGACCTAGGTTGATTGGCTGGAACGACATAATATCTCCTTAGCAAAAGTCATAATGATCTTCTTGTCGCCATTGGAAGAAAATCCCTAGAGATCCTCTTTGGTAGGGTAAATATAATTGGGTTATGAACTAGATATGGAACCCTATTGTATGAACTTAATGTGAATTAATCTATGAGAACAAAGGCTATAACCGAATGAGTATGGTAAGGGAAGTAGTTCTAGTTAAGCATGAGACTAGAATACAAAGAAACCCTTCATATTCCTTAACCATGTGCCTACATGGGATTTGTCCAAGTTCTACCATTGACAAGTAGAACAACCTCATCGGAGTAGGATAGAACTCCGGATTCCATGTCTTGCTACCATGGTCTATGTCGGTTATTGCCAATTATCATCATATGGGATAATTTCTATCATTAGAGAAGTTCTATGAAGTTTACGTGGTGGTATGGGACGCTCTCTAGACATTTCACAATAGTCTTTGAAGATGTTAATGAGAGTCCCTAGGTCTTCTCTAAGACCATTACTTGAATGTCCTTATGTATTGTATGAGTCTCTTAATGAATTAATGAATAAATGGATTAATGAATTAATGAACTAATGACTTACGTCATGAAGTATGTAAGTGAATAAGTACCTAATCTAGAGTGGCTTATGGATTCTTTAGTTAAATTGTGAAGAGGTCATAAAGGATGATTTCTTCATGGCTTACATATAGAAGACTTGAGAATGACTCTAGTTAGGGAAAATGTTTGATGTTGTTAACATGATCTAAGCTTTAGGTAGTCTTAAGGACTATTTAGGTAATCTTGAGGAGGTCAATCATGGATGTTATCTTCTTGATTTACTTAAGTAGGTCTTTTGATAGCCTTTGGAAGGAGAGTGTCCTATCATCTAAGTGTTGGTATGTTTAGTGAGAATGATTCTATTTTAGGTAGTCTATTGGATCCCTTGTGTGTGTGTGATAGAGATTGTATGGGCGGTCACTCCACACTCAGTCAAGTGACCCTTGGAAATGACCTTTGGTAGATGAATCTTACCTTGATGTTTATGATTGCTTTGTAAGTATGTATGTAACTCATTATAGGTAATCTTAAGGGTCATTTAGGCACATCTAGAGAGTGTGTATGGTCGGTCTCTCTTTGTGTGACTTAATTGAATATTAAGATGACTTTAAGTGAGGGAATTACATGCTAGAAGTTGGTTATTAAAGGGGTTAGTAAATCACTGAAACAGTGAAGTCAATT
Source organism: Solanum sitiens (assembly GCA_016801875.1). Lineage (NCBI taxonomy): Eukaryota > Viridiplantae > Streptophyta > Magnoliopsida > Solanales > Solanaceae > Solanum > Solanum sitiens. Next base: position 316,157 of record JABWTJ010000062.1, on the reverse strand, counting down.
CACCGTAAAGTGAATTGAACTTATTGTAAAGTGATGCCTAAAAATTGGTATTTTGATTAATTGCTTCCTTATGTGTTTCTAAATTGATTAATGATGTTATTATGATTAAAATAAGATTTGTAAAATGAAAAGATGCATATTTCCAATAAAGTCCACGTTCATGATTTTTATGCATAATGCCATATCTAGTACATGTGGTTGTACTAATTCCATGATTTATTTTCTATCTATAGTTCTTGGTAGGTGAAGATCTTTGGGAAGGGAAGACTTGGACTTAGAAAATTGTTCAAGAAGAGTTGAAGTATGTCCTCACTTGACTCGAGGTCATATATGTCTTTTATATTTTCTTGGAAGTATTGTACTAGACTATGTATTTCTATTTTTGTATTGAAGTATGGGCCGTGTCCCAAGTATTCTTGTGTCTTAAGATGATGAGATTGAGATTTGTATCTCCTATTACTTTTATATGAAAGAGATTTTAAAGACTTTGTTATATTTTGTGAAAAGTTTTAATTCTGCACTAATTTTCATTATATATATGCAATGAATGATATGAGAGGCTTGTCTAAGATCTCCGAGAGGTTGACGACGCCCGTTACAATCCAAGATTGTACCCTAACTTCTACGGCATGGTTTCAGGTTGTGAAAAGCTTGGTATCGGAGTATAGGTTGGTGAAAGTAGTTTTAGGAATCAAAAAGTCTCATCAAGTCACGTCTAGTAGAGTCTTGACCTTCAGTGTGAGTCTCGACACATCTATGGGCAAGAGGCTATAGGACTATAGAGTTTCCCTTCTTTTCTACTCCTATGTCGTGCGGTAGAGTAAATGTTATGATTATCCTTCTTATGTGTTTCCTTGTGTTTCTAGGAAATGAATACTAGAAGGATAGACGCTAGAAGGTTGGAAGAGGAGAGGGTGAATGAGGAGATTCCTCCTCAAGTTGAGCAAGTTCCTCAAGGTGCTCAAGTGCCTCCCCAAGGTGATCATGTTCCTAATGTGGGTGGACGTAATAAGGTTCCGGTGGTTCATCCGGAGGTGACTACTCAAGATATTAGAGAGGCATTGATGGCTTTAGCTCAAGCCGTAACTACTCAAATTAATTTGAGTATGATGCCTAGGGTTGTGGAGAGCACTATGACTTCTAGGTTGAGAGACTTTATGAGGATGAATACTCCTATCTTTCTTGGCTCCAAAGTAGACGAGCATCCCCAAGAGTTCCTTGATGGTGTGTACAAGGTGTTGAGTGCTATGGGGGTTACATCTAGGGTGAATGCGGAGTTGGCTTCTTATAAATTGAGGAATGTGTCTCAAATTTGGTTTACTCATAGGAAGGACAATAGGCCAGAGGAAGCAGGTCCTATTGAATGGGAAGAGTTTAAGGAAACTTTTCTAGGCAAGTACTTTCCTAGAAAAATTAGAGAGGTTAAGGTAGAGGAGTTTATCAATCTCAAGCAAGGTAATATGAGTGTTTAGGAGTACTCTTTGAAATTCTTGTCTTTGTCTTGGTATGCACCTTCTCTTGTGTCAAATCCAAGAGATAAAATGAGTTGCTTTGTTACTGGGTAGCCGACATAGTGATGGAGGAATGTCGTACGGCTATGCTACATGATGATATGACTTTAGCTAGAGTCATGTTGTATGCACAAGATATTGAAAAGTCTAAACTTAAGAGAATGGCTACAAACTTGATAAGAAGTGGTGCAAGTGATCAAGGGCAGCCTAGGTTCAAAAAGAGGGCTCAAACTCAAGAGCGATCTAGTGTTCCTAGGGTGAAATTTGAGAAAGGAGGTGGTTCTCGAAATGACTAACCTACTTGTACAAATTGTGGCAAGAAACATTTTGGAGTGGGTCTTTTGGGTACCGGGAGTTGCTTTGGATGTGGAAAGAGTGGGCATAAGGTTAGAGATTGTCCAATGATTGCTTCTAGGGGTAGAGATGATAAGCAAGCTGCCCCTAATGTTCCAAAGGAAGATGCTCCAACAATTAAGCGTTTCTATGCACTCCGGACTAGAATTGAGAAGCCGGGTGATGGTGATGATGGTGTTGGTAAGTTCTCTTTCTTTTGTTAAGATATGAAATCCTTCTAAGTGGGGGAGTATGGTTTGTAGATGGGATAGGATTCCTTGAATTATTGCATGTGCATGATGTTTAGGAGTTTGGTTGAAATTGAATTTCATTAACTTCTTGCATTGTGTGCTTTATTGAGTTATGAGCATGTTGTAAGATGTGTTTATATGATGTTACTTTGCATATTAGCATGTTCATATCATGAATTGCCAAAAAGTTGCATTTTTGAAAATTTGCCAAAATCACTGTAGCATTAAGACAGTTACTGTAATATTTTTGCAAAATTGACTATTTGATTCGTTGGTTTAAAATTGTTGTAATGTGGTTAGAAGTATGAGTATAATATTGAATATAAAATGAGTTTTTGCTATTTGGATTGAAGCATGTGAGTTTCATAGCATAATGAGTTAACAATTGTATTCTAGTTTCTTGTTGTGTTGTGAATATCTTGATTATGTGGAGTTGATGTTTTCTTACTGGTTATGTGTTTTATGGTTTGGTTATGTGCTATTAGTTGAGTCTCTAATCTCGGAAATGTTCATAGAGTGGCAAGTGTCATTCGAGGACGAATATTGTCCAACTGGTGGAGATTGTAAAACCTCGAAAATGACTTAGGTTAACTAGTGGCTAACATGTTGATATTGATGGTATATGGTCCTAAATATCTTTAATATATGGTATATGGTCAGTAGCAAAAGTATTAGAGGTGTTGGAAGTCAAACGTCAAGGGACGACTAAGACGTTCGACGACTAAGTCACCTAAATGTCTCCTATGTGGTTCTATATGTTTATGTGTGTTTAATGGTGTTTTAAGATTCTTAATTGAGTTATTATAGCATGTATAGCCAGTGTGTTGAGTTTCGAGAAGTTTGGAGGTCAAACGACCAAGAATGTTCATGGCGTTCGAAAGATATGCCTTGAATCGACCTTGTGTGTCTATGCATGTTTTATCGAGTTTTATGTGTTCGTTTTGTATAAAATTTATGTGAGAGGTGTTAAACTCATAGATGATCGTATTTGGGTTGGAAAAGTCCAGGAAATTATCCCCACGTACCATTCAAGGGTCCTTGAGCAATGACCCAAAATCAGTGTGCAGGCTATCCCAGGCAGACCTTGGTGATGGAGTAGTCAATGGCCCGTTTGCCTGATGACGCCCTGTCGAGGGTCCCGTCGTTGGGGACTTAACCAAGGGTGAAGTTTGGAACTTTGGCCAGCCACTGTAGCCACCAACGGAGGGCTGTGACGCTCCGTCGTGGCTGTGACGCCCCGTCAAGGCCAGGCGTCGCTCGCACCTGTGTTCCTGCGCAGGCTGCTGTACACATAGGGGTGAATTGGTATAAGAGTTTGGGAGGTGTTTTAAGGACTTTTTGGGTATTTTAAATGAATATATAAGTGTTTAACACTTAGAATAATTCCTTCTTCCAAAAACAAAACCCCAAAGTCCCTTAGAAATCCCAAAGACTCCATTGAAGTCCAAATTGAAGAAGCAGCTTGGTGTGGCGTTTTGAGTGGAAATTCTTCATCAAAGTGAATAATTATCATCCTTGAGCTATGGCTTTTGATCCTTGAAACTGTTTTCATCAAGGAGCCAAACTCTCAAGATGTTTTTCAAAGTTTTCTAAAGTGAATTGTCCAATTTCGGGATTCTACCATGGGTTCTTGCATAAACATTTTCTAAACATTGAACTATGATCTAATTGATATTGTATTGATGATTTTAACATAAATTACCTATGAACCCATGTAAATTGATGAACCGTAGTTTTGACTACTTATTGGGTTACTTGATATTAAGCTAATATTGTTGAATTGTTATGTAGTTTCTTATGGGCTTTCTAATGATGTAAGAATTGTATTCGGTTGATATCTTTTTAATCTTAGATTGTTAAACCTATATTGAACTGATGTAGATTCATTCAGTCTTATGGTTATTGCTTTGAATTATTGTTCATGGCCATGGGTAAGGGCCTTGTGATGTTGAATTGGTTGATTTGGCATTGAATTGAAGTGTGGATGAGGGGATGAAGGTATGCTGCCCCATTTTCTTTAATTTTATATTAATTATACTTCGATTCTATTGTGCTTGGTATGGTCCACTTATGGTGGCGGTGTGATATATTTTACTTGCAATTGATGTGGCCTTGTCGGCGTTACTTTATGCAATATGATGAGCATGGCCTTATTTGCAACTACTTGAAGTAATGTGGCTATTTGTGTAGTTGATTATGTGAAGCATGACATTATCTATCTACATGTGAAGTCATATGTGTGTTCTTCTACTTATGTTGCCTTAAGTGATCATGTTAGACTATGACTTTGACATTATGAGTATAGTGTTGTGGTTAAGTCTTGGTTATTCCTACTTGGCTTTGTGAGTCTGTGGAGTACATTATTGATGTTATGATGATATGTAGGATGATTTGAAGATGTTAGGTTGTTTCTAGGTGGTTCTAGAATGACTTGCATTATGAGTTCAAGTGAAGTATGTGATGTCTTGTCTTGGTTGACTCTTATATCTTGCTTGATAATTATATTAATATGATTATGTGATGATTTGACTTAGTTTGTTAAGAGTCTTGAATGTATGAATCACATGTGACCTTGAATGATGAAAAGAAGGTCTTTATGTGAAACCTTGTAACTAAGGGTAAAAGTAATGTAAATTAAAGTCCAACGCCGTAAGGGTATCCTTCATGTGTGATAATGGACCTAGGTTGATTGGCTGGAACGGCATCATATCTCCCTAGAAAAAGTCATAATGAGCTTGTTGTCTCCATTGGAAGGAAATCCCTAGAGATCCTCTTTGGTAGGGTAAATATAATTGGGTTATGAACTAGATATGGAACCCTATTGTATGAACCTTAATGTGAATCAATCTATGAGAACAAAGGCTAGCACCGAGTGAGTATGGTAAGGGAAGTAGTTCTAATTAATCATGCGACTAGAATACAAAGAACCCCTTCATATTCCTTAACCATGTGCCTACATGGGATGTGTCCAAGTTCTACCATTGGCAAGTAGAACAACCTCATCGGAGTAGGATAGAACTCCGGATTCCATGTCTTGCTACCATGGTCTATGTCGGTTATTGCCTATTCTTATCATATGGGATACTTGCTATCATTAGAGAAGTTCTATGAAGTTTATATGGTTGTATGGGACGCTCTCTAAACATTGCACAATAGGCTTTGAAGATGTTAATGAGAGTCCGTAGGTCTTCTCTAAGACCATTGCTTGAGTGTCCTTATGTATTGTATGAGTCTCTTAATGAATTAATGAATAAAAAGATTAATGAATTAATGAACTAATGACTTACGTTATGAAGTATGTACGTGAATAAGTACCTAATCGAGAGTGGCTTATGGATTCTTTAGTTAAATTTTGAAGAGGGCATAAAGGATGATTTCTTCATGGCTTACCTATAGAAGACTTGAGAATGACTCTAGTTAGGGAAAAGGATTGATGTTGGTGACATGATATAAGCTTTAGGTAGTCTTAAGGACTATTTAGGTAATCTTGAGGAGGTCAATCATGGAAGTTATCTTCTTGATTTACTTAAGTAGGTCTTTTGATAGACTTTGGAAGGAGAGTGTCCTATCATCTAAGTGTTGGTGTGTTTAGTGAGAATGATTCTATTTTAGGTAGTCTATAGGATCCCTTGTGTGTGTGTGATAGAGATTGTATGGGCGGTCACTCCACACTTACACAAGTGAACCTTGGAAATGACCTTTGGTAGATGAATCTTACCTTGATGTTTATGATTCCTTTGTAAGTATGTATGTAACTCATTATTGGTAAACTTAAGGGTCGTTTAGGCACATCTAGAGAGGGTGTATGGGCGGTCTCTCTTTGTGTGACTTAATTGAATCTTAGGATGACTTTAAGTGAGGGAATTACATGCTAGAAGTTGGTTATTAAAGGGGTTAGTAAATCACTGAAACAGTGTAGAGTGAATTGAACTTACTGAAAAGTGATGTCTAAAAATTGGTATTTTGATTAATTGATTCCTTATGTGTTTCTAAATTGATTAATGATGTTATTATGATTAAAATATGATTTGTAAAATGAAAAGATGCATATTTCCAATAAATTCCATTTTCATGTTTTTTATGCATAACGCCATACTTAGTACATGTTGTTGTACTAATTCCATGCTTTATTTTCTATCTATAGTTCTTGGTAGGTGAAGATCTTTGGGAAGTGAAGACATGGACTTAGAAGATCATTCAACATGAGTTGAAGTATGTCCTCACTTGACTCGAGGGCATATATGTCTTTTATGTTTTCTTGGAAGTATTGTACTAGACTATGTATTTCTATTTTCGTATTGAAGTATGGGCCGTGTCCCAAGTATTTTTGTGTCTTAAGATGATGAGATTGAGACTTAGTATCTCCTATTACTTTTATATGAAAGAGATTTTAAAGACTAAGTTATATTTTGTGAAAAGTTTTAATTCCGCACTATTTTTCATTATATATATGCGATGAGTGATATGAGAGGCTTGTCTTAGAGCTCCGAGAGGTCGACGACGCCGGTTAAAATCCAAGATTGTACCCTAAATTCTAGGGTATGGTTTCGGGTTGTGAAAAGCTTGATATCAGAGCATAGGTTGGTGAAAGTAATTTTAGGAATCAAAAGTCTCATCAAGTCAAGTCTAGTAGAGTCTTGACAAGCGGTGTGAGTCGTGACACATCTATGGACAAGAGGCTATAGGACGATAGTGTTTCCCTTCTTTTCTACTCCTATATCCTGCGTTAGAGTAAATGTTATGATTATCCTTCTTATGTGTTTCCTTGTGTTTCTAGGAGATGATTACTAGAAGGATGGCCGCTAGAAGGTTGGAAGAGGAGAGGGTGAATGAGGAGATTCCTCCTCAAGTTGAGCAAGTTCCTCAAGGTGCTCAAGTGCCTCCCCAAGGTGATCATGTTCCTAACGTGGGTGGAGGTAATGAGGTTCCGGTGGTTCATCCAGAGTGGACTACTCAAGAGATTAGAGAGGCTTTGATGGATTTATCTCAAGCCTTAACTACTCAAATCAATTTGAGGATGATGCCTAGGGTTGTGGAGAGCACTATGACTTTTAGGTTGAGAGACTTTGTGAGGATGAATCCTCCTATCTTTCTTGGCTCCAATGTAGATGAGGATCCCCAAGAGTTCCTTGATGGTGTGTACAAGGTGTTGAGTGCTATGGGGGTTACATCTAGGGAGAAGGCGGAGTTATCTTTTTATCAATTAAGGGATGTGTCTCAAATTTGGTTTACTCAATGGAAGGACAATAGGCCAGAGAAAGCGGGTCCTATTGAATGGGAAGAGTTTAAGGAAGCTTTTCTAGGCAATTACTTTCCTAGAGAAATGAGATAGGTTAAGGTGGAGGAGTTTATAAATATCAAGCAAGGCAATATGAGTGTTGAGGAGCACTCTTTGAAATTCTTGTCTTTGTCTAGGTATGCACCTTCTCTTGGGTCAAATTCAAGAGATGAAATGAGTCGCTTTGTTACCGGGGTAGCCGACATAGTGATGGAGGAATGTCGTACGGCTATGTTACATGATGCTATGACTTTAGCTAGACTCATGGTGTATGCACAAGCTATTGAAAATACTAAACTTAAGAGAATGGATAGAAACTTGAAAAGAAGTGGTGCAAGTGATCAAAGACAGCCTAGGTTCAAAAAGAGGGCTCAAACTCAAGAGGGATCTAGTGTTCCTAGGGTGAAATTTGAGAAAGGAGGTGGTTCTGAAAATGACAAACCTACTTGTACAAATTGTGGCAAGAAACATTTTGGTGAGTGTCTTTTGGGTACCGGGAGTTGTTTTGGATGTGGAAAGATGGGGCATAAGGTTAGAGTTTGTTCAATGATTGCTTCTAGGGGTAGAGATGATAAGCAAGCTGCCCCTAATGTTCCAAAGGAAGATGCTCCAACAAAGAAGCGTTTCTATGCACTCCGGACTAGAATTGAGACCGGGTGATGGTGATGGTGATGATGATGTTGGTAAGTTCTCTTTCTTTTTTTAAGATATGAAATCCTTCTAAGTGGGGGAGTATGGTTTCTAGATGGGATAGGATTCGTTGAATTGTTGCATGTGCATGATGGTTAGGATTTGGTTGAAATTGAATTTCATTAACTTCTTGCATTGTGTGTTTTATTGAGATATGAGCATGTTGTAAGATGTGTTTATATGATGTTATTTTGCATATTAGCATGTTCATATCATGAATTGCCAAAAAGTTGCATTTTTGAAAATTTACCAAAATTACTGTAGCATTAAGACATTTACTGTAATATTTTTGCAAAATTGAATATTTGATTCGTTGGTCTAAAATTGTTGTAATGTGGTTAGAACTGATGTGTATGAGTATAATATTGAATATAAAATGAGTTTTTGCTATTTGGATTGAGGCATGTGAGTTTCATAGCATAATGAGTTAAGAATTGTATTCTAGTTTCTTGTTGTTTTGTGAATCTCTTGATTATGTGGAGTTGATGTTTTCTTAATGGTTATTTGTTGTATGATTTGGTTATGTGCTGTTAGTTGAGTCTCTAATCTCAGAAATGTTCGTAGAGTGGCAAGTGTCATTCGAGGACGAATATTGTCCAAGTGGGGGAGATTGTAAGACCTCGAAAATGACTTGGGTTAACTAGAGCCTAACATGTTTATATTGATGGTCTAAGGTCCTAAATATGTTTAATATATGGCATACAGTCAGTAGCAAAAGTATTAGAGGTGCTGGAAGTCAAACGTCAAGGGACGACTAAGACGTTCGACGACTAAGTCACCTAAATGTCTCCTATGTGGGTCTATGTGTTTATGTGTGTTTAATGTTGTTTTACGAGTCTTAATTGAGTTATTCTAGCATGTATAGCCAGTGTGTTGAGTTTCGAGAAGTTTGGAGGTCAAACGACCAAGAATATTCATGGCGTTCGAAAGATATGCCTTGAATCAACCTTGTGTGTCTATGCATGTTTCGTCGAGTTTTATGTGTTCGTTTTGTATGAAATTTATGTGAGAGGTGTTAAACTCATAGACGATCGTATTTAGGTTGGAAAAGTCCGGGAAATTATCCCCACGTACCATTCAAGGGTCCTTGAGGAAGGACCCAAAATCAGTGTGCAGGCTGTCCGAGGCAGACCTTGGTGACGGAGCAGTCAACGGCCCGGTTGCCTGATGACGCCCCGTCGAGGGTCCCTTCATGGGGGACTTAACCAAGGGTGAAGTTTGGAACTTTGGCCAGCCACTGTAGCCACCAACGGAGGGCTGTGACGCTTCGTCGTGGCTGTTACGCCCCGTCAAGGCCAGGCGTCGCACGCACCTGTGTTCCTGTGCAGTCTGCTGTCCACTTAGGGGTGAATTGGTAAATTCACCCCACTTCCAAATAACAGTTTGAGAGGTTTGTTAAGGGATTTTTGGGTATTTTAAATGAGTATGTAAGTGTTTAACACTTAGAATAATTCCTTCTTCCAAAAATAAAACCCCAAAGTCCCTTAGAAATCCCAAAGACTCCGTTGAAGTCCAAACTGATGAAGCAGCTTGGTGTGGCATTTTGAGTGAAAATTATTCATCAAAGTGAAGAATTATCATCCTTGAGGTATGGCTTTTGATCATTGAAACTTTTTTCATCAAGGAGCCCAACTCTCAAGATGTTTTTCAATGTTTTCTAAAGTGAATTGTCCAATTTCGGGATTCTACCATGGGTTCTTGCAAAAACGATTTCTAAACATTGAATTATGATATAATTGATATTGTATTGATGATTTAAAGATAAATTACCTATGAACCAATGTAAATTGATGGACCCTAATTTTGACTATTTTTGGGTTACTTGATATTAAGCTAATATTGTTGAATTGTTATGAAGTTTCTTATAGGCTTTCTAATGATATAAGAATTATATTCAATTGATATCTAATTGATCTTAGATTTTTAAACCTAGATTGAATTTATGTAGATTCATTGAGTCTTATGGTTATTGCTTTGAATTATTGTTCATGGCCATGGGTAAGGGCCTTGTGATGTTGAATTGGTTGATTTGGCATAGAATTGAAGTGTGGATGAGGGGATGAAGGTAGGCGTCCCCATTTTCTTTAATTTGATATTAATTGTACTTCGACTCTATTGTGCTTGGTATGGTCCACTTATGGTGGCGTTGTTATGTGTTTTACTTGCAATTGACGTGGCCTTGTCGGCGTTACTTTATGCAATATGATGAGCATGGCCTTATTGGAAACTACTTGAAGTAATGTGGCTATTTGTGTAGTTGATTATGTGAAGCATGACATTATCTATCTACATGTGAAGTCATATGTGTGTTCTTCTACTTATGTTGCCTTAAGTGATCATGTTAGACTATGACTTTGACATTATGAGTATAGTGTTAGGGTTAAGTCTTGGTTATTCCTACATGGCTTTGTGAGTCTATGTGGAGTACATTATTGATGTTATAATGATATGTAGGATGATTTGAAGATGTTAGGTTGTTTCTAGGTGTTTCTAGAATGACCTGCATTATGAGTTCAAGTGAAGTATGTGATGTCTTGTCTTGTTTGACTTGTATATCTTGCTTGATGCCTATATGAATATGATTATGTGATGATTTGACTTAGTATGTTAAGAGTCTTGAATGTATGAATTACATGTGACCTTGAATGATGAAAAGAAGGTCTTTATGTGAAACCTTGTAACTAAGGGTAAAAGTAATATAAATTGAAGTCGAACATCGTAAGGGTATCCTTCATGTGGGATTATGGACCTAGGTTGATTGGCTGGAACGACATAATATCTCCTTAGCAAAAGTCATAATGATCTTCTTGTCGCCATTGGAAGAAAATCCCTAGAGATCCTCTTTGGTAGGGTAAATATAATTGGTTTATGAACTAGATATGGAACCCTATTGTATGAACTTAATGTGAATTAATCTATGAGAACAAAGGCTATAACCGAATGAGTATGGTAAGGGAAGTAGTTCTAGTTAAGCATGAGACTAGAATACAAAGAAACCCTTCATATTCCTTAACCATGTGCCTACATGGAATTTGTCCAAGTTCTACCATTGACAAGTAGAACAACCTCATCGGAGTAGGATAGAACTCCGGATTCCATGTCTTGCTACCATGGTCTATGTTGGTTATTGCCAATTATCATCATATGGGATAATTTCTATCATTAGAGAAGTTCTATGAAGTTTACGTGGTGGTATGGGACGCTCTCTAGACATTTCACAATAGTCTTTGAAGATGTTAATGAGAGTCCCTAGGTCTTCTCTAAGACCATTACTTGAATGTCCTTATGTATTGTATGAGTCTCTTAATGAATTAATGAATAAATGGATTAATGAATTAATGAACTAATGACTTACGTCATGAAGTATGTAAGTGAATAAGTACCTAATCTAGAGTGGCTTATGGATTCTTTAGTTAAATTGTGAAGAGGTCATAAAGGATGATTTCTTCATGGCTTACGTATAGAAGACTTGAGAATGACTCTAGTTAGGGAAAATGTTTGATGTTGTTAACATGATCTAAGCTTTAGGTAGTCTTAAGGACTATTTAGGTAATCTTGAGGAGGTCAATCATGGATGTTATCTTCTTGATTTACTTAAGTAGGTCTTTTGATAGCCTTTGGAAGGAGAGTGTCCTATCATCTAAGTGTTGGTGTGTTTAGTGAGAATGATTCTATTTTAGGTAGTTTATAGGATCCCTTGTGTGTGTGTGATAGAGATTGTATGGGCGGTCACTCCACACTCAGTCAAGTGAACCTTGAAAATGACCTTTGGTAGATGAATCTTACCTTGATGTTTATGATTGCTTTGTAAGTATGTATGTAACTCATTATAGGTAATCTTAAGGGTCATTTAGGCACATCTAGAGAGTGTGTATGGTCGGTCTCTCTTTGTGTGACTTAATTGAATATTAGGATGACTTTAAGTGAGGGAATTACATGCTAGAAGTTGGTTATTAAAGGGGTTAGTAAATCACTGAAACAGTGAAGTCAATTCACCGTAAAGTGAATTGAACTTATTGTAAAGTGATGCCTAAAAATTGGTATTTTGATTAATTGCTTCCTTATGTGTTTCTAAATTGATTAATGATGTTATTATGATTAAAATAAGATTTGTAAAATGAAAAGATGCATATTTCCAATAAAGTCCACGTTCATGATTTTTATGCATAATGCCATATTTAGTACATGTGGTTGTACTAATTCCATGATTTATTTTCTATCTATAGTTCTTGGTAGGTGAAGATCTTTGGGAAGGGAAGACTTGGACTTAGAAAATTGTTCAAGAAGAGTTGAAGTATGTCCTCACTTGACTCGAGGTCATATATGTCTTTTATGTTTTCTTGGAAGTATTGTACTAGACTATGTATTTCTATTTTTGTATTGAAGTGTGGGCCGTGTCCCAAGTATTCTTGTGTCTTAAGATGATGAGATTGAGATTTGTATCTCCTATTACTTTTATATGAAAGAGATTTTAAATACTTTGTTATATTTTGTGAAAAGTTTTAATTCCGCACTAATTTTCATTATATATATGCAATGAATGATATGAGAGGCTTGTCTAAGATCTCCGAGAGGTCGACGACGCCCGTTACAATCCAAGATTGTACCCTAACTTCTACGGCATGGTTTCGGGTTGTGAAAAGCTTGGTATCAGAGCATAGGTTGGTGAAAGTAGTTTTAGGAATCAAAAAGTCTCATCAAGTCACGTCTAGTAGAGTCTTGACCTTCAGTGTGAGTCGCGACACATCTATGGGCAAGAGGCTATAGGACTATAGAGTTTCCCTTCTTTTCTACTCCTATGTCGTGCGGTAGAGTAAATGTTATGATTATCCTTCTTATGTGTTTCCTTGTGTTTCTAGGAAATGAATACTAGAAGGATAGACGCTAGAAGGTTGGAAGAGGAGAGGGTGAATGAGGAGATTCCTCCTCAAGTTGGGCAAGTTCCTCAAGGTGCTCAAGTGCCTCCCCAAGGTGATCATGTTCCTAATGTGGGTGGACGTAATGAGGTTCCAGTGGTTCATCCGGAGGTGACTACTCAAGATATTAGAGAGGCATTGATGGCTTTAGCTCAAGCCGTAACTACTCAAATTAAATTGAGCATGATGCCTAGGGTTGTTGAGAGCACTATGACTTCTAGGTTGAGAGACTTTATGAGGATGAATACTCCTATCTTTCTTGGCTCCAAAGTAGATGAGCATCCCCAAGAGTTCCTTGATGGTGTGTACAAGGTGTTGAGTGCTATGGGGGTTACATCTAGGGTGAAGGCGGAGTTGGCTTCTTATAAATTGAGGAATGTGTCTCAAATTTGGTTTACTCAATGGAAGGACAATAGGCCAGAGGAAGCAGGTCCTATTGAATGGGAAGAGTTTAAGGAAGCTTTTCTAGGCAAGTACTTTCCTAGAAAAATTAGAGAGGTTAAGGTAGAGGAGTTTATCAATCTCAAGCAAGGTAATATGAGTGTTTAGGAGTACTATTTGAAATTCTTGTCTTTGTCTTGGTATGCACCTTCTCTTGTGTCAAATCCAAGAGATAAAATTAGTTGCTTTGTTACTGGGTAGCCGACATAGTGATGGAGGAATGTCGTACGGTTATGCTACATGATGATATGACTTTAGCTAGAGTCATGTTGTATGCACAAGATATTGAAAAGTCTAAACTTAAGAGAATGGCTACAAACTTGATAAGAAGTGGTGCAAGTGATCAAGGGCAGCCTAGGTTCAAAAAGAGGGCTCAAACTCAAGAGCGATCTAGTGTTCCTAGGGTGAAATTTGAGAAAGGAGGTGGTTCTCGAAATGACTAACCTACTTGTACAAATTGTGGCAAGAAACATTTTGGAGTGGGTCTTTTGGGTACCGGGAGTTGCTTTGGATGTGGAAAGAGTGGGCATAAGGTTAGAGATTGTCCAATGATTGCTTCTAGGGGTAGAGATGATAAGCAAGCTGCCCCTAATGTTCCAAAGGAAGATGCTCCAACAATTAAGCGTTTCTATGCACTCCGGACTAGAATTGAGAAGCCGGGTGATGGTGATGATGGTGTTGGTAAGTTCTCTTTCTTTTGTTAAGATATGAAATCCTTCTAAGTGGGGGAGTATGGTTTGTAGATGGGATAGGATTCCTTGAATTATTGCATGTGCATGATGTTTAGGAGTTTGGTTGAAATTGAATTTCATTAACTTCTTGCATTGTGTGCTTTATTGAGTTATGAGCATGTTGTAAGATGTGTTTATATGATGTTACTTTGCATATTAGCATGTTCATATCATGAATTGCCAAAAAGTTGCATTTTTGAAAATTTGCCAAAATCACTGTAGCATTAAGACAGTTACTGTAATATTTTTGCAAAATTGACTATTTGATTCGTTGGTTTAAAATTGTTGTAATGTGGTTAGAAGTATGAGTATAATATTGAATATAAAATGAGTTTTTGCTATTTGGATTGAAGCATGTGAGTTTCATAGCATAATGAGTTAACAATTGTATTCTAGTTTCTTGTTGTGTTGTGAATATCTTGATTATGTGGAGTTGATGTTTTCTTACTGGTTATGTGTTTTATGGTTTGGTTATGTGCTATTAGTTGAGTCTCTAATCTCGGAAATGTTCATAGAGTGGCAAGTGTCATTCGAGGACGAATATTGTCCAACTGGTGGAGATTGTAAAACCTCGAAAATGACTTAGGTTAACTAGTGGCTAACATGTTGATATTGATGGTATATGGTCCTAAATATCTTTAATATATGGTATATGGTCAGTAGCAAAAGTATTAGAGGTGTTGGAAGTCAAACGTCAAGGGACGACTAAGACGTTCGACGACTAAGTCACCTAAATGTCTCCTATGTGGTTCTATATGTTTATGTGTGTTTAATGGTGTTTTAAGATTCTTAATTGAGTTATTATAGCATGTATAGCCAGTGTGTTGAGTTTCGAGAAGTTTGGAGGTCAAACGACCAAGAATGTTCATGGCGTTCGAAAGATATGCCTTGAATCGACCTTGTGTGTCTATGCATGTTTTATCGAGTTTTATGTGTTCGTTTTGTATAAAATTTATGTGAGAGGTGTTAAACTCATAGATGATCGTATTTGGGTTGGAAAAGTCCAGGAAATTATCCCCACGTACCATTCAAGGGTCCTTGAGCAATGACCCAAAATCAGTGTGCAGGCTATCCCAGGCAGACCTTGGTGATGGAGTAGTCAATGGCCCGTTTGCCTGATGACGCCCTGTCGAGGGTCCCGTCGTTGGGGACTTAACCAAGGGTGAAGTTTGGAACTTTGGCCAGCCACTGTAGCCACCAACGGAGGGCTGTGACGCTCCGTCGTGGCTGTGACGCCCCGTCAAGGCCAGGCGTCGCTCGCACCTGTGTTCCTGCGCAGGCTGCTGTACACATAGGGGTGAATTGGTATAAGAGTTTGGGAGGTGTTTTAAGGACTTTTTGGGTATTTTAAATGAATATATAAGTGTTTAACACTTAGAATAATTCCTTCTTCCAAAAACAAAACCCCAAAGTCCCTTAGAAATCCCAAAGACTCCATTGAAGTCCAAATTGAAGAAGCAGCTTGGTGTGGCGTTTTGAGTGGAAATTCTTCATCAAAGTGAATAATTATCATCCTTGAGCTATGGCTTTTGATCCTTGAAACTGTTTTCATCAAGGAGCCAAACTCTCAAGATGTTTTTCAAAGTTTTCTAAAGTGAATTGTCCAATTTCGGGATTCTACCATGGGTTCTTGCATAAACATTTTCTAAACATTGAACTATGATCTAATTGATATTGTATTGATGATTTTAACATAAATTACCTATGAACCCATGTAAATTGATGAACCGTAGTTTTGACTACTTATTGGGTTACTTGATATTAAGCTAATATTGTTGAATTGTTATGTAGTTTCTTATGGGCTTTCTAATGATGTAAGAATTGTATTCGGTTGATATCTTTTTAATCTTAGATTGTTAAACCTATATTGAACTGATGTAGATTCATTCAGTCTTATGGTTATTGCTTTGAATTATTGTTCATGGCCATGGGTAAGGGCCTTGTGATGTTGAATTGGTTGATTTGGCATTGAATTGAAGTGTGGATGAGGGGATGAAGGTATGCTGCCCCATTTTCTTTAATTTTATATTAATTATACTTCGATTCTATTGTGCTTGGTATGGTCCACTTATGGTGGCGGTGTGATATATTTTACTTGCAATTGATGTGGCCTTGTCGGCGTTACTTTATGCAATATGATGAGCATGGCCTTATTTGCAACTACTTGAAGTAATGTGGCTATTTGTGTAGTTGATTATGTGAAGCATGACATTATCTATCTACATGTGAAGTCATATGTGTGTTCTTCTACTTATGTTGCCTTAAGTGATCATGTTAGACTATGACTTTGACATTATGAGTATAGTGTTGTGGTTAAGTCTTGGTTATTCCTACTTGGTTTTGTGAGTCCGTGGAGTACATTATTGATGTTATGATGATATGTAGGATGATTTGAAGATGTTAGGTTGTTTCTAGGTGGTTCTAGAATGACTTGCATTATGAGTTCAAGTGAAGTATGTGATGTCTTGTCTTGGTTGACTCTTATATCTTGCTTGATAATTATATTAATATGATTATGTGATGATTTGACTTAGTTTGTTAAGAGTCTTGAATGTATGAATCACATGTGACCTTGAATGATGAAAAGAAGGTCTTTATGTGAAACCTTGTAACTAAGGGTAAAAGTAATGTAAATTAAAGTCCAACGCCGTAAGGGTATCCTTCATGTGGGATAATGGACCTAGGTTGATTGGCTGGAACGGCATCATATCTCCCTAGAAAAAGTCATAATGAGCTTGTTGTCTCCATTGGAAGGAAATCCCTAGAGATCCTCTTTGGTAGGGTAAATATAATTGGGTTATGAACTAGATATGGAACCCTATTGTATGAACCTTAATGTGAATCAATCTATGAGAACAAAGGCTAGCACCGAGTGAGTATGGTAAGGGAAGTAGTTCTAATTAATCATGCGACTAGAATACAAAGAACCCCTTCATATTCCTTAACCATGTGCCTACATGGGATGTGTCCAAGTTCTACCATTGGCAAGTAGAACAACCTCATCGGAGTAGGATAGAACTCCGGATTCCATGTCTTGCTACCATGGTCTATGTCGGTTATTGCCTATTCTTATCATATGGGATACTTGCTATCATTAGAGAAGTTCTATGAAGTTTATATGGTTGTATGGGACGCTCTCTAAACATTGCACAATAGGCTTTGAAGATGTTAATGAGAGTCCGTAGGTCTTCTCTAAGACCATTGCTTGAGTGTCCTTATGTATTGTATGAGTCTCTTAATGAATTAATGAATAAAAAGATTAATGAATTAATGAACTAATGACTTACGTTATGAAGTATGTAAGTGAATAAGTACCTAATCGAGAGTGGCTTATGGATTCTTTAGTTAAATTTTGAAGAGGGCATAAAGGATGATTTCTTCATGGCTTACCTATAGAAGACTTGAGAATGACTCTAGTTAGGGAAAAGGATTGATGTTGGTGACATGATATAAGCTTTAGGTAGTCTTAAGGACTATTTAGGTAATCTTGAGGAGGTCAATCATGGAAGTTATCTTTTTGATTTACTTAAGTAGGTCTTTTGATAGACTTTGGAAGGAGAGTGTCCTATCATCTAAGTGTTGGTGTGTTTAGTGAGAATGATTCTATTTTAGGTAGTCTATAGGATCCCTTGTGTGTGTGTGATAGAGATTGTATGGGCGGTCACTCCACACTTACACAAGTGAACCTTGGAAATGACCTTTGGTAGATGAATCTTACCTTGATGTTTATGATTCCTTTGTAAGTATGTATGTAACTCATTATTGGTAAACTTAAGGGTCGTTTAGGCACATCTAGAGAGGGTGTATGGGCGGTCTCTCTTTGTGTGACTTAATTGAATCTTAGGATGACTTTAAGTGAGGGAATTACATGCTAGAAGTTGGTTATTAAAGGGGTTAGTAAATCACTGAAACAGTGTAGAGTGAATTGAACTTACTGAAAAGTGATGTCTAAAAATTGGTATTTTGATTAATTGATTTCTTATGTGTTTCTAAATTGATTAATGATGTTATTATGATTAAAATATGATTTGTAAAATGAAAAGATGCATATTTCCAATAAATTCCATTTTCATGTTTTTTATGCATAACGCCATACTTAGTACATGTTGTTGTACTAATTCCATGCTTTATTTTCTATCTATAGTTCTTGGTAGGTGAAGATCTTTGGGAAGTGAAGACATGGACTTAGAAGATCATTCAACAAGAGTTGAAGTATGTCCTCACTTGACTCGAGGGCATATATGTCTTTTATGTTTTCTTGGAAGTATTGTACTAGACTATGTATTTCTATTTTCGTATTGAAGTATGGGCCGTGTCCCAAGTATTTTTGTGTCTTAAGATGATGAGATTGAGACTTAGTATCTCCTATTACTTTTATATGAAAGAGATTTTAAAGACTAAGTTATATTTTGTGAAAAGTTTTAATTCCGCACTATTTTTCATTATATATATGCGATGAGTGATATGAGAGGCTTGTCTTAGAGCTCCGAGAGGTCGACGACGCCGGTTAAAATCCAAGATTGTACCCTAAATTCTAGGGTATGGTTTCGGGTTGTGAAAAGCTTGATATCAGAGCATAGGTTGGTGAAAGTAATTTTAGGAATCAAAAGTCTCATCAAGTCAAGTCTAGTAGAGTCTTGACAAGCGGTGTGAGTCGTGACACATCTATGGACAAGAGGCTATAGGACGATAGTGTTTCCCTTCTTTTCTACTCCTATATCCTGCGTTAGAGTAAATGTTATGATTATCCTTCTTATGTGTTTCCTTGTGTTTCTAGGAGATGATTACTAGAAGGATGGCCGCTAGAAGGTTGGAAGAGGAGAGGGTGAATGAGGAGATTCCTCCTCAAGTTGAGCAAGTTCCTCAAGGTGCTCAAGTGCCTCCCCAAGGTGATCATGTTCCTAACGTGGGTGGAGGTAATGAGGTTCCGGTGGTTCATCCAGAGTGGACTACTCAAGAGATTAGAGAGGCTTTGATGGATTTATCTCAAGCCTTAACTACTCAAATCAATTTGAGGATGATGCCTAGGGTTGTGGAGAGCACTATGACTTTTAGGTTGAGAGACTTTGTGAGGATGAATCCTCCTATCTTTCTTGGCTCCAATGTAGATGAGGATCCCCAAGAGTTCCTTGATGGTGTGTACAAGGTGTTGAGTGCTATGGGGGTTACATCTAGGGAGAAGGCGGAGTTATCTTTTTATCAATTAAGGGATGTGTCTCAAATTTGGTTTACTCAATGGAAGGACAATAGGCCAGAGAAAGCGGGTCCTATTGAATGGGAAGAGTTTAAGGAAGCTTTTCTAGGCAATTACTTTCCTAGAGAAATGAGATAGGTTAAGGTGGAGGAGTTTATAAATATCAAGCAAGGCAATATGAGTGTTGAGGAGCACTCTTTGAAATTCTTGTCTTTGTCTAGGTATGCACCTTCTCTTGGGTCAAATTCAAGAGATGAAATGAGTCGCTTTGTTACCGGGGTAGCCGACATAGTGATGGAGGAATGTCGTACGGCTATGTTACATGATGCTATGACTTTAGCTAGACTCATGGTGTATGCACAAGCTATTGAAAATACTAAACTTAAGAGAATGGATAGAAACTTGAAAAGAAGTGGTGCAAGTGATCAAAGACAGCCTAGGTTCAAAAAGAGGGCTCAAACTCAAGAGGGATCTAGTGTTCCTAGGGTGAAATTTGAGAAAGGAGGTGGTTCTGAAAATGACAAACCTACTTGTACAAATTGTGGCAAGAAACATTTTGGTGAGTGTCTTTTGGGTACCGGGAGTTGTTTTGGATGTGGAAAGATGGGGCATAAGGTTAGAGTTTGTTCAATGATTGCTTCTAGGGGTAGAGATGATAAGCAAGCTGCCCCTAATGTTCCAAAGGAAGATGCTCCAACAAAGAAGCGTTTCTATGCACTCCGGACTAGAATTGAGACCGGGTGATGGTGATGGTGATGATGATGTTGGTAAGTTCTCTTTCTTTTTTTAAGATATGAAATCCTTCTAAGTGGGGGAGTATGGTTTCTAGATGGGATAGGATTCGTTGAATTGTTGCATGTGCATGATGGTTAGGATTTGGTTGAAATTGAATTTCATTAACTTCTTGCATTGTGTGTTTTATTGAGATATGAGCATGTTGTAAGATGTGTTTATATGATGTTATTTTGCATATTAGCATGTTCATATCATGAATTGCCAAAAAGTTGCATTTTTGAAAATTTACCAAAATTACTGTAGCATTAAGACATTTACTGTAATATTTTTGCAAAATTGAATATTTGATTCGTTGGTCTAAAATTGTTGTAATGTGGTTAGAACTGATGTGTATGAGTATAATATTGAATATAAAATGAGTTTTTGCTATTTGGATTGAGGCATGTGAGTTTCATAGCATAATGAGTTAAGAATTGTATTCTAGTTTCTTGTTGTTTTGTGAATCTCTTGATTATGTGGAGTTGATGTTTTCTTAATGGTTATTTGTTGTATGATTTGGTTATGTGCTGTTAGTTGAGTCTCTAATCTCAGAAATGTTCGTAGAGTGGCAAGTGTCATTCGAGGACGAATATTGTCCAAGTGGGGGAGATTGTAAGACCTCGAAAATGACTTGGGTTAACTAGAGCCTAACATGTTTATATTGATGGTCTAAGGTCCTAAATATGTTTAATATATGGCATACAGTCAGTAGCAAAAGTATTAGAGGTGCTGGAAGTCAAACGTCAAGGGACGACTAAGACGTTCGACGACTAAGTCACCTAAATGTCTCCTATGTGGGTCTATGTGTTTATGTGTGTTTAATGTTGTTTTACGAGTCTTAATTGAGTTATTCTAGCATGTATAGCCAGTGTGTTGAGTTTCGAGAAGTTTGGAGGTCAAACGACCAAGAATATTCATGGCGTTCGAAAGATATGCCTTGAATCAACCTTGTGTGTCTATGCATGTTTCGTCGAGTTTTATGTGTTCGTTTTGTATGAAATTTATGTGAGAGGTGTTAAACTCATAGACGATCGTATTTAGGTTGGAAAAGTCCGGGAAATTATCCCCACGTACCATTCAAGGGTCCTTGAGGAAGGACCCAAAATCAGTGTGCAGGCTGTCCGAGGCAGACCTTGGTGACGGAGCAGTCAACGGCCCGGTTGCCTGATGACGCCCCGTCGAGGGTCCCTTCATGGGGGACTTAACCAAGGGTGAAGTTTGGAACTTTGGCCAGCCACTGTAGCCACCAACGGAGGGCTGTGACGCTTCGTCGTGGCTGTTACGCCCCGTCAAGGCCAGGCGTCGCACGCACCTGTGTTCCTGTGCAGTCTGCTGTCCACTTAGGGGTGAATTGGTAAATTCACCCCACTTCCAAATAACAGTTTGAGAGGTTTGTTAAGGGATTTTTGGGTATTTTAAATGAGTATGTAAGTGTTTAACACTTAGAATAATTCCTTCTTCCAAAAATAAAACCCCAAAGTCCCTTAGAAATCCCAAAGACTCCGTTGAAGTCCAAACTGATGAAGCAGCTTGGTGTGGCATTTTGAGTGAAAATTATTCATCAAAGTGAAGAATTATCATCCTTGAGGTATGGCTTTTGATCATTGAAACTTTTTTCATCAAGGAGCCCAACTCTCAAGATGTTTTTCAATGTTTTCTAAAGTGAATTGTCCAATTTCGGGATTCTACCATGGGTTCTTGCAAAAACGATTTCTAAACATTGAATTATGATATAATTGATATTGTATTGATGATTTAAAGATAAATTACCTATGAACCAATGTAAATTGATGGACCCTAATTTTGACTATTTTTGGGTTACTTGATATTAAGCTAATATTGTTGAATTGTTATGAAGTTTCTTATAGGCTTTCTAATGATATAAGAATTATATTCAATTGATATCTAATTGATCTTAGATTTTTAAACCTAGATTGAATTTATGTAGATTCATTGAGTCTTATGGTTATTGCTTTGAATTATTGTTCATGGCCATGGGTAAGGGCCTTGTGATGTTGAATTGGTTGATTTGGCATAGAATTGAAGTGTGGATGAGGGGATGAAGGTAGGCGTCCCCATTTTCTTTAATTTGATATTAATTGTACTTCGACTCTATTGTGCTTGGTATGGTCCACTTATGGTGGCGTTGTTATGTGTTTTACTTGCAATTGACGTGGCCTTGTCGGCGTTACTTTATGCAATATGATGAGCATGGCCTTATTGGAAACTACTTGAAGTAATGTGGCTATTTGTGTAGTTGATTATGTGAAGCATGACATTATCTATCTACATGTGAAGTCATATGTGTGTTCTTCTACTTATGTTGCCTTAAGTGATCATGTTAGACTATGACTTTGACATTATGAGTATAGTGTTAGGGTTAAGTCTTGGTTATTCCTACATGGCTTTGTGAGTCTATGTGGAGTACATTATTGATGTTATAATGATATGTAGGATGATTTGAAGATGTTAGGTTGTTTCTAGGTGTTTCTAGAATGACCTGCATTATGAGTTCAAGTGAAGTATGTGATGTCTTGTCTTGTTTGACTTGTATATCTTGCTTGATGCCTATATGAATATGATTATGTGATGATTTGACTTAGTATGTTAAGAGTCTTGAATGTATGAATTACATGTGACCTTGAATGATGAAAAGAAGGTCTTTATGTGAAACCTTGTAACTAAGGGTAAAAGTAATATAAATTGAAGTCGAACATCGTAAGGGTATCCTTCATGTGGGATTATGGACCTAGGTTGATTGGCTGGAACGACATAATATCTCCTTAGCAAAAGTCATAATGATCTTCTTGTCGCCATTGGAAGAAAATCCCTAGAGATCCTCTTTGGTAGGGTAAATATTATTGGTTTATGAACTAGATATGGAACCCTATTGTATGAACTTAATGTGAATTAATCTATGAGAACAAAGGCTATAACCGAATGAGTATGGTAAGGGAAGTAGTTCTAGTTAAGCATGAGACTAGAATACAAAGAAACCCTTCATATTCCTTAACCATGTGCCTACATGGAATTTGTCCAAGTTCTACCATTGACAAGTAGAACAACCTCATCGGAGTAGGATAGAACTCCGGATTCCATGTCTTGCTACCATGGTCTATGTCGGTTATTGCCAATTATCATCATATGGGATAATTTCTATCATTAGAGAAGTTCTATGAAGTTTACGTGGTGGTATGGGACGCTCTCTAGACATTTCACAATAGTCTTTGAAGATGTTAATGAGAGTCCCTAGGTCTTCTCTAAGACCATTACTTGAATGTCCTTATGTATTGTATGAGTCTCTTAATGAATTAATGAATAAATGGATTAATGAATTAATGAACTAATGACTTACGTCATGAAGTATGTAAGTGAATAAGTACCTAATCTAGAGTGGCTTATGGATTCTTTAGTTAAATTGTGAAGAGGTCATAAAGGATGATTTCTTCATGGCTTACGTATAGAAGACTTGAGAATGACTCTAGTTAGGGAAAATGTTTGATGTTGTTAACATGATCTAAGATTTAGGTAGTCTTAAGGACTATTTAGGTAATCTTGAGGAGGTCAATCATGGATGTTATCTTCTTGATTTACTTAAGTAGGTCTTTTGATAGCCTTTGGAAGGAGAGTGTCCTATCATCTAAGTGTTGGTGTGTTTAGTGAGAATGATTCTATTTTAGGTAGTTTATAGGATCCCTTGTGTGTGTGTGATAGAGATTGTATGGGCGGTCACTCCACACTCAGTCAAGTGAACCTTGAAAATGACCTTTGGTAGATGAATCTTACCTTGATGTTTATGATTGCTTTGTAAGTATGTATGTAACTCATTATAGGTAATCTTAAGGGTCATTTAGGCACATCTAGAGAGTGTGTATGGTCGGTCTCTCTTTGTGTGACTTAATTGAATATTAGGATGACTTTAAGTGAGGGAATTACATGCTAGAAGTTGGTTATTAAAGGGGTTAGTAAATCACTGAAACAGTGAAGTCAATTCACCGTAAAGTGAATTGAACTTATTGTAAAGTGATGCCTAAAAATTGGTATTTTGATTAATTGCTTCCTTATGTGTTTCTAAATTGATTAATGATGTTATTATGATTAAAATAAGATTTGTAAAATGAAAAGATGCATATTTCCAATAAAGTCCACGTTCATGATTTTTATGCATAATGCCATATTTAGTACATGTGGTTGTACTAATTCCATGATTTATTTTCTATCTATAGTTCTTGGTAGGTGAAGATCTTTGGGAAGGGAAGACTTGGACTTAGAAAATTGTTCAAGAAGAGTTGAAGTATGTCCTCACTTGACTCGAGGTCATATATGTCTTTTATGTTTTCTTGGAAGTATTGTACTAGACTATGTATTTCTATTTTTGTATTGAAGTGTGGGCTGTGTCCCAAGTATTCTTGTGTCTTAAGATGATGAGATTGAGATTTGTATCTCCTATTACTTTTATATGAAAGAGATTTTAAAGACTTTGTTATATTTTGTGAAAAGTTTTAATTCCGCACTAATTTTCATTATATATATGCAATGAATGATATGAGAGGCTTGTCTAAGATCTCCGAGAGGTCGACGACGCCCGTTACAATCCAAGATTGTACCCTAACTTCTACGGCATGGTTTCGGGTTGTGAAAAGCTTGGTATCAGAGCATAGGTTGGTGAAAGTAGTTTTAGGAATCAAAAAGTCTCATCAAGTCACGTCTAGTAGAGTCTTGACCTTCAGTGTGAGTCGCGACACATCTATGGGCAAGAGGCTATAGGACTATAGAGTTTCCCTTCTTTTCTACTCCTATGTCGTGCGGTAGAGTAAATGTTATGATTATCCTTCTTATGTGTTTCCTTGTGTTTCTAGGAAATGAATACTAGAAGGATAGACGCTAGAAGGTTGGAAGAGGAGAGGGTGAATGAGGAGATTCCTCCTCAAGTTGGGCAAGTTCCTCAAGGTGCTCAAGTGCCTCCCCAAGGTGATCATGTTCCTAATGTGGGTGGACGTAATGAGGTTCCGGTGGTTCATCCGTAGGTGACTACTCAAGATATTAGAGAGGCATTGATGGCTTTAGCTCAAGCCGTAACTACTCAAATTAATTTGAGTATGATGCCTAGGGTTGTGGAGAGCACTATGACTTCTAGGTTGAGAGACTTTATGAGGATGAATACTCCTATCTTTCTTGGCTCCAAAGTAGATGAGCATCCCCAAGAGTTCCTTGATGGTGTGTACAAGGTGTTGAGTGCTATGGGGGTTACATCTAGGGTGAAGGCGGAGTTGGCTTCTTATAAATTGAGGAATGTGTCTCAAATTTGGTTTACTCAATGGAAGGACAATAGGCCAGAGGAAGCAGGTCCTATTGAATGGGAAGAGTTTAAGGAAGCTTTTCTAGGCAAGTACTTTCCTAGAAAAATTAGAGAGGTTAAGGTAGAGGAGTTTATCAATCTCAAGCAAGGTAATATGAGTGTTTAGGAGTACTCTTTGAAATTCTTGTCTTTGTCTTGGTATGCACCTTCTCTTGTGTCAAATCCAAGAGATAAAATTAGTTGCTTTGTTACTGGGTAGCCGACATAGTGATGGAGGAATGTCGTACGGTTATGCTACATGATGATATGACTTTAGCTAGAGTCATGTTGTATGCACAAGATATTGAAAAGTCTAAACTTAAGAGAATGGCTACAAACTTGATAAGAAGTGGTGCAAGTGATCAAGGGCAGCCTAGGTTCAAAAAGAGGGCTCAAACTCAAGAGCGATCTAGTGTTCCTAGGGTGAAATTTGAGAAAGGAGGTGGTTCTCGAAATGACTAACCTACTTGTACAAATTGTGGCAAGAAACATTTTGGAGTGGGTCTTTTGGGTACCGGGAGTTGCTTTGGATGTGGAAAGAGTGGGCATAAGGTTAGAGATTGTCCAATGATTGCTTCTAGGGGTAGAGATGATAAGCAAGCTGCCCCTAATGTTCCAAAGGAAGATGCTCCAACAATTAAGCGTTTCTATGCACTCCGGACTAGAATTGAGAAGCCGGGTGATGGTGATGATGGTGTTGGTAAGTTCTCTTTCTTTTGTTAAGATATGAAATCCTTCTAAGTGGGGGAGTATGGTTTGTAGATGGGATAGGATTCCTTGAATTATTGCATGTGCATGATGTTTAGGAGTTTGGTTGAAATTGAATTTCATTAACTTCTTGCATTGTGTGCTTTATTGAGTTATGAGCATGTTGTAAGATGTGTTTATATGATGTTACTTTGCATATTAGCATGTTCATATCATGAATTGCCAAAAAGTTGCATTTTTGAAAATTTGCCAAAATCACTGTAGCATTAAGACAGTTACTGTAATATTTTTGCAAAATTGACTATTTGATTCGTTGGTTTAAAATTGTTGTAATGTGGTTAGAAGTATGAGTATAATATTGAATATAAAATGAGTTTTTGCTATTTGGATTAAAGCATGTGAGTTTCATAGCATAATGAGTTAACAATTGTATTCTAGTTTCTTGTTGTGTTGTGAATATCTTGATTATGTGGAGTTGATGTTTTCTTACTGGTTATGTGTTTTATGGTTTGGTTATGTGCTATTAGTTGAGTCTCTAATCTCGGAAATGTTCATAGAGTGGCAAGTGTCATTCGAGGACGAATATTGTCCAACTGGTGGAGATTGTAAAACCTCGAAAATGACTTAGGTTAACTAGTGGCTAACATGTTGATATTGATGGTATATGGTCCTAAATATCTTTAATATATGGTATATAGTCAGTAGCAAAAGTATTAGAGGTGTTGGAAGTCAAACGTCAAGGGACGACTAAGACGTTCGACGACTAAGTCACCTAAATGTCTCCTATGTGGTTCTATATGTTTATGTGTGTTTAATGGTGTTTTAAGATTCTTAATTGAGTTATTATAGCATGTATAGCCAGTGTGTTGAGTTTCGAGAAGTTTGGAGGTCAAACGACCAAGAATGTTCATGGCGTTCGAAAGATATGCCTTGAATCGACCTTGTGTGTCTATGCATGTTTTATCGAGTTTTATGTGTTCGTTTTGTATAAAATTTATGTGAGAGGTGTTAAACTCATATACGATCTTATTTGGGTTGGAAACGTCTGGGAAATATCCCCAAGTACCATTCAAGGGTCCTTGAGGAAGGACCCAAAATCAGTGTGCAGGCTGTCCGAGGCAGACCTTGGTGACGGAGCACTCCACGGCCCGTTTGCCTGATGACGCCCCATCGAGGGTCCCATCATGGGGGACTTAACTAAGGGTGAAGTTTCGAACTTTGGACAGCCACTGTAGCCACCAACGGAGGGCTGTGACGCCCCGTCGTGGCTGTGACGCCCCGTCAAGGCCAGGCGTCGCACGCACCTGTGTTCCTGCGCAGGCTGCTATCCACTTAGGGGTATCAATTCACCCCACTTCCAAATAAGAGTTTGGGCGGTTTTTTAAGGGCTTTTTGGGTATTTTAAATGAGTGTATAAGTGTTTAACACTTAGAATAATTCATTCTTCCAAAAACAAAACCACAAATTCCCTTAGAAATTCCGAAGGCTCCATTGAAGTCCAAATTGAAGAACCGGCTTGGTGTGGCGTTTTGAGTGGAAATTCTTCATAAAAGTGAAGAATTATCATCTTTGAGGTATGACTTTTGATCCTTGAAACTTGTTTCATCAAGGAGCCTAACTCTTAAGATGTTTTTCAAAGTTTTCTAAAGTGAATTGTCCAATTTCGGGATTCTACCATGGGTTCTTGCATAAATGATTTCTAAACATTGAACTATGATCTAATTGATATTTTCTTGATGATTTTAACATAAATTACCTATGAACCCATGTAAATTGATGAACCCTAGTTTTGACTACTTATTGGGTTACTTGATATTAAGCTAATATTGTTGAATTGTTATGTAGTTTCTTATGGACTTTCTAATGATATAAGAATTGTATTCAATTGATATCTAATTGATCTTAGATTGTTAAACCTAGATTGAATTGATGTAGATTCATTGAGTCTTATGGTTATTGCTTTGAATTATTGTTCATGGCCATGGGTAAGGGCCTTGTGATGTTGAATTGGTTGATTGGGCATTGAATTGAAGTGTGAATGAGGGGATGAAGGTATACTGCCCCATTTTCTTTAATTTGATATTAATTATACTTCTATTCTATTATTCTTGGTATGGTCCACTTATGGTGGCGGTGTTATGTGTTTTACTTGCAATTGACGTGGTCTTGTCGGCGTTACTTTATGAAATATGATGAGCATGGCCTTATTGGCAACTACTTGAAGTAACGTGGCTATTTGTGTAGTTGATATGTGAAGCATGGCATTATCTATCTACATGTGAAGTCATATGTGTGTTCTTCTACTTATGTTGCCTTAAGTGATCATGTTAGACTATGACTTTGACATTCTGAGTATAGTGTTGTGGTTAATTCTTGGTTATTCCTACTTGGCTTTGTGAGTCTATGTGGAGTACATTATTGATGTTATGATGATATGTAGGATGATTTGAAGATGATAGGTTGTTTCTAGGTGGTTCTAGAATGACTTGCATTATGAGTTCAAGTGAAGTATGTGATGTCTTGTCTTGGTTGACTTGTATATCTTGCTTGATGCTTATATGAATATGATTATGTGATGATTTGACTTAGTATGCTAACAGTCTTGAATGTATGAATCACAGGTGACCTTGAATGATGAAAAGAAGGTCTTTATGTGAAACCTTTGGTAGATGAATCTTACCTTGATGTTTATGATTGCTTTGTAAGTATGCATGTAACTCATTATAGGTAATCTTAAGGGTCGTTTAGGCACATCTAGAGAGGGTGTATGGGCGGTCTCTATTTGTGTGACTTAAGTGAATCTTATTATTACCTTAAGTGAGTGAATTATATGCTAGAAGTTGGTTATTAAAGGGGTTAGTAAATCACTGAAACAGTGAAGTCAATTCACTGTAAAGTGAATTGAACTTACTGTAAAGTGATGCCTAAAAATTGGTATTTTGATTAATTGCTTCCTTATGTGTTTCTAAATTGATTAATGATGTTATTATGATTAAAATATGATTTGTAAAATGAAAATATGCATATTTCCAAGAAAGTCCATTTTCATGATTTTTATGCATAATGCCATACTTAGTACATGTGGTTGTACTAATTCCATGCTTTATTTTCTATCTATAGTTCTTGGTAGGTGAAGAGCTTTGGGAAGTGAAGACTTGGACTTAGAAGATCGTTCAAGAAGAGTTTAAGTATGTCCTCACGTGACTCGAGGGCATATATGTCCTTTATGTTTTCTTGGAAGTATTGTACTAGACTATGTATTTCTATTTTCGTATTGAAGTATGGGCCGTGTCCCAAGTATTC
This sequence comes from Solanum sitiens, assembly GCA_016801875.1. Classification (NCBI taxonomy): domain Eukaryota; kingdom Viridiplantae; phylum Streptophyta; class Magnoliopsida; order Solanales; family Solanaceae; genus Solanum; species Solanum sitiens. The sequence goes on along the minus strand of JABWTJ010000062.1, from coordinate 286,689 downwards.
TTGTGTCTTAAGATGATGAGATTGAGTCTTAGTATCTCCTATTACTTTTATATGAAAGAGATTTTAAGTACTATGTTATATTTTGTGAAAGTTTTGATTCCGCTCTAATTTTCATTATGTATATGCGATGAATGATATGAGAGGCTTGTCTTAGACCTCCGAGAGGTCGACGACGCCGTTTACAATCCAAGATTGTACCCTAACTTCTAGGGTATGATTTCGGGTTGTGACAGTCTTAACCGACACTAAGACCATGGGTGCTAAATATTGAATTTTGTGTTGTAGGGACTTACACCAATGGAAAGTGTTCCTACCTGGCCAAGGTAGAACATTAACATACATCCTAGCATCCTAAGTGAATTCACTTTGCTAGATCCTATGTGGCAAGCATAGTTTATAGAACTAAGATATAGGTAATTCCCTCTACATGCCATTGGACAATTGGGGACTCATCTCATGAGAAAACATGGGTGAATCTTCCTCAAAGGGAAGTCAACACCTCATGTGGGTCCATAGGTGAGTATTTATCTAAGGGAAGTCAACACTTTATAAGGGACAAATGGTGAATCTTCTTACAAGGAAAGTCAACACCTCTCAATGTCAAGATCACTCGGTGCTAAGCTAAGTTCCCTTTTATTGAAAAGCCATTAATATATTTTTCATAAAACATAGGCTTAAAATATTTGATTCTCATTTCCTTATAGCATACTCAAGCACCTATCTAGTTTTAGAGTAATCTTGGGCACACCTGTCAAGGCCCCTCTACTTACTAGACCATCATAAGAGTGTGTGAGTGTATACATAGATGTGAACAAACCTTTCACATAACACCTTAAAAACACACATGACCATACATTCATATTCATGCACATAGAAACCAAACCTAGGAACTATCCTTTCAAGGTACAAATGTGCAATACATAGACAAGGTCCCATACCCTTGCCCATACTAGTACACCTATCAAGTCATCCTAGCTATGGAAACACATATCATACTTTCATAAACATCATCTTAACATACATAGTAGTAGACACTAGTGAATATGAGAACTACCTTTCATTTAGACACCATGACCTATACTACTTGTAACATGCAGGTAAAGTGAGTGTGTGTGTACATTTGTCAACATGATCACATAAAGACTATCCATAACATATTGAGGCAGCTTCCCTCTTAGGCCATAATACTCTTTCAAGCATAGATCTCACAACACACAATAGCATAGGAGACAAGTCAACTTCATATTACACTTATGACTCCTAACTTGTACTATTCATGCATTCACATAGGGGTACATAGATATGGGATTATTAACCATTTTAACACATCAATGGCAGCACATATACTTTACCCTAACATGGATATACACATGCTTATACAATAGCCATACAACCTAGATCACAACTAGAATAGGAAAGTAGGCATAAACATCGCATAGTATTATCATGAGCACATGTTCATATGTTCATCAATTTGACTTCATGGCCATTGTCAACACATATATAATGACAATAAAGTAAACACTGCCACCATAAGTGGACCATACCAGACAATGTCATACAAGGTTTTATCAACTACAATACTAGAAGGAAACTAGAGGAGATAAGCGTTCTTACCAATTTCTCACCCTTTAATCATCATTGACCAATACACCTTGTTTATAAACAATTCATATATAGGGCAGTATCTAAATGAACTTTAAGCATAAAAGAATCCATGTACAAGTCGCTATAAGATCATGATACAACTAGTGCACTATATCACATATATGGTAGAAAGTAGAGAGATAGATCATCAAGTAACTTCCCTAGTTTTGCTAATAAATCATCATGTATCTAAAATGGCCATTTAGGGCAGTAGATAAATAGATATAAATCAAATCTAAATCATGCTTCATCCACCCTAGAATTAAGATCACATAATGTTCATTACAACATTCAAATTGTAGGCTAGAAGGACCTAGATCAATTCATGCAAGACTCCTTTTTTTTTTGATAATTAATACTTCATACCAACAATTCATTAATATAATCAATATAAAGCAGTAGTTAAGGACAACATAACCTAAACGAAATCCTACTACAATAGTCATAACCTCCATATTACTGTGAACATGCTACATTAGAAGTCAATGGAAGATAGAAGAATCATAGGCTAATAAACTTTGATCAACATGAATCACTTATTTACAATTCATCAATATCATCTTAGTAAGGCAGTAGATACAATTATCCCTACACAATTAGATTCCACATTCATGCATAATGAGGCCATGGTACAGTGAAGCCATACATAACATTCAATAAGACGTATAGATCACATTCTTTAAGTATCAATCCACATTGATCCAATATCACGTAATGATAATCAATACACATTCTAAACAGTAGATCTAAGCATATTAACATAGTTGAATCATAATTCGACATGCATAAGATCAAGATCATAAAGCCATGCATAGGCTAAAATCGAGTTTGTGAAAGAGCATCGGTTCATCATGCAATTGGATTGAAAAACCACGTCCAAATCAGTAGATAATCACTAACACATTCATATTGTGCCTTTGAAATCAATTTAAGAAAGAACCCATGGCAGATTCAAGAAGAAGATGTTTGATCATACTTTTCTCTTTTGAAACTTTGATATTTTACTCTCTAGATGGAAGGATAACTAGAGATGAAGATCACCATACCTTTATCTACATGAAGACCTCTAAAACTTGGTGAAGGAATCATGCAATTCCAAGCGCCAAGTTGTTCTTGAGTTTCAACAACAATGCAGGTTTCTAGGGAGAAGATTTTTGGAGGGAAAAGTTTCTTACGTGTGTATGGGATTTAGAATGGGAGTTTCACGTGTTTGATTACATATATACACCAGAAATTTGGAAAATAACTTAATTAGAGTCAGTTTAGAACGTTGGGTGAATTTCCCATTCACCCCTTTAATAAAACAGTACGCAGGAAACTTGTTGCAGGCCACCATCGACGGAACCATCTACTGGCTGTTGGTCAGTCGACGGGCAGTGCATTGGCTTTCGTCGATCGGTCCTTGGCCAATTTTTGGATTGAGAACTGTACAAGATAAATACAAATTGACGAGATCTCACCTACGGGCCGTTGGTTTACCAACTGGCCGTCGTTTGGTCCGCCGATTGACACTTCCAAGGCAGTGTCTCGACCAGCCTTGGGTTCTTTTGTAAGCCCTTTTGCGGGGCTCTTTAGAAGTCGTACCCTGACATTTACCACGTAAATACAACCCTTAACAAGTTTTAGACATTACACATAAGTTTCACCCAAAACGAACACCTGCAACATGTCCAAACATGCAAGGCCCCATCAAGACACACACATGCATGTCTCGAGGCTATCTTTCGAATGTCTTGGACGTTCTTGGACGTTTAACCTCCAAACTTCTCAAAACTTCATATAATATCATTTAACATCATTATAACTCATTTTAAGACTTCATAATATCATTCATACACATATAAGCATGCATAGACATATGAGGCACATAGGTGACTAATCGTCGAATGTCTTGGTCGTCCCTTGATGTTTGACTTCCAAATCACCTAAAACTTTATACAATGCCTATAAACAATATTGTAAGACATTTTAGGGCATTAGAACATTAAGACAAACATGTTAGGCTCTAGACACCCTATCTCATTTTGGGGGTCTTACAATATCCCCCACTTGGTAACATTCGTACTCGAATGACACTTAGAACATTTCAATCACAACAAGGACTTCAATGCATCATAGAGCTTTTCATAACTTTTATAACAACATCTAATCACTTTACCACCCAATGCACACAAGCAAGCAAAATTTCCTTTCACTCACTCCTTAATGCATCAAACACAAAGACTATTATCATGCTTATAGGAGGTACATACTTCTCCAAATCACAACATGGTCATTACACTTCAATTCATTAAGAGATAATCTTGAAAGGCCACACATAGGTAGATTTACAACATATCCTCAAAAGATATTTAAGCACTCATACTCCAATGCACATAGTCTTGAGTTAATTAAATCAACAAAGATCTTTATTAGTTATACCTAGTGCGATGAAGTTCATACTCAACCATACCATGCTCAGTTGTGTCCATGGAGGAATGTCCCTTTCCTCAACACTCTTACATGTATCATGAGTTCAAACCTTAGCAAAGTACAAGGTCGATTTCCTTTAAAAATAAGAAATTCTTAACTTTTAAATCAAGACATGCTCATGTTTCCTTCCTAGTGAAGTCGAAATGGTAAGTCACACCAAATACATCACAACAAATAGCAAGTCACTTCACAAAATTCAATTTCTAACATACCACTAGCCCTTTACATTAAGACTCATTTGGGAAGAACAATACAAATAATAGGCACACACATGAACACTTAGCTAAACATGCTTTCACTTTTCAAGAGTGGGCCTAAAATCATACTTCCTAAACCATACAAGTCACAAAATTTTTAAGAGAATCCACATATTTCATTTTAAAGAGACTCAACTTTTCGTTATAAGGCTAAACATTACACCTCAAGGGTGATTACAACAAAGTTTTTATCTTATCTCGTCAAATGTACCATTCGCATGTTAGGATGTACAATACTCATGAGAAAACATGTATTTGATCAAAATTTCCATTCATGCACTTTGGAATCTTAAAAATACCTTTAAGGTAATGTCAATCAATACATACCAAACATAGCAATTCCTACTTTATACAAGACTTTATTCATGAACAAGCTCATCAAGACTTCATTAAATTCAAGAACAACCGAAAATAGAAGGTCAAGGTAAACAATACCTATAACCTTACTATTCCATCACCATCCCCCCACTTAGGGTAAACACAATTAAGAGCAACTTAACCCAACCTTAAGAGGATCTTAACTTAACAACATTCATATTTCAACAATTACAAGTGATGACTACGTAGAAGGAATTTACAGTAAGTCAACATAGTAACACCAAGGTATTCTAAAACTTATCATTTTATGCAAATCATCTAGTTAGATCATACCATTCAATCACATAAGGTTTTCATACCATACAATAGACGCTAAGGTCATACAACATTAGGGGAAAATAACAAGGAGACTTAGCCATAAAATTTCTTCTTTTCCCTCAAACATTATAATAAGGTGACTTCTAGGTCACTAAAACCCACATCATCACCCTACCAAGTCACGCATACTACCTTTACACCTAGGATCAAGTATATACAAAGGACTCCCATCCATACTAGGTAATCACGAATGTTCAAACCTCCCAACTAAGGCAACATTTGAAACATCATGGATATATTCAAAGGGAAATAATGAACACTCTAAAACACATATTCCTAGGGTAGCATGCTTTCATAGGTAGTCACTAAGAATTTCAAGCTCAAATAATAATATCATAAGGATACCATTATGCAAAACATATATTAACACATCATTTCAAAAGAAACTCATGTCAACCATAGTAACTTCTATCATGCTTCAACTATAACATAATATATATTCTTCAACATAACATGCTTATTCATATAAATCTCATACATAGCCATAATTTGCATCATAACATAAAAACATGCCAAAATTCACCTTCACACATACTCATTCAACCATAAAACTAAGATAAGCCTTTAAACTCACCTTTTCTACCTCAAGCATGGAGATACAATCTCATCCAAGCAATTACATCTAAAAGACCACTGGACAAGAAAACATAAGAGAGATCTTATAGACTTAAGTTCTATGACACGATATAAGAATGATAAAGAAGGGAAACTCTATCGTCCTATAGCCTCTCGTACCATTTGATGTGTCGCGACTCACCACCAATGCTACGAGACTCTACTAGACATGGCAATATGAGACTTTTAGAACCTAAAACCACTTTATAAACCTCATGCTCTGATACCACATTTGTCACATCCTAGGAGCACCCCCTAGAAGTAACATGGCGTACTTGACCTCTCGGAGGTCTTATACAATCCATAGTTATCATTCATCGTATTGACATAGTAAATTTAGCGGAAAATTTAAAAATTTTCATAGAACATCATATGCTAGAAACTTTATCTCATATATAGATAAAACATAAGTCATAATACATGTATAGACCTTAAATCTCTATGCCATATTAGACTCAAAACATTAGAGTACATTGGGGACACGGACCTTAAGACACATTACATAACTATACAATATTTAAAGACTTTACATTAAAAACATAAGTAAGAGATCCTTAAACTTAAGGATTCCTTTCACTGAGCTTGGGAATCATCTATCAAGCTCTTCACCATTCAAGACATCCTTTATGCATCCATAACCTACACTTTGTGTAAAAAAGTAGAGAAGAATGGGATGAGCACAAGAATGTACTAAGTAGGGCAACCATGCAAAAACATGCATTTAAAAGGGACATTTTCCTTGAAATCATACTTCATGCCATTTTGAGTAAATCAACATAAAACCTTAATTCAATAACATTTATATCATTCACATACTTCATATAAACATATTCAAATGCCAAACATTACATAAGATCACTAATAGAATTTATGACATTTTTGAGTCACATTAGAGTGAGCTCTTTTCCCCTTAACAGTGAGCATTTTTCTTTTAACTCGTCTACCTTCCAAGTAACCCTCTAGTGATACTTGGTTCAATGCATCAAATTAGGCCACAAGTAAACCATACATACAATATACACAAGTCAACACATACTATCATAGAAGTATAGTACAACATAGACGTAGTTACGCCAAGACTATAAGGACATTACAGTAAACTCCTAGTCATTATGCACATATACTTATGTTACTTCTCATCAAAGCATTATAAGACCTTACTCATAATCCTACTCTAAGTCTACTAGTGCAATGTATATGTGAAGCCACATAACCTCACACATACATAGTAAACCTATCATAAGACCACAAGTCTTACCATCCAATTCATACATCAACAAGTAAGCAAGGACAACTTCATTCATGTCAATACAAGACCTTCATCATATAGTCAATAATATCAACATCATGCATATAGACTCATACCATGCACATCTTCGTAACAAGTAGACCAATACTACAAAGTCATGCATAAAGAACATATACATAGTGACACTATTAGAACACCTTCCTAAGACTTCATATGAAGCTACTTGTGCAATGTCTAGATGGGTTCATTACTTCCACCTATCCTAAGTAACCTCCCTTAAGTCATCCTAGTTAGGGTCCTAGTCATTTACTTCCATTGTCCATTTTACCTTAGGGAAACTATAGCCTTAACCGACACTAAGACCATGGTTGCTAAACATGGCATTTTGTGTTGTAGGGACTTAAACCAATGGAAGGTGTTCCTACCTAGCCAAGGTAGAACATTAACATACATCCTAGCATCCTAAGTGAATTCACTTTGCTAGATCCTATGTGGCAAGCATAGTTTATGGAACTAAGAGATAGGTAATTCCCTCTACATGCCATTGGACAATTGGGGACTCATCTCATGAGAAAACATGGGTGAATCTTCCTCAAAGGTAAGTCAACACCTCATGTGGGTCCATAGGTGAGTATTTCTCTAAGGGAAGTCAACACTTTATAAGGGACAAATGGTGAATCTTCTTACAAGGAAAGTCAACACCTCTCAATGTCAAGTTCACTCGGTGCTAAGCTAAGTTCCCTTTTATTGAAAAGACATTATTACATTTTCATAAAACATAGGCTTAGAATATTTGATTCTCATATGCTTATAGCATACTCAAGCACCTATCTAATTTTATAGTAATCTTGGGCACCCCTCTCAAGTCCCCTCTACTTACTAGACCATCATACAAATGTGTGAGTGTATATAGAGAAGTGAACAAACCTTTCACATAACACCTTAAAACCACACATGACCATACATTCATATTCATGCACATAGAAACCAAACCTAGGAACTATCTTATCAAGGTACACATATGCAATGCATAGACAAAAGGCCATACCCTTGCCCATACTATTAAGCCTATCAAGTCATCCTAGCTAAGGAAACACATATCATACTTTCATAAACATCATCTTAATATACATAGTAGTAGACACTAGTGAATATGAGAACTACCTTTCATTTAGACACCATGACCTATACTACTTGTAACATGCATGTAAAGTGAGTGTGTACATTGGTCAACATGATCACATAATGGCTATCAATAAGACATTGTGGCAGCCACCCTCTTAGACCATAATACTCTTTCAAGCATAGATCACACAACACACAATAGCATAGGAGACAAGTCAACTTCATATTACACTTATGACTCCTAACTTGTACTATTCATGCATTCACATAGGGGTACATAGGTAAGGGATTATTAACCATTTTAACACATCAATGGCAGCACCTATACTTTACCCTAACATGGATATACACATGCTTATACAATAGATATACAACCTAAATCACAACTAGAATAGGAAAGTAGGCATAAAATTCTCATAGTATTATCATGAGCATATGTTCATATATTCATCAATTTACCTTCATGGTCATGTTCAATACATATTTAATGACAATAAAGTAAACACCGCCACCATAAGTGGACCATACCAGACAACGTCATACAAGGTTTTATCAACTACAATACTAGAAGGAAACTAGAGGAGATAAGCGTTCTTACCAATTTCTCACCCTTTAATCATCATTGACCAATACACCTTGTTTATAAACAATTCATATATAGCGCAGTATCTAAATGAACTTTAAGCATAAAAGAATCCATGTACAAGTCGCTATAAGATCATGATACAACTAGTGCACTATATCACATATATGGTAGAAAGTAGAGAGTTATAGATCATCAAGTAACTTCCCTAGTTTTGCTAATAAATCATCATGTATCTAAAATGATCATTTAGGGCAGTAGATAAATAGATATAAATCAAATCTAAATCATGCTTCATCCACCCTAGAATTAAGATCACATAATGTTCATTACAACATTCAAATTGTAGGCTAGAAGGACCTAGATCAATTCATGCAAGACTCCTTTTCTTTGATAATTAATACTTCATACCAACAATTCATTAATATAATCAATATAAAGCAGTAGTTAAGGACAACATAACCTAAACAAAATCCTACTACAATAGTCATAACCTCCATATTACTGTGAACATGCTACATTAGAAGTCAATGGAAGATAGAAGAATCATAGGCTAATAAACTTTGATCAACATGAATCACTTATTTACAATTCATCAATATCATCTTAGTAAGGCAGTAGATACAATTATCCCTACACAATTAGATTCCACATTCATGCATAATGAGGTCCATGTTACAGTGAAGCCATACATAACATTCAATAAGACGTATAGATCACATTCTTTAAGTATCAATCCACATTGATCCAATATCACGTAATGATAATCAATAAACATTCTAAACAGTAGATCTAAGCATATTAACATAGTTGAATCACAATTCGACATGCATAAGCTCAAGATCATAAAGCCATGCATAGGCTAAAATCGAGTTTGTGAAAGAGCATCGGTTCATCATGCAATTGGATTGAAAAACCAAGTCCAAATCAGTAGATAATCACTAACACATTCATATTATGCCTTTGAAATCAATTTAAGAATGAACCCATGGCAGATTCAAGAAGAAGATGTTTGATCATACTTTTCTCTTTTAAAACTTTGAGATTTTACTCTCTAGATGGAAGGATAACTAGAGATGAAGATCACCATACCTTTATCTACATGAAGACCTCTAAAACTTGGTGAAGAAATCATGCAATTCCAAGATCCAAGCTGTTCTTGAGCTTCAACAACAGTGGAGGTTTCTAGGGAGATGATTTTTGGAGGGAAAGGTTTCTTACGTGTGATGAGATTGGGAATGGGAGGTTTACGTGTTTGATAACTTATATACACCCAAAATTAGGTAAATAACTCAATTAGAGTCAGTTTAGGATGTGGGGTGAATTTCCCATTCACCACTTTAATAAAACAGTACGCAGGCAACCATCGATGGAACCATCTACTGGTCAATGGTCAGTCGATGGGCCATGCATTGGCTTCCGCCGATTGGTCCTTGGAATTATTTTGGCTTGAGAACTGACCAAGCTAAGTACCAATCGACGATACCTCACCTACAGGCCGTTGGTTGACCAACTGGCCGTCGTTTGGCCCGTAGATTGACACTGCCATGGCAGTGTCTCGACCAGCCTTGGGTCCTTCTTGTGGGCCCTTTTGCGAGGCCCTTTAGAAGTCGTACCCAAACGTTTCCCACGTAAATACAACCCTTAAAAAGTTTTAGACATCACACATAAGTTTCACCCAAAACAAACACCTGCAAGATGTCCAAACATGCAAGGCCCCATCAAGACACACACATGCATGTCTCGAGGTTATCTTTCGAACGTCTTGGACGTTCTTGGACGTTTAACCTCCAAACTTCTCAAAACTTCATATAATACCATTTAACATCATTATAACTTATTTTAACACTTCATAAGCTCATTCATACACATATAAGCATGCATAGACATATGAGGCACATAGGTGACTAATCATCGAACGTCTTGGTCGTCCCTTGACGTTTGACTTCCAAATCACCTCAAACTTTATACACTGCCTCTAAACAATATTGAAGTCATTTTAGGACATTAGAACATTAATACAAACATGTTAGGCTCTAGACATCCTATCTTATTTTGGGGGTCTTACAGGCAATAAGATAGATGAATGAGTCTGTCACATCTCGAGAGCATACCCTTGTAGATATGACACTTTCTGAGTTCTACCGGCGTACTTGACCTCTCGGAGGTCTTGTACAAGCCCTTTCGTATCGTTCATCGCATACACATAATGAAAAGTAGTGGGGAATAAAAACTTTTCACAAAACTTTAGAATATCTTTAATAACATCTTTCATCAGAAATCATAGGAAATACTAAGTCTCAATCTCATCAAATCTTAGACACGAGAAGATATCAAAAGACTTACTTAAGTACTCCTAGAAGAGATCACCCATACACCCTCTTCAAGATAACCTAAATAATCCTTAAGACTTCCTAAGTTTAGATCATGCCCAAAGTATCAACGAAATTCCCTAACTATAGACATTATCAAGACTTCCCTAGATAAGACATGAAGAGATCATCCCTTATACCCACTTCACACTTTAACTAGGAAATCCTTAAAGCCACTCTAGCTTAGGCACTCATTCATCTACATGCTTTCTTAACCTAAGTCATTATTTCATTAATTCATTAAGAGACATTCATACCATAGGGAACATTCAACTAATGGTCTTGGAGAAGACCTAGGGACTCTCACTAACATCTTCAAAGCCTAAGGGTGCAATGTCTAGGTAGCGTCCCATACCACCACCTAAACTTCATAGACTTCTCAAATACTAGTAGGTATTCCATAAGATGAGAATAGGCAATAACCTACTACGATGGAGGGTGTTTTACTTGCCAATGGTAGAACTTGGACACATCCCATGTAGGCACATCATTATGGAATATGAAGGGCTTACTTTGTACTCTAGTCTCGTTCTTTACTAGAGCTAATTCCCATACCATATTCACTCGGTGCTAGCCTTTGTTCTTATAGAGTAATTCACATAAAGGATCATAGAAGGGTTTCCACATGTAGTTCATTACCCAATAACATTCACCCTACCAAAGAGGTCCCCTAGGGCAGCCTTACAATGGAGACGGAGATAGCTTAATGACTTTCCTAAGGATTATATGATGCCGTTCCAGACAACCAACCCTAAGGCCACCATTCATTACTATAAGGATACCATTACGACTTTCTACTTCAAGGTTCATAACATTACCACTAGGTTTAAGGTTTCACATAAAGGACCTTCTTAGAAACATTCAAGGTCTCATGGCATTCATACCTACAAGACTAAGAGGCTTTAGCATCCTAAGTCAAGACATCTCATGTTCACATATCATTCATGCATCAAGAAGAGGGACTTAAGTCTACCTAATCAAGACACAACATGACTTCATTTTATCACATATATTATCTCATACTCAAGAAGCACATACGCACAACCTTCACCCTCTTTATATCACCCTATACACTACTATAAAATCATCAATATAGTCATCATAAGACTCAATAACCAATTAGGAAGAATCGTGCATATACTCTAGAACTACAAACATAAAGACATAGTCAGAGTCTAACACGATCACCTAAATAACATCAATAGAAGAAATCACATACTTTCACATTACTTAACATGTAGGTAAAAACTACACAAATGACCATAATACTTCAAGTAGTGCTGACAAGGCCATGATCATCGTAATACATAAAGTAACATCGACGAGGCCACATAATACACAATTAAGGCACATAAAACCGCCACCATAAGTGGACCATACCAATCACAACATAATTCAAGAACTACATTACATAAATAAAGAGAATTAGGGCATCATACCACCAATCCATTCTCACCACTTCGATCCATAGCTAAATCATCTGATACAATACCAATAAGCCCTTACCCATGGTCATGATCATCAATTAAATACATAAATCACAATACTCAAAGAATCTAGGTCAATTCAATATAGTTTTATTAATCTAAGACAGACTGTACATTCATTCAATACAATTATTACATCATTCAATAGCCAATAGAAAACTACATTAGAATTCATAAGCATTGAGACAAGATCATCACATCCAAAATATAGCTATTTTGAAGAGATTATGGTTTCCATGGGTTCATAAAGAATTTAGGTTAAGATCATCTAATTAATATCAATTCAATCATAAATCAATGATTCAAAACGTTTTATACAAGAGCACATTGCTAGATCATAAGTTAGACATCCATCTTTTGAGAAAGTCTTGTAAAATCTCTTTGAAGTTTGGTTCGTTGAAGAAAAGAGTTTCAAGGATGAAAATCATACCTTTATTGGAGAAAATCCACGAAATTTGGTGAAGAAATCAATAAATAACTTCAATCCTATCTTCAACCTTACCCTTATTTAAAAAATCTTGACAAATCTTGAATTTTCTTGAATGGAGTCTTGTATTTTGATTTTCTTTCTCGAGGTTTTTCCCTAGGATTTGAGAGAAGAGAATGATGAATTTAAAGATGGCATTGGGATTATTTAGGGATTTATAGTATTGTGAAAACCGTTTTTTAGGTTTTCCTAGTGGAAAAGGAGAGGAAAATTACCTTAATTACTATTTTCCCGCGGCCAAAACGGAATTGCACTATTCTATTCACTAAAATGGTCATATCTTTTTACTCGAAAACTAGACTGATGCGAAATTGGTGGCGTTGGAAAGAGGATTCAAATACCTTTAAATACATAGGTAATGACTCGTGTAGTTCTTTATATTCTAAGAGATATGGTCGTTTGAAGTTTACTCAAATAAAATCTTATGTCTAAACTTGATTGGTAAGGAAACTTTCAACTCTACTTTGTGCAAGGGTTTTCTAATGACCTTAATTGATATTTAAAATCGTTCGCACGCTAAAAAATTTACCTTAAAGGCTAAGAAATTAAGAGTTACTTAATATGACCTTATACGAAAATTTAAGAATTATTTAGGCTTAACTTAGAAATTTTTGGGATCTTACAGAGTTATTCTCCAAAGGGGGGATGGATGGAGTGCAAAGGTACCAAAATAGACTATGTGTACCGGATTATTATTATTTGAGGTATGGGGTGTTAGAGAAAGCTCATGATTCTCGATATTCTATCCATCTGGGTTCCACGAAAATGTTTCGTGACCTTAGAGAGGTATATTGGTGGGATGGCTTAAAAAAGGACAAAGCAGAAGTTGTATCCAAGTGTCCAAATTGCCAACAAGTAAAAGCTGAGAATCTAAAACCTAGTAGTCTAATAAATGAAATTGGTGTTCCTACTTGGAATTGGAAAGAACTTAATATGGACTTTGTAGTTAGGTTGCTTGGGACTAGGAGGCAAAATGACTCAATTTGGGTGATAGTTGAGAGATTGACAAAATCCACTCATTTTATCCCCATTAAGTGTAATTATACGGCGGAAGATTATGCAAGGATCTACATTGATGAGATTGTGAGTCTTCATGGGATTCCTTTGTCCATTATATCGGATAGAGGTGCTCAACACACATCTTGTTTTTGGAGATTGTTTCAAAGAGAGTTGGGTTCACAAGTGAAGCTAAGCACCGCTTTCCATCCCCAAATGAATGGTCAAGTAGAGAGTACTATCCAAACTCATGAAGACATGTTAAGATCTTGTGTGATAGACTTCAATGGGAATTGGGACGATCGTTGCCGATAAGGTTGTTTGAGGTTGGAGAGTCTTCAGTCCTTGGTCTCTAGATAATCTATGATGCCATACAAAAGGTTCGGGTGATAAGGGATAGGTTTAAAACAACCTATAGTCGGAAAAAGTCCTATGTCGACAATAGAATAAGACATCTAGAATTCGAAGTAGGTGATATGTTGTATTTGAAGATTTCATCTATGAAAGGGGTGGTGAGATTCGGAAAAAAAGGGAAATTCTATCCCCAGTATGTGGGTCCCTATGAGGTTCTGCAAAGGGTCAAAAAGGTTGACTATTAATTGAGGCTACCTAGTTAACTAGCCTCGGTTCATCCGTTATTCCATTTTTATATGCTTAAGAAGTGCATTTGTGATCCCGTGTCCATACTTCCTATTGAATTACTTGGTTTGGATGAGGACCTTTCCTATGAAGCTGTTTCGGTGGATATCATTGATAGACAAGTCAAGAAGTTGAGGAACAAGGAGGTGACCTCTGTAAAGGTGTTATGGAGAAACCACCTAGTTGAAAAGCAACATGAAAGGCCGAGGACGATATGACGTCTTGTTATCCTCATCTCTTTCTTAACTAAGTTTAGTTGTTCCCATTAATAATGAAAATAATGTGTAAAATTTGAATTTGACTTGTTTTGCAAAAATATGCATAATTATGGTAAAAAGGTTTATGCTAAAAAAATGAGTTTTCATGGACAATGCTCTTTTGCTTGATTTGCACTTATTTGTGTAATTGGTGTATTGTTGCCTTCTTGAAATAGTAATGATCATGTTGATGTGTTGTATGAAGTTTTGGCATAAGTGACTTGAAGTTCATGTTGAGCTCATGGTTATATTAAGAAGGAAATTCCTTATGTTGTGATGTTGAGCTCTTATATGTGGTAAATTGTGATTTGAGTTGCTATGTGTAAATGCCATGTTTTTATGTTTATTTGAGTTGATACTCGTTTTGATTATATATTTTGTTGGTTGGGATGCTAGTATTGAGTTTATCCTTTCCTTCAAAATATTGTAGTGTCATTCGGGGATGAATGTTCCTGAGGTGGGATAATGTTACACTACAAAAGTCCAAAAAATAATCTAGAGCCTGACATGTTGGTCTAAGGTTATTAACATTGTTCTAAGAACTAAAATAAAATTTATAATTAATTTAGGATGTTTTAGAGTCAAGATATCAAGCAACGTCCATGACGTCCGAAGACTAGTGAAGTTGGTTCTAGTGTGCCTTGGCATGTTTCATGGGTTTTTAAGAGTCAGAATTCAATGAAATTTGGTTGGAAGGTGTACAAACTATATTAGAATATGTTTTAGGTCAAAACGTCCGGGTACGACTCCACAAGGACCACCCTAAGGGTCTTTGAGGAGGACCCTTCCAATATGACCAAAAAGCTGTGAAGTGACAGTGGCAATCGACGAGCCAAATGATGGGGTATCGCCTTGTTGACGGGGCATCGATAACTCCGTCATTTAACACAGACACTTTAAAAAAAATGGCCAAAAACATTCTCTCTGAACTCATCTACGGATGTGCAGCACCGAGGGCACGGGGGGTGTCGACTAACCTACGGACCGTAGGTCGGGGTCTCGTAGGTCAGGGTCTGATTTCAGTGTCCAATTTTAAGTTTAATTAGTTAGTTCGTTAGTTTGTTAATTAAGGTTTGATGGAGGTCAAATTAAGTTAATTAAGCAACTATATAAAGACCTAAGCCTAATTAAACTAAGCCACCACCTTCAATTCCAAAAACTCCAATTCTCTTCCTTCTCTCTACTTTCTCTCTCCCCAAAGAAGACTCCAAGGGTTTAGGGCTGCAAGAACTTCACTTTCTCTCCATCAATCTTCCAATATTAACAAGGAATGTGAACTCTTCACCTTTGAGACTTCTTTGCCCAATGGGTTCTTTGAAATTGATTTCCAAAAATTTGAGAAAAGATGGGTTTCATTCCAAATCTGAAATTGATGTTTCAAATTGTATTGTTATTTAGTGCTTTTGATTATTATGGATATATTGTGATGAATTATTGGTGAATTTGGGTAGTTCTTGATGCTAGACCTAGTTCTATGAAATAGATAATGATTTCACCCTATTTCCCCAACCCTAGGTTATGAATTGATGTTGAATTGACTAGTATTGATGCAATTGACTTAGTTCTTATGTTAATTACTCTTGTTTGACGTTATTAATCCTATTTATGGATGAATATGGTTGGTTTATAGTAAGACCATGGAAGAAGGCTTGTGAAGGCTAATTGGTAAGACCTATGATCTTGAATCCTTACTTCAATTGTAATGACTTATACATAATAATGATGTTCAATTGAAGTGTTGGTTATGATTAGATTATATAGTTTATGGTATGATGAACGTAATTGAAATGTGTTGCATATATGGATTGTGAGATTATGACTAATGTGTAATGTTATAAGGTTGATGATGAATCACTTATGTGCCTTCCTATGACATGATAATGATAATGTGTTAATCTCACATATGAGGGTTGTATGAAATGATGTTCTCATGTAATTCCTAATGAGATAATGATGATGATATACGAGGGGTTAATCCTCTATAACATATACTAAGCTATGATGATTTATAAAGGCTTAAAGACATTTCAAAAAGGGACTTTAGCTTAGTCCGAGAGAACTTGACAAATAGAGGTGTTGACTCCCCCATAGAAGGGAGATTCACCAAGCGTTCTCATGAGGATAGTTACTAGAATGAAATTTTGCATAAAGCGAGTCCAACATATGTCTCCTAGTTCTTGAACTGTGTTCCCACCATATGAATACTAGCTAGTGGATTCACCTAGAATGTTATGTTCATGTTTTTGTACTACCTTGTAAAGTAGTCACCTTTTTTCGGTGTAGGGTTTCATCACACCGGATTCCTCATTTAGCTCATGTGTTCTATATTGGTTAAGGTAATTGTACGCGAAAGTAAAATGAAATAATAAATTAAACTCTAACTAAGGTGACTTAAGGGGTTTGACTTAGTCTAGGTAGGGGTATGGGACTATACCTATACATTGCACTAGCTGGCCTTTAGGGAAGTCCTAGTAGGATGTTATTATGATTTTATAAATTAAATGATAAGTATATGTTGACTTTACATGTTTATGATCCTATATGATGTTGGTTTCACTTATGAACATTTTGTTGGTCTATATTGTAATATATGATGATAACTACTCAAGATGCTATATTATATGAAGTTAGACATTACTTGTGATTCTTTGTTTGGTTTACTTAGTTAAGTGCGGTTATGGTGCTTCACTTGGTCATTGCACTTGTATGCTAAGTAATAGGTTATGAGTATGGATCTTGCATAAGTTGAAATGTTATGAACTCTTGTACATGCTTTGTTGTTATAACATAATGCTGGAGTTTATTTGATTACGGGTTCTAATATGTTACTACATATGTTGACTTGATCTATTTGATGATGTCATTCTTTTATTGTACATGGTCTTGTGTTACGGGATATATGATTATTGTCTTATATGTGTCCTTGGTTGTGCATAAGGCTTTCGAAAGTAATTTTGCATGGTTTTGAACAAATTTCCCTTTAAGCATGATTTCAAAAATTATATGTGCATATGTTTCCATACTTAGTACAAGTGGATGTACTAACCCATTTCCATGTTTCTACAATTATGTAGGTTCCGTTCATTGAGTTCTGAGAAGGCCGATTGAAGAAGACTTGAATCCTATTCTACAAGTGTTGGTAGGTCCTCATGTTCCGGGATGTTACCTTGTTCCACATTCTAGCTTTAAAGTTGTATTGTCATATATACATTGTTCATTCTTTTATCATTTGGATATTTATGTAAGCCTATATTGGCATGTTGACTTTGTATTAGCTATATCCAAGATTTGTACTCGTTTATATGGTTCAATATGAGGCGAAGTATTAGACTAATTCTTATGTATCAATTATGTTATCTAAAACAGAAGCATATGTAAGCTTCCTAAGTGAGGAGTCTATATAAAGTCCACATGTAGTATGCGAGAGGTCTATGTAAACCTCACTATATAGATGTATATGAAAAGTTTTAATTTTTATACATTTTTAGCCTATGAAATGTAATGAGGAATGCCAAGAGGCTAGTCTTAGTCCTCTCTGAGATGACGACGCCTGTTACATCTAGGGGGTGCTCCACGGTTGTGACAAACTTGGTATCAGAACATGATGTTTAGAAAAACCTTAGGATTGATGTCTCATTGAACCATGTCTATGTAGAGTCTTGTTCATGGGTGTGAAGTTGGCCACACTTATGAATGAGAGGCTATGTGATGCTTAGGAATCCTCACTTATTGGTAATCTTGAAAGTCTTTCCTTATGACTGGTAACATTATGTGTCCCTTTTTCTTCTAATCATTTTCTTGAGGATATAGGAGATTACTACAAGACGTGCAGCGGCAAGAAGAGTGGAGGAAGATTTGGATAATGAAGGAGTTCCTCCTCAAGACAACCACGTCCCTCCACAAGATAACCAAGTGCCTCCATAAGTCCAAGCTCCGGTCATTCCTCCACCTATGACGGATAGAGAGATAAGGTTGGCAGTTTTGAGTTTGGCAGAAGCCTTGACTACCCAAGGTCAAGGGGTATCCTCTAAAGACCAAGCCATGATGTTTCAAACCAATCGAGAGGTTGGACCTCGTCTTCGACCAAATTCTAGTACTACGGCTTCCCGCTTGAGAGACTTTATGAGATGAACCCTCCAATGTTCTATGGGTCGAAAGTGAATGAAGATCCCCAAGACTTCATTGATGAAGATTACACGATTCTCTATGATATGGGGTTTACTTCAAATGAAAAGGACTAGTTAGCTTTCTCTTAACTAAAGGACGTATCTCAAACATGGTACACCCAATGGAGAGATAATAGGACCTTAAGAGCGGGTCCTATAACTTGGGAGGTATTTAGAAGGGCTTTACTTGATATGTTCTTTCCAAGATAGAAAAGTGAGGTGAAAGTTAAAGAATTCATCAACCTTCGTCAAGGAGGTATGAGTGTGCAGGAGTACTCCTTGAAGTTTATGAAGTTGTCCAAATATTCTGCTTCATAGGTGTCTAACCCAAGGGATGAAATGAGTCGCTTTATCACGGGAGTGTTCGATGACATGGATGATGAGTGTCGTTCGGCGACGCACCATGAAAACATGACTATCTAGGGTGATGGTTCATGCACAATAAGTTGAACAGACTAGACTGAAGAGTAAGAATAAGGTGTTTAAGAGGACAAAGTCTTTTGAGGGGAATACTTCTAAGGGTAGGCTTGAGATTCAAGACAAGCCTAGGTCCAAGAAGATAGTTTACAAACAAGTTCCTTCCAACTTCCCTAAGGCAAGAAAATATAGGGCGTGTAACCCTATGTTTTAAAAGCCAAGAAGTGGAAATTCACCAAGTTATAAACCAACTTGTGCAAAGTGTGGTAAGAAGCATTGGGGTGAGTGTCTAGTTGGGATGGAAAATTGCTATGGTTGTGGTAAGAGTGGCCACCAGTGTAAGATCCCGAAAACGACTTAGGTGATCTAGAGACTAACATTATTGTAATGAGGGTCTAAGGTCCTAAAATGGTTTTTAATATTGTTATAAGGCAGTGTCTTAAGAGTTTAGGTGAATCGGAAGTCAAAGGTCAAGGGACGACTAAGACGTTCGACGACTAAGTCACCTATATGCCTTATGTGTTTTATGTGATTATATGTGTGTGTCACGAGATTATGAGGTCGTTATGTGAGTAATAATAGTGTTTATAGGAAGTGTTTCAAGTTTCCTGAAGTTTAGAGGTCAAACGTCCAAGAACGTCCATAATGTTCGAAAGGTTTTCCTTGGAACGACCTTGTGTGTCTTAGCATGTTTCATCGAGTTTTACGTGTTTGTTTTGGTTGAAATATGACGTGTCATTAACATGTGTATGAGTGTATTTGGGTTTAAAGAGTCCAGGTAAAACTCCCCAAGGACCAACCAAAGGGTCCTTAAGGAGGACCCAACTCTTGGGCAAAAGTTGTCTCAACTTTGCAGTCCACTGCCTTGGTGTTCACGGACCACTTCACGGCCAGTAGAGTGAACTACAGTCCGTAAAGATGGACATGGATATTCCTTAGTCACTTGTGGGATTTATAAGGAAAGTAATCCACTTCCCCAAGGACCAAGGACCATCAAAAGGTCCGTGAAACACCTTCAAGGTCCGTGAAGGTGGCCGTAGTCCCTGGGCGGGCTATCCAAAGAGTTATTTCCAAATTAATTCCATTCGACTTTTAATAAATTGGGGTTGATTTTAAAGGGTGATTATGATTAATATAAATAGTATAAAGCCTTAAAACATTACTTGAACTCATTATTCAAGAACCCAAATAAAAACCCCAAAAGTTCTCTCTCAAATCAATTCCTCCATTGTTGAAACCTCAAGCTTCAAGGAAGAGGATGAATTCCACAAGGTTTTCACCCAAATTTCGTGGGTAACTTCTAATCAATATATGTTTATTCATCCTTGAAACTATCTTAATCAAGGAGCCAAACTTCAAAGTTATTTCTAAAGTTTTCAAAAGATGAACTTGCCCAATTTTATGATCTATCCATGGGTTCTTGCATTAAAGGTTTTAAATCATTGTATATTGATTGAATTGTTATTAATGAGATAATTTCAACACAATTGACCTATGAAACCTTGTAATTGATGAACCCTAGATTTTAACTACTTTGAGGTTTACTTGATATTGTCCTAATGCTTACGAGTTCTAGTGTAGTTATTAATGGGATATTGAATGATGTAAGAATTGTATTCAGTTAATGTAAATTCTGTATTATATTGATGAATCTATATTGAATTGACCTAGTTTCATTGAGTATTATGGTTTTTGTATTGAATTGATGATCATGGCCATGGGTAAGGGGCTCTTGGTATTGAATTGGATGATTTAGCTAAGGATTGAAGTGGAGATAATGGATTGGTGGTATGCTGCCATAGTTCTCCTTATTTTATGTAATGTAGCTCATAAATTATGTTGTGATTGATGTGGTCCACTTATGGTGGCGGTGCTATGTGTTTTACTTGTAAATGGTGTGGCCTTGTCGGCGTTACTTCATAAATTATGATGATATTATCTTGTTAGCACTACTTGAAGTATTATGATTATTTGTGTACTTGATTATGTGAAGTATTATAATATCTACCAACATCTTAAGTAATGTGAAATTATGTGGTTTCTTCTATTGATGTGATTTAGGTGATCATGTTAGACTATGACTATGTCTTTATGTGTGTAGTCTTAGAGTTGGTGCATGATTCTTCCTAATTGGTTATTGAGTATTATGATGACTATATTGATGATGTTATTTTAGTGTATAGGGTGACCTAAAGATGATGAAGGTTGTTCCTATGTGCTTCTTGAATATGATATGCTATATTTGATAAAGTAAAGTAATAATGTGTCTTGTTTAGGTAGACTTAAGTCTCTTTTCTTGATGCACGAATGATATGTGAACATGATATGTCTCGACTTAGGATGCTAAAGCCTCTTAGTCTTGTATGTATGAATAACATGAGACCATGAATGATTCTAAGAAGGTTCTTTATGTGAAACCTTGAACCTAGTGGTAAGGTTATTAACCTTGAAGTCGAAAGCCGAAATGGTATCGTTTTTGAAATTAATGGTGAACTTAAGGTTGATTGGCTAGAACGGCATCATATCATCCTTAGGAAATTCATTAAGTTATCTTCGTCGCCATTGTAAGGCAGCCCTAGGGGACCTCTTTGGCAGGGTGAATGTGATTGGGTGATGAACTAGATGTGGAACCTCATTATATGATTCTTAATGTGAGTTACTCCATGAGAACAAAGTCTAGCACCGAGTGAGTATGGTAAGGGAAGTAGCTCTAGTTAAGAATAAGGCTAAAGTGAAAACTCAACCCTTCATATTCCTTAACCATGTGCCTGCATGGTATGTGTCTAAGTTCTACTATTGGAAAGTAGAACACCCTCCATCGGAGTAGGTTACAACTCTGGATTCCATGCTTTGCTACCATGGTCAATGTCGGTATTTACTATTATCATCTTATGTGATACCTACTAGTATTGATAAGTCTATGAAGTTTAGGTGGTGGTATGGGACGCTACCTAGACATTGCACATTTAGGCTTTGAAATTGCTAGTGAGAGTACCTAGGTCTTCTCCAAGACCATTACTTGAATGTCCTTTATGTGATGAATTTCTCTTAATGAACTAATGAAATAATGACTTATGTTAGAAAGCATGTAAATGAATGAGTACCTAATCTAGAGTGATTTTAAGGATTTCCTAGTTAAAGTGTGAAGGGGCATAAGGGATGATCAATTAATGTCTAATCTAGGGAAGTCTTGAGAATGACTCTAGTAAGGGAAGTTGGTTGATACTTTAGGCATGATCTAAACATAGGAAGTCTTAAGGATTATTTAGGTAACCTTGAAGAGGGTGTATGGCCGTTCTCTTCTAGGAATACTTAAGTAAGTCTTTTGATGGCCTTGGTAAGGAGAATGTCACATCATATATGATCATGTGTTTGATGTATTTTAAGTGTGTATGTATCATAATGGGTGGTCTTAAGGATCATTTAAGTGTGCCTAGAGAGTGCGTATGGGCAGTCTCTCTTTGTCTTACTTAAGTGAGTCTTAGGATAGCTTTTAGTGAGAAGATTACATGCTAGGAAGTGTTCTATATGAATTGGAATAACTTCACTGTAACAGTGATGTAGGTTACTGTAATGTTTCTCTAAAAATGTGATAAATTTCTTAAGTGTTATATTATGTGTTTCTAAGGTGTTAAATGTTGTTCTTATGCTTATACTATGATGTTTTATATCAACAAAAGCATATTTCAAGTAAATGTCCTTTATCATGATTTTTATGCATTATGCCATATTTAGTACATGTGTTTGTACTAATTCCATATATATTTTTATCTCTATTGTGGTTGGTAGGTGAAGAGCATCGGGAATCAAGGCTTTGATTATAGTATCCTTCAAGTAAAGTTGAAGTATGTCCTCTCTTGATTCGAGGGCATAGTTATCTTAGGTTTCTTCTATATTGAAGTATTGTAATAGACTAAGTATTTCTATATTTTGATGTATGGGCTGTGTTCCTAATATTCTCGTGTCTAAGCTTTGATGAGATTGAGACTTAGTATTTCCTATGATTTTTAATGAAAAATGTTATTAAATATATTCTAAGGTTTTTTGAAAAGTTTTAATTTCGCACTACTTTTCATTATGTATATGTGATGAACAATACGAATGGGCTTGTACAAGACCTCCGAGAGGTCAAGTACGCCGGTTGCACTCCAAGAGTGCCATATATTATAAGGTATGCTCTCGGGGTGTGACAAATGTGGTATCAGAGCATAGCTTATGAAAGTTGTCTTAGGAATACAAAAGTCTCATCAAGTCACGTCTAGTAGAGTCTTGTTCATTGGTGGGAGTCGCGACACACGCATGAACGAGAGGCTATCGGACCATAGATTTTCCCTTCTTTTCTACTCCTATGTCGTATCGTAGAGTAAAAGTTATGAGTATCATTCTTAATGTGTTTCCTTGTGTTTCTAGGAGCTGAATACTAGAAGGATGACCAGTAGAAGGTTGGAAGAGGGAAGGGAGAATGAGGAAATTCGTCAGGTGGACAAGGAGTCCAAGGTGCTCAAGAGGCTCAAGTGCCTCCCCAAGGTGATCAAGTCTTTATTGTGGAAGGAGGTAATGATGTTCTGGTGGTTCCCCCGAAATTGACTAATAGAAAGATTAGAGAGCCTTTGCTTGCTTTAGCCTGAGCTTTGACTACCCATGTAAATATGGGTATTGCGCCTACAATGAATGTTGTAGAGAGAACTATGACATCTAGATTGAGAGATTTTGTGAGGATGAATCATCCTATATTTCTTGGCTCTAAGGTAGGAGAATATCCCCAAGAGTTCCTAGGTGGTGTGTACAAGGCGTTGAGTGTCATGGGGGTGACTTCTAAGGAGAAGGCGGAGTTATATTTGTACCAATTGAGGGAGGTTGCTCAATTGTGGTATACTCAATGGAAGGATAATAGGCCGGTTGAGTCGGGTCTTATTGAGTGGGAAAACTATAAAGAAGCTTTTCTAGGAGAATACTTTCCCTGTGAGAGGAGGGAGGTAAAGGTAGAGGAGTTTATCAATCTCAGGAAAGGCAATATGAGTGTTGAGGAGTACTCTTTGAATTTCTCAACGTTGTCTAGATATGCACCATTCTTAGTGTCTAACCCTAGGGATGAGATTAGTAGGTTTTTAAACCGGGGTCGCCGACTTAGTGAAAGAAGAATGTCGTACGGCCATGCTACATGATGATATGACCTTAGCTAGACTCATAGTTTATGCTCAATCCATTGAGGAGTCTAAACTTGGTAGGATTGCTAGAAACTTGAAAAGGAGTTGATCTAGTGATCAAAGACAATCTAGGTTCAAGAAGAATACCTCAACTCAAGATGAATCTAGGGGTGCTAAGGTGAAACTTGAGAAGGTTAGTGGTTCTCAAAATGGTAAGCCTACATGTGCTACTTGTGGGAAAAGGCACTATGGGGAATGCCTATTGGGTACCGTGAGTTGCTTTGGATGTGGTAAAGATGGACACAAAATGAGGGATTGTCCTACTAGAGATGGTTAGCAAGTTGCTCCTAATGTTCCAAAAGATGATGCTCCAAAGGGGAAGACTCATTTCTATGCACTCCGGACTAGAGGAGCGAAGTCAGATGAGGGTTATGATGATGATGGTAAATTCTTGTATTTCTCTCTTTAGTGTTATGAGTTCCTTATAAGTGGGGCAGTATGGTTAAAAGATCGGCTAGAAAGTCATAGAAGCATGTTGCATGTTGCCTTGTGTTTAGGAGTCTTGGTGGAATTGAATTTCATTGATTTCTTGTATTCTGCATTTTATGAATCTATGATTAGGTTGTAAAGTGTATTTATATTGTTTTATATTGCATATTAGAATGTTTCCAGCATGAATTGCCAAAAATTTGCAATTTTGAAAAATGTTGCAAAATTCACTGTAAGGTTGACAGTCACTGTGAAGATTTTGCAAAATTGACTAATACATTCTTTGGTTGATAATTGTTGTAATGTGGTTATAACTGATGTATATGAGCATAATAATGAATATAAAGGAGTTTTTTCTATTGGTAATAAAGGATGTGAGGTTTATGGCATAATGAGTTTTAGATTTGTTTCTAACTTCTTGTTGTGTTATGATTCTCTTGATTATGTGAAATTGATGTTTTCTCCTTGATTTTGTGTTGTAAAATGATTTATGTGGTATGTTTGATAATTTTTAATTGAATCCTTACTCCTTGAAGTGTTCGGAGAGTGGCAAGTGTCATTCGAGGACGAATATTGTCCATGTGGGGGAGATTGTAAGATCCCGAAAATGACATAGGTGAAATAGAGCCTAACACAGTTGTCATAAGGGTCTAAGGTCCTAAAATTGTTTGTAATATTGTTATAAGGCAGTATCTAAGAGTTTAGGTGAATCGGAAGTCAAACGTCAAGGGACGACTAAGACGTTAGACGACTAACTCACCTATATGCCATATGTGTTTTTATGTGCTTATGTGTGTGTGTGTCACGAGATTATGAGGTACTTATGTGAGTAATCATAGTGTTTATAGTAAGTTTGTCATGTTTCATGAAGTTTGGAGGTCAAACGTCCAAGAGTGTCCATGACGTTCGAAAGGTTTGCCGTGAAACAACCTTGTGTGTCTTAGCATGTTTCATCTAGATTTACGCATTTGTTTTGGTTGAATTTGATGTGAGGGGTCCTTAAAATGTTTATGATTGTATTTGGGTTGTAACAATTCCACGTAAAACTACCCAGGGACCAACCAAAGGGTCCTTGAGGAGGACCCAACTCTTGGGCAAAAGTTGTCCCAAGATGGCAGTTCACTGCCTTGGTGTTCACGGACCACTTCACGGCCCGTAGAGGTCACTACGGTCCATGAAGATGGCCGTTGATCTTACTTATTAACTTGGGGGGTTGGAAAGTAAAGGAATCCACTGCCCCAAGGACTACGAACCGTCAAAGGGGCCGTGAAACACCTTCACGGTTCGTGAAGGTTGCCGTAGTCCCTGGGCGGGCTGTCCAAAAAGTGATTTCCAAATTAATGTCATTCGACTTTTAATTAATTGGGATTGATTTAAAAGGGCTTATATGCTTAATATAAGTAGTATAAAGCCTCAAAACACTCCTTGAACTCATTATTCAAGACCCCAAATCAAAACCCCAAAAGTTCTCTCTCAAATCAGTTTCTCCATTGTTGAAACCTCAAGCATCAAGGAAGAGGACGAATTCCTCAAGGTTTTCACCCAAATTTCGTGGGTAACTTCTAATCAAGGTATGGTTCTTAATCCTTGAAACTCTCTTCATCAAGGAGCCAAACTTTAAAGTTATTTATAATGTTTTCAAAAGATGAACTTGTTCAATTTTATGATCTATCCATGGGTTCTTGCGTTAAATATTTTAAATCATTGTATATTGATTGAATTTTTATTAATTAGAAGATTTAAACACAAATAACCTATTAACCCATGTAATTGATGAACCTTATTTTTTTACTACTTTGAGGTTGACTTGATATTGTCCTAATGCTTATGAATTCTAGTGTAGTTTTCAATGGGCTATTGAATGGTGTAAGAATTATATTCAATTGATGTATAGGTTGTCTTAAATTGATAAATCTATATTGAATTTACCTAGTTTCAATGAGTATTATGGTTTTTGTATTGTATTGATAATCATGGCCATGGGTAAGGGCCTATTGGTTTTAAATTGGATGATTTAGCTACGGATTGAAGTGGAGAGAATGGATTGGTGGTACTCTGCCCTATTTCTCCTTATTTAATGTAATGTATCTCTAGAATTATGTTGTGATTTGTACCTTCCACTTATGATAGTGGTGCTATGTACTTTACTTATAAATGGTGTTACCTTGTCGGCGTTACTTTGTGTATTGTGATGATCATGGCCTTGTCGGCACTACTTGAAGTATTATGATGATTTTTTTAGTTGATTATGTGAAGTATAATCATAACTACCTACATGTTAAGTAATGTGAAAGTATGTGGTTTCTTCTATTGATGTGATTTAGGTAATCATGTTAGACTATGACTATGTCTTTATGTGTTTAGTCTTAGAGTTGGTGCATGTTTCTTCCTAATTGGTTATTGAGTATTATGATGACTATATTGATTATATTATAGTAGTGTATAGGGTGACCTAAAGATGATGAAGTTTTGTCCTATGTGCTTCTTGAATATGATATGCTATATGTGATAAAGTGAAGTAATGATGTGTCTTGTTTAGGTAGACTTAAGTCTCTCTACTTGATGCATGAATGAATGTGAATATGAGATGTATTGACTTAGGATTTTAAAGCCTCTTAGTCTTTTATGTATGTATGACATGAGACGTTGAATGATTCTAAGAAGGTCCTTTATGTGAAACCTTGAACATAGTGGTAAGGTATGAACCTTGAAGTTGAAAGCCGAAATGGTATCCTTCTTGTAATGAATTGTGGACTTAAGGTTGGTTTGCTGGAACGGCATCATATCATCCTTAGGAAAGTCGTTAAGCTATCTTCGTCGCAATTGTAAGGCAGCCCTAGGGGACCTCTTTGGTAGGGTGAATGTGATTGGGTTATGAACTAGAGGTGGAACCTCTTCATGTGATCCTTAATGTGAGTTACTCTATGAGAACAAAGGCTATCACCGAGTGAGTATAGTAAGCGAAGTATCTCTAGTTAAGAATAAGGATAGAGTGCAAAGTCAACCCTTCATATTCCTTAACCATGTGCCTACATGGGATGTGTCCAAGTTCTACCATTGGCAAGTAGAACAGCCTCCATCGGAGTAGGTTACAACTCCGGATTCCATGCTTTGCTTCCATGGTCTATGTCGGTTATTGCCTATTCTCATCTAATGGGATACCTACTAGTATTTTATAAGTCTATGAAGTTTAGGTGATGGCATGGGACGCTACCTATACATTGCACCTTTAGGCTTTGAACATGTTAGTGAGAGTCCCTAGGTCTTCTCAAAGACCATTACTTGATGTCCTATATGTGATAAATGTCTCTTAATGCACTAATGAAATAATGACTTAATTTAGAAAGCATGTAAATGAATAAGTGCGTAATCTAGAGTGACTTTAAGGATTTCCTAGTTAAAGTGTGAAGAGGGAATAAGGGATGATCTCTTCATGTCTTATCTAGGGAAGTCTTGAGAATGACTCTAGTTAGGGATGTTTGTTGATACTTTAGGAATGATCTAAATTTAGGAAATCTTAATGAGTTTTTAGGTAACCTTGAACAGGGTGTATGGGCGTTCCCTTCTAGGAGTACTTAAGTAAGTCTTTTGATGGCCTTTGTAAGGAGAATGTCACATCATATATGTCCATGTGTTTGGTGTTTTGTAAGTGTGTATGTATCATTATGGGCGGTTTTAGGGATCATTTAGGTGTAACATTCCAGAAAATCATATGTCTAATGAAGAGACCAGTATGCCCTTAGGATAGCATATTAGGGGTACATAGGCACCCCAATGCCCAATATTGAGATATATTGGGCATAGTATAGAAAAATTGGCTAAGAGATTGTCACATCCGGGTTTACCCCCTAGACGTAACCGGTGTCGTCGTCCTCTTTGAGGACTAAGACAAGCCTCTTAGTCTTACATCATTGCATTCATCGATTAAAAATACGGAAGAATTAAAAACTTTTGCAAACTAATCTAATCGGAGGTTTACATAGACCTCTACATACACATAATCATATTTATATCAAGTATACATAGACTTGTTCGTATAAGAAAATTACTTAGTCTTCTAATTTTATTTCACGCACTTATATAATAAAGAAATGGAGTCATAAATTCGTCTCATCTCATACACCATCTAAACGAGAACAATAACATTGGGCATAGCCCTACATCAATAAAAGTAAGCCACATATAGGCTTTATACAACTTTGTCTCAAATAGGGAATAGAGTCAATACAAAAGTTGTAGTAACTAAGTAACTTCATAAGAGACTATTGGCATCATCCTCAGGAAAATGAGGACCTACCACTTGGATGATAGAATATCCAAGTCTTCCTTCCAATCACCTTAAACCAACTTCAACGACCGGAACCTAAAATGTTTGGGAAAAGGGAAGAAACTGGGGTTAGTACGCCACATGTACTAAGTATGAGACCACATACACAAATACCAACAAAGTATGCTAAAAAGGGACATTTAAGAAAAATTATGTTATTTAAGACAATCCTTTAAACATACTAAACAAATTAATTATATCGTATGCATATCATCATACTTAAACCCATAATCCCATATAACACTAACATCAAGTAATAATATCATAGACATGAATAAGAGTAAATAATGTGATATAGCAAAGCAAACCAACCAACTATAATCCTTAAGAAGCCACGCGTGCAATGACCAAGCAAAGCCCCATAACCCTACTTAGTCAAGTAACCTACCAAAGATCATAATTAGCAATTCACTTGACATAGCATCGTCTTCCATCTCACATAGTATTCTTTCTTTAACAATGATAACCAATTTCATATTCATAAGCATCTCCTTCTACATATAAAGTCATTTACATTATATCGTCGTTCTTATACATTATATTAACTTCTCAAGGCTTCTATCAAGGCAAACTAGTGCAAGGCATACGTAGAATCCCATACCCCTACCTAAGCTAAAGTTGAACCCCTCAAGTCACTTCAATTAGTCTATACTTCGTTCATTCATTTTAGTTTAGGGAACTCTTGCCTTAAAAGACATAGACCACATGAGCTAATGTGGAATCCGGTGTCATAAACCTTACACCGATGTAAGGTGGTCTACCGGCCAAGGTAGAACCTAACATAAACATAGCTATCTAGGTGGATCCACTAGCTAGTATCCTATGGTGGTAACATAGTTCAAGAACTAAGAGGTAGATATACCTATTCATACCATGTGGTAAATGGGCCGCAGCTCATGGGAATCCCTTAGATGACATACCCCATAAGCAAGGGAGTTGTCATCACACGGGCAACTTTAGGATGAATCTTTCCTTTTATAAACAACTCATCACCTCCCATTGTCAAGTTCACTCGGCGCTAAACAAAGTCCCTTTTTATTGAAATACCTTTAATCTTATTATAATCATAACTTAGCTTAAGTCATATGATATAGCCCTTGTATATTCATCATAATAGCTCAATAAGAATTGCACGAGGAATAGTCCTTTCACTCACAATCCATATACGTGAGGTCAACCCTTTGTATATCAGATCATAATAGGGTGGATAATTACATGTTATCATTCTTATGGAATGTACACCCTAAGCAACCTCACAACAAAAGTATAAGACATTTCAACTCAATCATCATACCATCTTATCACTCTAAACAAGGTATACTTCAATACTACATCATAACTTGATGATAATTAACCATAATCAAAGTGAGAATTAGAATAGTCAATACTTACCAACACTCCTTCATAGTTCATCATAATGGGCTTTACCATCAACCCATATATCAACCCAATTTGGGTCATCTCACCAATGTATTTCAACAACCAACATGATAATGAATTTAGAAGAGTCACTACATCATAATTCAATACTAAATCAAAACTTGAAAACATGATATCTAAGTCTATCTTCTTAACCTAGATCAATACTCAAGGATTAGCATGAAGGAATTCAATTCATCACTATAGATTCATGATCAATGTAATAACAATCACTAAGGATGATTTAATCAACAATAGAATCAATTGCATCAAACCCAACCTAATTCATATCAAGATCATGCCTAGGGTTAGGGGTTAAGGGTCATAATCTACAATCTAGATCAAACCATCTCAATTCATCCCAATTAAGTTATATTTCATGATAATCTACTCATTGTACCCTCAATAAAGTATAAACAACTTAATTCATAACATCAATTTCATAATTGAATGAAACCCATATGAAAATCAACTTTTTGGAAAACCTTTAAAGGAGCCCTTTGAGGAAAGAAGTCTCAAAAGTGAATTAGATCCCATACCTTAAGATTGGATGACCTTTTGATGGTGAATTCGTCCTTAACCAGCCCCCAATTCACCTCCCAAGCTAATCTCCAATGGTGTCTTCCAATAGAGAGTGAAAGTAGAGAGAAAGAAGAGAGTTTATTTTCGAGAGTTGTATTTAGGCTAATGAGGATTGAGGGTATTTATAGTGGGACTAAATCAACTTAATTAGTCTTCCTTAAATCCTCAATCACCCCTAAACCATTTAATTAACTAAATGTATTTAATTTAAAACGTGCAAGGATTTACAGACCCTCACCGACGGAACCCCGCTGACGGACCGTCGGTGAGTCGACGGCAGCCCCTCCCTCCGTCCTGCACTCCATCGTCTTGGTCAAAGATTGTGCAGGCGAGGGTTCCTTAGAAATCAACAAAGTGTGGGACGATGGTGGCCTCGACGCCCCGTCGAACCACTGACGCTACGTCAACCGTCTTCCTTCGTGTGTAACAGTAGCTAGGTAAGCGAGAGACTTCTTGAATCTTTCTAAGTGTGGGACGACGGTGTCCTCGACGCCCCATCGTCTCCTTCGTCGATGCACCTGTCAGGCAGTGTTTCATCCAAGCTTCAAGGGTCCTTCTCAAGGGTTCTTGGTTGGTCCTTGGGGAGTCGTACCCAGATGTTTTAATCATGAAACATTCCTCACATGTGTTACACCTATTTCTACCAACTTTCGTTCGAATCCGACTCTTAAAACCAGTCAAACGGCTAAGACACACTAGCCCTTTTATGAACCAACTTTCCGGACGTCGTGGACATTTCTTGAATATTTTGGTTCTTAGACACCTTAACCACTCTATATGCACCTAATTGGACTTAGAACAATGATTAGACCTCATGGAGCCTAGGTTATGTTTTACAACATGCCTTGGGATTTTTGAAATGTTACATTATCTCCCCCTGGAAGCATTCGTCCCCGAATGACACTAAACAATCTTTTGAAGAAAGGAATAGACTCAAGACTAGCAGCTCAACCAATTCACAATATCAATTAGCATGAATCACATCATTTCAATAAGGCAACTTCAAAACTCAATTATTACACATATGCTCTAAATTTCATCATGAGGTACCTCCTTCTCACAACACATATGAGCTCATCATTTATTACCTAAATCAATTAGAACCAAGTTCATTTCATCAATATGCTACATATAATTTCCACAAGGACTCACCAAATTAAAATGCATAACTTTACTCAAATAAACAACAAGCAAAACAATTTCCAAGTTTTAAAGCCAAGTTACAGTGACTTCACTGTACCATCACTGTGAAGTCTCAAAAATTTGGATTTTTGCAAGACTTTACCAAAAATCAAGAAACCACAATTCGTAATCATAATTATGGTATTAAATGAATGTCTAACCTTATTCATAGAAAAGATGAGGATAACGGGTCTTCATGTCGGCCTCGGCCTCCCATGTTGCACCCTTAACAAGGTGGTTCTTCCATAATACTTTTACGGAAACCACCTCTTTGTTCCTCAACCTCTTCACTTGTATATCAACGATTTGAACCGTAACCTTCTCTTAAGAGAGGTTATCCCTGACTCCAAGGCCTTCAATAGGAAGAATAGACTCGGGATCCCCGACACACTTCTTCAACATAGAGACATGGAAAACCGGATGAAACGAAGCTAAATCAGTAGGGAGTTTCAAGCGATAGGCAACCTTACCAACTCTTTCCAAAATCTCATACGACCCCACATAACGAGGAATCAACTTTCCTTTCTTGCCAAATATAACCACCCCCTTCATAGATGAAATTTTCAAATACACATTATCACCTTCTTCAAACTCCAATTCCCTTCTCCTATTGTTGGAATAGGACTTTTGTCGACTATAGGATGCTTATAACTGATTCCTTATGCTATGCACATTATCCAAGGTCCTATAAATCAAATCGGGACCAAGAATCGATGGCTCACCTACTTTAAACCACCCTATAGGAGACCTACACCTCCTACCATACAAGGCTTCATAGGGAGCCATAGATATGGATGAATGAAAACTATTATTATAAGAAAACTCCACCAACGACAAGTGCTTATACCAACTTCCTTTAAAATCAATAATACAAGCTCTAAGCATATCCTCGAGGGTTTGAATAGTGCATTCCACTTGACCATCCGTTTGAGGATGAAAAGCGATACTCAATTTCACCTTCGTACCCAAACCTTCTTGAAATGACCTCAAAAATCTAGATGTGAATTGTGCACCCCAATCCGAAATGATGGATAACAGAATACCGTGGCGACACACAATCTCATCTATGAAGATCTTTGCATAATCTTCTGCCGAAAATGTGGACTTGACGGGAATGAAATGAGCGAACTTAGTCAATCTATCAACAATCACCCATATAGAATCATATGACCTTTGAGTCCGAGGCAACCCTACTACAAAGTCCATATTAATGTCTTCCCACTTCCAAGTAGGAATTTGAATCTCTTGTAGTAAGCCACCCGGCTTTTGATGTTCCGCCTTTACTTGTTGGCAATTTGGACACTTAGCAACAAATTCCGCTATGTTCTTCTTCAAGCCTTCCTACCAATATACCTCTCGAATGTCATGGTACATCTTTGTCGAACCCGGATGAATGGAGTAGTGGGATCCATGGGCTTCTTCAAGGATTCGATCCCTCAAACCATCAACATCGGGAACACATAATCTTCCTTGGTACCTCAACACACCATCCCCCCTTAAGGAGAAAGACTCATTCAACTTGCCTAGAACCGATTCCTTCAACTCCATCAATAGTTGATCAAGGTGTTGTTTGGAATTCACCTTAACAACCAATGATGACTCAGAGCTATGATGAACCGTAGCACCACCATTTGGAGAACTTTCCAATCGCACCCCCAATCTAGCCAACCTATAAACATCATTCCCTAGGTATTTCTTGGCTTCATCCATATGCGACACACTACCCATAGTCATATGACTTAGGGCATCCGCAACTACATTGGCCTTGCCAGGATGATACAAGATACTCATATCATAATCTTTCAACAATTCTAACCACCTTCTTTGCTGGAGATTCAACTCCCTTTGAGTAAACACATATTCGAGACTCTTATGATCGGTGAACACATCAATATGGACCCCATACAAGTAATACCGCCATATTTACAAAGCAAACACCACGGCCGCTAACTCAAGGTCATGAGTGGGATAGTTTCTTTCATGCACCTTCAGCTGCCTCAAAGCATAGGCAATCACCTTCCCATTTTGCATAAGCACACACCCTAAACCTATACGAGATGCATCACAATACACCACAAAGACCTTTGTACCCTCCGGTAGTGTCAAAACCGTAGTCAAAGTAAGTCTATCCTTCAATAATTGAAAACTTTTTTCACAAGCCTCCGACCACTCAAACTTCTTACCTTTCTAAGTCAACGTGGTCAAAGGAGTGTAAGACCTCGAAAATGAGATAAGGTGTCTAGATCCTAACATGTTCGTATTAACGTTATAAGGTCCTAAAATGCCTTACTATGTCATATAGAGTGAGTGTACAAAGTTTGAAGTGATTTGGAAGTCGAACGTCAAGGGACGTCCAAGACGTTCGACGAATAGTCGCTTATGTGCCTTATGTGTGTATGCATGCCTAAATTGTGTGAAATGAGTCAAATAAGTCTTGAAATGGTGTTAAATGATGTTTAATGTTATTGTATGAAGTTTCGTAAAGTTTGGAGGTCAAACGCCCAAGAACGTCCAAGACGTTCGAAAGATAGACCCTAAGACTTTCATCGTATGTCATGTTGGGGTCAAGGCTGTTTGGACGTCTTGTAGGTGTTTGTTTTGGATGAAACTTATGTGGTAGGTCTATGACATGTTAAGGTTTGTAATCGCGTTGGAAACGTCCGGGTACGACTTATAAAGGGCCCCACAAGAGGCCCCAAAAGAAGGACCCCAAGGCTGCCTATACACTGCCTGGGCAGTGTCCTTGACGGACCCAATGACGGACCGTTGGGCCACCAACGGACCGTCAAGCAGGTCTTGTCGAAGGATACTTGCCTTGGGCAGGTCTTAAGCCAAGAATTTGGCTAAGTCTCCTGCGACGGATGGCTGCCACGGCCCGTCATGGCCATGACGCCCCGTCATGGCCCTCGTCGCGGCTGCCTGTGAGTTGGCTGCCTGCGTGCTGCCACTTAAAGGGGTGAATGGTAAATTCACCCCACATCCTAACCTGACTATAATAGGTTTAATTAAGTAATTTTAGGTGTATATAACTCTTTAAAAACGTGATCAACCTATTCCCAAACCCTCTCACATATTTTAAGCCTTTCCCTCCAAAAATGTTCTCTCTAAAACCACCATTGTTGGTGAAGCTCAAGAACAGATTCAAGCTGGGTTTTACATGGATGAATCATGAAGTTTTAGAGGTTTTCTTATAGACAAAGGTATGGTGATCTTCATCTCTAGTTATATTTTCATCTAGAGAGCCATTCAGAATGTTTTTCAAAGAAACCTTATGATCAAGTTTCCAATCTTCTAATCTAGGCATGGGTTCTTTCTCAAAAGCTTTTTAATGATTGAATCATGATTAATTGAAGTTAATACAATGATTTAAATGTGTTTTCACTCCAATTGCATGATGAACCCATGTTCCTTCCAAAATTGGTTTAGCCTTTGCATGGGCTTTGTGATTATGGCTTGTTCTTGATGAATTGGTGATTCTCTTACGTTGAATTGCCTGTGGTTATTGTTATTTACATTAATTGATGTTGAATTGATGATGATCAGTCCATGATGATAAATATATGAAGAATTGAACATGAATAGCCTATGTTTCTACATGTTGTCTTGAAGTCGATTGTGAGATCGGTTGAGTAGACTCTTGATTATGTATGAACAGCTGTAGCTACTGTTTTAGGGTGATGTAATGGATGAATTTTATAGGTATAAATCCTTAATGTTCAAATTAAGAAGGGCTTGCATGAATTGGTATAGATTCGTTTAGGTTATGAAGTCAAGAGGCTAAGTATGTGATGGATCTTGAATTGTGATTAGATGATGCATGACTTAGGCTTGATTTCTTACATAATTAGCTACTGCCTTAGACTTGTATATGTATGAATTATTGTCTAAAATCAATGTTAGGGAAGATAGCTAATGATCTATGTTATTCTACTTTCCTAGTATGTAGATATGTTGTATTACGTTATGGTATAATCTTGTAGTGACTTGTACATGGTTTCTTATATGTTTAAAGTACATTTAGCTACTGCAATATATGTGTTTTATTGATGAATAAGGTGTATTGATCAATGATGATCAAAGGATGAGAATTTGGTAAGAATGCTTATTCTCTTTACTCCTTCTACTTCTCTATTCCTTTATAGTTATGTTGATGAAGCCTTGTATGGCATTGTGTGGTATGGTCCACTTATGGTGGCGGTGTTTACTTTATTTTCATTACATATGTGTTGACCATGGCCATGAAGGCAAATTGATGAACTTATGAACATGTGCTTAAAATGATACTATGAGAAGCTTATGCCTACTTTCCTATTCTAGTTGTGAATTAGGTTGTGTGGCTATTGTTTGGGCATGTGTATAACCATGTTAGGGTATTGTATAGGTGCTGCCATTGATGTGTTAAAGTGGTTAATAGCCTCTATCCATGTATCCCTTATATGGAAGTGTAAATAGCTAAAGTTAGGAGTCTTGATTATAATGTATATATAGTCTTGTCTTCTATGCTATTATGTGTTGTGTGCTATGTGCTTGGAAGTGTAATGTGGTCCAATAGGGTGGCTGACTTAAGGAGTTATTGATAGCCATTATGTGATCATGTTGGTTAATGTACACACTCTCTCACTTACATGCATATTACAAGTAGTATAAGTCATTGTGTCTAAATGAAAGATAGTTCTCATATTCACTAGTGTCTACTACTATGCATATTAAGGTGATGTTTATGAATGTATGATTTGTATTACCTTACTAGGATGAATTGATAGGTGTACTAGTATGGACAAGGGTATGTGACCTTGTCTATGCATTGCACATGTATATCTTGATAGGATAGTTCCTAGGTTTGGTTCTTATGCATATGAAGGATGATTATATGAACATGTTATGAATATGATATAATGAAGTATGGATGTGTATAGTGTCTTAGTAGGTTTATATGAAACGATTGCTCATATAGTTATGCCTATAGACTTATGCATTGATATATATAAACATGTGTGACATTATGTGTTATGTGAAAGGTTTGCTCACATCTATATATACACGCACACACATGGATGATCTAGTTAGTGAGAAGAGGTCTAACTAGGAGGGCCCAAGAATACTCCAAAACTAGTTAGGTGCTTGGATATGCTATAAGCATATGAATGATGAATATCCTAAGACGATGTTTTATAAACAAATGTAATAAAGGCTTTTCAATAAAGGGAACTTAGCTTAGCACCGAGTGAACTTGACATTGAGAGGTGTTGACTTTCCTTGGAGGAATATTCACCATTTGTCCTTATAGAGTGTTGACTTCCCTTAGAGGAATAATCACCTATGGACCTACATATGGTGTCGACTTCCCTTAGAGGAATACTCACCTATGTACTTACATGAAGTGTTGACTTTCCTTGAGGAATATTCACTCATGTTTTCTCATGAGGTGAGGCCCCATTACCAAATGGTATATAGAGGGAATACCTATCTCTTAGTTCCATAAACTATGCTTGCCACATAGGATCTAGCAAAGTGAATTCACTTGATATGTTAGCATATATGTTAATGTTCTACCTTGGCTAGGTAGTAACACCTTCCTTTGGTGTAACGCTCTACGCTCTACAACACCAAATTCCATGATTAGCACCCATGGTCTTAGTGTCGGTTAAGGCTATGGTTTCCCTAAAGTAAAATGGACAATGGAAGTAATTGAATAGGATCCTAACTAGGAGGACTTAAGGTAAGTTACTTAGGATAGGTGTAAGTAATGAACCCATCTAGACATTGCACAAGTGACTCCTTAGGAAGTCTTAGGAAGGTACCTTAATACTTATGATTATGTATGTGTCCTTTATGTATGATATTGTAGTTTTGGTTTGACTATGATTATATGGTACTATACTTCTATGATGGCATATGTTGTCTTGTGTAGATGCTATGTATGCTATTCTCTTATGTTCCTAAGGTGATGCATTGCACCAAGTATCCCTAAGTTTACTTAGGAGGCTAATGAATTGAAAGAAAGAGTTAGGTGCTAAGAGGGATGAGCTCACTGTAAAGTGACCTCTATTTGTACTTAAATTCTATATGTGCTTTTCTATAATGTTTAGCCTTGGATTGTGTTGCTATGAAGTATGTGGATGCTATTGATAAAGGTTTTATGATGATTTACTCAAAATGGCATGAAGTATGATTTCAAAGAAAATGTCCCTTTTAAATGCATGTTATTGCATGGTTGCCATACTTAGTACATTCTTGTGCTAATCCCACTCTTCTTTACTTTTTACACAAAGTGTAGGTATTGGAATGCTTAAAGAAGGTCTATGATTGGGGAGCTTGCTAGGTGATTTCCCAAGCTCAAGAAAAGGAATCCTTAAGTTCAAGGATGTCCTACTCATGTCCTTATTGTAAAGTCTATTTGGTAATGTATAGCTTTGTATTATGTCTTAATGGTTTTATCCCTAATGTACTCTAAAGTTGTTGAGTCCAAGATGGCAAAAAGGGACTTAGAGTCTAAATATATATTATGACTTATGTTTTATATATATACGATGTGATGTTTCTAGCATATGATGTGCTATGAAAAGTTTTAAATTTTCCGCTAAATTTACTATGTCAATGCAATGAATGATATGAGAGGCTTGTCTTAGACCTCCAAGAGGTCGACGACGCCGGTTACAATCCAAGATTGTACCCTATCTTCTAGGGTATGCTTTTGGGTTGTGACAAACTTGGTATCAGAGCATGAGATTTATGAAGCGGTTTTAGGTTCTAAAAAGTCTCATATTGCCACGTCTAGTAGAGTCTCGTATCATTGGTGGTGAGTCGCGACACATTAAATGGTACGAGAAGCTATAGGACGATAGAGTTTCCCTTCTTCATCAATCTCATATCGTGCCATAGAACTTTATTCTATAAGATCTCTCTCTTATGTTTTCTTGTCCGGTGGTATTTTAGATATGATTGCTTGGATGAGAGTTCTCTATGCTTGAGGGAGAAAAGGTGAGTTTAAAATGCTTATCTTTGTTTTATGGTTTGAATGAGTATGTGTGAAGGTGACATTTGTCCTTATTTGATGATGTATATACTAACTAAGGCGACTTGAAAGGGTTAACTAGACTTAGGTAGGGGTATGGGACTCTACCTATGTCTTGCACTAGTTTTCCTTGATGGAGACCTTAGGAGGTTAATACTGTGTATGTATATAATGATAAATGTGAATGTCCTTATGAGATGATCTCTATGCTTATAAACATGTAAATAGCCTAGTGTGCTAAAGATATGGAGTTATCCATGCATGAAGGCTATAGATGAGTGGAGTATGATGCTAATTGTAGTTCTTGTTTGGGTTACTTGGTTTAGTAAAATTATGGAGATTTACTTGATCATTGCACATGTTAACTCTATGAGGATTATGATTGGTCATCTTACCTTGCTTTATATGAAATATCTCTTATTTGATGATGTGATGCCAATTATGGCAATATATGAAATCTATGTGAAATAGCATGTTATGTCGGATGATGTATGTCATGATATAGTTGAAGCATGCTAGAAGTTATAGTGGTTAAAGTGATTTATCTTAAAAGTGTGCATTGTTTTCCTTTATGTATAAGTAATACTTGATGAGTTGCTAGTATAAATTGGAGTCTTTTGTGGAGACTTGAATTGTAAATATAGTATGAATGCTTATGAAGAATGAGTTGGTAAAGCTTTATTTCTTATAATTCCATACTTGTTCCATCAAATGTCTAAATGTTACACTTTTGGGTATTTGGAAGCATGCCCGTTATAGAGACTAGGCAACTTATTGTATCATGTTTGGAGAACTTACTAATTTGTCTTTTGAAAGGATGAGAATCTTATGACATGATGAGTCGTAGAGTTATTTCTAAACTTCTTGTCGTGTTATGAATTTCCTTGTTGTTTTCCTCTAATGATGTATGACCTTAGTGTCTATTGCATTGTAGGAAGACCTTATGTGAATTAAATAGTATGATATTATATTATTTGTCTATTGATCATGAAGATGTGCATGATACGATTAGTTATACATGATGTTAATCTTGTTGACTATATGGAGATGGTATTAGTTGACATAAGTGTAGTTGTCTCCTCTATGCATGTTGATATAGGACTTGAATGTAAAGGATTGTGATCACATGATAAGGTTTAGAATGCCTTAGTGTTGCTAAATTGAGTTTATGAAAATTCCCTCTAAAAGTAGTAATCACTCTAAGTGATAAATATGAAGGTTTTGTATTTGAGATCCTCTACATGTTGGGTTAAGTTGCTCTTAATTGGGTTTGCACTAAGTGGGGGATGATGTTGGAGTAATGAGATTGTAGAAATTGTCTACATTGTCCTTCTATTCTTACTTGAATTAGAAAATATGAATTCTTAGTATGCTTTTCATGAAAATAGTCTTGCATAAAGTGTAAATTGCATGATATTTATATGATTGGTATGAATTGATTAACATCATCTTAAAGACATGGTGAATTTTCCAAGAAGCATGATAAGAAATTTTTGTAAAATCCATGTTTTCTCTTGTTGACTTGCGTTTTAATGTTCTAATTGTGAAGTTTACCTCATGAGGTAAGACAAGGAACATGGTGATAGTCACTTGTAGGTTAAATTGTTTAGCCTTGTAATGGGAGTTGAGTCTCTTTTACCATGAAATTTGTTGACTCTCTTTAAAATTTAGTGATTTGATGATTTGTAGTGCAAAATTGTAGGCTCATTCTTGAAAGGTGAAAGCATGTTTTGCTAAGTGTACATATGTGTGCCTATAAATGTGTTATTTTTCCAAAATGAGGCTTACTATAAGGGTGAGTATTATGATAAGAAAAGAAATTTGTGGAATGACTTCCTATTTTGTGGTGATGTACTTGGTGTGATTTGCCATTTAGATTTCACTAGGAAGAAAAATGTATGCATGTCTTTGCTTGAAAGTTGAGATTTCTCATTTTTAAGGAAATTGATCTTGTACTATGTTAAGGTGTGAACTCTTGATGCATGTAATGTGTTAAGGAGTAAGATATTCCTCCATGTACACCACTAAGCATGATATGGTTGAGTATGACCATTATAGTACTAGGTCTAAATAATGAAGATCTTTTATGATTCAACTAACTCAAGTTTTTGTGCATTGAGTGCTAAGATGATTTAATGATACTTTAAATGTGATGAACTACTCTTATGTGCATTGAAGTCTTTGATCTGATTAAAGAGTCCTAAGTGCCATTCGAGGACAAATGTTCCCAAGTGGGGGATATTGTAAGACCTCGAAAATGAGATATGGTGTCTAGAGCCTAACATGTTCGTCTTAACGTTATAAGGTCCTAAAATGCCTTACTATGTCATATAGAGTCAGTGTACAAAGTTTGAAGTGATTTGGAAGTCGAAAGTCAAGGGACGTCCAAGACATTCAACGAATAGTCGCTTATGTGCCTTATGTGTGTATGCATGCCTAAATTGTGTGAAATGAGTCAAATAAGTCTTGAAATGGTGTTAAATGATGTTTAATGTTATTGTATGAAGTTTCGTAAGGTTTGGAGGTCAAACGCCCAAGAACGTCCAAGACGTTCGAAAGCCTAAGACTTTCATCGTATATCATGTTGGGGTCAAGGCTGTT
Organism: Solanum sitiens; assembly: GCA_016801875.1. Lineage (NCBI taxonomy): Eukaryota > Viridiplantae > Streptophyta > Magnoliopsida > Solanales > Solanaceae > Solanum > Solanum sitiens. Next base: position 244,462 of record JABWTJ010000062.1, on the reverse strand, counting down.
TGGACGTCTTGTAGGTGTTTGTTTTGGATCAAACTTATGTGGTAGGTCTATAACATGTTAAGGTTTGTAATCGCATTGGAAACGTCCGGGTACGACTTCCAAAGGGCCCCACAAGAGGCCCCAAAAGAAGGACCCCAAGGCTGCCTATACACTGCCTGGGCAGTGTCCTTCACGGACCCAATGACGGACCGTTGGGCCACCAACGGACCGTCAAGCAGATCTCGTCGAAGGATACTTGCCTTGGTCAGGTCTTACGCCAAGAATTTGGCTAAGTCTCCTGCGACGGATGGCTGCCACGGCCCGTCATGGCCCTCGTCGCGGCTGCCTGTGAGTTGGCTGCCTGCGTGCTGCCACTTAAAGGGGTGAATGGTAAATTCACCCCACGTCCTAACCTGACTATAATTGGTTTAATTAAGTAACTTTAGGTGTATATAAGTCTTTAGAAACGTGATCTACCCATTCCCAAACCCTCTCACATATTTTAAGCCTTTCCTTCCAAAAATGTTCTCTCTAAAACCACCATTGTTGGTGAAGCTCAAGAACAGATTCAAGCTGGGTTTTACATGGATGAATCATGAAGTTTTAGAGGTTTTATTATAGACAAAGGTATGGTGATCTTCATCTCTAGTTATATTTTCATCTAGAGAGCCATTCACAATGTTTTTCAAGAAACCTTATGATCAAGTTTCCAATCTTCTAATCTAGGCATGGGTTCTTTCTCAAAATCTTTTTAATGATTGAATCATGATTAATTGAAGTTAATACAATGATTTAAATGTGTTTTCACTCCAATTGCATGATGAACCCATGTTCCTTCCAAAATTGGTTTAGCCTTTGCATGGGCTTTGTGATTATGGCTTGTTCTTGATGAATTGGTGATTCTCTTACATTGAATTGCCTGTGGTTATTGTTATTTACATTAATTGATGTTGAATTGATGATGATCAGTCCATGATGATAAATATATGAAGAATTGAACATGAATAGCCTGTGTTTCTACATGTTGTGTTGAAGTCGATTGTGAGATCGGTTGAGTAGACTCTTGATTATGTATGAACTGCTGTAGCTACTGTTTTAGGGTGATGTAATGGATGTATTTTATAGGTATAAATCCTTAATGTTCAAATTAAGAAGGGCTTGCATGAATTGGTATAGATTCGTTTAGGTTATGAAGTCAAGAGGCTAAGTATGTGATGGATCTTGAATTGTGATTAGATGATGCATGACTTAGGCTTGATTTCTTACATAATTAGCTACTGCCTTAGACTTGTATATGTATGAATTATTGTCTAAAATCAATGTTAGGGAAGATAGCTAATGATCTATGTTATTCTACTTTCCTAGTATGTAGATATGTTGTATTACGTTATGGTATAATCTTGTAGTGACTTGTACATGGTTTCTTATATGTTTAAAGTACATTTAGCTACTGCAATATATGTGTTTTATTGATGAATAAGGTGTATTGATCAATGATGATCAAAGGATGAGAATTTGGTAAGAATGCTTATTCTCTTTACTCCTTCTACTTCTCTATTCCTTTATAGTTATGTTGATGAAGCCTTGTATGGCATTGTGTGGTATGGTCCACTTATGGTGGCGGTGTTTACTTTATTTTCATTACATATGTGTTGACCATGGCCATGAAGGCAAATTGATGAACTTATGAACATGTGCTTAAAATGATACTATGAGAAGCTTATGCCTACTTTCCTATTCTAGTTGTGAATTAGGTTGTGTGGCTATTGTTTGGGCATGTGTATAACCATGTTAGGGTATTGTATAGGTGCTGCCATTGATGTGTTAAAGTGGTTAATAGCCTCTATCCATGTATCCCTTATATGGAAGTGTAAATAGCTAAAGTTAGGAGTCTTGATTATAATGTATATATAGTCTTGTCTTCTATGCTATTATGTGTTGTGTGCTATGTGCTTGGAAGTGTAATGTGGTCCAATAGGGTGGCTGACTTAAGGAGTTATTGATAGCCATTATGTGATCATGTTGGTTAATGTACACACTCTCTCACTTACATGCATATTACAAGTAGTATAAGTCATTGTGTCTAAATGAAAGATAGTTCTCATATTCACTAGTGTCTACTACTATGCATATTAAGGTGATGTTTATGAATGTATGATTTGTATTCCCTTACTAGGATGAATTGATAGGTGTACTAGTATGGACAAGGGTATGGGATCTTGTCTATGTATTGCACATGTATATGTTGATAGGATAGTTCCTAGGTTTGGTTCTTATGCATATGAAGGATGATTATATGAACATGTCATGAATATGATATAATGAAGTATGGATGTGTATAGTGTCTTAGTAGGTTTATATGAAAGGATTGCTCATATAGTTATGCCTATAGACTAATGCATTGATATATATAAACATGTGTGACATTATGTGTTATGTGAAAGGTTTGCTCACATCTATATATACACGCACACACATGGATGATCTAGTTAGTGAGAAGAGGTCTAACTAGGAGGGCCCAAGAATACTCCAAAACTAGTTAGATGCTTGGATATGCTATTAGCATATGAATGATGAATATCCTAAGACTATGTTTTATAAACAAATGTAATAAAGGCTTTTCAATAAAGGGAACTTAGCTTAGCACCGAGTGAACTTGACATTGAGAGGTGTTGACTTTCGTTGGAGGAATATTCACCATTTGTCCTTATAGAGTGTTGACTTCCCTTAGAGGAATAATCACCTATGGACCTATATATGGTGTCGACTTCCCTTAGAGGAATACTCACCTATGTACTTACATGAAGTGTTGACTATCCTTGAGGAATATTCACTCATGTTTTCTCATGAGGTGAGGCCCCATTACCAAATGGTATATAGAGGGAATACCTATCTCTTAGTTCCATAAACTATGCTTGCCACATAGGATCTAGCAAAGTGAATTCACTTGATATGCTAGCATATATGTTAATGTTCTACCTTGGCTAGGTAGTAACACCTTCCTTTGGTGTAAGGCTCTACAACACCAAATTCCATGATTATCACCCATGGTCTTAGTGTCGGTTAAGGCTATGGTTTCCCTAAAGTAAAATGGACAATGGAAGTAATTGAATAGGATCCTAACTAGGAGGACTTAAGGTAAGTTACTTAGGATAGGTGGAAGTAATGAACCCATCTAGACATTGCATAAGTTACTCCTTAGGAAGTCTTAGGAAGGTACCTTAATACTTATGATTATGTATGTGTCCTTTATGTATGATATTGTAGTTTTGGTTTGACTATGATTATATGGTACTATACTTCTATGATGGCATGTGTTGTCTTGTGTATATGCTATGTATGTTATTCTCTTGTGTTCCTAAGGTGATGCATTGCACCAAGTATCCCTAAAGGATTACTTAGGAGGCTAATGAATTGAAAGAAAGAGTTAGGTGCTAAGAGGGATGAGCTCACTGTAAAGTGACCTCTATTTGTACTTAAATTCTATATGTGCTTTTCTATAATGTTTAGCCTTGGATTGTGTTGCTATGAAGAATGTGGATGCTATTGATAAAGGTTTTATGATGATTTACTCAAAATGGCATGAAGTATGATTTCAAAGAAAATGTCCCTTTTAAATGCATGTTTTTGCATGGTTGCCATACTTAGTACATTCTTGTGCTAATCCCATTCTTCTTTACTTTTTACACAAAGTGTAGGTATTGGAATGCTTAAAGAAGGTCTATGATTGGGGAGCTTTCTAGGTGATTTCCCAAGCTCAAGAAAAGGAATCCTTAAGTTCAAGGATGTCCTACTCATGTCCTTATTGTAAAGTCTATTTAGTAATGTATAGCTTTGTATTATGTCTTAAGGGTTTTATCCCTAATGTACTCTAAAGTTGTTGAGTCCAAGATGGCAAAAAGGGACTTAGAGTCTAAATATGTATTATGACTTATGTTTTATATATATACGATGTGATGTTTCTAGCATATGATGTGCTATGAAAAGTTTTAAATTTTCCGCTAAATTTACTATGTCAATGCAATGAATGATATGAGAGGCTTGTCTTAGACCTCCGAGAGGTCGACGACGCCGGTTACAATCCAAGATTGTACCCTATCTTCTAGGGTATGCTTTTGGGTTGTGACAAACTTGGTATCAGAGCATGAGGTTTATGAAGCGGTTTTAGGTTCTAAAAAGTCTCATATTGCCACGTCTAGTAGAGTCTCGTATCATTGGTGGTGAGTCGCGACACATTAAATGGTACGCGAGGCTATAGGACGATAGAGTTTCCCTTCTTCATCAATCTCATATCGTGCCATAGAACTTAATTCTATAAGATCTCTCTCTTATGTTTTCTTGTCCGGTGGTATTTTAGATATGATTGCTTGGATGAGAGTTCTCTATGCTTGAGGGAGAAAAGGTGAGTTTAAAATGCTTATCTTTGTTTTATGGTTTGAATGAGTATGTGTGAAGGTGACATTTGTCCTTATTTGATGATGTATATACTAACTAAGGCGACTTGAAAGGGTTAACTAGACTTAGGTAGGGGTATGGGACTCTACCTATGTCTTGCACTAGTTTTCCTTGATGGAGACCTTAGGAGGTTAATACTATGTATGTATATAATGATAAATGTGAATGTCATTATGAGATGATCTCTATGCTTATAAGCATGTAAATAGCCTAGTGTGCTAAAGATATGGAGTTATCCATGCATGAAGGCTATAGATGAGTGGAGTATGATGCTAATTGTAGTTCTTGTTTGGGTTACTTGGTTTAGTGAAGTTATGGAGATTTACTTGGTCATTGCACATGTTAACTCTATGAGGATTATGATTGGTCATCTTACCTTGCTTTATATGAAATATCTCTTATTTGATGATGTGATGCCAATTATGGCAATATATGAAATCTATGTGAAATAGCATGTTATGTCGGATGATGTATGTCATGATATAGTTGAAGCATGCTAGAAGTTATAGTGGTTAAAGTGATTTCTCCTAAAAGTGTGCATTGTTTTCCTTTATGTATAAGTGATACTTGATGAGTTGCTAGTATAAATTGGAGTCTTTTGTAGAGACTTGAATTGTAAATATAGTATGAATGCTTATGAAGAATGAGTTGGTAAAGCTTTATTTCTTATAATTCCATACTTGTTCCATCAAATGTCTAAATGTTACACTTTTGGGTATTTGGAAGCATGCTCGTTATAGAGACTAGGCAACTTATTGTATCATGTTTGGAGAACTTACTAATTTTGTCTTTTGAAAGGATGAGAATCTTATGACATGATGAGTCGTAGAGTTATTTCTAAACTTCTTGTCGTGTTATGAATTTCCTTGTTGTTTTCCTCTAATGATGTATGACCTTAGTGTCTATTGCATTGTAGGAAGACCTTATGTGAATTAAATAGTATGATATTATATTATTTGTCTATTGATCATGAAGATGTGCATGATACGATTAGTTATACATGATGTTAATCTTGTTGACTATATGGAGATGGTATTAGTTGACATAAGTGTAGTTGTCTCCTCTATGCATGTTGATATAGGACTTGAATGTAAAGGATTGTGATCACATGATAAGGTTTAGAATGCCTTAGTGTTGCTAAATTGAGTTTATGAAAATTCCCTCTAAAAGTAGTAATCACTCTAAGTGATAAATATGAAGGTTTTGTATTTGAGATCCTCTACATGTTGGGTTAAGTTGCTCTTAATTGGGTTTGCACTAAGTGGGGGATGATGTTGGAGTAATGAGATTGTAGAAATTGTCTACATTGTCCTTCTATTCTTACTTGAATTAGAAAATATGAATTCTTAGTATGCTTTTCATGAAAATAGTCTTGCATAAAGTGTAAATTGCATGATATTTATATGATTGGTATGAATTGATTAACATCGTCTTAAAGACATGGTGAATTTTCCAAGAAGCATGAAAAGAAATTTTTGTAAAATCCATGTTTTCTCTTGTTGACTTGCGTTTTAATGTTCTAATTGTGAAGTTTACCTCATGAGGTAAGACAAGGAACTTGGTGATAGTCACTTGTAGGTTAAATTGTTTAGCCTTGTAATGGGAGTTGAGTCTCTTTTACCATGAAATTTGTTGACTCTCTTTAAAATTTAGTGATTTGATGATTTGTAGTGCAAAATTGTAGGCTCATTCTTGAAAGGTGAAAGCATATTTTGCTAAGTGTACATGTGTGTGCCTATAAATTGTGTTATTTTTCCAAAATGAGGCTTACTATAAGGGTGAGTATTATGATAAGAAAAGAAATTTGTGGAATGGCTTCCTATTTTGTGGTGATGTACTTGGTGTGATTTGCCATTTAGATTTCACTAGGAAGAAAAATGTATGCATGTCTTTGCTTGAAAGTTGAGATTTCTCATTTTTAAGGAAATTGATCTTGTACTTTGTTAAGGTGTGAACTCTTGATGCATGTAATGTGTTCAGGAGTAAGATATTCCTCCATGTACACCACTAAGCATGATATGGTTGAGTATGACCATTATAGTACTAGGTCTAAATAATGAAGATCTTTAATGATTTAACTAACTCAAGTTTTTGTGCATTGAGTGCTAAGATGATTTGATGATACTTTAAATGTGATGAACTACTCTTATGTGCATTGAAGTCTTTGATGTGACTAAAGAGTCCTAAGTGCCATTCAAGGACGAATGTTCCCAAGTGGGGGATATTGTAAGACCTCGAAAATGAGATAACATGTATAGAGCCTAACATGTTCGTCTTAACGTTATAAGGTCCTAAAATGCCTTACTATGTCATATAGAGTCAGTGTACAAAGTTTGAAGTGATTTGGAAGTCGAACGTCAAGGGACGTCCAAGACGTTCGACGAATAGTCGCTTATGTGCCTTATGTGTGTATGCATGCCTAAATTGTGTGAAATGAGTCAAATAAGTCTTGAAATGGTGTTAAATGATGTTTAATGTTATTATATGAAGTTTCGTAAGGTTTGGAGGTCAAACGCCCAAGAACGTCCAAGACGTTCGAAAGCCTAAGACTTTCATCGTATATCATGTTGGGGTCAAGGCTGTTTGGACGTCTTGTAGGTGTTTGTTTTGGATCAAACTTATGTGGTAGGTCTATAACATGTTAAGGTTTGTAATCGCGTTGGAAACGTCCGGGTACGACTTATAAAGGGCCCCACAAGAGGCCCCAAAAGAAGGACCCCAAGGCTGCCTATACACTGCCTGGGCAGTGTCCTTGACGGACCCAATGACGGACCATTGGGCCACCAACGGACCGTCAAGCAGGCTCGTCGAAGGATACTTGCCTTGGGCAGGTCTTAAGCCAAGAATTTTGCTAAGTCTCCTGCGACGGATGGCTGCCACGGCCCGTCATGGCCATGACGCCCCGTCATGTCCCTCGTCGCGGCTGCCTGTGAGTTGGCTGCCTGCGTGCTGCCACTTAAAGGGGTGAATGGTAAATTCACCCCACGTCCTAACCTGACTATAATAGGTTTAATTAAGTAATTTTAGGTGTATATAAGTCTTTAAAAACGTGATCAACCCATTCCCAAACCCTCTCACATATTTTAAGCCTTTCCCTCCAAAACTGTTCTCTCTAAAACCACCATTGTTGGTGAAGCTCAAGAACAGATTCAAGCTGGGTTTTCCATGGATGAATCATGAAGTTTTAGAGGTTTTCTTATAGACAAAGGTATGGTGATCTTCATCTCTAGTTATATTTTCATCTAGAGAGCCATTCACAATGTTTTTCAAAGAAACCTTATGATCAAGTTTCCAATCTTCTAATCTAGGCATGGGTTCTTTCTCAAAAGCTTTTTAATGATTGAATCATGATTAATTGAAGTTAATACAATGATTTAAATGTGTTTTCACTCCAATTGCATGATGAACCCATGTTCCTTCCAAAATTGGTTTAGCCTTTGCATGGGCTTTGTGATTATGGCTTGTTCTTGATGAATTGGTGATTCTCTTACGTTGAATTGCCTGTGGTTATTGTTATTTACATTAGTTGATGTTGAATTGAGGATGATCAGTCCATGATGATAAATATATGAAGAATTGAACATGAATAGCCTATGTTTCTACACGTTGTCTTGAAGTCGATTGTGAGATCGGTTGAGTAGACTCTTGATTATGTATGAACAGCTGTAGCTACTATTTTAGGGTGATGTAATGGATGAATTTTATAGGTATAAATCCTTAATGTTCAAATTAAGAAGGGATTGCATGAATTGATGAATTTTATAGGTATAATCTTGTAGTGACTTGTACATGGTTTCTTATATGTTTAAAGTACATTTAGCTACTGCCATATATGTGTTTTATTGATGAATAAGGTGTATTGATCAATGATGATCAAAGGATGAGAATTTGGTAAGAATGCTTATTCTCTTTACTCCTTCTACTTCTCTATTCCTTTATAGTTATGTTGATGAAGCCTTGTATGGCATTGTGTGGTATGGTCCACTTATGGTGGCGGTGTTTACTTTATTTTCATTACATATGTGTTGACCATGGCCATGAAAGAAAATTGATGAACTTATGAACATGTGCTTAAAATGATACTATGAGAAGCTTATGCCTACTTTCCTATTCTAGTTGTGAATTAGGTTGTGTGGCTATTGTTTGGGCATGTGTATAACCATGTTAGGGTATTGTATAGGTGCTGCCATTGATGTGTTAAAGTGGTTAATAGCCTCTACCCATGTATCCCTTATATGGAAGTGTAAATAGCTAAAGTTAGGAGTCTTGATTATAATGTATATATAGTCTTGTCTTCTATGCTATTATGTGTTGTGTGCTATGTGCTTGGAAGTGTAATGTGGTCCAATAGGGTGGCTAACTTAAGGAGTTATTGATAGCCATTATGTGATCATGTTGGTTAATGTACACACTCTCTCACTTACATGCATATTACAAGTAGTATAAGTCATTGTGTCTAAATGAAAGGTAGTTCTCATATTCACTAGTGTCTACTACTATGCATATTAAGGTGATGTTTATGAATGTATGATTTGTATTCCCTTACTAGGATGACTTGATAGGTGTACTAGTATGGACAAGGGTATGGGACCTTGTCTAGGCATTGAACATATATATGTTGATAGGATAGTTCCTAGGTTTGGTTCTTATGCATATGAAGGATGATTATATGAACATGTTATGAATATGATATAATGAAGTATGGATGTGTATAGTGTCTTAGTAGGTTTATATGAAAGGATTGCTCATATAGTTATGCCTATAGACTAATGCATTGATATATATAAACATGTGTGACATTATGTGTTATGTAAAAGGTTTGCTCACATCTATATATACACGCACACACATGGATGATCTAGTTAGTGAGAAGAGGTCTAACTAGGAGGGCCCAAGAATACTCCAAAACTAGTTAGGTGCTTGGATATGCTATAAGCATATGAATGATGAATATCCTAAGACTATGTTTTATAAACAAATGTAATAAAGGCTTTTCAATAAAGGGAACTTAGCTTAGCAACGAGTGAACTTGACATTGAGAGGTGTTGACTTTCGTTGGAGGAATATTCACCATTTGTCCTTATAGAGTGTTGACTTCCCTTAGAGAAATAATCACCTATGGACCTACATATGGTGTCGACTTCCCTTACAGGAATACTCACCTATGTACTTACATGAAGTGTTGACATTCCTTGAGGAATATTCACTCATGTTTTCTCATGAGGTGAGGCCCCATTACCAAATCGTATATAGAGGGAATACCTATCTCTTAGTTCCATAAACTATGCTTGCCACATAGGATCTAGCAAAGTGAATTCACTTGATATGCTAGCATATATGTTAATGTTCTACCTTGGCTAGGTAGTAACACCTTCCTTTGGTGTAAGGCTCTACAACACCAAATTCCATGATTAGCACCCATGGTCTTTATGTCGGTTAAGGCTATGGTTTCCCTAAAGTAAAATGGACAATGGAAGTAATTGAATTGGATCCTAACTAGGAGGACTTAAGGTAAGTTACTTAGGATAGGTGGAAGTAATGAACCCATCTAGACATTGCACAAGTGACTCCTTAGGAAGTCTTAGGAAGGTACCTTAATACTTATGATTATGTATGTGTCCTTTATGTATGATATTGTAGTTTTGGTTTGACTATGATTATATGGTACTATACTTCTATGATGGCATGTGTTGTCTTGTGTAGATGCTATGTATGTTATTCTCTTATGTTCCTAAGGTGATGCATTGCACCAAGTATCCCTAAAGGATTACTTAGGAGGCTAGTGAATTGAAAGAAAGAGTTAGGTGCTAAGAGGGATGAGCTCACTATAAAGTGACCTCTATTTGTACTTAAATTCAATATGTGCTTTTCTATAATGTTTAGCCTTGGATTGTGTTGCTATGAAGTATGTGGATGCTATTGATAAAGGTTTTATGATGATTTACTCAAAATGGCATGAAGTATGATTTCAAAGAAAATGTCCCTTTTAAATGCATATTTTTGCATGGTTGCCATTCTTAGTACATTCTTGTGCTAATCCCATTCTTCTTTACTCTTTACACAAAGTGTAGGTATTGGAATGCTTAAAGAAGGTCTATGATTGGGGAGCTTTCTAGGTGATTTCCCAAGCTCAAGAAAAGGAATCCTTAAGTTCAAGGATGTCCTACTCATGTCCTTATTGTAAAGTCTATTTAGTAATGTATAGCTTTGTATTATGTCTTAAGGGTTTTATCCCTAATGTACTCTAAAGTTGTTGAGTCCAAGATGGCAAAAAGGGACTTAGAGTCTAAATATGTATTATGACTTATGTTTTATATATATACGATGTGATGTTTCTAGCATATGATGTGCTATGAAAAGTTTTAAATTTTCCGCTAAATTTACTATGTCAATGCAATGAATGATATGAGAGGCTTGTCTTAGACCTCCGAGAGGTCGACGACGCCGGTTACAATCCAAGATTGTACCCTATCTTCTAGGGTATGCGTTTGGGTTGTGACAAGGAGATGCAATGGATGAAAAACCATCCACAAACCTTCGATAATAGCACGCTAGACCCAAGAAACTCTTAATGTCTGACGGAGTCAAAGGTCTAGGCCAATTTCTCACTACATCTGTCTTCTTTGGGTCTACCTCAACTCCCTCACTAGAGATGATGTGCCCAAGAAACGCCACCGGCCTCAACCAAAACTCACATTTGCTATATTTGGCCAAAAATTGATGCTCCTTAAGGGTTTGCAATACCACCCTCAAATGACCCATGTGGTCAACCTCATTCTTCGAATAGACCAAGATATCATCAATAAACACAATAACGAAAAAATCTAGATAGCTTCGAACACCCTATTCATTACGTCCATAAATGCCGCTGGAGGATTTGTGAGACCAAAGGACATAACGACGAACTCATAGTGTCCATACCGAGTCCGAAAGGCCATCTTTGGAATATCTTCATTCCTCACCCTAAGTTGGTGATACCCTGACCTCAAGTCAATTTTTGAAAAGTAACTCGCCCCTTGGAGTTGATCAAACAAATCGTCAATACGAGGAAGAGGATACTTATTCTTGATAGTAACCTTGTTGAGTTGGCGATAATTAATACACATTCTCAAGGACACATATTTCTTCTTTACGAACAAGACCGGAGCACCCCATGGAGAAATTCTAGGCTTTATAAAGGCCTTGTCTAGCAAATCTTTAAGTTGTGCCTTCAATTCGGCCGGAGCCATTCGATAGGGAGGAATCAAAATAGGGTTTGTTTTCGGTAACAAATCGATACCAAAATCAATTTCCCGTTCAGGAGGAATACCCAGAAGGTCATAAGAAAAGACCTCCAGAAATTCACTCACCACAGGGACAGACTCAATAGGAGGAATTTCAGAATCCAAATCTTGGACTCTTACAATATGATAAAGACAACCCTTTGAGATCATTTTATATGCCTTTAGATAAGATATAATGCGACCTCTAGGAATAGAATTCCCACCCTTTCACTCAATAACGGGTTCATTTGGGAAACTAAACTTCACAACTCTAGTTCTACAATCAATAGAAGCGAAACTAGCATGCAACCTATCCATACCCAAAATGACATCAAAATCAAGCATATCTAGTTCAACTAGATCCACATGAGAAACTCTATTGGGCAAAGAAATAGGGCAATTTCGATAAACTCTTTTTGCTACAATGGACTCTCACACCGGGGTAGACACCACAAAAGGTTCATACAAAATATCAGGTAAAGTATCAAACTTTTTAGCTACTAAAGGAGTAAGAAAAGACAAAGTAGCACCCAGATCAAGCAAAGAATACACATCAATAACAAAGATTTGTAACATACCGGTCACTACATCGGGAGAGGACTCTTGGTCATCCCTAGTACGAAGAGCATAGAAGCGGTTCTTCTTAGGAGCCTCACTTGCTTTGTTTTTGTCATTCTTTTCTCGCTTCCTTATGTTAGGGCAGTGCATAGCTTTGTGATCACTCTTCCCACAACTAAAGAAATTTCTCGTTCCAATCAAGCATTCACCATAATGCTCCTTTCCACATTTTGTACCCTTAGGCTTTTCATTAAATGAATTTCCACTCTTTCCCCTTGAAACTCTGGGCCTAGGAGCCTTAGAATCGCTAGTCTTGGGAAATTTGGATGGAACTTGATTTGAGAACCTCTTCTTGAATCTAGGCTTGTCTTGAATTCCAAGCCTATCTTTCGCAGCTCCACCCTCAAAAGACCTTGTTCTTTTCGAATCTCTATCCTTTCTTTTTACTCTAGCCTCCTTAACCCTTTTTGCATGCACCATAAGACGACCAATATTCATGTTATCATGAAGCATAGACGAATGACATTCTTCTTGCAAGTCATCCGACACACCCGTCAAAAATCGACTCATCTCGTCTCTAGTATCGGAGACCAAGGAAGGAGCATATTTGGCCAGTTGAATGAATTTCAAAGAGTAATCATGAACACTCATACTTCCTTGGCGAAGGTTGATGAATTCCACCACCTTAGCTTCCCTCATCTCTCTAGGGAAAATCCGATCAAGGAAAGCCCTCTTGAAGATCTCCCAAGTCACCGGCTCACCTTGAAGCGGCCTATTGTCTTTCCATTGCACATGCCAAGTCTGAGACATATCCTTGAGTTGGTATGAGGCCAACTCGGCATTCTCATTGGAAGTCAACCCCATAGCACATAGTATCTTATAAACCTCATCAACGAATTCTAGAGGGTCTTTATCAACCTTAGACCCATAGAATATAGAAGGATTCATCCGTGTGAAATCACTAAGTGGAGAAGCCATAGTTTGCTCATGAACCCTAGGTGTAACATCCTGATTGGCTTGGGCAGTCATAACTTGAGCTTGAACCGTGGCAGCTTGGGCTTGAGTAGTCATGGCTTGGGCCATTTGAGCAAGAATAGCCCCCATATGAGCCTCCGTCATAGGTGGAGGATCGGCCGGAGCCTGATCATCAACAACAATCTCTTCAAGAGGAGGAACTGGATCATCAGGGGAGATATTTATGAATTAGCAATCTCCTCCTCAAGTCTCCTAGCCGCATTCCTCCGAGTATTCATCTCATATAACCAAAATATGAGGTTTAGGTGAAATCATATAAGAAGTACACTCTAGAGGCACGATAATGGATTTCCAAAAATGAGAGTGATTCCTAAGCATCAAATAAGTTCCCATTCATAAGTGTGGAGCGCTTCACAATTATGAATACAAACCTACATAGACGTGGTTGAGAGAGACGTCAACATCAAGGATATTCAACCTCATGCTCTAATAACAAGTTTGTCACATCCTGGTTTACCCCCTAGACGTAACTGGCGTCGTCGCGTCCTCTTTGAGGACTAAGACAAGCCTCTTAGTCTTACATCATTGCATTTGTCGATTAAAAATACGGAAGAATTAAAAACTTTTGCAAACTAATCTAATCGGAGGTTTACATAGACCTCTACATACACATAATCATATTTATATCTAGTATACATAGACTTGTTCGTATAAGAAGATTACATAGTCTTCTACTTTAATTTCACGCACTTATATAATAAAGAAATGGAGTCATAAATATGTCTCATCTCATAAACCATCTAAACGAGAACAATAACATTGGGCGTAGCCCTACATCAATAAAAGTAAGCCACATATAGGCTTTATACAACTTTGTCTGAAATAGGGAATAGAGTCAATACAAAAGTTGTAGTAACTAAATAACTTCATAAGAGCCTATTGGCATCATCCTCAGGAAAATGAGGACCTACCACTTGGATGATAGAATATCCATGTCTTCCTTCCAATCACCTCAAACCAACTTCAACGACCGGAACCTAAAATGTTTGGGAAAAGGGAAGAAACTGGGGTTAGTACGCCACATGTACTAAGTATGAGACCACATGCATAAATACCAACAAAGTATGCTAAAAAGGGACATTTAAGAAAAATCATGTTATTTAAGCAAATCCTTCAAACATACTAAACAAATTAATTATATCATATGCATATCATCATACTTAAACCCATAATCCCATATAACTCTAACATCAAGTAATAACATCATAGACATGAATAAGAGTAAATCATGTGAAAAATCAAAGAAAACCAACCAACTATAATCCGTAAGAAGCCACACATGCAATGACCAAGCAAAGCCCCATAACCCTACTTAGTCAAGTAACCTACCAAAGATCATAATTAGCAATTCACTTCACATAGCATCATCTTCCATCTCACATACTATTCTTTCTTTAACAATGATAACCAATTTCATATTCATAATCATCTCATTCAACATATAAAGTCATTTACATTATATCGTCGTTCTTATATATAATATTAACTTCTCAAGGCTTCTATCAAGGCAAACTAGTGCAAGGCATAAGTAGAGTCACATACCCCTACCTAAGCTAAAGTCAAACCCCTCAAGTAACTTCAATTAGTCTATACTTCGTTCATTCATTTTAGTTTAGGGAACTCTTGCCTTAAATGACATAGAACACATGAGCTAATGTGGAATTCGGTGTCATAAACCTTACACCGATGGAAGGTCGTCTACCGGCCAAGGTAGAACCTAACATAAACGTAGCTATCTAGGTGGATCCACTAGCTAGTATCCTATGGTGGAAACATAGTTCAAGAACTAAGAGGTAGATATCCCTATTCATACCATGTGGTAAATGGGCCGCTCCTCATGGGAATCCCTTAGATGACATACCCCATAAGCAAGGGAATTGTCATCACACGGGCAACTTTAGGATGAATTTTTCCTTTTATAAACAAGTCATCACCTCCCATTGTCAAGTTCACTCGGTGCTAAACAAAGTCCCTTTTTATTGAAATACCTTTAATCTTATTATAATCATAACTTAGCTTAAGTCATATGATATAGCCCTTGTATATTCATCATAATAGCTCAATAAGAATTGTACGAGGAATAGTCCTTTCACTCACAATCCATATAAGTGAGGTCAACCCTTTGCATAGCACATCATAATAGGGTGCATAATTACATGTTATCATTCTTATGGCATGTACACCCTAAGCAACCTCACAACCAAAGCATAAGTCATTTCAACTCAATCATCATACCATCTTATCACTCTAAACAAGGTATACTTCAATACTACATCATAACTTGATGACAATTAACCATAATAAAAGTGAGAATAGAATAGTCAATGCTTACCAACACTCCTTCATAGTTCATGATAAAGGGCTTTACCATCAACCCATAGATCAACCCAATTTGGGTCATCTCACCAATGTATTTCAACAACCAACATGATAATGAATTTAGAAGAGTCACTACACCATAATTCAATACTAAATCAAAACTTGAAAACATGATATCTAAGTCTATCTTCTTAACCTAGATCAATACACAAGGATTAGCATGAAGGAATTCAATTCATCACTATAGATTCATGATCAATGTAATAACAATCATTAAGGATGATTTAATCAACATTAGAATCAATTGCATCAAACCCAACCTAATTCATATCAAGATCATGCCTAGGGTTAGGGGTTAAAGGTCATAATCTACAATCTAGATCAAACTATCTCAATTCATCCCAATTAAGTTACATTTCATGATAATCTAGTAATTGTACCCTTAATAAAGTATAAACAACTTAATTCATAACATCAATTTCGTAATTGAATGAAACGCATATGAAAATTAACTTTTTGGAAAACCTTTGAAGGAGCTCTTTGAGGAAAGATGTGTCAACGGTGAATTAAATCCCATACCTTAATATTGGATGACCTTTTTATTGTTAATTCGTCCTTAACCAGGCCCCAATTCACCTCCCAAGCTAATCTCCAATGGTGTCTTCCAATAGAGAGAGAAAGTAGAGAGAAAGAAGACAGTTTATTTTTGAGAGTTGTATTTGGGCTAATGAGGATTGAGGGTATTTATAGTGGGACTAAATCAACTTAATTAGTCTTCCTTAAATCCCCAATTACCCCTAAACCATTTAATTAATTAAATGTATTTAATTTAAAACGTACAAGGATTTACAGACCCTCACCGATGGAACCCCGCAGACGGACCATCGGTGAGTCGACGGCAGCCCCTCCCTCCATCCTGCACTCAGTCGTCTTTGTCAGAGACTGTGCAGGTGAGGGTTCCTTAGAAATCAACTAAGTGTGGGACGACTGTAGCCTCGACGCCCCGTCGAGCCACTGACGCTCCGTCAACCATCAACAGTCGTATGTAATAGTATCTAGGTAAGAGAGAGAATTCTTGAATCTTTCTAAGTGTGGGATGACGGTGGAATTGATGCCCCGTCAAGCCACTGACGCCCCGTCGTCTCCTTCGTCGATGTATACTGTCAGGCAGTGTTGCATCCAAGCTTCAAGGGTCTTTCTCAAGGGACCTTGTTTGGTCCTTCGGGTGTCGTACCCGGACGTTTCAATCATGAAACATTCCTCACATGTGTTACACCAATTTCTACCAACTTTCGTTCGAATCCGACTCTTATAACCAGTCAAATGGCTAAGACACACTAGCCCCCTTATGAACCAACTTTCGTGACGTCGTGGACGTTTCTTGAATATTTTGGTTCTTAGACACCTTAACCACTCTATATGCACCTAATTTGACTTAGAAAAGTGATTAGACCTCATGGAGATTAGGATAAGTTTTACAACATGCCTTGGAATTTTTGAAATATTACAGAGATATTAGCCAATTTTCTATATACGAACATGTAAAATACATGTTGGAGTGTCATACCCCAATCCAAGATTCATTGACCAAGAAATGTACCAGCAAGGAAGACCCTAAGTAAAAATAAGTACGGTGAATATAGATCCTCAACACAATTCATTAGGTACTAGGCATCAAAGTGTCAAGCCTAGTACCATAGCACATGATCATTTAAAATGATCATGTAAATTAAGCAGTTTCCAAGGACATGGTGAGGATCCTTGGGACAATAAGTAAATATTACAAATAGGACATCAAGAATAGTTAGTTTGTAAAGTACAACCAACCCATGTGCAAGCACCTCGCTAAGTGGGAATCGGCCATAAAGAGGGGACCACCCTAACCGAATTCGGTTAGGGTAGTTAAGGGGCAGCATGTGCGGACGGGTCCCTCCAGGTGGGTCCTAACTTCCTAACCAACTCTAGGTCCTAACTAACTGTCCTAACTAGCTAAATAACCTAGGACTAACCGAAATGGACCCACTAGTGCACCCGACAACCTAGGACTAAACCGGGTTGACACTAACCTAGTACTAGTTGAATAGACAACCTAGTACCTAACCTAGGATGGTCCAAAAGATTAGTTATGGTCCTAAAAACTTAGGGGTACTTTAGTAATTCCCCTATGTTACCTAATTAATTAATTTAGCCACTTAATTAATTAATTTAAAGGGGCAAAACCGAAATCACAAAGCAATTTCAAGATTTCGGTTAAAACAAGAAAAAAAAACTAGTATCTAACCTATGATGATCCAAAGGATTAGTTAAGGTCCTAAAGACTTAAGGGTACTTTAGTAATTACCTTAGGTCACCTAATTAATTAAATTAGCAATTTAATTAATTAGTTTAAATGGTCAAAATGAAATCCTTACAGTAACCTAATATAATTCAAGAAACATCCTAGTACTTAACCTAGGATGGTCCTAAAGGTTGGATTATGGTTCCAATGACTTAGGGGTACTTTAGTACTTACCCTAGGTCCCTACATTTATTATATTGAGGATTTAATTAATTAATATAGAGTCAAAATATTGACCGAAACCATAGTCAACACCAATTTCAAGATTTTTGGTCCTATCAACATTTTCCTATGTTTACTCAACTTAGGAGGGGCGTTTTGGTAATTGGTTAATTAGTTTATTTAATTAACTTATTAAACCTAAGTTTTATAATTCAATATCAGTTCCTAAACCTAAAAATCATGATCAAAACACTTAGGACAAAAATGCAAGAACGAGGCAGTAAACAAAGAACGCTAAAACAAAAAAGTTCCATCGACGTTCTAGGGCAATGCCAAGGTTTCTTCAAGGTCTCATTCAAGGTGATCTTAGTAGATTAAATTATACATAAGGTATGGGTTTCTCTCCTGGACTTCTTTCTCCAACAGAACTTTCATTCCAACGATTTAAAGATCTTGAAAACTAGGGTAGTTCTCGTGTTATCATCGCACTCCTTGTCCCTAGTATACTTTCTGATTCCATGTTGAATAGGTTAGAGATCATGTTGTTGGGATGTGGTGCAAGCTGATCTTATGTGTAATGCTCTTGAATTACTAAGGTCGATTAATCTATGAAGTTGTGATCGTATAAAGTTAAGTGCTTAAAACGTGAATCACGAATCGATGATGTGTTAATTACACCCGTAATTATTTAAGTGTTGATGTAATTGTCCGAATGTTGTCTTGCTGTTATTGTGACGATATCAAGATGCTAAAGTCATCAAATATTAATATGGTGATGTCCAATATGTCTTAAAAACGTTACCCTAAAGTCATGAACTAGGAATTGGCTTAAAAGACAACTATGAAATCACATCTTGAATGAATTGACTATCTGATGCCAATAAAATTGGCTAACACTACTTTGTCAAAACGAATGCATGCTAATGGATAGGAGCTTATGTAAATGATTGAAATATTGGCTAAACGTTCATACATATTCAATTTAAATATGAACATACGTAAAATTGGCTTATGCCAATAAAAATGATTTGCTAGTTTAACATCCCAAATGTTGAAGCCAATACTAATCATATGCCAATCTTGTGTAGTTAGAATATCAAATGATATTATAAGAACTTCTAAAGTAAGTCAATGAATCCATAACCAAGGGCATGCCAGTCATTGGGACTACTCCCAACATTCTCTAAAAGAATGAACTATGAACATATTTAACTCATTGGAAAAAGTGCTCATCGTCCATAAACGATGAAATGAATCTACTACACTAAAGTAAAGAAGTAACGTGAGTTATAACATAAATAAAGGGGTCTAAACTAAATAAATGACAAGAATGGGGTGTTAAAGAAAGTGAGACAAGTCTTATATACACCTAAGCTACTATGTTAAAGGAATACTCACGAATGAACGTGTTAAAATGTGTGAGACTAGTCTCATTCACACCTAAGGATGATATGTAAGGACAATTCACATTTCATCAATGTAAAGTAAGTATGATATGTAAGGACAATTCACATTTCATCAATGTAAAGTAAGGATGATATGTAAGAACAATTCACATTTCATCAATGTAAAGTAAGGATGATATGTAAGGACAATTCACATTTCATCAATGTAAAGTAAGGATGATATGTAAGGACAATTCACATTTCATCAATGTAAAGTAAGGATGACAAGTCATCAAAAGAGAAAGTAAATCTCAATCTAGAAGTAAGCTTCCATAATGCTTGAGTCAACTCTAAAAGATAAAGAAGATAATGAAAGTGAGAAAAGCACCGATAGACTAGTTATGAGCATGTGCTTGCACGTGTAAGTGTCATGTGACGAGGCTACCACTGAGGTGGATAAGTAGTCTCATTAGGTCCCTAGTCTTCGAACTAGGTCTAGCCAACATAGGAACTAGCCAGTGGTTTCCACCTAAGCGAGCTAGGCATGTTCGATTTCAGTTTGGTCGGTGATTCCACCCCTTTCCGGTGTGGGGAAGACACTGGATTTCATGTTTAGCTCACGTGATCTATGTCGGTTAATGCTCACAATATGTTGTTTGTTCATTATAGTCGTGATCCACTCTTTTTTGGTATGGAGTGAACACTTGAGATTGATTCGCCTTAGCCGGGGATCACCCCTTTCCATGTGTGGGGCAGACATTGGATTTCATGAGTAGCTCACATGATCGCAATACATTTTAACAGGTGAATCACCCCTTTCGGTGTGGGGCAGACACTGGATTTCATGTTAGCTCGCATGATCTTATTCCCTATGATGTCTCTATGAAAGTGAGAATGATGATGATGATGGAACGTATGTTCAAAGTGAGCAATGAAGAAGAGCTTAAGAATGTCAATTACCAATGTCACACTCATGAAGTTTCAGCAAATAATGGGCAAAGACAAATAATATTGGCTTATAATGACTTCTTATATGATGCCAATAAAGGAAAGTAGAAACGTAATGTTGATTAAATACCTCATAACTTCCCTAAGATGAAAGTAATGAAATAAATGGAATGACCAATAGAGAATGTCTTATGAAACGTAATGAATATATAGTGTAAAGAATGACTCACTATAAGGTAGGAAAATCATTCCTTAGTCCTTGGAATAATTAAATCGATTCATTATGGGTATGGGACTACAATGAATCATTGCACTTGTAAGTAAAACATAGGACCAACGGAATTATTTAACTACACAACAACAAGAAGAAAAAGACTGAAAAATAATCTAAGTGTCAAAAATGGAGCTCTAGGGTTAGGAAGATCAAATTTTCAAATCTTTGCTCAAGTTGTTCTAAAATTATGTTAATAATACTAATCTCTTGTAATCATATAGGAAATGATTTGTGTGCTTTGAATGCATTATAATACATCATATTCATACCATAATTCACAACTAACGAATTAGGAAAGTCTAATGACTAGACTTTACAGAAATGGCATGTTGCTTAGGAAGAGCTTTCATTGATCATGCATAGATTTATGTGTATGTGTGCATACACCCATACTTAGTACAACTGGTGTACTAACCTCCTACTCTTTACTATTTTTATAGGTGCAGGTCAAGGGCAGATTGACGACACTTGCAGCGGTTTGGACTTCACCGTTTCTCCAAACCATTTGGTAGGTCCTCATGATTTCGAGGATGCTACAGTGTTAGTCTAGCCTTAGTTTTAGTCATAGCTAGTGGATGTTTTCCCTAGCATTTATTTTGTACTTTCATTTCGAAGCTTCGTAATAACGCCGTGTTTGGCAAACTGTCTATGATATATTTATCTTCAGTTTCTTATTCTTTATGATAGATGGTTGTTCTCTTATATTGTGCTTAGTATATGATGTAAATATGTAATGATTATATGAAGTCTAAGTAAACTTCATACATATAAGAAGTGCTAAATTTTATGCAAATTTAACTAGATGAATGTGATGAATGCAAGATGAGGCTTGTCTGCGACCTCTGAGAGGTCAACGACGCCTGTGGCGATTCGGATTCAAGAATCCGGGTCATTACAAACTTGGTTTCAGAGCATGATGTTAAAGTACCTAGGAACTAAAGCTCAATACAACCACGTTATGTAGTTTCTGACTTATGGTTGTGAAGCGCATCACAATCATGATTCAGAGACTATATAATGCAAGGAAATCTTCCCTTCTTCTACTCTTTATCGTGCTATCTAGAGCTTTGACACTTTTTGTCATTATAAGAATCTAACTTCCTTCTTGTGTGAACGCGTAGAAGAATACACACACAAGAATTAGGATGGTCAAGTTTTCTAAGGCGCCAGACTCAAGATCTGGCCTTCCCAAGAAGGGAAGTGATGGAAATTCCCAGCGTGGCCGAAAGACGTGTAGTAAGTCTGGTCGTTCGCATGGAGGTGAGTACATGGTAGATTCAAAATGCATGCCACGGGTGTTAATGAAGAGGAGGAGGCTAAGTTGGCTGCATATAAGCTCAAGGATGTGGCTCAGGTATGGATTGTCTCCATAAGTGTTATGCTACGATAGATTGTCGAAACAGGGTAGTGAGGCTTCAGTTTCCAAATGAGTTAGAGCTGGAATGGGAAGGGCGTGGTTCAAATCCAGTAGGCCAAATCATTTCACATTTAAAATCCAATAATATGATATCTAAGGGGTATTTATACCACTTAGTTAGAATCAATGACTTAGAGAAAGAAGTCCCTTCATAGACTCTGTGTCAATAGTGAATGAGTTTCAATAGGTCTTTCCAGAGGATTTACCAGGAATCCCTCCTGAACGTGAGATTGATTTGGTGTTGACTTAGATCCCAACACCAAACCAATTTCTATTCCTCCATATAGGATGGCACCAGCCGAACTCAAAGAGTTCAAGTTGCAGTTAAAAAGATTTACTTGATAAGGGCTTCATCCAGCCGAGCATATCCTCATCGGGTGCTCCAGTGTTGTTCGTAAAGAAAAAGGATCGAACGCTTAGAATGTGTATCTATTATCGAAAACTCAATAAAGTAATTATAAAGAACAAGTATGCTCTTCCTAGAATCGATGACCTCTTTGACAAACTCCAAGGTTCAAGTTTCTTTTCCAATATAGACCTTCGGTCTGGCTACCATCAGCTTAGAGTGAGGCGAGAAGACGTCCCTAAGACTGCTTTCCTTACTAAATATGGACCTTATGAATAGGGTCTTCCGTGAGTACCTTGATTCCTTCGTCATAGTATTCATAGATGACATTCTCATATACTCTAAGTCTAAATAAGAGCATGAGGTACACTTAATAAAGACATTGCAAGTACTCAGAGAACATCAGTTGTATGCAAAGTTTAGCAAATGTGAATTTTGGTTGAGATCAGTGACCTTTCTTTGTCATGTTGTGACCGACCAAGGTGTTGAAGTTGATCCTAAGAAGGTTGAGGCGATGAAGAATTGGCCGATACCCCTTACTCCTATAGATATTCAGAGGTTTCTGGGTTTAGCCAATTATTATCGCAGGTTTTTAAAAGGGTTTTCCACTGTTGCTGCACCATTTAGCGAATTGACCAAGAAGAAGGCAAAGTTTGAGTGGTCCTAGAAATGTGAAAAGAGTTTTCAAGAACTCAAGGACCGACTCACTTCAGCCCCAGTATTGACGTTGCCGAGAAGTGGTGAGGGGTACGTTGTATATTGTGATACTTCCCGAGTAGGTTTGGGATGTGTTCTCATGCAGAATGGTAAGGTGATTGCATATGCATCAAAACAATTGAAAATCCACGAAAAGAACTACCCTACTCACGATCTTGAACTAGCCGCGGTTGTCTTTGCGTTGACGATGTGGAGACATTATTTATATGGTGTACATGTTGATGTGTATAGTGACCATAAGAGTCTTCAGTATGTACTCACGCAGAGGGAGTTGCATCTTCGTCAGAGGAGATGGATAGAACTTATCAAGGATTATGACATGAGTGTGTACTATCACCCAGGTAAGGCCAACGTGGTGGCCAATGCATTGAGCAGACTGAGCATGGGCAGAGTTTCATATATTGATGATGAGAAGAAGGAGCTGGTTAAAGAGGTGCACCAATTGGAAAGATTGGGTGAACGGCTGACAGATGCACCAAGTGGGGGTGTTTCGGTTCACTCAAGTTTCGAATCCTCATTTGTTGTAGATGTTAAAGCCAATCAACACCTTGACCCAGTACTCATGGAGTTGAAAGACTCAGTATTGAGTAAGTTGAATGAGTCATTATCGTTATGTGGAGATGGCGTACTCAGATATCAGAACAGATTATGTGTGCCCAATGTGAATGATTTGAGGTCAAGTATTTTGGTCGAAGCTCATGATTCCCGATATTCCATCCATGCAGGTGCCACCAAAATGTATCAAGACCTTAAAGAGGTCTATTGGTGGGAAGGAATGAAGAGAGATATCTCTAAGTTCATGGAGGAGTATCCGAACTGCCAAAAGTTTAAGGCCGAACACCTGAAGCCTGGGGTCTCACTAGTGAGATCCCAACGTGGAACTGGGAGGCTATCAATATGGATTTTGTGGTTGGTATGCCAAAGACTAGGAAACTACATGATTCCATTTGGGTTATTATTGACATAATGACCAAGTCCGCTCACTTTATACCTTTGAAGTCTACCTTCAAGGCCGAAGACTATGCCAAGATTTATATAGATGAGTTAGTGAGATGGCATGTCATTCCTCTATCTATTGTTTCGGACAGAGGTGCTCAATTCACTTCTCATTTCTGGAAATCTTTCTAGAAAAGTTTGGGTACACAGGTGAAGCTTAGTACTGCGTTCCATCAGTAGACAGATGGGCAAGCAGAGCGTACCATCCAGACCGTTGAAGACATATTGAGGGCATGTGTTATTAACATCAAGGGGAGTTGGGATGATCATTTACCCGTGATAGAGTTCTCATTCAATAATAGCTACCATTCCATTATTGGAATGGCACCTTTAGAAGCATTATAAGGCCAAAGATGTAGATCTCCAATTGGTTGGTTTGAAGTAGGAGAATCGGCCATCCTTGGTCCCGAGATCGTGCATGAGGCGGTGGATAAGGTGAAGATGATTAAGGATATATTGTCTACTGCTTACAGTCGTCAAAATTCCTATGCTGAAAACAGAAAGAGAGCTCTTGAGTTTGAAGTAGGTAATCAAGTCTACTTGAAGATATCACCCATGAAAGGGGTGACGAGATTTGGTAAGAAAGGGAACATAAATCCAAGGTATATAGGTCATTACGAGATCTTACAGCGAGTAGGAAATGTTGCCTACGAACTGATGTTACCACAAGACTTAGCTTTGGTCCATCCAATGTTTCACGTATTGTTGCTAGAGAAGGGTCTAGGCAATCTAACGTCCATCCTACCCATCGAAGGGTTAGGAGTCTATGGGAATCCTTCTTTATGAAGAGGTTCCAGTTGCAATTTTAGTTCGTCAAGTAAAACGAATGAAGAACAGAGAGGTTCTCACCGTGAAGGTGTTATGGAGGAACAACCTTGTTGAGGGGGCAAAATGGGAGGTCGAGGCCTATATGAGATCCCGTTACCCTCACTTGTATAGTTCTTGAGGTTAGATATACTCTTCCTAAGTCTGGTTTTGTTTAAGAAACTCTAAGTTTAAGTGCTTTAGTCGATTTGGTGTTATAGGTCACTAATTGTATGTCTTATAAAAGCAGTATGTGAGTGAAAACGAAGTTATGTTTGCATTTCATGTGCTGTTTTTGTATAGCATAGACATGTTTCCTGTGTTGCATGATTTGTGATGTGCATTAAGTTAAGTGTGATTGAGAAGGAAATTCCTCAATCTCAAATAGGAAGCTTCAGATAAGCTTTAATGATATACATCATCCAAATAAGTGTGAATAAGATATTCACAAAAGAGAAACGTTTAAGCATGATAAAGTAACTTTCAAAAATCACCCACTTTGTCTAAGTGATGTGTAAGTGTCATTCGGGGACGAATGTTCCTATGGGGGGGATAATGTAATATTCGAGAAAATCATATCTCTAATGAAGAGACCAGTATGCCCTTAGGATAGCCTATTAGGGGTACATAGGCACCCTAATGCCCAATATTGAGAAATATTGGGCATAGTATAGAAAAATTGGCTAAGAGATATTAGCCAATTTTCTATATACGAACATGTAAAATACATGTTGGAGTGTCATAACCCAATCCAAGATTCATTGACAAAGAAATGTACTTGAAAAGAAGACCCTAAGTTAAAAATAAGTACGGTGAATATAGATCCTCAACACAATTCATTAGGTACTAGGCATCCAAGTGTCAAGCCTCGTACCATTGCATATGATCATTTAAAATGATCATGTAAATTAAGCAGTTCCCAAGGACATGGTGAGGGTCCTTGGTACAATAAGTAAAATATTCCAAATAGGACATCAAGAATAGTTAGTTATTAAAGTACAACCAACCCATGTGCAAGCACATGGGCAAGTGGGAATCGGCCGTAAGGAGGGGACCACCCTAACCGAATTCGATTAGGGTAGTTAAGGGGCAACATGTGCGGACGGGTCCCTCCATATGAGTCCTAACTTCCTAACCAAATCTAGGTCATAACTAACTGTACTAACTAGATAAATAACCTAGGACTAACCGAAATGGACCCACTAGTGCACCCGACAACCTAGGACTAAACCGAGTTGACACTAACCTAGTACTAGTTGAAAAGACAACTAGTACCTAACCTAGGATGGTCCAAAAGATTAGTTATGGTCCTAAGAACTTAGGGTTACTTTTGTAATTACCCTAGGTTATCTAATTAATTAATTTATCCACTTAATTAATTAATTTAAAGGGGCAAAACTGAAATCACAAAGCAATTTCAAGATTTCGGTTAAAACATGAAAAAGAAAACCTAGTACCTAACCTATGATGATCCAAAGGATTAGTTAAGGTCCTAACGACTTAAGGGTACTTTAGTAATTACCTTAGGTCACCATATTAATTAAATTAGCAATTTAATTAATTAGTTTAAATGGTCAAAACGAAATCCTTACACTAACCTAATATAATTCAAGAAACATCCTAGTACTTAACCTAGGATGGTCCTAAATGTTGGATTATGGTTCCAATGACTTAGGGGTACTTTAGTACTTACCCTAGATCCCTAAATTAATTAAATTGAGGATTTAATTAATTAATATAGAGTCAAAATGTTGACCGAAACCATAGTCAACACCAATTTCAAGATTTTCGGTCAAGTCAACATTCTCCTATGTTTAGTCAACTTAGGAGGGGCGTTTTGGTAATTGGTTAATTAGTTTATTAAATTAACTTATTAAACCTAAGTTTTATAATTCAATATCAGTTCCTAAACCTAAAAATCACGATCAAAACACTTAGAACTAAAACGCAAGAACGAGGCATTAAACAAAGAATGCTAAAACGGAAAAGTTCCATCGACGTTCTAGGGCAATTCCAAGGTTTCTTCAAAGTCTCGTTCAAGGTGATATTCGTAGATTAAATTCTACATAAGGTATGGGTTTCTCTCCTGGACGTCTTTCTCCAACAGAACTTTCTTTCCAACGATTTAAAGATCTTGAAAACTAGGGTTTTTCACGTGTTCTCGTCGAACTCCTTGTCACTAGTATCCTTTTCGATTCCATGTTGAATAGGTTAGAGATCATGTTGTTGGTATGTGGTGCACGCTTATCTTATGTGTAATGCTCTTGAATTATTAAGGTCGATTAATCTATGAAGTTGTGATCGTATAAAGTTAAGTGCTTAAAACGTGAATCATGAATTGATGATGTGTTAGTTACACCCGTAATTGTTTAAGTGTTGATGTATTTGTCCGAATGTTGTCTTGCTGTTATTGTGACGTTATCAAGATGCTAAAGTCATCAAATATTAATATGATGATGTCCAATATGTCTTAAAAACGTTACCCTAAAGTCATGAACTAGGAATTGGCTTAAAAGTCATGAACATTTACAATTACAGTGAGCTTATTTCAGGTTTACAGTGAACTCTCTCATTTTAATTTAACTCATTATTTTCTCAAGTAACCCTCTAGTGATGCTTGGTGCAATGTATAGACATTCTCCATAACACTATCGACACTCAACCATCACTTCAAGGCCACTAGGGAATCATGCATACAACCTTCATTAACCCAACACATGCATTCATAGAAGTATTTCATATAATAAGATACCTAACTCACATTTCACCCAAAATACTTTAGGGACCACATAGAAAGACTCATTACAAAACCATACAAGTCAAGACTTCAAACATAATCATAGCAAGGCAATATTAACATTAACATACTTTGACATCACCTTATAAGAACCACTTAGAACCCTACTCGTGATCCCTTCCTAAAACTACTTGTGCAATGTACATGTGAAGTCCCATAACCTCACACATACTAAGTAAACCTACAAAGAGACTACAAGACAAGCATAGACACCATCTTTCATGACAAGCAATACTTCATCATATAGTCAATATGACCTATACTATGCATATAAGGAAAGACCACACCGCATAAACTTAATAAGACTCCTACCATGCATATCATCACAACAAGTAGACAACACGACAATGTCATGTCTAAGGAACGTAAACATAATCATATACATTACAACACCTTCCTAGAAATCCATTCAAGAGCTACTTGTGCAATGCATAGGTGAAGTCCCATACCCCACCTACACTAAGCAACTTCCCTTAGGTTATCCTAGTTAGGGTCCTTTACTTTACTTCCATTGTCCATTTTACATTAGGGAAGTTATAGCCTTAACCGACACTAAGACCATGGGTGCTAAACATGGAATTTGGTGTTGTAGAGCCTTACACCAAAGAAAGGTGCTCTTACCTAGACAAGGTAGAACATTAACACATTCTAGCATATTAGGTGATATCACTTGCTAGATCCTATGTGGCAAGCATAGTTTATGGAACTAAGATATATACATAACCCTCTACATGCTCATTAGCATTGGAGCCTCATCTCATGAGAAACCATGGGTTAATCTTCCTCAAGAAAAGTCAACATCTCAAGTGGAAACATAGGTGAATTTTCCTCCAAGGAAAGTCAACACCTTATAAGGAACAAATGGTGAATCTTCCTCCAAGGGAAGTCAACACCTTATAAGGAACCAATTGTGAATCTTCCTCCAAGGGAAGCCAAAACCTCTCATTGTAAAGTTCACTCGGTGCTAAGCTAAGTTCCTTTTATTGAAAAGCCTTTATTACATTACTTTATAAAATATAGGATTAGGAGAGGTAACCCCTCATATGCTTAGGTCATAGGTTATAGATGAGAGTTCATCAACCTAAGTCATGTGAGAAACCCTTTCACATGGACATAGCATATTCAAGAACCTATCTAGTTTACGGTACTCTTGGGAACACCTTCCAAGCGCCCCTCTTTTGACTAGATCATCATACATGTGTGTGTATGTGTTCATATATGTGAGCAAGCCTTTCATATAACACAGTAGTTTCATACATGTTTATATATCAATGCATAAGTCTATAGGTGTAAATATATGAGAAATCCTTTCATATAAACAATTTAAGACATTATACATATTCATAATATAACCATGCATTCATATTCATATACGTAGAAAACCAAACCTTGGAACTATGCTATCAAGGCACACATGTGCAATGCATAGACAAGGTCACATACCCTTGCCTATACTAGTACACCTATCAAGTCATCCTAGTTAAGGGATACATATCATACTTCATCAGAATATACTTAACATGCATAGTAGTAGACATTACTCCATATGAGAATTATCCTTTCATTTGACACCATGAACCTATACTACTTTAATAAGCATGCATGAGGTGTGAATGATAGGAACAAATATCACAATACACATTTAAGTCCGTTAAACCATAGACAACTCATATATAGAGTAATAGGAACTATATACCACATACCAACCATCATAGCATAGCAGGTAAGACATATTCATCATTTACATCTAAGACCCCTAATCATGCTTAGACCATCCATTAATATAGAGGTTCATAGGTATGCATCATACCACACAATAGCACTCAAACATCAACTTGTAGACTATACCTACCCCTAACATAGTCACTTGAACGTATAGGAAACATCATCAATATAACCTAGATCATAAACTAGCATTGGAGACTACGAACAATACTTCACATTGTGTGATCATCATAACCACTATTTCAAGATATAATTTCCTTAAAGGCCATGATCACAACACACAAAGACATACAAGGCTACATCAACTAGTCATACTGTAAGAAGAGTAGAGAGAATAGTGAAAAGTTACAATTTTCTCCAAGATTTGATCATCATGATCAATTCAAACAATTCAACATAAATACATGTATAAAAACAGTAGCTAAAGGAACCATTTCATAAATAAAATCATACTTTAATTTACCATAGAATCGAGATCACATTGAAGCTACATTAGCAATCTAGAGAATATAGGAGAATTATAGACTAATCTCATTCAAGCCATCTAACCTTGATCCACATGGATCAATCATCAAAAATTCACCATCAATATACTATTTAGACATTAGATATAAGCAATTCAACATGCTAGAATCATAATTCAATCAATACAAAGTGAAGATCACAATGCCCATAACATAGGCTAATTTCAGAATTGGAGAGAACATGGGTCCATCATTAAATTGGATTGATATTCATCTTAAAAACAATATATATATCATTAATTTATCATAAACATGCTTTCGAAATCAATTTGAGAAAGAACTCATGGCTAGATTGGAAATTGGGAATTTTGGTCTTTGAATCATATGTGAAAATCCTTGACTGACTCCTTAGATGAATGGATAACTAAGTATGAAGGATCACCATACCTTATTTATTTAATACCCATGATAAATTTGATAAGAAACCATGAAAATCCTCCCAATAGCTTGAACTTGAGTTTTCCCTCCAATGGAGGTTTGAGAGAATTTGGAGAAGAAGAGTGATTTGGGATTTTTGATTTTTATATTGGGTTTTGGGGTTTTGACTTGAAAAAGGGATTAAATAAGTCATAAAATCAGTGTATAACCTTCCCTTTAAGTTACTAAAACACCCTATGCTTATTGGGACATTTAGACATGTCAAAATTGACTTAAAAACGACGCAACCAAATCTGGGAGTGGGTTGCACGTCGCGGGGCAGCCTTCCAATTCTGCACCAAATAATTTTTGTGACAGTGAGGTGAGTGCTAGGCGCGCGTCGCATAGGTCAAGTCCAAATAATGTCTTGCTCGCTGCCTTGGGCAGCCTCTTGTCCAATGTTTGGGTCCTCCTTGGGGGCCTTTCGGGTGGTCCCCGGGGAGTCATACCCGGACGTTTTGACCCTTAACATGTCTATTAAGGTACTAGGGTCAACTACACTTACTTTACACTCCAAACAACACATTAAAACAAGGCCAACATACAAGGACACACTAGCACACCTAAAAGGCTAACTTTCGAACCTCTTGGACGTTCTTGATTGTTTGACCTCCAAACTTCATGAAAGTTAAAAAAATACCTATAAAAATCATTATAACTCATATAAGGACCTCATGATACCATTACAAACACATAAGCACATAAAAACAATTAAGGCCCTTTGGAGACTAGTCGTCGAACGTCTTAGTCGTCCCTTGACGTTTTACTTCCAAATCATGTCAATTAAGTATACATACTATAAAACACTTAATGAATATATTTTAAAACCTTTTTAGACACATGTGAGGCTCTAATCACCTTAATTCATTTTCGGGGTCTTATAGTACTCAAGCACACTCATACCTACTTGACGAAGGTTGATGAACTCTTCCACCTTAGCCTCTATTTTCTCCCTTCGGAAGAACCTATCAATAAAAGCCCTCCTAATGACTTCCCAACTTATGGGACTAACTCTCAAAACCCTATTGTCCCTCCATTGAGTATACTAAGTTTGGGCCACATCTTTGAGTTGATATGCAGCTAGCTCGGCCTATTCATAGAAGTCACTCCCATAGCATATAAGATCTTCTAAACTTCATCATGAAAGTCTTGGGGGTCTTTATTTACTTCAGACCTAAAGAACATTGGAGGGTTTTGTCATGACCGGGGAGCACCCACTAGAAGTAACACGGCGTACTTGACCTCTCGGAGGTCTTCCACAAGCCCCTAGACATCTTTCATTGCATAGACATAGAAATTTAGGGAAAATTTAAATCTTTTCATAGCACATTATATGCTAGAACATAAATTCATATATATATATATATATATCACAGGTACATAATTTGACTCTACGTCTCTTCTTCCATCTTAGACTCAACATGAATAGAGTAGAATGGGGACACAACCCTTAACATCATAAAATAATAATCTAAGCTATGACATAAACTTAAAGAACATCTTGACATAGGAAGTCCTTGAATCATAAGGATCCTTTTCTTTGAACTTGGGAGATCTATCCAAGCTCTTCACTTAAGAGACATTCTCTAGCAATCACCACCTAAACTTTTTTTTTAAAAGATGAAGAATAATGTTATTAGTACAAGAATGCACTAAGTATGGTAACCTGCAAAAACATGCATATAAAGATGACATTTAGTTAGAAATCATGCATCATGTCTTTTTAGTCAAACTTCATGATCATTGCTACAATAAGTACAATATAGTTCACATACATCATATAGACATGGACAGTATTCATAATAGCACATAAAACCACTTATCACGTTTTGAGGCACATTCATTACATACAACACATTTCCTCATTTTTTTACCTTAACTTATTTCCTTAAGCAACCCTCAAGTAGTACTTAGTACAATGTATCACCTTAATGTCACCCAAGATGTTCTGTCATAAATATGCTTCATTAACACAACCACATATATTCATAAAGTCATAAGAACATCATAAGACATAAGATTCACATATAACCATCACCTAAGACAACCCCCAAGTCACACTAGTGCAATGTTTAAGTAGAATTCCATAATACTGATTACACCAAGTGTTCCTAAGAAGTAACCCTAGACTAGGCATATCATATTCAACAAGTTATAACACCTTCATTTATCACTAGACATAACACCATATACTTTATAGCATCATATAAGGACTCATTCCTTTACTACAACTTTAGTCATGACTTATTTAGTTCATATTATAGGTAAACCACTCTCACAACCACTTCACATGCTTACTTGTGAAATGTATACATGGATTCCCATACATCCACATATACTAGGTAAACTCAGTTACTTCAACATGTATTCATACCAAACATACATCACATAAGTCTTTATTTCATAGGAGGTTCCAATCCTATCATTTCTTGAAGTCCACTAGTGATATGAATGAGTAAGGTCTATAGTCCTACCTATACTAAGTAAACTTCTCAAGGAAATACAATTATAGTTCATATTCTTATCTTAATTCATTTCTTAATTTTCAAGAGACATAGAAATAATCGACATAGACCATGTGAGATACATGGAAACCGATGTCGTACACCCCCACACCAAAAAAGGCGTTTAACTTTCCAAGGCACAACCTACATAATAGCTATCTAGGTGGATCAATTATCTATAACCTATGGGGGCACATAGTCATGGAATAAGGAGATTGTTACTAGAAAGCTTGACTTGCTAACGTAGAGGTTTCTATCTGATGAGACAACATCTAAGTTGGGAACCCGGACTTGATAACGTGAAGGTTCTCTTGTGGGAAGTCGTACTTACTAAATCTGAAGCGACATCTCTCATTTTCATGTTCAGTCGGTGCCTAGCTAAAAATCTCTTTTTAAACATCCTAAAGCCTTTCGTTAACATTAGTTCATAAAGTAGGCTTTAGGGACTTGATCTCTCATACATGATATATCTCAAATGTTTCTAAGATGATAATGTCCTTTCATCATAGAACCAATATTATGTGAGGATGTACTTTAACATAATTCTACCATTCATACATTCATGTGTACGCGCATTCATATGTGAGAATTACTTTCACGTTAACACCTCTAGGCATAACATGCTCATAAATCATTAATCATATACTTTAAATGCATAGAAATAGACAATGATGCATAGGAGAACTATCCTTTCCTTAGTCACCATGCCCAAAGAAGGTGGACAATACCACTCAAGAGTATTTCATAAAGAGAGTTAATAATGAGACCAACTTACCATTCTTCCAAAGCTTTGACACCTATTTACAATTTACTCAACAATTCATCATAAAATAGCCCTTAGGGCAGTAGCTAAACCTCAACATAAATCCAAAGAAATCAAAACTCATAGGCTACAAAATCATGCTCACTCAACCCATTTCTTAAGCCAAAATTTGATAAAAAGCTTTAACATGTTTTCGTTGAAGTTTTAGCATTTAAAATCACCAACTAACATTAGAAACATCATATTTTAATCATTTAAAATTTTTTCATGCAATACCCATATTTAGAGTTAAAGATAGAAGAAGTTAGGTTTGAAAACCCTTTTTGAAAATTTATTAGAAAGGACTCCTTCAATGGAAGAGAGTTCAACGATGACTACCATACCTCAAATAGAATAAACCCCACTGATTTTGATGAAGAAATCGACGACCAAAAGTCCTCCTATCTCTTTCATGACTTCTAGCTTTTATGGAGTCCTCAGAGAGTTTTCTTGAGGGAAGGGTTTTGGGTTTTATGAAATGAAGTCTAAAAATAGGTCATATGGTTTAAAACATCTTAATATACCTAAAAGGCCCTAAAAATAACTTCCTGGGTTCATAAAAGACTTGGGGTGAATTTACCAAACACCCCAAGCCAAAACAGAAAAATGATAGCTTTTCGCAGGCAACACCAATGACTCCCAACAAATGGACCGTTTGTCCATCGACACCCCGTCGGTGGTGGTTCGTTGGTTGGGTATGCAACCTTCAAAATTTTTAGGCCAGCAGTTCCAATCGACTGACCAAGTCGACGAGTCATCGATTGGTCAACTGGCCGTCAACTGGTTCCCTTGGTCGACACTGCCTAGGCAATTTTGTGTCCTAGTCTTGGGCCTTTCACTAGGGCCCCTCATGGGTCCTTGGTGTGGTCGTACCAGGACGTTTAACCCCTATTCTAAGTCATCTAGGTATTTGTAATATTCCACACCAATTTCAAACAAAATGAACACGTAAAACACTAAAACACATCAAGACACATGATCACTTTCTAAGACATACCTTTCGAACGTTATGGACGTTCTCCAACATTTGACCTCCAAACGTTACCAAACTTCACACACTGCCTAAGAACATCAATGTAACTCATTTTAACACAAAACTAACTCACGAAACATTCACGAAGCTCTAGTTCACCTTAGTTTATTTAGGGTGTTACATCCCTTAACCCCTAACTAATTGACTAACCACCTAATTAATTATTTGAACTTACCTAATACATGGCAGTAAAACAGTGTCCTGACCTACGAGACCCCGACCTACGGACCGTAGGTCAGTTGACGGTACCTTGGATCAAACGTCTTGTACAACCATCGTTTTGGTCAGAGAGTGTCCAAAATGAATCCTTTGCCAAAATGGCCAAGTTTCCAACGACTGTGGCCATCGAACCCCCATTGATTGGACCACGCCCCGTCGATGGGCATTGTTGGTAGACACTGTCCATTTTATAGTTTTTTGCCAAAATTCAAGGGTACTCCTCAAGGATCCTTTGGTTGGTCTTTGGGAGTTGTACTCGGACGTTTCGACTATAAAACTTCTTTAATACATATTAGACACCTTACTACCAAATTCCATCAAATTGCGACTTCTAAACCTAGTCAATTAGGTTAAGGCACACTAGCCCCTCTTGAACTAGTTCCGAATGTCATGGACGTTCCTTGACATTTTAATTCTAAAACTTCCTAAATGACCTATCTACTTTATATTTGACCTTAAAATAGTATTAAACTCTTAGACTCTCATGTTAGATTCTAGATTAGGCTTTAGACTTCCAGAGTATTACATGTCCTATAGCCCTTAGCCATTCGTCTTCTATGGAGTTCTTCTTTGGGAAAGATAGAAAGTAGAGAGAAGGAAGAGTAATTTGAGTTTGGGAATTGTGAGTTGTTAAGTTCAGTTTAGGCTTAGGGTAGTTTATATAGTCACTTAACTAACTTAATTAAGAACCCCTTAACCCCTAATTAACTAATTAACTAATAAAATAAAATCACTTAAAACTTAACAGAAAAAGTTGGCCTAGCCTACGAGACCTCGACCTACGGTCCGTAGGTCAGTAAAAGGCCTTGCCCCCAACCGTCATGCACAATCGTTGTTTCGGTCAGAGTGTTTGCATTTTGGCCATTTAATGAAAATGGTTAAGTGTTGGTCGACGGATGCATCGACGCCCCATAAACAAGGCGATTCCCCGTCGTTTGGCAGGCGTAGGTGTTGTTGTCTACACTGCCTAATTTGCCAAGTTTGGGTCAAATGAAATGGTCCTCTCCGAGGACCCCTAGGGTGGTCATTGGGGAGTCATATCCATATGTTTCGACCCTAAAAATGTTCTAACACTACTTTGATACCTTTACACCAATTCTCATAAATTTCTGACTCCTAAAAACCCATGAAATAGGCTAAGGAAAACTAGCACCTCTATCACAAATCTCTAGACGTGATGGACGTTTCTTGATGTCTTGAATCTAAAACTTCCTAAATGACTGTAATACCTTATTTTAGGTCTTAGAACAATATTTCAAGTCTTGGATACTCATGTGAAGCTCTAGATTATGTCTTGGACTTTCGGAGTGTTACAAAGAAACATAACAGAATAACTTTCAACCTTGCATGATCATACCCCTATCTATATCTCACATTCAACACACTCATAACATCCCATCATGTTCATCATATCAACATCTTCCTATTCTATTAACATATTCATACTTCAAATGACATTATCATCAAGAATAGACCAACATAATTGAAGTAATGTATTTCATGACTTTGAAAGTCTTACCAATAGCCTCCAAGAAACTCATTCAAGACTTCACCACCAATTCCATAATATTTATCCAACAATCTAATCATCATCATCAAATAATGGTAAGTTAAACAATACAAAATCCAACTACATCATCCCTAATCATCAATCAACCTAATTCATAGCTAGGGTTAAGAGAAAAGGCACATGAATGGGATCTTCATGAACTAGATCAAAAACCCAATCAAAACATGATACAAGATAGTCGATGAAGAAACAATACTATCAACACCAATATATCAACTCATAACCTCATCATCTTCAAGCAATTTATCAACCAAGATCGAGGATTTAGGGAAGAACATGAATACAAATGAAATCTCAATTAAATAACATAAATTACTCATTATTATACTCATAAACAATCCTAAATAATCCTAATTCATCATAATTGATCACCATTTTACAGTTTAGAAAGAAACACATGTGTATACAAAACCCTTAGAAATCAACTATGAATGGATTACTTAGGGAAAGAAATCCCAGGAGTGAAGCATCTATACCTTGAGAAGACTTTCTGCACGATGTTGATAAGAAAGGTTGGAAACTTGGTCATCTTCCCCAACCTTTCAATGTTCTTCAATGGAGGTTGAGTAGAGAGAGAATTTAGAAAGAAGTGAGAGTGATTTGTGGAATCTATTTTGGTGGGTAATAATGACTTAAAACTGACTCTAAGTCAATACATAGTCATCCCCTAAATTACCCAAAAGACCCCTCACTTAATTGGGTCTTTTTGTGAAGTCAATTGACTTAAAAACGACGCGATCAAATCTGGGACTTGAGGCACTGAGCCTCATGAAGGCCACAAGTCGCGAGGAAATTTTTGCCTTCCAAGTGATGTTTGCGCAACGTGCGATGACCCTCACATCTTGGCTATTCACAGGCTGCTTTTGCAGTCTCCTTGCCAATGTTTGGGTCCTCTTCAAGGACCTTTTGTTTGTCCTTGGAGAGTCGTAACTGAATTTTTTGTCCCTATAATCATTATTTTAACTATTTAATGTATTTTGACAAGTTTTAGACTTCATATGATACTTCCAAACCTTCCCAAAACATACAGACGTCTACTAGTTCAATGTCACTAGTTTATAGACATCATGGTCGTCGTTTGACGTTTCGGCTCTAATACTTATAAATCAAGTTTATTACATTATTATAGGTCTGGAAACATCATTTTAATCATTATTTATCGGGTGATACTCTAGTCTATGTCATGGAACTTTCGGAGTGTTACACTTTGATCTCAAGGTCAAATACTTGGAGAAGCAATATGCATCGAATAATCGTTGGTTCAACATCCTTATTATTGAATAGTTACCTAATAGCTTCATTGTAGAGATCCTTTTTAAGAGATAATACAACTTGACAAGAAACCTAATTTAATACTTGCGACATTTAAAAGTGATATACTAATTTAATCTAGTTAAGGGATTGGATTCATTGGGAATAATTTAGTTAAGGATGTGAATCTTGCCCATTTAAACATTTATTTGAGGTCAAACTTAATATGGCACATAATTTTAACTTTTGACAAAAAAAACTCCCAAAATCAATTAAGCAAATAATTGACGAGCTTTTCATGCATATATTATCGTCACACTTAAGGAAGAAATAACAAGGATAAAACCATCTTCAGTGTAGCGAAATAGTCTGGTATACTTCACACAAAATTTCAAAACATATAGTAAATTAGTATATTACAAGACTTGGGTTTACACACCCAAAAAGATAAAACCGTATAGCCATACTTATGTTACAACCTATGGTGACATGACCAAATCAGCCCTCAAAATTTAATGTAAACATTCAATGCATATATTATGTAAAAGTCCCAAGGTTTATACAATATATAGATGCCTATATGAAAATGTGATCTTCCTTGAGTCTCTAAAATCTCCATCTCCGATGGTCAGCTTCATGCAACCTCTCAATCATTCCCTATGATAGAAATAACTATCTCTAAGCATATAGATTAGTCGTGCCAAAACTAAGATCCAGAGCTCTCAAATTCACCAAGTTATCATTATCAATTCAAGATAAGCACAACTTAAACAAAATAAGTAAATCAAGTAAACAATATACAAATAGTATCAAAATAGATATTTAAAGCTCTAATGTCAATAACGCTCATAACACAATTTTCCAAGAGGTTCAATAACAAGTATCGTCCAATACATACATCATGTCGTCACACCAAGCACGAGCAGGTATCAAGAAGGGCTTACACCATGTATCATGAAGGGTCAAAACCCAATAATCAAGAGAACCAAGAACCATATTAAAAATGGATTTCTAGTTCGTAGTTAAAATGGAAAACCCCCATTCTTAAGACGAACTAAAAATCCAGAGTCAAGATGGCTAATTATACGAATCAAGAGGCATGCCAATAGTGATAATGTCACAGCCACAAGAAGAACAAGGTCCCAACAAGAGTGCCAAGTGATCAAACAATCCGTGCAAGTGGGCGAGTTACACAAGAGTCTTTAACGTATTAAATGAAAACAACACGACAATGCAAAGTGACCAAGATAAACTTTCAGATATACCAGCAGGTAAAAATAGTACAAATTCAATTTATACACAAACCTCAGTACTTTAGACAAGAACCAGTCCAATACCACTTCAAGAGTTTAACCGTAGAACAATCAAAGTATGAAGGTCCTCAACTTATTCACGAGATTATCCAACCTTAAAAATACAATTAAATAACTTCTTTAATTCCTATTATATCAATAATGTCGAAATAGAATAGGATAATCAACACAAGTATGGTAAGCCTATACAACTACGACTATGCTCCAAGAACAGTGATTCTGGCCAGCCTAATACCTCATGTCGCAACTTAGAGTTTAAAAGGAAAAAGGTGAAACTGGACTTTATAACCTTCATGAAAGATGTAGGTACATCTATTAATCTTGCAAACAAACAAGAATCACCACAAAATATATTCTGTTCATAAAATATATATTCAAAACACTAATTCCAGAAGTTGGACAACACTTGTACTATGTTGCGTCAAATATTTTGAATACATAACAGAAAAATTAGAGTTTTGCACAAACATAAGAAATATAGAATTACTAATTATATTTTCAAATCATATTTATTCACTGTAAACAATGTTCTACTAGAAAAGATATGCTTACAATACAAAACACTACCTAGCTAAGAAACCGATTTTTATTCACTTACCAAAAAGAATTGTGTGTCTCGAATTCCAGCCAGAAGGACTTAGTTTTCCTATTGATTTTGAAGAACAACTTGATATATAATGTCCTAAGGTTCCTATTCTTCAAGTGAGACGAAAATCACAAGAGGAGGTGTGAAATATATAGCTATACAAATGATCCTCATCATATGGACAAATGTCACCAAAAGGGGCTGCCCAAAAAATTAGTGTGCTGCCCAAAAAGCATACATATATACATATATTTATGAACCTTATACTCACACATCCAATGTATATGTAAATACAATTAGAAAATCACGCAAATACCCCCATACAATACATTAATTTATGCTAACACTTATGTTGAGCAAGGTTGTAAGTATCGCAAAATTTCGTGTCCCCAAAATTAGAATAAATCATATTATAGTAATTAAGCAATGATGTATCGAAATGCAAATCTTGTTCTAGTATTTTAGGGGTGTTACATTCATGGTCAACTAAAACAATCACTTTCGTACCTAGCGAATATAATTTGAATTGTCGACAAATATTAGATCCATCATCTCCTTCTCAGTCACACTTTAATTAACTTGTGTAGAGTCAAATGTCTTGCTTGCATAATAGATAGAGTGTAACACTTTATACTTTCTTTGTCCCAACACTGCACCCATCGGTACGTCGCTTTCATCACACATGAGTTCAAATTGTAATACCGAATTAGGAACAATTAAGATGGGAGCCTCAATTAAGTTCCTCTTCAATATCTCAAAAGCTATTAAACGCATCTCATCAAAGTCAAACTTCACCTCCTTCTCCAAAAGACTGCACATAGGTGTTGCAACCTTGGAAAAATCCTTGATGAATGGCCAGTAAAAACCTGTATGATCAAGAAACTATGCACAACTTTTACAGAAATGGGAGGAGGCTATTTCTCAATAACTTCTACCTCAGTCTTATAAACCTCCAAGCCAGATTTAGACACCTTGTGTCCCAACACTATCCCCTCTCTTACCAAAAAACTACACTTCTCCCAGCTTAATACTAGGTTAGTGTCTTCACATCTAGCGAGGACTTTATCCAAATTCTAGATACATAACTCAAAAGACTTCCCAAAGAGTGAAAAATCATCCACAAATACCTCTTCAAATTCTTCCACCATAACATGAAAAATGGCCATCCTATGAACATGGTTTGTCGGCGTATTGGAAAGCCCGAATGACATGCGTTTGAAAGCATATGTGCCAAAAGGACATATGAACATGGAATATCAATGTAAGAAACAATATTACTCCTGCCCTGCTAGTCATTCAAGCATCTTATCAAGGAAGGGAACATGGGTAGTGATCTTTCCGGGTAGCATGATTTAGTTTCTGGTAATCCATACAAATTATCCACCCGGTGACTCTTCAAGTAGGAATCAACTCATTCTTTTCGTTCTATAAAAATGTCATACCTCCCTTCTTTGGAACATATTTACCATACATACCTAGTTACTATCAGAGATTGGGTACACAATTCCAACATTTAACCATTTTATACCTCCTTGTGCACCACTTGTTTCATAACAGGATTTAGTCGACTTTGATGTTGTGCACTTTGTTTGTGATCTTCCTCCATGTAGATTTTGTGCATACATAATGCCACACTAATCCAATGAATGTAAACCATCTGCCATCCAATTGCCTTCTTTCTCCGCTTTAGGATCCTTAATGTCGCTTCAAGAGTCAAGACCTGGGAGCACCCCCTAGAAGTAACATTGCGTACTTGACCTTTTGGAGGTCTCATACAAGCCCATATTCATCAATCATCGCATTCTCATAGGTAATGTTAGCGGAAAATTTAAAACTTTCATAACAAATAATATGCTAGAAGCATTATATAAACATAATATAGGTCATAATACATAGTTAGACTCTAAGTCTTTTTTGCCAACATAGACTCAACATCAATATAATAGAATAGGGACACGACCCTTATCTATATATAACAATAACTAAGTTATTTCATAACTTTGAACATACACATGACATAGGAAATCCTAGAATCATAAGGACACCTTTCTTGAGCTTGGGAAACATCTATCAAGTCCTTCACTTTAGAGGCATCCTTCAAGCATACATAACCTACACTTTGTGTAAAAAGGTTGAAGGAAAATGGTGTTAGTACAAGAATGCACTAAGTATGGCAATCATGCAAAAACATGCATTTAAAGGGGACATAGATAAAATAACTAAAAATGGTCTATTTAGGACGTGGGGTGAATTTCCCATTCACCACTTAGCATGGCAGCGTGCATGCTCCAGAGTTGCA
Source organism: Solanum sitiens (assembly GCA_016801875.1). NCBI lineage: Eukaryota > Viridiplantae > Streptophyta > Magnoliopsida > Solanales > Solanaceae > Solanum > Solanum sitiens. The sequence continues at coordinate 202,427 of JABWTJ010000062.1, read as the reverse complement.
GGCCTCATTGACGGAGGGCAGTCAACGGCGCCGTAATGCTACTACATAGATGGTGACAGAGACTCCATTTATTGGGGCTTAAGCTCCCACGACTAAGTGTGGAGCAACGACCCCCATTAGCAGGGCATAGACTGAGGTATGGGGCGTCATTCCTTGGGCGTAGATTGACAGTGCCTAGGGAGAATTTGGGTCCTCCTCAAGGACCCGTTGGGTGGTCCTTGGGAAGTCGTGCCCGGACATTTCAAACGAAAATACAATCATATACAAGTTAAGGACCTGCCATATCATTTTGAGCATCAATCAACTTGTAAAACATACCAAGGCACACTATAACGCACTAGAATGTTTCAAGGTTAACACTCGAACGTCATCAGACGTTCTCGGACGTTTGACCGGCAAATCACTTCAAATCAAGTATGCATACTGTAAAACATTTAGTTAATATATTTTAAACCTTTTAAGGTATATGCGAGGCTCTACACACCCTACTTCATTTTGTGAGACCTTACAATATCTTCCACATGGGAATATTTGTCCTCGAATGACACTTTGGCATATTTTAAAACACTTTCAAAAATTCAATGAACCACAGAGTAGGTCACAACATTCCACACATCATCACATAAAAGTCAATGCACCAAATTTACAAGGAACACCAACTTCAAATCATTTTGCACCCAATGCATTTCAAGCAAGCATAACCGTTATTCACTCCTTAATGCATCAAACACAGTCTCTTGTCATTTTCATAAGAGGAACATCTATGTCCTAATCATAACATGGTCTTTGCATCTCGTTTCATTTTAAAATGAGAAATTCTTAACTTTTAACAAAAGCATGCTCATATTTCCTTCCTAATATAGTCCAAATGGTAAGTCACACATTTTTAAGAAACTCCTTATTTTTCATTTAAAGGAGACTCAAATTCCCATTAATTGCTTAAAACACCACATATTATAAGTTACATCACAAATGTTAATCACATTATCTCATGAAGTCTAATGCACAATTGACACATTAAGATGCACAATAAACATGAGAAAACATGAATTTGATCAAAAATCCTTTTTCACGCAATTTAAAATCTTCAAAACACGCAAAACATAGTGTCAATTAAGACATACATAACATATAGAGAACATGAAACTTATACTTTTATGCAAGACTCCTATAATTAACAAGCTACTAGGAACACTTTTGTTTCAAGCTCAAGTAATCATAGAAGGACAAGATAGGGATATCTACAACCTTACTACTCACATCATAAGCCCCCACATAGGTTAAAACGATTTAAGAGCAAATTATATAAACTTTAAGACAACTTTAGCTTACCAACCTTAGAAACAATGCAGATCATCCCTCCCTTAGGATCCAAGCTCATGCATACCATTCATCCACATCACCTAAAAGTGATTCTCTACCTAAAGAAGTTTCATGGGAACTCAACCAAGGGACATCAAGAGCATTAAAATATTTCCATCTAGTCATATTATCCCCCACTTGGGGTAAACCTAATCACAACATGCCCTTTAACAGCAAGGCCAAGGCAAGTCAAGACCAAAACCCTCATACTCTCACACAAGAAGTTTTAACATCCTTGAGGGTTTTCACTCCTATTCTCGTATCAAAGAGTCTACTAACTCAATCATCAAGACGTATTAACTCAAGCCTCATCATTCCTCTAAGCTCAACACCCAAAGGAAATCCATAATAATCTACTCAGGTCCTACTACCCAACCACATGAGGCCTCAACTATACCATTAATACCAAGACTCATTAAAACGTTATGGGTAACAAAAGAGGAGACTTAGCCATAAAGGCCTCTTTATTTTCTTTCAACACGAGGGCAAAACATAACTCCAACCAATGGAACAAAACCCTTTTTCTTCCGTTTTCCTCCACTCTTAGAATAGTTTTATAAGGGAAACTAGCCATCTAATCATAAGGGTTCTCCCATTAACTAACATGCTCACAATAACCTTATAAGATAAGCACTCTACGTTCACTTCTAGGATCAGGCCTATACAAAACACTCCAATCCACAGAAGGGCAACTTTAAAGAATTACACGTAAAAGGGCAACATTTAAATGATTACACATATATAAAGGCAACATGCATCTTTAGCTATTTATCACATTTTATCCAAGAATTTCAAACCTAAACCATAGCATTACATTATGTTCATATCAAATCATATAGCAACCTATCATTCCAAACGAAACTCAATTCAACTATATCAACCATTAGCAAGTTATAACCACATCATGACATATATTCTCTTATATCATGTCATTTCACCTAAGTCACATATATAGCCATAAATGGCATCTTATCAACACATGTCAAATGCACCTTCAAAAATACTCATCGAACCATAAAACCTAAATAAGCATCAAACTCACCTTTTTCTCCCTTAAACATTGAGATAACATCTCATCTAAGCAATCACATCTAAAAGACCACCGGACAAGAAAACAAAGAGAGAGATCATATAGAGTTACATTCTATAGCATGACATGACAATAGTGAAAAAGGAAAACTCTATCATCCTATATCTTCTAACTCATAGATATGTCGTGACTCACCACCGATGAACAAGAATCTACTAGACGTGGCAATAATAGACTTTGGACCCAAAAATAACTTTTATAACATCAGGCTCTCATACCACGTTTTTCATGACAAGGGAGAGGCCTCAAGTTACGGCATACTTGATCTCTCGGAGGTCTCACACAAGCCCATAGTCATCAATCATCGCATTGTCATAGGTAATTTTAGCGGAAAATTTCAAATTTTTATAGCACATCATATGCTTGAAGAATAAATTCATATAAACATAATATAGGTCATAATACATAGTTAGACTCTAAGTCTCATTTGCCAACACATACTCAACATCAATAGATAGAATAGGGACACGACCCTTATCTATATATAACAATAACTAATCTATTGCATAACTTTGAACATATACATGACATAGGAAATCCTTGAATTATAAGGACCCGTTTCTTGAGCTTGGGAAACCTCTATCAAGCCCTTCGCTTTAGAGACATCCTTTAAGCATCCATAACCTACACTTTGTGTAAAAAGAGTGAATAAGAATGATGTTAGTATAAGAATGCACTAAGTATGGAAACCATGAAAAAACATGTATTTAAATGGGACATTTTTCTTTGAAATCATGCGACTTGCCTTTTCAATGAATCTTCATAAACATTGGAAGAATTACACGATATGATTCACATAATTAATATAGGTATAAACAATATTCATAACATCTCATACATCAACATTATTCATTTAAGACACATTTCTCATATTTATAGAATTGCCTTTATTCTACCTTTCTTCACTTACCCCCAAGTAACCCCTCTAGTTACACTTGGTACAATGCATGAATAGTGTTCCATTCCACTATTAACACTGAAGCATCACCTTGAGGTTACTAAGGTGCACATTTATATAACTTTCATTAACACCAAATAAATATACATATACATAATGCATAGCTCATGACAGTACAAGCATCACTTACAACTCAACATAATGCATGAAACTCAAATAAGACTTACTCCAAGCCCACATTCAAGTCAGCACTTCTAATAAAATCGTAATAGGCAATGGTGAATAATAGAATACTTGGACTACATTTCATATAGACATCACAAGACATTACTCATAATCTCAATCTAAGCCTACTATTGTAATGTACATGTGAATTCCAATAACCTCACACATACTTAGTAAACTTGGACGTAGACCACAAGCGTCATTATTTACTTTATACATAAGCATCAAAACCATAGTCAACTACATACATAGGTAGGACCTTCATCATAAGACAAGTAACACCAACATCATGCATATACAAGGTAAGACCTTTATCGTATAGTCAATAAGGCCAACATAATGCATCTAAAGTAAGACCTCATCATACAGACACCTTGGGACTCATACTATGCATATTATCATTCAATTAGGTCAGTACCATAATATCATGCATAAATGACATATACATATACATATACATTACATCTACATATATGTATATACATATAGAACACCTTCCTAGAACTCCCTTCAAGACCTACTTGTACAATACATAGGTAAAGTCCCATACCCTCACCTACACTAAGAAACTTCCCTTAGGTTATCCTAGTTAGGGTTCATTACATTACTTCCATTGTCCATTTTACATTAGGGAAATCCTAGACTTAACCGACAATTATACCATGTAATCCAAACATGGAATTTGGTGCCATCCCTTCGCACAAAAAGAGGGTATCTTACTTGCCAACATAAGACATGAGTATCACATTAACATATTAGGTGGATCCACTTTCTAAGTCCTATGGGGCAACATAGTTATTGAACTAAGATATATGAATTGGACCCTCTCCATGACCATTAGCATTGGATCCCTCATCTCATGACAAACCATGGGTGAATCTCCCTCCTAGGGAAGTCAACACCTCATGTGGAACCATAGGTGAATCTTCCCCCAAGGAAAGTCAACACCTTATGAGAAACCAATGGTGAATCTTCCTCCAAGGGAAGTCAACACTTTTCATTGTCAAATTCACTTGTTTCTAAGCTAAGCACCCTATATTGAAAAGTCTTTATTAATGTTACTTCATAAAAATAGGCTTTAGGAGTATTGACCCCTCATATGCTTAGCTCATAGGTTATAGATGAGAATTGTCCTTTCATCAACCTAAATTATATGAGAAAACCTTTCACATGGATATAGCATATTCAATCATAGTCTAGTTTAGAGTACAATTGGGAACACCTTTCAAAAGGCCCTACTTTACTAGAATATCATACATACTTCATTGTGCATTCATTTATGTGTGTTTACATGTTCATATAAGACGAAACCTTTCACATACCACATTTAGACACTACACATATTCATACTTCATCATATCATATACTTTCATGTTCATAGCTTAATCATGCATTCATATTCATATACATAGCGTAATCACTCTGGGAACTATTTTATCAAGGTAGACATTTGCAATGTAAAATCAACGGCCAAATACCCTTACGTATACTAGTTCACCTATCAAGTCATCCTAGTTAAGATATATTTTCATACTTTCATGGACATATACTTTACATGTATACTAGTAGACAATAGTGAATATGAGAACAATCAATTGATTAGACACCATAAATCTATCCTACACTTAAGCATACATTAGGTGTGTGTGTACATTGGACAACATGATAATATAATGGCACTTAGAATATTTGTGAGGAAGCCACCATCCAAGGATCACAATACGCATTCATGCATAGACCACACATACCTTAATAGCGTAGGAGACAAGACACATTCAACATTGCATCCAAGACTCCTAACATTGGCTAAGAACACGCATTCGCATAGGGGTACATATGTAGGGGTAATTCACCATTACAACTTCATCAATGGAATAACATATACCAAACCTAACCCTAAAACTTCATTAAAATACAGAAGAAACCATCAATACCTAGCACATGATGCTAGATTGGAAGACAAGGCATACTACTGTCACGACCCGCAAGCACCCCCTAGAAGTTAGGGAAAACCTTCGAATCGTGACCGGGCATACTTGACCCCTTTGGGGTCTCGTACAAGCCCTCTAACTAGCATTCATAACATAAAGCATAAAAAGTAGTGCGGAATTAAAACTTTTCACAATAATAATAATAAAAGGAGTCTTTTCATAAATACTAAGAAATCTTATCGTCACAAGCCAACTTAAAGACACAACTTGGAATCTTAGGGACACGGCCCTTTACAATAAAAGTAAATACATTTTTTTGTAAGTATTAATAAAGAAACTAAGAAAACATAAAACTATGTCCTCGAATATATGAGGACATACCCAATCCTTGAGAGATAGAATTCCCAAGCTTCGACTTCGATCCTCCAAAAAGGCTTCCAACCTATACTCATAAGGTATATAAAAGTATGGGGTTAGTACAACAATGTACTAAGTATGGCATATGCAAAAACATGCAAAAAGGGACATTTTAGTAAAGATAGCTTTTATGCAATTCAAATATAACCTTCATGAATCTAGAAGCAAACCCACATAAGAATCAACAATTAACACTTTATGTCTATCTTACCAAACTTAAAGTAAACAAAAGGAACATTTCAATTAACTTTGCTAAACTTGCAATAAAATTGAATAAAGCATCATAGTGAACATTTTGAATTCTTAAAATGAAGACCTTACAGTGAAAGGCACGGTCCAAGTCATATGAACCCTTTTTCTTTGAAGTTGCCCTAACCCAAGGTTATTCTAAGACTCCCTAAGGTGAGCCAAGAAGGGACTCTCATTACACCTCCCTTCAAAGCACACCAAAGCGATCCTTAAAACTACCTAATCTTAGGCTTACTTCGTTAGAAACCAAATCCACGCCCTTGGCTAACATATGCAAAACACTCATGGAAATATAGGTCATACCAAGTGCAATGTGAGAGTAGAATCCCATACTTCCACTCCCACTTAGTACTCCTAATGGATTCCATTTACTCAAGTACTCCACAATAATCCTCCATAACACTACACCATAGTACTCATTCACACGGATTTCATGAAGGTACTCTTCTCCCATAGTAGGTATAGGTCACACCAAGTGCAATGTGAGAATAGCATCCCATACTACTACTCCCACTCAATGCTCCTACATTGGTAACTAATGTGGATCGAGCACTTCACGATATACATACACAATTTCAACAATACACAAGATAATTAGTTTCAAAATAATTCTTTTATGGGAGTCAGCTTAACCGACAAAGACCATGAGAGCTAGACATGGAATCCCGATATTTACCCCTATCGGATGAGGGATCCTTACTTGCCTAGAGTAAGGTCATTCTTCTTAGCGTTTACATGGCTTTTCCAATAGCTACACCTATGCGGGCACATAGTTAAGGGATAAGGAGATTGCTACTAAGTAACTCACTCTCTACTAACGAGGAGTACTCATCTCAAGAGGTACTTTGGATTACAACATCTCAACTAACGAAGTGCAATCCACCTCCCCTTCATATCCTCTCGGTGCTAGGCATAACTCCAAACGGATTTCTCAACATAATAGTCTATCTTAGAAAGCTCACTAGGAAATGGAGAGGTTGTTACTAGACACTACATCTCAACTCACGAAGTGTGTCCACCTCAAGATTTCCCCTTTTTGCTCAACTTGACATAATACAAATCTTAAAGGAGTGTGTGTGTACATGTGCACACCTTGCATATAAGCATCATTTCATTATCATCAAGTTCTACTCATACTTTAACCTTGATTCATCAAGCTGTACACTCTACATACTTCTCATAATCATATACTTCATTTAGACGTAAACTAGGTCAAACATACAATTAAAGCTACATCAAACATAACACAAGACCCATTTCAAATATATATCTTCATTTCACATATTAGACCTTCAAGATCACATACTCAACCATACAAAGTAACATCAAATTCATCAATTAGCACCGCCACCCATAAGGTGAACCATACCACTCAAATAGCAATTCATAGTAAGAATTATACAATGAGAGCAACTCATCAACAAATCAAACCATCATTACCCATAAGCAATTTATCAATATTTCACCATATTAAGGACCTTAGGGCAGTAGATACACCAACATGACAAATACAAGAAGACCCAAGTTCATACCCTACTCAAATCATGCTCACATAACCCATTTTAAAGTCAAAATTTGAAGTATGCATAAACAAGAGTTTCATGGAGTTTTAACATCAAAACCATCTATTCAAACCAAGATAAATACATTTAAACTATTAGAACTTAGTTACAAGAAGACCCATAATAGAAATCAAAGTTTAGAAGAAGTTGAGTTTAAAACCCCTTTTTGAAAACCATTTTGGAAGTTGGCTTCTTGAATGGAAAGGTATTCAAGAATGGATACCATACCTTTATGAGAAGGAAACCCACGAATTTGATGAAGAAACAAGTCCCAATCCATCCTCCTATCCTTCCTTGACTTCTAGCTTCCAAGAGAGTTGAGAGAGTTTTCTTGAGAGAAAGAGAGAGTTGGATCTTGAAGAGAAAAGGGGGCTCTTCTCTAGGTTTTGGGTGTAAGAGAGTCTTCTAAGGCTTGGGGTGTATTTACATAAAAAACCCTAAGCTGGCAGCCTTTAAATCATGCACTGGCAGGCTTCGTCGACGAGACCTCCTCGACGGACCGTCACGTCCACCACGGACCGTCACGGGGTTCCGTCGAGGAACACTTGGCTTCTAAATGGAGGCTGTCCCAATTTCACTCTCTGTCACCCACGACGCCCTGGCTCGACGGACCGTCCTGAGTACGACGGACCGTCGCCATGGCCGTCGTGAGCTACTGATGGGCAGACTTGGCCAAGTCCTGGGGCCCTTCATCTAGAGTCCTTGGGGTCCTAGGTGAGGTCGTTCCCAGACGTCAAACCCTTAAACTAAGTCGTCTAGGTCTAGGGAACATCCGACGCATGTTTCAAGTAAAACAAACACATACAACTTATCTAAACTCGCCAAGACATACAAGTACATTCTAAGGCATACCATCCGAACGTCATGGACGTTTTTGGTCGATTGAACTCCAAACTTAACCAAACTTTGCACACTGCCTAAGGACACCAAACTAACTCCGTTTAACTTAAAATTAACTCAAGAAACAACCATGAGGCTCTAGTTCACCTTAATTCATTTTGGGGCATTATATTCTCCCCCACTTGGAATAACATTCGTCCTCGAATGACACTTAAATTTTAAGAACAACAAGGACTCACTTAGCATCATATAATACACTTAGATCATGATCAAAACACTAACAATCAAAGCATCCATTAGCAAGGAGCATCATTTCACACTTTCAACACTTATCAACACCGACTACTTTTGCCAAACTTCACAAAGTCAAAACTCAACCTTAAACTTCTTTTATGGAGGAACTACCTTCTCCAACATTAAACATGCTCATATACAACAATTTTTGCACATAATTAAACTTAAATTAAGGCAAGGCAAATTTTTCTCAAGTTGCAAATTTTTCACAGTGAATACTCACTGTAACATTGTCAAATATACAAAACTTTCAAAATTCCACTCTTTGAGCAATTTATCAAGATGACATGATCATATGAACTATAAAACCATATATACTCATTTCATAACACAAAAACAACAATAACCAAGAGTTGAGACTTACCAAAACCATCAATCCGGATTAATTATCCTTTCTAGCCCCCATCCCATAGGAAGGGTTCTTCTTGGGAGCATTAGGATCTAGGGAAGCTTGATTGACATCTCTCCCCCTTGATTTAAGGTTTGGGCAGTCCCTCATCTTGTGGCCTCTATTACCACATGCAAAACAACCATCCGTTCTTGCAAGACACTTACCCCAATGTTGCTTGCCACAAGTAGGGCACCTAGCCCTTTCATAGGAATGACCACCACCTTGAGAAGATTGATTTGGAGCCCTATCCTTGTTTCCCATAGAAGAATCTTGGGGATAAAACCTCTTCTTAGGCCTTTGGTGACTAGAATCATCCGACCTAGGTCTCTTACCCTCTTGCCTTATCTCCCTAATTTTGGACTCCTCAATTTGTTGCGCATAAACCATGAGCCTAGAGATATCCATGTCATTAAGAAGCATAGCCGTACGACACTCTTTTTCCACCAATATAGACACGCCCATCACAAACTTGTTCATCCTAGCCCTAGGGTTGGCTACCATGTTTGGGGCATACTTAGAGAGTTGGGTGAATTTGAGAGAGTACTCTTGCACACTCATTCCCCCTTGACGGAGGTTCATGAATTCAACCATCTTCTTCTCCCTCCACTCGAAAGGAAAGAATCTATCTAGGAAAGCCTCTTTGAATTCCTCCCAATCCACCGGCCCTCTTTCTAAGGGTCTCTCACCCCTCCATTGCTCATACCACACTTGTGCAACATCCTTAAGTTGGTAAGCGGCCAATTCCGCTTTCTCCCTAGGGGTCACACCCATAGCATCTACCACCTTGAAAACCTCATCTATGAAGCCTTGTGGATCTTCATCCACCTTAGTGCCATGAAAGGTAGGAGGGTTCATCCTCATGAAATCCCAAATCCTAGAAGCGGGAGTACTAGCATTTGGTTGGGGCCTATCTCCTAGGTTAGCTTGGCCCACAAAGTGATTGTTGACAACTTGAGTTTGAGCCGTCATGAGTTGGGTCAAGTTCATTAGGGCAGCCCTCAACTCTGCAGTAGTCATATCACCCTCAACAAAAGGAGCTTGAGGTATAGGAGGCACTTGAGGTCCTTGAGGTTCCGGAGGCACTTGAGGTTCTTGAAGAGGAACCTCCTCATTTTCCTCCCCTAAGCCAACAATAGGAACTTGGTCAACATGGGGAAGGACTCTCTCATTTTGTACACCTCCCTCCTCCCTTCTAGCGGTCGATCTCCTCGTATTCATGTCCTAAAAACATAAAAGAAGAGGTTGAGAATAGACACCTTATATACTCAACTCTAAGGCACGATACTAGAATAGAGAAGAAAGTGAAACTTCTAGCATCCTATAGCCTCTTGTCCATGGATGTGTCGCGACTCACACCAATGACCAAGATACTACTAGATGTGGCTTGTGAGACTTTCAGACCTTAAACTATTTCCCAAAACCTTATGCTCTGATACCAAGTCTTGTCACGACCCGCAAGTACCCCCAAGAAGTTAGGGAAAACCTTCAAATCGTGACCGGGCGTACTTGACCCCTTTGGGGTCTCGTACAAGCCCTCTAACTAGCATTCATAACATAAAGCATGAAAAGTAGTGCGGAATTAAAACTTTTCACAATAATAATAATAAAAGGAGTCTTTTCATAAATACTAAGAAATCTTATCGTCACAAGCCAACTTAAAGACACAACTTGGAATTTTAGGGACACGGCCCTTTACAATAAAAGTAAATACATTTTTTTGTAAGTATTAATAAAGAAACTAAGAAAACATAAAACTATGTCCTCGAATATATGAGGACATACCCAATCCATGAGAGATAGAATTCCCAAGCTTCGACTTCGATCCTCCAAAAAGGCTTTCAACCTATACTCATAAGGTATATAAAAGTATGGGGTTAGTACAACAATGTACTAAGTATGGCATATGCAAAAACATGCAAAAAGGGACATTTTAGTAAAGATAGCTTTTATGCAATTCAAATATAACCTTCATGAATCTAGAAGCAAACCCACATAAGAGTCAACAATTAACACTTTATGTCTATCTTACCAAACTTAAAGTAAACAAAAGGAACATTTCAATTAACTTTGCTAAACTTGCAATAAAATTGAATAAAGCATCATAGTGAACATTTTGAATTCTTAAAATGAAGACCTTACAGTGAAAGGCACGGTCCAAGTCATATGAACCCTTTTTCTTTGAAGTTGCCCTAACCCAAGGTTATTCTAAGACTCCCTAAGGTGAGCCAAGAAGGGACTCCCATTACACCTCCCTTCAAAGCACACCAAAGCGATCCTTAAAACTACCTAATCTTAGGCTTACTTCGTTAGAAACCAAATCCACGCCCTTGGCTAACATATGCAAAACACTCATGGAAATATAGGTCATACCAAGTGCAATGTGAGAGTAGAATCCCATACTTCCACTCCCACTTAGTACTCCTAATGGATTCCATTTACTCAAGTACTCCACAATAATCCTCCATAACACTACACCATAGTACTCATTCACACGGATTTCATGAAGGTACTCTTCTCCCATAGTAGGTATAGGTCACACCAAGTGCAATGTGAGAATAGCATCCCATACTACTACTCCCACTCAATGCTCCTACTTGGTAACTAATGTGGATTGAGCACTTCACGACATACATACACAATTTCACCAATACACAAGATAATTAGTTTCAAAACAATTCTTTTGTGGGAGTTAGCTTAACCGACAAAGACCATGAGAGCTAGACATGGAATCCCGATATTTACCCCTATCGGATGAGGGATCCTTACTTGCCTAGAGTAAGGTCATGCTTCTTAGCGTTTACATGGATTTTCCAATAGCTACACCTATGCGGGCACATAGTTAAGGGATAAGGAGATTGCTACTAAGTAACTCACTCTCTACTAACGAGGAGTACTCATCTCAAGAGGTACTTTGGATTGCAACATCTCAACTAACGAAGTGCAATCCACCTCCCCTTCATATCCTCTCGGTGCTAGGCATAACTCCACACGGATTTCTCAACATAATAGTCTATCTTAGAAAGCTCACTAGGAAATGGAGAGGTTGTTACTAGACACTACATCTCAACTCACGAAGTGTGTCCACCTCAAGATTTTCCCTTTTTGCTCAACTTGACATAATACAAATCTTAAAGGAGTGTGTGTGTACATGTGCACACCTTGCATATAAGCATCATTTCATTATCATCAAGTTTTACTCATACTTTAACCTTGATTCATCAAGCTGCACACTCTACATACTTCTCATAATCATATACTTCATTTAGACGTAAACTAGGTCAAACATACAATTCAAGCTACATCAAACACAACACAAGACCCATTTCAAATATATATCTTCATTTCACATATTAGACCTTCAAGATCACATACTCAACCATACAAAGTAACATCAAATTCATCAATTAGCACCGCCACCCATAAGGTGAACCATACCACTCAAATAGCAATTCATAGTAAGAATTATACAATGAGAGCAACTCATCAACAAATTAAACCATCATTACCCATAAGCAATTTATCAATATTTTACCATATTAAGGCCCTTAGGGCAGTAGCTACACCAACATGACAAATACAAGAAGACCCAAGTTCATACCCTACTCAAATCATGCTCACATAACCCATTTTAAAGTCAAAATTTGAAGTATGCATAAACAAGAGTTTCATGGAGTTTTAACATCAAAACCATCTATTCAAACCAAGATAAATACATTTAAACTATTAGAACTTAGTTACAAGAAGACCCATAATAGAAATCAAAGTTTAGAAGAAGTTGAGTTTAAAACCCCTTTTTGAAAACCATTTTGGAAGTTGGCTTCTTGAATGGAAAGGTATTCAAGAATGGATACCATACCTTTATGAGAAGGAAACCCACGAATTTGATGAAGAAACAAGTCCCAATCCGTCCTCCTATCCTTCCTTGACTTCTATCTTCCAAGAGAGTTGAGAGAGTTTTCTTGAGAGAAAGAGAGAGTTGGATCTTGAAGAGAAAAGGGGGCTCTTCTCTAGGTTTTGGGTGTAAGAGAGTCTTCTAAGGCTTGGGGTGTATTTACATAAAACACCCTAAGCTGGCAGCCTTTAAATCATGCACTGGCAGGCTTCGTCGATGAGACCTCCTCGACGGACCGTCACGTCCACCACGGACCGTCACGGGGTTCCGTCAAGGAATACTTGGCTTCTAAATGGAGCCTGTCCCAATTTCACTCTCTGTCACCCACGACGCCCTGGCTCGACGGACCGTCCTGAGTACGACAGACCGTCACCATGGCCGTCGTGAGCTACTGATGGGCAGACTTGGCCAAGTCCTGGGGCCCTTCATCTAGAGTCCTTGGGGTCCTAGGTGAGGTCGTGCCCAGACGTCAAACCCCTAAACTAAGTCGTCTAGGTCTAGGGAACATCCGACGCATGTTTCAAGTAAAACGAACACATACAACTTATCCAAACTCGCCAAGACATACAAGTACATTCTAAGGCATACCATCCGAACGTCATGGACGTTTTTGGTCGATTGAACTCCAAACTTAACCAAACTTTGCACACTGCCTAAGGAAACCAAACTAACTCCGTTTAACTTAAAATTAACTCAAGAAACAACCATGAGGCTCTAGTTCACCTTAATTCATTTTGGGGTGTTATAACTACTTCACAATGTGATCATCATCATAACACCTAATAGTTCACAAACTTTCCTTCAAGGCCATGATAAACATCTATAATGATTGACAAGAAAGTAAACACCGCCACAATAAGTGGACCACCACACACAATGTCATACAACGATAATTCAGCCATCAATTCTATAGGAAAATAGATGAAGTAGGGAAATCTTACCAATTCATCAAGCTTTGATCATCATTGATAAATTACCATAATTCATCAACAATTCATGTATAAATTTTTTAGCTAAAGGTACATTTGCATAAACAAAAAGACATAATTCAATCATGATAGGATCAAGATCACATTACCCACTTTATAGTCTAAATTGAGATTTTGGGAAGAACATGGGTTCATCATGCAATTGGATTAAAAATCATACTTAAAACAGTAGCTAATCATACATTTTATCATAATTATGCTTTTAAAATCAATTTGAGACAGAATCCATGGCTAGAATGAAAGTCTCTTTGAAAACATTAGAAGGAACTCCTTAGATGAATGGGTAACTAAGGATTAAGGATCACCATACATCATTATATGAATAACAACGGAAACTTGGTGAAGAATCCATGGAAATGGAACCCCTAAGACTGACTTTGAGCTTCATCTCCAATGGAGGTTTCTAGAGAGGTTTTGTTTTGAGAGGGAACGGTGAAATTTGAAGAATGAATTGGGAATTGAGTTTTCATGTTTTCAACTAACTTAAAATACCCTAAAATAGATAAAATAACTGAATAGGGTCTATTTAGGACGTGGGGAGAATTTCCCATTCACCACTTAGCATGGCAGCGTGCATGTTGCAGAGTTGTAGGCCTCATTGACGGAGGGAAGTCGACAGACCAGCGTCTGGTCGATGGCGCCGTACTGCTGCTATGTAGATGGTGAAACAGACTCCATTTTGGGGGATTAAGCTTACAAAACTAAGTGTGCATAAATTGCCCCCATTCACGGGTCGTAGACTGAGGTACGGGGCGTCATTCCTTGGGCGTAGATTGACAGTGTCAAGGTAGTGTCTATGCAGCCTTTGGGTCCTCCTTAGGGACCCCTTGGGTGGTCCTTAGGGAGTCCTTCCTGGACGTTTCAAGCGTAAATACGATCATATACAAGTTAAGGATCTTCCGTATCAATTTGAGCATCAAAAAGCTTTTAAAACATACCAAGGTATACTAGAACACACTGCCACATCTTAAGGCTAACGTTCGAACGTCATCGGATGTTCATGGACGTTTGACTTCCAAATCACTTAAAATCAAGTATACATACTGTAAAACATTTATATAAAATATTTTAAACCTTTTTAGGAACATGCGAGTTTGTACGCACCCTATTTCATTTTGAGAGAACTTACAATATCCTCCACTTTGGAACATTCGTCCTCGAATGACACTTGGGACATTTTAAAACACTTTCAAGGACTCAATGAACCATATAACAGGTAATAACATTGCATACATCATCACATAAAAGTCAATGCACCAAACTTACAAGGAACACCAACTCCAAACCATTTTGCACTCAATGCAACACAAGCAATCAAAACCTTTATTCACTCACTCCTTAATGTATCAAACACTTTGGCTCTTCTCATGTTCATAATAGGAACATACTTCTCCTAATCATAACATTTTCTTTACATATCATTTCATTTTAAAATTAGAAATTCTCAATTTTTAACAAAAGCATACTCATATTTCCTTCCTAATATAGTCCAAATGGTAAGTCACACATTTTTAAGAGACTTATCATTTTTCATTTAAAGGAGACTCAAATTTCCATTAATGGCTTAAAACACCACACATCATAAGTTACATCAAACCTGCTCCTTACATTATCTCATGAAGTCTAATGCACAATTGACACATCAAGATGAACAATCAACATGAAAATACATGAATTTTATCAAAATCCTTTTTCATGCAATTTAGAATCTTCAAAACATGCATAACACAGTGTCCATTAAGACATACATAAAATATGGAGAACATGCAACTTATACTTTTATGAAAGACTCCTATCATGAACAAGCTACTAGGAACTCTTTGGTTTCAAGCTTAAGTAAGCATAGAAGGACAAGATAGGGATATATACAACCTTCCTACTCACATCATCATCCCCCACTTAGGGTATACCCGTTTAAGAGAACTTATCTCAACCTTAAGAGAAGCTTAGCTTACGAACCTTAGCAACTAAGAACATGTTTCCTCCCTTGCGATCCAAGCTTATGCACACCCATCATCCACATAATCTAAAAGTGATTCTCAACCTAAAGAAGTTTGAAGGGAACTCAACCTAGGGACATCAAGGGCATTCATAATTTACCATCTAGGCAAATTATCCCCCACTTGGGGTAAGCCTAATCATATCATGCCCTTTAACACCAAGGCCAAGAAAAGTCCAGACCAAACCTTCATACTCTCACACAAGAATGTTTAACATCCTTGAGGGTTTTCACTCCTATTCTCGTATCAAAGAGTCTATTATCTTAATCATCAAGAGGTACTACCGCAAGCCTCATCATTCCTCTAAGCTCAACACCCAAAGAAAATACATAATAATCAAGTTAGGTCATATTACCCAACCACATGAGGCCTCAACTATACGATGAATACGATGGGTCATGAACCTTAGGGGAAATAATATAGGAGACTTAGCCATAAAGTCCTCTTATTTTCTTGCAGCACCAGTGAAAAACATAATTCCAACCTATGGAACAAAACCCTTTATTCCCTTTTCCCTCACTCTTAGAATATGTTCATGAGGGGAACTAGCCACCTAGTCATAAGGGTTCTCCCATTTAATGGCATACTCACAATCACCTTATAAGATAAGCACTACCCTCACTTCTAGGATCAAGCCAATACAAAAGGCTCCAATCCACACAGGGAAACAATGAAGAATCACAAATAAAAGGGCAACATTTGAACAATTACACATATATAAAGGCAACATGCATCTTTAGTTATTTATCACATTCTATCAAAGCATTTTAAACCTAAACCATAGAATTACATTATCTTCATATCAAATCATATAGAAACCTATAATTCCAAAGGAAACTACATTCAATTATATCAGCCATTATCAAGTTATAACCATATCATGACATAATTATCATAATTATCATATAACATGTCATTCACATAATTCACATATATAGCCATAAATGGCATCACATCAACACATTTCAAATGCACCTTCACAAATACTCATAAAACCAAGATAAACATCAAACTCACTTTTTTCTCCCTCAAGCATTGAGATAAAATTTCATACAAGCAATCACATCTAAAAGACCACCGCATAAGAAAACATAAGAGATAGATCAAATAGATTTAAGTTCTATTGAACGACATGAGAATAGTGAAGAAGGGAAACTCTATCGTCCTATACCATCTCGCTCATAGATGTGTCGCGACTCACCACCAATGGACGAGACAATACTAGCCGTGGAAATATGAGACTTTGGACCCTAAAACCACTTCTATAACCTAATGTTCTAATACAACTTTTGTCACGACCGTGGAGCACCCCCTAGAAGTAACATCCCGTACTTGACTCCGTAGGTCACATACAAGCTTATAGTCATCAATCATTGCATTGTCACAGGTAACTTTAGCAGAACATTTTAAACTTTCATAGCACATCATATGCTAGAATCATCACTTCATATAAACATAATATAAGTCATAATATGTAGTTAGACTCTAAGTCTCTTTTGCCAACGTAGACTCAACATCAACATAATAGATTAGAGATGCCACCCTTATATATATATATAATAATAACTAAGAAATTACATAACTTTGAACATAAACATCACATTGGAAATCTTTAAATCATAAGGACCCCTTTCTTGAGCTTGGGAAACATCTATCAAGCCCTTCACTTTACAGACATCCTTTAAGCATCCATAACATACACGTTGTGTAAAAAGGGTGAAGAAAAATTGTTTTTGTACAAGAATTCACTAAGTATGGCAACCATGCAAACACATGCATTTAAAGGGGACATATTTCTTTGAAATCATGCAATATGCCTTTTGAAAGAATCTTCATAAACATATGCACAATTACACCATATAATTCACATACTTCATACAGGCATAGAAACTATTCATAACATCACACAAAACCACATTATTCATTTAAGGCACATTTATCATATTCATAGAATTACCTTTCTTCTACCTTACTTCACTAAGCCCCAAGTAACCCCTCTAGTAACACTTGGTGCAATGTATGAATAGTGGTCCATTGCACTATCCACACTCAAGCATAACCTTGAGGTCACTAAGGTGCACATTCACATAACCTTAATTAACACAAAACACATATACATACATATAGGCATAGCATGTCATGACAATACAATAACATCGCATTAGGCAATAGTCAACAACGGCATACTTGTCTTCATTTCATATAGACATCACAAGACCTTACTCATAATCCCAATCTAAGCCTTCTAATGTAATGTGCATGGGCAGTATCATAACCTCACACATACTTAGTAAACTCACAAGGAGACCACAAGCATCATTATTTACTTTATAGAGAAACATGACAACCATAGTTAACTACATACATAAGTAGGAACTTAATCACAAGACATGTTAGACAAACATCGAGCATATTCAGGGTAATACCTTTATACTATAGTCAATGAGGCAAACATAATGCATCTAAAGTAAGACCTCATCATATTGAAACCTTAGGAATCATACTATGCATATTATCATACAATTAAGTCAATACCATAATATCATGCATAAAGGACATATACATATACATATACATTACATATACATATACATATGCATATAGAACACCTTCCTAGAACTCCCTTCAATAGCTACTGGTGCAATGCATAGGTAAGTCCCATACCATCACCTACACTAAGAAACTTCCCTTAGGTTATCCTTGTTAGGGTTCATTACATTACTTCCATTGTCCATTTTACATTAGGGAATTCCTAGCCTTAAATGACAATAAGACCATGTAAGGAAAATATGGAATTTGGTGTCATCCCTTCACACCGAAAGAGGATATCTTACTTGCCAAGGTAAGACATGAGTATCATACTAGCATATTAGGTGAATTCACTTGCTAGGTTCTATGGGGAAAGATAGTTAAGGAACTAGGGATATTAATTTGACCCTCTCCATACCCATTAGCATTGGAGCCCTCACCGCATGAGAAACCATGGGTGAATCTCCCTCCAAGGGAAGTTAACACCTCATGTGGAACAATATGTGAATATTACTCCAAGGAAAGTCAAAACCTTATGAGAAACCAACGGTGAATATTCCTCCAAGGGAATTCAACACCTCCCATTGTGAAGTTCACTCGGTGCTAAGCTAAGTTTCCTTTATTGAAAAGCATTTATTAACATTATTTAATAAAAATAGGCTTTATGAATGTTAACCCCTCATATGCTTAGCTCATAGGTTATACATGAGAATTATCCTTTATCAACCTAAATCAAGTAAGAAAACCTTTAACATAGACATAGCATATTCAAGCATATAGTTTAGATTACAATTGAGAACAACTTTCAAAAGACCCTACTTTACTAGAATCTGATACACATTTCATAATATATTCATTTATGTGTGTGTACATGTTCATATATGAGGAAACCTTTCACATACCACATTTAGACACTACACATATGCATACTTCATCATATCATATACTTTCATGTTCCTAGCTATTTCATGAATTCATATTCATATACATAAAGTAATCATCCTAGGAACTATTCTATCAAGGTAGACATGTGCAATGTATAGTAAAAGGTACATACCCTAACCTATACTAGTTTACCTATCAAGTCATCCTAGTTAAGATACAGTTTCATACATTCATGGACATATACTTTACATGCATGGTATTAGACCATAGTGCATGTGAGAACAATCCTTTAATTAGACACCAGAAATCTATCCTACGCTTAACCATGCATGAGGTGTGTGTCCATTGGACAACAAGATCACATAAGGACACTTATCATATTGGTGAGGCATCCACCGTCCAAGGATCACAATACACATTTATGCATAGACCACACACCACTTTATAGCTTAGGAGACAAGACACCTTCAACATTGCATCCAAGACTCCTAACAATGGCTAAGATCACACATTCATACAGGGGTACATAGGTAGGGATCATTCACAATTATAACTTCATCAATGTCAGCAAATAGACAGTACCTAACCCTAACTACTTTATTCAAATGTAGAAGACACCATCAACACCTAGCACATGATACTAGATTGGAGGACTGGGCATGCTACTTCACATTGTGATCATAATAACCACACCTTATAGTTCACAAAATAGACTTCCAGGACATAATCAACATTTATAATGATTGAAAAGAAAGTAAACACCACCAATATAAGTGCACCATACCACACAATGCCATACAAGGTCAGTTCAACAATCGATTCTATAGGAAGGTAGAGGAAGTAGGGCAACCTTACAAATTCATCAAGCTTTGATTATCATTGATCACTTCCCATGATTAATCAACAATTCATGTATAAAACAGTATCTAAAGGTACATTTTCAATCATCATAAGTTCAAGATCGCATTACCCACATTATAGTCTAAATTAAGATTTTGGGAAGAACATTGGTTCATCATGAAATTGGATTGAAAATCATCCTTAAAAGAGTATCTAATAATAATATTATCATAATTATGCTTTTGATTCAATTTGAGAAAGAACTCATGGCTAGATTGAATGATGGACAATTTGATCATGAAATCTCTTTGAAAACATTGGAAGGAACTCCTTAGATGAATGGATAACTAAGGATGAAGGATCACCATACCTCATTATAGGAGAAACCCACGAAAACTTGGTGTATAATCCATGGAAATCGCACCCCTAAGCTTAAGCTTGAGCGTCATCTCCAATGGATTTCTAGAGAAGTTTTGTTTTGAGAGGGAAGGGTGAAATTTAAGAATGAATTGGGATTGGCTTTTCATGTATTAACAAACTTAATATACCCTAAAATATATAAAATAACTAAATAGGGTCTATTTAGGACGTGGGTGAATTTTGCAGTGACCCCTTAGCATGGAAGCGTGCATACTGTAGAGATGCAGGCATCACTGACGGAGGGAAGTCGACGGACCGTCGTCTGGTCGACAGTGCCATACTACTGCTCCATAGATTGTGAAAGAGTCTCCATTTTGGGGCTTAAGCTCCCACAACTAAATGTATAGCAACGCCCCCCATTGTGGGGCGTAGACTAAGGTACGGTACGTCATGCCTTGGGCATAGATTGATACTGCGAAGGCATTGTCTAGGCAATCTTTGGATCCTCGAGTTATTTGGGGAGTTGTGTCCGCATGTTTCAAACGTAAATATGATCATATACAAGTTAACGACTTTCAATATCAATTTGAGCATCAATCAACATGTAATACATACCAAGGCATATTAGACCACAGTAGCACGTCTTATGGCTAACTTTCGAATGTCATAGGACGTTTGACCTCTGAATCACTTCTTATAAAGTATGCATATTGTAAAAAAATTATTTTAATATTTTAAACCTTTTTAGGCACATAAGAGGCTCTAATAACGATACTTCATTTTTGAGAGACCTTACATCAACATGTATTCCAGATAACTCTGCAGAAAGTATAACAAGCAAAGTTTCATTAGTACCTATAAATGCATACCTGAGATGGGCCTCCAGTGTTTTTTCAGTTCAAACTTTGGGGCTTCCTCAATGGAGGGTTTGGGTGGTGGCCCTAACACACGCTCTAATGGCTCTACTCTTCGCTTGTAAGGCTTTACAAGTGCCAGATTTGGACATGTTTCTATTTCTTGGTCCTCTGTGTCTTCATCTTTTTTATGACCTACTAACACTCTTTATAAGGTGTGTTTGGCAAAACTGACTGTGACTCTACTATACGATCAATTACTGTAATAGTAGAAAATTATTCATATATAGAGGGTAATTTTTGAGCGGGTTAAAAATAAAATACCTCTACCTTATCATGTGCCCTCATGGTTAGTTGGCAAGCTTCTACATCAATAAATATAATACGCGTGGCCAAGGAAGGACGTCCCAAAATTTATGGAACTTCATGATCAGGTTCAAAGAGTAAGACCACAAAATCTACCCGAAAAATCAATTAACCTACTTGAACTAACAGAACTTTTACAACTCTTTCTGGCCTAGCGATGGATCTATCAGCGAGTTGCAGAATAACAATGGTAATTTTTGGACTACCCAACCCAAGCTTTAGATACAAATATAAAGGCACCAAATTTATATTCGCCGCAAAATAGCACAATCCCCGTGTATGAACACTCTCCCCAATTGTAATCTACATAGTTTAACTACCCGGATCTTTTAACATTTTGAACAGTCCTCACTAGGTGCTAGAGTTTAATACTCCGTGAGCCTCCTCTTGCTAGCCTCAATGTCCTTCACGTATTTATAATACTTCGGGAGACCCTTCAAAATTCCAACCAAAGGTAGATTAATGTAAACCTATTTTATGATAGAGAGAAACTTACCAAAGCATTCATCTTCATTCTCTTTTTTGAGCCTTTGAATAGAGGTGTTAGTTTCTTTTGAGGAGCGGTCACCTCAACATTGGAGCTTTTAACTACCTCTTCCACCTTTTTTTCTTTGTTTCTTACTTTCATATCTCTCTTCAAAATGTGATTCTAATTTCCTTTCTTGTTTAATCCTTCAAGAACTTTCTATCTATTTACTTTAGATGAAGGAAATTTTATTAGGATTGAATGTTTTAATGTCCCTCCTAGTCATTTTATATTTATTATATTCTTTTTTGTATTTTGAGCATTCCTATAGAAATCAAAAGTCATTTATGACTTGTTAGGACTGAAAAAGTTTTCACCTCAACATTTGTGTGGTTTTTATTTTGCATGTTTCTATGTTTTAAAGCTTTTAAAACATGAAGAATTGACTTCAGTCAACAATTAAAGTAGACAACCTTAGACTTCAATTTTGATGGTTAGATTGGTTTCAAAAATAGAATTTTGTCTAGAAAGACCTTGAATATAGATCTCGAGGCTTGTGACCTCATTTCAAGAAACCATTTGGCTTATGGAATAAAATAGAGTTTTAGTGTGGGACCTACTTCTCAACAAGAATAATTTAGATGGATCTTTGAATATTTCAATTCAGTTTAGAATTTCTTATTTTGTGGGGTAGCATATATTGTTATTATCTACAATGTTTTGTACCAATCTCAAACACCTTGTCAGAGATTTTTAACATTGGGGAACCAACTAATGTTCATCATCGAATGCAACCTTTCTTTACACTTTGCGTTTGCATGTCTTAGACTGATTATGCCAAGGGTAGTGATTATGGTCTCTCAATTTCAAAGAGGTCTAAAATACTTTCCACAATTTTAGCAATCCTCTTGTCGTGATCAAATAGGCTACAGGGCCGACACTTCACATTCTAGGGCTATGATCCGCACGTGCAATGCTTTTCGGCCATAATATTCCTTGATCACAAATTGGGTCCCACATTCATGAAGGTTATTTTTTGGTCCTTCAATTAAGACTCTACATGATTCGACCTTATTCCCATATTTTAAGTTTGAATATCTATTTATTGGAAATTCCAAATTTATTCATTTAAGATAGTGTGTCGAGGATTTTCAAGGCATCATGTATGGTCGTTAAGATAGTTTGGGGACCTAGTTCCATGTGTAATTTCTTGTTCTAAATGATAACTAGAGCCTATTTAGTGTTTTCTGTGTGATAAAATTCTTGAATTCTTGAATTGTGCCTATTATAGGGGCACCAATTTTGTAAGATAATTAGGATCTTTAATCGAGTCAATTTATGGAATCCCGATGCAGGTCCCATAATTTCATTTTTGACTCAATTTCAGAACAATATCACATTGTTAAAAGTTTAGTATTTTTCACATCCCGAGAGTACACCCTAGAAGATATGACACTCTCGGAGTGCGACATGGCGTACTTGACCTCTGAGATGTCTTGTACAAGACCTTACACATCATTCATTGCATACATGTATGAAAAGTAGTGCGGAATTAAAACTTTTCATACAAAATATCTTAAAACATCTTTAATATAAAATCATAGGAAATACTAAGTCTCAACATATGCCAATCTTAGACTCTAGAATACTTGGGACACGACCCATACAATATGAAATATAGAATTACTTAGTCTGTTACTATACTTGAATTAAATAAGTCCAAAATTGCAATGTACTCGAATCAGATGAGGAAATACCCCAACTTTACTTTAAAGAGTCCTAGTTTCCAAAATTTTCTTCAAGACGCCTCTCACCTTCCACCTTCACCTTTAGATATAGACAAAACGTATGGAATTAGTACAATACATGTACTAAGAATTGCATAATGCATAAAATCATGAGAAACGGACATTTATGAGAAACATGCTCTTTTTGGTTAAAACTTCATATCAAAAGTATAAGAATCACATCTAAACACCAAACATTACATTTAGAACACATCCCAAGCTATATTCAATTTATATGCATTTACAGTAACATTACAGTAAACCTTACAGTGAATTCACTGTAACTTCAAATGAAACTCACACATTACAATATAGCATCAAGAATATATCGAAACACATAAACATGTGATCCTCCTACCAAAGGTGATTCCAAGCCTCACTTGAGTGAGTTATGAAGCGACTGCCCATACAATTCCTTCACACACACTTTAGAATTCCTTTAGACTACCTAGGATAAGATCATTTTCACTTCATTAGTCAACTCTCCTATCTAGAGTTATTCTTAAGAATTCCGTAGGTAATACATGACGAGACCATTTCATGCCCCATTCACACCTTAACTAGGCAATCCTTAAAGTTACCCTAGATGAGTATTTATTCATTAACATGCTTTATAACTTAAGTCATTATTTTCTTTAGTTCATTGAGAAACATTAAACATTTAAGGACATTCAAGTAACGGTCTTGGAGAAGACCTAGGGACTCACACACTAACATCTTCAAAGTCTAACCGTGCATTGTCTAGATACCGTCCCATACCACAACCTAAACTTCATAAAACTTCTTAACACCAGTAGGTATTCCATATGATAAGAATAGGCAATAACTGACATTGAACATACTAGCTATGCATGGAATCCGGAGTCATGGACCTACTCCGATGGAGGGTGTTCTACTTGCAAAAGGTAGAACTAGGACACATCCCATGTTGGCACATGGTTAGGAATATCGAGGGTTTGTTAGTTCTCTAAAGTCATCTTAGTTAGAGAAACTTCCCAAGCATACTCACTGGGTGCTAGCATTTGTTCTCATAGAGTATTTCAATAAAGAAGTACATGAAGATGTTCCATATCTAGTTCACAACCCAATCACATTACACCTTACCAAAGAGGGTCCACTAAGGCTACCTACAATGGTTAAGATGATAGCTCAATGATTTTTCTAAGGATGATTTCATGCCGTTCCAGCCAACCAACCTTAAGTCCACCATTCACATAAGAAGGATATCATTACGACTTTCAACTTCAAGGATATCATAACATTCAAACTAGGTTGAAGGCTCCACAAAAAGGACCTTCTTAACTATGTTCAAGGCCACATATCAATTACACATACAATACCAAGAAGCTTTTACATACTAAGTCAAGAAATCATATTCACATTCTACATGTATCAAGTACGGGACACAAGTCTACTGAAATAAGACACACACATACTTCACTATACCACATATATCGTATCATTCAAGAAGCACATAGGTATAACCAATATCACCTATATGTCACCCTATTCACTACTATAGTATCATCAAGTTATCAAAAGTATTATATAATCTATAAAGAATCATCATACGTCAACATCAACAATGCACATGATGACTTCAGTATAGCTTACTAGAGACACTTATCATCAACTAGAAAAACTCATGGTTTGACTCCACATAAACACATAAGTCATCAATACCTTCATAATATTCACATATTCAAGTTATAAAATGATAAATCTATAATACATAAAGTAATGCCGACGAGAAAACATTGCTTCACAATTCATAAAGTAATGTCGACAAGGCCACATAAATCACAAGTATAGCACATAAGCACCGCCACCATAAGTGGACCATACCAAACAACATTAATATGTAGGCCTATACTACACAATATAGAGAAAATTTAGGTCAACATACCATAAATCAAACCTCACAACTCCAATCCATAGCCAATTCAACCAACTCAATATACCAACGCTCTTACCAGTAGCCATAGTGAACAATTCATTTCAATAATCACAATTTACAGTGAACTCAAAATAACACAATACAAATTTATCAATTTAGAACAGACCACTTACAAATCTAATATGATTCATTCATAATTCAATAGCCCTAATCAAACTACACAAGAATTCAATAGCATAATGACATAATCAAATCACCCACAAAGTAGTGAAAACTAGTGTTTCATGAATTGCATGGGTTCATAGAGTGTTTAGGTTAAAATCATCAAATTAACATCAATTCAATCATAATACAATTATTTTAAATATTTTATACAAGAACCCATGGTTAGAGATCAAAATAGGACAATTTCATCTTTTTAAAGACTTTGGAAATCACTTTAAAGATTTGCTCCTTGAAGAAACGAGATTCAAGGATGAAGACCATATATCAATTGATGCTAGACCACGAATTTGATAAAGAATTGATGGAGGATTATCAAAGAATATTCAATCCAAGCTTTATCTTGAGTTTTTGCTCCAATGGAGTTCTAGAGAGTTCTTTAGGGATTTGTGGGTTTAATTTTGAAAGGTGAATTTATCTTAGTGTTTTAGACATATAAGAAATACCTAAAATTACCCTAAGGAACAGTCCAAACAATTTTAGGAATACTAGGTTAAAACCCCAAAGTACCCTCTAGCTCTTGTGTTTACTCCCTTATCCTAGATTCTTTTATTTTCGTTCGTCAATATTGCTAGCTCTTGTGTTTACTTGTTGGGCCTACGAGGATCCATTCAGGGTATTTACTTTATATTGGGCAAGACTGTACCTTCAATTCTTATGGGGGTTGAGCTAGGTTATATCTACTTACATGTATTTCATTTCCTTTCATTTTTAGACATATGTGCACTTCAGTTAGTCATTCATTACCACCACTCTTTGACCTCTAGTTTTTGTTATTTCTCAGTTTTTATAATTGTGTTAATTTCCAAGTAGAGTTGGCCTATGATGTTTATTTCCTATTCGTAGTTTATGTGATCATACATTATTATGCATATGACATCATGATAAAGATCAGAGTACTAGTCTCCAACGCTAATTTTGAGTCCGTGAATGGAATATTCAAAGACTAAGGGTAAGCTTATGGCAAAATGGATCAGCCTATATCCTTCTGTTTATAATTTTCACTAGTCTTTCATACTTGAGAAAAGTCTATATTTTTTTTCACTTTTGGGACTTATACTCCTTTAATAGCTCTCTACTAGTCACTACAATGTTTTTGGATTAAATCATCTCTTTTTGTTTTATATATCTTCCGGTGTTTCATATTTTTGTGTTGCTTTCGTTAAATAGATTAACTTTTATCTTATTATTGTTGTTTCTACTCAATATGTATGTCACATGTTGTTCCGCGATATTCATTAGCTTACTAACCTATGTATTATTGTAGGTGCCATCATGACTCGAGGTTAGGCTCAGGACAAATTGTTACCAATAAATTTATGATGTTATTGAATGGTAAATGGTATCCAATAAATTTTTGTTTGATATGATATCCCAGATAATTGTAAGGGGCAAAATAGTAATTTTCTATATAAACAAAAACATTAAATTATTTCATATCTCAAAAAAACTAATAAAAGTTCACTTAATTTTATTTAATTTACTTTCCAAACAATTTTAAAAGAGGAAAATTTTATTAATGTTTTCGTAGATCTTTAAAGAAAATATAAAATTTAATTAATATTTATAATGATTGATTTCCTATATATACAGATTATATTACTTCACCAATTAATGCACTGGATCATTATATACCACCCAAAATCAACATAATTCATCAAAATACAGTCTATACCTTTCAAAGTAACAATGTGTATGATTATCATTTCCAAAATACATAGGACGTTGTGGAAGAAACGGAAAAATAAGGTTGAGAGTGAGTTTCCTTTGGTGTAATGGTTGACAAAGGATTTTAGAGTAGTAGGATTTAATGAAAGTGATTTGAAGTACATCTTCGAGAACATGAATCCTTAACTGGCTATAATCGCCGAGGTAGAAGATGAGGTCATGATTCCTATTTTGGATCAAGACACAAGAGTTGACCATTTGCTAATGTTGCAAAGGTACATTAATGGAGTTTTTGGATTCTATAATGATTGGATTGAATAAGTTGTTATACGACAAGGATTTGAGGCAAAAGAACTTCTTGGTTTCTATGTCAATCGACTGAATTTGAACTTAACATTTTTTCAGTGATTCAGACCAGAAAAATGTTTGAGTAGAAAATATTAATGTTCTTACATTTTGATTGTAATAATTATATTTGCAAGTGCATGTAAAATAAGAATTTGATATCAACATATATCTTGAGAAATAACACACATTTATAAAATATTTCCTTTTATATTATTAGAATTCAAAATTGTGCATATATTATCAAACCACTATTTTACTTTATGTATTATGTCTAGTTAAAAAAACATTTCACTTCCTTAATAAATATTGTTATTGAAAATCACGTCAAATTCCATTGAGTTATTGAATTTGTTACAAAATTACGTAAGTTTACCGTATGGCTCTAAAATCCCCCAACGAATAATGTATTGGCCATCTAATGATCTTTTTTTTGTTGCCCCATGTGAAAGTATAACTTAAAGTTTCATTTATTATGTGATATAATGTAATTGATTTTCTTTATAGTTAACATAAACTAATTAAGTAACATAATAAACTATGGTCCACCTAATAATGACTACCATCCCCATTTTATAACTCTATTAACTATAAAAAAAAAAAAAAAAAAAAAAAAAAAAAACTAGAACCCCATTTGATTCTAATTCTTTAATAATAAATTTCTTGAGGGGTAATTTCTTGGAGAACAAATATGGGATTCTCTAATTAAATATGTTGGTTGCTGAACAACTAGATTCTAGAAGTAAAATTCTCCTCATTTAAGTAAGAGTGTCTAAATGATGTGTTAAAATTTTATGGTACATTTTAAACTTTTTAACAAAGGTTTTATTCTTAAGTGTATTTTATGAGATATGCTTGTACTTTATGTGAATATGTTAGTCATGGTTTCTCCTACGACACTCCGCTAGTAGGCATGAAAAATCCTAAGCCAGGTTCTAAGAGTAATAACATATCACACAGACTAAGGAGAAAAAGAGATAGCGAAAAATGTATGCATACAAACTACCCAAAGACCTGAGATCAGTCAGTAGTCGAGCCACTTGTTAAAATAGGTGTACAAGGCATTAAAAATATAAACATATAATTAATTGATTGTGAATGCAAAGTAAACACTAGTTCCTGTAAAAACAAAGGGAGATCTGCAATCGTGAACATCATGAGCGCACCTCGATCTCGAAATCTCAAAAGTTGTTCTACAGGAGTCTCAAATCAATTGTAAGTACCTCTAATATGATCTATAGGGTGTAGAAGGTAGTATGATTACCAACAAGCAGTGCTCAGTATTTATAGGCCGATAGAGGTCCAATGATGAATCAAGCATATATTCAAGGTAACTAAGGAACGTGTTGTATAGGAATCTAAAGAAGAGATATTATATTAAAGTACAGATAAATAGAGATGAAAAAATAGAACACATTGAAATATGATTCTGAAATTGTAAATGGTATTATGAGTAATAACAAGCAGTACTCAGTAGGCATTAGGCTGATACATGTCCAAAGATAAAGCAAGCATAAATTCTATGTAACTAAGAAAGTATTGTACAAGCTTCTAAAGAAGATATATTGCAACAAATACACGTGAGTAGAGATCAAATAGTAAAATACACTACGAAAAAGCCTATGAGAAGGGAACACACTATGAGGTGCTTGCTCGAAACCTTGATCCTGGACTAGACTATTATAGAAGCCATCTAAAAAAAATTACCAATGTCACAAATCACTACTTAACATACTCACAAGAAGCTCTATCCAACCCAAGCTAATAACAAGCCCAATGAAATGATAATTCAAACACATATATATAACTATTATCAAATCAACCTAACATACACAATTATGAAATAAAATACTAACCTGATTGGACCCCATATGATCGGAAGTTACACAACAACAGACATAACAAAGCTGACACCCTTAAGACTAGTGGGTTTAAACAACTATCAATTATACTACTGATAGGCAATGCATATTAATGCAAGGTATGTATTACAAAATAGCTGAGCCATAAAAACCAATTGTCATGAAAAGTACATAAACCTATTGTTGCTTCCGAGAATATACGTAAGTGTACGTGGTCGCGCAAGTAATATAGATTCTTGAAGAAATGAGTTATCGTTTCCAAGGGACTTATGATTAATTTATATTAAACATTTAAATCTACAACTACAGAAACTAAAAGTAACTGTTTCAAGAGTTGATGATTTATTACTAACTACGACTAATTACAAACTAAATAAATGTAACTCAATGCAAATGACATTAATATGATTTTTGAAGTAAGAAAAAGGCAATTCAAGGGTTGCAGCATATCTTGAATATCATGCATCATAATATTGACTTAGAACTAATTTCGGTTGTCAAGTTACTCGTTTATAGGGTTAATTATATGAGTTTGGCTACACACCTCTCATCGCCTAACACCCAATTAGATACCTAACTACATCGTTGTGTCGGGATAAGTAAGTTAATTTGATATCATTCATATTTCATCCTATTTCTTAAACAAGCAAGTTATTCATCCCGACGTCACTCCTGAACACAAATCCCCTGAATTTAATCAGTATATCTAGCTCTCTACATTCTCTAGTGTTTCTAACCCTCCTCGGGTCTATTTGAAGATTAGACACTAGATTTATCTTAAGGTGCACAAGCATAAAATAGTAAAACCAGAATATAGAAGTAACTCATGCTATTGGAAAACCATAAAACATAATTGTTCATGCAATTTCTTGAAAATAGAAGAGTTAGAAGATCATAAACTATTACAAACTTGAATTTTTGCTCCTACACACCTATTCAAAAAGCGGAACCCACACAATGGAGACCTGAAGATCTATTTATAATAGTAGAGAAAGTGAAGAACAAATCCTACTAAAGTTAGAACTCTTGTGCAATTTTAAAACATGGAAAAGTGAGAACTTTAATAGGGCATCGTTCCTCTCATCGCACCTAGCAGCATTCGCAGTCATATCAGCCTTGGCGCACCGCGTCGAACAGAGCGCCTAGGAATTATTGTAGTATGTTGCATTCTTTCGAGTCACGCTTGAGAAATGTCTCTGAACTTTGAGCCTTGGCACGACGTACCTACCTCTACGTCATGCCCAGTGCTCCCGTACTTATCCATTTTCAGCATCCATTTTATAACCTTTTTCTTTCCTTCCGACTCCAATCTTCTCAAGATTTCCTGAAACTTCTAATGATATGTTTTAGTGCTTAATCATTGAAAGCATCACAGAATCAAATGAATAAATTACTGATCGTCTTTTAACATAATAAAACTATTGGCAATTATTAACTTCTTAGGCATATAAATATGCCTGAGATCACCACACCATACTTTGACTTTTGTTTGTCCTCAAACAATCTTTAAACTATCAACTCTTCTTCATAACCCTTGGACTTATCAACTCACCTTACAATCAACAAAAAATTGTTAAGCATGATCTTGTAGTTCACATTGGATGAAATAATTCACATTGTAACACCAAGTACAACACATGCTCAAAGAATGACTCTTTTGTTATTTTTCCGGGTTAATGCAAACTCATACCAACACACCAATTAGATGATCTTACACATTCCATAAATGCCCTCACTTGTTTATATTTAGTAAAACATTTCACTCAAGAATTTTCAAAATCAGTAACGCCTATTTTTCAAACAAACAACTCACTCTGACAAACAAAGTTCTAACTTTCCTCAACATACCATAAGCTTTCCCATACTGTATTCCTACTTTCACATTATACTTCTCAAGGAATCAAGATGAATTTTAGTTGGCTGTAATGACGGCTTAAGGTAAGGGAGGGAATATTTAGGAATCATTTTCGTGACGACACCTCCATAATGCACATGTTATAATTTATCCACGAACCTCCTTCCTAGATTTTCTTTTCTCCTAATACACACTTCATGACTCATTACCCCCCTTGTTGCTCCATATTTACCCTTAATTCCTTTTTCATCATAATTGTTTTTTTATATATTTTTGAATTAGCCACCAAAAATCTAGATTTTTTAACCGAATAAGATGCACATTATCATTGATAGGATGAGGGCCAATGTTTCGTTAATAATTCTAAATTATCCACCCTTAATTTTTGTCGAGGCGAACATTGTCACTAAGTACCAAGGATAAAATAGAATTTTCGTTTCCACACAATGTAGCAAGTCACCCACAACTATATTAACCAACATTTTCCAATCCTTCTTCTTGACATAGTGCATTAAGGAGTTTCATATGATGAAATGACTTGGTATCAAACAGCGGGATTCGGCTTACCATACGGTGTATCAAATAAACAAGTCTAAAGGCTCAATGGGGATTCATAAGTGGTAAATTCTATTGTAGGCATACATGTAAAGTAAATAATTAGCTATTTACAAGAAATGCGTCAATCACATTCCCTAAGTTTACAAGCTACTTATTCAACACAAAAGGCATGTTCAAGATATAAAGTTAAGAAAGAACCAATCAATTTTCAACGCACATGGCATTATGGAACAATCAAGGATATATCAACTAACATGCTCATACAAGTTGCATTACAGTATAACTACGCAATTAAACCCATTTTCCTTTTACTTTCAATCAAGTTAAAGAACACAGAAAATTACAAGGTCATCAAGCTATTGAGTTTTTCCAAGTATAACTACCCATGACGTTCGATTGACTTATTAAGACATAGCTTCATAATACCAAGGCTGGTTTTTCAATCATACTCTCCTATGTGACTAATTTTCCCTTAAGATGGTTGTCATCCATCTATCATTGGGAAGTGTAACTCCTACGACAACTCCAAGACTCGCTAAATCAATAAACTAATCCTATTCGTTTCAAAAGGTAAATCCTCAGTAAAAGTATAGAAAGACAATTCTGAGGAACCCAAAAGCAAAAAAAATTAAATTAAAAACTACCAACTAGACTCTATAAAGTAATAAACAACTATATACACAGAGAACACCCCACCCCACACTTTAAAGATAAGCATTGTCCTCAGTGCAAAAGTAAATCAAAGTATAAGGTAGGAATACTTCCTGGGCCTCTAGGCCTCGTCATCACCACGATCAAACACCATTAAGGCGTTCGCCTCATCCAGAATGGTATCATCCTCTTCGTGATCTATTTTATCATTAGTGGTCGCCTCATTATAATCTAACGACTCAAAAAAGGTGGGACTAGTCTTGCAACCAAGGTTGCGCTATCGGTCAAAGAATAACACTCTTACAAGTCCTCCATCTCATCGTAAGTGACTGGACGACCTACAATTTGCGATTGCAACTGATCCATATCAAACATACGTTACATGACGCTATCATCGCGGGCTTGCCTGTTTTGGTCGGACAACACAAGTCCATAATCACCATTAATAATTTGACTCCTAAAAATACTCATACCTTCATTCATCATATTTCACACACTAGCATTCTTCACATATACACATACTTAACTCAGGCATAATACCATAAAGATAAACATTTTAACTTCCTAGAACATATATAGCATAAACATCATAATCACCAATTCACTTCACATTATATGCCCTCAAGGCAACAATCACAATACATACATTTATACAATATAATCATTTACTTCAAGAAAACACCGCCACCAAAGGTGGACCATACCACTCAAGATTCATTTCAACATAAGAAGTAACCAATGAAACCAAGTTACCATTCATCCAAGCTTTAACCACCTTTCCTCCATTTCTCCAATAATCCATCATCAAATAACATTTAAGGCAGTATCTAATCATAATATAACATGAAGAAATACAATTCTAATAATTTCTAACATTATGTAGATATACACACCGAAACCACTTCATAAGCTAAAGGTTTGAAATATGCATGAGCATGGGTTCATTTGGGTTTTGACATCAAACTCATAAACTAACACTAAAAACAACACATTTCAACCATTAAAGTGTTTTGATGCACAGATCGATTCTTAGACTCAAGATACAAGAAGTTCGAGTTTGAAAACCCTTTTTAAATCTCTTTTAAACGGCTCCTTGAATGAATGAATATTCTAGGATGAACTACCATAACTCCCTTTGATGAAACCCATTAAATTTGGTGAAGAAAACTTCCAAGACCTTATCTTCTAGCCCTTCCGTGAGTTGTAGCTTTTATGGAGTTTGAGAGAGTTCTTTATTGAAGGAGGGGTTTTAGATATTTGAAATGAAGTCTAACCTAAGTCTAGGAGTATAAAACCACTAAAATACCCCTATGACCCTAAAACAAACGTCCATGGTTCATAAACGACTTGGGTGAATTTACAAAAACACCCCAAGCCTAGTCGTGTTCTTGACAGCTTTTCACACTGGTCATCGACGGACCCTAGCTACGGGGCGTCGTTTAATCGACGGACCATGCTGCTAGGTTGCCGTCTGGTTCAGATGCTTATTCTTCGGGAAAAAGCTCCCCACCACTAAGTGTGGAGCTACGCCTAAGACGATGGGGCATTGACCAGTGACGGTCTGTAGGTTAGGCGTCATCAATTGAAGAAGTTTTGGCAGATTCTGCCTTAGAGTTGGGGTTCTTTTCTAGGGCCCCTCGTGGGTTCTTGTCGGAGTCGTACACGGACGTTAATCCCTTATACATGGTCATCTAGTTCTTAGGTTCCTCCCACATAAATTTGGACTCCAAACAACTCACCAACCATGCCAAGACACACAAGAACTCACATAAGCACATAAACGTGTAGTCATCAAACGTCTTGGTCGTCCATTGACGTTTGACCTTCACACTTATTAAACTGACTTAAAACATCAAAATTAGCTATTTTAACACATTCTTAACCATCCTCGAACTAGAGGACCTTCCAAAACTTGGGGAAACGTCCAAGTCTTCTATCAAGCGACCTTGATACCTCAATGTCCTGAACCTACATTGTTTAGGAAAAGGGAAAGAATATGGGTTAGTACAAACACAAGTACTATGTATGGAAACATATGCACATAAAACATTTAAATCATTCTTAAAGAGACATTTAGTTCAAAACCATGCTAAGTCACTTTTAAAAGCCTTTATGCACAATAAAGAACATATACAAGCCATAATACACAACACTACTCAAGACAAGTCCAAAATCAACACAAGACCAATATCATGATAAAGTCAAGTCAACATGGATAATATCCACGTAAGGTCATATCAACATGAATGGCATCATATCATGATCATATAATCATAACAACTCAAACATAATGTCATAGCAACAATTGATGTACAAGTGTTCATAACATCACGTCACACAAGAACCTTACTCACAACCCATTCCCTAGCCTACAAGTGCAATGCTTATGTGAAGTCCCATAACCCACATAATCATGTAAACCAAATAAAGGATCATAATCAATGTCGACATTTCATATATCTTCATATCATGCATGTACTTCATCATATATGTCAATTTAGACCAATGGTATGTTCATCAATGATACTAACTTCATATAGGATCATCAACATTTAAAGTAATCATATACAATTCATTCATATCATAAGTACATAAGAACAATCTTTTAGGACTTCCCTCAAGGTAAATTTGTCCATGTATAAGTAGAGTCCCATACCACTACCTACACTATGTAGAACCCCTTAAGTCACCCTAGTTAGTTTTCACTTCATTACTTTCATTTTACTTTCAGGAACAATCGCCTTAACCAACAATAGACCATGTGAGCTAAACATGGAATCTAGTGTCATGGAACCCTATCTCGAAAGAAGGTTTCTCACTGTAACGACCCTCAAGTACACCCTAGAAGTTAGAGCATCCTTGAGTCTTCACACGAAAAATGAGACTTGAAGAAGTCTCAATTGAGCCACTCGTACCATTCATTGCATAATAAAACATTCTAAAATGAGTAGGAATTTAAAACTTTCTTCACACAAGAATAACTCTTTCCATAATCAATATGAAAGCGGAAGACTTCCAC
Organism: Solanum sitiens; assembly: GCA_016801875.1. NCBI lineage: Eukaryota > Viridiplantae > Streptophyta > Magnoliopsida > Solanales > Solanaceae > Solanum > Solanum sitiens. The sequence continues at coordinate 166,123 of JABWTJ010000062.1, read as the reverse complement.
TAAAACATTGTAACAATCCAAAAATGACTGTGCTAAGTAAGACCTAAACATACCTAGAATGCATAGGTTAGACAGGGTTCACACGGCTTGATGCGCGTGGAACCAGACCCCCGGACCTATGCACCAGCCAAGCCAACCAACTTGGTGAGTTAGTTGAGCTAGGCAGGGTTGATTCCATCCATGTTAGGTCCCCGAACAGTAGGATTCACCGGGTGAGTCTTAACCGGACTTAGAGGGTTAGTCCTAGGTTTTAAGCGGACTTATAGGGTTAGTCCTAGGTTTTAAGGGTTCTAGGGGTAAAATGATAATTTCGGGGCTAGGGGTAGTATAGTAATTACCCTAGGTTGATAATTAATTAATTAAATAAGGTTTTTAATTAGTCAAAATGGGTCAAAGCTCGGTGGTCAAACCGAGTTTGACCGGATCTCCACACTCAGGTTCGAGCCGAGTTGGAGGCATTAAAGTGGGCGATTTAAGTGAATTAAATTTGACAAAATAAAGGAGGGGCATTATAGTTACTTAATATGTAGATTATAATTTGATTTTATCATTTAAATTGTGTTGAATAAGTCAACAACAAACCCCACAAGAAAAGAGGCGCACGACTCCCACTATGAGTGTAGTCAATGTGCACTCTTAATTCATTATATATCCACAAACGTTTTTCAGCTTACCTTGCAATTCGAAAATAGAAAAACAGAATAAGTCTACTGTTCTAAGAGTTCTAGACATTAATCCATCAAAAACTAAAAGAATAATTTGTACGCCTAAGTGTTGTAAGAAATCACGTAAAGAACTTCACTTGTGAACAAGAATCAATGATCGGAAGAGAGGTTTGTGCGTGGGTTAGGATGTGTTTGTGTCTGGTTGTCAAAGTTGAAAAAGGTATCAGTTTTCTTCTCTCTTTGTCCCTTTCCCAAGAGTCCCCTAAGGCTCACTTGAAATACAATCTAAAAACTAAGGTTGTCCCCGTTGCATGCCCCTGTCATTAGATCCCATGAACGATTGATACATGCGTTGGTATGACTTCTGGTAGATGATTTTAGGAATGATTGTGATTGTGTGCAATGTGTGTTCTCAGACTATTTATGATCTTATTATGTACGTCCGAATATTGAATGTTACATGTGCACAAGTATGCTGTTTTCCATGATTATATTGTTACAATCTACTTGAAGAAATTGTGAATTATGTGTTACGTAATGTTATGTGTTTAACATGCAAAAAGAAAACGTGATATTCATGAACAAGAAAATGAGAGTGTGGTCCTTAATGAAATGTTAATATGCCGATTCTTTGGAGTCTAAGACTCTCGTCCATGGTCTGAACTGTACAAAGGAACATTTACGTTAATTCGACAAGGACTAAATACTAATCTAAGGTCATAATGAACCTTAATGCTTCACTATTGGAACTACGAAATCATTGCACAACAAAGTTTAATACATACGAATATGTGAGTATACTGTGATTAAGAAATTGGGCTAAATGTGATGCCTTAGAGATTAAGAGGTGCTACAGGTAGATGGACATTATTTTAGATCAAAGTATTGGTTAAAAGTTCATGTAATACTCTAAGCTAAACACCTAGGCTAAATTCAAGAAATTGAACTAAAGGCCTATACTAATTGACTATGTCTCGGCTAACCACTTGTAAGAAATGAAGAAAAAAAAATACTACACCTAAGAATCAAACCCGAGACCTCAAGGTTCTAGCACTAGATGAAGAGGACTTGAGTAAATTAAAAAAAGAGAATAATGTTGGGTGTAGGATGGGAATCGAACCCGGCCTCAAGGCCAAATGTGTGAGATACATAAGTCTCATATATAATCAGAAACACGGATCCCGTTGACTGAAAATTGTGAGGCACATAAGTCTTACATACAATAAAATAAAACGCAGCCACTAGGGATCGAACTCGGGTTCTCTTGGCCGAATGTGTGAAGATACATAAGTCTCACACGCACACACAATGAAAATAAATCAAAAAAATATATGATGCCCAAGGGATTCGAACACTGGTAAAGTCTAAGATCACTTAAATCACGAAAGTAAGACTTATGTATGGTGATACCCGAAAGGGGTACTACCATGAGTGTAAAGTACACTAAAGGCCATGTGCATGATGACGTAAGTTAGTAGCAAGATGAAGAAATAAACATTCACGTAATGAGGAGAGTAATTAAGTTAAACTATAATGCTAATGAAAATAGTGACAGCATGATAAGAGGATAAGGTGAATAGTGGGACAAGTGTCAACCAAGCCTAAGTAAAGGTCACTAAAAGTGCTCACCTAAGAGAGTGTTGATTATTAAGAGACAAGTCTCAGCCACATTCTATATGTAAGTGTAAGGACACACTTAATACGTAAAGAAGAGATGAGAAATCATCTAATGAGCTATGACTACCTCATGCTAGAAGAAAGCGTCAATGATGTATGAGTTTAATGTAAATAGGAACTTTAAACTAAGCACCGATAGGCTAGTTATGAGTGGTGATGCCTTCTTTCGGGAAGGGCGGAGGTTCACGTAATTCTCATGTGATGAGACTGTCCACCAATGTGGGTATGGGTCTCCCTAAATCTCCTAGTCTTTTAACTATGTTGCCAACATAGGGAACTAGCTTGGTTCGAACCCATAAAGCTAGCATGATTTGGTTTCACTTTGGCCAGTGACTCCACCTCTTTTCGGTGTGGGGAAGACACCGGATTTCATGATGCTCACATGATCTATGTCGGTTAAGGTTGAAAGTTCCTCAAAGTATGAAATATATTGAAATGAATGATACCGAAGGTGTTTGTGCAAGACAATCAGGAGGTGAAACCGGACTCAAGTAAGGACATTAGGTCATTCTTGGTCATTGCACTTCATGATCCCGATGAGAATGAATGAATGAAATGAATAATGTGAAGTACGAATGAACGAATGAAGCAGACTCTGTGTTTGCTAAAGGAGGCCCTCGGGTTGAGGTCCCATATGTTGGGCCCTCATTTGAGATGTCTTAATGCTACGTCCATGATTCCAAGGTCTCGTGGATATGAAATGTATGATATATGAAACATGAAATGTATGTTATGTCAACCTATCTGTGTATGTTGTGTGACATATTCATGGTATGACCTTCCTATTACGAATTAGGCAAGTCAAGAGACTTGACCTTCTAAAAAGGCATGTTGATTAGGAAGAGCCATTCTTGTTCATGCATTACTGTTATGTGTTGCTGCATGTACCCATACTTAGTACAAGTGTGTACTAATTCCATACAATATTACTATTTTAGGTGCAGGCTCAGGTGGATGTTGAAGGTATCATTGCAGCTGTTCGGACTCAGATATTTCATTCGGACATGGTAGGTCCTCATGCATTCGAGGATTCCTGCCTTTACAATTCTTGCTTAGTAGTAGGTTTAAACTAGTGGAGTATGTTCCACTAGTGTTTCTTTCCTATTTTATTCAGACGCCTGTAATAGTGCCGTTTTGGCAAGTATTATGACAAGATATTATATTTCTTTCAAGTTGTATGTTTCTATAACTAGATGGTTGATGTATGAGCAATGAACTTCCTTACAAATACACTTTTATATGAAGTCTATGTATACTTAAATTATAAACAAAAAGTAATAAATTTTCCGCTAAAATTAACCGTATGAATGTGATGAATGCAAGAAGAGGCTTGTCTGCGACCTCAGAGAGGTCAACGAAGCCGGTTGCGATTCGGATTACAGAATCCGGGTCGTGACAAACATTAAACCTTTAAAATATCCAACGGAACCATCTAAACTTATGAGAATACAACACTTGGGACTAAGCCCATACAAGACATAAAATAAAGACTAAGACATAAAGGAACATGTGGATATTGTCCTCGAATCAATGAGGACTCACCAATACTTCATCTTCAACCATTATAAACCTATCCATCCTTCATGGCACATCAAGACTTCTAATTCCCTACACATTATTCAAAAAGGGAACTACTTCACTGTACAGTGAATTCCTTCACTGTTACAGTGAAGTTACCTAATGTCACCTTAGACACAATTTAACATGTAATTCCTTCACTAAAAGATATCCCAAGATTCACCTAAGCAACACAAAGAAAGACCGCCCATACACCCTCTCTAAGCATGTTTAAATGATCCTCAAGTCTACTTAGAATGAGATACATCCATTTACATTACATCAATCACATGAACATGAGATCCTCCTACCAAAGGTGATTCTATGGTTCACTTGAGTGAGTTGTGAAGCGACTACCCATACAATCCCTTTCACACACTCACTCAAGGGATCCTATAGACTACCTATGATAGAATCATTCTCAGTTAATACAATAACATACATGGAATTTGACAATTTTGTTTCAAAGGTTATCAAATGACCTACTCAAGTAACTCAAGAAGAATGTCCATACTTGAGCTCTTCAAGATTACCTAAGTAATACTTAAGACTTACGTAAGTTTGGATCATTTCCACATAATCAATCATTTTCATTAACTAGAATCATTATTAAGACTTATCTAAGTAAGATATTAAGTGATCATTCATATGCCCCCTTCATACCTTAACTAGACAACCCTTAACTACTCTAGATAAGAACTTATTCATTTAACATGCTTCCTTAACTTAAGTCTTAGTTCATTTAAGATACATTCTTCACATAAGGACATTCAAGTAATGGTCTTGGAGAAAACCTAGGAACTCTCACTAACATATTCAAAGCCTATTGTGCAATGTCTAGATAGTGTCACATACCACCACCTACACTTCATAGAACTTCTCCAATACTAGTAGGTATACCACATGATGAGAATAGGCAATAACTGATATAGACCATGGTAGAAAAGCATGGAATCCGGAGTTGTAATAGTCTGATGGAGGGTGTTCTACTTGCCAATGGTAGAACATGGACACATCCCATGTAGACACATGGTTAAAGAATATGATGGGATTACTTTGTAATCTAGCCTCATCCTTTAACTAGAGCTACTTCCCTTACCATACTCACTCGGTTCTAGCCTTTGTTCTCATATGGTAATACACATTAAATTTCATACAAAAGGGTCCCATATCAAGTTCATAACCCAATTGCATTTACCCTACCAAATAGGTCCCCTAAGGCTGCCTTACAATGGCGAAAAAAAGCTCATCATGACTTTCCTAAGGATTGATATGATGTTGTTCCATCCAATCAACCTTAAGTCCATCATTCATTACTAGATACCATTACGGCTTTCGACTTCAAGTTTCATAACCTTACCACTAGGTTCAAGGTTTCACATAAAGGACCTTCTTATCATCATTCAAGGTCTCACATGATATTCATACATTCAAGAATAAGAGGCTTCAACATCCTTAGTCAAGACATCTTATATTCATATATCAATCATGCATCAAGTAAGGGACTTAAGTCTACCTAAACAAGACACATCATTACTTCACTTCAGCAAATATTACATGTCATTCTTGAAGCACATAGGAGCAACCATTATCATATTAGGTCATCCTATACACTAATATATCATCATCAACATAACCATCATAGACTCACATAGTCAAGTAGGAACAATCATATATCAATTTTAAGACTTCACAAGTAAAGCATAGTCCTAGTCTAACATGATCTCCTAAATAGCAACAATAGAAGAAACCATATACTTTCACATTACTTCACATGTAGGTAGATTAGAACATACTTCACATAATCAACTACAAAAATTTTCATAATACTTCAAGTAGTGACGATAAGGCCATGATCATCATAATGAATAAAGTAACGCCGACAAGGCCACATCATTTACATAATACCGCCACCATAAGTGGGCCATACTAATCACGCATAATTCAAGTGTTAAATTACAATAGCTATACATAATAAGAAGAGAGTTAGGGAAGCGTACGACCCAATTCATCTCACCAATTCAATCCAAAGTCAAATCATTCAATTCGATACCATAAGGACCTTACCCATGGCCATGAACATCAATTCAATATAATAACCATAATACTAAATGAATCTAGGTTAATTCAATATAGATTTATTAATCTAACACAACCTATACATCAATTCTATACAATCCTTACATCATTCAATAGCCCATAACAAACTACACTAGAATCTATAAGCATTAAGTCAATATCAATTCAATAAGCTTAACATACAATAGATCTAAGAATATTCAATACTCAATTGATCAAATTGAAACAGCCTATACACCATACAATCATAATCTACACATAAATCAAAAGCCCATAACAATCTACACATGAATTCATTAATATCAAAGCATGATCAATTCATCCATATTTTAGTCAAATTTAGAGATTTGAGAAGATCAAGTGTTCATGGAGAATTTCATCGGAAAACATCAATTAAACATCAATAACATCATATCTTAAGCTTTGAAAATGTTTAAACGGAAGAACCCAAGACTTAGAGTAGAAATTGGACTTTTCATCTTTTTGAAATCTTTGAAAATCAACTTTGAAATTGGCTTTAAGGTGATAGAAAGCCTTAGATTAAGAACAACCATACCTTATTAGAAGAACCCAATGATAATTGAAGAAGAAACTCCATAGAATACCCATCTTCAAGCTCCATCTTCATCTTGAGCTCTCATGGAGGATTTTTAATAAACTTTAGGAGGGAAAGGGTTTTGATCTTAGTGGTAGGGTTTAAACGATAGTTTGATGACTTATATACTCTTAAAATACCCATAAACACCCAAAACAACCGTCCTCCTATTTTATAAGACTTTGGGCGAATTTCCGAAAACCCCCAAGTCTTAACAGAAAATTGCAGGCAGTTTCACAGCACCATCGACGCCCTACCATCGGCGGTCCATGTGTGGGACCATGCCCCATCGATGGGTATCGTTGGTTGCTCATAAAGCTTCTACACCTGCAGACTTTCATGATCCATCGACGCCCGAAGTTGACGAACCGTAGTTCCATCGACTGGCCGTCCTTTGGTTCATCATTTGGCAGTGCATGCAAGCTGCCATGCAGCTTCAAGTCTTGAGTTGGGGTCCTCCTCTAGGGCCCCTTGTGGGTCCTAGGTGGGGTCTTACCCGGACGTTACACCTCTAAACACGTACGTCTAGGTATTGGGAGCATCCCCAAACAAGTTCAACATCAAATAAGCAGTGCAACATGCTAAAACACATCTAAGCTCACAAGGACCTCAAATGGCTATCTTTCGTACGTCACCTAACGTTCTTGGACGTTTGACCTCCAAACCTCACGAAACTTGAAACACTGCCTATGTACAACATAATAACTCATTTAAGGACCTCATAACCTCATTAATCACACATAAACGCATAAAATACATATGAGGCACTTAGGTGACTTAGTCGTCGAACGTCTTGGTCGTCTCTTGACTTTGACTTCCAATGCACCTAAACCCTTAGACACTGCCTCTTTACCACCTTATAGACAAATTTAGGACCTTAGACTATCATAAAACCCACTTTAGGCTCTAGCTTCACCTAAGTCATTTTCGAGACCTTACAATCTCCCCCACTTGGACAACATTCATCCACGAATGAAACTTGCCACTCTCCGAACACTTCCAAGAATAGAGATTCAATTAGCTGCTCATAACCATACCATATAATGCACAATCAAGAAGAAAACATCAGTTTCATATAAGCAAGAGATTCACATCACAACATGAAACTAGAATAAATTCTATAACTCATCATGCTATAAAACTCACATCATTCATTCCAAATAGCAAAACCTCATTTTATATTGATTATCATACTCATATACTTCAGTGCTAACCACATTAAAACAACTTTCAATAAAAAAATGAATTAGTCAATTTTCAAAATATCGTACAGTGATCAGAAATCCCTAGCAATTTTACAGTGAACATTCTTCACAATCCAATCAATGCAACATTTAAGAAATTTCTTATAAATGTTCAACAAACCAAATATCATATAACCCTTTAGACATGCTCACTATTCATCTTTGTGAAACAACTAGCAACCTACACTAGATGCACATGTATCATGAGGAAGATACCAGGCATGAAAACTCATTTTCTCATTAACAAACCTTCAACCAAAACATGCATATCATAAGGAAAATGTTTGGAACTCATTTCCCACAAAAGACTCCTAAACAAATCAAGTTACTAAGAACTCTTTGTTTTAGGCTTGAATAAACACATATAGAAAGGTTAAGGGTACCTCACTCCCAACAACCATACTCTTCACCATACTCCCCCACTTAGGAGAAACCCCTTCTAAGGTCAACATAACATCTACTACAAGGAACTCCCTTAAGGCACCTTAAACCTTACTAATACTTTATCATCTAAATTCTAGCTCATGACTAAAGACTCTCAAAGGTTCAACCATATAACAACTACATCCCCCCTTAATAGGAGAAACTCACTATTACTCTTTCAAGTCTCTTCAATTTCCTTTCTACTTATAACTCTATACCTTACCATTATTTACAACTATACTTCCTTTCAAAGGTAACTAGACCAACCTAAGGTCATCAACACCATCTTTCACACCTCATCAAACAACTCACATATCATCTTTTGTCTCCCTCAACCCTATCTTCATAAATTCACACTCAAATGACCAAACACATAAGGGAGACAAGGGAAAGACACCATATACAAATCTCTTAGGCATGATTAGACGAATGAAGAAGTGAAACTTTTCCTAGCACCCAATAGCCTCCTATTCATAATGTGGCGCGCTTTACATAATCAATAAGACTCTACTAGATGTGGTTCATATGACAACTATGACACTCCCAAACCTTATGCTCTGATACCAAGTTTGTAACGACCCTCAAGTACACCTTAGAAGTTAGAGCATCCTTGAGTCGTCACACGGAAAATAAGACTTAAGAAATCTCAATTGAGCCACTCGTACCATTCATTGCATAATAAAACATTCTAAAATGAATAAGAATTTAAACTTTCTTCACACACGAATAACTCTTTCCATAATCAATACGCAAGCGGAAGACTTTCATTAAAACATTAAACATTTACAATATCCCATTGAACGATCTAAACTTTTGAGAATACAACACTTGGGACTAAGCCCATACAAGGTATAAAATAAAGACTAAGACATAAAGGAACATGTGGATATTGTCCTCGAATCGATGAGGACTCACCAGTACTTCATCTTCAACCCTTAGAAACTTATCTATCCTTCATGGCACATCAAGACTTCCAATTCCTTACACTTTAGTCAAAAAGGGAAAAGAAGGGGTTCGCACATTAGATGCACTATGTATGGAAGCTATGCAAAAACCATGAAAGAGGGACATTTAGTAAATAGCATGTTTTTCATAAATTTTGATTAAAACATCATACTCTAAGAATAAGAACATCATTTAACACTTTAGAAATACATAAGAAATCATTTAAGCATTTATTCACATTTTTTAGGAATACTTTCCAGTGACCTACTTCACTGTACAGTGAATTCCTTCATTGTTACAGTGAAGTTACCTAATGTAACCTTAGATACTAGTTAACATGTACTTCCCTCACTAAAAGCTATCCCAAAACTTACCTAAGCAACACAAAGAGAGACCGCCCATACACCCTCTCTAAGCATGCCTAAATGATCCTTAAGACTACTTAGAATGAGATACATCCATTTACATTACATCAAGCACTTGAACATGAGATCCTCCTATGAAAGGTGATTGTAAGGTTCACTTGAGTGACTTGTGAATCGACCGCCCATACAATACCTTTCACACAAACTCAAAGTATCCTATAAACTACCTAGGTTAGAATCATTCTCACTTAATACAATAGCATACATGGAATATGACAATCTCCTTTCTAAGGTTATCAAAAGACCTACTCAAGTAATTCAATAAGATGTCCATAATTGACCTCGTCAAGATTACCTAAGTAATCCTTAAGACTTACCTAAGTTTGGCGCATGTCCACAGAATCAATTATTTTCGTTAACTAGAATCATTATTAAGACCTATCTAAGTAAGAGATGAAGTGACCATTCCTATACCCCCTTCATACCTTAACTAGACAACCCTTAAATACTCTATATAAGAAATTTTTCATTTAACATGCTTCTTAACTTAAGTCATTACATTCCTGAGTTCATTTAAGAGACATTCATCACATAACGACATTCATGTAATGGTCTTGGAGAAGACCTAGGGACTCTCACTAACATCTTTAAAGCCTATTGTGCAATGTCTAGATAGCATCCCATACATCCACCTAAACTTCATAGAACTTCTCCAATACTAGTAGGTGTCCCACATGATGAGAGTAGGCAATAACCGACATAGACCACGGTATCAAAGCATGGAATCCGAAGTTGTAACCTACTCAGATGGAGGGTGTTTTACTTGCCAATAGTAGAACATAGATACATCCCATGTAGGCACATAGTTAAGGAATATGAAGCGCTTACTTTGTACTCTAGCCTCATCCCTTAACTAGAGCTACTTCCCTTACCATACTCACTCGGTGCTAGCCTTTGTTTTCATAGAGTAAATCACATTAAGGTTCATACAAAAGGGTTCCATATCAAGTTCATAACCCAATTACATTTACCCTACCAAAGAGGTCCCCTAGGGCTCCCTTACAATGGCAACAAGAAGCTCATCATGAACTGCCTAAGGATTGATATGATGTTGTTCCAGACAATCAACCTTAAGTCCATCATTCATTATGAGAAGGATACCATTACGGCTTTCGACTTCAAGTTTCATAACCATAACACTAGGTTCAAGGTTTCACATAAAGGACCTTGTTATCATCATTCAAGGTATCAGATGACATTCATACATTCAAAACTAAGAGTCTTTAGCATCCTAAGTCAAGAGATATCATATTCATATACCATTCATGCATCAAGTAAGGGACATAAGTCTACCTAAACAAGACACATCATTACTTCACTTTATCACATATTAAATGTCATTCTAGAAGAACATAGGAACAACCATTATCATCTTTAAGTTATCCTATACACCACTATATCATCATCAATATAACACTTCACAAGTAAAGACATAGTCCTATCTAACATGATCACCTAAATAGCATCAATAGAAGACCACATAGTTTCACATTACTTCACATGTAGGTAGATTAGATCATATTTCACATAATCAACTACACAAATCAACATAATACTTTAAGTAGTACCGACAAGGACATGATAATCATAATACATAAAGTAACGCCGACAAGGCCACATCATTCACATAACACCGCCACCAAAAGTGGGCAATACCAATAACACATAATTCAAGAGCTAAATTACAGTAGCTATATATAATAAGAAGAGAGTTAGGGCAGCGTACCACCCAATTCATCTCACCACTTTAATCCAAAGCCAAATCATTAAATTCTATAACATAAGGACCTTACCCATGGCCATGAACATCAATTCAATACAATAACCATAATACTCAATGAATCTAGCTTAATTCAATATTGATTTATTAATCTTATACAACCTATACATCAAGTGAATACAATCCTTACATCATTCAATAGCCCAATGCAAACTACACTAGAATCTATAAGCATTAAGTCAATATCAATTCAATAATCTTACCATACAATAGCTCTAAGAATATTCAATACTCAATCGATCAAATTGAAACAGCCCATACACCATTCAATCATAATCTATACATAAATCAAAAGCCCATAACAATCTACACATGAATTCATTAATATCAAAGCATGATTAATTCATCCATATTTTATTCAAATTTAAAGATTTGAGAAGATCAAGGGTTCATGGAGAATTGCATTGGAAAACATCAATAACATCATATCTTAATCTTTGAAAACGTTTCATGCAAGAACCCAAGACTTAGAGTAGAAATTAGACTTTTCATCTTTTTGAAATCTTTGAAAATTATCTTTGAAATTTTCTCTAAGGTGATAGCAAGCTTTAGATGAAGAACTCCCATAAGTTATTAGAAGAATCCAATGATAATTGAAGAAGAAACTCCATTGAAGAACCATATTCAAGCTCCATCTTCATCTTGAGCTCTCATGGAGGTTTTTTGAGAAACTTAAAGAGGGAAAGGGTTTTGATCTTAGTGCTAGGGTTTAAATAAGAGCTTAATTACTTATATACTGTAACACTTCGAAATCCAAGACGTGTCGTAAAGCCTAGCATAGGTGTCATGAAGTCTAGACACTGTTTTCAAGGTTATTGTAATGAATATATGTCATTTAGGAAGCTTAGAAACCAAAACGTCCACGACGTTTGGAAGTTGGTTCAAAGAGGTACTAGCATGCGTTAGCCTATTTGACTAGTTTTTAAGAGTCGGAAATTAATGAAAATTAGTGAAAATGTGTGTAACATGTGTTAAATATGTTTAATGGTTGAAACATCCGTGTACGACTCCCCAAGGACCAACCAAGGGCCCTTGAGGAGGACCCTTGTAGGTTTGAGGGAACACTGCCTGGGCAGTGTGCATCGACGAGATGCTAACGACGGCCCGTGTGTGGATCGACGGGTCATCGATGCCAACCATCGTCCAACACTTAGCCAAAATGCGGAATCCCTCGCCTGCACAAGTCTATGACCGAGACGACGGATGTGCAGGACGGAGGGGGGCCAAGTCGTCGACTCACAGACGGTCCGTCATCGGGGTTCCGTCTGTGAGGGCCATGTTTTCCTGTACGTTTTTAAATTGATTCATTTAATTATTTAAGGGGTTAGGTGGTTAATTAGAGGATTAAGGGGGTCTAATTAAGTTAGCTAACCTCCCATATAAAGGCCCCAACCCCATTAAACTATTTACAACTCTTAAAATAATTCCCCTATCTTCTCTATTCTTTCTCTCTCTATTGGAAGACGCCATTGAAGACTAAGTCAAGGAAGGGTTTTGGGGGATGGAAAGGGACAATTTTATCCCCAAATATTTGTCAAAACGTTGAGGTATGGGATCTGTTCATCTTTGAGACCTCTTTCCTCAAAGGGTTCATTCAAAGTGTTTTCAAAACTAGAGTTTTCAAATGGGTTTCATCAAATTTCGAATTTGAAGTTATGAATTGAGGAGTTGATGTTTTATTTAGGTTATATTTAATTTATTAACAATTATTTTAACTTGATTATGGTAATTGTTGGTGGTTTTGCCTAAATTGAAGAACATGATCCTGAATCTCAAAACCTAGGTTGTGATCATGACTTATATTGTAGATTGTTCATTCAATTAACATGGTTATGGGTTGAATTAGTACAACATGATGTAGTTATGATAGTTATGAATGAATTAGATTGATTTATAGTCTTTCATGCTAGTTCTTGAGAAGTGACCTAGAGTATGATGAATTGACTTAATCTTAAGCTTTGATCTATTATCGAATTGTGATGTAGTGATTCTTCTAGCCTTGTAATTATAATGGTTATTGAATTATAGTGATTTGATGACCTAATTGAGTTGAACTAAGGGTTGATGGTAAGACCTTGATGATGAATTGTAAAGGAGACTTGGTAAGTCTTGTAATCCCTATTTTTTGCTCCAAGTCATGATGATTGTGTTTGAGTATGCCTTGTTTAGGATTGAGAGGGTGGTATGATGTTGAATTGAAATGTCTTGCTTGTGGTTGTGAGATTGATTAAGATGTAACATTATAAGGATGATGGTGATTATCAATGTGCGTTATTATCAAAGAATATGTGATGTGTCAACCTTACTTATGTGAATTATGATGAAAGGATTATACTCATGCAATTCCTATTGATCTATTATGATGATGATTATACAAGGGCTAGATCCTATGACCTCAACTAAGCTATTATTGATAAATAAATATATTAAATACATTTGAAAAAGGGACTCTAGCTTAGCACCGAGTGAACTAGAAAGAGGAGTGTCCCTTCCCACATAGGGAGGGTAGGATCACTAATGCACTTTTGAGATTGGAGATTATAATGCATGTAGAATAAAGAGGGTCCTAATTATGTCTCCTAGTTCTTGAACTATGTTTCCCCCTTAGGAATACTAGCTAGTGGATCCACGTAGTTTCTATGTTCATGTTTTGGGTACTACTTTGGCACGCAGTCCGCCTTCTTTCGGTGTAGGGTTTCATGAGACCGGATTCCACATTAGATCATGTGGTCTATGTCGGATAAAGCAAGTGTTCCCTAAACTAAAATGAAGTAATGATGTATAAGCTAACTAAAGTGACTTGAGGGGTTTGACTTAGCTTAGGTAGGGGTATGGGACTCTACCTATGCCTTGCACTACTTTGCCTTTATGGGAGCTTTAGGAGGTTAATATTATGTATGTATATGATGATAAGTGTAAATGATCTTATATGATGATTATGGTGCTTATGAACATGTAATTGATCTTTATTGCTAAAGTATGAACTTATGTGTACTTGAAAGCTATGTTATGTGAAGTGGGTTACTATTTATGGTTGTTGTTGGGTTACTAGATTGAGTGAGGTTATGGAGATTTGCTTGGTCATTGCACTTGTTGACTTTATGAGGATTATGATTAGTTGTCTTGCTTTGCTATTTATATGATGAACTCTTATTCATACTTGTGATGTTGTTACTTGGTGATAGAGTTATATGAGATTATGGGTTCAAGTATGTTTATATGCATATAGCTTGCTTTGACTTGTTGAACATGTCTAAAAGATTGGTATGTTTTGTTTGATTGTGCATAAATCTTTAAAGAGTTAAAATGGCATGATTTAACTAAATGTCCCTTTTTAGTATGCTTTGTTGTTATATGTGCATATGGTCTCATACTTAGTACATGTGGCGTACTAACCTCATTTTCTCTCTTTTTCCCAAACATTTTCGGTTCCTTTCGTTAAGGATTCGTTCGAGGCGACTTAAAGGAGGCTTGGATATTCTTTATCATCCAACTTGGTAGTTCCTTATTTCTCGAGGGCGATGCCAATATTCTAGTTATGAATTTGCTTAGTTCTTAAGACACTTATGTTTACTCTATCTTTCATTTGAGTACAATTTGTATAAGCCTATATGTGGCTTCCTTATACTGTTGAAGGGCTATGCCCAAATTGCTATTGTCATTCTAGATGGTTATGAGATGAGAAAAATTTTATGACTCTATTCTATCTTATATATGTATGTGAAATAAAAGTAGAAGTCTAAATAATCTTCTTATACGTGTTTACTGAATATAAATAATATTACGTGTATGTAGGTCTATGTAAAACTCCAAATAGATATAGTTTAAAGTTTTAATTTTTCAGCATATTTAGCCTATGAATGTTATGATGAATGCTAAGAGGCTAGTCTTAATCCTCAAAGAGAACGACGCCGCCAGTTACATCTAGGGGGTGCTCCCCGGATGTGACAAACTTGGTATCAGAGCATGAGGTTAAAAATATTTGATAATGATGTCTCTCTCAACCACGTCTATGTAGGTTTGTAATCATAATTGTGAAGCGCGCCACACTTATAAATAGGAATCTATGTGATGCTTAGGAATCTATCTCTTTCATTGAAATCCAATGTCGTGCCTCTAGAGTAAATATCATGTGCTTTCACCTAAACCTTATATTTTGGTTATAGGCAATGAATACTCGGAAGAATGCGGATTGAAGGCTTGAGGAAGAGGTTGCTAATTCGGGAGCTCATCCCCGTGGTGATCAAGATCCTTCTCTTGAAGAATAAGTTAATGCTGAATAAGTTCCGGCCAATCCTTCACCTTTGGCAGAAGGTGAAATAAGGGCTATCCTCATTTATTGATCGGTTCTTTCCTAGGGAGATGAGGGAAGCTAAAGTGGTGAAGTTCATCAACCTTCGTCAAGGAGGTATGAGTGTTCTTGAGTACTCCATGAAATTTACTCAATTGTCAAAATATGCTCCTTCTTTGGTTTTCGATCCTAGAAATGAAATGAGCCGCTTTGTGACGGGGGTGTCGGAAGACTTGTAAAAGGAGTGTCATTCGGCTATGCTACATGACAACATGAACATTTCTCCTCTTATGGTGTATGCTACACAAGTGGAGGAGGCAAGGGCTAGAAGGAGGAGTAGAGATGCTAAACGGGCAAGATCTTATGAAGGTGGTTCTTCAAAGAATAGGCTTGAGATTCAAGACAAGCCTAAGTTCAAGAAGAGGTTCTCTAATCAAGTTCCATCTAAGTTCCCAAAGGTTAGGGATGACCAGGTGTCAAACCCTAAGTCTCAAGAGGGAGGGAGTACTAGTTCACCAACTAGAAAGCCAACTTGTGCAAAGTGTGGTAAGAAACATTATGGCGATTGCCTTAAGGGGACGGAAAATTGTTTCGGTTGTGGTAAGAGTGGACACTAGGATAAGGATTGCCCTAATGCGAAGGGGAAATATAGGGGAGTAAGTCAATCTCTAGCAAGTTGTTCTAGTGATACTTCTATGAAGGATCACTTCTATTCTCTTCGTACTAGGGGTGTGCAAGAGACCTCTTCCGATGTTGTGACCAGTATGTTACAAGTCTTTTCTATTGATGTTTATGTTTTACATGATACGGGTGATACTTCATCTTTTGTTACACCTTTTGTAGCTAAAAAGTTTGATACTATACCCGATATCTTGCATGAGCATTTCTTAGTGTCTACACCGGTGGGTGAATTGGTTGTTGCAAAAAGGGTATATAGAAATTGTCCTATCATGTTGCCCAATAGAGTTTCCAATGTTGATCTAGTAGAACTAGATATGCTTGATTTTGATATCATTTTGGGTATTGATTGATAGCATTCTTGTATTCCCACTATTGATTGTAGAACGACGGTGGTGAGGTTTAATTTCCCAAATGAACTCGTTGTTGAGTGGAAGGGGGGAAGTTCTATTCCTGTAGGTCGTATCATTTCTTGTTTAAAATCTTTCAAAATGATCTCTTAGGTTTGTCTATATCATATAGTGAGAGTCCAAGATCTTGACTCCAAAATTCCTCCCATTAAGTCGGTCCTCGTAGTGTGTGAATTTCTGAAAGTCTTCCCAAATGACCATCTCGGTATTCCTCCTGAACGGGAAAGTGATTTTGGTATCGATTTTCTACCAAAAACAAACCTCATTTCAATTCCTCCTTATCGGATGGCTCCGGCAAAATTGAAGGAGTTGAAGGCATAACTCAAAGATTTACTAGACAAGGGCTTCATAAGGCCTAGTATTTTGTCCATGGGGTGCTCCGGTTTTGTTTGTGAAGGAGAAGGATGGGTCCTTGAGAATGTGTATTGATTATCGCCAACTCAACAAAGTCACTATTAAGAACAAATTTCCTCTCCCTCGGATTTACGACTTGTTTGATCAACCCAAAGGGCAAGCTACTTTTCAAAAATTGACTTGAGATAGGGGTATCACAAACTTAGAGTGATAGGTGAGGATGTACCAAAGACGACATTTCAGACTAGATATGGCCACTATGAGTTCTTAGTTATGTCCTTTGGTCTCAGTAATGGTCCGGCGGCGTTTATGGACCTAATGAATAGGGTGTTTCGAAGTTACCTAGATTCATTTGTCATAGTGTTCATTGACGACATCTTGGTTTATTCAAAAAAATGAGAGTGATCACATAGGTCATTTGAGGGTGGTATTGTAATCCCTTAAAGAACATCAATTGTTTGCCAAGTATAGCAAATGTGAGTTTTGGTTGAGGTCGATGGCATTTCTTGGTGATATCATCTCTAGTGAGGGAGTTGACGTTGATCCACGGAAAACGGAGGCGGTAAGAAATTGGCGTAGACTATTGACTCCAACCTACATTAGGAGTTTCTTGGGTCTAGCAGGTTATTCTCGGAGGTTTGTGGATATTTTTGCGTCCATTGCATCTCCCTTGACTACTTTGACTCAATAGAGTAAGAAGTTTGAGTTGTCGGAAGCATGTGAAAAGAGCTTCCAAATCTTGAAAGATAGGCTTACGTCTACTCCGGTATTGACTTTACCGGAGGGTACAAAGGGCTTTGTTATGTATTGTGATGCATCCCGTGTGGGTTTAGGGTGTGTGCTTATGCAACATGGGAAGATGATTGCCTATGCTTCTAGGCAACTTAAGGTATATGAGATGAACTATCCCACTCATAATCTTGAGTTAGCGGCTGTGGTATTTGCTTTGAAAATTTGGTGGCATTATTTGTATGTTGTCCATATTGATGTGTTTACCGATCATAAAAGTCTCCAATATATGTTTACATAAAAGGAGTTGAATCTACGACAAAGAAGGTGTCTAGAGTTGTTGAAAGACTATGATATGTGTGTTCTCTATCACCCCAGCAAGGCCAATGTGGTAGAGGATGCTCTAAGTCGTATGACCATGGGTAGTGTATCTCATATTGATGAAGCCAAGAAAGACCTAGTGAAAGATGTTCAAAGGTTTGCTAGGTTGGGTGTTAGATTGGAACGTTATCCAAATGGTGGTGTAATGGTCCATCATAACTCCGAATCATCCTTGGTTGTTGAGGTAAAGTCCAAACAACACCTTGATCAATCATTAATGGAGTTGATAGAATCGGTTCTTGGCAAATTTAATGAGTCATTCTCCTTAGGGGGGATGGTGTTTAGAGATATCATGGGCGGTTGTGTGTTCCTAATGTTCATGACTTGAGGAACCGTATCCTTGAGAAAGCTGATGGGTCTCATTATTCCATTCATCCGGGGTCAACAAAGATGTATCATGAACTTAGGGAGGTGTATTCGTGGGAAGGTTTGAAAAGGGACATAGCGGAGTTTGTTGCCAAGTGTCCAAATTGACAACAAGTGAAAGGCAAGCATCTAGAACCGGGTGTCTTACTACAAGAAATCCAAATTCCTACTTGGAAGGGGGAAGACATCAATATGGATTTTCTGGTACGTTTGCCTAAGACCCAAATGCAATATGACTCCATATGGGTGGTGGTTGATAGATTCTCCATATGGGTGGTGGTTGATAGATTGACCAAGTCCGCTCACTTTATTCCCGTCAAGTCTACCTATTCGGAGGAAGATTATTCTAAGATCTTCATAGATGAGATTGTGTGTTGCCGTGGAATTCCGTTATCCATCATATCGGATAGGGGTGTACAATTCACATCTAGGTTTTGGAGGTCATTCCAAGAAGGGTTGGGTACTAAGGTGAAGTTGAGTACCGCTTTCCATCCCCAAACGGATGGTCAAGAGGAATGTACTATTCAAACCCTTGAGGATATGCTTCGAGCTTGTGTTATGGATTTCAAAGGGAGTTGGGATAAGCACTTACCTTTGGTATAGTTTGCTTACAATAATAGTTTCCATTCATCCATTTCCATGGCTCCCTATGAAGCCTTCTATGGTAGGAGGTGTAGATCTCCTATTGGGTGGTTTGAAGTCAGGGAGTCTTCAATTCTTGGTCCCGATTTGATTTATAAGAATTTGGAAAAAGTTCATATTATAAGAAATCGCTTGCAAACGGCCTATAGTAAGCAAAAGTCTTATGCCGATCATAGGATGACGGATCTTGGGTTTGAAGAAGTTGATAAGGTGTATTTGAAAATTTTATCTATGAAGGGGTTGTTAGATTTGTCAAGAAAGGGAAGTTAAGTCCTCGTTATGTGGGTCCCTATGAAATCTTGCAAAGGGTTGGTAAGGTTTCCTATAAGTTGAGGTTGCCTAGTGAATTGGCTTCGGTTCATCCGGTTTTTCATGTTTCTATGCTTAAGAAGTGTGTCGGTGATCCCGAGTTAATTCTTCCTATTGAGGGTCTTGGTGTCAAAGATAACATCTCTTATAAGGAGGTTCCGGTTCAAATCCTTGATAGGCAAGTGAAACGGTTGAGGAACGACACCTATGTTAGGCTTAACGACACGTCTTGTATTTTCGAAGTGTTACATTATCCCCCCCTTAGGAACATTCGTCCCCGAATGACACTAAAATTCTTTTCAAGGAAGGGATAGACTCAAGACTCGCAGCCCAACCAACATCATTTCAATACAACACAATACATATCGTCTCAATCAAGGCAATTCAAAGCTTCAATTACCAAATATGAGACTCAACATTACTTTATGAGGTACTTACTTCTCACAACAACCATATGAGCTCAACATGACACAAATGAGTAAATTAGAATAGAGTTCAACTCATCAACATGATACACAACATTTTATAAAGACTCAATATGTCAAAATGCACAACATGACCCAAAACAAGCCAAAAGCAAAAATTCAAATTTTAAGGCAAAAATCATTGTAGCACCACTGTAATTTCACTGCCTCTCTTTCAAAATTGCAACCTTTTGCAATTCTTCACCCAAAAGTCAAGAGACTTCAATTTGTAGTCATATTTACATTATTAAAAAGAATGACTAACCTCAATTATCAAAAAGATGAGGGTAACGGGACTTCATGTCAGCCACGGCCTCCCATGTTTCACCCTCAAGTAGGTGATTTTTCCATAACACTTTTACGGATACCACCTGTTTGTTCCTCAACCTTTTTACTTGCCTATCAAGGATTTGAACCAAAACCTCCTCATAAGAGAGGTTATCCTTGACACCAAGACCCTCAATAGGAAGAATAGACTAGGGATCACCGACACACTTCTTAAGCATAGAGACATGAAAAATCGGATGAACCGAAGCCAATTCACTAGGCAACCTCAACTCAGAGGCAACCTTACCAACCCTTTGCAAGATTTCATAAGAACCCATATAACGAGGACTCAACTTCCCTTTCTTGCCAATTCTAACAACCCCCTTCATAGGTGAAATTTTCAAATACACCTTATCACCCTCTTCAAACTCAAGATCCCTCCCCCTATTATCGGCATAGGAATTTTGCCGACTATAGGCCGTTCGCAAGCGATTTCTTATGACATGAACGTTTTCCAAAGTCTTATATATCAAATTGGGATCACGAATTGAATACTCACTAACTTCAAACCACCCAATAGGAGACCTACACCTCCTACCATACAAGGCTTCATAGGGGCCATGGAGATGGATGAATGGAAACTATTATTATGAACAAACTCTACCAAAGGCAAGTGCTTATCCCAACTTCCTTTGAAATTTATGACACAAGCTCTAAGAATATCCTCAAGGGTTTGAATAGTATGTTCCGCTTGACCATCCGTTTGGGGATGAAAAGCGGTACTCAAATTTATCTTAGTACCCAACGCTTTTTGAAATGACGTCCAAAATCTAGATGTGAATTGTGCACCCCTATCTGATATGATGGATAACGGAATACCATGGCGACACAAAATCTCATCTATGAAGATCTTAACATAATCTTCCGCCCAATAAGTAGACTTGACGGGACTAAAGTGAGTGGACTTGGTCTCAACCACCACCCATATGGAGTCATATTGTTTTTGGGTCTTGGGCAAACCTACCACAAAATCACACTGATGTCTTCCCACTTCCAAGTTGGAATTAAGATCTCTTGTTGTACGCCTCCTGGTTTTAGATGTTCGGCTTTGATTTTTTGCAATTTGGACACTTAGCAACAAACTCCGCTATGTCTCTTTTCAAACCTTCCCACCAATACACCTCCTTAAGGTCATGATACATTTTTGTTGACACGGGATGAATGGAATAGTGGTACCCGTGAGCTTCCTCAAGGATATGATTCCTCAAATCATCAATATTAGGAACACATTACCTCCCTTGACATCTCAATACACCATCTATCCCTAAGAAGAAAGACTCATTTAATTTGCCAAGAACCGATTTTTTTCAACTCCATTAATGGTTTATCAAGGTGTTATTTCGACTTCACCTCAACAACCAAATATGATTTGGACTTATGATGGACCATCACACCACCATTTTGAAAACCTTACAATCCCACACACAACCTATCCAACCTATGAACCTCTTTCATAGGTACTTTTTGGCTTGTTCACCGTTAGACACACTACCCATAGACAAACGGCTTAGAGCATCCCCTACCACATTCACTTTGCTGGGGTGATAGACAACACTCATATCATAGTCTTTCAACAACTCAAGCCATCTTCACTGTAGGAGATTCAACTCTTTTTGGGTAAACACATATTGGAGACTTTTATGATCGGTGAACACATCTACATGGACACCATATAAATAATGCCTCCAAATTTTTAAAGCAAACACCACGGCCGCTAACTCAAGATAATGAGTGGGATAGTTCCTCTCATGTACCTAGAGTTTCCTAGAAGCATATGCAATAACCTTCCCATGTTGCATAAGCACACCCCCCAAACCGACACGTGATGCATCACAATAAACCATGAAGCCCTTTGTACCCTCCGGTAAAGTCAACACCGGAGCGAGGTAATCCTATCTTTCTATATTTGGAAGCTCTTTTCACATGCTTCCGACCACTAAAACTTCTTACTCTTTTGGGTCAAAGTAGTCAAGGGAGATGCAATGGAAGCACAACTATCCACAAACCTCCGATAATAGCCCACAAGAACCAAGAAACTCCTAATGTCGATTGCAGTCAATGGTCTCGGCAATTTCTCACCGCCTCCGTTTTCCTTAGATCAACCCCAACTCCCTCACTAGAGATGATGTGACCAAGAAATGCCACCGACTTAAACCAAACATTTGCTATAATTGGAAAACAATTGATGCTCTTTAAGGGTTTGCAATACCACCCTACAATGACCCATGTGGTCACTCTCATTTTTCGAATATACCAAGATGTCATCAATGAACACAATGACAAAAGAATCTAGGTAACTTCGAAACAACCTACTCATTAGGTCAATAAACGCCGCCGGAGCATTAGTGATACCAAAGGACATAACAAGAAATTCATAGTGGCCATATCGAGTCCGAAAAGCTGTCTTTGGTACATTCTCACCTCTCACCCTCAACTGATGATACCCCAACCTCAAATTAATTTTGGAAAAGTAGCTTGCCCCTTGGAGTTGATCAAACAAATCGTCAATCCGAGGGAGAGATTAGTTGTTCTTAATTGTGACCTTGTTGAGTTGGCGATAATCTATACACATTATCAAGGACCCATCTTTCTTCTTCACAAACAAGACTGGAGCACCCCATGGAGATATACTAGTCCTTATGAAGTCCTTGTCTAGAAAATCTTTAAGTTGTGCCTTCAACTCCTACATTTCGGCCGGAGCCATTCGATAAGGAGGAATCAAAATGTGGTTTGTTTCTGGTAGCAAATCAATACCAAAATCGATTTCCCGTTCAAGAGGAATACCGGGAAGGTCATTAGGGAAGACCTCCGGAAATTCACTTACTACAGGGACCGACTCAATGGGAGGAATTTCGGAGTCAAGATCTTGGACTCTGACTATATTATTTAGATAGCCCTTATAGATCATTTCGCAAGACTTTCAACAAGAAATGATACGACCTCTAGGAATACAACTTCCCCCCTTCCACTCAACTACGGGTTCATTAGGAAAATTAAACCTCACCATCCTTGTACTACAATCAATTGTGGAAAAACAAGAATGCAACCAATCTATACCCAAAATAATATCAAAATCAAGCATATCTAGTTCAACTAGATCAGCATTAGAAACTCTATTGGGCAACATGAGAGGACAATTTCTATATACCTTCTTTGCAACCACCGACTCACCCACCGGTGTAGACACAAAGAAATGTTCATGCAAATTATCGGGTAAAGTATCAAACTTTTTAGCTAGAATGGGTGTAACGAAAGACAAAGTAGCACCCGGATCAAGTAAAGCATAAGCATCAATAGAAAAGACTTGTCACATACCAGTCACCACATCGGGAGAGGTCTCTTGCTCACCCCTAGTACGAAGAGAATAAAAGCAGTTCTTCTTAGGAGCATCACTAGAAGCACTTGCTTGACCGCTCTTCTCTTTCCCCTTCATATTAGGACAATCTCGAACCTTGTGGGCACTTTTGCCACAAGCAAAACAATTGCCCGTTCAAACCAAACACTCACCGAAATGACCCTTTTCACACTTGGCACAAGTAGGCTTCTCATTGGGTGAGTTCCCAGTCTTCCCCTTTTGAGATCTTGGTTTAGCCACCTTGTCATCACGATCCTTAGGGAACTTGAATGAAACATGATTAGAGAACCTCTTTTTGAACCTAGGCTTGTCTTGAATTTCAAGCCTACTCTTGGAAGAACCACCTTCTAAATACCTTGTCTTTTTAGCCCCTCTAGCCTTTCAACTAGACCGTACTTCCACCACTTGTCTAGCATGCACCATAAGCCGAGAGATGTTCATATTGTCATGAAGCATGGCCGTATGACATTACTCTTGCAAGTCATCCGACACTCCCGTCACAAAGTGGCTCATCTCATCTCTAGAATCGGAAACCAAAGAAGGAGCATATTTTGACAATTGAGTAATTTCATAGAATACTCAAGAACACTCATACCTGCTTGACGAAGGTTGATGAACTCACGTTCCGCTTGACCATCCATTTGGGGATGAAAAGCGGTACTTAACTTCACCTTAGTACCCAACCCTTTTTGAAATGACCTCCAAAATCTAGATGTGAATTGTGCACCCCTATCTGATATGATGGATAACGGAATAGCATGGCTTCACTCAATCTCATCTATGAAGATCTTAGCATAATATTCCGCCGAATAAGTAGACTTGACCGGAATAAAGTGAGCGAACATGGTCAACCTATCAACCACCCCCATATGGAGTCATATTGTTTTTGGGTCTTGGGCAAACCTACCACAAAATCTATATTGATGTCTTCCCACTTCCAAGTAGGAATTTCGATCTCCTGTAGTACGCCACCCGGTTTTAGATGTTCAGCTTTGACTTGTTGGCAATTTGGACACTTAGCAACAAACTCCGCTATGTCCCTTTTCAAACCTTCCCACCAATACACCTCCCTAAGGTCATGATACATTTTTGTTGACCCTGGATGAATAGAATAATGGGACCCGTGAGCGTCCTCAAGGATACGATTCCTCAAATCATCAATATTAAGAACACATAACCGGCCTTGATATCTGAATAGACCATCTACCATAAGGAGAAAGACTCATTTATTTTGCCAAAAACCGATTCTTTCAACTCCATTAATGGTTTATCAAGGTGTTGTTTCGACTTCACCTCAAAAACCAAATATGATTCGGAGTTATGATGGACCATCACACCACCATTTGGAGAACCTTCCAATATAACACCCAATATAGCCAACCTATGAACCTCTTTCACTAGGTCCTTTTTGGCTTCTTCAACGTGAGACACACTACCCATAGACAAATGGCTTAGAGCATCCACTACCACATTCGCTTTGCCGGGGGTGATAGAGAACACTCATATCATAGTCTTTCAACAACTCAAGCCATCTTCTTTGTCGTAGATTAAACTCTTTTTGGGTAAACACATAATGGAAACTTTTATGATCGGTGAACACATCTACATGGACACCTTATAAATAATGCCTCCAAATTTTTAAAGAAAACACGACGGCCGCTAAGTCAAGATCATGAGTGGGATAGTTCTTCTCAGGTACCTTGAGTTTCCTAGAAGTATAGGCAATAACCTTCCCATGTTGCATAATCACACACCCCAAACCCACATGGGATGCATCACAATAAACCACAAGGCCCTTTGTACCCTCCAGTAAAGTCAACAACGGAGCGGAGGTAAGCCTATCCTTCAAGATTTGGAAGCTCTTTTCACATGCTTCTGACCACTCAAACTTCTTACTATTTTCGGTCAAAGTAGTCAAGGGAGATGCAATAGACGTAAAACTATCCACAAACCTCCGATAATAACCCGCAAGACCGAAGAAACTCCTAATGTTAGTTCGAGTCAATGGTCTCGGCCAACTTGTCACTGCCTCCGTTTTCCTTGGATCAACCTCAACTCCCTCACTAGAAATTATTTGACCAAGAAATGCCATCGACCTCAACCAAAACTCACATTTGCTATATTTGGTAAACAATTGATGCTCTTTAAGGGTTTGCAATACCACCCTCAAATTACGCCTGTGATCACTCTCATTTTTCGAATATACCTTGATGTCATTAATGAACACAATGACAAAAGAATCTACGTAACTTTGAAGCACCCTATTCATTAGGTCCATAAATGCCGCCGGAGCATTAGTGAGACCAAAGGACATAACAAGGAATTCATAGTGGCCATATCGAGTCCGAAAATCCATCTTTCGTACATCCTCACCTTTCACCCTCAATTGAGGATACCCTGACCTCAAATCAATTTTGGAAAAGTAGCTTGCCCCTTGGAGTTGATCAAACAAATTGTCAATCCGAGGGAGAGGATACTTGTTCTTAATTGTGACCTTGTTGAGTTGGCGATAATCTAAACACATTCTCAAGGACCCATCTTTCTTCTTCACAAACAAGACTGGAGCACCCCATGGAGATATACTAGGCCTTATGAATCCTTTGTCTAGAAAATCTTTAAGTTGTGCCTTCAACTCCTTTAATTCGGCCGGAGCCATTAGAAATCAAAATGGAGTTTGTTTCCAGTAGCAAATCAATACCAAAATTGATTTCTCATTCGGGAGGAATACCAGGAAGGTCATTAGGGAAGACCTCCAGAAATACACTCACTACGGGGACCGATTCAATGGGAGGAATTTCGGAGTCAAGATCTTGGACTCTAACTATATGATATAGACAGCCCTTAGAGATCATTTTGAAAGACTTTAAACAAGAAATGATACGACCTCTAGGAATAGAACATCCCCCCTTCCACTCAACAACGGGTTCATTAGGAAAATTAACCCTCACCATCCTTGTCCTACAATCAATAGTGGCATAACAAGAATGGAACCAACGCATACCCAAAATAATATCAAAATATAGCATATCTAGTTCAACTAGATCAACATTAGAAACTCTAATGGGCAACATGATAGGACAATTACTATATGACTTCTTTGCAACCACCGACCCACCTACCGGTGTAGACACTAAGAAAGGCTCATGCAAGATATCGGGTAAAGTATCAAAACCTTAAGCTACAAGAGCTGTAACGAAAGAGAAAGTAGCACCCAGATCATGTAAAGCATAAGCATCAATAGAAAAGACTTGTAACATACAAGTCACCACATCGGGATAGGTCTCTTGCTCACCCCTAGTATGAAGAGCATAGAAGCGGTTCTTCTTTGGAGCATCACTAGAACCACTTTCTTGACCACTCTTCTCCTGCCCTTTCATATTAGGACAATCTCGAACCTTGTGGCCACTTTTGCCACAACCAAAACAATTGCCCGTTCCAACCAAACACTCACCGAAATAAACCCTTCCACACTTGGCACATGTAGGCTTCTCATTGGGTGAGTTCACAGTCTTCCCATTTTGAGATATAGGTTTAGACACCTTGTCATCACGAGCCTTAGGGAACTTGAATGGAACTTGATTAGAGAACCTCTTTTTGAACCTAGTCCTATCTTGAATTTCAAGCCTACTCTCAGAAGAACTACCTTCAAAATACCTTGTCTTCTTAGCCTCTCTAGTCTTTCTCCTAGTCCGTGCCTCCTCAACTTTTCAAGCATGCACCATAAGCCTAGAGATGTTCATATTGTCATGAAGCATGGCCGAATGACATTCCTTTTGCAACTCATCCGACACTCCCATCACAAAGCGGCTCATCTCATCTCTATATTCGAAAACCAAAAAACGAGCATATTTTTACAATTGAGTTAATTTCATAAAATACTCAAGAACATTCATACCTCCTTGACGAAGGTTGATGAACTCCACAACTTTGGCCTCCCTCATCTCTCTAGGGAAGAACCGATCAAGAAATGCCGTCTTGAAAATCTCCCAAGTTATCGGTCCACCCCGAAGAGGCCGATTATCCCTCCATTACACTTACCAAGTTTGAGCACCATCCTTGAGTTGATATGTGGCCAACTCGGCCTTCTCACTAGTGCTTAAGCCCATATCAAAGAGTATCTTATACACCTCATCGATGAACTCTTGAGGGTCTTCATCCACCCTAGACCCATGGAAAGTAGGAGGGTTCATCCGAGTGAAGTCCCTCAAATGAGATGTCGTGGTAAAGACTTGTAGATTGGCTCGGGGTGCAACCTCCCAATTGGCTTGGGACATCATAGCTTGAGATTGAAGAGTGGCGTCTTGGGCTTAAGAAGTAACGGCTTGTGTTATTTGAAGAAGGGCAACCCTTATCTCTCCATCCATCAAAGGTGGAGGGTTGGCCGGAGCTTGTTCAACATCAACCTCCTCTTCAAGTAGAGGGTCTCGATCAACAAGGGGAGGAGCAATATCCTTCTCAAGCCTTCTCTCCGCATTTCTCCGAGTATTCATTTCCTATAACCAAAATACAAGGTTTAGGTTAATGCAATGAATAGTTACTCTAGAGGCACGACATTTGATTTCCAAGAAAGAGAGAGATCCAAAGCATCATATAGATTCCTATTCATAAGTGTGGCGCGCTTCACAATTATGAGTACGAATTTACATAGACGTGGTTGAGAGAGAGAACGTTATCAAGGATATTTAACCTCATGCTCTGATACCAAGTTTATCACATCCGGGTTTACCCCCTAGACGTAACCGGCATCATCGTCCTCTTTGAGGACTAAGACTAGCCCCTTAATTATCATCATCGCATTCACAAGTCAAAAAGTACGAAAAAATTTGAAACTTTTAACTATAACTAATTGGAGGTTTACATAGACCTCTACATACACATAATGGTATTATTATCGAGTATACATAGACCCTTCGTATAAGAAGATTACTTAGTCTTCTTTTTTTATTATATATATATATATATATATATATATATATATATATATATATATATAAAAGATGGAATTAGAGTCATAAAATCTGTCTCATGTCATAACCATCTAGAATGACAGTATCAAATGGGCATAGCCCTACAACAACAAAATTAAGCCATTTATAGGCTTTATAAACTTTTCTTCAATTGAAAGATAGAGTCAACGTAAGTTTCTTAATATCTAAGCAAATCCATAGGTAGACTATCAGCATCATCCTCTGGAAAATGAGGACCTACCACTTGGATGATAAGAGTATCCAAGCCTCCTTCTCAATCGCCTCGAACAAAACCTCAATGACCGAAACCTAAATGGTTTGGGAAAAAGGAAGAAAATGGGTTTAGTACGCCACATGTACTAAGTATGAGACCATATGCACATATAATAAACAAAAATGCTAAAAAGGGACATTTAGTTAAATCATGCCATTTTACATCTATATGCATAATCATTAATTTACACAAGTCATTTAGTCACGTTCAATCAAATTAACCAACTATATGCTTATCACATACTTGAACCCATAATCTCATATAACCCTATCATCAAGTAATCATATCAAAAGCATGAATAAGAGTTTATCATGTAAATAGTAAAGCAAGACAACCAATTATAATCCTTATAAAGCCACAAGTGCAATGACCAAGTAAAGCCCCATAACACTACTTAATCAATGTAACCAAATAAGAATAATGAATAGTAACTCACTTCACATAACATAACCTTAAATACACATAAGTTCATACGTTAACAATAAAGACCATTTAAATGTTCATAAGAATCATAATCATCATATAAGGTCATCTATATTTATCATCATTTATAAACATAATATTGACCTCCTAAAGCTCCTATCAAGGCAAACTAGTGAAAGACATAAGTAGAGTCCCATACCCCTACCTAGGCTAAGTCAAACCCCTCAAGTCACTTTAGTTAGTCTATACATCATTACTTCATTTTAGTTTAGGTAACACTTTCCTTAAATGACAAAGACCACATGAGCAAATGTGGAATCCGGTGTTGTAAAACCTTACACCAATGGAAGGTGGTATACCGTCCAAGGTATAACCTAACATAAACGTAGCTTTCTAAGTGGATCCACTAGTTAGTCTTCTTATGGGGGCAACATAGTTCAAGAACTAAGAGATAGGTAATTCCCTCTACATACTCATCTCATGGGAATCAATGAAATGAGTATCCCTCAACAGGGAGTCAACATCACATATAGAACTAAAGGGTAAGACTTCCTCTATTGGAAATCCATCACCTCCCATCGTCAAGTTCACTCGGTGCTAAGCTAAGTCCCTTATCAAAATGTCTTTAATCTTTATTCATATTCATAACTTAGTTTAGGTCATAGGGTCTAGCCCTTGTATAATCATCATCATAACAGCTCAATAGGAATTGCATCAGTATAATCCTTTCATCACAATTCTCATAAGTAAGGTTAACACATTACATACTATTTCATAGTAAGGACACATTGGTAATCACCATCATCCCTACAACTTCACATCTTAATCAACATCACAACCATAAGCAAGAAATTTCAATTCAATATTATACCACCCTATCAATCCCAAACAAGGTATATTCCAAAACAATCATCATGAGTAAATCACAATTAACTATAATTGAAGTAAAGGATAGGAAGCAGACGACTTACAAAGTCTTCTTCACAATTCATCATTGTCAAGATCTTACCATCAACCCTTAGTTCAACTTAATTAGTTCATCGAATCACCATAATTTAATAACCAATGTAATCACAAGTGTAAAAGAATCACTACATCATAATTCAATAATAGATCAAAGATTAGGATTAAGTCAATTCATCATACCCTAGATCCCCTATCAAGAACTAGTATGAAAGACTATACATCATCATAATTCTATCATAATTAACATAAAAACATCATCTAGAAGTAATTCAACCCTTAAGCAAGTCAATTGAATGACCAATCAACAATGTAAGTCAAGATCATAACCTAGGGTTAGGGACTTAGGATCACATTCTTCAATTTAGGTAAGACCATCAACAATTACCATAACCAAGTTAAATTACATGTTAATATAGTCAATATAACCTAAATAACACATAAAAACTCAATTCATAACTTTAAATTCGTAATTGGATGAAAACCATTTGAAAACTCTAGATTTGAAAACACTTTGAATGAACCCTTTAAGGAAAGAAGTCTCAAAGGTGAATAGATCCCATACCTTAACGTTTTGAAAAAGATTTGAATATGAATTCTTCCCTTTCCAGCCCCCAAATCCCTTCCTTAGCTTAGTCTCTAATAGTGTCTTCCAATAGAGAGAGAAAGAAGAGAGAAGATAGAGAAATTTGTCTTTGTGTTCTCCTTGGAATAATTGGGGTTGGGGACTTTATATGGGTGACAAACTAACTTAATTAGACCACCTTAATCCCTTAATTAACAGCCTAAACCCCCTAACTAATTAATGGAATTTAATTAAAATGTGAAGAAAGTTACAAGCCCTCACAGACGAGACCCCATCGACGGGCCGTCTGTGAGTCGACGGACAAACCCCCCTTCGTTATGCATTTCGTCGATGAGTTCAGAGACTTGTGGAGGCGAGGGATTCCTCAAGTTTTCTAAGTGTGGGATACCGGTGGCATCGACTCCACGTCAGTCCATAAATGAGTCATTCCTTGTTCTGTCGATGCACACTGCCCAGGCAGTGTTGCCTCATCCTGCATGGGTCCTCCTCAAGGGCCCTTGGTTGGTCCTTGGGGAGTCATACCTGGATGTTTCAACCATCAAACATCTCTAACACGTGTTCCACACATTTTCAACAAATTTCGTTAATTTCCGACACTTAAAAACTAGTCAAATAAGCCAAAGCACACTAGTACCTCTTTGAACCAACTTTCAAACGTCATGGACGTTCTTGGATATTTTGGTTCCTAGTCTCCCTAAATGACCTATATTCATTACACTAACCTTAAAACAGTGTCTAGACTTCATGACACCTGTGTTAGGCTTAACGAGACGTCCTGTATTTTCGAAGTGTTACAGTGAATTACCACCTCTTCCACCTTGGGACTAAGAATTAGACACCCTATCTTTTCTAGCCTTCAAAAATTTAGACGGAACTTGGTTTGAGAACCTCTTCTTGAACATAGGCTTGTCTTGAATATCTAACTTGCCCTTTGAAGTACCTCCTACATAGGACCTTTACCTCTAAACATATCTATTATTCCTTTTAAGCCTACTCTCCTAAACATGTTGAGAATGCACCATCAAACAAGAACTGTCCATATTGTCATGACGTATCACCGCACGACACTCTTCCACAAAATCATCGGACACACCCATCACAAAATGGCTCATTTCATCTCTACGATTGGATACCAAAGAAGAGAAATATTTAGACAACAACGTGAATTTCAAAGAGTATTCTAGCACACTCATACCTCCTTGGCGAAGGTTGATGAACTCTTCAACTTTTGCCTCTATTTTCTACCTTAGCAAGAACCTATCAATAAATTCCCTCCTAAATACTTCTCAACTTATGGGACCCAATCTCAAAGCCCTATGTACCTCCATTGAGTATACCAAGTTTGACCCACAACCTGGAGTTGATAAGCTACTAGCTCGGCCTTCTCATTTGAACTCACTCCAATAACCTATTAGATATTGTATACCTCATCAAGAAAGTCTTGGGGGTCTTCATTTTCCGTAAACCCAAAGAACATTGGAGGGTTCATCTTTGTGAAGTCCCTGAAGCGAGAAGCCATGGTACTAGCATTTTGGTTCACACGGGTCCAACTTCCCCAGTTCCCTTGAGGCACTATAGCTTGATCTTGAGTAGTCATGGCTTGAGCCGAGTTCATGAAAGTTGTTCTTATCTCCTCTTCATCTATTCTTACAGTTTCCCTTCTTCTAGTCATAGCCTATAACCACAAGAAAAGAATTAAGAAATTGACAAATAGATTAAAGACACTTTAGGCACGACTTCAAGAATACCAAAAAGGTAAGAATTTCCTCAGCATCACATAACCTATCAATCATAAGTGTGGCGAGCTTAACCCTCATGAACAACAGTCTACGTAGATGTGGTTTTGTGAGACATTATTTCTAATATTATTTAACCTCATGATCTGATACCAAGTTTTTCATGAACGGGAGTAACTGACGTCTTCCCCCCTCGAACAGGAAATATAATAGCCGTTAGCATAAATCATTGCATATCATAGGTAGAAAAAATGCGGAAAAATCAAAAGATTTACGTATGAAGTATAATAGTCTTCTCGTTTAACAACATAGTCTATTATTGTCTCATACATAACCATCTATTAGTGAATTATAAAGTTTTGGACATAGCCCTTACACTATTACAATATGTCTCATATATGTTTACAACATAGTCTCAAAAGATAAGGAAAGAACAATTGTCTTAGACATAGTAAATACTAGTAAAGCTAGAATAGTGGCATCATCCTCGGACTTGAGGACTCACCAATAACTCGGGAAAAAATCCAAGTCTTCCATAAAAATGGCCATGAAGCTCTTTAATGGCGCAAACCTACATTATTGTAGAAATAGAGAGAATATGGGTTAGTACAAACAGCATGTACTCAGTATGGATATATGAAAGTAAAACCTTTGAAAACATGCAGAAAGAGACATTTTGTTCAAAAGCATGCTAAGTTACTTAGAAAGCCTTTATGGATACACAAGAGCATAAACAAGTAAATAATCACAACAACATTAGGAGATGTTCATATCCATATGCAAGAACAACATCATCATAAATCCATATCAACATTTCATATCTTATATTTCATATAATAAAGGCATACAAGACCCTAACCTACAATCCCAATCCAATACAACTAGTGAAATGCTCAAGTGAAGACCCATAACCCCACATAAACTAAGTCAACTTGTAAAGAGACCATAAGCAATATGATTACCTCATATAATATAATATCATATATAGTCATCGTCATACATAACAATTAGTACCAATATCATGTTCATCAAATGAAACCAGCATCATATAATATCAACATTATATAGGACCAATTTCATGCATTTCATTCGTAATATAAGTACCTAGGACTCCCCTTAAGGTCAACTTGTGCAATACATAGGTAAAGTCCCATACCCTTACCTAAACTAAGTAGAACCCCTTAAGTCAACCTAGTTAGTGCTCATCTTATTACTTTCATCAATTCATTTTACTTTTGGGAATAATAATCTTAAGAGACTATAGACCATGTGAGCTAAACATGGAATCTGGTGTCATGAAAACCCTACACCCAAGAAGGTGCTCTACCTGCCAAGGTAGAACCATACATGTATATAGCATTCTAGGTTGATCCACTAGATAGTCTTCCTATCGGGGCACATAGTTAAGGAACTAAGATATTAGTATTGGAATCCCTCTTTATGCACATTTGAATTGTAGTCTCCATATCATGAGAACCATAGTGGACCTACCTTCCCTCATTTGGAAGGAACACCGCTCATATCTAGTTCGCTCGGTGCTAAGATAAAGTCCCTTTTAGAAATGTCTTTAAGCAATTGATAACATTAGTTTACAATATAGCCCTTAGGGACTAATCCTTGTGAAATCATGATCATATCTCTTTAGGTTTAGAATGAGAACTTCCTTTCAACATAACATATCATTAGTGAGATCATCACATCATAGTCATATAGTAATAAGGCAAACAAGATAATCACTTTCAACCATGCATGATCATACCCCTATCAAGATCTCACATTCAACAGACTCATAACATCTCATCATATTCATCACATCAACATCTTCCCATTCTATTAAGATATTCATACTTCAAATGAATATCATCATCAAGAATAGACCAACAAAATTGAAGTAACGTATTCATGACCTTGAAAGTCTAACCAATAGCCTCCAAGAAACTCCTGGAAGACTTCACCATCAATTGCACAATATTTATCCAACAATCCAATTATCATCATCATATAATGGTAAATTAAACAATACTAAATGTAACATTTTGAAATCCCAAGGTCATGTTATAAGACTTAAATAGGCTCCTTAAGGTCTAAACCATTGTTACTAGCCAAATTAGGCGTATATAGAGTCATTGAAGTGTTTTGGAAGCAAAACGTTCATAACGTCCGGTAAGTTGGTTCATAAGAGGGCTAGAATGTCCTTTTAGTTTAACCAAGTTAAAAAGTCAGAATTTAGTAAACATTTGTAACAATAGGTGTAAAACATATAGTGGTATGGTTTCATGTTGTAAAGGTCAGGGTACGACTCCCCTAGGATCAACTAAGGGCCCTCGAGGAGGACCATTGAGATAGTAGGCCATGACGGACCCCATGACGGGGCGTCACAGGCGCGACGGGGCGTCGAGGCCACCGTCGTGCCAGCCTTAGCTGCTGGTAAGAAAGCTTCCGCCTTCACAGTCTCTGACCAATGCGACGGACGTGCAGGATGGACGGGGGCCTGTTCGTCACGCCCACGACGGCACATTGGTGGGGAGTCGTCGTGGAGGGCCTGTGTGTTTTCAGGGATTTAAGTTTTAGTTAATTATGTTATTAAGTGTCTTAGGGGTAATTAGGGGATTAAGGGAAGACTAATTAAGTGACTTAAGACCCCACTATAAATACCCCAACCTTCATTAACCTAATGACAATTCTCCAAACAAAACTCTCTTCCTTCTCTCTACTTTCTCTCTCTATTAGAAGACTCCATTGGAGAATAGCTTGGGAAGATCATTGGGGAATGGTTTTAGCACGAAATCACCATCAAAACATCATCAAACCTTAAGGTATGGGATCTAATTCACCTTTGAGATTCTTTCCTCAAAGGGCTCCTTCAAATTTCTAAAAGTTGAGTTTCATATGGGTTTCATCCAATTTCGAATTTGATTATATGAATTGAGTTGTTTATGTATTCTTTAGGTTATAATGAATAGATTATCATGTATTGCAACTTGATTATGATGACTTGATGTAGTTTGATCGGGATTGTGGGTGATGACCTCTAACCCTTAACCCTAGGTATGAGATTGATATGAATTTGGGTTGAATTGAAGTAATTGATCTAGTTATTGTTTAAATCATCTTTAATGATTGTTATCGCATCGATCATGAATCTATTGTGGTGAATTGAAGTTCTTCATGCCTATTTCTTGAGTATCGAATATAGGGTAAGAAGATAGACTTTGATATCATGTTACTAAGCTTTGATTTAATATTGCTTTGTGGCATGGTGCTTCTCCTAAATTAGTTCTTATGTTGGCTATTGAATCACATTGGTGTGATGACCCGAATAGGGTTGATCTATGGGTTGGTGGTAAGGCCCTTATTGGTGAACTATGGAGAAGTATTGGTAAGTCTTGATTATCCTAATCCTTACTTTAAATTGTGATTAATTTTCATCAAGTGATAATGTTGTATTGAATTATACCTTCTTAAGGTGATAGGTTGGTATGATGATTGAATTGAAATATTTAGGTTGGTTGTGAGGCTGCCTAGGAGTACACGATATAGGGAAGTTGTGTAAAGATGTACCCAATTGTGATGAGATGTGTAAGGGCTAACTTCACCTATATGAATTGTTAATGAAAGGATTATTTCTCATACAATTCTTATTGAGCTATGATGATGAATATATAGGGGTTTGACCCTACTATCTAACTAGGTTGAGATGGTTAATAAAGTTAAAGACTTTGATATTAATGGAACTTAGCCTAGCATCGAGTGAACTTGACATTGAGAGGTGTTGACTTTCCATGGAGGAATATTCACCATTTGTCCCTTATAGAGTGTTGACTTCCCTTAGAGGAATACTCACCTATGGACTCACGTGAAGTGTTGACTTTCCTTGAGGAGTATTCACTCACGATTTCTCATGAGGTGAGGTCCCACTACCAAATGGCATATAGAGGGAATACCTATCTCTTAGTTCTTGAACTATGTTGCCACCATAGGATACTAGCTAGTGGATCCACCTAGATAGCTACTTTTACGTTAGGTTCTACCTTGGACGGTAGACCACCTTCCATCGGTGTAAGGTTTCATGACACCGGATTCCACATTTGCTGATGCGGTCTATGTCGGTTAAGGCAAGGTTTTCCCTAAACTAAAATGAATGAATAAGATATAGACTAATCGAAGTAACTTGAAAGGGTTTGTCTATAGCTTAGGTAGCGGTATGGGACTCTACTTAAGCCTTGCACTAGTTTGCCTTGATGGGAGCTTTGAGAGGTCAATGTTATGTATGTAAAGTAGTGATGTAATGTAAATAACTTTGTACATTGAATAACATGCTTATGAGTATAAGGTTGTTGCTTTGGTTGAAGAAGAATATTTTCATGAAATGGGAGAGTATGTTAGGTAAGGTTAATTGCTAATTGTAGTCTTGATAGGTTACTTCATTAAGTAAGAGTCATGGGAATTTACTTGATCATTACACTTGTGACTTTATGAAGGTTATAGTTAGTATGATTTGCTTTGCCTATGATTCACTTGTATATGTTTCATAATGATTTGTCTTAAATATCCCTTTCTAAGTATATTTTATTGGTAATTGTATACATGCTTCCATACTTAGTACATGTGGAGTACTAACCCCATTTCTTTCCCTTTTTCCCAAACATTTTAGGTTTGGGTCGTTGAACTTGCTCCGAATTGCTCGAAAGGAAGACTTGGATATCTTACCATCCAAGTGGTAGGTCCTCACTCTCCCGAGGGCGTTGCCGACATCTTACTCTTATGTTTCTTAGTTACTCTAATTCTGTATTGACTCTATTATTTGTTTGATACGATGTTGTATATAGCCTATATGTGGCTTCTTGTATTGATGTAGGGCTATGCCCAAGATTTATTGTTTTGATAGATTGTTTAAGAGATGAGACGGATTTTATGACTATTATTTTCTTCTATATAAATGGGTGAAATAAAAGTGGAAGACTTTGTAATCTTCGTATACGAACAAGTCTATGTATACTTGATATAAATACGATTATGTGTATATATAGGTCTATGTAAACCTTCGAGTAGTTATAGATAAAAAGTTTTACATTCTTTCACATTTTTAATCGATGAATGCTATGTCGAGGCTAAGAGGCTTGTCTTAGTCCTCAAAGAGGAGGACGACGCAGGTTACGTCTAGGGGGTAAACCAGGATGTGACAAACTTGGTATAAGAGCATGAGGTTGAATATCCTTGATGTTAAAGTCTCTCTAAACCACGTTATATAGGTTTGTATTCATAATTGTGATGCGTGCCACACTTATGAATAGGAACTTATTTGATGCTTAGGAATCACTCTCATTGTTGGAAATCCATATCGTGCCTCTAGAATGTACGTCGTATATGTAATTTCCTAAACCTTGTGTTTTGGTTATAGGAAATGAATACTAGAAGGAATGCAGCCAGAAGACTTGAGAAGGAGATTGCTGCTGTGGGAATCCCTCCCCGTGGTGACCCAGTTCCTCCTCTTGAAGAGATTGTTGTTGATGATCAGGTTCCCGTTGATCCTCCACCTATGGAAGAGGCTCAGATGAGGGCTATTCTTGCTCAAATGGCTCAAGCCATGACTACTCAAGCTCAAGACGCAACGGTGCAAGCCCAAGCAATGACTGCCCAAGCTAATAGGGATTTGGCACCTAGAGTTCATGAGCAAACTATGGCTTCCCGACATAGAGACTTCACCCGAATTAATCCTCCTATCTTCTATGGGTCTATGGTTGATGAAGACCCTCAAGAATTCATTGATGAGGTTTATAAGATTTTGTGTGCTATGGTGTTGTCTTCTAGTGAGAATGCCGAGTTGGCCTCATACCAACTCAAGGATGTGGCTCAGACATGGCATGTGCAATGGAAGGACAATAGGCCACTTCAAAGTGGGCCAGTGACTTGGGAGTTGTTCAAAAGGGCTTTCCTTGATCGGTTCTTCCCTAGAGAGATGAGAGAAATTAAGGTGGTGGAGTTTATCAATCTCCGCCAAGGAGAAATGAGTGTTCATGAGTACTCTTTGAAGTTCATTCAATTGGCTAACTATGCTCCTTCCTTGGTATCCGATCCTAGAGACGAGATGAGTCGATTTGTGACAGGTGTGTCGGATGATTTGCTAGAAGAATGTCAATTGGCTATGTTACATGATAACATGAATATTGGTCGTCTCATGGTGCATGCAAAAAGGATTGAGGAGGCTAGAGCAAAAAGGAAGGATAAGGATAAGGACTTAAGAAGGACAAGGTCTTTTGAGAGTAGAACTACTAAAGATAGGTTTGGAATTCAAGATAAGCCTAGATTTAAGAAGAGGTTCTCAAATCAAGTTCCATCCAAATTTACCAAGACTAGGGATTCTAAAGCCCCTAGACCAAAAGTTGCAAAGGGAAAGGGTGGAGACTCATCTAATGAGAAGCCTACGTGTTCTAAGTGTGGGAAAGGTCACTTTGGAGAATGTTTGGTAGGAACGGGGATTTGCTTTGGTTGTGGAAAAAGTGGTCATAGAGTGCGAGATTGTCCTAATGCTAAGGGACGAGAGAAGGGTGGTTAGCCGAGTGGTTCTAATGAGGTTCCCAAAAAGAACCGTTTCTATGCTCTTCGATCGAGAGATGACCAAGAGGCCTCTCCCGATGTGGTGTCCGGTATGTTACAAATCTTTGCTATTGATGTGTATGCTTTGCTTGATCCGGGTGCTACTCTGTCTTTCGTTACTCCCTTAGTAGCTAAGAAGTTTAGTACTTTACCCGATGATTTGCATGAACCTTTTGTAGTGTCTACTCCGGTGGGTGAGTCGGTTGTAGAAAAAAGAGTCTATCGAAATTGTCCTATTTCTATACCCCATAGAGTTTCTCATGTTGATCTAGTTGAACTAGACATGCTTGATTTTGATGTCATTTTAGGTATGGATTGGTTGCATGCTAGTTTCGCTTCTATTGATTGTAGAACTAGAGTTGTGAGGTTTAGTTTCCCTAATGAACCCATTATCGAGTGGAAGGGTGAAAATTCTCCTCCTAGAGGTTTTTTCTTATCATGTCTAAAAGCGTGTAAAATAATCTCAAAAGGGTGTCTTTATCATATTGTGAGAGTCCAAGAAGTCGATTCCGAAGTTCCTCCTATTGAGTCGGTCCCCGTGGTGAGTGAATTTACGGAGGTCTTTCCTGATGACCTTCCCGACATTTCTCCCGAATGGGAAATCGATTTCGGTATTGATTTGCTACCGAAAACAAACCCTATCTCTATTCCTCCATATAGAATGGCTCCGGCTGAGTTAAAGGAGTTGAAGGCACAACTTAAAGATTTGCTAGACAAGGGGTTTATAAGGCCTAGCATTTCTCCATGGGGTGCTCCGGTTTTGTTCGTGAAAAAGAAGGATGGGTACTAGAGAATGTGTATTGACTACCGCCAACTCAACAAGGTTACTATTAAGAACAAGTATCCTTTTCCTCGGATTGATGATTTATTTGATCAACTCCAAGGAGCGAGTTACTTCTCCAAAATTGACTTGAGGTCAGGGTATCACCAGCTTAGGGTGAGAAATGAAGATATTACGAAGATGGCCTTTCAGACTAGAGATGGGCATTATGATTTCGTGGTTATGTCCTTTGGTCTCACAAATGCTCCGGCGGCGTTCATGGACCTAATGAATAGAGTGTTTCGAAGTTACCTTGATGCATTTGTTATTGTATTTATCGATGATATCTTGGTGTATTCGAAGAATGAGGTTGATAACATGAGTCATCTAAGGGTAGTATTGCAAACCCTTAAAGAGCATAAATTGTTCGCCAAGTATAGCAAGTGTGAGTTTTGGTTGAGGTCGGTAGCGTTTCTTGGGCACATCATCTCTAGTGAGGGAGTTGAGGTAGACCCAAGGAAAACGGATGCGGTAAGAAACTAGCATAGACCCTTGACCCCAACTGACATTAGGATTTTCTTGGGTTTAGCAGGCTATTATCGAAGGTTTGTAGAAGGTTTCTAATCCATTGCATCTCCATTGACTTCATTAACTCAAAAGGGTAAAAAGTTTGAGTGGTCGGAGGCCTACGAGCAGAGTTTCCACCTGTTGAAAGATAGGCTTACTTCAGCTCCGATATTAACTTTACCGGAAGGTTCTACAGGGTTCGTTGTGTATTGTGATGCATCCTGCATAGGTTTGGGGTGTGTGCTTATGCAAAATGGTAAGGTGATTTCCTATGATTCACGACAACTTAAGGTTCATGAGAGAAGTTACCCCACTCATGACCTTGAATTAGCGGCTGTAGTGTTTGCTTTAAAAATGTGAAGACATTACTTGTATGGTGTTCATGTGGATGTTTTCACCAATCATAAGAGTCTTCAATATGTGTTTACTCAAAAAGAGTTGAATCTCCGACAAAAAAGGTGGTTGGAATTGTTGAAGGATTATGATATGAGTGTCCTATATCACCCCGGCAAGGCCAATGTGGTGGCGGATGCTCTAAGCCTTTTGACTATGGGTAGTGTGTCTCATTTTGATGAAGACAAGAAAGAATTAGTGAAAGATGTTCATAGTTTGGCTAGATTGGGTGTTCGTTTAGAGAGTTCTCTAAATGGAGGTGCCACGGTTCATCCTAGCTCTGAATCATCATTGGTGGTTGAGGTAAAGTCCAAACAACACCTTGATCAACTATTGATGGAGTTGAAGGAATCTGTTCTTGGCAAGATGAATAAGTCTTTCTCCTTAGGAGGAGATGGTGTGTTGAGGTACCAAGGGAGGTTATGTGTTCCTGATGTTGATGGATTGAGGTATCGGATCCTTGAAGAAGCCCATGGGTCCTACTATTCCATCCATCCGGGTTCTACTAAGATGTATCATGACCTTCGAGAAATATATTGGTGGGAAGGTTT
The DNA here is from genome assembly GCA_016801875.1 of Solanum sitiens. Lineage (NCBI taxonomy): Eukaryota > Viridiplantae > Streptophyta > Magnoliopsida > Solanales > Solanaceae > Solanum > Solanum sitiens. The sequence continues at coordinate 124,610 of JABWTJ010000062.1, read as the reverse complement.
GAAGAAGGACATAGCGAAATTTGTTGCTAAATGTCCAAATTGCCAACAAATGAAGGCGGAACATCAAAAGCCGGGTGGCTTACTATAAGAGATCCAAACTCCTACTTGGAAGTGGGAAGACATTAATATGGACTTTGTGGTAGGGTTGACTCAAACTCAAAAAGTTATATGATTCTATATGGGTGATTGTTGATAGATTGACTAAGTCCTCTCATTTTATTCCCATCAAATCCACGTATTCGACGGAGGATTATATGAAGATCTTCATAGATGAGATTGTCTGTCGGCATGGTATTCCATTATCATCATTTCGGATCGGGGTGCACAATTCACATCTAGGTTTTGGATGTCTTTTCAAAAAGGTTTGGGTACTAAAGTGAAATTGAGTACTGCCTTTCATCCTCAAATGGATGGTCAAGCGGAATGCACAATTCAAACTCTTGAGGCTATGCTTAGAGCTTGCATTATTGATTTTAAAGGGGGTTGGGATAAGCACTTGCCATTGGTAGAGTTTGCATACAATAATAGCTTTCATTCGTCCATCTCCATGGCTTCCTATGAAGCCTTGTATGGTAGGAGGTGTAGGTCTCCCATAGGATGGTTTGAAGTTGGTGAACCGTCGATCTTTCATCCCGACTTGATTTATAAGACATTGGAGAATGTGTATATTATTAGAAATAGGTTTCAAATAGCCTATAGTCGACAAAAGTCCTATGCCGACAATAGGAGAAGAGATTTAAAGTTTGAAGAGGGTGACAAGGTGTATTTAAAAATCTCACCTATGAAAGTGGTGGTAAGATTTGGCAAGAAAGGGAAGTTGAGCCCTCGTTACGTGGGTCCTTATGAGATTTTAGAAAGGGTTGGTAAAGTTGCCTATCGCTTGAAATTACCTAACGATTTAGCTTTGGTTCATCCGGTTTTCCACGTCTCGATGTTGAAGAAGTGTGTTGGAGATCCTGAGACTATTCTTCCTATTGAAGGTCTTGGAGTCAAGGATAACCTCTATTATGAGGAGGTTCCTATCCAAATCCTTAATAGGCAAGTGAAAAGGTTGTGGAACAAGGAGGTGGTTTCCGTAAAAGTGTTATGGAAGAACCACCTAGTTGAGGGTACGACATGGGAGGCTGAGGCCGACATGAAAACCCGTTATCCTCATCTTTTTTATGTTTAAGGTTAGTATCTCTCTCTAATGATTTAAATACATTAGATATTGTGAATCTTTGATGTTTTGGTGAAGCTTTGCAAAACTCCTAGTTTTGGAGACTTCTAAAATGGAGTCACTTTAAGGTGACCTTAGATAAATTTGAAAGTTGTCTTGCTTCTTGCATATTTGAGTCAAGTCGTGTATCAAGCATATTGATAAGATGAACTTTGTGCTAATTGACTTGTGAAATAAATGATTGAGCTCATGTATATATGAAAAGGAGAAACCTCATGAGGAAATTTTGGAGCTTATGTATGATAAAATGATGTTTTGAAGTATTTTTATTGAAATAATATGATTCATGCTAATTGAATAAGGTGAATTAGTTGAGCTGCTAGTCTTGAGTCTATTCCCTCATTTAAAGAGTGTTTGGTGTCTTTTGGGGACGAATATTCCTAAGGGGGGGATAATGTAACACTTTGAAATACCAAGGTCATGTTATAAGACTTAAATAGGCTCCTTAAGGTCTAAACCATTGTTAATAGCCAAATTAGGCATATATGGAGCCGTTGAAGTGTTTTGGAAGCAAAATGTTCATAACGTCCGGTAAGTTGGTTCATAAGAGGGCTAGAATGTCCTTTTATTTTAACCAAGTTAAAGAGTCGGAATTTAGTAAAAATTTGTAACAATAGGTGTAACACATAGTGTGGGATGGTTTCATGTTGGAAAAGTCAGGGTACGACTCCCCGAGGATCAACTAAAGGCCCTCGAGGAGGACCCTTGAGACAGTAGGCCACGACGGACACCATGACGGGGCGTCACAGGAGCGACGGGGCGTCAATGCCACCGTCGTGCCAGCCTTAGCTGCTGGGAAGAAAGCCTCCGCCTGCACAGTCTCTGACCAACGCGACGGACGTGCAGGACCAACAAGGGCCTGTCCGTCACGCCCACGACGGCTCGTCGGTGGGGAGTCGTCGTGGAGGGACTGTGTGTTTTCAGGGATTTAAGTTTTAGTTAATTATTTTATTAAGTGTCTTAGGGGTAATTAGGGGATTAAGGTAAGACTAATTAAGTGACTTAAGACCCCACTATAAATACCTCAACCTTCATTAACCTAATGATAATTCTCCAAACAAAACTCTCTTCCTTCTCTCTACTTTCTCTCTCTGTTGGAAGATTTCATTGGAGAATATCTTGGGAAGATAATTGGGGACTGGTTTTAGCACGAAATCACCATCAAAACATCATCAAACCATAAGGTATGGGATCTAATTCACCTTTGAGATTCTTTCCTCAAAGGGCTCCTTCAAAGATTTTCTAAAAGTTGAGTTTCATATGGGTTTCATCCAATTTCGAATTTGATTATATGAATTGAGTTGTGTATGTATTCTTTAGGTTAAAATGAATAGATTATCATGTATTACAACTTGATTATGATGACTTGATCTAGTTTGATCTAGATTGTGGGTGATGACCCCTAACCCTTAACCCTAGGTATGAGATTGATATGAATTTGGGTTGGATTGAAGTAATTGATCTAGTTATTGTTTAAATCATCTTTAATGATTAATATCGCATCGATCATGAATCTATTGTGGTGCATTAAAGTTCTTCATGCCTATTTCTTGAGTATCGAATATAGGGTAAGAAGATAGACTTTGATATCATGTTACTAAGCTTTGATTTAATATTGATTTGTGTCATGGTGCTTCTCTTAAATTAGTTCTTATGTTGGCTATTGAATCACATTGGTGTGATGACCCGAATTGGGTTGATCTATGGGTTAGTGGTAAGGCTCTTATTGGTGAACTATGGAGAAGTATTGGTAAGTCTTGATTATCCTAATCCTTACTTCATATTGTGATTAATTGTCATCAAGTGATAATGTTGTGTTGAATTATACCTTGCTTAACGTGATAAGTTGGTATGATGATTGAATTGAAATGTTTAGGTTGGTTGTGAGGCTGCCTAGGAGTACACGATATAGGGAAGTTGTTGTGTAAAGTTGTACCCTATTGTGATGAGATGTGTAAGGGCTAACTTCACCTATATGAATTGTTAGTGAAAGGATTATTTCTCATACAATTCTTATTGAGCTATGATGATCAATATACAAGGGTTTGACCGTACTCTCTAACTAGGTTGAGATGGTTAATAAAGTTAAAGACTTTGATATTAAGGGAACTTAGCCTAGCACCGTGTGAACTTGACATTGATAGGTGTTGACTTTTCGTGGAGGAATATTCACCATTTGTCACTTATAGAGTGTTGACTTCCCTTAGAGGAATACTCACCTATGGACTCACGTGATGTGTTGACTGTCCTTGAGGAATATTCACTCACGATTTCTCATGAGGTGAGGCCCCACTACCAAATGGTATATAGAGGGAATACCTATCTCTTAGTTCTTGAACTATGTTGCCACCATAGGATACTAGCTAGTGGATCCACCTAGATAGCTACGTTCACGTTAGGTTCTACCTTGGCCGGTAGACCACCTTCCATCGGTGTAAGGTTTCATGACACCGGATTCCACATTTTGCTCATGTGGTCTGTGTCGGTTAAGGCAAGGTTTTCCCTAAACTAAAATGAATGAATAAGATATAGACTAATCGAAGTAACTTGAAAGGGTTTGGCTATAGCTTAGGTAGGGGTATGGGACTCTACTTAAGCCTTGCACTAGTTTGCCTTGATGGGAGCTTTGAGAGGTCAATGTTATGTATGTAAAGTAGTAATGTAATGTAAATAACTTTGTACATTGAATAACATGCTTATGAGTATAATGTTGTTGCTTTGGTTGAAGAAGAATGTTTTCATGAAATGGTAGAGTATGTTAGGTAAGGTTAATTGCTAATTGTAGTCTTGATAGGTTACTTGATTAAGTAAGAGTCATGGGAATTTACTTGATCATTGCACTTGTGACTTTATGAAGGTTATAGTTAGTATGCTTTGCTTTGCCTATGATTCACTTGCATATGTTTCATAATGATTTGTCTTAAATATCCCTTTCTAAGTATATTTGATTGGTAATTGTATACATGGTTCCATACTTAGTACATGTGGAGTACTAACCCCATTCCTTTCCTTTTTTCCCAAACATTTTAGGTTCGGGTCGTTGAACTTGCTCTGAATTGCTGGAAAGGAAGACTTGGATATCTTACCATCCAAGTGTTAGGTCCTCACTCTCCCGAGGGCGTTGCCGACATCTTACTCTTATGTTTCTTAGTTACTCTAATTCTGTATTGACTCTATTATTCGTTTGAGACGATGTTGTATATAGCCTATATGTGGCTTCTTGTATTGATGTAGGGCTATGCCCAAGATTTATTGTTTTGATAGGTGGTTTATGAGGTGAGACGGCTTTTATGACTATTATTCTTTACTATATAAACGGGTGAAATAAAAGTAGAAGACTATGTAATCTTTGTATACGAACAAGTCTATGTATACTTGATATAAATACGATTATGTGTATGTAGAGGTCTATGTAAACCTCTGAGTAGTTATAGATAAAAAGTTTTAAATTCCTTCACATTTTAATCGATGAATGCTATGACGAGTCTAAGAGGCTTGTCTTAGTCCTCAAAAAGGACGACGACGCCGGTTACGTCTAGGGGGTAAACCCGGATGTGACACTAAATCCAACTACATCATCCCTAATAATCAATGAACCTAATTCATAGCTAGGGTTAAGAGAAAAGGGACATTAATGGGCTCTTCAAGAACTAGATCAAAAACCCAATCAAAACATGATACAAGGCATTCAACAAAGAAATAATACTATCAACACCAATATACCAACTCATAACCTCTTCATCTTTAAGCAATTTATCAACCAATATGCATGATTTAGAGGATTTTCGGAAGAACATGAATCACAATAAAATCTCAATTAAATAACATTAATTAACCATTATTATACTCATAAACAATCCTAAATAATTCAAATTCTTCATAATTGATCACCATTTCCAAGATTAAAAAGAAACCCATGTATAGAGAATACCCTTGATTTTTGAAGATTTAGAAATCAACTTTGAATGGACCTCTTGAGGAAAGGAATCCCCTGAGTAAATAATTTGTACCTTGATGAAGACTTTATCCACGAAGTTCAGAAGAAAGGTTGAGAACTTGGTCATCTTCTCCAAGCTTCCAATGCTCTTCAATATAGGTTGAGTAGAGAGTGAATTTAGAGAGAAGTTAGAGTGATTTGGGGAGTTGAGTTGGGTGGATAATAATGACTTAAAACTACGGTAAATCAATATATATTCATCCCCTAAATTACCCAAAATACCCCTCACTTAATTGGGTATTTTTGGGAAGTCCAATTGACTTAAAAACGACGTGATCAAATCTGGGACTATGTTGCGCATCGCGGGGGCACCTCCAAATCTTTTTTTTGGGAAACCAAATTGAGGCAGTGAGAATCGTGAAGTCCCCAAGTGGCAATGAAATTTTTGCCTTTCAAGTGATGTCTGCACAACGCATGATTACCCTCACATCTTGGTTGTTCGCAGACTACTTTGGCAGCCTCCTTTCCAAAGTTTGGTCTTTGGGGAGTCGTAACTTGATGTTTTGACACTATAAACATTATTTTACCTATTTAAAGTATTTTTACAAGTTTTGGACTTCATACAATACTTCCGAACCTTCACAAAACATAAGAACGTTTACTAGTTTAATTTCGCTATTTTCTGGACGTCATGGTCGTCCTTTAACATCTAGGCTCTAGTTCAGGGATTGGGTTCATAATGAATAATTTATTTAAGGATCTGCATCTTTCCCATTTAAATATTTATTTCAGGTCAAATTTGATATGTCCCAGAATTTTAACTTATGACGAAAAAGAATCTGAAATATTTTAAGCAAATAATCGATGAGCTTTTCATGTATATATTATCATCACACTTAAGGAAGAAATAACAATGATAATACCAACTTCTGTGTCAATAATGTCGAAGAAAAACAAGATAATTATCACAACTATGTTTAACCTTTACAAATACGACTATGCTCCAAGAAAATGATTTTGGCCAGCCTAATACCTCATGTCGCAACTTAGATTTTAAAAGGAAAAAGGCCAAACAGGACTTTATAACCTTCATTAAAGATGTAGGTACATCTCTATGCTTTCAAACAAACAGGCATTACAACAAAATATATTTTTTGCAAAAATATATATTCAAAACACTAACAGTTGAACATACATGATTTCTAATTCAAGAAGATTGACAGAACTTGTACTATGTTGCGTCCAATATTTCGAATCTATAACAGCAAAATTAGATTTTTACATCAACATAAGAGTTGTATAATTACAAATTATATTTCAAAATCATATTTATTTGATGTAAAAAAGTTCTATAAGACAAGATATGCTTAAAATACAAAACACTACCCAGCTAAGAACATATTTTTCATCACTACCAAAAAGAAGTTTGTGTCTTGGATTCTAGCCAAAAGGACTTAGTTTTTCTCTTGATTTTGAAGAAAAACTTTTAGATAATGTCCTCGGGTTCCTATTCTTCAAGTGAGACTAAAATCACAAGAGGAGTTGTGAAATATTAAACAACACAAATGATCCTCATCACATGGACTGATGTCACCAAAAGGGGCTGTAAAAACAAATAGTTGGCTGCCCAAAAAGCATAAATATATACCTATATTTATATACCTTATACTCACACTTCCAATGTATATGTAAATATAATAAGAAAATTACGCAAATAGCTCCATACAATACCTTAATTTATGCTAACACTTATGTTAAGCAAGGTTTTAAGTATCGCAAAATTGCAAGTCCCCAAACTAAGAATAAATTTTTTTATAGTAATTAAGCAATGATGTATCGACATGCGAATCTTTGGTCTAGTATTTTAGGGGTGTTATATTCATGGTCAGTAAAAACAATAACTTTCGTACCTATCGGATAAATTGACGAAGGCGAATACTACAACTAGCATCTCTTTCCCAATCACACTGTAATTAGCTTTTGTAGAGTCAAGTGTCTTGCTTTGATTATATATTGAGTGGAACACTTTATTATTTTATTGTCCCAACACTGCACCCAGTGCTACGTCGCTTGCATCACACATGAGTTCAAATGGTAATCCCTAATTAGAAGAAATTAAGATGGGGGCCTCAATTAAGTTCCTCTTCAACATCTCAAAATCTATCAAACACATCTCATGAAAGTCCCACTTCACCTTCTTCTCCAAAATACTACACATAGATCTTGGAACTTTGGAAAAATCCTTGATGAATCGCCAGTAAAAACCTGCATGACCAAGAAAACTACGCACAACTTTTAAAGAAATGGGAAGAGGCAATTTCTCAATAACTTCTACCTTAGTCTTATAACCCTCCAAGACACATTTAGACACCTTGTGTCCCAACAGTATCCCCTCTCTTACAAAAATGTCACTTCTCCAAGTTTAATACTAGGTTAGTGTCTTCACATCTAGGGAGGACTTTATCTAGATTCTGGAGACATAACTTAAAACACTTCCCAAAGAGTGAGAATCATCCACGAATACCTCTACAACTTCTTCCAACATATCATGAAAAATGGCCATCCTACACATTTGAAAAGTTGTTGGCGCATTGCGAAGCCCGAATGGCATGCGTTTTAAAGCATATGTGCTAAAAGACATATGAACATGGTATTTTGCTTATCCTCGGGTGTAATCAAAATATTGTTGCAACTGGAATATCCATCTAAGAAACAATAGTACTCCTGCCCTCCTAGTCATTCAAGCATCTCATCAATGAAGGTAATGGGGGTAGTGATCTTTTCGGGTAGCATCATTTAGTTTTCGGTAATCCATAGAAATTATCCACCCGGTCTATGTTCTAGTAGGAATAGCCTCATTCTTTTCATTCCCTACAACTTCATTCCTACCTTCTTTGGAAAAAATTATACCAAAACTACCCACTTACTATCATAGATTGGGTACACAATTCCAGCATCTAACCACTTTATTAGCTCCTTTCGAACCACTTCTTTCACCACATGATTTAGTCGACATTGATGTTGTGCTCTCGGTTTGTGATCTTCCTCCGTGTTGATTTTGTGCATACATAATGACAGAATAATCCCATGAATGTCATCCATCGGCCATCCAATCACCTTCTTTCTCCGCTTTAGGATCTTTAATGTCGTTTCAACTGTCACGACCAAGGATCACCCCAAGAAGTAACATGACATACATTACCTCTCGCAGGTCTCATAAAAGCTCAGAGTCATCAATCATCGCATTGTCATAGGTAATTTTAGAAGAAAATTTAAAACTTTGATAGCACATCATATGATACAATCATCATGTCATATAAATATAATATAGGTCATAATACATAGTAACACTCTAAGTCACTTTTGCCAACTTAGACTTAACATTAATATAATAGAATAGGGACACGATCCTTATCTATTTATTAAAATAACTCAGCTATTACATAACTTTGAACATAAACATGACATAGGAAATCCTTGAATCATAAGGACCCCTTTCTTGAGCGTGGGAAACATCTATCAAGCCCTTAACTTTAGTGAAATCCTTTAAGCATCCATAACCTACAGTTTCTGTAAAAAGTGTGAAGAAGAATGGTGTTCGTACAAGAATGCACTAAGTATGGCAACCACGCAAAAACATGCATTTAAAGGGGATATTTTTCTTTGAAATCATGCAACATGCCTTTTGAAAGAATCTTCCTAAATATAGGCACAATTACACCATATAATTCACATACATCATATAGGCATAGACAATATTAATAATATCACATAAAGCAAAATTATTAACTTTAAGGCACATTTATCATATTCATAGAATTACCCTTTTTCTACCTTAATTCACTTACCCCCATGTAACCCCTATAGTAACACTTGGTGCAATGAACGAATAGTGTTTCATTACACTATCCACACTCAAGCAGCACCTTGAGGTCACTAAGGTGAACATTCACATAACCTTCGTTAACACCAAACACATATAAATATAGATATAGGCATTGCTTATCATGAAAATACAAGCTTAAACATATAACTCAACATAATGCATGAACGAACATCATATAAGACTTATTGCTAGATCTACTAGAAATTTGATCTGTTGCCACAGATATTTGACAACACTTATGCAAGCGTTGCAACATATTATCTATTGCATTAGTTATGACTGTTGCAACATATCATGGGATCTAATAGAACAATAATTAAAGATAACTGTAGCATCATTCTTAAAACCGTCGCTTCAGTTCTTAAGCAAACAAATTCTACAATTGTCGCACTTAAGTGACTCTATGGCAACTGTTATTTAATGAAAACAAAATATTTTTAACCAACCCACAAATTTTATTTCCCAAAAATATATTTCCCTCCACTACTTTAGCTAAAGCGCCATTAATTTCATTTGTGCTGAAATGTCCCATCCGGGGAGTACCCCCTACAAGTAACATGGCGTACTTGACCTCTCAGAGGTCTTATACAAGCCTATCATTATCATTCATCGCATTGACATAGTAAATTTAGCGGAAAATTTAAAACTTTCTTAGCACATCATATGCTAGAGCATTACTTCATACATATAAAACATAAGTCATAATACATATATAGACCTTAAATCTCTTTGCCATATTAGACTCAACAACATTAGAGTACATTAGGGACACGGCCCATAAGACGCATTACATAATTATACAATATTCAATAAACTTTTCAGTAAAGATATAAGTAGGAGATCCTTGAACTTAAGGATTCCTTTCATTGAGCTTGGGAATCATCTATCAAGCTCTTAACCATTCAAGACATCCTTCAAGAATCCATAACCTACACTTTGTGTAAAAAGTATAGAAGAATGGAATTAGTACAAGAATGCACTAAGTATGACAACCATGCAAAAACATGCATTTAAAAGAGACATTTTTTCGAAATCATACTTCATGCCCTTTTAAGTAAATCTTCCTAAAACCTTTATCCAATAGCATTTATATCATTCACATACATCATATAAACATATTCAAATGCCAAACATTTCATAAGATCACATATAGAATTTATTACATTTTCAAGTCATATTACAGTGAGCTAATTTCCCTTAATGGTGAACTTTCTTCCCTTTTATTTATTAACCTCCGAAGTAACCCTCTAGTGATACTTGGTGCAATTCATCACCTTAAGGCCACAAGAAAAACCATATATACAACTTACACAAGCCAATACATATCATCATAGAAGTATAGCTCATTACAAGACACATTCAAGTCAAGAATATAGGACATTACAGTAAGCTACATCAACTTACACATACTTTTACTTCTTTTCATATTCGTCATTACAATACCTTGTTCATGACCTCAATATTAGTCTACTAGTTCAATGTACATGTGAACCCCATAACCCCACACATACTTAGTAAACTCTTCATGAGACCACAAACCTTATCATACAATTCATACATTCTCATAACAAGTAAGACAACTTCATTCATGTCAATACAAAACCTTCATCATATAGTCATTTAAACCAACATAGTGTATATAAGGATAAGATCACATCACATAGATTCATACCATGCACATCTTCATGGGTTCATGTAAGCAGCTACTTGTGCAATGTATAGATGGGTTCATTACTTCAACCTATCCTAAGTAACCTCCCTTAAGTCATCCTAGTGAGGTTCCTAGTTCCTTATTGCCATTGTCCATTTTACTTTAGGGAAACTATAGCCTTAACCGACACTAAGACCATGGGTGCTAAACATGGAATTTGGTGTTGTAGAGCCTTACACCAATGAAAGGTGTTCCTACCTAGCCAAGGTGGAACATTAACATATATCCTAGCATCCTAAGTGAATTCACTTTGCTAGATCCTATGTGGCAAGCATAGTTTATGGAACTAAGAGATAGGTAGTTCCCTCTATATGTCATTAATCAATTGGGGCCTCATCTCATGAGAAAACATGGGTTAACCCTTCCTCAAAGGGAAGTCAACACCTCATGTGGGTCCATAGGTGAGTATTCCTCTAAGGGAAGTCAACATTCTATAAGGGACAAATGGTGAATTTTCCTCAAAGGAAAGTCAACACCTCTCAATGTCAAGTTCACTCGGTGCTAAGATAAGTTCCCTTTATTTAAAAGCCTTTAGTTACATTTTCATAAAACATAGGCTTAAGATATTCATTCTATATATGCTTATAGCATATTCAAGCACCTATCTAGTTTAGAGTATTCTTGGTCACTCCTCTCAAGTCCCCTCTCATTTACTAGATCATCATCTATGTGTGTGTACATATATGTGAGCAAACCCTTCACATAACACATAGATATCACACATGACCATATATGAAAGCATAAGTCTATAGGTATAACTATATGAGCAATCCTTTCATATAAATCCACAAAGACTCTATGTACATTCATATTTCATCATACACATAAGTTTAACATGCATAGTAATAGACACTAGTGAATATGAGAAATACCTTTCATTTAGACACCATGAAGCTTTACTAGTTTTAAGCATGCATAATGTGTGAGTGTGTGTAAATTGGTCAACATGATCACATAATAGCAATAAACAACTCATTGAGGCAGCCACCTTCTTAAACCACATTACACTTTCAAGTATAGACCACACAACACAATTTAGCATGGGAGACAAGACAATCTTCATATTATACTTTAAGGCTCATAAAATTAGCTATTCACACATTCACATAGGGGTACATGGGTAGGGGTCATCAATCTTTGACACCTCATTAATGGAAGCACCTACACATGATATTACTTAACCCTTGACATGCTCATAACAACAGTAACATAACCTAGATTCACAACTCAAGTAGAAGACTAGGCAAAGTTACACATAAAATGATCATCATAACCACTCATTGATATAATCATCAATATTCCTTCAAGGACATGGTCAACACATTATAATGACAATAAAGTAAACACCGCCACCATAAGTGGACCATACCACACAATTCCATACAAGGCTTCATCAACTACAATACTATAAGGAAGTAGAAGAGATAAGCATTATTACCAATTTCTGACCCTTTGATCATCATGATCAATACACCTTATTCATCAACAATTCATATATAGGGAAGTAGCTATATGTACTTTAGAAACCATGTACAAGTCACTACAAGATCATACTATAACGAGATACAAAGCATCACATATATACTAGAAAGTAGAAAATCATAGATCACTTACTAGTTTACTTTACTTTGATTACCATGGTTAACATTCATAATATACCAATAATACCAACCTAGGGCAGTATATAAAGCCATATAAACCAAGTCTAAATCATGCTTCATCTAATCTAGAATGTAGGTCACAACATGTACATTAACCTATCAATGTCTATAGGCTCAAAAGACTTACAAATTATTTACCACATAGATCAATTAGTACCAAGCTTTCTTTAATTTGATCATACCATATGTATATTCAAAATTCAACCAACTGATCATCCTAAGGCAGTATCTACAAGAACCACAACATAATCAAAATTCACTTTTACTCATTAAAAGGCCAATGTTACAGTAATCATATTCATACCTAGGCTACGCATGCTCAAATCTTCATACATTGATCCACATGGAACTTCATCATCAATTTATCAATAATTCACGTAAATAACAGTAGATATAGACAATTCAACGTAAGAGAATTGCAATTCAACCATAAACAAGCCATGATCACAATGCCCATGCAAGGGCTAAATCAAGTTTAGGAAGGGACATGGGTTCATCATACAATTGGATTCAAAATAACGTTAAAACCAATATATTAACTTCAATTCATCCTGATTTAATCATGAAATCTCTTTTGAAACTTTGAGATTAACTCACTAGATGGAAGGATAACTATAGATGAAGGATCACCATACCTTTGTCTAGTTGAAAACCTTTAAAATTTGGTGAAGAACACATGTGAATCCAATCTACAAGCTGTTCTTGAGCTTCAACAACAATGGAGGTTTCTAGGGAGAGTTGGTTTTGGAGGGAAGGTTTATTTCGTGTAGATGGGATTGGGAATGAGAGGTTCACGTGTTTGATGACGTATATACATCCAAAAATAGGTAAATAAATAAATTAGAGTCAGTTTAGGACGTGGGGTGAATTTCCCATTCACCCCTTAAGTGGGCAGTGCGCAGGCAGTGTTGCAGGCCACCATCGATAGATGACCATCGACTGGCCGTTGGTCAATCGACTGGCCGTCCTTTGGCTTCCGTTGATTGGTCCTTGGCCAATGTTTACGTTGAGACCTACCCAAGATAACTTTCAATCGATGAGACCTCACCTACGGGACTTTGGTCAACCAACTAGTCGTCGTATGGTCACTCGATTGACACTGCCAAGGCAGTGTCTCGACCAGCCTTGGGTTCTTCTTGTGGGACCTTTTAAGGGGCCCTTTAGAAGTCGTACTTGGACGTTTACAATGTAAATACAACCCTTAAAAAGTTTTAGACCTCCCACATAAGTTTCACCCAAACTAAATACTCACAACTCGGCCAAACATGCAAGGACCCATCAAGACGCACATGAACGTCTCAAGGGCTAACTTTCAAACGTCTTGGACGTTCTTGGACGTTTGAACTCCAAACATCACGAAACTTCATATAATACCATTAAACATCATTATAACTCATTTTAAGACTTCATAAGCTCATGAAATACAAATATAAGCATGCATAGACACATGAGGCACATAGGTGACTAATCGTCGAACGTCTTGTTTGTCCCTTGACGTTTGACTTCCAAATCTCCTAGAACTTTACACACTTCCTCTAACACATATTATAAGCTTTTTTTTGATCTTATAACCTTAAGACAAACATGTTAGGCTCTAGACACCCTAACTCATTTTGGTGGTCTTATCTGAAATTTCTAGTTTCTTCCAAAAAGCTTTTCTGAAAAGTGTTGGTCTTCTTCTTCGCCGTAACGATGAGTTGTGGCTAACTACGAACACATTCTTCAACAAGCTTCGGTATTCTTCTTCAGAGTGAGGTTCTTCGTCTTCTTCAGTTCATCTCTAGTGTTCTTATTCTCAACTAGAATCTTCGTGGACTACATGCTTTTGCATATAAAGGTGTACTACTTTTATGTTTTCTCTTTCTTACTCCATTATTTTAAGTACCCACAGTGTCTAATTTGTTATGCCTATACTATTATGGAAAATATGAAATTAAATTTTAGGGTTTCTCCAATGTCTTAAAGAATAACAAATGGTTTTGTCTGAAATTTATGATATTTTATCTAATTTAGGTCTGTGATGTAATCTAATTGTGGTTTATAGTTTGTATTTCAGTATTGGTGAATATTTAATAACTCTCCACGAAATTTCATCAGGAATTTGGTTTCAATTTTATTAGTCAATACCCGATTGGTAGTTTTTTCGTTCTAATGCTTGTAGTATTTTTATTTGCATTGTGAGTGAACTGAAATGTACTATAAACTGATTTCAAAGTTGTCGAAATACAATTTAAAGTGATTTTCTAGGTCTTTGAATGTGAACTGAAATCCCCTGTTGTACGAAAGTCTAAAGTTGTTTTGAACTTCAATTTTTGCTAATGTCTTACTACAACAACTACATATGTGAGTTCAATAGTGATTTCTATCATTTTTCTCTTTTGATTCATCGATAGCATATCACTTTTTCAGATGTGAAAACCGAACACTAGATTTCAGAATTTTCATTATTCTAGTAGATGTATATATATGCTTAGAAGATGTAATTTTTATTCCCTCTTTTGATAACAACTGATTGCTACTATTTCTTTGTTCAAAACTAAACCTGAAGATTTTTCTTGTAATCATGAAATGAAAGTAATTGTATGTTCCCTTCTCTTTCTATATTTCTTGTTTTGATTAAGCAATTGGGTCGGTGTTGCTTGTCTATATTTAAAATTTTCCAAGCCTGACTTTCTAAGTATGTGATATATCTGTAGAAAACACAGCCAAGTTCTCAATATAGTAAGCAAAAATATCATTATTGATTGTAAGTAGAAGATTTCATCACACTGATGTCCAATCTATGTAAGTCAATTGGTGAAAACTCCATTTTATTGTATTTTTTTTATGGTGAAATTTGTGGCTAACTTTTATTTATTAAATTTTTGAGTTCACCCTTAATATAGATGATAAATCAAATTGCCGAAATTTAGAAAAAAGGCACCTATCACTTCTAAGTAAGAAATTATTTAATCTATTCTTGACAATCTATACCCCTTTTAGAGCTTCTTATTACTACTATTGTTTCTTTAACTTCGTCTATTTTTACATCAGGACTAAACTAGTGTATATATATTTATGTGCTGGAAATTTTGAGAGATTTTTGCTTAACTTTGTGAA
Source organism: Solanum sitiens (assembly GCA_016801875.1). Lineage (NCBI taxonomy): Eukaryota > Viridiplantae > Streptophyta > Magnoliopsida > Solanales > Solanaceae > Solanum > Solanum sitiens. Next base: position 109,097 of record JABWTJ010000062.1, on the reverse strand, counting down.
AAAATTCTTTTTAATTGATAAATGATTTAAGTTGTTAACTTTCTTCGCTAATAAATGACATTGTTATAGATGAAGCACAAATGATTCTTCGATAATACAACAAATTCATGTACTAACTTCACTGTTACGTTTTTTCCTATTTTTTCAAGTTAATGGTATATGAAAAAAAAAATAGTTGAAATAATGGTACTTGTTGAGATACTACAAATTATTTACTTAACATTTTTTATTTAGGGATCTGTTGAGAGTTTGATGCAAAACCTTTTAGTTACAAATCTTTTTTTTTTGCAAAATGATTAGGAGATTCTAACGTTACATTTGCAGGTCCTCATGATGTATTATTTTCTAGCTAATAGATTTTAATTTACCTTACCTAACTACTAGTGAATCATGTCATTTGGATGTCCGTTAACATGGAAAATTTTGTTGTATAAAGATAGTAAACTGAGTGTTGTAGTTGTAGTTTATGAAAGAGGAAACTAGGACGAGCTATTGAAGTTGAGAACGAGGAAAGATTATGAACAACCATTGACAAAATGGTTAGATCTGGACAATAGAAATAAGCTTATTTGTTTTAATATATCCAAATGATATTGATTCCCCTGTTTCATTAAATTTTCAGCTTGTGACAAAGTATGAATTTGTTAGGAAATAACTGATGAACTGCTCAAATTTTAATAAAATCAATCACCTTTATCTGTAGTGTAGTTTCTTTTTCCATGGTTGTTATTGGTCTGATTTTTTTTTGGTTTAAATTGCTAGTTGATGTGTTAAAAGTTTCTTCAAACAGTTTGTTCTTCAGGCTATACGAAGGGTGCAGGGAAACATACATTGATAACTCAGTCACTTTATTTATTAATGAAGCCATACGCAATTAACATATAAGTAGGGAGATGATATGTATGGATTAATATGTATCCTCCACTCTCATATGATGTTTCATTGAGTGGTAGTGATGATATGTCTAGCTCATCGTTAAGTTAAAAATAATAACCGGTTGAATCACCTAAGTAAATGTCACGACTGGAATCTAGACCCCAGACGAGACCGGCGTCGTTGACCTCTCAGAGGTCGCAGACAAGCCTACTTACGTCATTCTTACTTTACATAGGTTAGTTTTAGCGGAAAATTCAAAACTTTTTGTTTCTAAATATTGCTTACTAAACAATTCTAGTACATTCGTAATTTGTTCACCATCAACCATCTAACATTAAGAGATAATCAAATAAAAGGAATAGTTCAATACTTATAAAGCGTATAATTGCCAAAATGGCACAGACACATAATCTGAATAAAAAACAGGAAAGAAACGCTAGTGGAACATGCTCCACCAGCTCAACTCTAAATCTAAGCTAGAATATAAAACAGTAGCATCCTCGAAAGCATGAGGACCTACCAACTCCGGATGAATGCTGGACGTCTGGATAACTGCAACGATGATCCTGTAGCTCTATCGTCCACCTGTGCCTACACCTAAAATAGTAGAGTTTGTATAGGGTTAGTACACACTTGTACTAAGTATGGGTATATGCAAGCACACACCAAGGACATGCATGAGAAAGAATAGCTCTTTCATAACAACGTGATTTTTGGAAGTCAAGTCAGTAGACTTGCCAAATTGGGATTAGGAAAGTTTCCAAATTGGATTAGGAAAGTAAATGATCTTTCCAAATTTGGATTAGGAAAGTCAGTGAGCTTTCCAGATTTGGAATAGGAAAGTTATGCCATGAGAATAACATACATCATCATACTTTTCACATTTGCACAGAGGACATAACATTTACACATAGCACATATCATATAACATACAGTACATTTTGCATGTAGCACATAACTTCTTTCATATCATTCATTCATATGCCATGAGACCTTGGAATCATGGACTTGACATTAAGACATCCCAGAAATGAGGGCTCAACAGATGGGACCTCAACTAGGGAATCTCCATTAGCAAACACAGAGTCTACTTCATTCATTCATACGTACTTCATTTCATTTCGTTCATAGGCCAGTGTGAAAACTAGCTATACCTAGGGAATAGTTTACAACTTTTATCGGGTTTGCTATGCAATGATCAAGAATAACCTAGTGTTATTACCTGAGTCTAGCTCACCTCTTGATTATCCTATCCTAACACCTTTGGTATCGTTCATTTAATTATGTGCATCATTTGAGGCTGGCCTCATTCATTCATTGGGAACTTTAACTTTAACCGACATAGATCATGTGAGCATCATGAAATCCAGTGTCTCCCCCACACCGAAAAGAGGTGGGATCACCGGCCAAAGTGACCCAAAAACATGCTAGCGTACATGGGAATTTAACCAAGCCAGATACCTATATTGGCAGTATAGGTTCGAAGACTAGGAGATATAAGGAGACCCATACCCGTCAAGCCGGACAATCTCATCTCATGAGAATTACGTGAACCTCCGCCCTTCTCGAAAGAAGGCATCACCGCTCATAGCTAGTCTATCGGTGCTCAGTATAAAGTTCCATTACATTCATCTCATACGTCATGGAAGCTGGCTTCTAGTATGAGGACATCATAGCTCATTAGATGATTTCTCATCTCATCATTCGTATTGAGTGTGTTAAGCTCAATACTCTCATTAGAGTGTTCATAGAGACTGGTCTCTTCATTATCTTACACTCTCATAGGTGAGTACGTATTGGTAACATTTACGTAGGCTCATTTGAGATTTCTCTCATCATTTACATTAGCCTCATATCATGTTGTCACCACATTTATCATCATTAGCACCTTTGCTTTTCATAGTTATTCACCTCTTATTACGTGAATGTTCATTTCATCATATGCCAATGTACTTGGCCATTAGGTGTGTTTCACACCCTTACCTAACCCTTCTAGGGTTTTATTATTTCATTGTTCATTTCATCATTTCATTGTTCATCTCATCATATGCCAATGCACTTGGCCATTTAGTGTATTTACACTCATACTTAACCCTTCTAGGGTTCATCATTTTATTTCATACATCTTAGGTTCACTTACTTTTGAACGTATGTTAGACTTATGTGCCTATACATACAAGCCATGGGGCTTCATTCATAGTTCGTTAAGTGATTCTTACATTCCTAAGATTATGTAGTACAAGACTTATGTATCTTGAATATATGCCAAGATCTTGATTTTGATCTACGTAGGTGGCATTATTCTTGGATATTTTGTTCACGTATGACTTATGTATCAATACGGAAGTTTGGGCAAGGGAACCCAAGTCTTGAGTCAATTGGATATCGTTTATATTTTTCATTGATTTTATTCAAACATTCATAACATTATGACTCTAAGTTAAATCACAATATTAACATTGAAATATTAATTTTCTACTTAACCTTTCTCTTAAATTGGCCGATGGGTTGTGGGTTCGAACCCCCACAACCTCTTCTTATTTTTCATTAACCTTTTTATTGTCCAATTTCGCCTAAACCAAGAGGTTGTGGGATCAAACCCCCACAACCTCTTTTATTTTGTTCTTTAATTCGCCTAAGTAGGGAGGTTGTGGGTTCAAACCCCCACAGCCTCCTTACTTTTAATTAATTTTTGCTAGGGGCTGTGAGGTGGTGGGTTCGAACCCCCACAGCCCCATATATATTTTTCTTTTTTTATTTTTCGCTAGGTTGAGGGCATTGGCAGTGAGGTCGTGGGATAGACCCCCCACAGCCTCACTTGCTTTAATACTCATTTTCGCCTCCTCTATTTCCAGCCTTGAGGTCGTGGGTTCGATTCCCATGCCTCACACCTTTTTATTTTCTTTATTCTCCCTCTTCCTTGCTTCCCACGAGTCATGTGTTATGTCACGACTGGAATCTAGACCCCACACAAGACCGGCGTCGTTGACCTCTCAGAGGTCGCAGACAAGCCTACTTACGTCATTCTTACATTGCATAGGTTAATTTTAGCGGAAAATTTGAAACTTTTTGTTTCTAAATATTGCTTACTAAACATTTCTAATACATTCGTAATTTGTTCACCATCAACCATCTAACATTAAGAGATAATAAAATGAAAGGAATAGTTCAATAAATCTTAATTGTGTAATTTCCAAAACGGTCCAATACAAAGTCTGAATCAAAAAAGGAAAGAAACGCTAGTGGAACATGCTCCACTAGCTCAACTCTAAAACTAAGCTGGAATGTAAAACAGTAGCATCCTCGAAAGCATGAGGACCTACCAAACTCTGGATGAATGCTGATGTCCGGATAGCTGCAACAATGATCCTGTAGCTCTATCGCCTACATGTGCCTGCACCTAAAATAGTATAGATAAATAGGGTTAGTACACACTTGTACTAAGTATGGGTATATGCAAGCACACACCAAGGACATGCATGAGAAATAATAGCTCTTTCCTAACGACATGATTTTTGGAAGTCAAGTCAGTGGACTTGCCAAATTGAGATTAGGAGGTTCCCAAATTTGGATTAGGAAAGTCAATGAGCTTTCCAAATTTGGATTAGGAAAGTCAGTGAGCTTTCCAGATTTGGAATAGGAAGCTTATGCCATGAGAATAACATACATCATCATACTTCTCACATTTGCAAACAACACATAACATTTACACGTAGCACATATCATATAGCTTACAACACACTTTGTATGTAGTACATAACTCCTTTAATATCATTCATTCATATGCCATGAGACCTCGGAATCATGGACTTAACATTAAGACATCCCAGAAATGAGGGCTCAACAGATGGGACCTCAACTAGAGAGTCTTCATTAACAAACAGAGAGTCTGCTTCGTTCATTCATACGTACTCCATTTCATTTCGTTCATAGGCCAGTGTAAACACCAGCTATACCTAGGATGTAGTTTAAGACTTTCATTAGGTTCGTTGTGCAATGACCAAGAATGACCTAATGTCATTAATTGAATCTAACTCACCTTTTGATTATCCTCTTCTAACACCTTTGGTATCATTCATTTCATTATGTGCTTCATTTGAGGCTGGCCTCATTCATTCATTGGGAACTTTAACTTTAACCGACATAGATCATGTGAGCATCATGAAATCCATTATCTCCCCCACACCTAAAAGAGGTGGAATCACTGGACAAGGTGACCTAAAACATGCTAGCGTACATGGAAATTTAACCCCGCCAGATCCCTATATTGGCAGTATAGGTTCGAAGACCAGGAGATATAAGGAGACCCATACCCGGCAAGCCGGACAATCTCATCTCATGAGAGTTACATGAACCTCCGCCCTTCCCGAAAGAAGGCATCACCGCTCATAGCTAGTCTATCGGTGCTCAGTATAAAGTTCCATTACATTCAACTCATACTTCATGGAAGCTGGCTTCTAGTATGAGGACATCATAGCTCAGTAGATGATATCTCATCTCATCATTAGTATTAAGTGTGTTAATCTCAACACTTTTATTAGAGTGTTCATAGAGACTGGTCTCTTCATTAACTTTACACTCTCATAGGTGAGTACGTTTTGGTAACAATTACTTAGGCTCATTTGAGATTGTTCTCATCTTTTACATTAGCCTCATATCATGTTGTCACCACATTCATTAACATTAGCACAATTGCTCTTCATAATTACTCACCCCATTTTACGTGAAAGTTCATTTCATCATATGCCATGTACTTGGCCATTTGCGTATTTCACACTCTTACTTAACCCTTCTAGGGTTTCTTCGTTTCTTTACATACATCTTAGGTTCACTTATTTTTTAAGTGTATGCTAGACTTATGGGTCTATACATACAAGCCATGAGGTTTCATTCATAGTTCGTTAAGTGACTCATATCTTCCTAAGATTATGTAGTACAAGACTTATGTATCTTGTATATATGCCAAGATATCGATTTTGATCTAAGTAGGTGGCATTATTCTTGAACATTTAATTCACGTATGATTTATGTATCAATACGGAAATTTGGGCAAGGGAACCCAAGTTCGAATCCCTTGGACAATACTTACATTTTTCCTTGACTTTATTTTTAGTCTTCATGATATTGGGACCCTAGGTCAAACCCCAACATCAACATTTCTTTTTAGTTCCTTTTCTCTAGAACTTCTCTCCTTTGGCCGAGGGGTTGTGGGTTCGAACCCCCACAACCCCCTCTTATTTTCCCATTTATTTTCCTTGTCCATATCGGCTTAACCAGGAGGTTGTGGGATCAAACCCCCATAGCCTCTCTTTATTTATTTTTTTATTTATTTCGCTTGGGACTTAGAGGTTGTGGGTTCGAACCCCCACATCCTCCTTATTTTCATTTTTATTTTAAAGTTAACTACTTAAGTGTTGGCAGTGAGGTTGTGGGATCGAGCCCCCACAGCCTCACTTTATTTTCTTTTTAATTTCTCTCTTTGTCTCCTTGTTCAGCCAAGAGATGGTGGGTTCGAATCCCACTCCTCCCATTATTTTTATTAATTTAAAATTCCCCTCTTACTCTATTGTTTGACCGAGAGGTTGTGGGTTCGAATCCCACACCTCTTTTTTTTTTCCAGCTTTCATGTAGTGAGGTCTTGGGTTTAATCCCCACTGACCTCACATATTTTAAATATATTTTTAAACCTCTCAACCTTAATTATTCTGGCCGAAAATTCCATAACCAAGTGCTGGAAATTTTATTAAATTTTCTAGCCTTTATTTAACAGCATTCATACGTTCGTTTTGAGGTACTTTCATGATTCGTTTAACACATTCTTAGGTGTAGATTCATTGTTGTTTTAGCTTAGATTTTTCCACTTATGAGCAGCCACCTTACACTTTATTTAACATCACAATTTACAAACCTTATGCACAATAATTTCAATCATCAAACAAGCCATTTTAAGACTTCAAAACGGAGAACAACATCAAACATTTTACACATTGCACCACATCATTTTCGGTTGACATCATTGAACATGCTTGTTATTTCCAAACATAAAATCACAAGGAACATCATATTTCACACATATATACCAGCATCCATACCAACAACATGATTTCTAAACTAATTTAGATTGAAATCGGAAGGAGACTAGGGACAAGGAGTTCAACGTTCAAGGGGACATCCCTAGTTTCATATGTCGACTTTTGTAGAAAGAAATTCCTCTTGGAGAAAGGTTTCCAAGAGAGAAAACCCATACCTTGTTGTAGCTTTCCACACCTTCCAAGTGCTGCCAAACTCCTCCCCTAAACCTTTAACACAAACCCGTCGAGAAGATGATGCAAAGTTTTCGTTTCTTAAGTTAGCTTGCTTGCTTGTATATTTGTTTTTGTAAGTTCTTTGAGTTTAGAGAACTTTTGATTGCTTTCTAATATTTTTATCTTCTGTTTTTGCAGCCAAGAAAAATAATTTGGATGAGAGAGAGAAAGATTTAGGCTTGAGGGAGAGAGATAGTGTGAGATAGTGCATCTTAAAACTAGGATAGTTGGCAAGACTTAGTCAATTTAAAAAAACATTAATTAATAAGTAAATAAATAATAAATAATAATAAAATCTTATTTTTCCTTTTTACATCACCCATTAATTATAAATTTATTAAATTAATTCACCAATAATAAAAAAAATCATATTAAATCCTTGCTCCCACCTAGGTTCGAACCCGGGTGGAGCAAGACTTCATTTCAAGAGATCAATTTCGGCTCTCTCTACCCAAATTTCCCCTCCACTTTATTAAATAATTAATTAATTATATATTTAGGGTGATTACGATATTACCCCTAGCCTGGTAAAAGACCATTTTACCCTTAGACCCTCAAAACTTAAAATTTCTTCTTTTTAAGTCCGGTAAAGACTCCTTCGATTAAATCTTCATTTTCGAGAGCCTTACTTGGTTGGTTCCAACCTTTCCAAGTTCAACTAACTCCCCAAGTTATTTGGCTTGGTCGTAGTAAGGGTTCTGAGGTCTGGTTCCACGCGTATCAATCCGTGTGAACCTTGGTCTAATCGCAAGCATTCTTGACACCTTAAACATTTAGCTTATTCATTTTTTTAGGGTTGTTACATTATCCCCCCCCCCCCTTAGGAACATTCGTCCCCGAATGACACTACTCCTTACTAACAATAAGTATGTCATCTATAGAACGTACACATACGTAGGTACTTCAATACATCCATGGGTGAATATCTGATTCACATCTTAACATGATGGTACACATCCTTGAAACCTTCTAGTAGCTTCACATTAATAGACTAAGGAATTCTTTCCTAAACTAGTCTCATCAAAGCATACATCATAAGTCAACATAAAAGTCATATAAATCAGCAACCAACATGATGACTTCAAACATATTAACCTCATACTAGGGCATAAACACCATACACAGTCAAATATATGAAAGGCTAATTAAGGATACACACCCGAGGCTTCATCAGAAGTGCCTTCCCCTGCACCTCTAGACTTGAGTGCGAAGAATCGTTGCTTCCTTGGAGCCTCTTCATTTGGGCCATTAGTCTGAACTCTCTCCTTCCCTTGGTCTTGACTTCTTCTATTCGGACAATCCTTCACCATGTGTCCCGGTTTTCCACAGCTGTAACAAGCATTAGAGCCCATCATACACTCTCCTCCATGCTGCCTGCCACACTTCCTGCAAGGTTGCCTTTCATTAGGTGTATATACTTCATTGTTTCTCTTATCTCTGGACTCGGAATCTCTATCATAGTGACCACTGGATGAACTTGACTCTCTTTGGTGGGAGAGTCCCTTCTTAAACCTTGGCTGCTCACGGACGCCAAAGTTGTTTCTGTGGCCTCCGTGGCTGGGACCTGCCTAATCTTGAGGCCTAGGCCTACTAACATCACGAATACCCCTCTTTCTACGGATGTCCTCCACCTGCTGTACATGCACCATCAACCTGGAAAGGTCCATATTATCATGGAGCATCGCAGACCGACATTCCTCCTCCATGTCTCCATTGATTCCTGTGAGGAACCTACTCATTTCATCCCTGTTGTTCGAAACTAGGGAAGTAGCATACCTGGATAATTCAACAACCCTCATTACTCTCCTCAATCTTGCTATTAAATACTAAGGAAAGTAATATACCTGGATAGCTTAACAAACTTCAGGGAATACTCCCTGACTGTCATGGATCCTTGTTTAAGGTTGATGAACTCTTCGACCTTGGATTCCCTCATCTCCCTGGGAAAGAACCTCTCCAGAAATGTTGTCTTGAACAGCTCCCAAGTGAATGGTACTCCACCTAAGACACGGCTATCTTGCCACATCTTGCACCAAGTCTGTGCAACATCCTTGAGCTGATAGGAAGCCAGCTCAGCCTTCTCAATATCAGTGGCCCCCATAGCCACCAGGATCTTATGCACCTCATCTACAAACTCTTGAGGATCCTCCGATGTCTTAGCCCCTGTGAATATTGGAGGGTTCATCCTCGTGAAATCTCGCAGTCTGTCAGCCATGCTACGAACCGATGGGTTCTCCCTCTGAACATCCTGCCGGTTGACTTGGGCAGTCATAGCCTGAGCCTGCATCGTGATTTCCTGTGCCATCTGGGCCAAAGATGCCCTCACCTCAGCATCGGTCAACCCAGCTGGGTTAATCGGCATGGCCACTCCTTCAGCTGGGGCCTGGGGTGGAACTCGATTGCCCCCAGCAGCAACCCCCCTCCTCCTCTGACCAATATTCCTCCTAGGGTTCATTCTCTGAAAAACAATAGGGGTTGATGTTAGACACGCTCATAACACCAAGAACTCAGACATTAGGAAAAGCACGATAATATTAGAAGAAGGGAAATTTTCCTACGCATCTTGCAGTCTCTAATTCAGGATAGTGGTGCACTTCACTACCATGACTTAGAAACTACTCAATGTGGTTGATGTGAACTCATTATTCTCAGAATTTAACCTAGTGCTCTGATACCAACTTTGTCACGACTAGAATCTAGACCAAAGACGAGACCGGCGTCGTTGACCTCTCAGAGGTCGCAGACAAGCCTACTTACGTCATTCTTACATTACATAGGTTAATTTTAGCGGAAAATTTGAAACTTTTTGTTTCTAAATATTGCTTACTAAACATTTCTTATACATTCGTAATTTGTTCACCATCAACCATCTAGCATTAAGAGATAATCAAATGAAAGGAATAGTTCAATAAATGTTAATTGTATAATTGCCAAAACGGTTCAATACAAAGTCTGAATCAAAACAGGAAAGAAACGCTAGTGGAACATGCTCCACTAGCTCAACTCTAAAACTAAGCTGGAATGTAAAACAGTAGCATCCTCGAAAGCATGAGGACCTACCAAACTCCGGATGAATACTGACGTCCAGATAGCGGCAACAATGATCCTGTAGCTCTATCGCCTACATGTGCCTGCACCTAAAATAGTATAGATATATAGGGTTAGTACACACTTGTACTAAGTATGGGTATATGCAAGCACACACCAAGGACATGCATGAGAAAGAATAGCTTTTCCTAACGACATGATTTTTGGAAGTCAAGTCAGTGGACTTGCCAAATTGAGATTAGGAGGTTCCCAAATTTGGATTAGGAAAGTCAATGAGCTTTCCAAATTTGGATTAGGAAAGTCAGTGAGCTTTCCAGATTTGGAATAGGAAGCTTATGCCATGAGAATAACATACATCATCATACTTTTCACATTTGCAAACAACACATAACATTTACACGTAACACATATCATATAGCTTACAACACACTTTGTATGTAGCACATAACTCCGTTAATATCATTCATTCATATGCCATGAGACCTCGGAATCATGGACTTAACATTAAGACATCCCAGAAATGAGGGCTCAACAGATGGGACCTCAACTAGAGAGTCTTCATTAGCTAACAGAGAGTCTGCTTCGTTCATTCATACGTACTCCATTTCATTTCGTTCATAGGCCAGTGTAAACACCAGCTATACCTAGGATGTAGTTTAAGACTTTCATTAGGTTCGTTGTGCAATGACCAAGAATGACCTAATGTCATTACTTGAATCTAACTCACCTTTTGATTATCCTATTCTAACACCTTTTTTATCATTCATTTCATTATGTGCTTCATTTGAGGCTCGCCTCATTCATTCATTGGGAACTTTAACTTTAACCGACATAGATCATGTGAGCATCATGAAATCCAGTGTCTCCCCCACACTGAAAAGAGGTGGAATCACCGGCCAAGGTGACCTAAAACATGCTAGCGTACATGGAAATTTAACCCCGCCAGATCCCTATATTGGCAGTATAGGTTCGAAGACCAGGAGATATAAAGAGAACCATACCCGGCAAGCCGGACAGTCTCATCTCATGAGAGTTACGTGAACTTTCGCCCTTCCCGAAAGAAGGCATCACCGCTCATAGCTAGTCTATTGGTGCTCAGTATAAAGTTCCATTACATTCAACTCATACTTCATGGAAGCTGGCTTCTAGTATGAGGACATCATAGCTCAGTAGATGATTTCTCATCTCATTATTAGTTTTAAGTTTGTTAATCTCAACACTTTTATTAGAGTGTTCATAGAGACTGGTCTCTTCATTAACTTTACACTCTCATAGGTGAGTACGTTTTGCTAACAATTACTTAGGCTCATTTGAGATTGTTCTCATCTTTTACATTAGCCTCATATCATGTTGTCACCACATTCATTAACATTAGCACAATTGCTCTTCATAATTACTCACCCCATTTTACGTGAAAGTTCATTTCATCATATGCCATGTACTTGGCCATTTGCGTATTTCACACTCTTACTTAACCCTTCTAGGGTTTCTTCGTTTCTTTACATACATCTTAGGTTCACTTATTTTTTAAGTGTATGCTAGACTTATGGGTCTATACATACAAGCCATGAGGCTTCATTCATAGTTCGTTAAGTGACTCATATCTTCCTAAGATTATGTAGTACAAGACTTATGTATCTTGTATATATGCCAAGATATCGATTTCGATCTAAGTAGGTGGCATTATTTTGAACATTTAATTCACGTATGATTTATGTATCAATACGGAAATTTGGGCAAGGGACCCAAGTTCGAATCCCTTGGACAATACTTACATTTTTCCTTGACTTTATTTTTAGTCTTCATGATATTGGGACCCTAGGTCGAACCCCAACATCAACATTTTTTTTAGTTCCTTTTCTCTAGAACTTCTCTCCTTTGGCCGAGGGGTTGTGGGTTCGAACCCCCACAACCCTCTCTTATTTTCCCATTTATTTTCCTTGTCCATTTCGGCTTAACCAGGAGGTTGTGGGATCAAACCCCCATAGCCTCTCTTTATTTATTTTTTTCTTTATTTCTCTTGGGACTTAGAGGTTGTGGGTTCGAACCCCCACAGCCTCCTTATTTTCATTTTCATTTAAAAGTTAACTACTTAAGTGTTGGCAGTGAGGTTGTGGGATCTAGCCCCCACAGCCTCACTTTATTTTCCTTTTAATTTCTCTCTTTGTCTCCTTGTTTAGCCAAGAGATGGTGGGTTCGAATCCCACTCCTCCCATTATTTTTATTAATTTAAAATTCCCCTCTTACTCTATTGATTGACCGAGAGGTTGTGGGTTCGAATCCCACACCTCTTTTTTTTTCCAGCTTTCATGTAGTGAGGTCTTGGGTTCAATCCCCACTGACCTCACATATTTTAAATATATTTTTAAACCTCTCAACCTTAATTATTCTGGCCGAAAATTCAATAACCAAGTGCTGGAAATTTTATTAATTTTCTAGCCTTTATTTAACAGTATTCATACGTTCGTTTTGAGGTACTTTCATGATTCGTTTAACACATTCTTAGGTGTAGATTCATTGTTGTTTTAGCTTAGATTTTTCCACTTATGATCAGCCACCTTACACTTTATTTAACATCACAATTTACACACCTTATGCACAATAATTTCAATCATCTAACAAGCCATTTTAAGACTTCAAAACGGAGAACAACAACAAACATTTTACACATTGCACCACATCATTTTCGGTTGACATCATTGAATATGCTTGCAATTTCCAAACATAAAATCACAAGGAACATCATATTTCACACTTAGCTACCAGCAACCATACCAACAACATGATTTCTAAACTAATTTGGATTGAAATCGGAAGGAGACTAGGGACAAGGAGTTCAACGTTCAAGGGGACAGCCCTAGTTTCATATGTCGACTTTTGTAGAAAGAAATTCCTTTTGGAGAAAGGATTCCAAGAGAGAAAACCCATACCTTGTTGTATCTTTCCACACCTTCCAAGTGCTGCCAAACTCCTCCCCTAAACCTTCAACACAAACCCGTCGAGAAGATGATGCAAAGTTTTCGTTTCTTAAGTTAGCTTGCTTGCTTGTATATTTTTTTTTGTAAGTTCTTTGAGTTTAGAGAACTTTTGATTGCTTTCTAATATTTTTATCTTCTGTTTTTGCAGCCAAGAAAAATAATTTGGATGAGAGAGAGAGAGATTTAGGCTTGAGGGAGAGAGATAGTGTGAGATAGTGCATCTTAAAACTAGGATAGTTGGCAAGACTAAGTCAATTTAAAAAAACATTAATTAATAAGTAAATAAATAATAAATAATAATAAAATCTGATTTTTCCTTTTTACATCACCCATTAATTATAAATTTATTAAATTAATTCACCAATAATAAAAAAATCATATTAAATCCTTGCTCCCACCTAGGTTCGAATACGGGTGGAGCAAGACTTCAATTCAAGAGATCAATTTCTGCTCTCTCTACCCAAATTGCACCTCCACTTTATTAAATAATTAATTAATTATATATTTTTGGGTGATTACGATATTACCCCTAGCCTGGTAAAAGACCATTTTACCCTTAGACCCTCAAAACTTAAAATTTCTTCTTTTTAAGTCCGGTAAAGACTCCTTCGATTAAATCTTCATTTTCGAGAGCCTTACTTGGTTGGTTCCAACCTTTCCAAGTTCAACTAACTCCCCAAGTTAGTTGGCTTGGTCGTAGTAAGGGTTCTGAGGTCTGGTTCCACGCGTATCAATCCTTGTAAACCTTGGTCTAATCGCAAACATTCTTGACACCTTAAACATTTAGATTATTCATTTTTTTAGGGTTGTTACATGTTCGAATCCCCCCATCCCCATTTTCCTTATTAATTCATTTCGTGGGCAGCAACTAAGGGGTTCGAATCCCCTTAGCTCCATTACATTTTTTTAAAAAAAATTTCAGCCTCTTGGTCATGTGAGGTCTTGGGTTCGATTCCCCTTGACCTCACCTACTTTAATCCCTTTTAAAACTCTTCCAAAATTCCTAGAACCTGCCCGAAACCAACATCACAAGCTGGAAATTTTGATTACCTTTTTGCAGCCTATTTTCTCCACTTTTTAACGTTAAAAGTTCATGCATTTGGAGTAGTGTTTAGTGAGTCCTTTAGGTGCATTTTCATAGACATATTTGTCCAAGAAGTTATCATTAAATTCGGCCACATTACACTTAAATGAACATCATCATTTACATAAGTTTACACTCTTAAAATGACAACCAAGACCATATCAAACTTGAAGCCATAAATCAAAACTTATTTACAGTAAGTTTATAGTAAACTTTTTCACATACTCACACATATTTTCGGCAACAAAGCTTGTCATTCATATGATTCCAAATACATGTTCATGAACATATTCATCACGAAAACACATTGCAACACCTAATTTCTACCAGCAAATATACCAACCTATGATTTGATGGGAGCTAAGGACAGGGATATGCAACGGGGAACAACTTAGTTTTCGGATTAAAATCGTCTGAGTCCTAAGGGTCTCTTGGGAAAGGCACCAAGAGTAAGAAGACCCATACCTTTATTTTTTTCTTGTTCAACCACGAAATTGCTGCCCAAATCCTCTCCAAAAATCAGTCCAAGTTCAACACTTCAACACCAATCGACGGAAGACTCCTCCCCTTTGCTTAAAGTGATGGATTTATGTTGTTTTCTTAGATTTTTGGTATGAGTTCTTCAAGTGTGAAGAACTTCAATGTATTTTCTGTTTTTGAACTTGTTTTGTCAGAGATAAAACGTGAGAATGAGTGGTTAAACATGAGAGAGAGAGAGAGTGAGAGAGAGTGGCTTAAAATTAGGAGTTTTAGTTTGGGAATTAGTCAAACTAGGACTCCTTGTTAAACCTTTAGTTAAAGTCTGATTTTTATTTTTCTTAAATAAGCTAATATTTACTAATTAATTAATTAAATTTATCCATTTAAATAAAAACAAGTTAAATCATTGCTTCCACCTAGGTTCGAACCCGGGTGGAGCAAGACTTCACTTTTAGAGCTCACATTCGGCTCTCTCTCTCAAAATTGCCCTTCCATTTTATTACATAATTAATTATATATATATATTTAGGGTAATGACGATATTACCCTTAGCATGGTAAAAGACCAGTTTACCCCTAGACCTTCAAAACTTAAAATTTCGTCTTTTTAAGTCCGGTAAAGACTCCTTCGATTAAATCATCATTTTCGAGAGCCTTACTTGGTTGGTTCCAACCTTTCCAAGCTCAATTAACTCCCCAAGTTAGTTGGCTTGGTCGTAGTAAGGGTTCTGAGGTATGGTTCTACGCGTATCAGTCTGTGCAAACGTTGGTCTAATCGCAAGCATTCTTGACAACCTAAGTCTTGTTCCTATTCATTTTTAGGGTTGTTACATTATCCCCCCCCCGTTAGGAACATTCGTCCCCGAATGACACTACTCTTTACTAACAATAAGTATGTCATCTATCGAACGTACACATACGTATCTACTTCAATACTTCCATGGGTGAATATTTGATTCACTTCTTAACATGATGGAACACCTCCTTGAGACCTACTAGTAGCTTCACATTAATAGACTAAGGAATTCTTCCCTAAACTAGTCTCAACAAAGAATACAACACAAAGTGAACATAAAGTCATATAAATCAGCAACCAATATGATGACTTCAAACATATTAACCTCATACTAGGGCATAAACACCGTATACAGTCAAATATATGAAAGTCTAATTAAGGCTACGCACCCGAGGCTTCATCAGAAGTGTCTTCCCCTACACCCCTAGACTTCAGTGCGAAGAATCGTTGCCTCATTGGAGCCTCTTCATTTGGGCCATTAGTCTGAACTCTCTCCTTCCCTTGTTCTTGACTCCTTTTATTCGGACAATCCTTCACCATGTGTCCCGGTTTTCCACAACTGTAACAAGCGTTAGAGCCCATCATACACTCCCCCCCATGTTGTCTGCCACACTTCCTGCAAGGTTGCCTTTCCTTAGGTGTATATACTTCCTTGTTTCTCTTATCTCTGGACTCGAAATCCCTATCATAGAGACCACTGGATGAACTTGACTCCCTTTGGTGGGAGAGTGCCTTCTTAAACCTTGGCTGCTCACGGACGCCAAAGTTGTTTTTGTGTCCTCTGTGGCTGGGACCTACCTGATATTGAGGCCTAGGCCTCCTAACATCACGAATACCCCTCTTTCTACGGCTTTCCTCCACTTGCTGTACATGCACCATCAACCTGGAAAGGTCCATATTATCATGGAGCATCGCAGACCGACATTCCTCCTCCAGGTCTCCATTGATTACTTTGAGGAACCTACTCATTTCATCCCTGCTGTTCGAAACCAGGGAAGTAGCATACTTGGATAATTCAACAAGCCTCAGTACTTTCCTAAATCTTGCTATTAAATACTAAGGAAAGTAATATACCTGGATAGCTTAACAAACTTCAGGGAATACTCCCTGACTGTCATGGATCCTTGTTTAAGGTTGATGAACTCTTCAACCTTGGCTTCCCTCATCTCCCTGGGAAAGAATCTCTCCAGAAATGTTGTCTTGAACAGCTCCCAAGAGACTGGCACTCCACCTAAGACACGGCTATCTTGCCACATCTTGCACCAAGTCTGTGCAACATCTTTGAGCTGATAGGAAGCCAGCTCAGCCTTCTCAATATCAGTGGCCCCCATAGCCACCAGGATCTTATGAATCTCATCCACAAACTCCTAGGAATCCTCTGATGTCCTAGATCCGGTGAAAATAGGAGGATTCATCCTCGTGAAATCCCTCAGTCTGTCAGCCATGCTACGAACCGGTGGGTTCTCCCTCTGAACATCCTGTCGGTTGACCTGGGCAGTCATAGCCTGGGCCTGCATAGTAATGGCCTATGCCATTTGGGCCAGAGATGACCTCACCTCATCATCAGTAAACCCAGCTGGGTTAACTGGCATGGCCACTCCTTCAGCTGGAGCCTGGGGTAGATCCTGATTACCCCTAGCAGCTGCTCCTCCTCTTCTTTGACCATTTACTCTCCTAGTGTTCATTTTCTGGAAAAACAAAAAGGATTGATGTTAGACACGCTCATAACACCAAGAATTCAGACATTCAGAAAAGTACGATAAGATCAGAAGAAGGGAAGTTTTCCTACGCATCATGCAGTCTCTAATTCAGGATAGTGGTGCACTTCACTACCATGACTTAGAAACTACTCAATGTGGTTGATGTGAACTTATTATTTTCGTAATTTAACCTAGTGCTATGATACCAACTTTGTCACGACTGGAATCTAGACCCCAGACGAGACCGCTGTCGTTGACCTCTCAGAGGTCGCAGACAAGCCTACTTAAGTCATTCTTACTTTACATAGGTTAATTTTAGCGGAAAATTTGAAACTTTTTATTTCTAAATATTGCTTACTAAACAATTCTAGTACATTCGTAATTTGTTCACCATCAACCATCTAACATTAAGAGATAATCAAATGAAAGGAATAGTTCAATACTTATAAAGCGTATAATTGCCAAAATGGCACCAACACATAGTCTGAATAAAAAACAAGAAAGAAACGCTAGTGGAACATGCTCCACCAGCTCAACTCTAAATTTAAGCTAGAATATAAAACAGTAGCATCCTCGAAAGCATGAGGACCTACCAACTCCGGATGAATGCTGGACGTCCGGATAACTGCAACAATGATCCTGTAGCTCTATCGTCCACCTGTGCCTGCACCTAAAATAGTAGAGTTTGTATAGGGTTAGTACACACTTGTACTAAGTATGGGTATATGCAAGCACACACCAAGGACATGCATGAGAAAGAATAGCTCTTTCCTAACAACGTGATTTTTGGAAGTCAAGTCAGTAGACTTGCCAAATTGGGATTAGGAAAGTTTCCAAATTTTGATTAGGAAAGTAAATGATCTTTCCAAATTTGGATTAGGAAAGTCAGTGAGCTTTCCAGATTTGGAATAGGAAAGTAATGCCATGAGAATAACATACATCATCATACTTTTCACATTTGCACAGAGCACATATCATATAACATACAGTACATTTTGCATGTAGCACATAACTTCTTTCATGTCATTCATTTATATGCCATGAGACCTTGGAATCATGGACTTGACATTAAGACATCCCATAAATGAGGGCTCAACAGATGGGACCTCAATTAGGGAATCTCCATTAGCAAACACATAGTCTACTTCATTCATTCATACATACTTTATTTCATTTCCTTCATAGGCCAGTGTGAAAACTAGCTATACCTAGGGTGTAGTTTACGACTTTCATCGGGTTTGCTGTGCAATGATCAAGAATAACCTAGTGTTATTACCTGAGTCTAGCTCACCTCTTAATTATCCTATCCTAACACCTTTGGTATCGTTTATTTCATTATGTGCATCATTTGAGGCTGGCCTCATTCATTCATTGGGAACTTTAACTTTAACCAACATAGATCATATGAGAATCATGAAATCCAGAGTCTCCCCCACACCGAAAAGAGGTGGGATCACCGGCTAAAGTGACCCAAAAACATGCTAGCGTACATGGGAATTTAACCCCGCCAGATCCCTATATTGGCAGTATAGGTTCGAAGACTAGGAGATATAAGGAGACCCATACCCGGCAAGCCGGACAGTCTCATCTCATGAGAGTTACGTTAACCTCCGCCCTTCCCGAAAGAAGGCATCACCTCTCATAGCTATTCTATCGGTGCTCAGTATAAAGTTCCGTTACATTCATCTCATACGTCATGGAAGCTGGCTTCTAGTATGAGGACATCATAGCTCATTAGATGATTTCTCATCTCATCATTCGTATTGAGTGTGTTAAGATCAATACTCTCATTAGAGTGTTCATAGAGACTGGTCTCTTCATTATCTTACACTCTCATAGGTGAGTACATATTGGTAACATTTACTTAGGCTCATTTGAGATTGCTCTCATCATTTACATTAGCCTCATATCATGTTGTCACCACATTCATCATCATTAGCACCTTTGCTTTTCATAGTTATTCACCTCTTATTACGTGAATGTTTATTTCATTATATGCCAATGCACTTGGCCATTTGGTGTGTTTCACACCCTTACATAACCCTTCTAGGGTTTCATTATTTCATTGTTCATTTCATCATTTCATTGTTCATCTCATCATATGCCAATGCACTTGGCCATTTAGTGTATTTACACTCATACTTAACCCTTCTAGGGTTCATCATTTTATTTCATACATCTTAGGTTCACTTACTTTTGAACGTATGTTAGACTTATGTGCCTATACATACAAGCCAGGGGGCTTCATTCATAGTTCGTTAAGTGATTCTTACATTCCTAATATTATGTAGTACAAGACTTATATATCTTGAATATATGCCAAGATCTTGATTTTGATCTACGTAGGTGGCATTATTCTTGGATATTTTGTTCACGTATGACTTATGTATCAATACGGAAGTTTGGACAAGGGAACCCAAGTCTTGAGTCAATTGGATATCGTTTATATTTTTCATTGATTTTATTCTAACATTCATAACATTATGACTCTAAGTTAAATCACAATATTAACATTGAAATATTAATTTTCTACTTAACCTTTCTCTTAAATTCGCCGATGGGTTGTGGGTTCGAACCCCCACAACCCCTTCTTATTTTTCATTAACCTTTTTATTGTCCAATTTCGCCTAAACCAAGAGGTTGTGGGATCAAACCCCCACACCCTCTTTTATTTTGTTCTTTAATTCGCCTAAGTAGGGAGGTTGTGGGTTCGAACCCCCACAGCCTCCTTACTTTTAATTAATTTTCGCTAGGGGCTGTGAGGTGGTGGGTTCGAACCCCCACAGCCCCATATATATTTTTCTTTTTTTATTTTTCGCTAGGTTGAGGGCATTGGCAGTGAGGTAGTTGGATCGAACCCCCACAGCCTCACTTTCTTTAATACTTATTTTCGCCTCCTCTATTTCCAGCCTTGAGGTCGTGGGTTCGATTCCCACGCCTCACATCTTTTTATTTTCTTTATTCTCCCTCTTCCTTGCTTCCCACGAGTCATGTGTTCGAATCCCACCATCCCCATTTTCCTTATTAATTCATTTCGTGGGCAGCAGCTAAGGGGTTTGAATCCCCTTAGGACCATTACATTTTTTTTTAAAAAAAATTCAGCCTCTTGGTCATGTGAGGTCTTGGGTTCGATTTCCCTTGACCTCACCTACTTTAATCCCTTTTAAAACTCTTCCAAAATTCCCAGAACCTGCCCAAAACCAACATCACAAGCTGGATATTTTGATTACCTTTTTGCAACCTATTTTCTCCACTTTTTAACGTTAAAAGTTCATGCATTTGGAGTAGTGTTTAGTGAGTCCTTTAGGTGCTTTTTCATAGACATATTTGGCCAAGAAGTTATCATTAAATTCAACCACATTACACTTAAATGAACATCATCATTTACAAAAGTTTACACACTTAAAATGACAACGAAGACCATATCAAACTTGAAGCCATAAATCAAAACTAATTTACAGTAAGTTTATAGTAAACTTTTTCACAAACTCACACATATTTTCGGCAACAAAGCTTGTCATTCATATGATTCCTAATATATGTTCATGAACATATTCATCACGAAAGCACATTGCAACACCTAATTTCTACCAACAAAAGATACCAACCTATGATTTGATGGGAGCTAAGGACAGGAATATGCAACGGGGAACAACTTAGTTTTCGGATTAAAATCGTCTGAGTCCTAAAGGTCTCTTGGGAAAGGGACCAAGAGTAAGAAGACCCATACCTTTATTTTTTTTCTTGTTCAACCACGAAATTGCTGCCCAAATCCTCTCCAAAAATCAGTCCAAGTTCAACACTTCAACACCAATCGACGGAATACTCCTCCCCTTTGCTTAAAGTGATGGATTTATGTTATTTTCTTAGATTTTTGGTATGAGTTCTTCAAGTGTGAAAACTTCAATATATTTTCTGTTTTTGAACGTTTTTTGGCAGAGATAAAATGTGAGAATGAGTGGTTAAACGTGAGAGAGAGAGAGAGAGAGAGAGAGAGAGAGAGAGTGGCTTAAAATTAGGAGTTTTAGTTTGGGAATTAGTCAAACTAGGACTCCTTGTTAAACCTTTAGTTAAAATCTGATTTTTCTTTTTCTTAAATCAGCTAATATTTACTAATTAATTAATTAAATTTATCCATTTAAATAAAAACAAGTTAAATCATTGCTTCCACCTAGGTTCGAACCCTGGTGGAGCAAGACTTCACTTTTAGAGCTCACATTCGGCTCCCTCTCTCAAAATTGCCCTTCCATTTTATTAAATAATTAATTATATATATATTTAGGGTAATTACGATATTACCCTTAGCCTGGTAAAAGACCATTTTACCCCTAGACCTTCAAAACTTAAAATTTCGTCTTTTTAAGTCCGGTAAAGACTCCTTCGATTAAATCTTCATTTTCGAGAGCCTTACTTGGTTGGTTCAAACCTTTCCAACCTCAATTAACTCCCCAAATTAGTTGGCTTGGTCGTAGTAAGGGTTCTGAGGTATGGTTCTACGCGTATCAGTCTGTGCAAACCTTGGTCTAATCGCAAGCATTCTTGACAACCTAAGTCTTGATCCTATTCATTTTTAGGGTTGTTACAGTAAATTTCTTGTTCATTATCAATTACTAAGAGTAAGAGACTCAATTTTTAGTCTTCCAGTAAGATACATTCTATAAACAAGAAGCAACTTGAATAGAGAACCACCAGAAAAGCATTTGTGCAGACATTTACTTAGAGTCTAAACATGTAACTTTAAATTATGTTACAATGACTTTTTTGTACGTAGGAGCATTCTAATACAAGTGTGAGTAATTGTCAAGTATAGAAGCATGGCCTATATATTTTTACTAATATTTGTCACATTGGGATAAGTCTAAATTTTACCTTTTGATATTAGTTAGAAAATAAGGAGCATTGGCCTTTTCTAGTACATTATATAGCACCATAAGCTTTTGATTTAAATTATTCATTTATTTATTTGCAGAAAATATCTGGAAAAAACTCTAAGAATTAGAAATAGCTGATGAATCCACAAACCACATGCAAAAATAGTTTTGCTTTAATCTGTAACAAATTGGTGCATTCTCTTATTTATTAATGATTCTTAACCTGTTATTTATGAAAAATTTTATATTTAATTTTTTTTGACTATGAAAAGAAAAACGAAACTGTATTAGATAAGGAGATCTTCATGGTCACAAGAACAATGAAACCTGGTCGTTTGTAAAAGCTCTCGAATGAAAACACAAATAGTAAAATTATATGATTTTTTTCTATTTACAAGATTTTATTGAGATAAAATATGTGTTCTGTATTTTAATTTACATGACTGGTTATTTGATATGCTTTGTTAGTCTTACATAAAGGAAATTGAAATACAAATGGACAAAAATGATCATTCTATTGATGCATTTTCAGCCGTCATGGGGTCATGAACATCCAGTACTTCTAATACTATATTGAGTGGGGGTTACAAAGACTACATTGTAAAAAAATAGCTGGAAATTCTAAACAATCTTTAAATTACACAAATGATATAGTGTAAGAAATGCAAGAAAGAATTCAAAGACAGAGAAACAAATGGAGGAACAAAAGAAAACTAGTGACAAGAAGTTATACATGTAATTGCACAACTTTAGCGTGCGGGTATAATTGATTGTAAACTATATGAGAACAATTCTGCTAGTATGGTTGAGTACAATTCTTCTAGTATGATTTTGATGTTTTATTTAGGGTGTGGCTGAAATATTATTGATCATTTTAACTCGATTATGTATCTGGTTTGTTAAGTAAGTCTTGGTTGTTCAAATGACAATCAATAAAGGTACAATCATTGTGAATGCATGACTCAACTTTCACATCTTTCAGCATCATACCTTAATGTAAATATTGCTAAATTATTTTGTATATTATTGTAGGTGATGAAATAGAAGAAGGAGATGAAATCATGACTGAAGACTTTAAATAGGAGCTAACTGGATTGATAATAATTAACTCTAATCATCTATGTTCTACAAATCTTTTATTTTTGATGACGATTGATAATTGTGGCGTGTTTCACAATTTTCGAACAGTCAAAAAATATTATTTTTATATTACATGTTGATATTACTATCTTGGATTGAAATCTTGATAATGAAGAGTTCGTTTTTGTGATCGAATAGTGTATTTATGTTCTATGGGAATATTTTTGAAGTAGTTTTACAATATTTGTGGCAACAGATCAATAGTTACTGGTGTAAATGCCTAATAATAAATGTAGCAAAAGTTTATCATAACTATTGCAATACAAAAAAAATTGTTGCATTACCCTATTATAACTTTACCAATAGCCATGGAAATATAGTCATAGTAGCTTAGAACTATGGCATTATCAAATAAAACCGTTGTAATTGATTGTAATTGTTGTTGACTAAAAAGAGAAAAATATAGCCTTAGCATGTAAATAATCGTTGCATAAATCTCTAATGCAACGGTTAACAACTTTCCCAATAGAGTACTTACCGTGGGGTAATACTTAAGGTGTAAACCGACTCAATAGGGGTTCCTATTGCCACAGTTATATAAATCGTCATACAAAACCGTACCTATAGAGCTAATGCTACACGATCTGTTGTAGCAATTGCCTAAACCGTAGCACTAGAGCTAATGCAACGATATAGTAGCCTATTGCAATGGTAACTCAATTGTTGCTATATATAAAATTTCTAGTAGTACCACATGCAAGTCAACACTAACAATAACATTATAATAGGCAATAGTCAACAATAGCATACTTGGATTTCATTTCATATAGACATCACAAGACCTTAATATTATCTCAATCTAATCCTACTAGTGCAATGTACATGTGAAGTCCCAAAACCTCACACATACTTAGTAAACTCAGAAGGAGACCACAAGAATCATTATTTACTTTATACATAAACATGACAACCATAGTCAACAACATACATAAGTAGGACCTTCATCATAAGACAAGTAAGACCAACATTGTCACGCCGGGGGAGCATCCCCTAAACGTAACCGGCGTTGGCATCCTCAGAGAGAACTAAGACTAGCCTCCTAGCATTCGTCATTACATTTTAGAGGCTAAAAATGCAGAAAAATTTAAACTTTTCATATACATCTATGTAGTGAGGTTTACATAGACCTCTCACATACTTCATATGGAGTTTACATAGACTCCTCACATAAGAAGATTACATAGTCTTCTCTTTTATATAACATAATTGATACATAAGAATTAGTCTAATACTTCGTCTCATATTGAATTATCCAAAAGAGTAAAAATCTTGGACATAGCCAATACAAATTCAACATGCCAATAGAGTCTTACATCATGATCCAAATGATAAAGGAATGAACAATGTCTTTATAACAATACAACTTTAAATCTAGAATGTGGAACAAGGTAACATCCACGAACATGAGCACCTACCAACACTTGGGGAATAGGATCCAAGTCTTCTTCAATCAGCCTTCTAAGAACTCAATGACTGGAACGTACATAATTGTAGAAATATTAATCAAATGGGTTAGTACATCCACTTGTACTAAGTATGGAAACATACACACATAAACATTGAAATCATGCTTATAAGGACATTTGTTCAAAACCATGCCAAGTTACTTTGAAAAGCCTTATGCACAACCAAGAACACATATATGACAATATGCATGTATCCTTTAACACAAGACCATATACAACGCAAGACCAACATTATCAAATATATCAAGTCAACATGTGTAATAGCATATTAGAACCCATAACCAAAGCAACTTCAACATCATGTTATAATAACAAAGCATGTACAAGAATTCATAGCATTACAAGATATGCAAGACCCTTACTCATAACCCATTATCAATCATACAAGTTCAATGAACAAGTGAAGCCCCATAACCCCACTCAACCAAGTAAACCAAACACATGATCATAAGTAATGCCTATCTTCATATAACATAGAATCATGAGTAAACATCATCATATATAACAATATAGAACTATAACATGTTCATAAGTGAAACCAACATCATATAGGATCATCAACATGTAAAGTTAACATATGAATATCATTTACATTATAAGAAGATAACAACATCATTCTAGGACTTCACTCAAGGCCAACTAGTGCAATCTATAGGTAAAGTCTCATACCTTTACCTAGACTAAGTCAAACCACTTAAGTCACCCTAGTTAGAGTTTATTTTATTACTTCACTTTACTTTTGGGAACAATTGCCTTAGACGACATAGACCACATAATCTAAATGTGGAGTCCGGTGTCATGAAACCCTACACCGAAAAAAGGTGGACTACTTTCCAAGGTAGTACGAAAATATGAAC
This sequence comes from Solanum sitiens, assembly GCA_016801875.1. Taxonomy (NCBI): domain Eukaryota; kingdom Viridiplantae; phylum Streptophyta; class Magnoliopsida; order Solanales; family Solanaceae; genus Solanum; species Solanum sitiens. The sequence goes on along the minus strand of JABWTJ010000062.1, from coordinate 83,497 downwards.
ATAGGATTCTAGGTGGATCCACTAGCTAGTATTCCTATTGGGGAACCATAGTTCAAGAACTAGGAGACATATGTTGGGCTCTCTGTCACATCCGTGGAGCACCCCCTAGAAGCAACATGGCGTACTTGACCTCTCGGATGTCTTATTCAAGCCCATAGTTATCATTCATCGCATTGACATAGTAAATTTAGCGAAAAATTTAAAACTTTTCATAGCACATCATATGCTAAAACATTACTTCATATATATAAAACATAAGTCATAATACATATATAGACCTTAAGTATCTTTGTCATCGTAGACTCAACAAGATTAGAGTACATTAGGGACACGACCCTTAAGACACATTACATAACTATACAATATTAAAACACTTTACATTAAAGACATAAGTAGGATATCCTTAAACTTAAGGATTCCTTTCATTGAGTTTGGGAATCATCTATAAAGCTCTTCATCATTCAAGACATCCTTTAAGCATCCATAACCTACACTTTGTGTAAAAAGTATAGAAGAATGGGATTAGTATAAGAGTGCACTAAGTATGGCAACCATGCAAAAACATGCATTTAAAAAGAGACATTTTCTTGAAATCATACTTCATGCCATTTTGAGGAAATCTTCATAAAACCTTTATCCAATAGCATTTATATCACTCACATACTTCATATAAACATATTCAAAGGCCAAACATTTCATAAGATCACATATAGAATTGAAGACATTTTTGAGTCACATTACAGTGAGCTATTTCATACTTTACAATGAACTATCTTCTCTTTTATTCATTAACCTCCAAAGTAACCCTCTAGTGATACTTGGTCCAATGCATCACCTTAAGGTCACAAAGTAAACATACATATCATCTACACAAGGCAACATATACCATCATAGCAGTATAGTAAAACATAGACATATTTAAACCAATACCATAGGACCATTACAGTAAGCTACAAACTTGTGCATATACCAACTTGACGTTACATTAATGCATTATAAGAACTTACTCATAATCCTACTCTAAGCCTACTAGTGCAATGTATATGTGAATCCCCATAAGCTCACACATACTTAGTAAACCTATCATAAGACCACAAGCCTTACCATCCAATTCATACATCAACAAGTAAGTGAAGACAACCTCATTCATGTCAATACAAGACCTTCATCATATTGTCATTTAGACTACATAGTGCATATAAGGATAAGATCACATCATATAGACTCATACCATGCATATTTTCATAACAAGTAGACAAATACTATCATGTCATGCATAAAGACATATTCATAACCATACACCTTAGAACACCTTCCTAGAACTTTCTAAGGAGCTACTTGTGCAATGTGTAGATGGGTTCATTACATCCACCTATCCTAAGTAACCTCCCTTAAGTCATTCTATTTAGGGTCCTATTCATTTACTTCCATTGTCCATTTTACTTTAGGGAAACTATTGCCTTAACCGACACTAAGATCATGGGTGCTAAACATGGAATTTGGTGATATCCCCTCACACCAAAAAGAGGGCATTTTACTTGCCAAGGTAAGACATGAGTAACATGCTAGAATATTAGGTGATATCACTTGCTAGATCCTATGTGGCAAGCATAATTTATGGAACTTGGGGATGTCATGGAAACATCAACTCTAGACCCTTTGTTCGATCATGAGGCTATCCACCTTATGAGGACCGTAGTGGACCCTTTTCGCCTTCCCTCTTTAGGAAGGTGTCACCCCCTCATCTACCAGTTCACTTGGTGCTAATCTAAGTTTCCTTTATTGAAAAAGCCTTTATTATCATTTCTTTATAAAACATAGGCTTAGGATATTTACTCCCATATACTTATAGCATCTTCAAACACCTATCTAGTTTTAGAGTATTCTTGGGCATAGCTCAAGGCCCATCTATTAACTAGATTTTCATACACGTGTGTGAGTGTATACAGATATGTGAGCAAACCTTTCACATAACACATTAAGACCACACATAACCATACATTCATATTCATGTACATAGAAACCAAACCTAGGAACTATCCTATCAAGGTACACATGAGCAATGCATAAACAAGGTCCCATACCCTTGCCCATACTATTACACCTATAAAGTCATCCTAGTTAAGGAAACATACCATACTTCACATACATATAATTTACATGCATAGTAGTAGACACTAGTGAATATGAGAACACCCTTTCATTAGACACTATGAACATTTAATACATTGTAAGCATGCATGAAATGTGAGTGTGTGTGCATTAGTCAACATGATAACATAATGGCTATCAATAACTCATTGAGGAATACACCCTCTTAGACCACATTACACTTTCAAGTATAGACCACACAACACAATTTAGCATAGGAGACAAGACAATCTTCATATTATACTTTAAGGCTCCTAACATTAGCTATTCACACATTCACATAGGGGTACATGGGTAGTGGTCATAAATCATTAACACTTCATTAATGGAAGCACCTACACATGCTCTTAGCATAATCATTTACATGCTCATAACAATAGTAACATAACCTAGATTCACAACTACAATACAAGACTAGGCACATGTTATACATATGGTGATCAACATAATCACTCAATCATATATTTATCAATTTTCCTTAAAGTCCATGGTCCACACATATATAATGACAATAAAGTAAACACCGACACCATATGTGGACCATACCACACAATGCCATACAAGGCTTCATCAACATTACTATAGAGAAATAGAGCAGTAGAAGAGGAGAGCAATTCTTACCAATCCTTAGGCCTTTGGTCATCATTGACCATTACTACTCTTCATAATTAATTCAAGAATAGGGCAGTAGCTAGAGTACCATAATCATAAAATAAACCATGTACGATTCGCTACAAGATCATATTACAATCTATTAGAATACATCACATATATACTAGAAAGTAGAAGAACATAGATCTTTAACCCAATTCACTTGCATTAATCATCAATTTTATTTCATTAATAGCATAAATCTAGGGCAGTATCTTGAAGAAATCATATCTTAAACGAGATCCTACTACAATTGTCAATAAACTCTAGATCACTATAAACATGCTTCATATTAGAAATTCATGGAAGATAAATTGACATAGGTTAATCCTATTCAAACTATCATGCATTGATACACATTGTATCTATTGCATATAATTCATAGTCACATTGCATCATAGGCAGTATCTAACCATCTTTTAACATAATTGAATCTCACAATAAGCATGCTAGAATCATCAATCTATAGGCTAAAGCATGTAGGTCAATCTTACCAAATTTCCTTTGATTCGATCACTAAGGATTCATACCCACAATTTATTCATAATATAAACATAAGAAAGTAGCTACAATGATCTATACATAATCGAAATCCCACAAAAATCACCATAAATCCGAACTTACAGTGAACACATAGAACATAGGCTAGTTTTGTTCAAATCTTCATACATGGATCCAATTGGATCATTCATCAAAAATTCAATATAAATATACTTAAATAACAGTCAACATAATAAATTCAACGTAAGAGAATCACAATTCAACCATTAACAAGCCATGATCACAATGCCCATGCAAGGGCTAAATCGATTTTGGGAAGGGACATGGGTTCATCATGCAATTGGATTAAAATGACGCTAAAACCAATATATTAACTTCCATTCGTCATGATTTACGCATTAATAATGATTTTAGAAAGAACCCATGTCTAGATTGAAGAAGGAGAATTTTGATCATAAAATCTCTTTTGAAACTTTGAGATTAACTCTGTAGATGGAAGGATAACTAGAGATGAAGGATCACCATACCTTTATCTAGTTGAAAAACTTTAAAACATGGTTGGTAAACCATGAGAATCCAACCTATAAGCTATTCATGAGCTTCAACAACAATGGAGGTTTCTAGAGAGAATTGGTTTTGCAGGGAAGGTTCCATTTCGTGTAGAGGAATTGGGAATGGGTTGTTAACGTTTTAGATGACGTATATACACCCAAAAATAGCTAAATAAACCTATTAGAGTCAGGTTAGGATGTGGGGTGAATTTCCTATTCGCCCCTTAAATAAAACAGACGCAAGGTAGCAGTTACAGGCCACCATCGACGGACCCAATCGACTGGCCGTTGGTCAATCGACCGGTTGTCCTTTGTATTCCGTCGATTTGTCCTTGGCCTATTTTTTGGTTGAGAATTTCCCAGGATAAGTTTTAATCGACGAGACCTCACCTACGGGCCATTGGTTGACCAATTAGCCATTGTTTGGTTGAGTCGATTGACACTGCCAAGGCAGTGTCTCGACCAGCCTTGGGTCCTTCTAGGGGGACCTTTTGCGGGGACCTTTTTAAGTCGTACCCAAACGTTTCCAATGTAAATACAACCCTTAATAAGTTGTAGACCTCCCACATGAGTTTCACTCAAAAAAAATACTCGCAACACGTCCAAACTTGCAAGGCCCCATCAAGACACACACATGCTTGTCTCAAGGCTGTCTTTCGAACGTCTTGGACGTTTGACCTCAAAAATTCTCGAAACTTCATATAATACAATTAAAAATCATTCTAACTAATTTTAAGACTTCATAAGCTCATTTCATACACATATAAGCACACATAGACGCATGATGCACATATGTAACTAGTCGTCGAACGTCTTGGTCGTCCCTTGACGTTTGATTTCCAAATTACCTCAAACTTTACACACTGCCTCTATACCATATTATAAGTCATTTTAGGACCTTACAACCTTAATACAAACATGTTAGGATCTAGACGCCCTAACTCATTTTGGGAGTCTTACACTCTCTTTATGCACATTTGTATTCTAGTCACTATCTCATGAGAACCCTTTGTGAATCTCCCTTCTTTGGGGGAGTCAAAACCTCTCACTGTCAAGTTCACTCAGTGCTAAGCTAAAGTCCCTTTTTGAAATGTCTTTAGTCCTTTATAAATAATCATAGATTTTGTATAGGATATAGGAGACTAACCCCTTGTATATCATAATAATTATCTCATTAGGAATCACATGAGAACTTCTTTTCATAACAATCCTCATTGGTGAGATTAACATATTATCATCAACACGTCTAGTGAGGCACATAAGTGATTCGTAACCAACCTTATAGCATTGCACCTTAATCATAATCTCGCAATCCATATAATCAAGATATTTCAATTACATTCATCATACCATCACCTATATAATCTAATCACGACCAACACTTCAATTGAATACCATCATCAAGTATAAGCCATCACAATTGAAGTAACTATTCAAGATCATAGGTCTTACCAATTCATCTTCACAAGCCTTCTTCCATGGTATTACCATAAACCAACAATATTCGTTTATTGATAGACTTGGTAAAATTATACAATATCAATTAACACAAGAACTAATTTAATTGCATCAACACTAATCAATTCAAAACCAGTTCATAACCTAGGATTAGGAGAATAGGGTCAATTCATGATCTCTTTTATAGAACTAGGTATAACATCAAGAAATACCCTAATTCACCAATAATCAATCATAATAACCAAAATAAATCAATAACAATATAATTTAGAACATCAATTTTGGATTAAGAATGAAACCCATATTTTCTCAACTTTTTGGAAATCAATTTGATAGAACCCGTTGGGGAAAGAAGTCCCAAAGGTGATGAGTTTACATACGTTAAAAATCCTTGAAGATTGTAGGAAAGAAATTGAAGTTCTTGCAGCCCTAAGCCCCTTTGACCTTGGTCTTCTATGGAGTCTTCTTTGGGGAGAGAGAATGTAGAGAGAAGGAAGAGAGATTTGAGTTTGGAAATTGTGGGTGTTGGGTTAGTTTAATTAGTCATCGATCTGTATATAGGTCCTTAATTAACTTAATTAGACCTCCCATAACCCTTAATTAACCAACAAACCAAATAACTAATTAAATGACCCTAATTAAAGTTGGACAGCTCTTAACAGACCTGACCTATCAGACCCCGACCTACGGTCCGTAGGTCAATCGACGACCGTTGCCCCCCTCCATCCTGCATATCCACCAATTGTGTCAGAGACCTGATTTTTTTCCACTATTAGAAATTGTCTAAGGCTGGGGCTATGGAGACATCGACGCCCCATCAGCAGGACGACGGCTTGTTGTTTTGCAATCGTAGTTGGCTACTGTCCATATCAGATTTTTGTCTATTTGGAAGGGTCCTCCTCAAGGACCCTTAGGGTGTTCCTTGGGGTGTCCTACCCAAATGTTTTGAGCTCAAACATATTTAGACAATTATTTTGACACCTCTCTACAAAGTTTTATTAAATTCCGACTCTTGAAACCCCATGAAACATGCCAAGGCACACTAGCACCTACTTCACTAGTCTATGGACGTCATGGACGTTTCTTAACGTCTTGACTCTGAAACTTGATAAAGTGTTTATAAACATTATTTTTTGTCTTAAAACACTGTTTCAAGACTTATATACTTATGTGAGGCTCTAGATTAGGTTTTGTTCTTTTGGAGTGTTACATTATCCCCTCTTAAGAACATTCGTCCACGAATGACACTAAAATCTTTTGTAGGGAAAGGATAGACTCAATAATAGAAACCTAACCAACAACATACATAAAAACATGAGTTACAACTAAAATCAACATAACATGGTATTTACACATAGCAACTCAAATAACAATTTTCCACATATAAGAGCTCAACATCACAACATGAGGAATTTACTTCTCAATATCAACATGACCTCAACATGATCATCTAGTCACTTATGTCAAAACTTCTTACAACACATCAACATGCTAATTAATATTTCATGAAGGTACAAATACACCGAATACACAAATAAATGCAAATCAAGCAAAAGAGCATTTTCCATGAAAACTCATTTAAGCATAAACTTTTTACCGTAATTATGCATATTTTGCAAAACAAGTCAAATTCAAATTTACTCATTATTTTCATTAATAATAGGAACAACTAACCTTAGTTAGGAATAAGATGAGGATACCGGGACTTCATGTCGGCCTCGTCCTCCCATGTTTCCCCTTCAACTAGGTGGTTTCTCCATAACACCTTTACGGAGGCCACCTCCTTGTTTCTCAACTTCTTAAATTTTCTATCAAGGATCTCCTCCGGAACCTCTTCATAGGAGTGAACCTCATCCACACCAAGCCCTTCAATAGGAAGTATGGTAACAGGATCACCAATACACTTCTTAAGCGCAGAAACATGGAATACCGGATGAATCGAAGCTAGTTCACTAGGTAGTCTCAATTCATATGCAACCTTTCCGACCCTTTGAAAAACTTGATAGGTATCCATATACCGGGGACTTTACTTCCACTTTTTTATGAATCTCATCACCCTTTAATTGGTGAAATCTTCAAATACACCATATCACCTACTTCTAATTCAATATCTCTTCTTCTATTCTCGGCATAGGATTTTGCCGACTATAGGCTATTTTCATCCTATCCCTTATAGAAGGAACTTTCTTCTAAGCTTCATAGACTATTTTAGGACGAATAAGTGAAGACTCACTAGCCTCAAACCACCCAATCAGAGACCTACAACTCATACCATAGAGTTCTTCAAATGGAGCCATTGAAATACTCGAATGGTAGGTATTATTATAGGAGAACTCAATCAACGACAAGTGATCGTCCCAATTCCCATCGAAGTCTATCACATAAGCTCTTAACATGTCTTCAAGAATTTGGATAGTACGCTCCTCTTGACTATCCATTTTGGGATGGAAAGCGGTGCTTAGCTTCACTTGTGTACACAACCAATTTTTAAAAGATTTCCAAAAATGAGATGTGAATTGAGCACTTCTATCTGATATGATGGACAAGAAATCCCATAAAGACTCACAATCTTATCTATGTAGATCCTTGGATAATCTTCCGCTGTATAAGTAGAGTTAACGGGGATAAAGTAAGCAGATTTTGTCAATCTTTGCACTATAACCCAAATTGAGTCAGTTTGCCTCTGGGTTCGAGGGAATCCAACAACAAAGTCCATGTTAATTTCTTCCCACTTCCAATTAGGAACACCCATTTCTTGGAATAGATCACTAGTCTTTCGATGCTCGGGTTTAACTTGTTAGCAATTTGGACACTTAGCTACAAACTCCGCTATGTCTCTTTTTAAACAATCCTACCAATATACCTCTCTAAGGTCATGGTACATTTGGTGGAAATCGGATAGGTAGAATATCGGGAACCATGAGCTTCCTCTAATACCATGTTCTTCAAATCATCAACATCCGGTACACATATTTATTTCGGTACCTCAGCATAACATCCCCCCGAAAGAATGACTCATTCATCTTACTTACTATCGATTTTTTAACTCCATCAATAGCGGATCAAGATGTTGTTTAGATCTCACCTCAACCACTAAGGATGATTCAGAGTTATTATGTACCACTAAACCACCATTTAGGGAATCTTCTAGTAGAACACCCAATCTAGCCAACCTATGAACATGTTTCACTAGGTCTTTCTTCTCTTCTTCTATATGCGACACACTGGCCATGGTCATACGTCTCAAAGCATAAGCAACCACATTGGCGTTGCCGGGGTGGTAGATAACACTCATGTCATAATATTTCAACAATTCCAATTATCTTCTTTGACGGAGATTCAACTCATTTTGAGTAAACACATATTGAAGACTCTTATGGTCGGTATACACATCCACATGAACACCATACAAGTAATGCCTCCATATTTTCAAAGCAAAAACTACGGCCGCTAGTTCAGGATTTGGAGTTGGATAATTATTCTCATTCACCTTGAGTTGTCTAGAGGCATAGGCTACTACCTTCCAATGTTGCATAAGAACACACCCAAAACCCAGTCGGGATGCATAAAAATTTACCACAAATCCCTTAGTACCCTCCGATAGAGTCAATACTATAGCGGAGGTAAGCCTATCTTTCAAAATTTAGAAGCTTCTTTCACATTCCTCCAACCACTCAACTTTCACACTCTTTTGCGTCAAGGTAGTCAAAGGACGCAAACCATACACAACCCTCCTATATTACCTAGCTAAACCCAAGTAACTTCTAATGCCGGTTGGATTCAATGGTCTAGGCCAATTCTGAACAGCCTCGGTTTTCTTTTGATCGACCACTGTACCCTCACTTGAGATGATATGACCATAAAACGCCACCGATCTCAACGAACACTCACATTTGTTATACTTGTAAAATATTTGGTGTTCCTTAAAGACTTGTAAAATAACTCTCAAATGACCCATGTGTTCACCCTCATTCTTCGAATATACCAAGATGTTGTCAATGAAGACAATGACAAAGGAACCTAGGTAATCCATAAAATTTGCCGGGGCATTAGTGAGACCAAAGGACATTACTAGGAACTCATAGTGACCATATCTAGTTCAAAAGGCCATTTTAGGTACATCCTCACCTCTCACCCTAAGTTGGTGATACCCTGACCTCAAATCAATCTTAGAAAAGTAGCTTGCCCCTTGGAGTGTATGAAACAAGTCGTCCATCCGAGGGAGATGATACTTGTTCTTAATAGTGACTATATCTAGTTGACGATAGTCAATGCACATCCTAAGGGGCCATCCTTCTTTTTAACAAACAACACCGGACCTCCCCATGGTGAAATACTAGGTTGAATGAAACCTTTATCTAGTAAATCTTTGAGTTGAGCATTGAACTCTTACAATTCGGCCGGAGCCATCCAATAGAGAGGAATTGAAATGGGATTAGTATCCGGTAATAAGTCAATACCAAAGTCAATTTCCCGTTCGGTAGGAATTTTGGGTAATTCATAGGGAAAGACTTACATAAAGTCGTTCACTACGGGGATCGACTCTATTGGAGGGATGTCAGACTCAAGATCTTTGACTTATTCAATATGTTAAAGACACCATTTAGAGATCATATTACAATCTTTTAAACAAGATATGGTACGACCTCTAGGATTTAAGTTACCCCCCTTCCACTCTAAGACGGGTTCATTAGGAAAATTGAACTTAACAACTCTTGTTCGACAATGAATGGAAGCAAAACAAGCATGCAACCAATCCATTCCTAATATAACATCAAAATCATCCATATCAAGCTCTTCCAAATCCACCTAGTAACTCTATTGGGCAAAGATATAGGACAACTCCTAAAGACTCTTGTAGCCACAACGAAGTCACCCACTGGGGTTGTAACTGAAAATGGTTCAATAAAAATATCGGGTACAACATCAAACTATTTAGCCACTAGAGGAGTTACGAATGACTAGGTAGCACCGGGATCAATTAAAGCATAAACAGCAATAGAGAAGACTTGTAACATACCGGTGACCACATCGTGAGACTCCTCTTGATCACCCCTAGAGCTCAGAGCATAGAAGCGGTTCCTCTTTAGAGCTTAGGAACTAGTAGCACTAGCTTGAGCTTGACCACTCCTTTTTTCTTTGCCTTTCACATTAGTTCAATCTCTAACCTTGTGGCCACTCTTTCCACAACCATAGAAATTCCCCGTCCCAACTAGACACTCACTCATGTATTTCTTACCACACTTGGAACAAGTGGGTTTGTCACTCGATGAATTTCCACTTCTTCCATTTTGAGACTTAGGGTTAGAAACCATATCCTTGTTAGTCTTGGGAAAGTTGGAAAGAACTTGGTTGGAAACCCTCTTCTTGAATCTAGGCTTGTCTTGAATCTCAAGCCTACCATTGGAAGCACCTCCCTCATAAGACTTGGCCCTCTTAAACTCCATATTCTTCCTCTTCATTCTAGTCTCTTCAACTTGTTGTGCATGAACCATAAACCTAGGGATATCCATGTTGTCATGGAGCATAGCCAAACGACACTCTTCAACCAAATGTTCGGACACTCCCTTGATAAAGCGACTCATTTCATCCCTTGGGTTTGACACCAAGGAAGGAGCATATTTGGACACTTTGGTGAACTTCAAATAGTACTCTTGCACACTCATACCTCCTTGACGAAGGTTGAGAAATTCTTATACTTTCGCCTCCCTTTTCTCTCTAGGAAAGAACCTTCCAAGTGATAGGACCCTCTCTCAAGGACCTATTATCTCTCCATTGGGTGTATCATGTTTGAGCTACATCGTTGAGTTGATAGAAAGCTAACTCATCCTTTTCATTTGAAGTCAATCCCATAGCATAGAGAATCTTTTAAACATCATCAATGAAGTCTTGGGGATCTTCATTCACTTTCGACCCATAGAACATAGGTGGGTTCATCTTTATAAATTATCTCAAGCGGGAAGGCGTGGTACTAGCATTTGGTTGAATCAAGGTCCAACCTACCAATTTTCTTGGGCCGTCATGGCTTGGGCTTCAGAGGCTACTGCTTGAGCTTGGGTAGTCATGGCTTGTGCCTAAGTCAAAAATGTCGACCATATATCTCCATCCGTCATAGGTGGAGGAATGACAGGAGCTTGGACTTGTGGAGGCACTTGGTTGCCTTGTGTGGGGACTTGGTTTTCTTGGGGAGGAACTCCTGAATTAGCTATATCTTCCTCCACTCTTCTTTCCACTGCACGTCTTGTAGTCATCTCCAATATCCACAAGAAAAGGATTAGAATAAAAAGGATACATAGTGTTACCACTCATTAGGTATGACTTTAAAGATTACCAATAAGTGAGGATTCCTAAGCATCACATAGCCTCTCAATCATAAGTTTGGCACGCTTCACACCCATGAACAAGATTCAACGTTGAGGTTGTTCAATGAGACATCAATCTAGGATTTACTTAACCTCATTCTCTGATAAAAAGTATGTCACGACCGGGGAGCATCCCCTAGACATAACCAGCGTCGTCGTCCTCGAAGAGAAGTAAGACTAACCTCTTAGCATTAGTCATTACATTTCATAGGCTAAAAATGCGGAAAAATTAAAACTTTTCATATACATCTATATAGTGAGGTTTACATAGACCCCTCAACATTAGAGGTTTTTACTACCTCTTCCACCTTTTTTTCTTTGTCGCTTACTTTAGTATCTCTCTTTACAATGTGATTGTTGTTTCCTTGATTGTTTGATCCTTCAAGCACTTCTTATCTATTTACTTTAGATGAAGAAAAATTTATTAGGAGTTAATGTTGTAATGACCCTCCTAATAATTTTATATTAACTATATTCTTTTTGGTATTTTGAGCATTCCTATAGAAATCCAAAGTCATTTCTGACTTGTTGGGACTGAAAAAAAGTTCACCTTATCATTTGTATTTTTTTTTTTGCATGTTTCTATGTTTTAAAGATTTTAAAAAATGAAGAATTGGCTTCACTCAAAATTTCAAGTAGACAACCTCAGACTTCATTTTTTTGATGGTTAGATTTGTTTCAGAAATAGAATTTTTTCTAGAAAGACCTTGGACATAGATCTCGAGGCTTGTGACCTCATTTCAAGAAACCTTTTGGCTTATGGCATAAAATAGAGTTTTAGTGTGGGACCTACTTCTCAGCAAGAATAACTTAGATAGATGTTTAAATATTTCGATTGAGTTTAGAATTCCTTATTTTTTGGGGTAGCATATATAGATAGAATCTACAAGGTTTTGTACCAATCTCAAACACTTTGTCAGGTTTTGTTTTACATTGGGGAACCAACTAATGTTCATCATCTAGTGCAACCTTTCTTTACCCTTTGTGTTTGCATGTCTTGGACTTATTTTGCCGAGGTTAGTGATGATGGTCTCTCAATTTTGGAGAGGTTTGAAATATTTTCTACCATTTTAGCAAGCCTCTTGTCGTGATCAGACAGGCTACGGGGCTGACCCTCAAATTATAGTGATATGCTCCGCACATGCGATGCTTTTCAGGGACAATATTCCTTGATAACATATTGGGTCCCATATTAATGAAGGTCATTTTTTTGTCCTTTAATTAAGATTATACATGATTCGACCTTATTCCAATATTTTAAATTTTAATATCTATTTATTCAAAATTCAAAATTTATTCATTTAAGATAGTGTAATGGGGATTTTCAAGGCATTGAGTATGGTCGTTAGGATAGTTTGGGGACGTAGTTCCATGTGTAATTTCTTGTCCTAAATTACAACTTGAGGCTATTTAGTGTTTTCTATGTGATCAAATTCTTCAATCTTTACATTTGATTAGTTTTTGTCCTTCAATTGTGCCTATTATGGGGGCACAAGTTTTGTAAGTTAATTAGGATATCTAATCGAGTCAATTTTTGGAATCCTGATGCTGGTCCCATAATTCCATTTTTGAATCAATTTCAGAACCATCTCACACTGTTAAAACTTTAGTGTTTAATTGTATTTATTAACATTGCGCTCATATTTTTTGTAGCAAGACAATGATGAGAAGTAACTTAGAAAGGAAAAGATCAAGAATCAAGGTTTTGAGCACATGTTTTGGGTATTAAGGTAGACTATGTCTTACCGGTCATCACATGGAGCTGGTATATGTGAATTAATGATTAATAGCTAAATTTTGGTTTAGTTTATAGTTGAAGCATGTATTATTATTTGAATATATGTGTTTGCCTGATTTCCAGGTTTTTAAGGAATCGAGCATACTTATGTTTCATTTTGTTGATCATATAAAGCTTTATGGTTTTTATAAAAAAAATATGATTATTCTATCTTGTTTTTGAGCTTATCCTAAGTGTAGGCTAGTGATTGCATTAGACTTGCATTTTTTAGATGATAGGCCTTACATATTTTATGATGTTGCTTTGGACGACTTATCTCCTTGTAGGGTTATATAGCATACTTGGGTCTTATTGTATGAGGCTTTATTAGGCTCTATCTCAGCTCTTGTGACCTTTCACCCTTAAATCTTTTTTTCAATAGCCCTGGTAGTAGTCAATTGTGGTTTTGGCCTTAGTTCGACAACCCAAGATTGGATTTGGATCAAAGTTAGAGTGATTAGTTGGAAAGTTTGGGTGGGTTTTAGATCCATAATAGACTTATAATTTTGATTCTAGTTATGGTATATTTCTCTAACTATTCACTTCAAGGAAATCAAAGTCTACATAAATTATATTCATTCATAATCAAAGTTTTAACACTTCCAATCCATTGATATTTGGCGATCTTGCCCTATTGGGTTCATTATGTATTCTAGAAAAGGTTCGAGATTTTTTTTACTTACTCCCTTATCCAAGATTCTTTTGTTCTTGTTCGTCAATATTGGTAGCTCATATGTTTACCTGTAGGGCCGATGGGGATCCATTCAGGTTATTTACTTTACTTTGGGCAAAATTGTACCTTCAATTCTTATGTGGGTTGAGCTAGCTTATAGCTACTTACATGTATTTGTATCCTTTCATTCCTAGACATATGTGCACTTCAAGTAGTCACTCATTACCACCCCTCTCTGACCTCTAGTTTTTGTTATTTCTCAGCTTTTATTATTGTGTTAATTTCCAAGCAGAGTTGGCCTATGATGTGTACTTCCTATTCATAGTTTATGTGATCATACTTTATTATGCATATGAATTCATCATTTTGGTCTAGCACTTTTCTCCAATGCTAATTTCGAGCCTGTGAATGGAATGTTCAAAGACTAAGGGTAAGCTTATGGCGACATGGATCAACCTATATCCTTCAGTTTGTAATTTTCACTAGTCTTTCATACTTGAGAAAAGTCTATATTTGGTCCACTTTTGGGACTTGTACTACTTTAATAGCTCTCTATTAATCACTACTTTTTTTTTGATTAAATCATCTATTTTAGTTTTATATATCTTCCGTTGTTTCATATTTTCGTGTTGCTTTCATTAAACAGATTAATTTTTATCTCATTGTTGTTGTTTCTACTCAATATGTATGTCACTTGCTGTTTAGGTATATTCATTAGCTTACCTACCAGTGGATTATTGTAGGTGACATCATTACTCGAGGTTAGGGTCAAGACAAATTGTTACAATAAATTTTTGATTGGATTGAACTGTAAATGGTATCGAACAAATTTTTGTTTGACATGATATCCCAGACAAGTCTAGGGGGCAAAATAGTAATTTTCTTTATAAAGAAAAACATTAAATTATTTCATATCTCAAACAAACTAACAAAAGGTCACTTAATTATATTTAATCTACTTGCCAAACAATTTTAAAAGAGGAAAGTTTTATTAATGTTTTCATAGATCTTTAAAGGAAATAGAAAATTTAATTAATATCTATAATGATTAATTTTCTATATAAACAAATTATATTTTCTTCACCAATTAATGCACTGGAACATTATATATACGACCCAAAATCAACATTATATATACCACCCAAAATCAACTTAATTCATCAAAATACAGTCTATACCTTTCAAAGTAACCATGTGTATGATTTTTATTTCTAAAATACAAAGGATGTTGTGGAAGAAAGGAAAAAATAAGGTTGAGAGTGAGTTTTATTTGGTGAAATGGTTGACAAAGGATTTTAGAGGTGTAAGATTTAATGAAAGTGATTTGAAATACATCTTCGAGAACATGAATCCTTTAATAGCTATAATAGCCGAGGTAGAAGATGAGGTCAGGATTCGAATTTGGGATCAAGACACAGGAGTTAACCATTTGCTCATGTTGCATAGGGACATTGATGGAGTTCTTGGACTTTATGATGATTGGATTGAACAAGTTGTTATACGACGAGGATTTGAGGGAAAAGAAATTGTTGGTTTCTATGGCAATCGGCTGAATTTGAACTTGACATTTTCAAAGATTGAGACCAGAGAAATTTCTGAGTAGAAAATGCTAATGTTATTACATTTTGATTGGAATTATTATATTTCAAATGCGTTTACAATACAAATTTGATATCAACAATATATCTTTAGAATTAACATGCATTTATAAAATATTTCCTTTTATATTCTTAGCATTCAAAATTGTGCAAATATTATTCAAACCACTATTTTATTCTATGTATTATGTCTAGTCGAAAATCATTTCACTTCCTTAATAAATATTGATATAGAAAATCGCATCAAATTCCATTGAGTTATCGAATTTGTTAAAAAATAACCTAAGTTTACCTTATGGCTCTAAAATCCTCCAACATCAATGTTTTGCCCATCTAATGATTTTCTTTTGTGGCCTCATTTGAAAGTATAACTTAAAGTTTCATTTATTATGTAGCACAATGTAATTGATTTTCTTTATAGTTAACATAAGCTAATTATATAGCATAATAAACTATGATCCACCTAATAATGATTACCATCCCCATTTTAAATCTCTATTAACTATATATATATATATATATATATATATATATATATATATATATATATATATATATATATAAAACCCTATAACCCCATTTGATTTATAATTCTTTAATAATGAATTTCTTGAGGGGTAATTTCTTGGAGAACAAACATGGGATTCTCTAATTAAATATGTTGGTTGGTGAAGAACTAGATTGTAGAAGTAAAATTTTCCTTGTTTAAGTAAGAGTGTTGTCACATCCCAAGACCACACCCTAGAAGTTAGGGCACAATCTTGGATTGTAACCGGCGTACTCGACCTCTCGGAGGTCTTATATAAGCCCTTTCATATCAATCATCGCATATACATAACGAAAAGTAGTGCGGAATTAAATTTTTCACTAAACATATCATAGTCTTTAAAAACTCTTTCACATAAAAGTAATAGGAAATACTAAGTCTCAATCTCATCAATCTTAGACATAAGAGTACTTGGGACAAGGCCCATACGAATTATAAAATATAGTACTACTAAGTCTATTACAATTCTTCAATACGTTACATAGAGACATATATGCCCTCGAGTCAAATGAGGACATACTTAAACTTCTCCTGAACGATTCTACGGTCCAAGTCTCTCTTCCCAAATTCTCCTCACCTACCAAGAACTGTATCGACAGATAAAAGCATGGAATTAGTACAACCACATGTACTAAGTATGACATTATGCATAAAAATCATGAAAATGGACATTTATTGGAAATACGCATATTTTCATTTAAATATCAGAATATAATCATAAGAACAACATTTATCAACTTAGAAACACATAAGAAATCATTTAAACCAATTATTGCATTTTTAACGATCACTTTATAGTAACCTCACTTCACTGTTACAGTGAAGTCACTTCTCTTCATTTTAAACCACTTCTAGCATGTAATCATCCCACTAAAAGCTATACTAACATTCACATAAGTCACACAAAGAGAGACCACCCATACACCCTCTCTAAATGTGCCTAAACGATCCTTAAGGATACTTATAATGGAACACATACACACCTAGAATACACCAACATACAATACATACATAATATGACAATATCCCCTACCAAGGATATCGAAAAACTTACTTAAGTACTCCTAGAAGAGAACTCCCATACACCCTCTTCAAGGTTACCTAAATAATCCTTAAGATTTCCTAAGTTTAGAGCATGTCAAACATAACAACCAACTTCCCTAACTAGAGTCATTCTCAATACTTCCATAGATAAGACATGAAGAGATCATCCCATATGCTCTCTTCACACTTTAACTAAGGAATCCTTAAGTAACTTTAGATTAGGTACTCATTCATTTACATACTTACTATAATTAAGTCATTAGTTCATTAGTTCATTAAGACAGATTCATTACATAAAGGACATTCAAGTAATGGTCATGCACAAGACCTAGGGACTCTTACTAACTCCTTCGAAGCCTATTGTGCAATGTCTAGATAGAGTCCCATACCACCACCTAAACCTCATAGAACTTCTCTATTGCTAATAGGTGTCCCATATAATGAGAATAGGCAATAACCGACATAGACCATGGTAGCAAAACATGGAATCCGGAGTTCTATCCTACTCCGATGAGGTTATTCTACTTGCCAATTGTAGAACTTGGACACCATGTAGGCACATGGTTAAGGAATATGAAGGGCTTTTTTGTATTCTAGCCTCATAATTTAACTAGAACTACTTCCCTTGCCATACTCACTCGGTGCTAGCCGTTGTTCTCATAGAGTACATGACATTTTTTTTTGGAATGACCCTTGTGGTGGGTCAGGGGCTTAGCAACACCCCCAGGCCTTATCATTTCACAAAATAAAATATGTACATTGAGGTGGGCTATAGCTTACCTCTAACCTATGATGGATAATTTAGCCTTCCTACAAAGGTTAGCCAAATATCCTTACATTTTGATTGTATTCTAAAACTATAATTCTAAAATACTATAAACAAGGGAGACTCTCCCCGTACAAAGAGATTCTACTTAAACTTAACCTTATTCTAACCTTCTATATAAAACATAGAACATTAGAATAAGTTCCTTAGAAATGATCAACTAAAACAATATGAATTAGCTTTAAAATCATGGAGGCTTTTTAATCCTTCTTAGTTTCCTTCTTCTAAAATTTTGCATTCCTATTTTCTCCAATAAGTAGCTTCCTCTAATTACTCCAAATAGTTGTTGTACTGTGTAATAATGTTGGATGATATCATTGCTGTGACTCCATTTAGCTAGTAAATCCTCAGTGTTGTTGGCTTCTCTGTAGATATGTTTACATTGAAAAACATCCAGCTTACTGCCTACTTCTTAGATCTGTTGGACAGCTTGTCTATATCTCCATGGAATGCTAATTGTATTAGTGATCCAATTCTTCAATAGTTCTGAATCCACCTCCAATATGATACGTTTGTAGCCATGTTGTTCACACCAATTGAGTCCATGTAGTGCAGCTTTAATCTCTGCAATATTGTTAGTTCCAAAACCAAGTGGAATAGCAAAAGCATATACTATTTTACCTTGATGATCTCTTAATATTCCTCCTCCCCCTATTTTACCTGGGTTGTGCAATGCACCACCATCTGTGTTTAACTTGAATATGCCTACTTTAGGCTTTTCCCATCTTACCATGGTAACCTTAAACTGTTGCTGACAGTGATCCACACACTTGATCAGACTATCCCAGTTAGGCTGCCATGGAATGGAAGGAAAGGCTATTGTCAATATCTGCATAGTATCTTTGAAAATTGAATATTGAATTCTTTGTACACTTGATGTTTTGCCCCCATATTTAACAGCACACCTATTTTTCCATAAATTCCAGCAAATAAAATTAGGTAACACTTGAATAAACAATTTATGTACCTCATTCTGCACTGGGAGACTTCTCCAGTACATTAACAAGCTCCTCAAGTCTGTATTGCAGTGTTCAACACCAACCTTTGCAGCATGGATTTTCCAAACATATTTAGCAACATTTCCTGTAACTAATATATGTTCAATATCATCATTTCCTTTTCTGTGGCAGCAATAACAGTCAGATGCATCTCTACCAAATTTAAGGAGGCTTTCATTAGTTGGTAACTTCTTCCTCAAAGCTCTCCAAATGAAGAAAGATACTTTGAAAGGAATATATTTATGCCAAACAATCTTATTAATAGGATCCTGAAGCTTTTTCTTTCTAATTACCTCCCAAGCTGAGCCTACTGTGAATTGCCCATTCTCATGAGGAGTCCAAATAGCAGTATCTGCTACACCCTCTTTATAATGTATACTAATGTTGAGTATAATAGGCACCAACATTGGCGGAACATGCTGCCTAATCTCCCTTTCTTTCCACTTACCATTTTCTAAAAAATCTGAAACTAATACATTATTTAAGCTTGACACATTGTCACAATACTTAACTAAAGCACCATCTCCTATCCAATTATCCCACCAAAAATTACAAGTGCCTGATTGAATATTCCAACTAATATGGTCTTCTATATCCTGTCTATTGCGTGTAAGATATCTCCAAACCAAAGAATCCCCTGTATCATATTTCTTGGCTACATGATTAGCTCTTTGACAATATTTTGATTTTAAAAACTGACTCCACAAGGACTGCTTTGTTCTAAACTCCCACCACTGTTTATATTGAAAAGATGTACAAATATCATCTAGTAGTCTCACACCAATACCCCCCTCCTCAGCGGGATAAGCCAAAGTTTCCCAAGAAGCCCAATGATACTTCTTCCTTTGTTTATCACTACACCAAAAGAAATCAGCAATGACTCTTTTAATATAATTGAGAGTAGTCTAGGGAGGAGAAATAGCTGCTAAAGTGTGTATGGGAATGGACTGTAAAACATGTTTTACAAGAGTGATTTTACCCCCAAAACTTAGAATTTTAGAATGCCAGCAAGAAATTCTTTTTATCACCTTCTCCACTAAGTCTGAATAATAAATGATTCTTTGACCTCCAATATATAAAGGACAACCTAGATATATATAGGACTATGTTTCATACTAAAACAAGTTTCTTGTTTAATAATGTCTATAATATCTTGATTAGTATTTGTAGTTACCATGAAATAGCTTTTTTCCTTGTTTAATTTTTTATCAGACACCCTTTAATAAGCATCTATAGTTTTCATAATAAGCTGTAAAGATCTTCTATCAGTGGAGGTAAATATGATTATATCATCAGCAAAACTTAAGTGTTTAATCTGTGGCCCTCTACCCTCCATATAGAAACCCCTGTACAACTGATCATGATAAAGAAGATTGAGCTGTCTTGAGAGGATTTCAGCACCTAAAATAAAAAGTTCTTGAGACAAAGGATACCCTTGTTTAAGACCTCTAGTAGAGTGAAAAAAACCATGCCTTTTACCATTAATGACTATGGAATACCAATTATTACTCATGATTCTCCATACCCTATCAATGAATACTTCCCCAAATCCCATCTTCCTCAAAACTAGACAAGTATAAGCCCATGAAACTCTATCATAAGCTTTGACCATATCTAATTTTATAACTACATTATCACCCTCATTGGGATGTTTAATACCATGAATAATTTCTTGAGATAACATAATATTTTCAGAAATACTCCTACCTTTAACAAAACCAGACTGATTGTTTTATATAATAGTAGAAGAATAGGGGCTAATCTAGTACTCATTATCTTAGAAATGATCTTATTGGTAAAATTGCTAAGACTAATAGGCCTAAAGTCCTTAAGTTTGTTAGGGTGATCCACTTTAGGAATAATGATTAGACAAGCATGAGTCATATATTTAGGCATATCATAACCACTAAAGAAAGATTGTACAGCAGCAAGAAGATCATCTTTGATGATATCAAAACAAACTTGATAAAATTTGCCCCCAATACCATCTGGACCAGGGGCAGAATGAGGATTCATGTGCATGCATTACCATACTTCTTATTTCATCCAAATTAGGAATAGCTTCCAACATTGAATTCTGGTCATCAGTAACAACATTAGGAACACACTGTAAGATATCCTCCCCAATTTTTTCTGTTTTACTAGTAAAAATTTGATGATAATACTCACAAGCTTCCTTTGCTATATTGTCATCCCCTTGAATCCACTCCCCACCCTCAGACATAATTTTGTGAATAACATTCTGTTTGTTTTTCCTCTTATAACAACATGAAAATATTTTGAATTAACATCACCTTCTTTTAACCAATGAAGCTGAGTTTTTTGTTGAAGAATGGCATTTTCAAGTTTTAAGTACCTAATATATTTTGCATTAGTAGCTTGCAAGTACTCTCTATTCTCCCTACTATTATCATTAAGAATATTTTCTTCAGCACTCCTAACTAATTCTTCATAATACCTAACAGTTGCAAAAATATCACCATATTCATTCCTAGACCAGTTCCTTAAAGTAGTTGTTAATCTTTTCATCTTTGTATGTAAAATCCACATAGGATTACCTACAACTTTCCTCTTCCAACAATTTTCTACAGTATTTAAAAAAGAAGAATTCTCAGTCCAACAATTAAGGAACTTAAAATATTTAATCACAGCTTCCTGTCTATCATGCATTTCCATCAATAAAGGACAATGATCTGATCCTACTGAGGGAAGATGAGTGATACTAGTCTGAGGCATCTTCTCCAGCCACTTATCATTTACTAAGACCCTATCAAGCCTCTTCCAAATTCTAGCTCCATCCTTTCTATGATTACACCAAGTATATGGTTGCCCATTGTAACCCATATCAATCAGACCACAAGAATCAATAATGTTAATGAATTCAAAACTTTTATTTATATTGTACTCCCTACCTCCCAACTTTCTTGCATAGAAGATATAACATTAAAATCACCAATTATACACCAAGGATACACAGTGTCAGCTAGTTTTAACATACTCTCCCATAATGGCCTCCTCAAATGATCCTTGCATTTAGCATACACAAAAGTCATAATACATTTTCCACTATAAGCTGCATGAATAATTTCACAAGTATTTTTTTGTTGATCTCTTCCTAAAACAGTACATTTCACCTCATTAGACCAAAATAACCAAATTTTATTATTAGTATTACACTGACCCTTATCCATCAGAAGTTGTATTCTGTAAAACTACATTTGAGATTGATGTTGAAAAGGTTCTAATATAGCAATCAGAGACAAGTTATGCATCTTCCTAAGACTTATCAACCTTTCTAGTGCACCATGAGTGTTGATACTTCTAGCATTCCAACAAATAGTCTTAATCATTATAGGCCTCTACTCCTAGCTCTAGTATTAGGTTTAATAGTACTAGGATTAGTAGTTTGTCTTGAAAATTTTCTACCCCTTGGTGACAGTCCCTGTTTCCCAGTAACATCTCTAACTTTCTCTAATTAGAGCTGTGAAGCCTAGGACCCTTTTTAAAATGATGTTGTGTACTAAATTCCTCCCCTTGTTCTATACCTTCTTCCAAAGATTGAGTATCTTCATCATACTCATCCCCAGAATCAGGTGCCCCATACTCATCAAAGTCTTGTTGATGAGTTCTAGAGTCTTGCCCAGTATCAGTTTGATTTTTTTTCTTTTTTCTTTTTTTTTTCTTAGGATTAAACTGTTGCTGGGATGTATTAACATTGCTTTTATCAGGTGGTTCCCTCTCTTCAATATTTAATTGCCTACCAGACCCCTCTTCATCAATCTGATGTACCTTCCCTTTCCCTATGCACCCTCTATCCTGAGTTTGTCTAGTTATTTCCTGCCAGCCTCACCTCCAACAGCTACACCAACATATTCAACAGTATGCAGGGGTGCAGGGGATGGGAGCATTGATTCAATACCTGGACTATTTAGATCACCTTCTACCTCTTTACTCTTTACCTGACCTTCCTTCCTTTATTGCATATTGCTTTGTTGGCTGTTAGTATTTCTTCCTTCATTATATACCTGATGTCTTTCTTCTTGTGTCTGATCTGTTTGCTGTCCCATATCCTCTCCAATTGGTGTCATGTCCTGCATTTCCAAATCAATATAAGTGTTTTTTGTAGGGATATATAGTATACCTATTTGTGCCTGCTGATGTTGAACTGTTCCCCTGTTTGCATTGACTTTGCCTTGTTGTTGATTATTATTTCTCCTTCTTTGTGTCTGCCAATCATCTTGCTGCCTATCCTGTAAGTAGGTCTCACCTTGGTGCTGTTGTTGACTAGTATTACCTTCCCTTATGCCTGTTTCCTTATTCTCAGAAAAATCTGCACATCTTTATTAACATTATAAGAATTGTCTTTCTTAGGTTTATTTCTTTCCAAATCCTTTCTTTTCTTATTCTCTTCCTCTCTTTCTTTAATGATACAGTCAATTTCTTTATGACCTTGATGTTTATAGTAATAGCAATAATCAGGTATGCTATCATAAACAATCTTTTACCACCTACCATCTGTAATATCCTCCTCTATGTAACCCATCCAAATGTGAGGAGGTCTCTCTTCAGTTAGATCTACTTGAACCTTAACTCTAGCCTGACTTCCCTTAGTTTTGTTTATAGATGCTGAATCTAGATATAACATTCTACCAATATGAGATAATAAGCTAGTAATAAATTCCTTATTATAACAATGCCAAGGCAATTCAGGAAGTGAAATCCAAATAGGAACTAAAGGAGTTTCTTCTTCTGGTTTAAAGGTGGGAGTCCACACTTGAATCCTCATAGTTTGTCCAGCAATAGTCATACGCTGTTTGGTCCAAACCATGTTATAATCAAGTTCATTATCCAAATCAATATATACATGACGAGAATTGAAATGAGCTATCTTAACTCCCCCTGAAAGCTGTGTTTGGAGATTGAAATTTTTCCTTATTAATTCAACTCAAGGCATAGTGTAGACAAATTTTCCTATAAGTGTAAATTTATAAGCAGCAGCCAAATCAGTAATTACTTCATTTTGACAGAAAGAACTGCTGGTAACCCTTGTTTTATAGTGATTTCTGGTTCAGACAATTTAACACTCAACCCCCTCTTCGATTGATTGTATCTCAATCGATCAGCATATGTTTGAATGACAGTGTAAGGAGCAGGTTCATGAACCTGATCTTTGTTAGAAAAGTTACGAGGATTACCTGAAAGTTGAGTCTCTTTTCCAATAGGCATCTTAGAATTAAGTCTATCGAAATTACTTGAGATTTTAGGGAAATTCGATTGATAGTGTACTTCCTGAGGCCTACCAGATCCTTTATCAATTCGATAAATATCTCCCAACTCTCTATCAGCATTGTATGTAAAAGTAGTGAGAGTGGGATTACCTTGAAGATTTTCTGTTCTACGTTGTGCTTAGAAGACTCACCAGCTTTCCTGTTGATTAAAGAATGAAGAGACTCCTTCAAATCTTGATTCTTACCAACTGGAATGCGTTGGGGATCATGTATATCTTCTCTAGGGTATCTTGAATCAGTAGATAATTTTGCATGTCTTGAAGACTCAAGAATCCCTTCTTTTTCCATATTTGAACTGGTCAATCGATGATGTTGCTGGGCAAATTGAATCTCCTTTTCAAGATGCATCCCCTGATAAAACTCACCAATTCGCGTTTCTTGTTCTTCAATAATTATCGGCGATTCAACAAATTCCCCAGCCCTTTCTGATTCAATATTTTGAGTGACATAGGGTATTACATCATATTCATAACCCAATCACATTTACCCTACCAAAGAGGCCCTCTAGGACTACCTTCCTATGGGGACAAGAAGCTCATCATGACTTTCCTAAGGATTGATATGATGTCATTCCAGTCAATCAACCTTAAGTCCATCATTACATTACATGAAGGATACCATTACGACTTTCGACTTCAAGTTTCATGACCTTACCTTCTAGGTTCAAGGTTTCACATAAGGGACCCTCTTATCATCATTCAAGGTCTCACATCATTCATTCATTCAAGACTAAGACGATTTAGCTTCCTAAGTTAAGATATCACATATTCCCATTCATACATGCATCAAGTAAGGGACACAAGTATACATAAACAAGACACAACATACTTCACTTTAGCACATATTACACGTTATTCAAGAAGTACATAGGAACAACCATTATCATCATTAAGTCACCCTATACACTACTATATCACCATTATAGACTTCACATAGCCAAGTAGGAACAATCATGCATGCAAATCTAAGACTACACACATGAACATAGTCCTAGTCTAACATGATCACATAAATAGCATCAATAGAAGAACACATACTTTCATATTATTTCACATATAGCTTGATATGATATTACATCACATAATCAAATACACAAATAGTCATATTACTTCAAGTAGTGCCGACAAGGCAATGATCATCAAGATACTTAAAATAATGCCGACAACGCCACATCAATTCACATAACACCGCCACCATAAGTGGCTAAACCAATCAAAGCATAATTGAAGTCTAATTAATAATAAATAAAAACAAATTAGGACAGCGTACCACCACTTCATCCTCAACACTTCAATCCAATGTCAAATCATCCAATTCAATATCATAAGGCCCTTACCCATGGCCATGAACATCAATTCGATACATCAACTAAAATACTCAATGAATCTAAGCTAATTCAATATATGTTTATCAATCTAAGACCAATTAGATATCAATTGAATACAATTCTTACATCCTTAAAAAGCCTATAAGAAACTACACATTAATTCATAAACATTAGACCAATATCAAGTAACCCATAACTTAGTCAAAAACTAGGGTTCATCAATTGCATGGGTTCATAGGTTAATTAAGTTAAAATCATCTTAATAACAACAATTCAATCACCAATAAATGATTAAAAACCATTAATGCAAGAACCCATGGTAGATCATGTAGTAGGTCAATTCATCTTTTAGAAACTTTAAAAAACATCTTTGAAAATTGGGCTCCTTTATGAAACGAGTTTCAAGGAGCAAAAGATATACCTCAATTAAGCTAATCCTCCAATTTGATGAAGAATCTTCACTCAAATCACCAATCCAAGCTCTTCCTTGAGTTTTAGCTTTAATGGAGTCTTAGGGAATTTCTAAGGGATTTTGGGGTTTTGATTTTGAAGAATGAAATCTTCTGTCACAACCCAAAATCATACCCTAGAAGATAGGGTACAATCTTGGATTGTAACCGGCGTCGTCGACCTCTCGGAGGTCTAAGACAAGCCTCTCATATCATTCATTGCATTGACATAGTAAATTTAGCGGAAAATTTAAAACTTTTCATAGCACATCATATGCCTGAAACATCACATCGTATATATATAAAACATAAGTCATAATACATATTTAGACTCTAAGTCCCTTTGCCATCTTAGACTAAATAACTTTAGAGTATATTAGGGACACGGCCCATATGACACATTACATAACTATACAATATTTAAAGACTTTACATTAAAGACATTAGTAGGACATCCTTGAACTTAAGGATTCCTTTACTTGAGCTTGGAAAATCACCTATCAAGCTCCTAAATCATAGACCTCCTTTTAAGCATTCCAAAACCTACACTTTGTGTAAAAAGTAAAGAAGAATAGGATTAGCACAAGAATGTACTAAGTATGGCAACCATGCGAAAACATGCATTTAAAGGGACATTTCCTTTGAAATCATACTTCATGCCATTTTGAGTAAATCATCATAAAACCTTTATCAATATCATTTATATCATCCACTTACTTCATAGTAACACAATCAAAGACCAAACATCATAGAAAAGCACATATAGAATATAAGTACACATAGAGGTCACTTTACAGTGAACTTACCCTTCTTAGCATTTAACTCTTTCTTTCCATTCATTAACCTCCTAAGTAATCCTTTAGGGATACTTGGTGCAATGCATCACCTTAGGAACATAAGAGAAAACCATACATAGCATCTACACAAGACAATACATGCCATCATAGAAGTATACTACAATATAATCATAGTCGAACCAAGACTACAATATCATACATAAAGGACACATACACAATCATAAGTATTAAGGTACCTTCCTAAGGAGTCACTTGTGCAATGTCTAGATGGGTTCATTACTTCCACCTATCCTAAGTAACTTACCTTAAGTCCTCCTAGTTAGGATCCTATTCAATTACTTCCATTGTCCATTTTACTTTAGCGAAACCATAGCCTTAACCGACACTAAGACCATGGGTGCTAATCATGGAATTTGGTGTTGGAGAGCCTTACACCAAAGGAAGGTGTTACTACCTAGCCAAGGTAGAACATTAATATATATGCTAGCATATCAAGTGAATTCACTTTACTAGATCCTATGTGGCAAGCATAGTTTATGAAACTAAGAGGTAGATATCCCTATTCATACCATATGGTAAAGTGGGCCGCTCCTCATGGGAATCCCTTAAAGTGACATATCCATCGAACATGGAAGTTATCATCTCATGGGCAACTTCTAGGATGAATCTTTCCTTCTAAGGATAAGTCATCACCTCCCATTGTCAAGTTCGCTCGGTGCTAAGCTAGGTTCCCTTTATTTGAAAAGCCTTTATTACGTTTATTTATAAAACATAAGCTTTAAAATATCCATCACTCATATGAAAATAGCATATTAAAGCACCTATCTAGAATTTATAGCATTCTTGGGCACCCCTCTCAAGGCCCCTCTATTAACTAGATCATCATTCATGTGTGTAAGTGTATACATAGATGTGAACAAACCTTTCACATAACACATAAAGTCACACATGCTCATATATCAATGTATAAGTCTATAGGCATAACTATATGAGTAATACTTTCATATAAACCTACTAATACACTATACACATTCATACCTCATCATATCATATACATCATATTCATAACATATTCATATAATCATCCTTCACATGCATAAGAACCAAACCTAGGAACTATCCTATCAAGATACACATGTGCAATGCATAGACAAGGTCCCATACCCTTGTCCACACTAGTACACCTATCAAGTCATCCTAGTAAGGGAATACAAGTCATACATTCATAAACATCACCTTAACATACATAGTAGTAGAGACTACTGAATATGAAAACTACCTTTCATTTAGACACCATGAGTTATACTACTTATAATATGCATGTAAGTGAGTGTGTGTGTACATTAACCAACATGATCACATAATGACTATCAATACCATCTTAAGTCAGCCACACTATTAGACCACATTATACTTTAAGCACATAGCACACAACACATAATAGCATAAAAGACAAGACTATACATACATTATAATCAAGACTCCTAACTTTAGCTATTTACACTTCCATATAAGGGATACGTGGGTAGAGGTTATTAACCACTCTAACACATCAATAGCAGCACCTGTACAATACCCTAACATGATTATACTCATGCCCATACAATAGCCACATAACCTAATTCACAACTAGAATAGGAAAGTAGGCATAATCTTCTCATAGTATCATTTTAAGCACATATTTATAAGTTCATCAATTTGCCTTCATGGCCATGGTCAACACATTTATAATAACAATAAAGTAAACACCGCCACCATAAGTGGACCATACCACACAATGCCATACAAGGCTTCATCAACATTACTATAAAGAATAGAGAATTAGAAGAGTAAAGAGAATAAGCATTCTTACCAAATTCTCATCCTTTGATCATCATTGATCAATACACCTCATTCATCAATAAAACACATATATGGCAGTATCTAAATGTACTTTAAACATATAAGAAACCATGTACAAGTCACTACAAGATTATACCATAACTTAATACAACATATCAACATACTAAGAAAGTAGGATAACATAGATCATTAGCTAATCTTCCCTAACATTGATTTTTAGACCTTAGTTCATACATATGCAAGTCTAAGGTAGTAGATAATTAGGTAAGAAATCAAGCCTAAGTCATGCATCATCTAATCACAATTCAAGATCCATCACATACTTAGCCTCTTGACTTCATAACCTAAAAGAATCTATACCAATTCATGCAAGCCCTTCTTAATTTGAACATTAAGGATTTATACTTACAAAATTCATCCATTTCATCACCCTAAAAGAGTAGCTACAGCAGTTCATACGAAATCAAGAGTCTACACAACCGATCTCACAATCGTCTTCAAGACAACATATAGAAACATAGGTTATTCATGCTCAAAACTTCATATATTTATCATCATGGACTTATCATCATCAATTCATCATCACTTAGTGTCAATTACAATAACCACAAGCAATTCAACATAAGAGAATCACCAATTCATCAAGAACAAGCCATAATCACAAAGCCCATGCAAGAGCTAAACCTAATTTTGGAAGGAACATGGGTTCATCATGCAATTGGAGTGAAATCACATTCAAATCATCATATTAATACTAATTCATCAAGATATAATCTTTAGAAACGTTTTGAGAAAGAACCCATGGCTAGATTGGAAGATTGGAAACTTGTTCATAAGATTCCTTTGAAAAACATTGAGAAGAACTTTCCAAGTGAAAGGTTACTTAGAGATGAAGGATCACCATACCTTAATATTCATGAAGACCTATAAAACTTGATGAAGAACTCATGAGAATCCCATCTACAAGCTGTTCTTGAGCTTCAAAAACCATGGGGGTTTCTAGAGAGAATATTTTGGGAAGGGAAGGGTTCAATTTGAGTGAGGGGATTTGAGAATGGATTGGTCACGTTTTTGGACCCTTAAATACACCCAAAAATAATCAAATAAACCTATAATAGTCAGGTTAGGACGTGGGGTGAATTTACCATTCACCCCTTTAAGTGGCAGCACGCAGGCAACCAACTCGCAGGCAGCCGCGACGAGGGCCATGACGGGGCATCATGGCCATGACGGGCCGTGGCAGCCATCCGTTGTAGGGGACTTAGCCAATTCTTGGATTAATACCTGCCCAAGTCAAGTCTCCTTCAACGAGACCTGCTTGACGGTCCGTTGGTGGCCCAACGGTCCGTCATTGGGTCCGTCAAGGACACTGCCCAGGCAGTGTATAGGTAGCCTTGGGGTCTTTCTTTTGGGGCCCATTAGAAGTGGTACCCAGACGTTTCCAATGCGATTACAAACCTTAACATGTTATAGACCTACCACATAAGTTTCATCCAAAACAAACACCTACAAGACGTCCAAACAGCCTTGACCCCAACATTTCATACGATGAAAGTCGTAGGGTCTATCTTTCGAACGTCTTGGACGTTCTTGGGCGTTTGACCTCCAAACTTTACGAAACTTCATACAATAACATTAAACATCATTTAACACCATTTCAAGACTTATTTGACTCAGTTCACACAACTTAGGCATGCATACACACATGAGGCACATAAGCGACTATTTGTCGAACGTCTTGGACGTCCCTTGACGTTCGACTTCCAAATCACTTCAAACTTTGTACACTGACTCTATGTGACATAATAAGGCATTTTAGGACCTTATAACGTTAAGACGAACATGTTAGGCTCTAGACACCTCATCGTATTTTTTGAGGTCTTACATTTTCTAAGTGTTTAAGGCTTATAAACACATTTAAAATACCCAAAAGACCCTTAGGGAACCGCCAATACTCTTATTTGGAAGTCGGGTGAAATTAAAAGTTCACCCCTTACTTGGCAGTGAAACTGCACGCAGGGACAGTACCATCGATGGTTGGCAGTCGATGGACCATTTGTCCTCAAACGGACCGTCCTGTCCTTCCGTCGTTTGGTTTAGAGACTTGAATTTGGTCTCTTATCTCCCACTACTAATTCTCCACTAACTGCACCCATCGACGGGGCGTCGACTTGCCCATGATCTGTCGATTGCCTCTGTCGTTTAGGGCTGTCTAGGCAAACTTGGACACCAACGTTGGGTCCTTCCTCAAGGACCCTTGGATGGTCCTTGGGGATACTTTCCCAGAAGTTTCCAACCCAAATATGCTCGTATATTAGTTTAGGACCTCTCACATGATTTTCACCCAAAACGAACATGTAAAACTCAACGAAACATACCTAGACACACAAGGTCATTGCAAGGAACATCTTTCGAACGTCGTGGACGTTCTTGAGCATTTGACCTCGAAAGTTCATGAAACTTGACACACTGCCTATATACATCATATTAACTCATTTAAAGATCTTAAAAGCTCATTACTCACACATAAACACATAGAACCACATATGAGACACTTAGGTGACTTAGTCGTCGAACGTCTTGGTCGTTCCTTGACGTTTGACTTTCGATGCACCTAAACTCTTAGTTACTGCCCCAATACCAAATAATAGACCTTTTTAGGACCTTATACCATCTTGACATAATGTTAGGCTCTAGTTCACCTAAGTCATTTTCGAGATCTTATATTCTCCCCCACTTGGACAACATTCGTCCTCGAATGACACTTGCCACTCTCCGAACACTTCCAAGAATAGAGAATCAACTAGCAGCACATAAACAAACCATTCAACGCATTATCAAGGAGAAAACATCAATTTCCACATAGTCAAGAGAATCACAACACAACAAGAAATTAGAGTAAATTCTATAACTCATTATGATACAAAACTCACAACCTTTATTCGAAATAGCAAAAACTCATTTTATATTCATTTGCATGCTTACATACATCAGTTCTAACCACATTACAACAACTTTAGACTAAAGAATCAATTAGTCAGATTTTGCAAAATTTAACAGTGAGCAGTCCAGTGCCTTTACATTGAATTAGGCCAATTTTCTAAAAATGCAAATTTTAGGCAATTCATGATATTGACATGCGAATATGCAAGGTAACATCATATAAACATCTTTTACAACATGCTCATATCTTCATAAATGCACAATGCAAGAAGTTAATGAAATTCAATTTCAACCAAACTCCTAAACATCATGCACAAGCAACAAACTAGCACATCTATCTAGCCATACTCCCCCACTTAGAAGGAACCCATATCACAACAAAAGAAATAAGACATACCAACATCATCATCACTCTCATCCGTATTCTCTCCTCTATTCCGGAGTGCATAGAAATGCCTCTTTGTTGGAGAGTCATCCTTTGGGATATTAGAAGGAACTTTCTTACCATCTCTACTAGGAATATCTCTAACTTTGTGCCCATCTTTTCCACATCCAAAACAACTCCCGGTACCAACTAGACACTCACTATAATGTTTCTTGCCATAAGTGGCACATGTAGGTTTGCCATTTTGAGAGCTACCTCCTTTCTCAAACTTCCCCTTATCACCCCTAGATTCTTCTTGCGTTTGAGCCCTCTTTTTTAACCTAGGTTGCACTTGTTCACTAGCACCACTTCTTTTCATGTTTCTAGCAATTCTACCAAGTTTAGACGCTTCAATAGATTGTGCATAAACCATGAGTCTAGGTAAGGTCATATCATCATGGAGCATAGTCGTACGACATTCTTCACTCACTAAGTCGGCTACCCCGGTCAAAAAGTGACTCATTTCATCCCTAGGATTAGACACTAGGGATGGTGCATATCTAGACAATGTTGAGAACTTCAAAAAGTAGTCCTCAACACTCATATTGCCTTACTTTAGATTGATAAACTCCTCCACCTTAACCTCTCTCCTCTCTCGGGGAAAATACTTACCAAGAAAGGCTTCCTTAAACTCTTCCCACTCAATACGATCTGGCTCCACCAGCCTATTATCCTTCCATTGAGTGTACCAAATTTGAGACACATCCTTCAATTGATACGAAGACAACTCCGCCTTGTCCCTAGATGTAACCCCCATATCACTCAACACCTTGTACACACCATCAAGGAACTCTTGGGGATGTTCATCTACCTTACAACCAACAAAGATAGGAGGATTCATCCTCACAAAGTCTCTCAACCTAGAGGTCATAGTGCTCTCTACAACATTCACCCTAGGGATCATACTCAAATTTATTTGAGTAGTCACGCTTGGCCTAAAACAACCAAAGCCTCTCTAATCTCTTGATTAGTCAATTCAAGACGAACCACCGGAACCTCATTACCTCCTTCCACATTAGGGTCATGATCACCTTGAGGAGGCACTTGAGTACCTTGAGCACCTTGGACACCTTGCCCATCTTGAGAAACTTGATCAACTTGCTCAACTTGAGGAGGAACTTCTTCATTCACCCTTTCCTCTTCCAACCTTCTAGCGGCCATCCTTCTAGTATTCATCTCCTAGAAACACAAGGAAACACATTTAGAAGGATACTCATAAAATTTACTCTACCGCACGACATAGGAGTAGAAAAGAAGGGAAACTCTATCGTCCTATGGCCTCTCGCCCATAGATGTGTCGCAACTCACACCGATGGTCAAGACTCTACTAGACGTAACTTGATGAGACTTTTCGATTCCTAAGACTACTTCACTAACATATGCTCTGATACCAAGCTTGTCACATCCCAAGACCACACCCTAGAAGTTAGGGCACAATCTTGGATTGTAACCAGCATACTCGACCTCTCGGAGGTCTTATACAATCCCTTTCATATCATTCATCGCATATATATAGTGAAAAGTAGTGCATAATTAAAACTTTTCACTAAACATATCATAGTCTTTAAAAACTCTTTCTTATAAAAGTAATAGGAAATACTAAGTCTCAATCTCAAATATCTTAGACATAATAGTACTTGGGACATGACCCATACGAATTAGAAAACATAGTACTACTAAGGCTATTACAATACTTCAATACGAAACATAAAGACATATATGCCCTCGAGTCAAATGAGGACATACTTCAACTTCTCTTGAACGATGCTACGGTCCAAGTCTTGCTTCCCAAATGCTCCTCACCTACCAAGAACTATATAGATAGATAAAAACATTGAATTAGTACAACCACATGTACTAAGTATGACATTATGCATAAAAATCATGAAAACGGACATTTATTGGAAATATGCATCTTTTCATTTAAATATAGGAATATAATCATAAGAAAAATATTTATCAAGTTAGAAACACAAAAGAAATCATATAAACCAATTATTGCATTTTTAAAGATCACTTTACAGTAACCTCACTTCACTGTACAGTGAAGTTCTTCACTGTTACAGTGAAGTCTCTTCTCTTCATATTAAACCTCTTCTAGCATTTAATAATCCCACTAAAGGCTATCCTAAGATTCACTTAAGTCACACAAAGAGAGACCGCCCATACACCCTCTCTAAATATGCCTAAACGATCATCAATGATACTTATAATAGAACACATACACACCTACAATGCACCAACATACAAGACATATATAATATGACAATCTCCCCTACCAAGGATATCAGAAGACTTACTTAAGTACTCCTAGAAGAGAACGCCCATACACCCTCTTCAAGGTTACCTAAATAATCCTTAAGATTTCCTAAGTTTAGATCATGTCAAATATAACAAACAACTTCCCTAACTAGAGTCATTCTCAATACTTCAATAGATAACACATGAAGAGATCATCCCATATGCCCTCTTCACACTTTAACTAAGGAATCCTTAAGTCACTTTAGATTAGGTACTCATTGATTTACATACTTACTATCATTGAGTCATTAGTTCATTAGTTCATTAAGACATTTATTACATAAAGGACATTCAAGTAATGGTTGTGGAGAAGACCTAGGGACTCTTACTAACACCTTCAAAAACTATTATGCAATGTCTATATAGCGTCCCATACAACCACCTAAACCTCATGGAACTTCTCTAATGCTAATTGGTATCCCATATGATGAGAATAGACAATAACCGACATAGACCATGGTAGCAAAATATGGAATCCGGAGATCTATCCTACTCCGATGAGGTTGTTCTACTTGCCAATGGTAGAACTTGGACACATCCCATGTAGGCACATGGTTATGGAATATAAAGGGCTTATTTTTATTCTATCCTCATACTTTAAATAGAACTACTTCCCTTACCGTACTCACTCGGTGCTACCCTTTGTTCTCATAGAGTACATCACATTAAGGTTCATGTATAGGGTCTTACATCATATTCATAACCCAATCACATTTACCCTACCAAAGAGGTCCTCTAGGGATACCTTCCTATGGCGATAAGAAGCTCATCATGACTTTCCTAAGGATTGATATGATGTCGTTCCAGCCAATCAACCTTAAGTCCATCATTACATTTCATG
The DNA here is from genome assembly GCA_016801875.1 of Solanum sitiens. NCBI lineage: Eukaryota > Viridiplantae > Streptophyta > Magnoliopsida > Solanales > Solanaceae > Solanum > Solanum sitiens. Next base: position 48,148 of record JABWTJ010000062.1, on the reverse strand, counting down.
AAGGATACCATTACGACTTTCGACTTCAAGTTTAATGACCTTACCTTGTAGGGTCAAGGTTTCACATTAGGGACCCTCTTATAATCATTCAAGGTCTAACATCATTCATTCATTCAAGACTATGAAGCTTTAGCTTCCTAATTCAATGAATCACATATTCACATTTATACATGCATCAAGTAAGGACACAAATATACCTAAACAAGACACAACATACTTAACTTTAGCACATATTACATGTTATTCAAGAAGAACATATGAACAACCATTATCATCACTAAGTCACCCTATACACTACTATATCACCATTATATACTTCACATATCCAAGTAGGAACAATCATGCATGCAACTCTAAGACTACACGCATGAACATAGTCCTAGTCTAACATGATCACGTAAATAGCATCAATAGAAGAACACATACTTTCACATTATTTCACATATAGCTTGATATGATCTTACATCACATAATCAAATACTCAAATAGTCATATTACTTCAAGTAGTGCCGACAAGGCCATGATCATCAAGATACTTAAAATAACGCCGACAAGGCCACATTAGTTCACATAACACCGCCCCCATAAGTGGACCAAACCAATCACAACATAATTGAAGGATAATTAACATTAAATAAAAAGGAATTAGGACAGTGTACCACCACTTCATCCTCAACACTTCAATCCAATGCCAAATCACCCAATTCAATATCATAAGACCCTTACCCATGGCCATGAACATCACTTCAATACATAAACTTAAATACTCGATGAATCTAAGCCAATTCAATATATATTTATCAATATAAGACAAATTAGATATCAATTTAATACAATTATTACATCATTAGAAAGCCCATAAGAACCTACACATTAATTCATAATCATTAGACGAATATCAAGTAACCCATAACTTAGTCAAAAACTAGGGTTCATCAATTACGTGGGTTCATAGGTTAATTAAGTTAAAATAATCTTAATAACAACAATTCAATAACTAAAAAATGATTAAAAACCATTAATGCAAGAACCAATGGTAGATCATGATGTAGGTCAATTCATCTTTTTAAAACATTATAAAACATCTTCGAAAGTTAGGCTCCTTGATGAAACGAGTTTCAAGGATCAAAAGTCATACCTGAATGAAGCTAATCCTCCAATTTTATGAATAATCTTAACTCAAATCACCAATCCAAGCTCTTCCTTGAGTTTTAGCTTTAATGGAGTCTTAGGGAATTTCTAAGAGATTTTGGGGTTTTTATTTTGAAGAATGAAATCTTATAAGTGTTTAAGGCTTATAAACACATTTAAAATACCCAAAATACCCTTAGGTAACCTCCAATACTCTTATTTGGAAGTGGGGTGAAATTACATGTTCACCTCTCACTTGGTAGTGAAACTGCATGCAGGGACAGTACCATCGATGATTTGTTGTCGACGGACCGTTTGTCCACAAACGGACCATCCTGTCCTTCCCTCATTTGGTTCAGAGACATGAATTTGGTCTCTTATCTTCCACGACAAAGTCTCCCACAACAGTACCCATAGACGGGGCGTTGACTGGCCCACGAACAGTCGATTGCCTCAGTCGTTTGGGGCTGTCTAGGCAGACTTGGACACCAACTTTGGGTCCTTCTTCAATGACCCTTGGATGGTCCTTGGGGATACTTTCCCGGACGTTTACAAACCAAACATGCTGGTATATGAGTTTAGGACCTTTCACATTAATTTTACCCAAAACAAACACGTAAAACTCAACAAAACATGCCTAGACACACAAGGTCATTTCAAGGCACATCTTTCGAACGTCATGGACATTCTTGAGTGTTTGACCTCCAAACTTCACGAAACATGACACACTGCCTATATACATAATATTAACTCGCTTAAGAACCTTAAAACCTCATGAATCACACATAAACACGTAGAACAACATATGAGACACTTAGGTGACTTAGTCGTCGAACATCTTGGTCGTCCCTTACGTTTGACTTCCAAGGCACCTAAACTCTTAGATAATGCCTCAATACCATATAATAGATATATTTAGGATCTTAGACCATATTTACACAATGTTAGGCTCTAGTTCACCTAAGTCATTTTTGAGATCTTACAAGTGTCTAATGATGTGTTAAATTTTTATGGTACATTTGAAACTTTTTAAGAAAGGATTATTTTTAAGTGTATTTGATTATATATGATTGTACTTTATGTAAATGTGTTAGTCATTATTTCTACTACAACACTCCACTAGTAGGTACAAAAAATCCTAAGACAGGTTTAACAGTAATAACATATCACCTAGAAGAAGGAGAAAAAGAGATAGAGCAACATATATTGATACAAATTACCCAAAGACCTGGTATCAGTCAGTAGTTGATCCACTTTTCAAAATATGTGTACAAGTAATTAGATATATAAACATATAAAAAATTGATTGTGTAATACCCTAAAAAGAACTAAGTTGAACTAGAGCTTTGTAAATGTTTCATGAGCTATTTTTATGTTAAAGGGTTTATAATGATGTTCTTAGGCAGTGTGTGAATTTTGGTGACGTTTGGAGGTCAAATGTCCAATAACGTCCATGACGTTCAGAAGTTGTGCCTTAGATAGTGCTTCTATGTCTTCATGTGTTTTAGTGAGTTTTATGTGTTCGTTTCAATAAAAATTGATGTGGGATGTTCGTAAGACATAGACGACTACATATTGGGGTTTAACATCTGGGTACAACCCTAACTAGGACCCATGAGGGGTCCTAGAAGAGAACCGCATCCCTTTGGCACGATGCTGACAAGTAGTGAACAACGACGGCCACAACGGACAGACCGTTGGTCCAACAATGGCCCGTCGACCTTGTGCATGGACTAGAACTGCAATGTTAGAAAAGCCTGCACAAGATTGAGGATCAACCCCAATCTAAGGACCCCATCTAAGGGGCGTCGACTGGCAACGGTCCTTCTGTGAAGGGCGTAAATTGGTGCCTGTAAATCTGTCAAAAATCAGTCAAGGCTTGGGGTGTTTGGTAAATTCACCCCAAGACTTTTATGAACCATGGATGATTACTTTAGGGTCTTTTAGGTATATTAAGAGGGTTCAAACACTAAGACATAATTTTAGACTTCTTTTTCATAAACCCAAAACCCTCTCTCAAAACCCAATAGAAGCTTTGACTCAAGGGAGGGCTTGGAGGGGCTGGTTGTGGACGTTTCTTCATCAAAATTAGTGGGTTTCCTTATCATTGAGGTATGGTAGTCATGCTTGAACTCTCTTCCATTTAAGGAGCCTTTTCTAAGGAATTTCAAAATAGGTTTTCAAACCATAACTTCTTCTATCTTGGATTGTAAGTATGGGTGTTGCATGAAATTGTTTTAAAGGATTCAAATATGCAATTTCTAATGTTTGTTGGTGATTTTAATTCTAAAACTTCAATGAAACCATGTTATTGATTTTTTTTATCAACGTTTGACTTATGAAATGGGTCTAATGAACATGATTTTATAATGTTAGAGTTACAGTTTCTTTATGCTTATATTGTCACTTAGTTACTGCCCTAAGGGCTATTTTATGAAGTATTATTGAGGAATTGATTTTAGGTGGTGAAAACTTGGATTAATGGTAAGTTTGTTATATTATTTAACTCTTAATATGAAATGATCTTGAGTGGTATGACCCACCTTTGTTGGCGGTGTTTACTTGAAATATATGAATGTGAATCTACTTTTGTATTGTGAATATGGCCATGAAGGCATATTAAGTGAAGTATGATGATAATGATGTTTTGTTTTTGTTGATATGCTTTATCAAGCTTCTTATGTGAAGTATGATAGAGATAATGTCTAAAGGAACTATATGATTATGTGAAGCATGTTAAAGTGTATAGTATGATGAATGAAAATGTAATCATGTTTAAAAGACAATGTTATGAAAGTGGAGATTATGTGAAAGGTCTGCCATATGTACTAACACTCATACTTTGAATAAATGATTGAATGAAGTTATATAATGTGAACAAAAAGGGAGTTATGGGCTGAACACTCTTCGTGAGATGAGATGAAGTGTTTAGTAGCAACCTCACTATTTCCAAGAGCTTTCTAAGATAAGTTGGAGGTTACATACTCTTCTTGAGCTGAGATGTGGTATTTTAATGTAACCTCTAGGGATAAGTACCCTTTGTTAGTTGAGATGTGGTGCTAATTAGCTATCCCTTAACCTATAGTAACTAATGTTTAAGACTCCCTGGGGGAGTTATGATTAGCACCGAGAGGATATGAAGAAGGGGTGGTTACACTTCGTGAGTTCAGATGTTGTATTCCAATGTACTTCTTGAGATGAGCACTACTCGTTAGTAGAGAATGATTTACTTAGTAACAATCTCCTTATCCATTAACTATGCGCCCGCATAGGTGTAGCTATTAGAAAAGCCATGTAAAAGCTAAGAGAATGACCCTACCCTAGGCAAGTGGGGATCCCTAATCTGGTAAGGGTAATATCAGGATTCCATGTACAACTATTATGGTCTATGTCGGTTAAAGCTATTCCCCCACAAAAGAATGAATGAACTAGGTCTCCTAAATAAATGTACTACTTAGGGTAGGTGGTCGTATGTGACGCTATCTATCCATTGTACTAAGTAGACATTCCGAAAGGGGAGTCTTGGTGTGTTTTATATGATTTGTATGAATGAGATATAATGTGTTTTAAATGAAGTTAGATGACTTAAGGTCTACTGTTAAGGAAGTATGTTAATGCTATGTTTTATGTAATGAAGTTATGAATGATGCATGTAGTGTACTTGATCCAAGGGAATCCTCAAGGAATACTAAGTGGGAGTAGTAGTATGTGATGATAATCTCACATTGAACTTAGTGTAACTTACAAGTCCTATTCGAGAAGGGCACTTATGTGAAGTCCTTAATGCATGAATAGTCTTCTAATGTCTAGTTTAATGTGTGGACTTGTTTCCCGTGTGAGGTAAGCATATGTTGGTAGTCTTAAGGATCACTTTGATGTGTATTGAAGGGGCTGTATGGGCGGTTCCTTCATGTATTAACTTAGTGAGTCTTAGGATAACTTGTTTAGGGAAGCCTCAAAGGATATGAGTGCATTGTTTTGTGGTATGAAGGGGTTCACTGTAAAGTTAGGTTCATTGTAAGGTTTTTGGAGTTCACTGTAAAGTGACTCTTTGTTCTCAAATTTTGGAAACCTTTTATGATGTGCTAAATGATGGTTCTTATGCTATTTTACTTCAATATTCATAAAAGTTTTACTTAGGTGGCATGAAAGCTTGTTTATACTAAAATGTCCCTTTTCCCATGTTTTTGCATATGCCATACTTAGTACATTATTTTGTACTAACCCCATACTTTTCTATACTCTAAAAGTATAGGTTCTGGGCAAGAAGAAGTCAAGAAGGAAAGCTTGGGAATCTACTCCCTCAAGACTAAGTATGTCATCATATATCAGAGGACATAGTTCTATTTCTTAGTTTCTACTATTAAGATTCATTATGTATTTTCATTCAATGTAAAAGGGCCGTGTCCCTAATATGTTAAACTATGAGATCTTGACATGGAATACGACATTAACCCCTATCGCATGAGGGATCCCCACTTGTCTACGGTAGGGTCATCCGCATATCCTTTACATGGATTCTCCAATAGCTACACCTATGCGGATGCATAGTTAAGGGATAAGGAGATTGCTACGAAGTAACTCATTCTCTACTAACGACGAGTGCTCATCTCAAGAGGTACATTAGAATACAACATCTCAACTCACGAAGTGTAACCACCCCTTCTTAATATCGTCTCGGTGCTAAGCATAACTCCCCCATGGAGTCTTAAACATTAGTTACTATAGGTTAAGGGATAGCTAATTAGCACCATATCTCAACTCACAAAGGGTACTTATCCCTAGAGGTTACATTAAAATACCACATCTAAGATCAAGAAGAGTATGTAACCTCCAACTTATCTTAGAAAGCTCTTGGAAATAGTGAGGTTGCTACTAAACACTTCATCTCAACACACGAAGAGTGTTCACCCCAAAACTCCCGTTTTCATTCACATTCTTTAGCTTCATTCATTCATTCATTCAAAGTGTGAGTGTGTGTACATGTGAGAACACCTTCCACATAATAACCATTTTCGTAACATTGACTTCTAAACGTGCTTACATCTTCATTCATCGTATTACACACTTTAACATGCTTCACATATACAAATACCTCATTTTGACATAGACTCTACACTCATAAATTTCAAGCTTCATAAAGCACATCAACAAGAACATTATCATTATCACTTTACTTCACATAGTATGCTTTCATGGCCATACTCACATTACACATGTAAATACACATTCATATACTTCAAGTAAACACCGGCACCAAAGGTGGACTATACCACTCAAGAGAATTTCACAATAAGAACTAAACAATATAACCAACTTACCATTCATCTAAGATTTTACCATATATTCACAAGTTCTTCAATAATCCATCATAAAATAGCACTTAGGGCAGTTGCTAAAACACCAATATGACCATAAACAAAACATATTTCTAACATTCTCTAATCATGCTCATTAAACCCATTTCATAAGTTAAAAGTTCATAAAAAGCATAAACACGATTTCATAGGGGTTTTGACATTAAAATCATCATTTAATACTAAGAACAACTCATTTTAATCATTAAAATGTTTTCATACAAAGACCCATACTTAGAGTCAAGGAATAACAAGGTTTGAAGTTTGAAACCCTTTTACAAATATCTTTGAAATGGCTCCTTGAATGAAAGGAAGTTCAAGGATGACTTCCATACCTCAATAAGAATAAACCCATGAATTTTTTTATGAAGAAACATCCACAACCATCACCTTCTAGCCCTTTCTTGAGTTCAAGCTTCTATTGGGTTTTGAGAGTCTTTCTTGAAGGACGGTTTTGGGTTTTTGAAAATGAAGTCTAAAATTAGGACTTAGTGTTTGAACCGGCTTAATATACCTAAAATACCCTAAAATAATCATCCATATTTCATAAAATACTTGGGGTTAATTTACCAAATACCCCAAGCCTTGGCAGAAAATTGACAGCTTTTACAGGCACGACCTATGGCCGTTGCCCAGTCGACGCCCTTAAATGGGGTCCTTCGATTGGGTCTGAGCCTCTATCTTGAGCAGGCCTTTCTTACCTTGCAAGGACAATTGACGCCCAAGGTCAATGGGCCGTCGTTTGACCAACGGTCCATCCCTTGTGGCCGTCGTTGGTCACTGCTATGCAGCATCCTGCCAAAGGGATAGGGTCCTCTTCTAGGGCCCCTTGTGAGTCCTAGGTGGAGTCGTACCCGGACATTGAACCCCTAAACATGTTCATCTAGGTATTAGGATCATCCCACATAAATTTCAACAAAAAAAAAACACGTAAAACTCGCTAAAACATGTTAAGACATACAAGCATTTTCTAAGGTAAATCTTCCGAACGTCATGGACGTTCTTGGACGTTTGACCTTCAAACATCACCAAACTTTAGACACCGGCTCAAAACATCATTATTGACAATTTTAACACAAAATTAACTGATGGAACATTTACAAAGCTCTAGTTCACCTTAGTTTGTTCTAGGGTGTTACATTCTCCCCCACTTGCAACAACATTCGTCCTCGAATGACAGTAAACACTCTTAAGAACATCAAGGAATCAATTAGCAGCACATAACACATCACATAATGATCAAAGCATCCATGGTCAATGCATCAAACTAACAAGGAATAGAACTACACCTTTATAAACACTTTTGCATCATAGGCAACTTTTGAAAGGAAATTTTCAAATTCAAGCACACTTTATTCTTCATTTATGGAGGAACTACACTTCTCCAACATAAGTTGTGCTCATATACATCATTTCTACACACATTGAAACCATTGTTCATGAAAAATGTAATTTCTCAAATTTCGAACTTCTTTGCAGTGAATACAAAAATCGTAACAGTGAGACATGCTTAGAAGTCAGTTCATCTTTCAAGAAATTTTAGCATGAAGGCATGACAACATGAGAGACAAAATCATACTAACTCACATTATGAAATGAAAAAACAACTTTGAAGCAATTAAGCAATATCATTAGCTACACCGTAACATGAGACATATAGGTTGACTACCAATCCCCCTTGTAATCATGTTATCATCAAAAGCATACAAAACATTATACCGTCAAAGTTACTCACAACATAAGGAGAAATGCAACTCATACTAATATGTAGGACTATTAATCATTACCACACTACCAAGGATTTTGGTCTCAAGTTTAAATAAGGATTGAAGGAAAGATAAGGATATCAACTACCTTTCTACCCACCTTATTCTCCCCCACTCGGGGTAAAGTAATCTTCAAGGTCACATACTTCAAAGTACCATTATACCTCTCAAAAGGTAGGAAATCACACTACCCTTACTCATGCACATCAAGACTAAATATCAACCTTACAAGTAAAGCATAACACCCTCCTCTTAGGATTCAAACTAGGACAACACCCTTAATGATCACCTCACTCAACTCTTAGGCATCACATATCTCAACTCATGGAATAAAATCCCTTCTTTCTCACAACATTACCACACTCTTTCAACAATCCTCAAATTTACACCTTAATGTTTCTACTATCGTTGTACGCAACTATAAGATATCTCATTTTCCCCCAAAAAGAAATTCATTCAACCATTTTTAAATCCTACTATGCTTAGAAAAACATCACCATAAAATTTCACATCATAATGCTTCCAATCTCATAGATCACACATAGCAATAAATGGCATCACATCACAATCCTCAAAACTAACCTTCACATCTACTCTTCTAGCCACAAAACCATCATAAGCATAAAAAACTCACGTTTCTCTCCCTCAAACTTAGAAATAACTCCCCTTTGAAGCAATCACATCTAGAAAACGACCGGACAAGGGGAAAGAAGAGAGAGACCTTATGGAGTTAAGTTCTATAGCACGGTCCAAAAGTAATGAAGAATTTGAAACTCTATCGTCCTATAGCCTCTCACCCCTGGGTGTGTCGTGACTCACACCGATGAAAAACACTCTACTAGACGTGGCTTCTTAGACTTTAGACCCTAAATTATTTTCTATAAACTTATGCTCTGATACCAAGCTTATAACGAGCCTCAAGTACCCCCTAGAAGAAGGGAGCACCCTTAGGTCGGAACAAGAAGTACTTGACCTTTCAGAGCTTTTGTACTAGCCATTTGTTGTCATTCTTTACATAAGATATGAAAAGTAGTGCAGAATTAAAACTTTTTACGATATTTATAATAATAATAATATTAAAATATCTTTCATAAATACTAAGGAGTAGTCTCATCTTCACATGCCAACTTAAAGACACGACATAAATATCTTAAGGACACGGCCATTTACATTAAAGGAAAATACATAATAAGTATTAATAGTAGACAGTAAGAAATAGAACTATGCCCTAGAATATATGAGACATACTTAGTCTTGAGAGAGTTGATTGCCAAGCTTTTCTTCTAGTCTTCAACTAGCCTCCAACCTATACATATTCAGTATAGAAAAGTATGGGGTTAGTGTAACAACCCTGAAAATGGATAAGATAAGAAATGCTTAGTGTGTCAAGAATGCCTATGATTAGACCAGGGTTCACACGGATTGATGCGCGTAGAACCAGACCTCAGAACCCTTGCTACAACCAAGCCAACTATCTTGGGGAGTTAATTGAGCTTGGAAAGGTTGGGACCAACCATGTAGGGCTCTCGAATACGAAGATATACTCGAATGAGTCTTTACCGGACTTAAAGAGAGGAAAGCCTAAGTTTTGAGGGTGTAGGGGTAAAATGGTCTTTTGCCAGGCTAAGGGTAATATCGTAATTACCCTAAATACATATGTAATTATCTAATTAATAAAGTGGAGGGGCAATTTGGGGAGAGAGAGCCGAAATTGAGCTCTTGAAGTGAAGTCTTGCTCCACCCGGGTTCGAACCTAGGTGGAAGCAATGAATTAACTTTTTTTTGTTTAAATGGATAAATTAATTTAATTAATTAATAAATATTAGCTGACTTAAGAAAAAGAAAAATCAGATTTTTTATTTAAAGGTTTAACAAAGAGTCCTAGTTTGACTAATTCCCAAACTAAAACTCCTAATTTTAAGCCACTCTCTCTCACTATCTCTCTCACTCATGTTTCACTATCTCTCTCACATTTTCTCTCTGCCAAAACAAGTTCAAAAACAGAAAAATATTTAAGTTCTTCACACTTGAAGAACTCACACCAAAAATCTAAGAAAAACAACGTAAATCCATCACTTTAAGCAAAGGGGAGGAGTCATCCGTCGATTGGTGTTGAAGTGTTGAACTTGGACTGATTTTGGAGAGGATTTTGGGCAGCAATTTCGTGGTTGAACAAGAAAAATAAAGGTATGGGTCTTCTTACTCTTGGTCCCTTTCCCAAGAGACCCTTAGGATTCAGAATATTCAATCCGAAAAGTAGGGTTGTTCCCCGTTGCATGTCCCTGTCATTAGCTCCCATCAAATCATAGGTTGGTATGTTTGCTGGTAGAAATTAGGTGTTGCAATGTGTTTTCGTGATGAATATGTTCATGAACATGTATTTGGAATCATATGAATGACAAGCCTTTTTGCCGAGAATATGTGTGTGTTTGTGAAAAAGTTTACTGTAAACTTACTGTAAATGAGTTTTGGTTTATAGCTTTAAGTTTGATATGGTTTTTGTTGTCATTTTAAGTGTATAAACTTATGAAAATGATGATGTTCAATTAAGTGTAATGTGGCTGAATTAAATGATAAATTCTTGGCCAAATATGTCCATGAAAACGCACCTAAAGTAGTCACTAAACACTACTCCAAATGCATGAACTTTTAACGTTAAAGAGTGGAGAAAATAGGCTGCAAAAAGGGAATCAAAATTTCCAGCTTGTGATGTTGATTTCGGGCAGCTTCTGGAAATTTTGAAGGAGTTTTAAAAGTGATTAAAGTAGGCGAGGTCAAGGGGAATCGAACACATGACTTGTGGGAAGCAAGGAAGAGGGAGAATAAAGAATATAAAAGATGTGAGGCGTGGGAATCGAACCCACGACCTCAAGGCTGGAACTAGAGGAGGCAAAAATAATTTAATAAAGCAAGTGAGGCTGTGGGGGTTCGATCCCACGACCTCACTGCCAATGCCCTCATCCTAGCGAAAATAAAGAAAGAAAAATATATATGGGTCTGTGGGGGTTCGAACCCACCACCTCACAGCCCTAGCGAAAATTAAATTAAAGGTAAGGAGGCTGTGGGGGTTCGAACCCACAACCTCCCTACTTAGGAGAATGAAAGAATAAAAATAAAAGAGGCTATGGGGATTTGATCCCACAACCTCTTGGTTTAGGCGAAGTGGACAATAATATGTTAATGAAAAATAAGAATGGGGTTGTGGGGGCTCGAACCCACAACCCATCGGCCAAATTCAAGAAAAGGTTAAGTAGAAAATTAATCCTTCAATGTTAATATTGTGATTTAACTTAGGGTTAAAATGTTATGAATATTACAATAAAATCAATTAAAAATATAAATGATATCCAATTGTTTCAAGACTTGGGTTTCCTTGCCCAAACTTCCGTTTGATACATAAGTCATACGTGAACAAATCATCCAAGAATAATGCCATCTACTTAGATCGAAATCAAGATCTTGGCGTATATACAAGATACATAAGTCTTGTACTATATAATCTTAGGAATGTATGAATCACTTAACAAATTATGAATGAAGCCTCATGGCTTGTGTGTATAGACTCATAAGTCTTACATACGTTCAAAAGTATGTGAACCTAAGATGTATGAAATGAAATGATGAACCCTAGAAGGGTTAAGTATGAGTGTAAATACACTAAATGGCCAAGTGCATTGGCATATGATGAGATGAACAATGAAATAATGAAATCCTAGAAGGGTTAAGTAAATGTGTGAAACACACCAAATGGCCAAGTGCATTGGCATATGATGAAATGAACATTCACGTAATAAGAGGTGAATAACTATGAAAAGCAAAGATGCTATGATGATGAATGTGGTGACAACATGATATGAGGCTAATGTAAATGATGAGAGCAATCTCAAATGAGCTTAAGTAAATGTTACCAATACGTACTCACCTATGAGAGTGTAAGATAATGAAGAGACCAGTCTCTATGAACACTCTAATGATAGTATTGAGCTTAACACACTCAATACGAATGATGAGATGAGAAATCATCTAATGAGCTATGATGTCCTCATACTAGAAGCCAGCTTCCATGACGTATGAGATGAATGTAATGGAACTTTATACTGAGCACCGATAGACTAGCTATGAGCGGTGATGCCTTCTTTTTGGAAGGGCGGAGGTTCACGTAACTCTCATGAGATGAGACTGTCTGGCTTGCTGGGTATGGGTCTCCTTATATCTCCTAGTCTTCGAACCTATACTGCCAATATAGGGATCTGGCGGGGTTAAATTCCCATGTACGCTAGCATGTTTTTGGGTCACTTTGGCCGGTAATTCCACCTTTTTTCGGTGTGGGGGAGACACTGGATTTCATGATGCTCACATGATCTATGTCGGTTAAAGTTAAAGTTCCCAATGAATGAATGAGGCCAGCCTCAAATGATGCACCTAATGAAATGAATGATACCAAAGGTGTTAGGATAGGATAATCAAAGGTGAGTTAGATTCAAGTAATGACATTAGGTCATTCTTGGTCATTGCACAACGAACCTAATGAAAGTCTTAAACTACATCCTAGGTATAGCTGGTGGTTACACTGGCTTATGAATGAAATGAAATGAACTACGTATGAATGAATGAAGCAGACTCTGTGTTTGCTAATGAAGACTCCCTAATTGAGGTCCCATATGTTGAGCCCTCATTTTGGAAAGTCTTAATGTTAAGTCCATGATTCCAAGGTCTCATGGCATATGAATGAATGACAATAAAGAATTTATGTGCTACATGCAAAACGTGTTGTATGCTATATGATATGTGCTATGTGTAAATGTTATGTGCTGTGTGCAAATGTGAAAAGTATGATGATGTATGTTATTCTCATGGCAGAACTTTTCTATTCCAAATCTGGAAAGCCCACTGACTTTCCTAATCTAAATTTGGAAAGCTAATTGACTTTCCTAATCCAAATTTTGAAACTTTTCTGATCTCAATTTGGCAAGTCCACTGACTTGACTTCCAAAAATCATGTTGTTAGGAAAGAGCTATTCTTTCTCATGCATGTCCTTGGTGTGTGCTTGCATATACCCATACTTAGTACAAGTGTGTACTAACCCTATACAAACTCTACTATTTTAGGTGCAGGTACAGGTGGACGATAGAGCTACGGGATCATCGCTGCAGTTATCCGGACGTCCAGGATTAATCCGGTTTTGGTAGGTCCTCATGATTTCGAGGATGCTACTGTTTTATATTCTAGCTTAGTTTTAGAGTTGAGCTAGTGGAGCATGTTCCACTAGCGTTTCTTTCCTATTTTTATTCAGACTACATATTGGTGCCATTTTGGCAATGATACACTTAATAAGAATTGAACTATTTCTTTCAATTGCTTATCTCTTAATGTTAGATGGTTGATGGTGAACAATTATGTATTAATGAGAATGTTTTTATAAGTATGTTAAGAAACAAAAAGTTTCAAATTTTTCCGCTAAAATTAACCTAGATGAAGTAAGAATGACGTAAGTAGGCTTGTCTGCGACCTCTGAGAGGTCAATGACGCCGGTCTCGTCTGGGGTCTAGATTCCAGTCGTGACAAAGTTTGTATCAGAAAACTAGGTTTACTTCTGAGGATAATAAGTTCACATCAACCACATTGAGTAGTTTCTAAGTCATGGTAGTGAAGTGCACCACTATCCTGAATTAGAGACTGCATGATACGTAGTAAAATTCCCTTCTTCTGATCTTATCGTGCTTTTCCTAATGTCTGATTTTCTTGGTGTTATGAGCGTGTCTAACATCAACTCTTGAAGTTTCCAAAAGATGAATACAAGGAGAAAAGCAGGCGAAGATATTGGAGGAGCAGCTGCTGGGTAATCCAAGTTTTCCCCCAGGATCCAGCTGCTGGAATAGAGATGACTGTTAACCCAGATGGGTTGACAGATAATGAAGTAAGAACAACGTTGGTATAAATGGACCAATCTAGAACTTTACAAGCTCAGGCTATTGGGTTTGATTGATGTGAAGAAGTGTGAGTTCACATCCTACCAGCTAAAGGATGTAGCTCAATCCTGGTATAAGGTGTGACAGAATAAGAAGGCCTTAGGAAGAGGTCCTATTACTTGGAATCTTTTCAAGATGGCTGCTCTAGAGCAGTTCTTTCCCAGATAAATAAAGAAGACTAAGGTTGAGGAATTCATCAACCTTAAGCAGGGCTCGATATTATTCAGGGATTACTCCCTTAAGTTCGTAAGACTTTACAGCCCAGGAGAGGCCACCTAATAGGAAGTGTGGCATAATGCATGGAGGATAATGTATGATGGACCCTAATGATGTTATAGTTGTGGCAAATCGGGTCACATTATGAAGGATTGTCCGAACGGGAGGAAATGTAAGAGCTGATAGAGTATACAAGGAGATTGCCACAATGAAGGTATTGTGGAGGAATCATCTTGTTGAGGGTGCTACGTGGGAGGCCGAGGCTGACATGAGATCCCGCTACCCTCATCTATTCAGCCCTTGAGGTTAGACTTTCTACTCTTAAGTCTAAGGTTCCTTATCTCTCCATTCTTTGTTGCTATTGCTTGATTGTGTATAGTAACTATGTTATGATCTGACTGGCATTATGCTAGATAGTTAGTAGTGTCATTCGAGGACGAATGTTCCTAAGGGGGGGATAATGTAACAACCCTGAAAATGGATAAGATAAGAAATGCTTAGTGTGTCAAGAATGCCTATGATTAGACCAGGGTTCACACGGATTGATGCGCGTAGATCCAGACCTCGGAAACCTTGCTACTACCAAGCCAACTAACGTGGGGAGTTAATTGAGCTTGGAAAGGTTGGGACCAACCATGTAGGGCTCTCGAATACGAAGATATACTCGAACGAGTCTTTACCGGACTTAAAGAGAGAAAAGCCTAAGTTTTGAGGGTCTAGGGGTAAAATGGTCTTTTGCCAGGCTAAGGGTAATATCGTAATTAGATTAAATACATATGTAATTATTTAATTAATAAAGTGGAGGGGCAATTTGGGGAGAGAGAGCCGAAATTGAGCTCTTGAAGTGAAGTCTTGCTCCACCCGGGTTCGAACCTAGGTGGAAGCAACGAATTAACTTGTTTTTATTTAAATGGATAAATTAATTTAATTAATTAATAAATATTAGCAGACTTAAGAAAAAGAAAAATCAGATTTTTTACTAAAGGTTTAACAAAGAGTCCTAGTTTGACTAATTCCCTAACTAGAACTCCTAATTTTAAGCCACTCTCTCTCACTATCTCTCTCTCTCACGTTTCACTATCTCTCTCACGTTTTTTCTCTGCCAAAACAAGTTCAAAAACAGAAAAATATTGACGTTCTTCACACTTGAAGAACTCACACCAAAAATCTAAGAACAATAGCGTAAATCCATCACTTTAAGCAAAGGGGAGGAGTCTTCCGTCGATTGGTGTTGAAGTGTTGAACTTGGACTGATTTTGGAGAGGATTTTGGGCAGCAATTTCGTGGTTGAACAAGAAAAATAAAGGTATGGGTCTTCTTAGTCTTGGTCCCTTTCCCAAGAGACCCTTAGGATTCAGAATATTCAATCCGAAAAGTAGGGTTGTTCCCCGTCGCATGTCCCTGTCATTAGCTCCCATCAAATCATACGTTGGTATGTTTGCTGGTAGAAATTAGGTGTTGCAATGTGTTTTTGTGATGAATATGTTCATGAACATGTATTTGGAATCATATGAATGACAAGCCTTGTTGCCGAAAATATGTGTGTGTATGTGAAAAAGTTTACTGTAAACTTACTGTAAATGAGTTTTGGTTTATAGCTTCAAGTTTGATATGGTTTTTGTTGTCATTTTAAGTGTATAAACTTATGTAAATGATGATGTTCAATTAAGTGTAATGTGGCTGAATTAAATGATAAATTCTTGGCCAAATATTTCCATGAAAACGCACCTAAAGTACTCACTAAACACTACTCCAAATGCATGAACTTTTAACGTTAAAGAGTGGAGAAAATAGGCTGCAAAAAGGGAATCAAAATTTCCAGCTTGTGAAGTTGATTTCGGGCAGCTTCTTGAAATTTTGAAATAGGCTAGGTCAAGGGGAATCGAACCCAAGATCTCACATGACCTCAAGGCTGAAATGTTTTTAAAAAAAAATTGTTGGGGCTAAGGGGATTCGAACCCCTTAGCTGCTGCCCACGAAATGAATTAAAAAAAAAATGGGGATGGGGCGAATGGAACACATGACTTGTGGGAAGCAAGGAAGAGGGAGAATAAGGAAAATAAAAGATGTGAGGCATGGGAATCAAACCCACGACCTGAAGGCTGGAACTAGAGGAGGCGAAAATAATTTAATAAAGCAAGTGAGGCTGTGGGGGTTCGATCCCACGACCTCACTGCCAATGCCCTCATACTAGCGAAAATAAATAAAGAAAATTATATATGGGGCTGTGGGGGTTCGAACCCACCACCTCACAGCCCTAGCGAAAATTAAATTAAAGGTAAGGAGGCTGTGGGGGTTCGAACCCACAACCTCCCTACTTAGGAGAATGAAAGAATAAAAATAAAAGAGGCTGTGGGGATTTCATCCCACAACCTCTTGGTTTAGGCGAAGTGGACAATAATATGTTAATGAAAAATAAGAATGGGGTTGTGGGGGCTCGAACCCACAACCCATCAGCCAAATTCAAGAAAAGGTTAAGTAGAAAATTAATCCTTCAATGTTAATATTGTGATTTAACTTAGGGTTAAAATGTTATGAATATTACAATAAAATCAATTAAAAATATAAATGATATCCAATTGATTCAAGACTTGGGTTTCCTTGCCCAAACTTCCGTTTGATACATAAGTCATACGTGAACAAATCATCCAAGAATAATGCCATCTACTTAGATCGAAATCAAGATCTTGGCGTATATACAAGATACATAAGTCTTGTACTATATAATCTTAGGAATGTATGAATCACTTAACGAATTATGAATGAAGCCTCATGGCTTGTGTGTATAGACTCATAAGTCTAACATACGTTCAAAAGTAAGTGAACCTAAGATGTATGAAATGAAATGATGAACCCTAGAAGGGTTAAGTATGAGTGTAAATACACTAAATGGCCAAGTGCATTGGCATATGATGAGATGAACAATGAAATAATGAAATCCTAGAAGGGTTAAGTAAGGGTGTGAAACACACCAAATGGCCAAGTGCATTGGCATATGATGAAATGAACATTCACGTAATAAGAGGTGAATAACTATGAAAAGCAAAGATGCTAAAGATGATGAATGTGGTGACAACATGATATGAGGCTAATGTAAATGATGAGAGCAATCTCAAATGAGCCTAAGTAAATGTTACCAATACGTACTCACCTATGAGAGTGTAAGATAATGAAGAGACCAGTCTCTATGAACACTCTAATGAGAGTATTGAGATTAACACACTCAATACGAATGATGAGATGAGAAATCATCTAATGAGCTATGTATCCTCATACTAGAAGCCAACTTCCATGACGTATGAGATGAATGTAATGGAACTTTATACTGAGCACCGATAGACTAGCTATGAGCGGTGATGCCTTCTTTCGGGAAGGGCGAAGGTTCACGTAACCCTCATGAGATGAGACTGTCCGTCTTGTCGGGTATGGGTCTCCTTATATCTCCTAGTCTTCGAACCTATAATGCCAATATAGGGATCTGGTGGGGTTAAATTCCCATGTACGCTAGCATGTTATTGGGTCACTTTGGCCGGTGATTCCACCTCTTTTCGGTGTGGGGGAGACACTGGATTTCATGATGCTCACATGATCTATGTCGGTTAAAGTTAAAGTTCCCAATGAATGAATGAGGCCAGCCTCAAATGATGCACATAATGAAATGAATGATACCAAAGGTGTTAGGATAGGATAATCAAAGGTGAGTTAGATTCAAGTAATGACATTAGGTCATTCTTGGTCATTGCACAACGAACCTAATGAAAGTCTTAAACTACATCCTAGGTATAGCTGGTGGTTACACTGTCTTATGAATGAAATGAAATGAAGTACGTATGAATGAATGAAGCAGACTCTGTGTTTGCTAATGAAGACTCCCTAATTGAGGTCCCATATGTTGAGCCCTCATTTTGGAAAGTCTTAATGTTTAGTCCATGATTCCAAGGTCTCATGGCATATGAATGAATGACAATAAAGAAGTTTTGTGCTACATGCAAAAGGTGTTGTATGCTATATGATATGTGCTATGTGTAAATGTTATGTGCTGTGTGCAAATGTGAAAAGTATGATGATATATGTTATTCTCATGGCATAACTTTTCTATTCCAAATCTGGAAAGCCCACTGACTTTCCTAATCCAAATTTGAAAAGCTAATTGACTTTCCTAATCCAAATTTGGAAACTTTTCTGATCTCAATTTGGCAAGTCCACTGACTTGACTTCCAAAAATCATGTTGTTAGGAAAGAGCTATTCTTTCTCATGCATGTCCTTGGTGTGTGCTTGCATATACCCATACTTAGTACAAGTGTGTATGTCACGACCCAAAATCGAGCCGCGAGTGGCACCCACACTTATCCTACTATGTGGGCGAACCAACCAATCTAAAACCCCAACATATTGAACAAAAATACAAAGCGGAAGACTTAAAACTCATTATCCCCAAAATCTGGAAGTCATCATCACAAGAACATCTATCCTCAAGTTACTAATCTAAAAGTATCTAATAAGCTAAAATAAATAAAAGGCTAGTCCATGCCGGAAGTTCAAGGCATCAGAGACATTGAAGAGAGATCCAGTCCCAAGCTAGAAGCAATTAACGCTCACCCTGAAATCCGGTGTAGTGTAGACTGGCTAGAATTGTTGTTGAGTTGAAGACGACGGTACGTTTGTTGCATTTCCCAAATAACAAAGAAAGAAACAACAAGTAGGGGGTCAGTACAAAACACAAGTACTGAGTAGGTATCATCGGCCAACTCAAAATAGAAAACAGTATATATCAGTTCATATCATAAATCAACTACAATACTCAACATGTAGCAACAAGTACTATAATCATCAATAAGTACTACCAAGTTCATCCATGAGGACTCAAGCCTCAATACCACACTCATTTGGGAAATTAAGTTCATTACATTGAGTATTTTAACATCTCTCAAGATTCATTATCTTTCTTCCTCTTGTGTCGGTACGTGACACTCCGATCCCCTACTACTATGTGTCGGTACGTGACACTCCGATCCCCTAATTCTACGTGTCGGTTCGTGACACCCGATCCCCTAATACTATGTTTCGGAACGTGACACTCCGATCCCCTAATTCTACGTGTCGGTTCGTGACACCCGATCCCCTAATACTATGTGTCAGAACGTGACACTCCGATCCCCTAATTCTACGTGTCGGTTTGGTTGACACCCATCCCCTATATACTATGGTGTCCGGAAAGTG